>OY776675.1:147386240-149786240 GCA_963675555.1 Leptura quadrifasciata
TTTGATTTGCTTTTGAATTTTTCTTATGTAGCAAAAATTTTTATGCAGTCATTTTATCATTAAAAACCACAAAAATATATCAAAATCATATAAAAAATATAAGTTTGAAATTTAAACAAACTTGATAATATCATATCCCTCAAAATCAAAATGATTTTATCATGAATTCAATTATTATTTAAAATGTGGATTTTTATCAAAGAAAATTCACCTGTCTGAGGATTTTGTCTTGATACGCCACTGATTGTGAAAGAGCTCGATGAAGGTTTCATTAGAATACTTTATAATCTTCACAAAATGCTATTATATCACTTTTACACAGCCAAAGTGCTATTTTATGAATTTATAACTGCTTCTGTAGTGACCTTCTTTGGGTACTTATAGGGAACCATATTGTATTTTATAAAAGTAAATATGACAGGTCATCCATTGTTACTAGTTCGAGGTATAATTGACTTTTTATCACTTGAAAAGGAAAACTTTGCAATATATTTACAGCAATCACTTATGGGGTGTTCAAAATACGCGGCTCATCATTTTAAAACAATTTTAAAGAAAAAAATTAAAAAATATATTTTTTTAAATAAATTTCAACATTATCAAATTCAAGAAATCTTGGAGGGGCGTCTATTTATTTCGAAGTACAATAGCATATTTCAACAGAAAAATTTTCTTCGCATGACAAATTTAGTTTTCTACAAACGACAGCATACACTAATTCACAGGTAATATTCATTTAGCTTCCCAATAATTTGCCAAAACAATTCGCGTCTGTATCGCAGCTGAAAACATAATATATCAACTATAAAGTATGTGCGTGTAGTACAAAAAGTATTTTTTAAAGATCTATTTGGAAACCATAACCCAATAATTTTCCTTTACAAGTAAAAGTTTTTGCTTTTTAAGCCTTTATATATTTTGTTCCTTTCAGTTATATCTCTCCAATATAACAACTATAAAGTTACTACATTGAAGCTGTTAGAGACACTGTAATATCGATGCTTTATAACTGCAAACAGTAACTCACATTTAGAGCAATTTTTACTGCATAAAGACTTACTTACAGCAATTATATAACAACTTCTTAGTAGTCATATAACATGGTTTATAACGTCTGGTAAGACGGAATAAAGAGGTTGTTATAATATTACTTTAAGTATTTATGTACCTATTATAGAGTTTTCCGCGGCTGTATAAACTGTGCCTATTTTGGGTATACAGATACTTCATGAATACTGGACTATTGTTGTTAACTCTTAATTATAAAGTATTAAGCTTTATAAAAAGGTGGAGTAGATATTCATAGAGTTTTTAAAAAGCAATTTGTGCTACTTGGGCCTCGAGAAGGTGTTTGACAAATCTGGGACCCTGGACTGCCATATAAGCTCCAGATTGTCAACATTCCGATTTGTATTATTAAATTAATTCATACTTGTCAAACCGCCATTTCCAGGTGGCAGTCGAACAGGAGTGCCCCAATCCCTCTTCGATACTCTCTGGCGTTCCCCAGGGGTCATCCCTTGGTCCCGCTCTCTTCCGTTATTATATCAACGACATTCCAGTCCCCAAATACCATCGACTGACGTATGTCATTGACGCCGACAATACTGCATTGATAGCCACCTCAAATAACGTCGACCCACTGACTAAGATCATACAACAACAAACAGACCAAGCGACGGATTTCTTAGAGCGATGGGGCCTGCTAGTCGACCCCGAAAATACGCAGGCGCTCGCATCACCCCTAAGAGAAGAACCCTACCACAACTAAGTAAACAAATAAAAATTAAACAAACACAAATGAATTGGGTTCAAGAAACAGACTACTTAGATGTCATGATCGACCACAAATTAAACTTCAACAAACACGTAAAAAATCAATGCAAAGTCTATGCTCGCTCGGTTCAACTCCATCTCATAATAAAATCCACCTCACACACACCGCTTCCCTACTCCACAAACCCTTATCCGTTCTATCCTGACCTACGCCTCTCCCACCTGGTACCCTCTCCACTCTGAATCGAATGAAATATCCCTGTAAATAGTACAAAACCATCACCTCCGCCTGGCTGATAACCTCCCACACCAAACTCCCATTATCTACTTCCATAACGCCACTGGCACTCCCACCATACCCGACCATATCCTTTTCCAGTTAATTCCTGAATTTAAAGAAAAACTCATTACCCATCATCCAAATTCCCTCCTAAAACTCCCGTTAATCACCAAATTCCCTTAATTAAATTATGAATATTGCCCCAGAGATTGACAGACTACCAACCACCCCCTGACAACGACGCCGTCCCCTAACTAAAATAATATACCTATACTTACAAATGAAATTGTCGAAAGTTTCATCCGCTTGTTCGTCTCGATTAACAGTAACCTGGTTTCCTTCATTGACCATATAATGTTCATAGTTTAAAGTTGTTGGGGGTTTAGGAAGAGGATTTCTTGATTTATCTAGTTTCTTAGATTTAATAGGTAAAGCTTTAGTATTAATTTTTGATGATGGTATTTTAATGGTGGGTGGAAGATCTTCAATATTACCGTAAGTGACGTTTTCATCATCGTTGTCTTCTTCGTCACTACTAGGAGGAGTAGGAATTAGTGACCTTGTGTCCAAATTATGAAAATTTTTAAGTGTATTATTTTTTGGAACAGCTGGCAATGGCCACTTGTATATTGGCCTTCTACTCTTCTCTTCTACTGTATCATAAGTAGAGCTTTCAGCATCTTTAAAATTTTCATCGTTAACGACAGACTTAATTGATGTTGACGGTAATACCTTACTGCCAGATGAAAGTGAATTTGGGTTTAAGTTATTTTTCCTGCCGTTAAAAGTTTTTATATTTGGTATGAGAGGGTTAATAGTTTCTGGAATGTTACCATAGCTTGGACTATCATCGTCATCGTCATGACCTTCCTTGTCAATTCTGGAAGCAATGCCTGTTGAATTACCTTTTGGGTTTGGAGATAAATTATTTCTTTTGGAAGGAGTCTTTCTGGTCAGTATAGGACTGTTACCGTAAACTGGTTGATCTTGATCATCATGATCACCTTGTGTATCGACTCTAGACATGTTAATTGTTGATGGAGTCTTTCTAGTTAGTATAGGACTGTTACCGTAAACTGGTTGATCTTGATCATCATGATCGCCCTGTGTATCATCTCTAGACATATTAATTGTTGATGGAGTCTTTCTAGTCAATATAGGACTGTTACCGTAAAGTGGTTGATCTTGATCATCTTCTTTCGTGTCAACTTTTAAAATGTTGCCTGTTGGTGAAGCATTTTTAATTTGAGCTGTATTTGGAAATAAATTATTTTTCCTTTGGCCGGATATGTTTCTATTTGGCGTCGGAGTATTGTCATATACTGGTTGATTATGATCATCGTCATCCTCGTCACCTGAAATGTTGATTGCAGGTAAAACTTTTTTACGCAGAAATGTATTTGGAAGTAAATTAGTTTTTGCTCTGCTAGCAGAAATATTACTATTTGGCGTAGGAGTATTATCATAAACTGGTTGATCATCATCTTCATCCCCGAAATCTGTGTCAACATCTGAGGATATTGGTCGTGATTCTTCCATATTTAAAAGATTTCTTTGTCTTAGCTCTTCGGCCAATTTTAATATTAGTTTCTCTGATTGTAATGGTGTAGAAGAATTTCTGGATTTTATATTAAGATTGTTACTGTTTTCGTAGTCGGGCATTTCTTCATCCTCTTTGTTATCAGATTCATAGTTTATACTAGATGCATTGCCCCTTTTAATAGAAGTAGTTTTCTGTCCTCTTCCAGTGGAGAAAGGTGACGTATTTTCTGAAATAACAGTAAAGTAAGTAATAGTAAGTAGGGTGGTTGCTGCAGACTTTCACCAACGTATATTTTATTATTGATATCGATCGAGAGGTTTTAAATATGATCTACAGTTTATATTTACATTGTTTTCTAATAAGAAAAACATTTCCGTGAGAGAAGCCTATCATCGACACTTGAAGACAAACTACCCCCAACCAGAAGTAGAGGGATCTGTTACTTACTTAAAATTTAATAAGCAAGGGACCGACATAGCTTTATGTCATGCTTACGTTTAGATTAGGTTGTTATTATTATTATTACTATTATTATAAGGGAGTAAATGAGCGAGACTGCGCGGAAAAAGGACGCAATGAACATGTGCTTAGATAGATGCTACAAGTGTGAGGTAATAATTTATTACATCCCAGAAATAAGCTGCGGCAGCACTGATTTACGTTTTCTACCGGCTTCATTAGTGGTCGCGTTCATTACGCGGTAGCGCTAACTGAGCGATCACGTATCATTATGCAAGAAGCCAATGAGGACAGGGCAAAAAGCGTAGTTTAAGCATGTGATCAGTGAGCGCTACCTGATCGCTCACCGTGATGAACGCAACCAGTGAGCGCTACCTGATCGCACACCGTGATGAACGCAACCATTGGTCGCGTTCATCACGCGGTACCGTTAACTGAGCGATCACGTATCGTTACGTCATTTGATTACAAGAAGCCAATGGTCGCGTTCATCACGTGGTAGCGCTAACTGAGCGATCACGTATCATTGTGCAAGAAGCCAATGAGGACAGTGCAAGAAGCGTAGTTTAAGCATGTGATCAGTGAGCGCTACCTGATCGCTCACCGTGATGAACGCAACCATTGAGGATAGTGTAAGAACTTTAAGAAGCGTAGTTTGAGCACATTATCAGTGAGCGCTACTTGATCGATGGATCGCTCACCGTGGTGAACGCAACCATTGATTTCTATCTACAAACAATCCTACATTAATATAGTGCTAATGAGTATTTACTAACCCTTAAATATAAATGTAAGAACAGTAAAATTATAAACTGCTTAATTAAGTGTAATAAGCGTCAACAATACAAAATAGTGTAACACGGAGATGACGGCGGAAGACAAGAGTGTGGACCCACGGGATTATAGATAGGGTAAAATTACTAGTCTATAAACAATTAAAGTACCTAATAAGAAACAAAAAACTTTACATCCTGACAGCTTCTGCATATACACTGATATATAATACGCTAGAATACGGGGCGAGGTTTGCAAGAACACTGTATTTCCTTGAAATGGGAACATATCTAAGTATACTAACCGCGCCTCACGTTGCTTTACTTTACATATCGAAATATGAGAGAAAGTGAGAACCACTTTATTTTTCCTAAAATATTATCGGGGCAGGTCTTTCAGCCACAACTCAGAGTGTAGTGGCGACTCCAGAACCGAACAAGTAAGCCTGATTTGACCAAAACAACAATAATGAAAATAACAAGCCTAATTCCCTTTGTTAAAAAAAAACAACAAATTAAACAAGGCAATAAAATTACGTCAAATGAAGGTTAAAAATATTTAAAATTAAAACTGAATACAAAGCACTGTAGAAACGCGCACTAATTAATTTCCATGGGTTGCTGGTGCAGAAAGGGAAGTTTTGACCCTAACGAGAATGGGGATTGAGAAGGTAAATTTAAAAGAGAGAACACGATAATTTTATGTGCACGACTATGCCCACTGCCTCATAGAAAATTCAAGAACGGCCGAGAAACGCTACGTATGATAGACCGGGACATTCCAGAATAATCGAGTACATTCGACGCGGGTATATATACAGTGAATCCAAGCGCACTGAGGACAGTTTTATATTATTTTTAGAGATTAATTATTGTACTTTTAAGTGATTAATAAATCAGTGGTTTGTGAAGATTATTATTTGAACCAACGTACAGGGTGTTTACTGGAGATTATAAACACGTAACAATAGCAAAACGATCAAAAATGGGCGAACAGAAACGAAGGGGAGACACGAAAAGGTTAAAGAATTTCTGGTATGAAATTTCAGGAAGAGAAATAGAGTAAGTGGAAATTACAGTAGGTGAGGATTGGGTAGAGTGGTTGGCGGAAAATGGCGTCTGGTAAGGCAGGATGTGATTTATTCTAAATGGTACATTATATCCTGTCTAATCTGTGTTAAGATTCTGGTTAATGGGCTACCATCCGGTGTGAAGGTGTAACATTTTTGTAAATTTCCCAAATGTAATGCGCTATTGGGGTAATGTAGTGACAACGTGCGTAGGTCTCTGAGGGAGGCGTATCTGCTAGAATTGGATATGAAGCCTATAAATGTGTGTTTTAAGACTTTTAGTTTTCGAAATATGTGTATAGCAAAGATGCACTTAAAAATTAGTATTCATATTTACCTTTTTTAGTTTGTCTCTGTTCAAATACGTGCCCCTGTTCGAGTGTGAATGTAGGGAGAGATTCATTAGGTATAAGCTTTACATATTCACTTTCAGAACCAGGAATCTGTCTAGGGGGCGGAAATGGTTTTAAAAATAGACTATTGGTTGCTCTTGATTCTCTCTGTCGAGTAGTTTCAGTAGGCGTCTCAGGCAGAGGTCTGGTTTTTATTGGCATATCTATAGACGAACGTACTTCACTGGAAATGCTATGATTTTCATAGGCATCTCTTGATCTCTTTACTTTGAAGAAACTACTTATTGTTCTTAACTTTGAGAGTACCGCTCCTTGCGTTTCCTTTTCATTAGTGATGATTATATTTTCCAAATCTTTTATTGTTGGTTTCTTAGCCTTTATCGGTTCCGTTTCTATCGCAGATTCACTAATATTGGAAGGATTATTGACCTTGTTAACTTCAGTCTTTCTTGCGTATTTAGTGGGTGCTATTTTTGGTTTCACTGCAGGTGGATTTTCATATATATTATCTGACTCGACTTCTTCCTTCAGAAATTGCTAAAATGTATTAAAATTTTAGCATATTAAATTAATCAACCAATTAATTTCATATTAATGTTATAAATTCGAGTTTCAGCTATAACTTTTTTCTTTGATACCCTATTGTGTCTTTTGCTCGGCATCGGATTTCACGGAAAAAGTATGACAGACTGGTTCTTAAGCCAACAAACATTTATCTCAAGCACTACTAAGAAAATTGAACGGCATAGGGTCCCACCCGATGGACATAACTTTGTAAATCTATCGATTTCCAATTATTAAGATCTCTCTACCCTACCTTTATTTTCAACAGATCACAATAAAATATGCCTAGTAGTACTTATTTTAGTTAGACAGTATTTACTTTTTTTCAGGTAATGACCTACTGTCCTAAAAAGGTTCATTAAGCACACTTAAATGTATTTCTTTTTCTTGAGATATTTAAATTTTCATTTACTTTCTGCAAAACTGGACTTCGAACTTAAGTGAACTGAATGTTTTTGAACGTGTGAATTTGAGAAGATATGTTTCATGAAATCAAGTTTTTTTTTTGTTCATGTAAGGCATTTAAGGACTACATAGGTCTGGTATTGAACGAAGACGAACTGTTCAGTGAAGTTGATCTAATAATTGCTGGCTGGAAAATATTTGCACTATCCCACTGAAGATCGTTGGCCTTACGCGAGAGTCTGGATAAAGTCAAAATAAATTTTAAAATTTGGAGATTTTATGGGAATTTGTTTTTGTTTTCATGAGACAAGTACGTGGATTAAGCGACTGTTCTCCAATATTAATGACTATTGGACAGAAAAATCGTAAATTGACCAAGAAAATAATGTTATTTAAATATATTATATTGTTCAATTTTAGATAAAACGTTATGAATTTTTATATTGCTTTATATAATTTTGAAGAGACCTTAGGGTATGTTCAATCGAACGACATTTATTTAAAATTCATTTTTTTATGAAATATTGAATCAAGTCGGCCGTATTTAATCAGCAATTTTGATTTTCTAATTTTCAAAACCATATTCTTTTTCGGTGACCTCAAAAACCCCCTTAATATTAATTTGAGCGAAATTTATTTGATATTCTTCGAGTAACGTCATTTTTATGAAATATTTTGTATAAAGTCGGCCATATTGAATCAGCCGTCTTGATTCTCTAATTTTCAAGATCATATATTCTTTTTCAGTAACCTCGAAAACCTCTTTAATATTAATTTGAGCAAAATTTATTTGAAATTCTTCGAGTTCCGTCATTTTTTGTGAAATATTTTACATGAAGTAGGCCATATTGGATCAGCCATATTTTGTTTTTTTTATTTTGCAACATTATATTATTTTTCAATGACCTCAGAAACCCCTACTAGAATGTCAATTTGAATACAATTGCTTTAAAATTCATTGTGTTATTACAATAAACAATTAACAGGCAAATATAACAGTATAACTTTTTAAATATAATATTTTTAGTCGCAAACTCCTTTATAAAATCCTTATTTTACTATAAGGAACGTAACCAGACTGCAACCAACAGCTACTCTCCGGGCTATGTGCCCCGCCGAGCGCTAAATTATAAGTTACAAGTCTGGCGCGTTAAGTGTAATAATTGCATATTACCATCAAAACGCTAATGCTTCGATTGCAACAAGCACCAGCCGAAAGACTGATCCTACTTAAAGGAGCTCTCATGCCAGCCGTCACACACCACTTGCAGACTGCAGTTTCAAGCTGTTGGCTCTCGTCAGTGCAAGGTAGGCACTTGACGACCGGCACGAGGATCCTTTGACTATTTGGTACATCCCGGTATTATTTTAGCGTTTTGATGGTAATATGCAATTATTACACTTAACGCGCCAGACTTGTAACTTATAATTCAGCGCTCGGCGGGGCACATAGCCCGGAGAGTAGCTGTTGGTTGCAGTCTGGTTACGTTCCTTATAGTAAAATAAGGATTTTATAGAGGAGTTTGCGACTAAAAATATTATGTTTAATATTCCGCCCTCTAAAAGCACATTTGAACAATGCTAAGTCCAGTCAGGCTATTTATTTTTCGATTGCAACAGACACTGGACCGCTAGATGGTGCCTGCTGACTATTTTACATGTCGCTATTGTAAAAATACCGGGATGTACCAAATAGTCAAAGGATCCTCGTGCCGGTCGTCAAGTGCCTACCTTGCACTGACGAGAGCCAACAGCTCGAAACTGCAGTCTGCAAGTGGTGCGTGACGGCTGGCAAGAGAGCTCCATTAAGTAGGATCAGTCTTTCGGCTGGTGTTTGTTGCAATCGAAGCATTAGCGTTTTGATAGTATATAATATGCAATTATTACACTTAACGCGGCAGACTTGTAACTTATAATTCAGCGCTCGGCGGGGCACATAGCCCAGAGAGTAGCTGTTGGTTGCAGTCTGGTTACGTTCCTTATAGTAAAATAAGGATTTTATAGAGGAGTTTGCGACTAAAAATATTATGTTTAATATTCCGCCCTCTAAAAGCACATTTGAAGTATTGTAGAGAAAAACGATAAATGAAAACAATCACAGACGTAGTGGGGATAGTGGTGGGCAGTAGCGATGCATCATCACGTCTTACGTCTTTTATGTCGCGTGCATTAAAATGATAGAGAAGATTTGGGGGTTTGTCTTCTTAGCGTCTCATATGGCACCTCCCTTCTCGATGACAGCTTTGCGTCTTTTATGTCACTTGCATTAAAATGAGAGAGAAGGTCAACCATGTGGTCCGCCTTCTTAGCGTCTCACCTCGCACCCCCTTCTCAATTATATGTTTCCCGCACTGTATAACTTTTTATTTCAAACTATTTTAAGTGTTTTATCAAAAAGTTTCACGGAAATTATTCTGATTCCGAAACATATCGTATTTCTGAGCTAATTCTACTCCACTAAATGCGAATAAATGACAAAATATTTCATAGCCTGCATGCTGTAAGAGAACAAGGTATACCATAAGTAAAGGCATAGTTATAAATAAATGCTTATAAATCGAAAACGCTACGAGTTAGGTATAGGTAGCTACATTATACATATCTGAATAGCAAAATGTGTCAGCTTTCTGAATCAGTAATAATATACAGGGCATTTCATAAAAAAAAAGATTTTCGACCATTTTTGTAAGTCATTTAACCTACCCTGTATACTGCTACTAAGGTTTGGTTATAGCATGAAAAATCCTCAGGACTTGCTAATGATAACCAACAGTTCAGCTCATGATTGTTTTTTGGCAGGCAGATAACACGATTTATTAGAAGTTAAATTTTGCTCAATAAATCTGGAAATTAATTAATATCTCTGAAATGGATTAAGACAGGTATAGGAATATTTAACAAAAATTACTCAGAATTGGGTGTAGATTCTAAAAATAGAAGAATATATAGGGTGCTCCATTTAAAATAACGAAGGTGTTGCCAGTTTTATCAAAATTTGGCAACGCCGCGCTGCCGATAATATTTTAGTCCGACAGAGCATACTTTGTTACCCTGGTACCCAAATTTTCAAATGGATATGTTTACCCGTTCTCCATATACTTCTAATAATCCAACCAAAACGCATCTGACCATATAATTCTTACTGTGATAGATTATAATGACCCACCTTGAGAGACCGTTTTTGTTCGTTGTCAACAACTTCATAATTGTACTCAGGCTCGTCTGTAATAACTTGAATAGAAAATTTATTAGTATTTATCACACTGGAGTTAGCACCTGCGAGAGTTTCAGGTATTTTCCTTAAATTTGATACATTATTATTATTTTGGTTTCCTTTAAAACCACTCCTAGGAAAATTAGGTGTCCTATGCGCGTTTCCAATTCTAGGAGGTGGTTCGTATGTGTCTTCTTCTTCCTGGCTTTCTATGTTAGGTACATTTCTTTGATTGATATTATTGTTAGGTATATTTTTATTGGGAAGCGGAGGAGGAGGAGGCGGAAAGCTGGCGTTTTTTACATTGTCTCTTTTGCCAAAACTGTTCAAATTAGTATTTTTCGTGTGCAACTTGCTGGAATTTTTAATATTCGTGGCAGGTGCTGACACATCACTAGGGGTAAGATAATCACCATCCTCTTCTACCGTTTTCTTTATATATGTTGGAGCTTGCATATCCATATACGTTCCACTTGTATCCGGGAAATCAAGTTTTGGAGAGCTATTAGTTTTGAGATTTCTGACTTTTCCCGAACCTCCATATTTGTTGTTAGTTTCCTCTGGTAAAGGTATGGGTGCTTTTTTAATAGTTTTCAGCACTGGTTTCTGGCTAGTTTCAGGTCGATTTTCCTTTGGGCCGTTACGTAGGGAAGGCGGTCGTGGTGGTTTACTTCTAGAAACACTATTTTCAGGATTTTTATTACCGTTATTATTATCTATTTTATGGGGATTAGGTAACGTAGAGGCACTTCCAACGCTGGCCGCTGATGTACCCAGGAGACTCTCTAATTTTCCTTTAAATGAATTACTTGCTTTCTCATTTTCCGATAAACTCGACCTCCTTCCTATGCTGCTCTTCTTTGGTAACTTTGGTTTTTCATTTTTTAACAGTATAAAAGGTTTCGCCTTTATTTCTTTTATACAGTCCCATAAACATCTTTTCTCGGGCTGTGATAATTTCCACTTGAATATTTCAAATTCCCTGAGTTCCTGAAAAAAACAAATAAATATATAATACCAATTTTAAGGGCAATTATGGATATACAGGGTGATTCACGCAGGACGTTCGTTAGAAGTGTTTCAACTTGCAGTTGGATTACAAACTTGAAATTTGGTATGCAGCCATAATCAATCATGCTCGTTCTACCTAAAATATTTTCAGTCTTCCAGGTATACAGGGTGTGCCAAAAGTCGATACCAACTTTTTTATTCTAGATGGAAACCTGCTTTTTTACCTGGTTATATTGGCCTTCCAATACTGAGTTTAGACAACCCAAGTTATGTTAACTTATCTGATATAGGTTTTGATACATGTAAATTTTTTTGAAAAAAATAAATAAAGTAAAAAATACATTTTTCGGGCCCTTGTAGCTACGCCTCTGGATTTATTTTATTTTAATTTTTTGCAAAAATGAGTCCTTTATTATAGTGGGGCAATGAAAAGTACTTACAAAAACAAAAAAGACATTTTTTTTTTCAAAATAAATAAAGTAAAAAATATACTTTTTGGGCTCTTGCAGCTACGCCTCTGGATTTATTTTATTTTACTTCTTTACAAAAATGATCCTTTATCATAGTGAGGCAATGGAAAGTACTTACGAAAACAAAAAAGAAAAAAAAAATTCACCTGATTTGGTATACTTTATAAGAGCACACTTGAAACTGGTCAGTGTTAAAGCACAGGACCATGCGCACTGAACTTGATATTTTGTCCTATATATTTAACAATGGTATCGAGATTCGAATGGTAGTTGAAACTGTGCAGGCGAGTCCGAGACTGGCAATGTAATCAGCCTGAATGAATAACCATCTACGACTGCACTGGTTTAAAGATAATAAAACGGACAGGCCTACTAGCATAAAGAAAATTCGTAAATCGTTTCTCAGAAGTAACGTGGACTTGTGAGACGTGTTATCAATATGCCAGTGCAGTGCATAAATACCTATTGTAATATTAAGCGTAGGAGTTTAGTTAGTTATTGTTCACATTTATAAATATTTACTACTGTATAAAAGGTAAAATATTTTAATTATTTACTAATTTACCATGGCTTTCTGGAGACCATTTGAAACAGAGGATAACATAATAACGTCCGAAAATCTATTATTTTCTTATGACAAGCATTTCTATTTACCTCCGCCCATGTACAATAAAGAGATGCCGACTGTTTTTGCGATTTCAATTAAGTTCGTATACACTTTTTTTATTACATTGCAGTCTATAAAAAATGACTTGGAGCTGACGGGGTTAAAATCGGATTTTTTTTATACATTTACTTAACGTGGGCCTATTTCCGCTACTGAGGCCTAGCACCGACGCCTGTAGACGAGCTACCCCCAACCAGGAATTTTGCCGAACCTCTTCCTTTTAAGATGAGTAGAGACCTTTTATTTGCCTAACATTTAATAGACAAGGGACCGACGGCTTTACATCCCCTCCGAAAGATGGTATATTCCGTATATCCTCTATACAACCCTCGCCTTAGGTTATATAGCTTCCGCGCATACACTAATGAGCTATGTGTGAGGCGAGGACGCGGTCTTCGTTGTGAACACGATTAAGCCCCCTGCGTTTGGAAAATAAAAAATTGTTTCAGTGGTGAGTAAGAGCTGAGACCCTAGAGGGCGTTCGTGCATTTAATTTTGATGTGAGAAGCCTTGGGGTTCGAATTCTGTAGTTGTAAATAGGGTCGATTGCTACACTCTGTATAATATGGTCTGGAACTATTTTTTACACTTGAGTTAAAATTTAGTTTTAGTTAGTACTGTATAGCCTATTTTAGTTCTAACAGGGTCAACGGCTACACGCTGTATATGATTTTCTTGAAATCACAACATTCGGTTTAAAACGGAACGAGCAAATTATTTATTTAGAAATTTAACTGAACAGAGTTTAAAACGGGTTTTCTTTCAATGGGTAACTATTCGACGCCATCAGTCTGTGGAGTTTTATGAAAATATTTATTACACTGTCTGTCTTTTATTATTCTGAAAAAAATCACTTTTTTATTTAAAAATTGTTTGGACCGCGAAGGCGAAATGATTTTCTTAAAATTAAGAGGGGGCCACTTAAGGCTAAGACTTAAAACTAACTCTTTTTAACCAGATTTCGGCCTGGAAAGCTAGATTCGACAGCTAATCACGAAAAGTATGCAGGGACCGAAAAATCAGGAAGCCTAACTAGACGGTGGGTACTACAACTTTAGTTAAATAGAAACCGGACCGGATGCATTAGTAAACCAACTTATTACACTTAAAATCACTTTTAAATAACTAAACTTTCAAAACCACTTCACGAATACTTAACAACGGAGTCACAGCCAAAATCAGAACTGTTTTGGGCTTGCTGTGCATCGGTAAATATCATGTATAAATATACTGTCTGTTGTGTTTTTAGTACCCCGTAGTCTAGCACAAACGTTTTTACCCCCTATTTAGGTCTGGATTTGGTACCATTGAGTCTGGATCGGCACGATTGCGAAATATTACGCAACATTGCGCAATTGTTTTGCAAAAAGTTAAATTTCGAAAATAAAACTTATATGGAAAAATCGGCATTGAAAAGGGGACTTTTTTTATATAAAAACGAAATTTGAATCTAATCGGGTTTGGGAGTTATTGAAGTTTGATTGATCGAAATTTAATAATATGAAGTTTTCCTGTAAAGTAATCACGGAGGTCCGACGTTTATTAGTTGAAATGATATGAGAATGTTCCTAATAGGCGCGAGTCGAGTTTGAGCGGAGATATCGGTTGCAAGGGGAATCGAGATATTGTATACAGTATTACGAGGGGTGATCAACAAGTGGTGAAATTTAAAATAGCAATTGGGTTGCAAGAAATTAATGAAACTGAATTAGAATGTTAAAGATTTGAGGTACGGAACGTAGTTTGACGTATACGAGGGGTTGTCAAAAAGTAGTAAAATTTAGAATGTGAAATGGTTTATAGAAAGTTAACGAAATGAAGTAAAACGTTGAAATTTTAGGTACGAATAGTAATTTTCGTATTGTCGATGAATATATGGGGGCTATATTTTTAAGGGGTGTTTTTTGTAATGATTCCTTCGTGAAATGACTAGAATGAATGCTTAAAGTTAGATATCGGTGAATTTGGATTATTTTTTAATTATCGGTTGTGATAAGAAAAGAAATGCATTTTGAGGAATTTTGTTTACAATACATTGTCTGGATACGGGGCACGATATACGTAAAAAACCGCTGCCCAAGGAATCACTACTTCCACATCCAGATTTTGTATCCAAGTCGTATACACACTAAATCTCAAGTAATATTTCCCTTTAATAATAGGGGGGGGGGGGGGTGGCAACGGGGGTGGTAGAGGGAGTTATACAATTATTATATTTATTTCCACCGTTAAGAAAAAATTAAGTGAATAAAGATTCCAACAAATTTGCCGCTTATTTAGCTTGGCTAAGAAGCGCTTCAGACTGTATTGCTCTATAAGTATTGCAAATAGAGTTTTAAACATGTTGCTGTATATATGTTTTATAAGATGCTCTTTCGGAGCAAATATATTTTTTAAACTTCCATAAGCGCTGCGTCGGAGACTGTCAGTTTATTTTGCGGCGCCGCATATACCAAATAAATTAGTACAGATGCATAGTCACTTTATGCCAATTTTATAGAACAGGGCCATAACTAAAATAGTTTTAAAAACTATGAAATTAAAATAAAATTAAACCTTTGACCAGAAAAAAATGAAATTTATGAAAAATGCCTTCAAGAAGGTATAAAAACAAACATTAAATTTATCAATCATAAATGAGTCTTAGTTCTTAGATTTTTTCATATTCCTAGACAGTTCTATTTGCCACAATATCTATACTTATATCTAATACGAGTA
Source organism: Leptura quadrifasciata (assembly GCA_963675555.1). Taxonomy (NCBI): domain Eukaryota; kingdom Metazoa; phylum Arthropoda; class Insecta; order Coleoptera; family Cerambycidae; genus Leptura; species Leptura quadrifasciata. The sequence goes on from OY776675.1 coordinate 147,401,544, forward strand.
TGGGCTTAATTTTTACTTACCACCTAATAGGAAATAATACAACCAGTAAAATTTTTTTTCAGATTTTAATAAAATTTCACGGTTTGATACCCTAGAAATAATTTGAGACTGCTTTCGGATTGATGTCTCTGTATGTGGTCAAATTTTCTCCTTCGATATCGTAAAAACGGAACAACTTACGATCATCTGATTTCTTTGTTCAATTTGTCGACATTTAACTTATATTTGATTAGATTTTTAAATATTTTCAAAACAATGTTGTCAAGGTCGCATATTAACATGATTTAAAAAATACATTCTCAATAATAAAATATTAATATAACCTTTTAGATAATTATTTTTCTAAAACTTACAAGTTTCGAGAAAAAAATGTTTTCTAAATTAAAAAATTAGTTAATGTAGAAGAGAGAGAGAGAGAGAGTAATATTATAGCATTAGAAGTAGCAGCAGCGACTAACGTGGCGCAGTGGTCTTAGTTTTTGACCTGTTTCATACTTGAGAGAAAAAATTGTCACGGGTCGGCAGTATTTATATGTGATTGTAAAAATAAAATGAATGTAAATAAAATACCATTCAATGATTTGTACATATATTATGAATAAAAGTGTTTTAATTGGTAAATTGGTATTCAAGTTACGGACCGTGGGTTCGATTTCAAGACAGGGCGTACCATTATTTTTAGTAGTTTGTTTGGAAATATGCATATGAACATAAATATAATTATTACTGAAATAGTAAATAAATATTTCTTTATTAAATAGTTTGGCTGCGTTAGGTGGGAAGTATCTGGCCCTCCAGTAGAATTTTTTTTACTCACAACTCGGGGGCTACAAAATGAAAATTCAATCAAAGGAAGCGTGTAGCCTACCGTAAGTAAAAAAAACTAAGCTAAGATAAATATATGCATTGGCGCAAGTATTAGAATTGTATAAAAAAATTTAAAAGCTAAGATTTATGACTTATGACTGATATAGGTATTGAATGTTTATTTTTTACGTCTTTGAAAACGTTCTTCACAGTTTTTATTTATTTGGTCGACGGTCTTTTAAAAATGTTTGATTTTAATTTTTTGACAAAATCTCTTTGCGGGTAAGAGAATGGAAGGAGATAAGTAAAGCTATGAAATTTATCCAGATTTTTTGCTCATTCCTAATTGAAAGCAAAAACTGATTGTAGGTATACAGTATTTTACAGTATAACAATATATTTTAATAAAAAGTTTAAAAAAAAAGTTTTTTCACCTTCGACTACAGCCTACTACGTAATGGGATGAGGGGTGTGAATGGATATAAGAACTGTTTATGTTTTAACATTTTTAAAGTTCTTGAGGTTAAAGAACTCAATTTCACAATGAATTTTACGTCCGTATCTCTGTGACTAGGTATGTACTATCCGAATAGCAAATTACAGAATATATTATGAATACTGCCCCTTAAGATATAACAGCTACTTGTATTTTATTTATTTCATACTCCTCGTAGTTAATTAAAAGGTAATATCGGGCAAAATTATTCGGAACAAAATATTAATGGAAAATTCCTCTGCTTTTTGTAATACGCCCCTGTCTAATGAAAATCGAAATTGATATATAACAGTTCTTCGAAAAATATCTTTGTTCTGTAAGTGTTTTTATAAGTATAAATATGCTTTATAAGATAAACGACATAATGTGTGATAAATATTCGTTATTTTTAGGGCGCTCAAAAATTTCATTGTATATATCCCACATATTTCACAGAAAAATTTTATCCGCAGTCCACAATCGCTTTGCTGTTGGCGAAACAAAGTCTTAATCAGTTAACTTTTATCTCTTGTTCCACTAAATATGTCGTTAGTTACGCCGCCATATATTTCACATGTCACATAGAATCTATAGCTACCTTCGTAATATTTTAAAACTATTTTGAGAATTATTGTCTGCAAAAACATTTAAAAAATAAATAACTTATATTGTTGTTGCTGCACATAACAAAAAAGTAACAATGAAGATAATAACACAATGTTTATAAAATTGATATATTACAAGAACAGGTTAAAGTTTTATAACTGTTTGCTATAAAACTATTTTATAATTATCGTCTACCATTTTTTAAAATTCTATGTAAACGTTTATACAATTATTATTTTATAACATATGTGAGAACCATAAATAGAATAAATTAAAGAATTACATTGTTATATAAACTGTGCCCATTTTGCGTCTATAAGCGTTGTATAAACGTTTTAGAAATGTTGATATCAACAATCTCATTTTATAAAAAATGTTCCATAAACATTCTTTCAGCTTCTACAAAACATCAAATTACTAGTTGGGGTGGGGGTGGCAATGGGAGTGGTAGAGTGGGTAGCTATCGCCCAAAAATTTTTTGAGTTGTTTCGTTCTTGTGTACACACTAAATCACATTTTATTTCTTTTTACTCCTTTTATAATAATGTGGGGGTGGTATTGGGGTGATAGTGAGGGATGGCTAATGGCAAAAAAAAAATTTGGGACCTTGACTTTTCGTATATGCCCTAAATTGCAATTTTATGGACTATTACCTGCTCGCTTTGTCTATTTACCCTTATTTACCTTACCTCCGAACCCTTCAACGGAGTTAGATCAAAATATAATCTAGTTCCAGATCTCGTTAGAATACATAAGTGTACCCAATTTCAATCATAAACGGTTCCAGAGTAAACGTGCGCACAAAAAAGTTGCAGACCGACAGACAGGAAATTTTTTACGCTCAAATTTAAAATCTCGACGTTTCATGACATTTAAACCTATTTCAACAAACAAAAATATATATATTTTTTGCGTTACTATACTTCAACTGGTCGTGGAAGCAATTTAGATATCTCCAGCAACAACCAACTTATTTACATCATTTTATTTTTCATGAATTTGCATTAATGACATGCTCATTTGATCCTAAGTTCTTGGGAAGTTTTAATAAGTATACGTTATAAGTTGTAATGAAGTATACAATACTACAGGAATACTGTATACTTTCATTCCAGTTTAACTTATTTTAATCATGCATGGATCAAGTAGTTCAGTTTTAGATTAGTTCAATACCTGATTAGTTCTTTCGTTAACTTTTAATTCTAATTTCACCAGGCCGCAACTTGCGTGCCGTGTGCATTTCGTGCCGGGTGCAAAACCACGTGACCGTGATTTTTGGGTATAAAATAGCTAGCCAGAAACCAGTAAATTCAGAGCTTGACTTTCACCTTTCTCGAGTGTGTTGAACTGAGATAACCGGAAGCTCAAGTTTCTCCGGCGTCGTGGCAGCCGCTGGCCAAGTATCTGTTAGGGAGGATCCGAGTGCGTTGAACTGGACCTCCTGTCAGATTTATTCGAGTGTGTTGAACTGGATCTCTCCTGAAACAGATTTCTTAGTCGCGTCTGCTATGTCCTGGAACTTCGATTAGAGAATTGGGGTTACGACGACGTACATAGAGGAAATATGTTACACACTCTCTCTCTCTCCGATTACTATGATGTACTTATGTAATAACAAGATTGTCGCAACCTAAGCCATAAAAGATATGGCCACACTGTACATATAATTATTAGGAAAATGTCTTATTTTGGATCTGGATTTTAATTAATGTTAACATTGAACCCTGGAATAATCTCCAAACCAGCTACCCGAGCAAAACAAGCATCACAAAGTCATAATTAGTTATAATTAAAATTTTCACTATTTGGTGAAAAATCGAAACATTTAACTTGTAATAAGTATTAATAAATACACCATTGCATAAGTGTGAAAACTAAGTACCTATATGAATAATATTTTGAGAAAATAAATATCTGTTGAGTCAACCGGAAAGTGGGGTATTCCTGTAACTTGTGTAGCATAAATAAAAAAAAATACTCAACAAAATGAACTAGTTATGATAAAAGTTAGCTGTGAAAAGAACTGATAGGTATAATAAAACCGCAAATAAATGTTGATATCAAGACTCATATCCTTTATTCATGTATTAATGCAGGGGATCTCTATTATAAATATAAACATAGGGTGTCCCAAAGAAGTGCTCAGACGAAAGTATTAAAAAGTGCATATTTTATAGATAAAAATTGGTCCAGGATAACTCAGACAAACATTCCCATTTAGGACTAAATGAATTCTGATGTTAAAATTTTTATTTCCAGTTCCTGTAAATCTGCCGCACAACACGAATTGTATTTAACTTCATCAACTCCTCCACAAACATTAATGAAATATTAAATACACAATTTCAAAGGGCACCAAGTCGAATTTCTGCACCCACTATAATTTTTTAATTTTACTTTTACTAATTGTTTAACCCCTTTCCTTTATCCAGGAGGAAGTAGGGGCAAATAGCCATGTCGTCTCATAGAGATAATAATAATAGAGTTAGTAGACATTCATTAAATTCAATGAAAATTGTTATTGCTGTTTTGGAGAAAATAATAATTTAATTCTTTAAAATCTGCCTCTCAGAGCCTCTACAACATCCCTCCCTCAGTTTTCTAGGAGCAACTAGTCATGCCATCTTATACTGATGCTAAGTATGCACGTGCCAAATTTGGTCAAGATCGTTAGAACCGTTTTAGAGAATAAAATTTAATTTATAATCCAAAGCGTCCGTCCCTGAATTTTTAAGGAAAACGGGTCATGTTACCTCATACTAGTGCTAAAAGGGTATCCATGCGCCATATTTTATCAAAATCCGTGTGTTAAATTTGATCAAAATCGTTAAAGCCGCTTTTGAGATAGTGCGTTATTCAACGAGCATATAATGATGGTTATTATTTACACAGCGAGTTTCGCCTATTCAGTAAGAATTATCATGTTCATATTTCAATTTTCATTGAAATTTAATGCCACGAACTCGAAGCATTATTGACTTATGAGAAATATTCCGTCTTTTGATTTTGTTTAATTAATCTCTTTAAAGAACTTTAATATTTGTAGTCCACTTAACGCGGTACCTACAAAAAAGGACAAATCATCAAAAGTTTGTAGGATCTTTTGCAATACATTTCCTCCCCTGTTTTCGAGTTCTGTAATCTTTGATGCGTACTATCCCTATCAAGGATAAACTACACCTATTTCCGGCTTCTCCCTCCGCATAATAGCAATATCTCCAAAAAATAAGAAAATACATACTCGACAAGGTTTTTTATGGTTCTCGAGGGCAGGGCAGGGATCATAATATGTAGAATAGTACATTATACAGTAAGGGAGAGAAACGTCTTAGTTTTCCTGAGGTGTAATTTGAGGCCCGAGGGCAACAAATACATCGAGGGAAAAATGGCGGTCTCTCCCGAGGTGTATATACTATTTTTTCCACGATCGGGAGTTAGAAACATTTATTTCATAAATAAGGAATTATAACAAATTGGAGCGAAATTGTCACAGAAGTAAAGCATTTACTCCCTAGGGACGAAATAAGACAATAATTTCCTTAGGGGAGTTTTTATATCATGCCCAATAGTTGTGACATTTACTATCAATGTTAATAAATAAGAATTACATTTTGTTTAACTATTAACTTATATAAGTAAATATGCAATGTCTTATTAAATAATAAATAAGAATTACATTTTGTTTAACTATTGGGCATGAAATAAAAACTCCCCTAGGGAAATTATTGTCTTATTTCGTCCCTAGGAAGTACTGCCCCCCCCCCCCCCCGCAACTACCCCCAACGTATAAAAGCCATGTTGTCAGTCCTAGGCATGTGTGGATTCGTCGGACCGAGGTTTTTATGAAAATATTAGAGAAATGAACCATTACTCAACCACAATTGACCTAAGCAACCCCCGGGGGTTGAAACTACCCTACTTGCAACACCAAAATCACTTGAGAAACGAAACCATCATCATCGTTTTTCTCCCGTCGAAAACAGAGGGGGAAATGTATTGCAAAAGATCCTACCAGTGGCGGTCCCAGATTTTCGACATGGGAGGGGGGGCGTCAAACATGGGCAGCACAGCTGTGTACACTTAGCGTCAGTTGCAAGGGGATTTAATGATTAAAGCCTAAATAGTCGGAGACAGAACAATAAAAAATACTATTTTGTCGGTGCTTCATGTATTTGGCACGCACTTCTTCAAGGTTTAATAGTTATAATGCAATATATTTAGGCATAACAATTTCATCATTATTAATGTTGAATATTGGTATTGATGGAATTATTATCGCTACGGATGTTGCTTTATAACTAGGGTGACTATATTTTTTCCAGAAAAGGAAGTACTATGGTGAAAGCAGCTTTTCATTAAAGTTGAGGTTATAGGGCCTAAAAATGCGCCGCAGGCGAAAATTTTAAATTTTTCAAGGTCAAACAGCCTTGAATTAAAAGTTAGAAGTTTTGCCCTCGACGTGCCTGTAGCTGGTACCAGTCGCACTTCTGGAAACTTAAGGCGGCTACAGACATACCATTAAATCGTAAGATTAATCGTAATGAATGTAACTGTGCCGTTAAATCGAAAACCCCTAGTGTCTCTACACAACGTAGATAAACTGCGTCGATCGTCAGTGCTTAATAGAATTCCGCAGAATAATACTTTGTCATCTAAATTGGATATAGAAGTTTTGGACGTCTCTTGTTCGTTCAGAAAGGTGAAAAGCTTAAAGCCCCATAACTTTGGGGGTTGCAAATCTTGTTCCTGCACCGGACTGTTCGCTTACTTTAATCTTGTTTAATTATTTTTTGTACGAAGATCTTATATTATTTATCTTTTTAACCACTGCGTCTCATCTAAACTTTTATGTATCCCCTATAGCCTCCTGTAAGTCCTGTAAGCGGCATCTTTTCTGTTACGATCATGGTATTTTTTTATTTTTGTCTGCCACAAACAAGGTTCATTTCTATACGGTTCAATGAAGTCTTCTAAAAGTTCTCGGTGTACACTGCTTTGACCTTCTTCCTCAGGCTCAGATATGTCTGTAATAAAAGTGCGTGGCTGAATTGGCTTCCCTAATAACTGAACAATCGGCCGTTGTTTCGGTATGTGTTTGATACACATGTTTGGAAAATACTGCATAATTGTAATCGACACCGGTTTATTGAATGACAAGTTCAACTGGAACAACGACCAACTGCGCAGACAAAAATCTACAACGATTTATCTATATACTTAATTCGTAATGATTTAACGATACGTCTATAGCCGCCTTTAGGCTTTCAAAATTTGCGGTCTGACTTTTGGAAACTGGAACATTTCGCTGCAACTCTCATTGATGTTCATGCGAACTTGCATCGCAGATTTCTAGTGTGAATATCTTCATTTACGATTTTTCTGAACTCCAATAGTTATTAATATTGGAAAATAGTCGCTTAATTTACGTACCTGTCTCACGAAATCAAAAAATAAACTCCCATAAAATCTCCAAATTTTTTAATTTATTTTGACTTTATCCAGACTCTCGAGTCAGGCTAGCCATCTTCAGTGCGATAGTGCAAATATTTACGGAATTACGGAATTCCAGTCGGCAATTTTGTCTTCTGCAACGTTGGTTTGCCGAACAGTTCGTCTTCATTCAATACCAGACCTATGTAGTCCTTAAAAGACTCAGATGAACAAAAAAAAAACTTGATTTCATGAAACTCATCTTCTCAAATTCACACATTCAAAAACATTTAATTAATTTAAATTCAAACTCCAGTTTTCCAAAAAGTAAATGAAAATTTAAATTTCGAATTTTTTATGTCTCAAGAAAAGAAGTACATTTAGATGTTAGGTACTTGAAACTTTTATAGTATATACGACCGGAATTGAAACCGTATAAAAACTAAAAGCCGGCAAAAACAGTCGGCATCTCTTTATTGTTTTTCTTATGACAAGCATTTCGGTTTACCTCCGCAAGAGATGCCGACTGTTTTTGCCGGCTTTTAGTTTTTATACGGTTTCAATTCTGGTCGTATACACTATAATTACAGTAGGACGCACTACCCGAAAAGAAATTACTGTCTAACTAAAATAAGTACATATGGATCATATGAACTATTAAGCCCCGAAGAAGTATGTGCCAAATAACCTAAATGTCGGCAAAATAGTGTGTTTCTTTTTTATTGTCCTGTCTCCGACTATTTATATTAAGCATTAATCAGTAATACAAAATATTACTAAAATTACCTAGATTACAGTTGACTAATACAGCACTACTGGGCATATTTTATTATGATCTGTTGAAAGTAAATGTAGGGTAGAGAGGTCTTAAAAATTGGTATTTACAAAGTTCGTATGCCCCCCCCCCCCGTAGGACCGCCACTGGATCCTACAAACTTTTGATGTTCGGGACCTCATTAAATGAATTATTGTTGGATTGAAATCGGACAAAGTTAAAGGCAAGGCCCTTTTGATATAATACGGCAAACGATCACATTTGATACTCAGTGAACCTTTATGTAAAATTTTGTGACGACCAGACGTCATGAAATTGAGATACCGACGTTTTCATAGAACTGATTCACTTCGCTGTTCAGTAGGCATCATCAATAACAATAAATGCATTCAGGAACACCCAATCGCTGATATATTGCACGAATGACAAATGCAGTGAAATATTGCAGCAAAATTCCAACAACTATCATTATTAATGGTGGGTGGAAGGATTACGAGAACCAGAGGTAATCCCTAGTAGCAGAGTAAAAGGAAGCCTGCCTAATTAGCTACCAGTAAAACGGTAGTTAGCCAGTTGGCCCAGAGATGGCGCCATTATCACAAATGGACCGGAAAACGGTAGAATGACAGACCAGAAGGAAGGAGAAGTCGTCTGGAACAGTCTAGAGTGGAATGGACGAATCTAAAATAAGCACCACGGATATATAAGCAGCGGGACCAGCAGATCAGAGGGTCAGTTATATTTTAGATCATAAGTGATCAGATAAGATACAGAATAATAACAGGTAGTGAATTTATAGTAGTTAAAAGTTATAGTAAGTGTGTAATTATAAGGACTCATTATTGTATTGTAATTTAGAGATTAATAAAGCAGTGATTAAGGAAAATTCGTGTTATTAGACCTACGCTTGGAGGTGTTTATGAGGGTGTAAAAACGTAACAGTATATTGTTTTATATGGAGTAAAAGTGACATTTTTGGTGTCGAGGATGTACTTGATAAGACCAGCCAAGAGACAAAAAAAATCGCGTTACTCCTCATGAAACATGTTATTTTTTTAAAACTTCGAATATGGATTAAATAAATACTATTATTTTTTTCTTCAAATACTTTTAGTCCGCTCGTGGATGGCAGTAAAAGACTTTTTTCAAACGTCAGAAAATCACATTTTTTACATATTTCATGACATTAAAGCTTGACATTTCAGACGGCTGTGCGTTGCCATTAGCAACGGAAGTAAAAGTACTTTTTCTTCCGCTGGAGCGGACTTTTACTTCCGTTATTGCTAATGGCAACGCCCATCTATAGTATACTGTTTTATTTGGAGTAAAAGTGGCTTTTACCAGTTTTACCCCGAATAAGACATGTTATTTTTTCTTCAAACGTCAATTAGCTATAAAAAAAAAATAAAGATAAAAAATTTAGCAGTGCGTTGCCATTAAAAAAATAAAAGTCCTCTCGAGCGGAAGAAAAATTACTTTTACTTCCGTTGTTAAGGAAAACGCACAGTCTTCTGGAATGTCAAACTTTAATGTCATGAAATGAATAAGAAATGTCATTATTTTCTGATGTTTGAAGAAATTTTTATTTATCTTTTTAATTTTTTATAGCTGTTCGACGTTTGAAGAAAAAATAACATGTCTTATTCGAAGTAAAAGCCACTTTCCGACTCGTTTGTAATTGCCGGATTCACTTCGTTCGTCTAGCAAATCTACAGGCTCGTCACAAAAGTATCACTGTTACTCCTAATAAAACAATATAGGTACTATATTTTCTCTTCAAATACTTTTAGTCCGCTCGTAAACGGCGGTAAAAGGCTTTTACTGCGTCGCTCAAAATGATGACAGAGAAGTAAAGAACTTTACTTCAGCTCAGATGAAAGTTAGAGAAAATAAATGAAGGTTTAAGTTCACAAAACTTGCCATTAAAATTTTTTTTTTTTGACGTTTGAAGAAAAGAACCATTATTGAGGATATTTAAATGGGTCGGCTATAAAAATATTTACTTACTATCAATTTTTCTCCATTTATTTCTTTATCTTCTAAAATGTCAACAATTGCTGTAAAACCACTCTGAAAAAACAATTTACACTTTTAAAATTTACATGGCTATCTACTAAAGTAAATAGAAAAAATAGATTAAAAAAGCACAGATAAGCAACATTTCTAATTATTTTTTTACTATAATTTACACCTTTACAAATAAATGTACAATTATTATAGACTCACTTGTCTCAATCTTTGCAACAGTTCTGTTTTATCCAACAATTTAATTTTATTTAGTTCCATATTTGTTAATCGCCACTGCCTGGCATCATTTTAAAAACTAAGTATTGTTATAGGTGGAGTCTATTGAAATAATTATAAAACCAGTTATCTTATCATCACTTCTAGATTCCCATTTCCTCCAGCGCAAAATTTCAGTACGAGTTAAATGTTACATGTGTGTTTGAATTAAAATCGAATTTGCGCAGGAAACAATACACAAACCTGACATTTTAAATTATTATTAATAAATGTTTTTCATTTTTAATGTCTTTTGTATGTGAATTTAAAGTAGTGCTTTAAATACAAACCTTTTTTTGTGATGTAATATAAATCGGGAATACAGATAATAATGATAATCTTCAAGGCGCTTCAATTTAGTTGGATAATGTTGACAAAAATGAATGTTTTGAATCTAGTTTTATTGAATTTCCACGGCATACTTAGGTACTTGATAAACCTATTTTCTCGATATTTTTAGTGATTTCGCAAATTTTGGTTGGTTGTTTTACGCACGTTTACATTTCTTCCGTTATAGTTTAGGTCCATTTCATCGGGCCCCACACATTAAATTTCGGGCCCCAGTACCAAGCTCATCAGCGGGCCCCTTTACCAACAACATTTAATTGAAAAAATCTTTAATTTTTATATAGTATATTATTTTAAGATTTAAAAAGTATACATAGGTTAAACTAAACAAATAAATAAAATAAACTAAGTATTCCTTTTTACTGCTTCAAGAATTCAATTGATACTTGCTTTTCTCGCTTTTTTTAAAGCAAATAACATGTTTATGATGTCATTAAAGTCAATACTGGATGCAAGCTTGTACTCAACAGATAGACGGGCAAGAGAGTTTAGCTGTTCTTGACCAATTGAGGCTCTTTGCCAGGTTTTCAGCTGGTTCCCCATCCTGCTGAAAGCTCTTTCAGCTTCAGCAGTTGTTACGGGTAGTGTACAAAATATTCTTAGTAGAATACACACAGTTACAAACTGCGTTCGTTTCAAACGGCTGCCCCCCCCCCCCTAAAGGCAGGGCCCCAGTACCATGGGTCCAGCTGACCCCCCCCCTTGTGGGGGACCTGCATTTCATTGATTTGAGTGCATTCAATGCACTCTATAGATGCAAAAATAAAAATAGTTCTAAAAGATCAAATAGTCTTTTAAAACTATGCAACCGTACTTAAAACCATCTCCGGAATCAAAAAATGTTAAATGTTATTTAAAATTTCAATGTTGGAGTCGTTTCCGGGAAAACCGGAAGTGTCAATTCATGAAAAATTTACCGCTTTTGGTATATATTAGGTACCACTTATATCTTGAGAAACTCTGGAAAATGGCTTGTCCAATGATTCCGTTGACACCCGCTATATTGTTTAAATAATAATTACATACACATGTAAATGACATTTGATGTCACATCCATACATAAATAGAAGTCATATATGTTTGCTTGTTTTGAAAACGTTTCTTAATCACCTCCAGGTGACTTGAACGACCCTCGATCTTAATTAAGTCTAGGAGATCTAGATTTGTCTGAGTAAAGGAGATGGAGACCTACAATTATAGTGGGATCCGAATCACTTCTTGGGGATCATTTATAACTGAAAATTACTTAGAAGTAGGATAATGGTTTACCTGAAGATGTGATCTCATCTGTGTATGAAGAATTCAGAAAAAAAACAGAAAAATGTGTACTAATAGGAAATTTATACAATAGTGTTCAACTGCCTACAGTTGAATAAAATTTTACTTTTTTTTTTAAGAGGTTCCTCCTTATTTCGCAACTAAACTTAGTATCGTTTAGCGGGAATATGTCCATATGTTTCTCACACAATAATTTTATGATAATTATTTATATTCAAACAGTATACACCAGTCCATTAATTTATTTTATTTTTAAATTTCTAACGCCTACGCCTCTGATCGTGGTGGTAACAGTATACAAAATATTTCTTCCCGGGTTTTTTATTTTAATGGGAAAACGGGGTTATTTATTCATGTTTCTAATCTGATGTGAGATATATATATATAGAACATGTCCCCATATTTTAGCATAATATAGTCATATGACAAGTCTTTTATCTATGCATATGATCATAGATTCAGAAATTCCTATTTGACACATGCATTTTCGTCAGCTGATTAATGTGACAGTTCTGTGTTCTGTCAAATGTGGGAAAAATAATAAATTGATTTGTCCTTTGCAATGCAGATTTAGAACAAATCGTTAACAAAGTGCAGAAAAAAATGTGGTCAATCTTCTGAAAAGCAACGAAATGAATTTACACCAAATTGTAAGCGGTGCTTGCAACGCGGGCGACAAATGTTTTGCTGTAGGATCTGTAGAGGGTGTACCATTTACGGTATCTATCTGTCAGTGTACTCATTTACCGATAATTAAATCAAATAATTTTAGGCGTATGCGGCAGGATGTAATATAGTTATTCTAGCATCAACATTTGAAAGGGTGCAGATTATCCCAGGAGCTGTACATGATTATATTCGAATAAGTTCAATCGATTGCTCGAGCGATACAGGAAAAATTGCGGCAGCTTATGATGACAGTGTTTGTATTTATGAACCCACACCTTTAATACACAACAACTCTGCACATGTAAGTTCATTGTGTTTGTATTACATTTTTTCGACCCGGTTCCAAGTTGCCTAGTAAAAATTATTGATTGGCACATTTTCCACATAACAGATTGTAATATTCTAGTAGCCCAGAGAAGTAAATTAAAAGCTTAAGCTTACACTTTCAATATGGAAAGTATGCATGCATAGACTTATTATGCATCATAAATATATTGCATGTAATATGTGGTTCCTATATACGTACGGTGAAGGCGACTAGCTGTATAGGGGAATCCTCTACACTTATGTACATGTGCAATATGGGTTAGAATCACGAGATGATATGAAATAGATAGTGGGGCATAGGCATGGCAGCTGATTGAGCTTGATCCGCTACAACCATTGCAGTAGTATTTGGACCGTAAGGTGTAGGTGACCGGTCGTCAAATAAGGAATTTATGAATTACCACGTATTATCCTGTGTTATTTGTGACCTAAACCTAACACACTAGTAAATTATAAATAAATCTAACATCGACAATCACAGTGGAGCCAGCGTACATGGATCGCCCCACCTCAATCACATTCCATTAGATGAAATTCTCACCCGTATTGCACATGTACATAACTGTTTAGGATTTTCCTATACGGGCATACGGCTAGTTGCTGTCACCATTCCGTATGAGCATGATATATTGGTTCCAAGTGGCACCAGTATCGTCCACTAAGTTTTCGCAGCTGAATTTTGGTTTGGTTGTGAAAGCATTGGGATGATTGTGGCTTAGCTGCAATTGGACTATAAAATCTTCAGCTTTTATTCCAAATGTTTTAATTTACATAGTTATAATTAAGTCTAAATGTCAATGTCAAATTTAAATGTGCTTTTAGAGGGCGGAATATTAAACATAATATTTTTAGTCGCAAACTCCTCTATAAATCCTTATTTTACTATAAGGAACCTAACCAGACTGCAACCAACAGCTACTCTCCGGGCTATGTGCCCCGCCGAGCGCTGAATTACAAGTTACAAGCCTGGCGCGTTAAGTGTAATAATTGCATATTACCATCAAAACGCTAATGCTTCGATTGCAACAAACACCAGCCGAAAGACTGATCCTACTTAAAGAAGCTCCCTTGCCAGTCGTCACACACCACTTGCAGACTGCAGTTTCGAGCTATTGGCTCTCGTCAGTGCAAGGTAGGTATGCGACGACCGACATGAGAATCCTTTGACTATAGTACATCCCGGTATTCTTACAATAGCGACATGCATGCTAAGCCAAGTCAGGCTATTTTTCGATTGCAACGGACACTGGACCGCTGGATGGCGCCTGCTGGCTGTTTTACATGTCGCTATTGTAAGAATACCGGGATGTACTATAGTCAAAGGATTCTCATGTCGGTCGTCGCATACCTACCTTGCACTGACGAGAGCCAATAGCTCGAAACTGCAGTCTGCAAGTGGTGTGTGACGACTGGCAAGGGAGCTTCTTTAAGTAGGATCAGTCTTTCGGCTGGTGTTTGTTGCAATCGAAGCATTAGCGTTTTGATGGTAATATGCAATTATTACACTTAACGCGCCAGGCTTGTAACTTGTAATTCAGCGCTCGGCGGGGCACATAGCCCGGAGAGTAGCTGTTGGTTGCAGTCTGGTTAGGTTCCTTATAGTAAAATAAGGATTTATAGAGGAGTTTGCGACTAAAAATATTATGTTTAATGTCAAATTTAGTTCAACCTCCTCTTCTTTTTCAAAATAGTTAAGCTATCTAACAACTTTTAAAACGAAATCACCATCAAACAAAACCTAAATGCTTAGGATATGGTCACTTGACAGTTACTGTTTGGATACAGCATTTTTTAGTAGTAACTTGTCAGCACTGTAAAGCCGGGTACAAACTGCAGCTGCAACGTGCCATGCAGCATGTAGTGCAACCTGTGTGGACACGAGTTGCATGTTGCAGGTCACATTGCATTACATGTGTGGTGGCGATCCATCATTTGTCGGTTTCTGACGTGAACACAAAGGAATATTCAGTTACAGATACGATACGAAATGACTGCAAGCGGAAATGCGTCCATATTGCATTACACATTACATTGTACGTTGCAGCTGTAGTCTATACCCGGCTTAAGATGGCTGATAGTTGCATAGCACTAGCGTAACTTGTTTGCAGCTGGTTTGGTTACTGGAGATTATATTTATTTTACAAATTAATTAACCTTGCTAAATATAGAAGCTACACGCTAAAATTACTTAGGTTACCTAGTTTTTTATTTTTTAAAATTTCCACTTATTGTCTGTAAAATACAAATTTTCATATACAGGGTGGGGAAATCGTGTGTTGGACTTCGGTAGCTTGATTTCTACGATAACTACAAATTTTTAAAAAATAGCTCCATGGATTATATAAGTAGCAGAATGAATGCGCTAGAGTTATTTCAGTACAGATCTGAATGAGTTATGTATTAGATGAGCAAGTGATCAGATAAGATAACATACAGTAACAAGTTGTGAATTAAAGTATCTATAGTAAATTAAAGTTATAATTAGTGTATTATTATACGGACTAATTAATGTAATTTAATTAATAAATTAGTGGTTAGTGAAAATTCTTGTTGCAATTATTGGACCTACGGTTGTGGGTGTTTACTGGAGGGTGTAAACACAACAATATTTTTAGAAGTCTTTTTCTAGACTCTTTTCACTCCAATGTTATTATGATCTTGAATATTTTGCATATTGCTCAATAAATCGAAAATAGTTACAAATAGCCATAGAAATGCACATATAAAAAATGCTGGTTTTTCATTCCTACATCATATAATGGAGAAATATACAGGGTGTTCCATTTGGAAAAAATGAGAAAACTCAATTCAAAAACTGGTATATATATTTTTTTCCTTAAAATCCATAATTGTAGTGATTTTTTCAAAATGCATCCGCAGATGCCACTATTTCAACAACAACAAAAACTACTACATCCAAATAGTTGGGAGATAATCAATAAATAATATAGGAGTGAAAGCACTCTAGAAAGTGGCTTCTAAAAATTTACTGATACAGGGTTCGGACTCATATGGAAAATCTTGAAAATATGGAAAACTCAGGGAATTTTAATATTTCTAAAAAAAAAAAATATGGAAATCACAGGGAAATTTATAAATTTTGCAAAAAAACCTGAATTATTAACTTTAGATATAGAAAACAAGTTTTTCTAGGACTCCCCATTGCTACTTTAAATTGTTTTCAAAATTAAGGTTATAAATTTAATTAAACGAAAAGTAATTTATCGATTACGCCACTGCATTTGATCGGTTATTGTATTGTGCGGACATGACAGTACCTCCGTCTAGTGACGATATGGATATCTGTTTATTATTTTGTCAACAACAAAGGAAGACATATTCTAGTGGTGGCTGAATTTCAACTGCCGTCTTCAGGTTCTCACTATAAGCTGCTTAGTGCTGCTGCTCGTTGCTCGAACTGAACTGACGTTCTCTGCGTTGTGCGGCTCGTTATATAGGACTGGTCTAGGGCGCGCGCATCGTCTCTAGCATAGCATATAAAATCCACAGGACACAAAATAGACTTCGACAAGACCAGAATAGTAGCTAATATCGAGCATTATAGTTCTTGGAAGCCCGCTCTTGTAGGAAGATACGCAACAGAAAACACACGACACGCGCCAATATCCATTGTCTGGATGTCGGTCTCGATAACTAGGGCCGAGAAGGACTATTACTCTTTGCACCTAGATTATCTCTGTAGACCTGGACCGGCCTTCGTGATAGGTGGGCCCGCGTACTTCTACCAGACCCAGCTCACAAATGTGAGATGTGTCGTGGTATTTTCTGAGGACCTCCCCTGGTCCTGGCTGTTGAACCTCGCTGGCTGAGGTCTCTTCTTGTCTTGATGTTTTCTTTTTTCGCCAGCTTGTCACAGTCATCGTTCGAGTTGGGTTTAGGAAGTTTTGGCTGGGACTGACTGCCGGTACGTAGGACATCAATTGATATCCTACCCCGGATTGTCGGAAAGGTCACGACAATCCACCATCAGTGAATCAATCACGAGGAGGTACGCTCAAGCATTGACAAATAGTGAAGAAACACAGCAACCCGCCCGAAATGGACCTATCACGAGGAGTCAGAGCCGAGCGCTGACCAATCAGAGAGAACCTCGGCATTCTACGGCAATGATTGGACACGATGGAGCCACGTGGAGCATGATGTTTCAGCGAGGCCACTTGTCGGGTTGGCTCAGGCGCCCGATACGCCTTCCACAAGTAGTAGAGGACCAGTGACACGTAGCCAGTCCTGCAGGCGCGTCCTAGACCACAGCCTATATAAAGAGCCACACAACGCGGAGATCATCAGTTCAGTTCGAGCAACGAGGAGCAGCAGTAGGCAGCTTTCAGTGAGAACCTGATAGGGATGATGGGGCCCGTACGCAAGATTATTTTAGTTTTTGCACCCCCTAAATTAACGTTACTGGCTTATTTCCCTACTTCTGTTTACATCAATAATTATCAATATATATTAAAATCGTGTTGGTGCGTGCCCCTTGCATTTTGCAATTTTGCTGGCGCATATTCTCCGGTTTGCGGCAGAGCCAGAGGTCGGGAGCGGGACGAGCGGAAGCGGGAGGCCGAACTACGTCCCAAGTTCATATTGGCGACGAGTGCCTTTCGGGGTTGATATTTTTAATTAGGCTAATAATGTCGGCCATCTCTTTCCCTACACGCTTTTACGACCCACAAAATGAATTTGCGTCGCTCCTTTTTGATGACGTAGGCGCCCGCTTATTTTGGTAAACGTCAAAAATTTCCGTTTTTGTTTCGTTCCTGGCGGCCTTATAGTTCGATTATGCCGGTGGGATTTACGATTTGCTTTCATTGCCATTCATGTACTTTCCGTATCGACATCGTACGGCCGTCTGCGAGGTGTTTTTCGCCAGATATGAGCGTTTAAAAATTGCGTGTTTGGTGGTTTTTCACGATTCTGGCGAAATACGCACACTTTCGGTTTTCCTTGAATAACTTCTAAACCGCTGGAAATTTCTTAAAAATAAAAACTCCCAAAGGACAAGGTTATTTAATGAGGAATCGTTTCCATTTTTCAGATATCACCTTCGACGAACCGTTTTCGAGCTAGAGCGTTTTGAAGGAAACGACGTCGGGTGGCCAAAATACGTAGCGTTTTCGTTAAAAGCCGAATATCTCGGCAAATAGGCCGTTTTCGGCGAAAATGTTCGTACCTAACGAAAATAAAGCTAAATAAATTATCTACCGCTATGCAGAGTTTCATTTCTCTACTATAAATATTAAGAAAGTTGTGGCCTTTAGAAAATGCTACTTTATAGTAAAACGGAATATTTTGTTGCCGTCAAATAATTCCTTCTGAATCTCATGATGTACGTGAAACATTTTGGAAAGGCGACGCGGTAGCCGGACGGTTATAGTCGACGCTTGGAAGCGGCAGGTCCCCGGTTCCATCCTCACCCACAGCAGCTTCTTTTTTTTTTGCCGTACATTTTATCTTAATTGAAAATTCATCTTTATTTCTGTCTTTTAAATTTTTAACCTTATTATGTATATAACAGATAGAATACCCTTATTTATTTTTAGAACTAATGATTAATTTAAGTAGGTTTGAATAAATTTTCCTACACAATAAAATGATAAATTAAAACAACAATAAATAAATCTAAAGCATATTGATTTCGGCTACCACCAGCCAACCTGTATCTATGAGGAACTACCTATCTTAGAACAGGATAATTAGTTTTTGTATGCACATTGTGCAGGTTTATAAAAACGTTAGCTCAGGGAAAAATCAATATAAATAGAATGAATTGTACTTAGAAAACAATAAAAAAAGCTTTTAATTGGTAATTGGTTCCATCCTCACCCACAGCTCCTTTTTTTTGCCGTACATCTAAAATTTTGTCTGTATAATGATTTAAAAAATATTTTCAGTGATATACCGTTTTTTGGGAAGATTAGCTGTGATTGACTGATTTCATATCCATTCTATAGACTGTTCGGCAAACGGCAAATTTACGCAAGGGAGTAGAAAAAAATTTAAATAGATTTTCCTCATCTTTCATTACATTTTATCGATATTTCTTTCATGAATTCGTGCCTCGAACGATTCGGGGAATGTCGTTTCAATATTTTATAACGTATACGAACTTAAAATATATGTTCGGTTAATATTGAAAAATGAAAAACTGAAAAATGAAATGCTGCAAAATGAAATAGGTACTGAAAAATGAAAAACTGAAAAATAAAAAACTGAAAAATGAAATCCTGAAAAATGAAATGCTGAAAAATGAAATACTGAATATTGGCTTTGATATTGATTTTAATATTGACTTTGATACTGGATTTGATGTTGATTTTGATATTCTTTCATGTTCATTTCGACATCCTTTCATGTCGATTTTGATATTGATTTTAATTCTGATATTGATAATAATAATGATTAATATTGAGGCGCATTCAGGGACAATTCCTTAGAATTTTGAGGCTAATCCGAGGACCGATCCTAGAATTTTGAACATATCTCCGACTTTCATGCGTCCTCAACTGCGGGGATGCGACCGGAGGGAGCATCCCCGCGTGGCGCCGCAGGCGCCACTATGAGCGCGAAGCGCGAATGCCTCTGCAAGAGCTAGAAATGGCCGTAGGCCATTTCTAGTTAATTTATAGAAGAAAGTTATTTTCAGAGATGACATTCATTATTATTAGTTTGTCTAAACTGGATATTGTATATGATCTAATTTACTTCATGTCTAAAATTATTATTTTTTCGTTCTTTTTTGTTCTTTAAATGTGCTTAATAAGTAACACTTAAATACCTAATTTTTCTTACAACAAATGTATGTTTATAACCAATAACAAGAATGTAATAATTCTTCATAATTTCAGAAAGGCAATAAAAGAGCTCGGTATAAGGTATTTATTAGCAGCTGAAAGTTAACATCTTTGTTTGAACTCACAAATAATAAAGAAACTGTTCATTTCAGATTAACAACATTTATTTTTTTATACGCAAATTAATTTAGCTGAAACTACCCAGACTGTTTGCTGGAAAACTAAAAGCGACATCTTCTGTTGGTCCTCATAAACGATATTTTTTAAGTAACCTCACAAAAAACTCTGTTGGAGTCATGTCAGGTGAGCGAACAGGCCAATTGTGTGATCTGTTCATTCCAATCCAATTATTCCTAAAAATTGTGTTTAAATAACTTGAAACAATTCTTGCAATGTATGGTGATGTGATGTAGTCTTTAGGAGTATTTATAGGAATTGTATGTCGCTTTTAGTTTCCGGGTAATCGGTTTGGATGGTTTTAGTTGAATTAGTAAACATTATATCCTTCCCAAACAACCCATAGCTTTTAAATAATACTTAGTGGACTAAAATTTGTAAAGTTTATTGATTAGCTTGGTTTGATGAGAGTTGATTCTAAGAAAAAAATGTTACCAGTACATGAGAGGTCGATTTCACTTAATCGAGGAACTGTAAGATTTTAAAGATTTTTAATCAGAAATCCCAACAGTATGCGATGGAAAAATGAAGGGTACTGGGGTTCAATGTCCTGGTCACCACAATCCCCTGATTTAAATCCTCTATGTTTATCTTTCAGGGCTATAAAGCCCTTATTATGGCAGTTTTTAAGGAGAGAAATTTAGATGTCCTAGATTGAATACAATTTAGTTTTACTCGCAAGCTAATCTTAAATAATTTGGTTCTTGCCCTGAACAACACAAATGTGTATAACCATTTTTTCATTTCAAACCATTAGAAGTCAATGACAGTATAGCTTCATATGTGGTTGTAATCTAGAATAGTTTAAATTTTTTAGTGTAAATATACATACATATTGTTGTTTTCAAAATAAATAAACATTTTTTTCTTAGATATCTCGAAGTTTGTAGAGCTAATAAATCATTCTAGATACCATATTTTTTTTAACGTGCATTTAATTAACACAAGTTTGTTACAAGAGAATTACTTTGCACAAGTTAAGAGGTATGGTCGTGCATTAATAAAATTTGGATTTAAAAAAATTCATGTCAAACATCTGCCACAACCCAGTGTATTGAATAAAATTTAACTTTGTCGATGGTATTAGGTACATCAAAGGTGCACAATGCTGGTGAAAAAAGAATAATTGCATTTTTAAGAGAAAAAAGCCTTGTAGTCGACTGAAAAACGACAGAAAAATTTCAAAAAGTTTTTTTAAGGTACAACCACATGGGATCTTCACAGAGAGTAATAGATTAGGCCCTTGACCATCTAAAATGACCAATTACAACATTTTTTTGAAAGGTCCAACTTTTTTATTATGAAAATTGTCATAAATCTGTCAAAATAAATTTTTCCTACTTTTTCACACATCCCTCACGATATATCCGGAACCAATTGAGATAATAAAGATTTTTTTTAGTCGATAAAGGAAAGTTTTTTGTAAAATTAGGTAAATTTTTAATGTTTATTTTTCTTGCAGCACTTTTTTCAGTAAGCGAAAAACTTTTTTGTTTTAAGGAATTTTGCATACTGCATGCTTATGAAATGAAGCTAACACATCAAGGAAGTTTTTGAAAAAAACGCAGTACTCTACAACTTATACGTTTCAAGTTATTGTTATTTGAAGTTAAGTTTTTGCTGGCAGGATAGTTCACGAAGCCTCGCTCGCCCGGTTCTACTGTGCTTTAATCAGTGTGCTATGCATGTTGTGAGTGCATATGTAAAATATTATTTTTGACATATCTTTAATATAAATTTTATTTTCATAAGCACTTAGAAGATTTTACTTATTGCACATTATTTAAAATCCATTATATTTATACATTAAAACTTGTAATATTTGAATTTAAAAAATACGAGATAATTATTTTAAAATTCTATGATAGAAATTTTAGCAGGTGCATTAAGAACTTGATTATCAAACTCTCTCTAGTTTATAACACCTGGAGTAGGAAAATAACTTTTTGGGGTTTTAAACTCTTTAATTTTTTTCTTTAAGATACCCGCAGCTTTGTATAAAATTAGAATTTCGTTTTCTTCGAAAGTCTGGGAATATTCACTTGATTTTATTTTGGTAGAAGGTTCAAAGTCAGAGCTGATTGTCTCTGATTCTGATGTATCACTTTGATCTTTTATTGACTGGAGAGTTGTGGTAGCAGCAAACTTATTTTGACAAGCTTTGATATTTCGTATGTACTGCCAATAACAGCTTTTGTGATATTAGCATCATAGGCAAAGATATCTCATAACCGGCTAATTTACAAACCATGTCAATATTTTGTCGCTTTTGGGGAGACGTGTTTTTCCCAGTCTATAAATAAGAATAAAAATTTTAATAATAGTGCTATATATTGCTTTTAAAAAGAATTTAGCAAATTAGAAGATATCAAATTATCATGTGCTTTAATTAAAAAAAAACATCAGACAAAAACTTTTTTGCTTAAATAGTGTAAATAATATTATTCAGTATTTTCAGTAAAGAATTCATCACTATAAATATATAAAATACATAATCATAGTGAGATTTTTTCTGCAGACGTAACTCGATTTCTCTCTTTTTTTAAACAAGTCCTATATTTATTAACAGATAAAATCGTCGGCTCCATGCATACCAAAGGAATTCCGTAGGATAAAAATGCACCCACCGCTTGCCAACAATATATTGACTGGGCTGATAATAAGGTGCAAAGAAATAGAGAAATAAATAACATCTCTAGAGAAAAATCGTACATTACGTAAAACGACCTATTCAAATAAAATACTAAAATTATTATATACTGCCGAGTGGTATTTATGGATTTACTTGGAAAAACAAATATAATAATTTAACTTAACAATTTATTTACTATTCTCAATACTAGAGTCCAACACAGACTTACTTACAAAAAAATCCCTTTGTAACGCTGTGCCCAGTTTTTAAAAAACGTAAAAAAATATCTATATATAAAAAAACATAAACATAGAAAAAGTAAATACAAAAATATATTACAAAAATACACTTTAACAGCCTAATAAACTAAAAATGTACATTAATTACTTATAGTCGGATGGTGTATAGAATAGAATAGAATATCATATTAAAGATAAAAATATGCTAGATAAGTGTGAAAATCTATAAGTAACAGATTAAAAGATTAAGAATAAAAAAAAAACAAGAAAAGACAGAAAATACTTAGGTATAACTGACTATCGGTTATAGTAGGAGTCATCTAAAGGTGGTTACATAAGACATTGATTATTTTATCAGCTTATTAGTGCACCAGAGAAATATTCTTCCATTGTGTAATAAGCCTTTTTTACTAATATTTGTTTTAAGTTTCCGTTTCACTACTTCTGTGTGGAGATTCTTTATATTATCTGGCAGTTTGTTATAAATTTTAATTAAGAATATTCAACATTTCTTTGTATGAATGATTAATTCTTTTTAGTGGTTGATAATAATGTTTTATTTCTGGTGTCATATTTGTGCTCTAAAAATTTGAATAAATGATGGATGTTCCCTTTTACAAAAATTAATGATTCATAAATATACAAACTTGCAAGCGTTAGAATGCCTTTGTTTCTGAATATTATTCTACAACTATCTGTGGGTTTCATATCAAATATTAATCGTAGGCATGTTTTCTGAGTTTTAAATACTTTAACTACATCTGTAGAATTTGCCCAGCATATAATTCCATATCTGACTCGCGACTGTACATATGCATGATACTCACTGAGGGCAACTTCCACATTTATAAAATGTGCCACTACTCTAAGTGCATAGCAGTACTGGGACATACTAACAGCCAGACTCTCAACATGAAGTTTCCAGTCTAGCCTTGAGTTGCTATTTGAGATATTGACGTTATTATAACTAAGTATCGTTTCATCATTTTGGGGTAAATAAGAGAATTTAATTATGTGTGTTTTATTAACATTTAGTTTGAGATTGTCATTTGTGAACCAATCTTGCAAAGTAGTTACTGTATCAAGAATATCTTTTTTTATACCATTGCCAGGATCTTGGCTGAAGATTATGTATGTGTCATCTGCAAACTGTACCATTCCATGATTTACAGTGTGGGACAGATAATTTGTATAGATTATTTATAGCAAAGGCCCGAGAATTGAGCCCTGCGGTACACCTATTTGGATTAGCTCTTTACATGATTTTATTTCCACCAGTTGTTGATACATACCTATTTGTTAAGTAGGATTTTATTAGCTCTAATGCTGTTCCTCTTATACCAAAAGTCTCTAGTTTACGCAGAAGAATATCGTGCTCAACGTTATCAAATGCCTTAGACAGGTCAAGACATACCGCAATTGTGTATTTATTACAGTTTAGCGAGTCAAGTATTATTTAATGCTTTATTTATTGCCAATATGGTTGTCTTTCCTTTTCTAAAACCGTTTTGAGTTTCCTTTATTAAGTTATTTTCTTCCACATACTTAATTACTCTATTGTAAATGATTTTCTCAAATATTTTATTTATATTTGATAAGAGTGTAATAGGACGATAATTTTGCCACTCAGTTCTATCACCCTTTTTTTATATATAGCCTTAATGTCAGCGTTTTTTAACTTTTCTGGAAAAATTCCGTTGGAAAGCATTAAATTTATAATATGTCAGTGGAAAACAGATAATGTCTGAGACATGTTTTAGTAGCTTTGCAGGGACCTCATCATATATTTAATGGGCAGCCAAACAACGCAACAAAAACTTTACGAGATAATTATTAACGACGGTGAACCATTCGGTATGGTGTCATCAAACAAGCCTACATACACTAAAAACCTATAAAGATAAGCGATTCGATTTGCAGGCAAGCTAGTACTGAGAGTAACGGTATTTTAATGAGGTCGTAAAATTTTTATTGCGTTTTTTGACTGTCCAGTAAATATATATCCGACTATTATACCTGTCTACACAGACATTAAACACTTGTCCGAATATTGAATTTGAATTTCTCTTTAAGTTGATGAAAACGATGACGGATTTTCAATTCCACTTAATTGGGAAGCATTTTTAAGATCCTGCAAACTAATATAGATTTGTCTGCAGGCTATATGAAATTTCACTTTGACTATTCCACTTCAAATGTTTTTCTTTTGTTGCAAAATCTTTTCGGCACAAATGTCTTTTTTCCACGGCACATGTAATTGTTTTTAATCCTTGCAATCTAGGATTTTGTGTCACTAATTTGTCATTTTCCTTAAAAGTTTGTCCACAAAATAAACATTCCATTGTTAAGCACTAAATAATATGTAAAAACTCAATAAAAACAAATATTACTCATTCGCATTCACATTACACAAAGAAAAGTTTGTTTCCAACACTAAGGTGGCGTCGCTGTGGGCGCATCTAAGATTGAAAAACTCGTAGCTTTAAATAATAAAATTTCGAAAACTATAAGTCGTAGAGAACTGGGGTTTTTTAAAAAATGTCCTTGTGGTGTAAGCTTTATTTCATGCACAGATGATATGACAAAATTCCTTAAAACAAAAAGGTTTTTCGCTTACTGAAAAAAGCGCTGCAATGAAAGTAAATGTTCAAGTTTTAATTAGTTTTACAGAAAAATTACTTTTTCTGTAAAAACGAAATTAAAGCAGTGACCTTCGCTCACATTTCCTTTATCAATTAAAAAAATATATATGTAATTATCTCAATTGATTCCGGAGATATCACGAGGGATGTGGCAAAAAGTAAGACAAATTAATTGTGACAAATTTATGGCATTTTTTTGTAATAAAAAAAGTTTGACCTCCCAAAAAATGTTGTAATTAGCCATTATAGATGGTCAAAGACCTAATCAGTCATGCTGTAAATATTGCACAATATAAGAATTATAATCACCTGTAAATCTTTTTATACACTTTTCAGATTGGTGGCTGTTTTGATCAAATGAATTGTAGAAATTTATTACCGGGAATTATATTTTACTCAATTTACCATGTGACATGAATTTTTCAACACCTTTCATGTTTTAGATTATTTTCAAGCCTTCTGCACCTACTTAACTTACAGGGTTAAGTATCACACCTGCTGACCTAAGGCAGTATGAATCGCTTATCAAGTTTTATTAACTTGTGTTTTAGCTGCCAATAATCCTTATTTATCAATGCAACTTTTGATTTCTTTTATAAATTAATAAATAACTATCTAGGGCCTTGACTACAGATGGGTGCAAACAGGCACATTAAAAACAGATTCTCCCATAAGGGCATTGAGCTGGAATCTAGAGGGTACTCGTTTACTAACCGCCGGCACTCATGTCCAGCTTTGGCATTTGAAATCGCAACTCGCTGTCGAAGAGGAACAGTCATCAGTTACATTTACGCTTGGTGGAGGACACAGTGAAGCTGGGGATGATGGAGATAGCCATGATGAGCCAGATAAGCCACAAGGTATGCTCGATTTTTATGAAAAACTTATTACCATTTGACACATGACAGATTTTTATTTATTTCAATTCATGGTTGCAAAAATTTTTTAAATTACACTCAGTAATTTTTGTAGAACAAGAGCAAACTTCTTGGCAGTGCGTTTGGAAAGCTAACACTGCGATTCCAGTACAACACTTAGCATTTAGCCCTGACGGCACCTTATTCGCCACATGCGGAGAAAACGATAGGCTCGTAAAAATTTGGTATGAGAATAAACATTGTGAGTCCAGCTTGAATTCTAACGATTCTCTTTTAAAATATACCTTCGCTTAAAATTTTAGTTCTCTTTACCTCGAAAAGTACCGATGGACCTATGGAACTAGAATATGGGTTTGTTTACATTGCACACCCTAGGGCTGTTACACATTTGTCCTGGAGGACCACCAGCAAATATATGCCCAAGTAACTATAAATAAGAGTATTGATTTTATCTATATTTTTGTGGTTGAGGAAATTCTCATTTTCGAATTTAATTATTTCAAAGCTAATTGTCATAATGCTTAAAAAATATATTTTCAAATCAAGGGTAATATAAATACCCAAGATATTTATTATCGATGATCCAAAATTCTGAATTTACACTGAGAGAAATAATGATTGTGAACCTTTCTCTATTCATAGGGGTTCTGTATCTAACATGCTGGTAACGTCGTGCAAGGACAACATTTGTCGACTCTGGGTAGAGACCGTATTGCCTGAGGATGGTCTGGTTAACTTGTCACAGCTAGATCCCCAGGCACATCACCCGAAATTTAGAACACATCGACATAAGCATCGGTTTATGCAAAGATTGAAGCATATGAAGTAAGTTTTTGTGTATACAAGTAACTAATTAGGGCACATGTGATAACTCCAATTTGTTTGTCCTGTACATATAAAATTGTGAGCCATAAGTCGTACATTTTTTCATGCATAATGTTTTATCAACGAATCTTTTTTTTGTGTATTTTAAGTATATGCTTTCAGAGTAATGTTTTGTTATTCATTATATATCACAAGGATGTTATGTGAGTATGGGTGAGTAATATTAAAAAAATAAATCAATATTGATGTATATTTAATGAAACGTTGTCGCTTTCAAATGTTGTAGTATTTATTATGAAAACAATGTGAATATATATCATTTGGATGCGTTCTACCTTATGGCATGCAGTTTACTGCTTTCTGGGCAATATTAAGGTAAAAATTAGTAAGGTCAAGCTTCTTTTGTAATTTCCTGTGCCTGTTATTACTGTAACATGGAGAGTTTTGCGAGAAGGAAGCATTCATAAGGTGCTTTGCTAGAATTTGTGTTTGGTGATAGCGAAAATATCCATTACGTAAACATGGTTTATTATCGAGATATGTTTTTATTTTCTGGAGGCTTTGTATTCATTATAAGTGAGCTTTAATTATTTTAAAAAACTTAAGAATATTTTTTGATATTTCCAAGGAACTATCCCACAAACGATATCTGTAAATGGGGAGGATCGAAGTCATCTACCGTGACATTTAATATTATTATTTAAAAATGGTTACAAATTATTTCTTTGTGTGTTGCTGCGTGCAGAGGATGACTACCACTTACCACATTTACAGATAGTTGTGTTTTAAATTACATTTCAAAAATCAATGATGAATGTGTTCGGAGCAAAATAAAAATGCACCGGCTTATTTTATAAATTTATAGGCCTAATAGACTGATAAGATTATCAAAGCAGATTGTGTCTTCTCCATATTTTACGTAATAATCAGCATTTCAGTTAATATTCTTAAGTTTCAGTTATATACAGGGTAAGCCAATAAGTTGCAGAAGGTCAATATCCCATCAACTATTTGAAATTTGAAAAAATGTGGGAGATAACAGAGGCATATCCTAAAATTATTCTTATATCTACAGAGTGTTTCACATAGTTTCACCCAACATTTTTTAGTACAATTATATTTGGTTCTTTATCCGAAAAGCCGAACATTGGCCATGTCTGGGACATTTTTCCAAATTTATAACCGTTCAGGACATATTGACCGTCTGCATCCTATTGACTCACGCAGTATATAATTTTTAGGACATGTTTTCATATAAGGCGCAACGCAAAGCATCACGGCCATGGAACCGGTGTACCTTCCCCTCCTATTCCAACTCTACCATCAACTTACAGCGTCCATGACTTCCATTCATACGGTTACCACGGAACAGGTAGGTTTTACTTTCATGTGTTTTCAGTTTCATTTGTGCAATAATCGCCCTAATCTTTACAGGAGTGACACCCGGGTTGCATTTCCATTTAGCGGCCTCTGTCAATGCCGAAACCGATATACCTCTCGTGCCGAGCATTAGCTACTGTAACCCTCGACCTGCGTTTGTACTGCATTGGTTGGACAATAAGGAGATGCAGTTTAGTCTGCAGGCGGAATTATTTTTGGAGGAGTTTGCTAGGTAAAGTACTATTATTATTACTATTTAATCAGTGTCACTTGAAAATCATTTTTCAACCATAACGTGATTTTGGTTTCAAAATAAATATTAAACAGTTTGAAACAAATCCATTTCAGAAAGTTTATCCCCTTTTGGGTGTCAAAGTCAATTTACAAATTGTATATCATTAACTCCTGATGTGGAGTTTGATGGTTCTGAGTTTCAGGTTTTTTGCTTTGGTCTTTGTCAAAACTATTTGCAACTAAAAAATTTCGTTGTTGATCAATATCTTTTTAGACCTGTTGTTGATAATCCCGAATCAGAAGAATCCTCAGAAGAACCATTAATGGAATCAGGTGGCTCGGATGGCGTAGATGCCCGAATTGAGAGTTTTTTGAGGGATTGGCATCACAGTCCTGATTTGCTGTTTAGTATCCATCCAGTAGATGGAAGCTTTTTAATATGGTATGTACATTTATTTGAATTTGTGTTCAAACTTATATTTATTTTTTTAATTCGCTGGTTTTTACACAAAATATAGTTAGTTTCTTATCATTAAAAAACTGTTTAATAGTGAATGATTGATCAAAACACCTATATAACTGCTTCCTATATAACTGACCGAATTCTATGATATGACCAGTTATCTACAGAAAGTTTGAGAATCTCTGCCCTCTTTTCCAGAAGTTCTCAACCAGTTTTGGTAAAGTTTTTTTTATTAATTTTTTTGGTAACTATGGGCTTAGACCCATATGTGATTTTTTGCTTATGTGATCATTCCCTATTACCAATATATTTAATGGCATTAAACTTATTATACCATTTATGAAAGGAAGCAATTTTTCTGTTAAGTGTTGAATCTACATTCATTTGTTAGGGTTGTCGAGTGGTTAGATGAGTTTCATCCGGGCTCCTTCCGACAAGCCCAAGTATCTTTCTCCACTCGCATCCCCTCAGCTTTCCCGCTTGGCGACTCCATGAGCATGTCGACCACAGTGAGTTTGTACAATACCACACCCTTGTTTAAGCATTTGGTTAAAGATGCCGTGCACAAAGAGATGGCTAACAGGGACTTGTCTTGTGTTAAAGAAGAAGACGAAAACAGTATAAAGCCAGAAGTAAAAGTTCACTATAATATTAAACAAAGTATGTATAAATTTTTCCTTACAGGCCCCTACTGCTTCAGAAGAACAAAATGAGACAGCTCCCATCGTATCTTTGGTAACGAAACACGATAACGGAACGTTGAATCTGTGGCAGGTCACTTTCGCTGACAAAAGCAAATTCAGCCAAGTGTTGAGTATTGGGCATAAGAGTAGGGCTTCAGGACATAGATTTAGAGTCAACGATATTACTTGTCATCCAGTTTTGCCACTGCTCCTTACCACCAGTCACCACAATATTGTCGACCAAAAGGCTCATCCTCAAAATAAAGCTGTATGCATAACAATTATAAATATGTTATAAATATTATTGGAGCACAATTTTTAGGGATTTTGCAGCGAATTAATTCTGTGGAAAGTGGATGCCGTTGGTCCATTGTCTAAATCCGGGGGTATTTGCGAGTTGGCCAGGATCAGCTCCCCCGAGCCATCCGCATTCAGTAACGTAGCCTGGATACCTACTTTGCTGCCTTCGAGTACTCTGGGAAACTTATCGAATTCACCTAGTGCATGTTTTGTGGCCTCGGATGGACAATGTCTGAGGGTGTACCAGGCAGTGATTGATGCTAGAACGTTGTTAGCCGACTTATCTTTCAAGGAAAATAGAAGAAACGAAGAAAATGAGAGCGTGTCAGATTTGTCATCTATTAATCAAGAAAGCATACTAGAGAACATTAATATTGTTTCCCAACAAAGTACGTCCCGACCTGGTTGCATTATACAGTTAGAGACTATTTCAGAAGCCATTCAGTGGCAGAACACCACTTTCTTGCACGTTTATCAAGAGCAGTTGATAACGGGTGAGTACACAACGATATATATTTTAATTAAGTAGAAAAAGATGCCTAATCTGTTTAATATTTCATAAAATAGTTTAAGGAAATTTTATTTGTCATTAAAGTGTGTATGGAACTTATCAGAAAATACTTTTTCCCTATATATTTTGAGCAGATTTTCTGCTGCTTTTGAGTTTGCATCTGCAGAATGTGAATGCGTGTTTTGCACTATAAACTGTGAATGAAAATTATAATAAATGGTACAAACGATAAGTTCATGATTCTACTTCCTCTTCTTCTTCATCTTCATCTTCTTCGTCTTCTCTGTCTTTTTGTGTCATCGATAATAATGCCTAATGTTTCCTCTTCTTCTAATCATTACTCATATATTTCCTACAGTGCAGCTTCAATTTGACACCTATCGTATTGTAACAAAGTTTGTAGCCAATTGAAGAAATTGGAGGTCATTCAAAAGTCCAGAAGTCTAAGCAAAAGGTGCAGAAATGAAAAGCTTCTACTTGTTTTCTGAATATCTTTTAAAGTTGCGTATTAATATTGTCATTATTATAGCAATTCCGCTTCCCAATAAAGAAACCAAGAAACTTACTTGACCAATTCGAGACACCATTTTAAGAGAATTACCACTAATTACTTTTTTCCCGAATATCTTAAAAATGTAAGAGCTTTCAAAAACAGCATTATTTCTGACAGTTCTTGTATAAACATGTACTTTTTAATAAAAAACGTAATATTTAAGCCACATGTCCATTGTTTATTTTCAATTACAGGACAAAAGAGCTCCCCTATAAATTTATCTGGCCACGATGCGATGGTTGACTTACAACAAGCATCCGTTTTTGAAGAACCTTTCTTCATCGTCTTGCTGGATTGCACAGACCAAAACACGATAATACACATGTGGAAGCTAACTATTGCCTCTACCGACACCGAGTGTGCATTAACCGGCAGCCAAATGTACGTTCCGGATTGCAATTTGGTCCAAGACGAGAATGATTTGTCTAGAAAAAACAGTATGGAATCCTTACATTTGAAACCTTCCAAAGTTAGCCCCCACATTAACTTGATGGTGACTAGAGAGGTGAAACAGGTGCTTCCCATACCGGATGCTGTTGAGATAGTCCATGCTACTCCAGCCGCAGGACATCTAAGTTCGGCCTCGATCTATCCTGCTTGTTTGGCTCCGTATTGTTTCGCCACAGCTTGTAGTGATGGTGTAATTAGATTTTGGACTGTGTCTAGCAGTGCCAGCCATGTTAGAGAGTTCAGTCACCTGCTGTTGGAGGAAGATGGCGTAGTGGTTAATACCGGAAAGGTCTGGACAGAGTGGAACATGGTGAAAGAATCTGCCATTGAAATTGAAGGACAGGTACTGAACATCAGCGTGGCTTATTCCGGGAGGTTAGCTTGCGCGTACAAGTACGGAAAGAGCTTTACAAGACCTAATAAAAATGACCATGACTCGAGGTATATAAATCTTTGTGTTGCTATATATGAATGCGAGTCCACCGGTGGTACTGAATGGGTTCTTGAGGACGTTATTCATTTGAAAAATATACATTTGCCTCGAATTGACATTGGAAGGCACTTGGATTTAAGTTATTTATATGATTCGAAAACTTTGAAGAAGAAACAAAGGATAAATGAGGTTCTACATACATTTTCCAACGATGATAGGCAGAATCTTACTACCGAGCCCAATATTAAACCAACCCTTCTAGCTGTACCTAGCTTTACAACTCTGCAGTCGCTTCGAAAATCTATTTCCGAAATGGGCAATATCTGTCCCTTAACACAAAAACACATTGTGCAGCTAGATTGGGTGTCAAATGAGGATGGATCACACATTCTAACGGTTGCATGTGGGAGTAAAATTATGTTGTATACTCCGCTGTCGACCGATTTAGCTCAAGCTAATGTAAAAGCAATGAAAGAGTCTCTGAACAATTACCGACCTATACTGAGAAAAGCTAGTTCTTTAGCTCAACCTCTATTTGTGGATGATTTCAAGTGGATGACTTTGAGGAAAATCGAATTACAAACTGCTGATGGCCTACCCGCTTTACCCATGCATATTAGCTGGGTTCGTGATGGCATATTAGTTGTGGGAATGGACTCGGAGATGCATGTTTATACTCAGTGGAAGCCACAGAATCCTTCAATCCAGCAAGTCGAGTCGAGAGACTCTGACAGTAGGAATGGCAGAGACGTGGACTTCCGCACATTGACACAAGAGAATCAACGAAAACTAGCCGCCGTTCCGACGTTAGGCCGTATAAGCTCTGTTAACCTCCAAATCTTGGACCGTAAAAGAAATAAGGAACCAAATCTGGACTATATGCCGGACTATGGTCTTTTTGAAGCCTCCAGAATTGCTTGCCCCGTTTTGCCACAGTACCATCCCAAACAGTTAATGGAACTGTTAAATTCTGGGAAAATTAGGTGGGTGAAAGCGATCCTATCGCACCTTGTCAAATGCATAGGTGGTAATCAGGAAACACCAGAGGAAATTCAAGGGTGGGCTAGGAACAGGACTTTGTCAGTAAGTTATCCAGCTGCGAGTCCTGAGCATCGCACAAGTATCGGAGAGATAGCTCTCGATTATGATGAAATCAACAACATTCCTCCTCTGCCACTGTGGACGTTACTCGCCGCCGATCAAGAGTCATCTGCTGCACAAGAAGAAAAAAAAGATTACAACGAATTATTTGACAGTAATGTTATCATAGAAGAGTCGTTAGACACCTTACTCGAAGATCAAGAGGGAACTAGAATGGAAAGGAGGCCATCAGAGAGGAATGTAGGTCTGACACATTTTACCCCAAAGCAAGGAAGGATCCTGTCTCGTCTTCTAACACACATGCATCTACCAGGTTTATCTAGCTTAGATCAGATGCACTTGCTGGCATTGGCTGATACAGTGTCAACTTGTAATACTGACTTGGCGGAGAGATTTGCTATTGATGCCGCGAAAAGTGCCATGGCCAAGGAGAATTTGATAGGTCAAAATGAAGAAGTCATAACGGACAATTTAGATGATTGTGGGCTGAGGTTCCTGCTGGCTATGAAGCATTATGGGTATTTGTTAAGGTAAGTGTTTAACCAAGTTTGACTATTTGTACATGTACACAATACACGTTAATAACAGTGATTTCATTTTGCTTTAGCAGGTGTAGTTGATATATTTTTTAGTTATGTTTTTTTATGCCCCATTGAGATAACAAAATTTCTTGTTATAAAATTCAGTAGATTATGAATGGGAGTTGTGGATCATCCCCCACCACATCACAGATACCTCTCACTACTACAGATCTCTTCAGTCAAATATTAATTTCTGTAGAATGTGATGGAAGCTTTGATGATGCGGTGATAGATTTATTATTTTTTCTACCTTGCCGTTTATTTAAGCAAAAAGTAAATCAAAATATTATTTCAAATCAGTGCCTTTATTTAGTGAATTTGTTGAGTTTTTAAAAATATTTTGTGTGAGTAGTGGAAAGAGAATTAGCATTACAGTATTTAGTACACATTTACACCAACAACATTAAATGTAAGCATTTAATTCCAATTATATAACAAATTTTAATACATTTGCAGAGCTACAAGTCATATTACAAGGTAATAGATGTAAAACTAACTGCAAGTTGTACTTTAGTTGCTGGTTTTCTGAACTATCGCTTTTACTTTATATTAAACTACCCATTTTCTTTAGACCTGTAAGAAATCAGGTGAATTTTTAATCTAATTACTATTAGTTAAACTTATGTGGTGGAGGCATGTTTTATTAGCTGATTGATTTTTGTATCGTCCTTATATTAAAATGACATTACATTGAATCCAAATTCATATTTTGATATTCATAAACGTTTAAAACTGATCATGGTTATTATTTATGGTAAATCAAAGCTGATACCGTAAACAATGCTAAAATGAATCTCCATATTAGTTCTACAGGGTGTTTTTGAAATACGTATGTTCCGATGTATTACTAGAAGGACCGTATGTTTATTAGTTTAGATGAATTAATTTTCTGAGATCGTAAATTGATGTAAATACAATCGAAGCAACGCAAATTGCGGTAGCACTCACCTGGTGTTTTATGGTTTGTTTTTCTTGGAGAGCTCTCCTTCATGGAACTGACATTTTATCCACCCTGGATTCACACATGCTGAACACTCAAAAATGTCTGATTTTGTACAATAAAATAATAATTACCATCACCAAATATCTAGTATACACTATTTTTGTAGTTTGGACCGACCGGCAGTTATTCACCATAATTTCTCATCTCTTTTATTGCTGTCATGTTTCTCTTGAGCCCCAAATTAAATTTATATTTCAAAAATTTTGGGAAATGGAACAAACACCTGTATCTAACATTTCTTTATCTGATGATATTAAATGTGAAACAATCTACAAACATTCAACTTATTGAGAAGATCCAGGAAATTTTGTTGTTTCACTTCCTTTTAGCCACATAGAAACCGGACTTAGGAGATACCTATACGCAAGTCTTTCAGCGATTTTTGTGCCTCAAATCCCATCTATAAAAACCCTTTTAAACTTCATTCATCCTATTCAGATTTCATAAAAGAATATATACAAAAAAATACATTTCTGAAGTTTCTTGCTCTGGTTATCGATCTTGTCAGCCTTCTATTTGCCTCACCACTGTATCTTAAAACCAGACAGTGTAGCTACCAAACTCTGAATAGTTTTTGACGCCAGTGCAAAAGGCACAAAGGGTCTAAGCTTAAATGATAATAAACTTCATCAGGATTTATCAACTATTTTACTAAGATTCCGAACTTTTCCAGTTGTATTTATATCCAATATTAAACAAATACATTTGTTTGTCAAATATTTGTCAAACCAAAAAACATTGGTCCTTCGTGCCATTAATATGAAGACCAATCAATACCATTTTCTAAATATAAAAATAATTTTACTCATCTTTATTCCTTCAATCCCAACGCCCACAATGCAAGATATTAGCTTTTATTACAGCAAAGCCAAATCTACACAAAACAATCCAATTGTAAATAAAACTGAAAATGAAGACACGTACATAGTTGATATTTTGTTTAAAGTAAGTGTTGAAGTGCAGTCCACCATTATCAATTCATGCTTGAGCGCTCTTTTTAGCGTGAAATCATGCATTTTTCAAAATACATCAGCAGTCCATAGTCGTACAGCCAATTCAAAGGTTTGTTCATCAGAAGCACACATATTAGAAAACACAAATAATTCATTATTACTAGGTACAGGTGTAATGAACACTACAGAACTAGGATTGGCTTCTGTTTAGTTGTTTACCTGCTACATTTCTTTCTGCGCGCTACCATCGGTGCATTATGAATATGCGACAAGAGGTATTTTGATAAATATTTTTGCATATATCAGGTAGATGTGAGTATTATTATTATACTGATGTGTTTCAAAAACACCCTATATAATACATACAACCACGTTTTAAATTACCATAATTCTTTTTATATCATTTTATGATGTTTTAATTCAAAAGCAACAACAAAACAAAGACTACTGTTACTTACCAACAGTGACCTCAACATTATTAAAAAACTTAACCAAATCGAATGCCTACGCTTGTTAAGTTAGTTCTTATTACGCTCTTATTAACTCCTCCACTAAAGTAATATGCAAAATACGTGCTTTCCAATTTATTTAGTACTATATGAGATGGGTTTTAATTTATAACTGAAACCACTTTTACAATCAAATTGAAATGAATAATGAATATAAATAACGTATTTTTAACAGGTGCTTGCCTTTAGTGCAAAGATCGCAATTTCAGAAACAAGGAGTGGGCCATAACAACCTGGCGTGGGCATTCCACTCAGAGAGCCAAGAGGAGTTGCTCAATTTAATTCCAAGTTACGCAAAGGGTGAACCGACATGGACGCATCTACGCGAATTGGGGGTAGGTTGGTGGATAAGAAATCCGGCTCTGCTTAAACAGTGCGTCCAGGTTTTGGCCAAGGCGGCTTACCAAGCCAAGCAGGACCCAATGGATGCAGCGTTGTATTACCTGGCTATGAACAAAAAGAGCTTGCTGTGGGGATTGTATAGGTAAGGCAAGTTGATGTATCTCGCCTTGGAATTATTTTTAGAAGCTTGCGGCATTTAATAAGCAAAACGTTTTTGTAGGTCCAAGCGAGATGACAGAATGACTGCTTTCTTCTCTAACAACTTTGCGGAGGATAGGTGGAGAAAAGCAGCGTTGAAAAATGCCTACGCTTTATTAGGAAAACAAAGATTTGATCATGCCGCGGCATTCTTTTTGTTGGCAGGTAATCTTAAAGACGCAGTCGAAATTTGTTTGAACCGTCTCCAGGATCTTCAACTTGCTATTATCATCGTGAGATTATACAAGGGCGATGGAGAGGAACTGAAACAGTTATTGTACAAGGAAATTCTTGGATGTGATGAAAATGGTAATTATAATTTATCTTAGTAGTTCTAATGTACACACATATTTTATAAATATTTCAGGGGAAAATCAGGACCTGACAAAGGCTCATCCCGATCCTTTCCTTAGATCAATGGCCCTATGGTCTTTGAAAGATTATCAGGCGTCTTTAAATACTCTTCTTGTGGGCAACGCTGGCACTCAACACCCTGCTCACGATGACGAAGCAAGAGAAACGAAGGAAGCGGACCCAAATGTATTTAACTTCTATGTTTATTTGAGAACACATCCTCTGCTTGTACGCCAACATTTGGCCAATTATGGTTCGAGGAAGGTTTGGGTACCAGGCGGTAAACAGATCGTGGTCGATGAATGGATAACGCCTTTGGAGAGACAGCTCTATTTTGCCACGGCTCACGGTCATTTTAGAGCTGGTTGTCCTGCTTTAGCCTTAGAAGTGCTGTCAAAACTTCCTTATGTGGTTTCTGATCGTTTTAAGCAACTTTCGAGTAAGTATATGAGAAAATTATAATCGTTATTGTTTTATTTGTAATCATTTTCACTTTTAGTGGAATCAACCAAAGAGAATAAACTAGACAAATCTGATATTGCTACCGGAATGATTTCGTGGGATAGTAAACCACAATTAAGTAAAAGCACAGATTTGGATTGGGGAGCTCCCGTAAGCGACCTTACAGTAAAAACTGATGACTTTGACCTGAAATGGAGCGACGGGGAAGAGGATAAAGATTCAGACGATTCCGATGGCGGATTGAGTATGAATATTGGTAAGAAAAAGGAACTATCTAAAGAAGAAGAAGAAGAAAAACTGGAGGATGAAGGAGAATATCAGCAGCAAATTGATATTATGGCCCAACAGCTGAAATTCGTCGCTTGTTTAAAGATACTCATGGAGGAACTGTCCACACTAGCTACAGGTTTTGAAGTTGACGGTAAGAACTTTTTTATAATTTTATATGACGATCTTTATCGAGATTCTTATCTCTTTTAGGTGGGCAGCTACGTTACCAACTCTATATGTGGCTTGAAAAGGAAGTAGAAGCCCTTAGGCAACTGTGTAATTATACATCAGATATGGTGGAATCGGCGGAACTGGAGCTGTCGCCTGAACCTGAAGGCAACAGTGTTGAAGTCTCAAATTCGAAACCTACTTTGCATGAGATACTGGTGCAAGAAAAACTTGACTTTGAGGCCAAAGTTCAAAGAGCAGCTAAGAGAAAACGTTGGTTAAGAGGTGAGAGAAAAATAGTAGAGTAGATGTTCTATGTATTCCATTAATAATGTTTTTTTAGCTAATGAAACCTTATTAAGAACTCTCTTAAGTTACTGTTCTTTGCACGGAGCTACTGGTGGTTTGGCATCAGTTCGAATGGAACTCATGTTGCTATTACAAGAACTGCAACAAGAAAAAACACATCAGCAGTTGCTAAGTCCATTACCGTTCCCAACAAGCCTACCACTCCTTGCAGCAAGTGTCGCTAGTAGCAAAACAGTTGTCGCGGATCCTATTAGATACCTTCAGTGTCTCACTCATGATATGCTTCAAACTGTAAGTTATAGAAATTAAGGATAGTGTATGGACATTTTAAAATTAAACATTTTTAGATAGTGGAAATGCCGCAGCCAAATACTAGCCAGAGTCAACTACTGGTAATGAGAGATCTTGCCATTGCACTTTCTGCCTGCATTTATCAGTCCTTGTGTGATTCTGACACTTTCAAGAATGCTATTCAGGAAGCGCAGGTAGGTGCAAAAAAAAAGATGAATTGATAAATTAACACAAAATATTTCGATATCTTCTACTCAGGTGAAGAAATAAATTTATAACTTGGCTGTAAATGCTTACTTTTTATTTAAGGGTGCGTTACCAAGGTCAAATAGTGCGTTAAATATTCTCATTCTTATTTTACACAATTCTTAAAAATGAGCTAACAGAATTCAGAATTGATTTCATTATGTAAACTGGCAAACTTAAGACAAGGACCTATTATATTTTATTATTTTATATAGTAATCCTAGTTAAAATTAAGTTTCCAACATTTTCTCCTCTTTGATTGTTCAACGTGAACGTACCACTGATTCATCCCAAATTCACCGTAAATTATTTTATATTCTACAAAGGGACTTAAATATTCAAATAAAGTATATTACGATGTAGTATAAAATAAAATAACATGAAAAAGAAGTGAAAAGTGTGCATAATATTTGCGCGCGCGCGAATTTCGTAGTGTAGATGGGCGCGAACGTGTCTTGAAGGGCAAGGGATATGTAATATTACTTAGCACCTTATTAAATCTGGGGCAGATGGCGTTAAAGTATTATTTATAAGCATAAATCAAGACACGTTCGCGGCCGGTGTTCTATATAGAATGACCCATACCGATGTCACAAGGAAAACTAATTTAACATTGAAAATGTGAAAAATCGCCTCATGGTATTGGTCAGTGTCGGTACTTTAGATACAACTTTGTAAATTATGCGCATCGGGTTGACGTTGACAGTTGTACAGTTTTCAGTAGCTGTTTTATGATGTTTTACAAACTATCTTTTTTCTTTATTAAAGGAAAATAAGTTTTCTGCCATAAGCGAAGGGTATATTGTTCTATAAAAGCCGTGTGATCTTAATAAGAAAAAAGGCGATATACAAGTGCTGTTGGTGTATAAATAGGTGCAAGAAAAAGTGCATGTCATAAAAAAAAATTAATTTTTTTTTTTTTTAAAAACAGTTAAAAAATTACAAAAGATGCTCCAGTTGTATTTATTATATTAGAACATTATAATTTCATTCAAACTTACTGCACAATTCCCGAATTAATATGTGAATAATATATTAAATCTTGGAAGGAATTATGGTTATGAATTATGTACGACCGTCGATTTTAGTAAAACTGATATCTGCAAAATAGTTCTAATTTATTTTTGTTCGCACATTTTCAGTAGCTATCTGTTGGTGATACTGCTATTAAATATTACTTTAATAAACGGTTGTACTGTTTATTAAAAAATACTATTACTACACATAATGTACTATAATTATACCAAGGGACTAAGTGCATTTTTTAGCACTGAGTGTGAAGGATCGATTACAGGAGGAATTAAAATGCACTTTCACTTTGTGGTATATTGGTACAAACTATTTGATTTTTTGCTCCCATAGTCTAACAGTGCCCTATTGCTATTGTAATAATCATTTTCAAGGAGATCTCTTTTACTCCTCGAGTGACAGAACCCACTTTCTAGTCTTTAGTCCTCGAAAATGACAATTAAAATAGCACTCTTAGATCACAGAATACTAAAACATTGTTTTTGAGGTGGGAAATGCTCAAAGGCAATTTTTGATTTTCCATTGTGCTACAGATTCTTATTAAGGGTGTACAGAAACACTAAATACTTCTTTATTAAATAACTATAAACATTTAAGTATTAAACACAAACATGTGAAACACCCCGTATCTAAGGCATATATAATTTAAAATTTTTCTATTTATTTTCTCAAATTCAAGTAATTATTCCATTCAATTCATTTCATTTTACATTTATTTAGCCATTAAATAATGAACATGTTAAAGTTGCCAGAAAGTCATTTAATTTACATTCTTTTAAAGCAACATAAACGATACATTTTTACGAAAGAATTTAACTAAAATCGAGCCAAGCAATAGTGTCTGTTTACAATGGGCACGTTTGCTAAATAACAAATTTATATTCAAGAACTATATATTTTCAGCATTTATGCAGTGACAAGAAACTTTCACTTCCATTATTCTTCAGTGGTGTACTATCAAGGGCTACCGTGTGCCTATCTTGACATGTAAAATGTCTTAAGAATGTTTGCCTTTCAAATTATTGTGTAAGGTTTCTCACCAGTGGCTATTTGGTTTTCTATGATTGTTTAATAACGACCCATCCACTTAATTACCTTGCGCACTAAAAACTGTACATTCCATCGGTCAGTACTGGGTCAGTTGGCCCGTAAACTTTCTCTAATTCTGAGTGGCTTACTTTTTCGTCGAGTACTGAACCGGGATGTCTCGTCTGTTTGAATTACTTCTATCCGTCCCGTTTTACGTTGTTGAACAGTCATACGCAATTTGGTAGTTACCGTTTTGTGTAGTCAATTAAAGGATAGGTCTTCAACGTTCTCTGATATTTTACGTGAGTATTTAATTCTCATTTATCACTTAAATTCTATGATGCATGAACATGACATGTTGACTTGTTTTGCATTAAGTTTAGTTTCATCATAACTGTTGCTAACACCACAATTTCAATCGCATTTTAATTACAACTACAAAATAACACGGCATACAATTGTATTACCTGGTTCTTGTTATTGCATAGCAACCTTGAAACATGTATAGTATGGTCATTACTATAGTGACGTAAATTTTCCTATTGTAATATTTAGACAATTTTCTCAAATATTTTGATTGTTCATGATTTCATTTACGGCTCTTTCCCGCCTCAATTATTATAAAATCAAATGGGTTTTTTGTGACTATTTTTCCCATCAATAACTTTTTTTCTTTCCACTTTATTTTCCTAGCCATACAAATAATTAACTAAATAAATGGTTTCATTTCCATGAAATAAAATAGCAAACAAATTTCATATATAAATTTACCTTACAAGCTTGAGTAATAAAATCTGATCTAAATAACATAACTGAATAGTGAAGTTTCTCGATTGATAAACAGTTAGTGCAAACAGGGTATTTAAAAATAACAGAGTAATTAATTTTCTCAGGTATATAGTATCAGACGGAAACAAGTAATAACAAACTTTATATAAGAGAACCTGGGGTAATTAAAAAGGGTTACTACACACACAACGAAATTTGG
This sequence comes from Leptura quadrifasciata, assembly GCA_963675555.1. Taxonomy (NCBI): domain Eukaryota; kingdom Metazoa; phylum Arthropoda; class Insecta; order Coleoptera; family Cerambycidae; genus Leptura; species Leptura quadrifasciata. Next base: position 147,443,584 of record OY776675.1, read on the forward strand.
GTCCTAAATTAGTAAAACCCCATGGGACAGTTTATTCCATCTTCAAGGGTATTGATTAATGAATTTCTAACTTTGTTGTTTGTGCTAGAAAGAACTTTAAAAAATTACTGTGCTACTCTTAAAAATATTTCGTCCTCTCTAATTAGAATGCGCTTCACAACTGCAATTATTATTGGCATTTTATTTTTCTTTTAAATTTTTTTATAAGCGAAAGATCATAATATATCTCAGAACAAATTAAATGCAGTGGGTATTTCTTATATTTTGCTTTTAGGAAATCGGTGCAACACACTTAGTTGGCCGAAGACGAAGGATTTCAATAAACGAAGGACAAAGCATTATCACTTTACCCTCGAAGTGGCCTGGAGTCACGAGCTTGAGGGCGCTGTTAGCTAGAGAAAAAGATGAGGACACCCCAAGACTCACCGTTGTTTTGTGCGAAACATTCACTGCAGTCTACTTAGCTCTACTCTTATATGGACTCGTTACTTGTGATTGTATAATCCTTTTCCATGTCACTGCACACACTTTTGATCAAGAAGTTTGGGGAACGTAAGTAAAATTGTTACTTTTAACAAAATTTTGTATAAATTTGTTTTCTAGATTGTTTGGAGGAGGTATAAAAAAATTACTCCGAACGGCAAGCTTAAGCGGCAGCAGTGTTAGTTCCAACCCCCAACTAATGACACAAACAAGCGTACAGACACCAACGGATGACTCAAGTGGCCCAGCAAATTGGCTTAGTAAGCAAAGGATCAAGTTAAACACCAAGCTACTTGGACACCAACCGTCCATCATGAAGGAAGACAAACCGACCTATAGGGAACAGTTTGTGCCACCAGAAATGAGCATGCTGGCTTATCTTTTGCAAAAGGTAGGTAATTTTTTTTATTTTAAAAGATAATATCAATGGCTTTTTGTGCAAATCATACTGAACTAATAATTTTATTAGAGTGATCCTTGAGAGCTACGTGAATTGATAATTCGCGTACAATTTCATATTCTATTCAATTATGTGCATTTCTGTTTAGCCCACAACAGGGGATTATATCGATGAAGTTGAGAGTGAAAATGAAGAAAGTGAGGAGGATGAGGATGTTTTTGACGCACCGGTTATAACTGCTGTCAAAACTGTTAATAATGAACACTCAGACCCCAACTCTTATTCTTGGTTAATATTGAAATTGGCTACACTGAGAATAGTTCAAAACCGTCTAAGTGACTTTTTAGCTGTAAGTATATATTAGAAGGTTTTTGTTTAACTTAAACAAAGTATGTTTATATATACTACATAAATAAAAGTTTCATATATCTGCAAGTAAATATATTGCTATGATATTCCTCTTAATTACAGTTAAAATATCACACGATATAATTTCTAAATTTAATTCTCAAGGTCGAAAGTTTGGAATCATTTAAAAGAAACACAATTCTAGTAACACACAGCAATAAAACAAATTCAAATTCAACTGAACAATGTATTGCAAGAACAATATTCCATACAACTAAAAGATAAAATTCCCTATCTAGCTAAATAAAATTTAAAAGATTTTAAAATTAAATAACTTGGAGATGATTAAGTTTAAAATAAAATTGTTAATAAAAAATGAAGTTAATCATAAAAATTTTCAATTTAAAATATTGTCAATTATTTCCAAATTATAAGATGGTGAACATGATAATAATAATAATAATAATAATAATAATAATAATAATAATAATAATAATACTTCTGGAAAACGCTGTACGAGGAGAGGCTTCCACTCAACCGAGATTCTCCGGCCCTTGCACACTTTGAAGCCTTTTGTCAAAGGCTTCAGCAACCACAGGAAGTGTGCGAACCAATAACCCCAGAAGAGGTTCGTAGGGCTCTTGATGGCTCTAAGAACTTTGCTGCTCCAGGTCCCGATGGGATAAATAACTTTTGGTGGAAAAAGTTATCGAGCACCCACCACCATTTGGCCAGAATTTTTAATTCCTGGTTAAATGGGGAGCAGCAAATCCCTTCTTGGGTTGTTGAGGGGCGGACAGTGCTGATCCCCAAGAACGGAGATTTGTCCAACCCAAAGAATTACAGACCGATAACCTGTCTAAACGCATGTTACAAGGTGTTTACACGCATTTTGTACATGCGTGTGCTCCACGCAGTTGAACCGGTTTACGAACGGATATATGAGCAACGAGGGTCGAAGAGAGGTGTCGCTGGCTGCAAGGAGAACCTGTTGATTGACAGATGTGTCACGCAGGACTCCATGCAGTATAAGCGGAACCTCTCTATGGCCTGGATCGACTACCGCAAGGCATTCGACATGACATCGCATGAGCTCATTGTTCACTTGCTCCGATGTCTTGTGGTACCCGGTCCCGTAGTGAGATGTATTGAAGAACTGATGCCGCTCTGGAGGACTCGCTTTACCATAACATCGGGTAACGATAGAGTCCAAACAGAGTCGGTAACATTCAGAAGAGGAGTATTTCAGGGAGATTCCCTCAGCCCCCTTCTGTTTTGCATCTCACTACTGCCATTATCCGTCTCGCTCCGGAAAACCCGTGGCTACAACTGCGGTACCCCCGGCGACAGGAGGCATAAGGTCACCCATCTATTTTATATGGATGACCTTAAACTTTATGCCTCTGGAGAGAGGGATCTCCAACAGTCCCTTAGGGTGGTACAGGAGTATACGCAGGCTGTCGGTATGCAGTTCGGGTTGGACAAATGCGCACTGATCCATCTCAAGAGAGGACGATGCGGTGACTATGGAGAGGACGCGCAGCTCGTGGACGGAAGCATCTTACACCATCTAGATGCCGGAGAGTCGTACACTTACTTGGGTGTCGAGCAACGCTCCACCCAAGAAGTGAGTGTAGTGAAAAACGCTCTCCGCGGCAAGTATCAGCACCTACTCCGACAGATCTGGTCTTCAGAACTGTCGGGGAAGAACAAGGTGTCTGCTACAAATATGCTTGCCGTTCCGATCCTTCTCTACTCTTTCGGAGTAGTGAAGTGGACTAGAGAAGAGCTGCGTCAACTCGATGTAGTAACCCGCAAGAAGATGCATCTCAATAGGAGCATGCATCCTAAATCGTCCGTTCCACGGTTATATCTCCCACGACATCGGGGAGGCCGTGGACTCTTGAGCTTGGAGAGTCTCCATAGCAGGATGGTTCTGGAGGGAGCATGTAAGGTCATCAGGAGTTCGGATCCCCTCCTCTGCATGGTCCGAGACCATGAAAATGCAGAGGTAGGAGCTTTTCTCTTTAAGGCAGCACGCAGAGCAGCCGATGAACTTGGTCTCATCTTCGACGTCGAGCGGGTAAACCCCGACTCTGTCACCGAGTTGGAACCCGTTCGACTAAAAGCCCACATTAGAGCTGCAGAACACAACATCCTTCTGCAGCTCCATAAGGATAAGCCATTGCACGGGATCTTCTATAAAAATATAGAAGACCTCGGCTTATCCGAAAGGCTGACCTTCGCCTTCTTAAGGTCAGCTGGGCTGAAGTCTGAGACCGAGGGATTCATAATGGCTTGCCAGGATGGTGTATTTAACACTCTCGTCTATCGACGTCGTGTCATGGGTATGGAGGTCCCTGATGTCAGCTGCAGGGCCTGCCGCAGGGCGCCGGAGACTGTAATGCACTTACTGTCGGCTTGCCCGACATACGCAGTCTCGGCCTATATTCATAGACACAACGCAGCATTACGAGTGCTTTACTATCATCTAAGGCACTCGTATGGGATAGACGAAACACCAGTGCTGCCTTACGTTCCGGGGGATATTGAGTCCGTTGTGGGGAATGAGAAGTGCCTAATTTATTGGAACTACTCGTTTCCCACCGTCAGGCAAATACAAGCCAACAAGCCTGACATAGTACTCCTCGACCACCAACTCAAGACAATGTATGTCGTGGAATTCTCAGCTCCCGCTGAGAGCAACATTGTCTTGAAAGAGGAGGAAAAACGGACAAAATATCGAGATTTGCTCTTCGAACTCCGCAGGCTTTATCCAGGCCATTCTGTTAAAATAGTGGTACTGATTATAGGAGCCCTCGGTGGAATGAGACAGACGCTGCTTTCAGAACTAAAGATCATACCGGCATGCCGAGATTCGGCAGAGATCTTAGCCGGCAGAATGCAGAAGGCTGTCATCCTCGGTTCATTACGTCTACTCAGGGCACACGATTCGCGGACCCGGTAGTCACTCACCCCACGGGCGTGGGGAGTGGCTATTGGTATTACCAGCTCCCCTCTGTGAGGGTCGGAGCCACAGAGTAGGGTGACTGGTTTTTTGTAAAAAAAAAAAAAAAAAAAAAAAATAATAATAATAATAATAATAATAATAATAATAAAATAAAATAAGCAGGAGGGGCTGACTTCCATCTATCAAGCCTTTGGTGAGTAGCGCCACCACTTACTCCAGCTGGGGTGCAAAACCGAACCGGCAGCCCTAGTGCACCCGGGAGGGGAAAGCGTCTTCCCCTCTGGTGTCGGTCGTGGGTCTGCTGGGCTAACCACCCACAGACCCTAAACTTTGGGTCCGGCAGGCCGAAGACAGGGCCCCCACGATCGACCCCGTGCGGATAGGGGTCAAGGGCAAGGTGGTGGGGCCCAACCGGACGGACCGCCCGTTGACGAAATTGGCAATGTCCAAGGACGCTTTGAGTGGACAGATGAACTGAGGGATGAACTTCTGCATTGCTATGAAAGCAGTGAGCCCGCGCGGAGGGGATACATGGCGCGGATGCATGCTCTGTGGTGTGAGAGGCTACCAGAGCATAGCGCCTTCACGCCACAAAATCTGCGTGACTATGTATCCCACCTTCGTAGTAGGGGCTACGTGAGGGCTGCTCCTGGACCGGTGAATGAGGTGGCCGAAGAGCCGCCACAATCACCGGTTGAGGACGTAGCACTCCTCGTTCCGCCAATACCAGAGGGCCTCAGTACCAGAAGGGGGTTACACCATCTGAAAACCCCCGGGCCACAAGACCTGGCCAGAGTGGACGCTGAACTTCGTACAGCGCTACCAGAAGAGGCTGACATCTGGCACATAAATTGTGCCGTGTATGCCGCTGCTCAACGCTCTTCTCAGGTGGAGAGGCGAAATACCTCTTCCCCACAGGAGAGAGCGCAGCGGCGCATACAAAAGATGGAAGCCAAGATCCGGTCGGCGAGGCAACACGCATCCCGTATCCAATGTGTGATGGACTATATGGCGGCCAACAGGCCGTTCACGCCTAAAGTGCGTCGATTAGCCGCCAACCTAAGACGCGTCCATCACACACTCAATGAGGCAGTGCTGCAAACCATCAAACAGCACTGTCTCGACAGGATACGGATGCTAGTGACTTGTAAAAAATCACTAGTGAGGCGGGCGAGAGGGCTTGCGGAAAATAAACTGTTCCGCGAGAAGCCCTCGCGCCTTTTCCAACCGCCTCCGCGTGTTGTAGACAATCCGCCGACTGCAGATCAGGTGGAGAACTTCTGGAAAACGCTATACGAGGAGAGGCTTCCACTCAACCGAGATTCTCCTGCCCTTGCACACTTTGAAGCCTTTTGTCAAAGGCTTCAGCAACCACAGGAAGTGTGCGAACCAATAACCCCAGAAGAGGTTCGTAGGGCTCTTGAGGGCTCTAAGAACTTTGCTGCTCCAGGTCCCGATGGGATAAATAACTTTTGGTGGAAAAAGTTATCGAGCACCCACCACCATTTGGCCAGAATTTTTAATTCCTGGCTAAATGGGGAGCAGCAAATCCCTTCTTGGGTTGTTGAGGGGCGGACAGTGCTGATCCCCAAGAACGGAGATTTGTCCAACCCAAAGAACTACAGACCGATAACCTGTCTAAACGCATGTTACAAGGTGTTTACACGCATTTTGTACATGCGGGTGCTCCGCGCAGTCGAACCGGTTTACGAACGGATATATGAGCAACGAGGGTCGAAGAGAGGTGTCGCTGGCTGCAAGGAGAACCTGCTGATCGATAGATGTATCACGCAGGACTCCATGCAGTATAAGCGGAACCTCTCTATGGCCTGGATCGACTACCGCAAGGCATTTGACATGACATCACATGAGCTCATTGTTCACTTGCTCCGATGTCTTGTGGTACCCGGTCCCGTAGTGAGATGTATTGAAGAACTGATGTCGCTCTGGAGGACTCGCTTTACCATAACATCGGGTAACGATAGAGTCCAAACAGAGTCGGTGACATTCAGAAGAGGAGTATTTCAGGGAGATTCCCTCAGCCCCCTTCTGTTTTGCATCTCACTACTGCCATTATCCGTCTCGCTCCGGAAAAACCGTGGCTACAACTGCGGTACCCCCGGCGACAGGAGGCATAAGGTCACCCATCTATTTTATATGGATGACCTTAAACTTTATGCCTCTGGAGAGAGGGATCTCCAACAGTCCCTTAGGGTGGTACAGGAGTACACGCAGGCTGTCGGTATGCAGTTCGGGTTGGACAAATGCGCACTGATCCATCTCAAGAGAGGACGATGCGGTGACTATGGAGAGGACGCGCAGCTCGTGGACGGAAGCATCTTACACCATCTAGATGCCGGAGAGTCGTACACTTACTTGGGTGTCGAGCAACGCTCCACCCAAGAAGTGAATGTAGTGAAAAACGCTCTCCGCGGCAAGTATCAGCACCTACTCCGACAGATCTGGTCTTCAGAACTGTCGGGGAAGAACAAGGTGTCTGCTACAAATATGCTTGCCGTTCCGATCCTTCTCTACTCTTTCGGAGTAGTGAAGTGGACTAGAGAAGAGCTGCGTCAACTCGATGTAGTAACCCGCAAGAAGATGCATCTCAATAGGAGCTTGCATCCTAAATCGTCCGTTCCACGGTTATATCTCCCACGACATCGGGGAGGCCGTGGACTTTTGAGCTTGGAGAGTCTCCATAGCAGGATGGTTCTGGATGGAGCATGTAAGGTCATCAGGAGTTCGGATCCCCTCCTCTGCATGGTCCGAGACCATGAAAATGCAGAGGTAGGAGCTTTTCTCTTTAAGGCAGCACGGAGAGCAGCCGATGAACTTGGTCTCATCTTCGACGTCGAGCGGGTAAACCCCGACTCTGTCACCGAGTTGGAACCCGTTCGACTAAAAGCCCACATTAGAGCTGCAGAACACAACATCCTTCTGCAGCTCCATAAGGATAAGCCATTGCACGGGGTCTTCTATAAAAATATAGAAGACCTCGGCTTATCCGAAAGGCTGACCTTCGCCTTCTTAAGGTCAGCTGGGCTGAAGTCTGAGACCGAGGGATTCATAATGGCTTGCCAGGATGGTGTATTTAACACTCTCGTCTATCGACGTCGTGTCATGGGTATGGAGGTCCCTGATATCAGCTGCAGGGCCTGCCGCAGGGCGCCGGAGACTGTAATGCACTTACTGTCGGCTTGCCCGACATACGCAGTCTCGGCCTATATTCATAGACACAACGCAGCATTACGAGTGCTTTACTATCATCTAAGGCACTCGTATGGGATAGACGAAACACCAGTGCTGCCTTACGTTCCGGGGGATATTGAGTCCGTTGTGGGGAATGAGAAGTGCCTAATTTATTGGAACTACTCGTTTCCCACCGTCAGGCAAATACAAGCCAACAAGCCTGACATAGTACTCCTCGACCACCAACTCAAGACAATGTATGTCGTGGAATTCTCAGCTCCCGCTGAGAGCAACATTGTCTTGAAAGAGGAGGAAAAACGGACAAAATATCGAGATTTGCTCTTCGAACTCCGCAGGCTTTATCCAGGCCATTCTGTTAAAATAGTGGTACTGATTATAGGAGCCCTCGGTGGAATGAGGCAGACGCTGCTTTCAGAATTAAAGATCATACCGGCATGCCGAGATTCGGCAGAGATCTTAGCCGGCAGAATGCAGAAGGCTGTCATCCTCGGTTCATTACGTCTACTCAGGGCACATGATTCACGGACCCGGTAGTCACTCACCCCACGGGCGTGGGGAGTGGCTACTGGTATTACCAGCTCCCCTCTGTGAGGGTCGGAGCCACAGAGTAAGGTGACTGGTTTTTTGTAAAAAAAAAAAAAAAAAAAAAAAAAAAAAAAAAAAAAAAAAATAATAATAATAAGCAGGAGGGGCTGACTTCCATCTATCAAGCCTTTGGTGAGTAGCGCCACCACTTACTCCAGCTGGGGTGCAAAACCGAACCGGCAGCCCTAGTGCACCCGGGAGGGGAAAGCGTCTTCCCCTCTGGTGTCGGTCGTGGGTCTGCTGGGCTAACCACCCACAGACCCTAAGCTTTGGTTCCGGCAGGCCGAAGACAGGGCCCCCACGATCGACCCCGTGCGGATAGGGGTCAAGGGCAAGGTGGTGGGGCCCAACCGGACGGACCGCCCGTTGACGAAATTGGCAATGTCCAAGGACGCTTTGAGTGGACAGATGAACTGAGAGATGAACTTCTGCATTGCTATGAAAGCAGTGAGCCCGCGCGGAGGGGATACATGGCGCGGATGCATGCTCTGTGGTGTGAGAGGCTACCAGAGCATAGCGCCTTCACGCCACAAAATCTGCGTGACTATGTATCCCACCTTCGTAGTAGGGGCTACGTGAGGGCTGCTCCTGGACCGGTGAATGAGGTGGCCGAAGAGCCGCCACAATCACCGGTTGAGGACGTAGCACTCCTCGTTCCGCCAATACCAGAGGGCCTCAGTACCAGAAGGGGGTTACACCATCTGAAAACCCCCGGGCCACAAGACCTGGCCAGAGTGGACGCTGAACTTCGTACAGCGCTACCAGAAGAGGCTGACATCTGGCACATAAATTGTGCCGTGTATGCCGCTGCTCAACGCTCTTCTCAGGTGGAGAGGCGAAATACCTCTTCCCCACAGGAGAGAGCGCAGCGGCGCATACAAAAGATGGAAGCCAAGATCCGGTCGGCGAGGCAACACGCATCCCGTATCCAATGTGTGATGGACTATATGGCGGCCAACAGGCCGTTCACGCCTAAAGTGCGTCGATTAGCCGCCAACCTAAGACGCGTCCATCACACACTCAATGAGGCAGTGCTGCGAACCACCAAACAGCACTGTCTCGACAGGATACGGATGCTAGTGACTTGTAAAAAATCACTAGTGAGGCGGGCGAGAGGGCTTGCGGAAAATAAACTGTTCCGCGAGAAGCCCTCGCGCCTTTTCCAACCGCCTCCGCGTGTTGTAGACAATCCGCCGACTGCAGATCAGGTGGAGGACTTCTGGAAAACGCTGTACGAGGAGAGGCTTCCACTCAACCGAGATTCTCCTGCCCTTGCACACTTTGAAGCCTTTTGTCAAAGGCTTCAGCAACCACAGGAAGTGTGCGAACCAATAACCCCAGAAGAGGTTCGTAGGGCTCTTGAGGGCTCTAAGAACTTTGCTGCTCCAGGTCCCGATGGGATAAATAACTTTTGGTGGAAAAAGTTATCGAGCACCCACCACCATTTGGCCAGAATTTTTAATTCCTGGTTAAATGGGGAGCAGCAAATCCCTTCTTGGATTGTTGAGGGGCGGACAGTGCTGATCCCCAAGAACGGAGATTTGTCCAACCCAAAGAACTACAGACCGATAACCTGTCTAAACGCATGTTACAAGGTGTTTACACGCATTTTGTACATGCGGGTGCTCCGCGCAGTCGAACCGGTTTACGAACGGATATATGAGCAACGAGGGTCGAAGAGAGGTGTCGCTGGCTGCAAGGAGAACCTGCTGATCGATAGATGTATCACGCAGGACTCCATGCAGTATAAGCGGAACCTCTCTATGGCCTGGATCGACTACCGCAAGGCATTTGACATGACATCACATGAGCTCATTGTTCACTTGCTCCGATGTCTTGTGGTACCCGGTCCCGTAGTGAGATGTATTGAAGAACTGATGCCGCTCTGGAGGACTCGATTTACCATAACATCGGGTAACGATAGAGTCCAAACAGAGTCGGTGACATTCAGAAGAGGAGTATTTCAGGGAGATTCCCTCAGCCCCCTTCTGTTTTGCATCTCACTACTGCCATTATCCGTCTCGCTCCGGAAAACCCGTGGCTACAACTGCGGTACCCCCGGCGACAGGAGGCATAAGGTCGCCCATCTATTTTATATGGATGACCTTAAACTTTATGCCTCTGGAGAGAGGGATCTCCAACAGTCCCTTAGGGTGGTACAGGAGTACACGCAGGCTGTCGGTATGCAGTTCGGGTTGGACAAATGCGCACTGATCCATCTCAAGAGAGGACGATGCGGTGACTATGGAGAGGACGCGCAGCTCGTGGACGGAAGCATCTTACACCATCTAGATGCCGGAGAGTCGTACACTTACTTGGGTGTCGAGCAACGCTCCACCCAAGAAGTGAGTGTAGTGAAAAACGCTCTCCGCGGCAAGTATCAGCACCTACTCCGACAGATCTGGTCTTCAGAACTGTCGGGGAAGAACAAGGTGTCTGCTACAAATATGCTTGCCGTTCCGATCCTTCTCTACTCTTTCGGAGTAGTGAAGTGGACTAGAGAAGAGCTGCGTCAACTCGATGTAGTAACCCGCAAGAAGATGCATCTCAATAGGAGCTTGCATCCTAAATCGTCCGTTCCACGGTTATATCTCCCACGACATCGGGGAGGCCGTGGACTCTTGAGCTTGGAGAGTCTCCATAGCAGGATGGTTCTGGATGGAGCATGTAAGGTCATCAGGAGTTCGGATCCCCTCCTCTGCATGGTCCGAGACCATGAAAATGCAGAGGTAGGAGCTTTTCTCTTTAAGGCAGCACGGAGAGCAGCCGATGAACTTGGTCTCATCTTCGACGTCGAGCGGGTAAACCCCGACTCTGTCACCGAGTTGGAACCCGTTCGACTAAAAGCCCACATTAGAGCTGCAGAACACAACATCCTTCTGCAGCTCCATAAGGATAAGCCATTGCACGGGGTCTTCTATAAAAATATAGAAGACCTCGGCTTATCCGAAAGGCTGACCTTCGCCTTCTTAAGGTCAGCTGGGCTGAAGTCTGAGACCGAGGGATTCATAATGGCTTGCCAGGATGGTGTATTTAACACTCTCGTCTATCGACGTCGTGTCATGGGTATGGAGGTCCCTGATATCAGCTGCAGGGCCTGCCGCAGGGCGCCGGAGACTGTAATGCACTTATTGTCGGCTTGCCCGACATACGCAGTCTCGGCCTATATTCATAGACACAACGCAGCATTACGAGTGCTTTACTATCATCTAAGGCACTCGTATGGGATAGACGAAACACCAGTGCTGCCTTACGTTCCGGGGGATATTGAGTCCGTTGTGGGGAATGAGAAGTGCCTAATTTATTGGAACTACTCGTTTCCCACCGTCAGGCAAATACAAGCCAACAAGCCTGACATAGTACTCCTCGACCACCAACTCAAGACAATGTATGTCGTGGAATTCTCAGCTCCCGCTGAGAGCAACATTGTCTTGAAAGAGGAGGAAAAACGGACAAAATATCGAGATTTGCTCTTCGAACTCCGCAGGCTTTATCCAGGCCATTCTGTTAAAATAGTGGTACTGATTATAGGAGCCCTCGGTGGAATGAGACAGACGCTGCTTTCAGAATTAAAGATCATACCGGCATGCCGAGATTCGGCAGAGATCTTAGCCGGCAGAATGCAGAAGGCTGTCATCCTCGGTTCATTACGTCTACTCAGGGCACACGATTCACGGACCCGGTAGTCACTCACCCCACGGGCGTGGGGAGTGGCTACTGGTATTACCAGCTCCCCTCTGTGAGGGTCGGAGCCACAGAGTAAGGTGACTGGTTTTTTGTAAAAAATAAAAAAAAAAAAAAAAAAAAAAAAATAATAATGCAGAATAGAAAACCTAAATGGCAAATGAGATTGGAATCAAAAATAGAGGTGTTGAGAAAGAACATAGGCAGAATGACGGAATATATTAGGGGAAACAGGTCTAATAAAATTAAGAAAACCCTAAAATTAGAGGACAGTGACGACCCTGTTGAGATATTAGATCGAATGAAGCAACTCAGTGCCTATGCCAAGCGGCTAAGAAGGTATATTAAGAGTAATGACAGACGAAAACAAAACAGCATGTTTTATAACAACCAGAAGCTGTTTTATAGACAGATGAACGAAGCGGCAATAGGAGAAATGAACCCACCGAGTGAACAAACGATGAAGGAGTTTTGGGAACGGATCTGGTCTGACACAAGCGAGCACAATGAAAACTCCACCATTATAAGAACCATAAAAGAGCAAAATGAGAACTTACCGGAAATGATCCCTCTCGAAATAAAAGAAGAAGATGTCTCAAGAGCCATCAAGAAGACCAATAGTTGGAAAGCACCAGGCATAGATCAAATTCATAATTACTGGCTCAAACAATTTCCATCGTTACATGCTGCTATTGCCCGCTCATTTCACCAATCAGTTAATAACCCCAATATGCTTCCTTCGTTTCTGACCCAAGGTGTGACACATATGATGCCAAAAGACAATGACACCAACAACCCCGCGAAATACAGACCAATCACCTGTCTGCCTACACTATATAAAATACTCACATCTATCCTAGCTACTAAGATATACACACATCTAGAAGAGCATAACATACTTACTGAAGAGCAAAAAGGATGCAGACGCGGAGTGCAAGGATGTAAGGAGCAAATTATCATTGACAGTACCATTATGAACCAGGCAAGGGAAAAACAACATAACCTCTACACGGCCTTCATAGACTATCAAAAGGCTTTCGATAGTGTCCCCCACACATGGCTAGTGGAAGTGATGAGGATATACAAAATACATCCTCAGATAATCCAATTCCTGCAGGAAACCATGCAAAAATGGAAGACGTCACTGAAGATTAAGTCTCCTACAAACGCTGTAGACACGGGCCCAATTAGTATTCGACGAGGCATCTTCCAAGGTGATGCTCTAAGTGCGTTATGGTTCTGCTTGGCTCTCAACCCGCTCTCCCAAATCCTCAATGATAGTAAATACGGCTACACCATAAACAAGAAAACAACTAACATACACAAGGTTAGCCATTTATTATACATGGACGACCTAAAGCTCTATGCAGCAACAAACCACCAGCTACACACACTCTTGGAAATTACTGAAACTTACAGCCAGGACATCGGCATGTCGTTTGGGATTAACAAATGTAAAACTCAAAGGGTAGAAAGAGGAATACATAAAGAGCATGAAGGTTATGGCCTTAAAACGGAAAATAGACACATTGAGGCAATGGAAGAAGGAGAAGTTTACAAGTACTTAGGGTATTTTCAATCGACCCATATAGAACATGGAAAGATAAAAACTGAGTTGAAGGATAAATACGAAAAGCGCCTTAAACAGATCCTCAAAACCCATCTCAGCGGGAGGAATAAAGTAACAGCCATCAATAGCTATGCCATTTCTCTATTGCAGTATTCCTTCGGAACTATCAAATGGAGTAACACAGACCTCGAAGATCTAAACAGACTAACACGCACTACATGCACGAAATTCCGAATTCATCATCCGAGATCGTCGATAGAAAGGTTTACCTTACCTAGAGCAACAGGTGGTAGAGGTATCACTGATATTCATGCTACACACGCCACACAGATACAAACCCTTAGAACGTACTTTTATGATAGAGAAGTAGACAGTCGATTACATAAGGCAATCGCCCACTCAGACAATAGGTACACGCCACTCAACCTCAAAAATAGAAACTTACAACCACTAGATAACATTCATACAGATTCCCAAAAGAAGGAACTATGGGCAACAAAGGAACTACATGGAAGGCATTATTACTAAATGAACCAGCCTCATATCGACCAAGGAGCTTCCAACAAATGGCTGACGAAAGGAAACATCTTCGCGGAGACAGAAGGATATATGATTAACATCCAAGATCAAACGGTCATGACTAAGAACTATAGGAAACATATAATAAGAGATCCTAATGTCCCAACAGATAAATGCAGAAAATGTGAACAGAATCAAGAGACCATTGACCATATAATAACAGGATGCACTATACTAGCTCCCACTGACTACATCAATCGCCACGACAACACTGCAAAAGTCATTCACAGAGAAATAGCCATAAAATACTCACTAATAGGAGACAGAACTCCGCTCTACAAGTACGAGCCACCTCCGGTACTAAACAATGACCAGGTCAAACTATATTGGAATAGAGAGATCACAACTGACCGCACAATAGCGCACAATAAACCTGACATAACACTCAGGCTCAAACATACCAACACCACATACCTCATCGAAATCGCCATCCCAAATAGTAACAACTTAAAGAAAAAACATCATGAAAAGATAGATAAATATAAGCCACTCGCAGAAGAAATAAGAAAACTCTGGAACCAGAGCGCTGTCTATATAGTTCCTATCATAATTTCAGCAACTGGCCTAATCCCTAGAACACTTCATGATAGCATAGCTCGTCTACAACTTAAAACAGATATATACATTGAAGCGCAGAAAAACGTAATAATAGATACAACCAGTATAGTAAGGAAATTCATGCAGGTGACATAAATCTGTATAGAACCCGTAAAACAGAAGCAAAATAGGTACTATGTTAGTGTTTGGCAAAAGGGCCCGCACTTACATAAAAATCCGACGACACAGCCGAGAAAAAAAAAAAAAAATTATTGACCAAAAGTACATATGGCAGGTCAATACAAAAATAGAACAGTTTAAAAAAAATTAGAAAAAAGTATGTATACACAATTATATACATGATATGAACTATAATAAAAGTATAAGTACAATAGACAAATATATATACAAGATTAGCAAACGATTATATATTATAATTCTGAAATTTAAATAGAGAATTACAATCTTTTGTAATACTTTATTTAAATTTTATGACTACTTGTCTTCCTTCAATTAAACTGACAATAGTTTATTTTCTCTATTTTACTCCAATATTCTTCTTTCTCCAAAATTTTCTTCCTCTTCAATTTTCACAATTTTCTTGTTATTTTTCTTATTCCTTAGCAACCTCCAATTTTCAATTTTTCCACAATCTCCTTTGTTTTTCTCCAAAAATAAAAATCACCAATACCAACTTGAATCCTTCGTGACATCAAATTAACAAAACAAATTAGTTTCTTCATTTCTCAACACGTGATATTGACACTTTTTCATTTTCCCGCACAAATTAATTAAAAATCTTATATCTACATGAACATATTAAATGTGTAAACAGTTCGAAATGTTTTAAACATTTTTGTAATTAGTATAACAATAATTAATAATAATAATAATAATAATAATCTTTATTGCAACAAAACAGACATCCACAGAATGTTACAAAAGGTACACAGTACTGCCAAGCATATTTTCATGTATACCCGGTATAAAAATACGTTAATGTGTAAAAATACAAACAAAATACGTCAATATAATAAAAGTTGCTACTATTAACTAACAATATATATATATATATATATATATATATATATATATATATATATATATATAAAAAACAAAAAGTTAAAAAGACTGTAGGTAATAATCCAGCATATTATATATATAAATTTCACACACTTAAGACACATAGAATTAAAAAAAATTAAAAAACATATGAAAATAATTACAAACCTAAGTCCAAATCTAAAATAAACTTTTTTATTTTGTCTTTAAAACTTCTACTATTAAATGATGATCGAACAGGTAACATGTTATATATGTGAGCTGCTTGATAGCTGAAAGAACTCTTAAAGGCTTCTGATCTATGCATAGGTATGTTTAAATTATTTCTATGCCTCGTATTTAAATCGTGTATATCACCATGCCTACTTAAAAGATTACTTAAATATCGTGGACAATTAGTGTTTATAACCGTATTAATTACACAACTCATATGCAGAAATCTTTTTTGGCTCATATTTAATATATTTTCACTACGTAGATGGGGTGTTATGTGATCATATCTATTAAGTTGACAAGCAAATCTCATACATGAATTTTGAATTTTCTGAACACGATATTTATTAAATGCTGTTTAAAATGGACCATATACACAATCCATATAGTTTGGAATTGATAGAACCAATGATTCTATAGGAATTATTTTTATTGATTTCGGCAGCAAATTACGATATTCATATAAGTTTTTTAGTGCAAAATATGACTTTTGACAGATTTTGTTTACATGAGAATTAAAATTAAGACTCTTATCAATGTTTAAACCAAGATAATTAATCTCATCGCACCAAGTGAGACCCATTCCATCAATGTGAAGACTGTGATTTGGCATATGATCAGTATTTTTAGAAAACATTATAGCTTTAGTTTTATTGGCATTAATGAGTTAGTGAAGTGCACATGTGGTAAGAGCTACATCGGACAAACAGGACGGAGTATCCAGTGCAGAATCAAAGAACACCAGAGAAATACCAGATTTGGATACACGGATAGGTCGGCGATAGCAGAACATGTCCATAATAACGAGAACCATAAAATCGACTACGAGGACATCAATATATTAGACAGAAATACGCGCTATTATCCGCGAGTCATTAGAGAATCACTGGAAATTATGAAAAACGTGAACAACTTTAACAGAGAGGATGGGTATCGACTTAGTAACACGTGGAGACTGATATTGCCAAGTACCAGCACCGTAGTAAGTCACGGTCAACCAAACACGACGAATGAGCAGCGAAGCGAACCAAGCACGACCAATGACCAGCGAAGCGAAGCGGCGCCTAGGTATATAACGAGGAGTGTAACACAACAGATTCAGTCTTTAGAATCCTTCTGAAGAAGCTGACAGGATGATCAGCGAAACGTCAAGTCAAGTTCGACGACTACGGCAAGACCCGGAAGAATCTACTTCAAAAAAAAAATGTTTAAATCGGTCGAGAAATAAAATTTATATATATATATATATATTTTTATGTGCTGCCCTCTAACAGAGAGGAGAGTTGTAATTACTCCCTGGCCAGAAGGGTGGCGCCATCTGTGGGCCAACTGGCGAACCACCATTTAGTAGTGCCTAAGAAAATTATAGAGAATTCCAGTATCTTCTGGAAAGTTCTACAATGATATTCTGGACATTCCAAGTGGGTATATAAAGAGGTGAAGCCAGCAGATGGACAGTAATAGAACAGTTTAGTGAAGTATAAGGAACAGAACAGTACAGTACAGTACAGTTTAGTGAAGGATAAGGAACAGTTCAGTTTAGTATCCAGTACAGTTCTGGGTAATCTGTGGTTCTGGTTACAGAGACAGTTTGTAGAAGAAGAGTTCAGTTGAGTGAAGTAGGCAATACAGAGTTTTTAGGTTAGATAAAGTTGTCAAGTTTAGGAAGAAAAGTACATAGTGTTTTAAAAGTAGTGAATTCATATTAGATTAAGTTATTATTAGTTGTGTGATTTTTAAGTATTTACTAGTGTAATTTTAGTGATTAAATAAATCAGTGGTTTGTGAAAATTCTTGTTGCAAGTTATTCGAATCCACGGAGTGTTTACTGAAAATTGTAAGCACGTAACAATTGGTGTCGGAAGCGGAATTGCAACAGAATTTCTGAAGAATTCGACGAAGTTCCATAGTGTTCTATTTGGAAACCACTGGAGATAGTGAAGTGAGTCGAACTGGAAAGTGATAATAGACATTAGACAAGTGCTAGTGTGAGAAAATTTATAGAACATTCTATTCTGAATTTTGTGGACATATTTGACGTATACCAGATATAGACTTTAAATAAGACTTGTTAGTGTTGTTTGTTAGTTTTTGAATGGAAACAAGAAGCATCGCCACTGAAAAGCAAATGCAAGACATGTTAGCTGCATTTAGCAAAATGATGCTAGAAGAACAAGAAAGACGTCAAGAAGAACAAGAAAGACGACGTCAGAAAGAAAAACTAGAAGAAAAAGAAGAACAAGAAAGACGACGTCTGGAAGAAAAAGAAGAACAGGAAAGACGACGTCTGGAAGAAAAAGAAGAACAAGAAAAACGACGTCTAGAAGAGAAAGAAGAATTAAGGAAAATTATACAAGGGCAACAAGATGCTATCCTGTCAGCCACTAATGAGGTCAAGGAAAAAGTAGATAAAGTTGAACAAAAAGTGACTGGCGTCGAAGGAAAAGTGACTGCTGTCGAAGAAGAAGTGAGTGATGTCAAAGGAAAAGTAAATAAGGTTGAAGAGGAAGTAACTGAAGTCAAAGGAAAAGTTACTGGCGTCGAAGGGAAAGTTACCGATATAGAAGGAAAATTTCGTGCAGTTGAAGGAGAGGTAGAGCGACTTAAGCGACTGTTAAGAGAACAAGGAGGCCAGCTGGTATTATCATCATCAGGTCCTCGATTACAACCGCCTTCCTTTGATGGTCAAACTTCTTGGTCAACCTATAAAAGACAATTTGAGGCAGCGGCATACGCAAACAATTGGAGTAATGAAGACAAAGCTATGGCATTGGTGCTAGCATTAAGGGGCCAAGCCTCAGAGTTGCTTCAGAGTATCCCAGTGACGCAGCAACGTGATTTTAAAGTTTTGGAAGCTGCACTAGATCTAAGATATGGCGACCAACACCTCGCCCAAGTATACCGGACTCAGCTCAAATCACGCACACAAAAGGCTGGGGAAAGTTTACAAGATTTTGAAGCAGCTGTTGAGCGACTGACATACCTGGCTTACCCGGATGCACCCAAAGAATTCCAGGAACAATTAACAGTTGGTACTTTCATCGATGGCATAAGAGATGAGGAGATCAGGCGAGTCCTTAGATTATCTCGAGCTAAGACTGGTAGCGAAGCCTTGGTCCATGCCCTCGAAGTTGAAGCCGCTTATGAAGAGACTCTACATCCGAGAGTACGAGCCATGAAAGTAGAAGAAGGGAACCATTTAGAAATATCAAATATGGAATCTTTGATGGCTGACATGCACAAAATGATAAGCCAGTTGATGAACAAACCAGATGCTCCAAGGAAGCAGGAAAGAGAACAGAGCGATGGACAGCCAAGGAAGGTGATTCGGTGTTATCAGTGCAGCAAACCAGGACATATGATGCGGCAGTGTCGAGAACGGAATCCTGGGGAAGTAAACACTGCAAGGAAAGAGGAAGTTCGCTCTGATAAGATGAGATTGATTGTTATGTTAACAGACATACAGAAAATGGTCACACAATTACTAAACGAATTAAGTTCGCGACCGGAGCTGAAACAGGAACCGCAACCGCCGAAACAGGAGCCGAAGCAGCAGCGAAGTGCTGGAGGTCCGACAAAAGTAATCCGCTGTTATAATTGCGGCAAATTGGGGCATGTCAAGAGGTACTGTCGCCAGAGGAGCCCTAAGGAAGTGAATGCCGAGAATGTAAAGAAGCAGCAGGATATAGCAGAAGTGAAGGCAGTTAAGATAGAGGTTCCGAAGGACTGGTCAAAGAAAGCTCTAAGAGAGGAACAACTGAACGACGATGAAATTGGACCAATGTTGAAGGCGAAAGAAAAAGGAATCCGCCCGGAATGGAAGGACGTTTCCAGTAAAAGTGTTGGACTGAAGGCTTTATGGGCGCAATGGGATTCCCTTAGGGTTATAGATGGACTATTACGGAGAGCATGGGAGAGCCCGGATGGGAAAGAAGTTACCATGCGGTTGCTGATACCCAGGTGCCGAGTACCAAAAGTACTTCGGGAAGTGCACGAGGGAATATCCAGAGAGCACTTTAGCAGAAATAAGACTTTGGCTAGAGTACGGGAGCGATTTTACTGGGTAAATAGCTGTCAGGATGTAGAGGCTTGGTGTCGCAGTTGCAAGGTTTGTGCGAATGTGGCTGCCAAGAGGTCACCTACAGGGAGTGGTGATCGAATGAAGGCTAGATATGACCGCAATGCCAGTTCGGCGGGATTCAAGGTGGGGGACTCAGTTTGGCTGTATAACCCACAGCGGAGTGAAGAAGGATTCTCGAAGTCTCGCTCACCTTGGGAAGGACCTTATTCTGTCATCACTAGGATCAACGACGTTGTTTATAAGATTCAACGTAGAAAGAAGTCCAAGATGAAGATCGTGCACCTGGACAGGTTGGCAAAGTATGCTGGGGTATCTGAATTGCCTGACCGGGACGTTCAGGCTTAAGGAGGGGGCAGTGTTATGTGCTGCCCTCTAACAGAGAGGAGAGTTGTAATTACTCCCTGGCCAGAAGGGTGGCGCCATCTGTGGGCCAACTGGCGAACCACCATTTAGTAGTGCCTAAGAAAATTATAGAGAATTCCAGTATCTTCTGGAAAGTTCTACAATGATATTCTGGACATTCCAAGTGGGTATATAAAGAGGTGAAGCCAGCAGATGGACAGTAATAGAACAGTTTAGTGAAGTATAAGGAACAGAACAGTACAGTACAGTACAGTTTAGTGAAGGATAAGGAACAGTTCAGTTTAGTATCCAGTACAGTTCTGGGTAATCTGTGGTTCTGGTTACAGAGACAGTTTGTAGAAGAAGAGTTCAGTTGAGTGAAGTAGGCAATACAGAGTTTTTAGGTTAGATAAAGTTGTCAAGTTTAGGAAGAAAAGTACATAGTGTTTTAAAAGTAGTGAATTCATATTAGATTAAGTTATTATTAGTTGTGTGATTTTTAAGTATTTACTAGTGTAATTTTAGTGATTAAATAAATCAGTGGTTTGTGAAAATTCTTGTTGCAAGTTATTCGAATCCACGGAGTGTTTACTGAAAATTGTAAGCACGTAACAATATACATAAATATCGACTTTTGAAATTTTATTTACCTTTTATCAGACCATATCTAATATAAACCTTATGTTTTTCTAAACACGTTCCGCGCCTGGGAGGTCCCCAGGGACCTCCACGTAGATGGCCCAGCAGGCTACGGCAGACCCTATACGGACCGCTAGTCAGCAAAGTTGTATATATTGCCATATATGCCAGAGGACGGTAATAAAGCAGATCTAACTTATATGAGTGCCCGCTGTGGCTCTGAAGGCTTATCAGTCATAGCGATTTTTTAAATTTTACTCATAAAGAAATTATGGTCAAAATACATATAAAAAAGAAAAAACTTTATTGTAATGCAGAAATAACATAATAAAGAATGATCTGTGATATATTAGATATTATATTATTATTTGTATAAACAGCAAAATAATCTAAACAAAAGTGTGGTCCGCTAGCCAGACTGCTGTGGCCTGGAAGGCACAATAAAATCGACAGCTGGAAGGACCGCTGTGGCGCAACAGGAAAATATTTCCCTACACGCCACTGCGGGCCCTGGGGGCCGCTAAATTTTTGTTTTAAAAAAACATGAATAAACATTGTACTGAGCTTTTTTGCATGTTGTACTCTACTATATATGCCTTGTAGAGTACAAAACTACAAAAAAAATCAGTTGGCCCAATGGACCATTTTTGTTATATCCTTATGGTGCGGAACGTGTTAATTACCTCAGGTATACAAAGATAAACATAAAGATAAAAATATAAATTTTGCCATAAAATGATCTATAAGCTTCAAACAGTTCCAAATGCCGAATTTTAGATTTTATATTATATATGTTGTTAAGGTTGCTGGACTGGAAATGAGTGAACTTCCTGTTGCAAGTCCTCTTATACATAGCAGCTTTAGAAGATTGACTCATTGGCAAGAGAGCCTAAGGAAAGAGTTGGATAACAGGCAAAGCCCCCCGGAATACATACCAGGGTGTTTCGTTGAGAACACCAGTGGGCCAGCCATTCAGAAGTATAGGTAAGTACACGTTTCAAAAACTGATTTATTTGTTTACCTGTGATATTTCAATGTGTTACGATAAAAAAGTTATTAATTACATAAAAAACACAGTTTGCAAGATATTTGTGTAGGATGTTTATGAACCTATGATATGGCCAATGGCCAAGAAATCTTAAAGTATAATTTAGCCAATAATCAGCTGATTGTTACTTGTCTGAATGCGGAGAACCGTGATTATTTTAAATCCCATTAGAAATTTTTATAGTTCATGCGTGTTATGTAGACTGAGTTCTATATTTTGAGCTGGCCATCTTAAATATTTTAGTTTATTATAAATTAACGAAAGTTTAAAAATGATTTACAGGCAACTCTTGGAGCCCCACAACACACCCTTCAGCAATAAGAGCTCTGCAAGTGCAGCTAGAATCTTATGGAACTATTTAGTACATCAAGAAACCGTCCAAGATATATTTATAAGAGCCGTTTTTGGTAAACGTAGAGCATCGGGTGCCCTTGACGACGTTTTACCTCATCCTGAGCCGGCACTCGAGCCAGTTAGGATTATTCACAAGGAACAGGATTCCATAGCTGCTTTCTGTCTCAATCAGGTAAGTAAAATTAGCCTGCATCTGCATTTGGGAATAGCCGACTGGTGATGGTTGGTTGGTGTTCTTTTCTGGAGACACTGCGCATATGAAATAAAAATACATATACAAACTCCAAAAAATTGAAGGTGCGGATGTCATTAATACTACTAACAACATTATAATAATTATTTATGCGAGTATTTGACAGTATTATGATTTTACAGTCCCCACTCCCAAGTCACAAATGCATAAAATTTTGGATGTAATTAGTTGTATGTTAAAACATAATATTTTTAGTCGCAAACTCCTCTATAAAATCCTTATTTTACGATAAGGAACGTAACCAGCCTGCAACCAACAGCTACTCTTCGGGCTATGTGCCCCGCCGAGTGCTGAATTACAAGTTACAAGCTTGGCGCGTTAAGTGTAATAATTGCATATTACCATCAAAACGCTAATGCTTCGATTGCAACAAACACCAGCCGAAAGACTGATCCTACTTAAAGGAGCTCTCGTGCCAGTCGTCACACACCACTTGCAGACTGCAGTTTCGAGCTGTTGGCTCTCGTCAGTGCAAGGTAGGCATGTGACGACCGACACGAGGATCACTCGACTATTTAGTACATTTCGGTATATTTGGGATAGCGACATGTAAAATAGTCAGCAGGCGCCATCTAGCGGTCCAGTGTCTGTTGCAATCGAAAAATAAATAGCCTGACTGGGCTTAGCATAGTTCAAATGTGTTTTTAGAGGGCGGAATATTAAAACGTAATATTGTTAGTAAAATAAGGATTTTATAGAGGAGTTTGAGACTAAAAATATTATGTTTTAATATTCAGTCTTTCGGCTGGTGTT
This sequence comes from Leptura quadrifasciata, assembly GCA_963675555.1. Classification (NCBI taxonomy): domain Eukaryota; kingdom Metazoa; phylum Arthropoda; class Insecta; order Coleoptera; family Cerambycidae; genus Leptura; species Leptura quadrifasciata. The sequence goes on from OY776675.1 coordinate 147,466,699, forward strand.
TGTTGCAATCGAAGCATTATCGTTTTGATGGTAATATGCAATTATTACACTTAACATGCCAGGCTTGTAACTTGTAATTCAGCACTCGGCGGGGCACATAGCCCGGAAAGTAGCTGTTGGTTGCAGTCTGGTTACGTTCCTTATAGTAAAATAAGGATTTTATAGAGGAGTTTGCGACTAAAAATGTTATGTTTTTAATATTCCGCCCTCTAAAAGCACATTTGAACTAGTTGTATGTTATTTAAAAAAACCGAGTACGATCAGACAAACAAAGAACCTATAAACTTTTTCATCTTGGAACACTTTGAACAAAATTAACCTCTCTCAAAAATTTTAATAAATATGGCTAGTTAGTTTGGAGACTGTTGCCTGTGGGGGTTAATGAAGTGTAGTTGTGAAGGAATAAGTGAATATTACTTTGTAGTTTGGTCATCGTGACAATTAAATTTTATGGCCCAGCAGTCCAAGATACTACAAGACATCAAAGGGATAACTTCATACATTCATCACATTTGATCAACTCTACATTAAAGCTAATTGAAAGAATAGAAATTCCGATACATAAAAATCGGCAATAGTATTATAATATTTCGTGTGTCATTTATCTGGCGTTTTATTTCTTGTTGTTTGTTTTTATCATCAATGCAATGCTTATTAAAGAAAGGGAGATGCATGTTGCCAAGAGACGGTGAACTTACTTTATTTAATTTCAACAGTTTTTACGCCCTCGTCAATATTATACATGTTCTATTTAGCCAGAAGTTCTCAAGCGAATTTTATTTTCTTTCTCAAAAACTATGGACGTTACCCCATGTTATTCGAGGTTTTTGTTTGTCTGATCGTTTTCTGTTATCATTTTTTTATGATAGGAAACTATTACATCCTGTATAACTACAATACTATTTTATTAACTAACAAACTATTTGATTAATAACAATCATAGAGAACATCTATCTTCTGCATTCAGAATTGAGGCGAGCTGAGACGAAAGAGCAGATGCGGCTTTGCTCTACGCGACAGCTTAGGCAAATGTGCTCAATTATCTATTGGTCGGCTGTCATTGTTTTGCCTGTTACACTGTCAAAAAAGTAGCCTTGTTTTTTACTACAGTCTTCATTTAAAAAATAATAACAAAAGGTGACTTTGATTTTCTATATCGTTCACTGCTCATTGACAGCGTCAAATATTTTAATGTTAGGGTATTATGCTAAATTCGAATTGCTGTTTTTCAATTAATATTTAACCTAACTATGAATATGTGTGTAATTCATGCCTGTTATTTGGGTTCTCTACCACATAGATGACCCAAATAACACAGGAAAGAATATTCGTAGAATGCCACAGATAACTTTCAGACAATATAATAATGTTTCCTTTAAAATATGGTATAAATTATGAAATTTCTCTACAGCAATAGGGTATCCTACATTTTTGAAGGTCATTACTTATAGGGAAAACAAATAACACATAACCTTACTTTAATTGATTGCTTACAGGCAAAACAAATCAAGAATTCTAAAGTCAAAATGTTTAGTTTTGCTTGTGATATTTGTCAATTTCACATTACAAGGAACTAAAGTGAGGTTATGTGTTATTTGTTTCCCTCTAAGCAACGACCTTGAAAATTGTGACGTCACGCGTAGATGCCCTATTCGGATTTGACATAAGCCATTGGATTTGGCACCTAACCTTACAATGTTTGATGCTGTCAATGAGTCATTGTAAGAGTGAAATATCACGAAAAATAAAAGTTCCCTTTATTTTTAGTTAATATATTGTGCCACAATATAAAAAATTACCTTGGCCATAGCTGGTCATGGAATGGAAAACTGTTGTCTTAACTTATAGCGTCCTTTTGAAATAATTTTCCCAAAGTTTTTTAAGGACCTTCCCAACAAAAAAAGTTTTCTTACGATTATCTTGAAAATGTATACATATATTTTTATTAATGTTCTGTACACGTGGGAAGAATTTGAGTAGCTGTTGTGGTACTAAATTTGTAAATATTGGCACCTAAAAGTCCCATTTTAACATACTAATGTCTTATAAATCCCAAATTCACTTACGTCTTATTTAATTATGATAATTTTCTTACAATTTTCTTCAAAATCTGAGAGCTATTAGAAGGACAGGGGAATATTTGTCTCTAAAAAAAAAAAAAAAACTACTGCAAGCGGTATTTGTTTTTCTGTAAAATATGTTGAGAATTCGTGACTTTCAGTCGCTCTCGGCTTGCCTCAGATAAGTTGGTGAGCAGGAGTTCGCGACTTGGCAACGTTGCAATTATGTGGTATTATTTAAAATGCTGTCAACGCACAGTTATGTCAATAAATGCGAGTACTTTACAATTACTAAGAAAATATGGATTATCGTAATAATAAAATATATGTATGGCAAATCTACCATTTTCTGTCCCCGAACACATTTTTTAATACTTTGTTAAAAATCACAAATATATTCTTAACCTCACAAAATACGATATTGCACTCTATCCAAAGCAACAACTCACTTCTGATGAGTATAAAAACAAGACATTGCCAGATTGAGTCAAGGGACGCAGTAAGTTTATTTCCGTGCTTATGTGCAGAGGGAGCAGAGTAAAAAAGTGCAGTGCTTGTCAACAAGTTTTTATTGTAAGCTTGATAGTTTGTATAGGAGAGATTCTTTTGTAAGTTGAGAACGACTGCCTTTTGGCGCGTCCCTAAATTACATCCCACACTGACTTCATTTGCAATAATGTGCACGTTATGAATTCTAGGGGTGAAATAATAATAAACTCCAAGTTCAAAAATTAAAGTAAAATTATATTAACGTTTTTATTGTCAGTGGGTTTCACATATCAGAGTGGTTTTACAGCCAAAACAGAAATCTACCTTGATCATAAACAAAATTACCCAGATAGTGAAAACATGCGATTTTAAAACGTTCATATCTTAGTTCTTACGCAAGCTGGAGGACCGTAAGATGTCAATATTGAAAGGGAAAGGTTAACAGGTGGTGCACATCCTGAAATTTGCGGTTGAATCTAATATTCGGCACAGTGGGAGCATACAAAAAAGGGCATTTTTTATCTTTAGCGAAATCCTAACCTCACATTTAAAGTAAAATGTCTGATGTGTCATCGTAAAATGTAAATAATGGCATTTGGAAACTTTCCCAACATGCAACTTTTAAACATTTATTGCTTATAAATGATAATAACTGGAAAAGCTCACGATATAGCGATCAAAACGCGAATTGTGCGCATCGTGGATTGCATTGGAGAAATCGAGAACGTTAAGGGCATTTAAAAATGATTGAAATAAATAAAAGAACTGTACCATATTAGCTTCGACAATTATTTTAGAATCCATGACCACATTTGACCAAGATAATTTTTGGTATAAAGTGAATATTATGAAAATAAAGTTTTGATTTTTGACAGTGTTGGAATTTGTAATGATTAGGTACAATAGTTATGGCTAAAAATTTATTTTTGGATAATGAAGCTGACTACAATGTGTTAAATTGCTAAAAGTAAAACATTTTGCTTCATAAAGCACGTTTACGTTAATTGTAGAACATTAGTAACAGCTGGCCCACAAATGTCAGACGGACTGAGGCAAATTAAATCTGTTGGTCCTAGCAAATGGAGGCAGCTCTGATCTCTCGATTTGTCATTACGAAATGTCAAGAAAATATAAAAGAGCATGCATTTGGCTAATACCAAACAAAAATAGCCAAACGAGCCAAACAGGTTCACAGACATGTATAAACCAAGCACAGTTATATATACACTTGTCGTCACTTTAATCTCTTTCGCTCACTGAGCTCCTATTCCATACTGACTAGGATGCCAAGACGAGTCTCCTTGTACACTGGTGGTTGCACATTCCGAAACAATTCACAAACTGCTTTGAAACCTTTCATGAAAATACTACCTATAAATAGTGGCGTAACCATAGACGTTTGATCTTGTGAAGGTAAATGGTGGTCTAATAGCCGTAGCCACTCCTAGAGAACTGCAAGAAATGGATATATCCCTTCTCCTTGAATTGCCAGCGTGGCTAGAAGATGAATGCGAATTAGATATACTTAATATGACCAAGGAGTTGCCTGATCCAAGTATACCTCCATTCTTGGTGATCCACGGCTCGAGCGATAAGGGTAAGGAAACCCAACCTGGAAGTCCCCAACCGGGCGCTGCTAGTCAGAGTGGACGAGGGGCTAGTGTGGTGAGTTTTAAGAGTATTTTTTTCTTGTTTGCAGAATGGTATATAGTTGAATTTTACTAATAATTTTTCTCAAGAGTCGCGTTCGTTCTTCCACCTGTGGACTAAGGGTAATTAGAGAGAAAATAAGAAATTTTTAATATATTTTTTCACTTAACACATGTAAAATAAATGTGAAATAGAATTGACCGCATATATAAGATTTTTTTTTAGTTTTTTGTGTAAAAATCGAGTCTTAGTCATAAGACATATGATCTTACAAAGTTGTGTAAAATTTAGTACTGGATGACAACTCAAATGACATCATAGTCACTTTGAAAGAAAAGAGCTGGTCAATCTCTTTAATCTTCACTCATTAATATTTTCATTAGAAACCTAATTTACAAACTTACATTTCACACAAATAACAATTTTCCTTAACATTTTTTTGACGATATTAACCTAAATATATAAATTATAATAAATAATATATATAAATAAATAAATAAATATAAACAAATAAAATAAATTAAATTGAAATGGTGAAATAGGTACAGGATCTAACCTAAATTTTAAACATGTAATATAATGTGTGGCTTCAGTTCAACAAAATTAAATATTATTATTCATTATGATTCAAAATAGCATCGTTGAGTGATAAATCCTCTAAGAGTCTCACAGTGCATGAGTAATTTACGTTTCTCTCACTTATCTTAATTCCCTCATGCCTCTGTCCACAAATTTGTCTTGTATGTCAAACACACAAAAAGGGTAAGTTTCACGTCTTTTAAAAGTTCCCAGAACCCACGACTCTTTGCTCCGGCTAAAATCAGCTAGTCTTACGCATATGTTGCCTCGTTTGTTTACCAAAGTAACCGAAAGGGGAATAAACAGGTAACATAAAAAAAACATATTGCATAGGAGGTTTGTACCATCACCCAAACACAAATGTGAATTAATTTTTGGACTCTTTCAAGGCTACTATATCTAATATTTTACCAAGTTGTGACGATACCATATGCTTAGGTGATAGTAATGTTGACCTACTTAATATTGCAAATTATGATACAATAAAATTTACCAAATTATTAAATGACCTTGACCTTTCGCAAATAATTAATGAACCCATAAGAATATCAGTAAATAAATTGTCACTTATTGATGTCATTATATGCTCAGGAGGATAAATATTATTCTAGTGGCACACAACATTGTAATAAATCTGTTAACTGATCATGAATTAATATATATTCCTTTAAAAAGTCAATAGAAAAATTGACGCATACAATGAAACCTTTTAAGAGATTTTAAAAATTTTAATTATGCAAAGTTTTCTAACGACCTTCAGTCTCTGCCGTTTTATTCAATTTTTTACATTAATGATATAGAAAATAAACTTATTTATTTTAATGAGTTAATAATTTCCTTATTTGATAAGCATGTACCGCTAAGGACCGTAAGATGTACAAAACCTAACGCACCTTGGCTAACCGAAAACTTGAAATTAATGATGAAGTTGAGGGATAAAGCACTATCTTGTTACAAGAACTCAAAAAACACTGAGCATTATAACTACTATAAAATGCTAAGAAATAATACAACGAAGGCAGTGGAAATGAAAAGAAAGCATACCTAAATTATACAATTAGAACTGATGTCAAAAACATTTTTTATAAAAAGAAAAATATTGAAATACCTAATAAAATAGATAATATCCAATGTCAATGAAATCAATAATTTTAAATTAATATAAACATGATTACGTATTGTTGTCCTTACATTATACCCTTACTCACATAATTAATTCATGTATTTTGGAGCATTATTTTCCAAACCTTTGGAAAACTTCCTTGGTTATTCCTCTGCCAAAAACAATCCGCTTAGTGAGTATAAAAACATTTAAGACCAATATCTGTCTTACCTCCACTTTGTAAGGTTCTAGGGAAAATAATGTAAAATCAGTTAAAAACTCACAGTAACACGTGATATTTTACCGCCAACTCAATCAGGATTTAGGAAAGATTACAGTTGTAGTACTGTGCTCTCGCATATAATTGATGATATTTCGATAGCATCTGATCATCAGTATCAACCATGAAATTATGCTGTCAATATTATTTTTTATAGGACTAGATCCAAATGCTATACATATGTTAAAAAAGTATCTATCAAGTAGAAAACAAATAGTAATGTATAATAATGAGTTCTCTTTGGAAGGAAATTTGGATCGTGGTGTGCCACGAGGATCGATTCTTGGTCCACTGCTTTTCTGTATATATATATATATATATATATATATATATATATATATATATATATATATATACACAAGTTAATTACACAATAAATTGAAGTCATGTAAAGTCCACTATTATGCAGATGACACAGTTATATACATCACTTACTCCGGATAATGACTTAAAACTGTGATCTAAATAGATCAGTAAATTCGTCAAAGGATCATGGACTATAAATTCAACAAAATCTGTAGCAATTTTGTTTGGTAAAAAAGTATTACAGAAGCAATATACTGATACTTTAGAGTTAAAAATTGATGGTACATCACTGATATTTCTTGATGAAGCGAAAACTTAGGACTCATTATTGACTGAGATGTAAGATTTAAAACGCATATCAATACTTGTGTAAAAAAGCTTTTTGTAACTTAAAAAATATATATGCATGCAAAAATATTTTAAATAAAGACACTATCAAATTATTATGTGATGCGCTTGTTTTGTCAAATTTTTCATGTTACGATGAAATATATGGCCCCTGTCTGGATATGATGACGTCAAGAAGAGTTCAAAGAATACAAAACTCATGCACTAGGCTAAATTGTGGTATTAGAAGGAGTGAACATATTTCACATAAAATTAAGGAAATTGGGTGGTTAAATATGACTAACAGACAGCTACTTCACTCTTCAGTATTCTTTCGCAAGATCATTAAATTAAATAGTAAATAATATAGGAAAGAGTTAATACATAATAGTAAATGTATCATATATTAGATTAGGCAGTTTCTTTATGTATAGTTTTATTAATATTTTATATAGACAGTAAGTCATACGGGTACGAGGGGTTAAGTGGTAAAGCAGTGCACATGCACTGAACTTCGCCTCTTCAATAATGCATATTCTTTTGTATTTAATATGATATCTGTTAAGTTTAATGTTATTTTTGTCTGCATTATTGAAATAAAGACCATTTATTATTATTATTATTAATATTTTGTTGATCTTACTACTGTGGTGTTTATTTATTTATATTTAACTTGTTGTGCCACCTTTGTCATTTAATAGAAGCATTCTCGATTAGTACATTCACTGAGTTTTGTAGTCAAGCGAACCTCCATTCATACAGTGTGTTTCACATTATAGTAAGCCACCCCTATAATTTGGCTATTTGTAGTTGGATTTTAATTTTTTTTTACAGTACATGTCACCCATCAGGGACTGTCTTAGGAAAGTAGAACCGCTACTCAATCTGTAAATCAGGGCTAACTAGAATTTTTTTTTTAAATTTAAATTTTGCTTGGAAAAGTTGATCAGAAAAAATAAATAAGTTCAAATACGAAATTTCAAAGGAAAATAGTGTTTGTTTTTTTAATAATGCAAGTCCAAAAAATTACATGTGAACACCACAGTAAGTACCGTTACCTGAAATAGCTACACATTTGAATATACATTCTATATCTCTTAAAAGATTTATTACTCAATGCTAAGAATATTCGACATTTTGACTAATGATTACTATCCCCCAAAAAATGGTATTACCATTTGGTTTGTCAAATGAAGGTTCACTTTTAAGCAGTTCTTCTACCTGTTATTTTAAGTTTTTTTTCTTTAAAGAGACAAATTAGCTTACAGAGCCGTCTTAAGCTTTACAGTGTAAGCCACCATCTGTACCTTTTGCAAAAACATTCATTCACGATACAATCGCCTTTTACTTCATTTATTCTATAACGATAAATATAAATTCATAATTTATATATAAACTTTATGCTGTGACTGTTGTACAAATTCTTTTGCGTATCTGTGTCTGTAGATGAAGGGGTTAAGCTTCCCGGGCTGTCATGATGCCAATTTTGTCCACCTCGTTCTGCTTCGATCGGCGCACATGCTGCGACCGGTGTGTTTCTAACACTGCTCTCTATTAGTGCTTAATAATATATGTTGTTATGTTGATTGTCAATTTTTTGCTAAGTATATACTTGATGTTCCTATTTATTGTTTTGTTTTGGTTAATTATCCGTAACAACACAGTACGTTTGTTTCTTTTGTTTTCTCTTTGGCATCTAAATAAACTTAAGAGATAAAGATAACAGAAAATTTACTAAGGATAGAGGTAAATATCAGACTAGTGATGTATTTTTTATAAATAACCATCACTAAAACATCCACATACATACAGTATAGTAAAGTTTAATTATGTCAAAAAATATATTTTCTTAAATCTCTGGCAATGTTAAGCAGTAATCATTACTTTAATTATCATAATATTAATTTATGGTGCTATAAACTTATTTTATCACATATTGAGTAATTTTCCCACAAAATTACTTTCAAATTGTCGCATTAATTCTTATTCTAATATCGCATCATTACGGGTAATTACCATTAATTGATGTAATTAAGGTTCTACAGGGTGTTAGAAACAAGATGGCCATAATTTTTAACCAACTTCAAAAAGGGTTTTTTGTTGTGTAATATATGCATTGGTCTCATTGTACTTTAAACCAGCTATGTCATTGTAAAGTGAGCAAAAATGCGAATTGGTATGTTATTCGTTTTTATTACAGTGTTGCCATGTCTGCACAAAATAATTAAATCATAAGTTGGACTGAAAATGAATATACACAAAATTGATATATTATTTAGTTAAAGTAAGCGCTTCTATCGCAATGTTCTATTATTAGTACATGCTTGTACTCTTTTTAGCATGGAATCACGTACTTTTGAAACATTAGGGCGTGGGTCGAGTTTGCTGTGGCACTATATCAATGTGCTGCCTTAGTATGATGTAGTACAATGTCCACTCGATATTTGTCCTTAATTTTTTATACATGAAAGTGCAATCTCAGTGTCTAATAGACGCTGAAAGATTTCTACAAAATTTTTGCAGTTAGATAAGAAGCTTTCTTCTTCATATCATGAGGGTTTTTGGGATAGCTGATTATGGGAAATTCAAAATGGCGGACTTTAAGAATTAATTTCTGATTTACGCTGTTTCTATTGATTTTACTGAAAAATATGTAGAATAAAAAAAAATGTTTAAAATGCTATTTTGCATAAGAATACGCCATTTTGGTAACCACATTATTTAACCCTTTTGCTTCTCTTCCATGAAAAACCTCCTACGCCTGACTTTTTCTTTTACAAAAATTGCGATAAAAACTTTTTTTAAATTTTTTTTTATTATATTTTGATAATATTGGACTAATAAAGTTGAAATAACAAAAAAAATTAACCCTAATCGTTTCAACCCTTTATTAATGGTGAACATAGAGTGACCTCCCAAAAAATACGATTTTTACTACATATTTATGGGGGAAAATCTTTTTCATATTTTTCTTAAAAAGTAATAGAAACAGGGTAAATATCTGTTGTTCTAAAAAAACATGTATGAGGATACATTTAACCCTTCCACAAAATTGACCAAACATGAAATAAAATGTTGAAAATTCCCTGACATGTTCAACAACAATACAGAAATGGCATATAAACTCTACAAACCTAAAAAATAATTTTTATCACTTTGGTAGCCAAGAAACATTTTTTTCAAAACGAAATTGTGCGCTTTTCCGCTCTTTAAATAAGTTTTAAACTGTTTTTTAAAGGTTTATATCCATTATTACAGATAATTTGATAAAAATAGACAGTATTAGTAATATTTCCATATTTTCCCCCATCAGTTTGTAGTAAAAATTTAGGAAAATAATAATAATAAAAAAATTAAAAAAATATTTACGAAAGGGTCAGGCATACAGGAGGTTTTCCAGGAGGAAGAAGCGAAAGGGTTAAATAATGTGGTTACAAAATGGTGTATCTTTATGTAAAATGGCATTCTAAACACTTTTTTACTGTACATATTTTTGAGTAAAATCAATAGAAACGGCGTAAATCAAGAATTAATTCTTAAGTCCGCCATTTTAAGTCCACCATTTTGAATTTTCCAATTTTAGCTTCGAATTCATAATCAGCGACCCCAAAAACCTCCATGATATGAATTTTAGCCGATTTCGTTGAGAACTTTGCGAGTTTTTGAACTGGGGGTGTAAAATGGGGGCTGCAACCGCCCGGGGTGAGCGCACTAATTTTCAAAGGTACATATAGTCGAAGTAAATTAGGTTTTTCAAGAGAAATCATTTATAAAGTTTTAAAAATTTGGGTACGAACTCTCTAAAGGCAAGTGAATATAGATCAAAAGAGTTCCCACCTCTCAGGAGGGTGCTTCATCCCCTTTAGCTTAAGAAACCACCCTTCAATGTTACCTCCTGCTAGTTTTTTACATTTATCTCGAAAACCGTTACCCTGACGTCAAAAATTAATAGGAATTAAATTATTCGCTATAAAATTCTACATAATTTATGTCCTATACAATTTTTCCCTATATGGCATCCTAATCTCACAAATTTAGATCAAATACTAAAGTTACGCAAAAACAAGTAATAAACAACTTAAAACACCTTAACCACAGAAAAATGTTACATAAAAAGCAGATTGTTGTTTACAAACCTAGCAATAAAAACAAAAAAATACTTCAAAAATGTTTTTATTACTACAATATAATACTACTAAAAATTAACAACTGCTTATTCAATAATTGGATTATCTTGAGGTAATTGTTCCTCTACCAATGAATTAAGACATCCTTGTCCATGACAACTGGAGCACACTATTGAACATTTTAATCCAACCTTAGCACAACCGCACCGTTTTCCGCAAACCTTTTTACAATTACAAGATATCAATTTAAGAATGAAAGTAGGAACTGGTATCTCAGTTGTAGGATTAGGCACCAAAATTTTTCTGACTGATTTCCAACCCCAATCATTAGGCTTCAAAATCTTTCCACACCAGGAGTGAATTTGTTGGAAAACGCAATATGAATGTTGTCCTAAAGCAGCAGATGTGGGTGGTAGTTTTGATAACAGCACCGCCTGATTAGATTGACCAACAAATTTGTTAAATGAAATGAATCTATATTGGTTTAATGATGTAACAGTACGCGGTGCCTTGTATAAAGCAAGTGTAATTTTTTCTCCAGCTCGAACAATGTCAGGCTTCATCGATGATGGATTGTTAAATATATTTAAAGCATCGTCCAAGTCCCTTCTAGTATTTATCAACTTTACAGTTTGTTCTTTTCCTTTGCCAAAAAATGCCGATGTAGTATCACATTCATTGAATGCGTGAGCAAATAATATGTTATTTTTACAGTTATAAAGGACTTCCGAGTTCTGAATATAGAGAGAACTATATGCCCTTTCCTTGATATTTCCTTGAACATCTCTTAAAAATCGAACATCTTTATCAAGAGGACAAAGAGCAATTATAAGTATGAGAAGGTCAACATCCTGTCCCACGACAACAACCATATGACTATTATATGCTTCCTTAATAGCGGTTTGGACAATTAGCGTATCAGCGTCATCTATTACAGAAAGAGCTTGAAAGCTGGCACATTCCAATTTTTCCTTCAGTTGATTAATTAAACGTTTATTCGCCAGATTGCTCAGAAAATTTTTTTGTGAATCAGGAACAGGCGTCTTTTCGTTAAATATTATTTCAGGAGATATTCGTTTTAAAAGTCTTTGTTGTCGTTCGATGCCTTTTGTACTCTCCATATTTTCAAAATAACCGTCAAATACTACGATTACTCGTTGACCGTACCGTTTTTTAATGAAATTAATATAAGCGGTGTAGATGTCTGCAAATGTCCCTTGCTTCAGCCAAATCACTCGATGAATTAAATTGCCCCCATCTACAATATATGTACGTTCACCAGGATTAATAGGACGCTCTGTAACAGAGTCACGATTAAAATTTTGTAAAAATATGCTTGCTTCTATCATCGTAATTTTAGGGAATTTGTCTTCTCTACCATCCTTAATTAACTTCAAATGTTATTTCTGCGATTAGGGCTCGATGTAGGAAAAAAATGTATAGGACATAAAAGATGCAGAAGAATAAATAGAATAAATTAAGTTCTATACATTTTTCTCGCCAGGGTAACGGTTTTCAAGAAATATTTTAAAAACTGGCAGCATGTATCATTGGAGGGTGGTTTTTGAAGCAAAAGGGGATGAAGCACCCTTCTGAGAGGTGGGAACTCTTTTGATCTATATTTGGATGGCTATTAAGGCTCTGTACCCAAATTTTTAAAACTTTATAAATTTGTTCTTCTAGATGCCATTATTATATCTAATTTACGTCGACTAATATGTCATATGTTGCCGAAACTTAACATAATGCAAAAGGTTTCAAGTCTTTACATTGAAGTAGTAACGATTAAGAACTTACACCCTTTTTTTTGCATTAATTGCTACAAATAATGATTACGTGATGAATGTCGCACATTGAACAAAATAACCAAGCATTTGCTGTGGGTAGCGATATTGGTGGGACTTTATCCGATGTTCATTTATAAGAATTAATGGGAACATATAGATACACAGTTTTTTCATCCAAATCATTCAAATTCGTGTAGTACTCTTTAACTTGTCTCTTAAAATTTTCAAAGTTTTGGCTGTCATACTACTAACACCTTGTATATCTACTAGAAAGGTCACTCTACATTCCTCTGGAGGGCGTATGCCTCCTGTGCCCAAAAAATATAGTAAAGTAAAATGTTCTGTAAATATCTTTTAATAAATATTAAGATGCCATTCATTAATTTATCAGTTAATTTAGCAGCGTAGCATATCAAAAAAGAATGAGGTTATCGACTTTGGTATCCAATGCGTTTTATGCCATTGTTTCATAGATTTATTTTGTTACTTGTTTTGCAAACATGACCGTTTGTCAGGAACACATGCATACTGTGTTTGGGGTTAAATTTAATCTTGAAATATTTTCTCAGTTTTTGTGTCTTCAAATGTTCACAAAAATTTTGCATAGCTAATTGATAAATTTTGTGTAGTTGAAAATCAAAATAAACTTGTTTGTGTTTATAATTACCAGAGCAATGGTTGTAATTTATTTTTAGATTTGTTGCTTTAATATCCTTTAAGAAATTTTTTAACCTTCAGTTCGTGTCATTGAAAAACGTACCTATCTTAAATTGTATTATTATTTTATAGTGATATGATTATTCTTTTTTGATAGTCGATGTTTATTTTTAGCACTACTTATAATTTCCAGTCGTGTTTATGATTGTTTAGATTTGTGCATGCCAAAATTCCCTGTAATCATTGTTTTCTTTACACTTTATACTATTTACATTTTTTTTGTTTTTTTGTTTAAAGCGGTTTGATATATTTGTGTGATTAGCATTTAATTTTGACAACAGTCTTGTGTAATCAAGAAGGAAATTGCGAATATCTACCAAATATTACTGGAAAGTTCCTTGCTTACACGAAAATGTTGAAAATTAAAACTCAGGCTAACAAAAAAAATGTCAGGTTCGACAGACAAGCCATCATATCCCGGTGTCAAATTTGCTCTTTCAGGTCACAGTTTTTCTAACCTCAAGAAATACTTGAAAACCTCTCAAAATCACACTTTTTTCTGACGTCAGATTCAAATTCAGAGTATCAAAATATATAAAGGTATGGTAGCGTAGTCTGTCAAACATGGCACTCACTTTGTTTACATCTGAAATTATAACTGTTCTCTCCATTAAAAGTTTAGGAATTATATAAAGCATGTCCCTTGAAATATATGTTATGCTATTCACTTTTTTCTAATGTATTTTGTTTTAAAAACAGGTCCTTAAGCATAAAACCGATGGCATACGAAGAATCACTGCACATCCACTATTGCCCTTGTGTAAGTATAACCATCAGAGCTGGGTAAAGTAACTGGTAAAATTAGCTAGAATGCTTTTATTACCAAGTACAGTAATTGAAAAAATAAAGCACATATTAACAGGCCCTCAGAGGGCCCTTTATTTGCTCATATTTTATTATATTAGTGACGAAGCACAGTTCGACCATGACAGATTTTTTCATATAAATATTATCAAGCAACCAGAAAAAAATACTGTGAACGTTATATAATAACTTTATTGTCGTAAGATCTTAGAAAAGATATTGACAACGTCAATTGGTTACTAGTAATTATACATACAGGAGTTAAATAAAAAACAATACTGAGTCATAAAAAAATTTGAAGACAAAGTACACAACTTAAAATGTACGAACAAGGTATTTAGTTAAAATTGACTACAGCAGTTATAGTAGTACATTGTTGGAAAGAGTAAAAATTTGCTTATTGGGTTGATATTCTTCAAGGAGTTGGGCAAATGATTAAAAATATGACTACAGAAACAATAAGGACTCTTTTTATACATTGACAAGTTGATGTTTGAAATGTGAATATTAGTATTAGACATGTTATCGTGAGCATGCACTGAATTATTTTGTGGGAATTTTCCTCGATTTGTTTGAACGAACATTAGTGCTACATAAATGACTACACAGGGAAGTGGTAAGATATGATGGGTTGACAGAAATTTTTTTTCGTATTCTTTTATATATAACAAATATGCAATTTGCCCCCAGTAATTCGCCAAATAATTTAGATGCTAAGGCAAGACCTTCATTAAGTCTTTGGTATCTAAAATATTTTTTTAGATTTACGATTGCAAAATATGCAGAGTTTAGCTTACTGGTCACAAATTATTATTTTATAATTTTTTTCGTTAACCATGACCTTGAAAAAAAATTATTCCAGTATAAAAAAAATACATACAATTCTCTAGAGAAAAGTTTATTTTCATTTTTTTTTATAGACAATCATTAAACGGAAGAAAGTCAATAAACACGTTTTTCTACAATCATGCAATAAATGACACTGGTGAATAATTTTGAACGCAAAAAGTATATCTTTATTTCACTAGATCAAAATAGTATCTAGAATATGTTGAATCGCAATTGTTCACAATTTTTTTATTAAATTAAAAATTTATCAGCATATAAGATACATATTAGGTATAAAAATAATGTTATTTTTCATTTGAATTGCATCCTGTTTGTTAATGATTCCTCTACATATGCCTTCGTAACAGTCGCAGACTTCCAATCATCATGGCATTTGAGGCTTAATACATCTGCTCCTGTTGAAGTACCTTTCCAATTAAGCTGAGAAAAATTAATTGAAAAATACAGTAATGAAGGAAAATATTCACTTACCTGAGTCAAAATGTAATAAAATAGTCATCTTATTTAAATTAATAAAAATCCATAGATATGTAAAATTTACCTGGGAAATTCACTATTATTACTATAAAACTGTAACTATAAATTAGTCAGTTTATAGCAAATCTCTAATTAAAATTTAATCTGAAAATGAAAATCATGAGCTATACTTTATTATCATTCAGTAAATCCAGCCATTCATCAAATAACTGAAATCACGAACTTCGTTTAGCATACTTTCCAAAATCACTTTTTATTGCAGTTACCAAATCTTTATTGTTGGCTGGCCGACATTGGATCTTTTAGAATCATAATGCTCCATGAAAAAGTTGCAAAAAAAGGGTTAAAAGACAAACATTCTGTGACAGGCTGGAAACAATGGTACTCCCCCGTTTTCGAAGGCACTGAACACGATGTGATATTTTTAAGGTCCACCCCTCAGCAACACCCCTAAACTCGAAAAACCACCCCGAGTTCGCGTTTTTTCTATCTTAGGCATGCAATTGGGTTCTTGGGCAGAATTTGTGTAGACTATATGATGTTTGACCATACAACATCTTATTCCCCCCGGAGTTGAAACCTAATGCTAAAATATCCCCAAAAACATCAATATGCATGAAAATTTGTTTATCCCCGTTTTCGAAGGTGCTCAACACGATGGTAATATTCATTTCTCCCCCATCCTCCACCAACCATCACCTTTTCATATTTGCTGGTACTGGGCATGGGCAGACTTGTTGGTTCGGGGTTTTTAAGGGGGGTTTCGACAATATAAAGTGAGTTGAGTGACGCCCCCCAAATTAGGGGTGGAAGGTGGGGGGAAAATGAATATTACTATTGTGTTGAGCACCTTCGAAAACGGGGATAAACAAATTTTCATGTATTTTGATTTTTTGATTGATATTTTAGTATTAGAAGAGGGGGTAGTTTCAACCCCGGGGGTGGATAACATGTTGTATGGTCAAACATCATACGGCCTACCCGAATCCTGCCCAAAAGGTCGATCCGCATGCCTACGATGGAAAAAAACGCGAAATAGTGGTGGTTTTTCGAGTTTAGGGGTAGTTGCTGAGGGGTGGGAACCTTAAAAATATCACCATCGTGTTCAGTGCCTTCGAAAACCCATGTTTCATCCCTCTCACAGATCTTTCGAGGTTTTTAAAACTTTTTCATGAATTATAAATAGCTTCTTGGCATATTTTTAATCCATAAAGTATTTAATTGCCTGTCGCAGCCTTAACTAATGTTTCATTACAGTTACTAAAATTTTTATTTCGCAATAGTTTGTAAAATAACAGTAAAACTTCATAAACCCTAAATTCAATTAAGGATCATTGTAAAATTATATAATTTATAATTTTCGGTTATTCAAGTTTACAAATTCATAATATTTTTCTGTTAAATAAATAATATTAAACAAGTCTTATATCAGAATATGTAATATTAAATTCCCTTCATTTTATACAACTTTGTAAAAACTAAGTAAAATCAATTCTAAACCAAATTTTTCAATAATTTTCTAAAACAAAAAGAGTGAATTTTTCGTTTAAACAATTAAAACCAAAAGTGAATTTAATTTTTTCAAGCTTAAATTTCCCAGCAACGAATTTTAAAGCAAAATCTAGGTAAATTTCTGCTTTTGTGCAGTTATAAATTCAAATTTTGTAAAGTATTTCTAAATCAAAATTCTTTTAAAATACCTATGTAAATAGTGGAAAATAAACATTTTATGTCAATCTGTGATTCCAAGTTGTTATTTCCAACAAGAGGAAAACTTCATTATACAGGGTGATACAAAAAATCCGAGCTACCTATAGAAAATATTTTAACCCAGTTTAGGCATGCACGGATCTGGAATCGTCTCGTGCTCCAAAAATAAATTATTTCTGTTAGTAATAATAACTAGTATCTGTCTCATATTTTTTGATCTATTTGAAATTTACAATATAAAAATTCATTGTTATATATCAGATTTGACTGGTGGACAAGACGGCTCAGTCCATTTGTGGGAATGGGGTCACCAGCAGCCCGTCGCAGTGCCTCGGCCACCAGGAACGTATGCCAAAGTTACCAGAGTACGATTTTCCCAGCACGGCAATAAGTTTGGAGTTGCCGATTCTGATGGAAACTTGAGCTTGTTCCAAGTTGGGTTAAGCGCTAATGCCACACGTCCCTTCTTTGTAAGTAGCTGTGTTATAGTTATTGAGTGAATGTTGCCGAAGTTTCTTTTATTTCTCGTGTGGATAATAATTATTAACGACTACTGTCTAAATTTTCCCACGTTGTATTTGTTACAGTGTAAAATTTTGCTAGATATATTAAAAGGTAGAATTTGATGACGATCAGTAAATCTTCATAATTAAAAATTGGGTTCTGCATACTTGTAGTGTACACAGTTTGTACCCCATGACAAGATGGATGATTCGGTAAAATTTTCTAGTTAGGGTTACACAAACAACACCTTTGTAATATTGTAGATTGTGAAATAGAGTCAATTTTGAAAAATTAGCATAAAGTTACTTTTTGCTGAATGGAAAATTACAATATTTCTGATGATACGCAGTTGTTTTCTGCATCTTTATAACAAAAAGCAAAATTTTACATTATAGTTTATTTTTTCTCTTTATTTTGTCTAGGCTTAGTTGATATGAACTAATTTGAAATTATCAAATATTAGTATGGCATCCTACAAGTTTTTAATCTTTTTATTTGATAATACTCAAATAATCTGAAAACAAATAAACAAAATCATTAAATGGTATTTGGTTGTAGTATTAAAATTATATCGTTAAACGCTGATAAAATTATTGGAGCAATTTGCAGTAATTTAATTTTTTTTACATCCTTATTAAGCAATAAAATAAAATCATATTTAAAAGCCATTATTAAAATAATAGTTTTGTGTCTAAAGTGGAATGATTTAATAACTAAATAAATATTTACCATGTTCAAGAGAAAATTGTTTGATACATTCCATAACTTTGCCATTTATTTATTGTTTGATGCCAAAATGTAAATAGATTTTTTATCGTGGACGTTAAAGCACCATTACTTTTGCACTTCGTTTTACTAATTTGGTTTACAGACTCTGCAGTGCCATAACAAAGGAATCAGCGACTTCGTGTTCCTAGGGTCTTGCAGTCTACTAGCTACTGGTAAGCACTGTTCTATTATCATTTGACAATTTTTACACGTGAGTTATATTCTAGCCGGTCACAGCTCGGAAAGTAAGAATGTATGCATTTGGGATTCGATTTTGCCACACGGAAAATCCCTGGTTATGGCGTTCACTTGCCATGATCAAGGATCTAGCAGCCTGGTTTTTGCTCCACAACATCAAGTGCTGATATCTGCCGGTAAAAAAGGTGATGTGTGTCTGATTGATGTGAGGTCCAAATCTATTCGCCACAAGTTTACGGCTCATGAAAATGCCGTTAAGTGTATCGCCATCGACCCACATGAAGATTATTTTGCTACTGGATCTGCCGATGGGGATATTAAGGTAAGTTTCGCTCGTAAAAAATGCAAAATATTTTTCTGCACACAACTCTGACATCGTTAAAATAATAAGTAAATTGAAAT
Source organism: Leptura quadrifasciata (assembly GCA_963675555.1). Classification (NCBI taxonomy): domain Eukaryota; kingdom Metazoa; phylum Arthropoda; class Insecta; order Coleoptera; family Cerambycidae; genus Leptura; species Leptura quadrifasciata. The sequence goes on from OY776675.1 coordinate 147,485,835, forward strand.
GCTCGAATTCAAGTGGTTTTGACAATATATCCAACAATACCTTAAAAACATGTAAGCATCTAGTTTGCACTCTTCTATCATTCATAGTTAATCTAATATTTCAACAAGGCACTTTTCCATCCAAACTTAAATTAGCAATTGTAAACCCATTACATAAAAAGGGTGATGCAACTATAATTTCTAACTATAGATCTATTAATCTTCTCTCGAGCTTCTCCAAAGTTCTAGAAGTTGTAATAAATGATCAGTTAACTTTATACTTATGGAATAATTTCTCCAAATCAACATGGATATATTAAAAACAAAAACACTGATTCAGTGGTCACTAACTATGTCTTTGAAATATTTAAAGCAATTTGTAGCAAATTACCAGCTTTGGGACTTTTTATCGATTTCAATAAAGCACTTGATAATGTTGATCATGGTTGCAAAACTGTTTAAATATGGTATTAGAGGAGGTGTAACTGTACAGTTACTTAAATCATACCTTCAGGTACGCACATAAAAACTTCAATTGCCAAATAGCAAAATTAGCTCAGGATCGACATATTAGTTGGTGTGCCTCAGGGCTCAGTCTCGGGCCCCATACGACCTATACTTCTATTTAAGTAAGGTATCCCCAACAATTGTACAATATGCCGATGCCGATGACACGAACATCTTGATAACAGCTGACAGTGTAGCAATTCTTATGACACTCTTTTGTCGAGTGTATGATATGGTCATAACATGGGCTCAGAAAAATTATTTACTGATAAACTACGACAAAACAGTGTGTAGTATTCAAATCACAAAGATCCATATACACTTTGAACAGTAAGTTCCCTTTTCAAACTAGTAATAATGTTAAGATGCTAGGTATCACCTTAGATTGCCATTTGCATTGAAATTCACACATTATGTTATGCTCTACGATTCCTTAAAAACTTCTGTAGTATCCATATTCTCAAAACCGTGTATTTTGCTTATTTTCACTCTCATTTAAGAAACAGTATTATAAACTGAAGAAGGAGCTCACAGAACCAACGTATTTTCATTTTACAGAAAGTTGCCGTTGGGATATTAGCAGATTTAGGTTATCACGATGATGCTTTTCCCTATCTTCAAATCATTATTATTAATACAGACTCATGATCATAATACTTGTCATAAATCAGAACTTCAACATGACCCTCATATCAAAAAAGTGTTATAATGGCTGTAAATTATTTAGTCACCACAACAAATTAGAGAATCACCAAACCAGTATTTCTTCAGATATATATATATGTATGTTCTCTTTCTGATGTACATAAGTATGAGTTGAAATAAAGCTATTTATCTATTTCAAAGAGTCTTACAAAAACTAATTAACTGATACTTCCTTAAAAATTAAAAATCTATAATCTATATTTAACAAAATTAACAACATACATAATGTCACACAACTTTTTCACTCAGTTTTATAGAGTTTGTGATAACCTACTAACCTACCCGGAAAGTTTCCAGTTTAAGGTCAACTATGCAATAATTCGACTTTGACCTACATTTTATCTTTAACTGGAATTCGACAACAAGAATCTGCTAACTCTAATCATACGTGAAAGGTTATCGATAAAAAAATTGATATCGATCTTATTCAAACTGAAAAAAAATAGTGTTCTGCAAATTTTTATGCCAAATTCAATTTTTTAATAATAATCAAATTAAAAAAGTCGTCATTTTTTCCAGTAACGTGTTGCAAGCGTTTGGAACTATAACATTTATTTTGATTGTTTTCTGTCATCAGAATGACTTTAGCAGCGTTTCGGAAACTCACAAATTTTTATATTTGACATTCTTGGCAAAGAATATTTAATACTTGAATATCTTCCAAAAGAGTCTTATTAGCCTTTTGCAAAATATATTTTGAATATTACTTTTTTTTTAATTAGATCTGGGGAGTTGCTGTTCCAAATGTGCTCCTATCATTACCCGCCGAACATGCAAGAAGCAGTTTCTTCAAAAATATTGGGCAGGGTGTGACCCAACTACACATCGATTCCCATTCTCGACTCTTCTCGTGTGGGGCCGATGGCAGTATGAAAGTTAGACAGCTGCCTGATAGAGAAAATTTACTTAACCATCATGGCCATTATTGAAATAACCAAATAGAGAATAAGATTCCTATATAAATTATATACATTTATTGAAATTTTACAAACAAGTTCAAAATGGCTTAAAATATTTTCTTTTTAGAAAAAGTAAAACGTATTTTTTATAGTTTGTTATTATGACTGTTTAATTTTCATTTATTTGTTGATTGTTATTCTATATAAAAGTGTCTATTATGTATTTAAATGTGATTGTAGAATTTTAGAAAAACTGAAAGTATTGTGTAATTTTAATGCTAAATAAAGTTGTTAAGGTCAATGTTGGCTTTTTTATTGGGTGAATGAGGGCTTATCACACACTTTAAGGCTGTTATCTCCTTCATAAAATCTTTTTGTTGTTACGTATTTGGAGTTCGCTTATATAGGAGAAAATCAAAATCAAATACTTATTCCTATCGCAAAAATAATAATAGCGATGTGAGTTATTAATAGAATAGATAGAAATTTATGTTGAATATTTTAAATTTTAAAGAAAATTTATGTATGTTACAGTTTCAATTAAGTTGTAAAAGTTGTCAATCTCATTAATACATTTGATTAATATTCAATAGGGTTCACGTCATGACGTTCAGTCGGCTATTTTATGACTTCAATCATTAAATATTAACGTGTTGAAAAAGGTAAGTTATGAGGAGTACTTGAAAAGTTCGTGGCCTAATGGATAAAAAACGTTCGAACTATTTTGAATTTATTTTTCAAATAACCTATCAGATAGTGCAGTTGAGCCATCGGTACTCCAATGCAGTCATGCCAATGTTGTAAGGATGGTCATGTTATATAAAAATCCTGCTGTTGCAACAACTTCTTCATTAAATGAGTATTCTTTTACATTCAAGAATTTTCAACGTGTTTTTTTAATATGCAGACACAGGATGCTTCCCTTATTTCGATTGTTCTTTTCCTCTTGGTGCATATCATCTTTAATTTCAGTTAGAGCATTCCATTCTTTACAAACAATACTACATGTTGATCAGGGCCGTTGAGAGCCATCCAGGGCCCTCATTGGAGTAAAATTAGCTGGAATGTTTTTAATACTGGCCTTGCGGGCCCCCGAATATGACCCCTCCGTCTCTCCACTCTCACTGGGCCTGATGAAAACTTAGAATGTCAGAAATGCCAAGCGGTTCAACACAATCGAACTACCACGAACTTATCAAATGCTCCTATTAGACTTCTAGCTAACTTTATCATTTTACAGAATCAAATCTTTATGATAGGCATTGACTTAATACGGTGATATTAAACCACCTTTGCATCACATCTACGGAGGCTTATAAAAGAACAAAGTGGTGCTGTAAGTGTAAAGCCTAGTTTCAAAAGAATTGGTGGAGACACATTTTGTGGCCGAGGTTTTTTAAAGTTTTAATTTTTTCTTTATTGTTTTTCTAATCACCTAGTTTATATTATCATCCTGGCGGAGCTTTGCCGCAACTATTCTACCACTCAACTTCCAACCATTCCCTATGACAGTCCATTTGTCACAGATGAGATTTGAACTCAGGATAGGAAAGCAACTAGCCCTGTTGTCTCTCACGCAACCATGGTCTAGCCCACTGGAACCGCCTGAGTAACACTTTAAAAATGCTACTAAACACCCATACCCTAGCCAGGATTTGAACCTTGGACCACCTTGGTCTCAAGCACATGTAAACACTGAGTGAATGAGTAATAGTTCAGAAGAATGTTGGCTCCTTTGAGGTGAAGTAAAGGAATTCTTTCCCCTCAATTTCCTGATAATTTTATTTTCGTTCCCCAACTTTAATCCCTCACATCTCTGAGCCATGGACACGCATGTGCTGCAACGTGATCTGGACTGCTGTAAAGAGAAGAAGAAATACTCTGGTTGGCCTAGTTAATCTTTGTCACAATGAGTAGTAGGTATTATATGGATGTGTCACATTGGAACAACCAACAAAAGATTGTTGAAGAAAAAGAGAACCACTGTTTGGCCTTCTATATTCAATAAATCAGGTTGTGCAGTCTTTCACTGTCAGTCCACAGTTGCAATTCTTTGACAGTATTTTTTGGATCATTTGTCATTTTTGTCTAATTTATATAGTTTTAAACAGATTACCACAGAATAGAATACACTGTGTGCACTAAAAGGAGAGCAGAAGCAATGACAAGAGATAAAAGAGGCACACCAAAACACTGGAATACACTACCATCATCCGGATGAGATTAAAACTGAAAATCAGTTCTAAATACCTCCCGATGATGCTATCATAGTTAATGAAACGCGCGTCGAGTAGTGTATCGAGTGTGTAGTGTTTAAGTGTTTTAATATTTTTGTGAAAATGCTCAGACACTAAAGGTATATATAACATATTCAAATTGAACTTGAATTAAAGATAGTTATATACAACTGAAGACCAGTTATCTGACAACATGCTTCTCAGATAACTTTTCGACAGCTTTTGGTCTTATGCATATGTATTATTTAATATATGCCCACGTTTAATTTAAACATTTTCATCTTAAAGGAATCAATCTAAATCATAATCATGATGCAGCTGAATAAAGAATATATTTTTTTAATTTGCAGATCTGGCATGCATAAATATTTAAATGCTTAATTTCCAAAAACACAAATTAAATTAGGTTATGGTGAAAAATGTATCTTACCTACATCTTAAAAATGATCTCTTACTTCAATTTTATAACCTGTGAATCAAAAAATTATTATATTTATTCGTTCATAAAAGGGGTAAGTAGTTCAATTGCTCCCAGTTTTAAAATTTTCGCGGCTTAGAAATTCAAATAGTGCGATTGGGCAGTAGGTAAAAACGATCGGCTTTTGTTTCTTTAGTATGAGGTCATTTTAACGGTTACGGACGTGAAACTTTTTGTGATATATTTAGTTAAATCAGCATTAACATATTTTTATTTACAAAATCAGTGTAATAATAATTTTGTTTTATGACAAAGTTATGGTGATGGTACTATGAAATTTTGAGGTAAGTGTATAAAATTCTAAATATTCTTGCAGGATATTTGACCACTGATGCTTTTAAAATCCCCAAATAAAGTTGGCAATAACGATGTATTTTATATTATTATCATCTCAAAATACCTCAGAGGGCCTAATTGAATATTGTACTCTTAAATTCGTTGTAATTTGTAAGGTATGTGATTTGTATTCGTAATTTATTTATCGCATCAATTTATCACTATATCAGAAATACCAACCTACCTATGCTATAAATAGATAACTAAATTCATAAACATTAATATCATTTCACAAAAAAATATTAGTGTTATTGGAGTGCAGTGCTCAAAAATTAATCCAGATTAACAATTTGGTCATTTTAAAAACTGGAAATCAAGACACCCGGTAGAACGCTGTTTTGAGAGAAAGATATTTAAACCACGGCGCGCGGCGACGCGTGCATAAGATTAAATAAATAAGTGACTTCAATTTTATATCGACTCAATTTCCTGCTAAGAACCGTATCCTTATGGTGAAATGGTTTAGTTTAGCCTAATAGAAAACCTGAATCTTTCATAATATTCGTTATTCAAGTGTTGATACCTCAGACAGTTGACACACATACTTACAATGGTAATGTTTGCCTCTCGTCAATGTAGATAGCAACTCGAGCGGCCGCCGATAGATGGCGCTAGATCGCAGAGTTTCTCTTCATGAATGGATCAAATGAGACGGATCAACTGAAGATTATTGAAGAATATTTATAGTAAGAAATTTTATTATCAATTTATTATGACTAAGATGACCTGTGGCCACAAATTTGAACGAGATGGTCATAAATAATTTTTTATTAATCATTCTTTTGTATTTTTTACTGCTTAACATTTTCTTCAATATTTTCTTGTTTTTATGATCCCAGTGGGATATTTATCGTTCTGACCGTCCCACTCAAACCATATAAAATTATCATGAATCATAAAAATTAGATGATAAAATCTATTGTTACATTAATTTTATGAACTATTTTGCGACGAAAATTTATATTTTCAAAATTAAGTTTTCAAATTGATATTTTACCAATGTTTGAAATTTCTAAAAAAATTTAAAACTCAGCATCATGCTCCATGTATGAAAATTCAAGAATGGTCAATGAGGTGAAAATCTGGGAAGAGAGGCGCCCGCTGACTTGTCAAAAGTGTGGTAGTTATCGTAGAAAACTTTTACGATAAAAGCGAGATTATAAGTTCTGAAACACGTCAGTAAATGCTAAATATGTTTATTACTATAAAAATAAATGTGCAGTGAAAAGTACAATATACAGGGTGTTCCCTTACCGTATGGTGGGCGCCAAACAACAGCGTGGCCTTAATCGATGATCTTTTAAACGCCTTCCTTTTCCTTTGTTTTCATAGCATACGTTGGGAATTTGAACTACTTGTCGATATTCTTATCTAAATAATTCTGGAATCATGTTTATTGCATTTAGTGCTAGTTCTAACTAGGAATCCAATAAAAGATGGTAATAAAATGCACTTATTCTCCGATGATTATTTTTCGCTTAGAATTAGGTAGATAAGTAGTTAAATATGAGTTGTTACATTAGTTCCACAAAATTGTTTACAATTTGATAAAACTAAGTGATTATATAATAAGAAAAAAATGATAAGTTTATGATTTTCGATAGTCTGTAATCACTGATTTAGTTCTCATAATTTTACATTTTACTGATAAAATTTTAATAATATTATTATGAATTACTCATGACCATTTTAACTACAATATAAATAAAATTGGTATAAATATGTTTTATGGTCTTAAAGAATTCTTTGCTGCTACTATACTCCTCCAAAAAAACATGCATAAAAAAGTATAGTATGTCTCATTAATGTGTAAAAAATACATTAGTGTATTTGTCGTTAATTAATAAAAATAAAAAACTCATTATGTATTCCGTTAACTAAATATTTAATTACGCATTGATAACATATATTTGCGTACCGAATGTATTTTAAAAACACCTATTAATCTAGACGTTTTAGACTTTTGCTGCCAAATTCGTGCCCTACAAAAATAGTTTTTTTTTATTGTGTTTATTTGAACGTCTTGAATAACACTTGGTAGTTACGCCACGATAAATCTGGAGGAGTTCGTGAAAACCGCGTCGGAAGGTCGCAGATTCACGATTACCTAACTCAGTATTTATGGCCCAAACGGGAACAACACCCATTATAAAAGTTGTACATCTGTAAAGTCTCTACCTTAAAGGTCCTATACATTTTTTTCGTACGCCTAAGTCGCCTAAACGTTTTGGAGATACGACGCGGACTAAGTGAAAAATACATTTACTTCCGCCAAACCTCTTTCGCACCACATATTTCGGAATTATCTTGCTTTCTATGTCTCAGAATGAAAATTAAATATTGCTGTTATAGAGCTTGGTGGTCTTTATTCTCTACCAGGGTGTTTTATACATTTAATTTACATTTATTTACAGTGAATAAGTCAAAAAATGCATTCATTTCCGCACCATCTTAGAGGTAGAATGCTCGGCGAGCTTTTTTTTACATGGTTTCCCCAGGAGGCCTAATCCATACCGAGTTTCCTACCAACTCAATGTATTTTTCACTTAGCCCGCGTTGTATCCCCAAAACATTTAGGCGCACGAAAAAATGTATAAGACCTTTAAGGTACAACTTTCACAATAGGTGTTGTTCCCGTTTGGGCCATAGAAATTGAGTTAATCGCGAATCCACGGTTTTCGCGACCTTCCACGGTTATAAATTTTGTACATACAGACATGTACGAATGCATGTGCAGTGTTTTCTGTAAACACTGTAAAGGTACCGAGTGTCAAAATTGTATGACATAGGATGACTTGACATACCACCTGCAAAAACAGACGATCCTTATGATTTAGATATTAGTTGCATAAATTTCCAACAGATTATTCCAGAATCCAGATATCAGTTAACATTCATTCCCCGAGAACGGACGATGCATGCGATATGCAAGAATCTCAACACTCAATGTCACGAAAATTGGGAGGAAAATTAAGGATGCAACCCTTCTTGTAAGCGCCTACGATTTTGTTGATCCGCTGCCACAAATAAAAAAAAAGATATATCTATACACATGATATGCAATATGGTTTTAGGGAAGGCAGGTCTACGCAAGATGCCATTTGTGATCTAACATCTAGAATTTATGATTCTCTAGATAAAAATGAACCAACATTGGCTATCTTCGTAGACCTCGCCAAAGCTTTCGATACAGTCTGTCACACTAAATTACTAGACAAATTAAATGCGGCTGGAATCAGAGGGAAAGCTCATAAACTACTAAAAAGCTATTTAGAAAATAGAGTAAATTATGTCTCAATTGAAAACATAAGCAGTAATCCTGAAAAAGTATGGTATGGTGTACCCCAGGGAACAGTTCTGGGACCTCTATTGTTTTCTCTCTACATAAATGACTTACTAAACATAAATAGCGCGGGAAAAATCATTAGCTTCGCAGATGACACTGTGGTTCTTTATAAAAGTCATTCTTGGAACGCATTAAGGTCATTGGTGCAAAGTGATCTATCTAACATATTTCAGTGGTTCCAATCTAATGTTTTAACACTCAATTCTAAAAAGACTAAATATATCGCTTTCAGCTCCTACAAGGTAAATATTCCACATTACACTTCAATCGAGATTACAGTAAATAAAAACAAAATTAAACTATCGGAACATTACAATATAAAATATCTGGGGGTCATGATTGATAGACATATGAGATGGGATCAACACACATCTTTAATTGTTAAAAAAATCAGAGGTATAATACCAAAATTAAAATATCTCAAAGAGTATTTGGACTTGTCCGACCTGAAAATAATTTATCATTCACTAATACAGAGTCATATTAACTACGGCATTCTCGCTTGGGGAGGGGCCAATAATAATTATTTACATGCTCTTAATGTAATACAAAAATGGTCTCTAAAAATTATATTAAATAAAAATTATACCTACCCGACCGAAATGCTTTTTAGAGAAGCAGGTGTTTTAGATGTTCGTCAATTATTCGGACTTGCTATGTGTCTTCAAATTTACAAAAACAAAAGCCTCCTTCATTTTAACACACATGAATATAATACCCGGTCAAAAACATCTCGCCTACCTAAAAATATAAAATGTTGTAAAACTATTGGCCAAAGATGCCACACCTACCTGCGGACAAAAATGTATACAAGTTTACCTTCCAATATTAAACAGATTAATTCCTTCCACTCCTTTAAAAAACATCTGAAAAAATGGATACTTGAAAAGCCTAGAAATGATATCCATGCTATATTAGAAAAAAATTGCAATTAAATGTATCAAAATATTGTTGCTAATCAATATTATTAAGGATGCAAAACAAACAAATAGTGAAATTGAAATAATTGAACTACTTTTTGTATTAAATATAGATTAAGGATAGTTTAAACTAACACTATTGATAATAAATAAATAATTGTACATAAATTTATGCTAACATTAACCGTTAAATGGTAAATACGAATTATATTAATTATCTTTTATATCGTACTTATTAATTGTATGTTGTAATATCCTCTTATATAATATAGTGAGCTTACAAACAAGTACCCCATAGTACTTCGTAAGTTCACTATGGTAGAGAGTTATTATTGCTCTGTACTTATAATTATATTATATATACAAATCACAAACGAGCAGCATAATATATTGTATATTATGTAATGCTTCGTGAGTTTTCTACGTTTATTATTCATGTATTTACAACTTTATACTCAAAATTGATATATTAAATAAACGTTATTATTATTATTATTATTATTATTATGTACAAGAAAAACACTTTAATAAACATATTTTTTATACTATTTTTCAATTATAGATGAAAAAAATGTCCACCCCCTTGAAGGGTGAAAACAACCTCCGGGCCGGTGACACAACCCTGGTCACCTACCGCCTTCCTCAAAGAAATGCCTCCTAAAAATATTAATTTTTTTCTCCAGAAAAAAAATCAATTTTTCCCAGAAAAAAAAAATTCCACCCCTTTGAAGGGTGGAAACAACCCCCGGGGCCGGCGACACAACCCTGGTCGCCTACCACCTACCTCAAAGAAACACCTACAAAATATCTTTTTTTCTCACAAAAACAAATATCAATTTCCCACCCCCTACAGTCGAGGTCGAATCCCTCGAGGAACCTTCCGTTCTACTCGAGGGAACAACAATTACTGGGGAAAATAAACGGGCTCACAGAGACTTTGGGGGTGGTTTTTGGCCAATTTGAGGGGGTTGCTGAGGTGGAAAAACTGGTTTGACCCCGGGAATCGATTCAGCACCCTCGAAAACAGGGGGGACATTGTCACGTCCGACGCGCAAACATTCGGTAGTTCGTCCGACTCCGACTCCAATGGACTATTAAAAACTTTCTCCTACTCCAGTACTCAGACCCTTTCTTTATTTCCATTTTTAGCTTTATTTTTACTCCACTAGGTATGTTACTAGCTAATATTTTATACTTTTATATATCCTGTGAGAATTTTGTCGTTTAAAACATCGCAAATGAAAAATCAAGATTACTAATCGACACAATTGACAATATCATTTAAAAAATGTCATTTCAATATTTGACGTCACATAATCGAGCCGTATTTGATCACCATTTGACCCAGTGGCCTCTTTGGCTATTACGGGTCAAATGTGCTAAATTAATATACTATCCATAAAATTTACGTTTTATTGTCAGAGCTCCGTACCGTAAAAAGATAAAATTCAAATACCATATAAATACCAACTTTTTGCAAATACTCTCATTAAATAAATGTAACTGATAATTTTTTCGTGCTTTATGATGAAAAACAACTTATTTCAATAACGATATTACGTCAGCAGTAAGAGTATTTATTCACTTATAAAGGCGCCTTTTAATATAGTTGAGCAACACATATTTGTAGTGACTGAGTGAGGAAGGACGTCGTTATCGATTGGAATGGCTCCACAGGATAATCTAACCGCCGTCTTGTATGGCATTGAAGATATGAGACTGGTGAGTGTCTTTTAATCTATAAAAATCAAGCACATTTAATCACGTATGGTAGCTTAGTTGCTGTGATTAGTTTAGTTCAGGAAAACCTAATAAAGGTAAAATGTATTTGGATGCATTTCAGTCTATTTGTAAATAACCCTGCGCGCAGAGCCGGCGTTTTGCTGTGGGAAAAAGGAGAAATCAAATCGTCAACATTTACTTTAATAAAGAGTGCATTTCATTATAAGTTCACAGTTCACACCTTTTTCAATGCTGCCAAGTGTAGGTACCCGAAAATGCGAATTAAACATCTTTAAAAAAGCAACAAATAAGTCTATATAAATATAATAAAAACAAACCGTATAGTGCTCAAAACGAATAACTATGCACAAAACCGCATTACCAGTGTTGCATATTAATTCATCAATTACTTTAAGTGTTAACATAAAAAAGATGTGAACTTTTTCTAGGTGTTAAGAAGTGTTTCAAATTTAAAAGTAATCTACAATAACAAACCAAGTATCAAAAAATTTCGTCCACTAAATTATGATGAACGAAGTTCAATATTATATACAAATATGCGTTTCTTCAGGCGATAAATATTTATGTTATATATACAGTTGCGTAATAAATACAGCTAATTATATAGATAATACAATATCTACTAAAACTACAGATAGTTGTAAATGTGCATTTGCACACATATTTTTAATTAGGTGTGTTATTTACGATAGACCGAATATTTTTATTCCATTTAAAAAAAAATGTGGCGGTGTGCTGTTTTTTTAAATTAACCATATTAATTTGTCAATATATTTTCTCCAACAATGGCTTATAAAGTTCCAATTTTTTAACTGACGTCTAGTTTTAAAGCAACACCATTAATAAGGATTGCTTATAATCCAATGCAAGCGTTAAGAGTGGGTTTACACGCACCAGTCAGCACGAGAACATTTGTAAGTAATCGAATAACACTGAAGCCACACTAGTCTAGGCGGCGTACAGGACCGTACGAATGTAATCGCGACGTGATTTTATGTTTATACGTACCAGTTAAAGAAAACCTTTGTGACACACAAAACATCTTGAATTTTGAAATTTTAAGAATAAATAATTAAGTTAGCTAAAATATTCCTTTTATTTTGCAAAATTTCACGGTGGTAGAGTTGTCATCAACAATAATTGAAATATAATAAATTTGGTGAATGAAACTAATTAATCGAACATGTTAAAATTTTTACTAGATCTACTTTTGGTTCTAATAAAAACACGCCTCTATCATAGTTGTTTTAACGCAGCCTAGATGGCATTGGTTGTTCTAGAAGTTAGCTTGTTTTTATGTTGTAATAACCTGCACACAGAACAATAAACGCGGGAGTTTATATTTTATACAGCATTGTGAGTTTGAGCTTTCTTTGAATCTCCAATCGGTTACTCTCGCGGGTTGATGATAAAAAATTAACAAGTAATTTGTGTTGACATCACAAGCCTGTTAGTTAATATATATTTTTTTAGGGTGGGGGGCATGACTAGTGTGATGCCTACTCGTTGACTAGAGCCAGTACGCCTCTGTCTAAAAGGTATTGCGTTGCATTTGCTAAACTTGCTGCAGTCGGGATATTCAGTGCTCAGAGCATCTGGGACACAAGTTAAAGATAGAAGTACCAAGACCCGTCACGTGACTTACATAGTATTTTAATACCTCGGACGTGAAGTCGCCCCTTTGGTTAAGTTTATGCAAACTATTGAAGAACATTTATACTTTCTTTATTGGTGGAAAGTATACTCGAGGGACTTTTTATTACAATGGAGTTTGAAAATGAAAAAATAACCCCCCCCCCACTTTTTGTGCCACAGGATTTAATACTGTTCGAAAAATCAAAGGATAGATTACCTACTTCTTAAAGACATATAGTAAAGTAAAAACAACCACAAAAAAGATTTCTTGAAGGTAATGTTGTTTGCTGTCAAAAATTATAACATCAAAACAATCTCGATTTACGTTGAAAAGTTTAAGAAAAGCGGCTAATACTGCCAGTACACATTATAGTTTCCGCCCCTCAACAACTACCTCGAAACTCGAAGAACCAGCGCATGTAATGTAAATTAATTCATGACCAATAAAAATGAATTTGAATTTGAAATACCCACTATTTCGCGTTTTTTTTCCATCTTGGGCATGCGGATCGGTTTCTTGGCAGAATTCGGGTAGGCCGTATGAAATTTAACCATACAACATTTTATCCACCCCCGGAGTTGTAATTACGCCTAATACTAAGATATCTCCCAAAAAAAAATCAAAATCCATGAAAATTTGTTTATCTCAATTTTTGAGGATGCTCAACACGATGGTAATATTCATTTCTCCCCACCCTCCACTAAATGTTAGGGGTGGTGGTAGTTTCAACCCCAGGGTTGAGGACATGTATCGTCTCTCAGCTCTTTTTATAATGTCGAAATCCTCGTAAAAACCCCGATCCACCGAGTCCCCACATGCCCAGTATCAATATATATGAAAAGGGGGTTATTTTAGGGGTGGTTGGTGTGAGAGAAATAAATTTTACCACAGTGTTGAGCGCCCTCGAAAACGGGGATAAACAAATTTGCATGAATTTGATTTTTTTTGAGATATGTTAGTATTAGGGGAGGGGGTAGTTTCAATTCCAAGGCGGATAAAATGTTGTATGGTTAAATTTCATACAGCCTACCCGAATCCTACCCAAAAAACCGATCCACATGCCTATGATGAAAAACACGCAAAGTAGGGATGGTTTTCGAGTTTAGGGGTAGTTGCTGAGGGGTGGGAATCTTTAAAATGTTACCATCGTATTCAGCGCCCTCGAAAACGGCGGGGGGGGCATGTTTAATCCCTTTCACAGAACACATTATCATTGTTATAAGCTGACAATGAGAGTTTAAAACAAGTACCTGACTTATTATTAAATCTACATTTCAAAAACTGTATTTGTTATGATAGTAGACGAAGGGTAGTCTTCATTTTAATCCTACAGGTTTCGTCTAAAAAAACGATTGGCAGTAAATGTAGTACCAACAAGTTAGTATGCTGTCAGAAGAGAAGAATAGACTATGTTTTCTCTTTGATCCTCAACGACAAGAGGAGACGGATTTGAGATTTTTTATCTTGCTTATTATTTTGTTATTACGTCCTCGAGAAAGTAATAAGGCTTAAATTGGATTAAAACACACATATAAATTATTTCTTATCTAAACAGACTTAATGCACGAGCACAGCAGGTATTCAACTATAAAACTAGCTATAATTTTTAATGGCAGTCTTCCCTAAAATCCCTTTCATTTCTTCACCTTTCCATCAAATTTCGTTTTTACCTAAATTCAAAGTTTTGGTCGAGTTGTTTTTTTCATTTTTTTATATCTCTTCAAATTAATATTAGGTAGACATATAAATATTAGTGAAACTTTATTTGACATTTTTTAAAATCTTTTTCAAATTGTTTTATTTCGACTTTGTTTAGAGGGCTCCTATCTTGAACGTTAATCAAAAATATAAAGCTATTAAGGGAATTAACATACCGATAAGGATCAGGAATATATTTATGTTTCATTATGCGCTTGTATCTACGATACTTCCTCTTTTGAAGTTAAATATAGTGTTCCCCAAGGCTCTGTTTTTGGGCCACTTCTATTCAATATATACAGCGTAGAACAGCCAATTGGAATAAATTCAGTATCTTAATTACTGTGCATATTTATAAAAAATCCCGAGACACGTCGATTTTGGACGTACAAATTTCACACCTAAATTCAAACCCCTTCAAGTAGCAGTTGAACCCCTAAATATTTAAATGGGAAGTAGGAGCTTGTGATACATCATTTTAATGGTCTTTTCATTCTCTATTCAAAAATGATATGGTTTTAATATTTATTGAAAAAATTAACGGTCTGCTTGACGAAATTCGCTACAACAAACGAAAAACATAAAACACAACAATTCCAGTGTTCTGTATCAAGATTATTAAATAAAAAGAAGACATAAAAACATCAAAATTTGTCAGTTTTATTGAAAACACCATAGCGATTGACAGCAATAAATAGTTGTCATAGTTGTCAATGAATAGTTGCCAGTATTTTGCGTATTGTTTGAGTTTTGCTAACTGCAATTTCTAAACATGGTTTATTTAAACGAAATGCATAAAATAATAATTTTACGGACGGTTGGTTACGGAGATCAATGACTTCAGAATAGGATAGACAAAGCATGTCCTATACGTTAACACAGGAGTTGTTGTGTTCTCCTACTATCTCATACATTCTATTATTAGAAAAGGATGGACATAGTTTTGTTTATGTTTTAGTACTTGATTGTAAACAAAACGTGTTGAGAGGGACTGCGTGCGCATATACCCACGTGCCTTTAGCCAATAGACTGCCGAGTACCAATATTTATTTTTAAAGCAATATAAACAAATAAATGATACACAACAAAACAAGAGGATGCTTTGTCTATCCTATTCTGAAGTCGTTGACGGAGATAGAATGCGATTACAGGAGAAACTTGCTCGCCTATTTCAAGAAAAAAATCCTGATTTGCCGCTTATATTGTTATAGTGTATTTCACACACAAGCGAAAAAATAAAAACAAAAATTTTCAAAATTAATAAAAAAAAACAATGGCAAACCATGAAAAAAGTCACCTAGACACTGAAAAAAAAAACACAGTCAAGGTCAACAAAATCTGAAAAAATTCACGAACATTCGATAATTCCAAATTAACCTAAATCCACCAATACCAAACCTTCAACATTCAATCTAATCATTTTACAAACAAAACATTACAAAAAACCTTCCTAAAAAATACAGCCCCCCTATAGTCATCAACAAGATCAAAACTACTATCCGTACCTATAATCAAAACGTTTTACTTCGTTTCATTAATTTTTTATAAACATTTCACATTTCGCTACTTTTCAATCGCCCCTCGTAGTACATCAAAATCACTTTTCCTACCTCTAGTCACAACATTCTATTTCGCTTCGTTAATTTTCTACACCACGTTTACTATTTTAAATTTCACTATTTATTGATCGCCCCTCGTAATACTACATACAGTATCGGGATTTCCCTTGCAACCGATATCAAAACTTATTTCCGTTCCATTCATCTCGCATCTATCGGGAACATTCTCATATCTTTATATTCACCTCGCATCGGTCTGGAACATTCTCATATATCTGTAACTGTAAAACGTCGGATCTTCGTGACGACTTTCGAGATCATTTTGAAAACATTAAACTTTCAGACAATAAAACTTCAATAACTTCAAAACCCGAATCAATTCAAATTTCGTTTTTATATTGAAAAATGTCTTCTTTTTATTGCCGATTTTTCTATAGAATTCAACTTTTTGCAAAGCTATTGCGCAATGTTGTGCAATATTGCGCAATCGTGCCGATCCAGACTAAACGGTAACGTTTCCAGCTCTAAACAGGGGGTAAAAACGTTCGTGTCTGACTCACGGGGCACAAAAAACGAAACAGGCTGATAGTATGAATACCGGAACACCGTGAACCCGAAGCAAGTTCAGAAATTGACAGTGACTCCTATGTTAAGTTTTCGCGAGTGGTATCCAAAGTAGTTATTTTAAAAGTGATTTTAAGTGTAATAAGGGAGGGGGGGGGGTGCGAGCGTAGGCGCGTCTTTACTATGTACATACTTCGATATGCGAGGTAAAGCGTAAAGCAATGTCAGGCGCGGTTAGTAGTTGGATGGATGATGTTATAGTAGATTCCTCAAACGGGAGCCAGAAAAAAAGGCAAAATTTGTGAAAAAATCAGTTATTCATACTAAACTTGCTAAACTATGAAAAAAGTCATTAAGATTTTCAAATTAACAAAAAACTACAATTCTCATAAAAATTCCAGAAAAATTCACTTAGTCTCGATAATTCAAAAATAATCTATCCTAATCGAAAACACAACCCCAACATTCATATCAGTAATTTTGTAGCAAGAAAGTTACAAATAACATCCACCAAAAATACAGCCCCCTCACTAACCCGATCTATATCATATTGATTTTCCACACCCCGAGCTACAAATTTATATTTCAATTCTATCAATTTTTATAAGACATTTTCCCCTTCATTTCAAAGTTACATTCGAATTTTCATTAGCATTTCAAAACGCCCTTCGTTCATTTTCCCATAACGCCAGCTAGTCATTTATTCAACGTTCTTTCCACTTAACGTGTTCTCGTCGACGACAAAATTAACCCTATTTCATTTGTTTCGCTAACTAGCTAACAAATTTCAATGCCACTTTGCATACCCCCTCTGTATAATGCATAATTTCAATCAAACAAACTTCTTATATAATATCCTTATTCCGAATGTCACCGTTCATTCGCTTTCGCATTCAATTTATCCACACACAATCAGTCCCCTTTCAAAATGCTCAAATAAAGTACCGTTACTCTTGTCCCGATATCAAAACTCATTTCCAGAACCATATGATATTTATCACATTAAATTGAATCCACGTCATTCCCTTCACCGAGCGCGTATTAACTTTCCAACGCATGGACCTTCGGGAACCCTTTACGGGGCCATTCCAATTTTCTGACAAGACTTTCGTAAATAACTCCTAAACCCGAAGTGATTCAGAATTCATTCATATGCCAAAAAATTCCTCCTTTTAAGGCCGATATGGTAATAATTTCATTTCCGAATTTCAAGTTTTTTACTTTTCTTTTTGTGCAATATTGCGTAATAGATGAGTCATCCTCGCCCGCACGGAATGTGCGGGGACGCATACAGCCTTTTCCAGTCCTTTCCAGCTTTCTGCTCGTCGTATCCCCGACGAGAGTATAAATAACCGAGCCCGACGAGTTCGGGCTAAGTCAGTTTCTTCAGTGTAACTCGCGACAAATCGATCCGGTGCCTGTGCTACTTCCAAGGCCTAAACCTCGTAAAATTTTTCAACTTCATAAAACAAAACCACCGCGTTATTACATTTATATTTTAAACAATTTTAAACAAAACGGAATTTCAGTGTCGAAAGTAACCTTTTAATCTGTGTAGAATAAATCTTTTATTTTAAATCGTTACCAAAACTGTGTTCAGTGTTATTAAATAAATTTGTTCTTGTTCGTTAAAACCAAGTGTTTTAATTCCAAAGGCACATACAGGGTGAAGTTTTGGACCCTGCCAAAGACAGTAACTTTAAACAAGTGCTAAAAAGACAATTTTAAGAGAAGCAACGACTCCAGGGATATACAGGGTGTAGCGTTTGACCTTATCAAACGTTTACGTGTGAGCCACCCACTCTTCTCAATTTACAAAAATAAGTGCACGGAAGGCTCCCAGGGTCTCTCTCAAGCTCTGAGGCTCCAAGCTAAGTCGAAATATATTTATTTTTCAAAATCAGGGAGTCTATTCGTGATCAGTGACAGTTCCAACGAAGACTGCGTCCTCGTCTCACACATCTTCTAGCGGCTTGTATATCAGTGTATGTGCGGAAGCTATACCAACCTTAGGCGAGGGTTGTATAGGGGATATACCATCCTTCGGAGGGGATGTAAAGCCGTCGGTCCTTTGTCTATTAAATGTTAGGCAAGTAAAAGATTCCAACTCTTCTTATGGGAAGAGGTTCGGCAAAATTCCTGGTTGGGGGTAGCTTGTCGACAGGCGTCTGTATTAGGCCTCAGTAGCGGAAATAGGCCGACGTTAAATAAATGTATAAAAAAAAGTGTAATAAGCTAGCTAATATCCTCACTGGATGAGAGAATTATACCTACGTAAAATTCTAAAAAGGTTCATGTTTAGGCGGGGATAAATAATAATAAACCATGTCATTGTTTCCTTTTTCCTTGATGGCAATTTGAATGGAGATAATTATTTAGCTCTGCTCCAAAATAATGTCCTGCCAACGTTGGCAAACTTATGTCTTGCTCAAGCAAACCCACAAGTTCCAGCGGATGTAATATGGTTCCAGCAAACTAACATAACTATTATAAATAACAAAAATATAATAAAAAAAACTCAAGTGGTGTTGTGGAAAAGCCATTTGAATTTTTCCAAAATTAGACAATAATTATTTTTTACAATTATTATTATTATATTAATGTATGTATTTCCATAACAGTTTTATCAATAAGTTTTTTTACGGATAAATAAACTACTTTGTAACTGTAATGCAAATAAACTCCACAATTTTAATTACAAAATGCCTCTGTAGGTACTTCAACTTATATCGACCTCTTCAGTGTTTATTTTCGCTTAACATAAAAAGTATTTTAATAGATTAACATTTATTTGATTTATTTATAAGTCGTTGTTAATATGTATGTACTATTTAATCTTTATATGGGCAGTTGCTTAGAGTAGTATTGGGTAAATAATAGAAGATAAATTTGATAAACACGCAAATAGACTCATAAACAGAAAACAGATAAGGAATAATCATGTTTATTATGTGATAGTGGAGATCAAATTAAATAACAATTTTTTTATGAGATGGGCGGAGAGATATTGACAAAAAAAGAGGAGTGAGAGGCCACATCACAGTATCTTGTCAGATATCTGATCAAATCTCTGATAAACAATTTGAAGGTTACCAATCACAGTCAAATTATCTCATAAGGCATTGTTTAGATCTTTATTTTTCCACAAACACTTGTGCTTTTGTGGGTATACCAGTCCGTGGCTCTTCAATACAAGCCGAAATCGATTTATCGTCAGTATACATGTCTAGGAGTGATTGGCTAGAATTTGTCCACTTCACATCATCCCCCTCAGGCTCTTCATCTCATTATATTTTTCTCATATCGTATTTTATCGCTCAGTCGATGACAGTAATGGAGATGTATTTACACATTACGCAGGTCAACAGACGATAGAATATAATGAGTATAATAATATTTATATACATTGATTAATTCTAAAAAGTTTCGGACACGTCGATTTTTACACGCTTTATATTTTATTGTTTGATTGCGCGAAAAGTTCATTTCAAGAGTATATAACACTTAGTGCCTAAAGCACATCTATCTTATGCTGTAGTTTTATTCAGCTCTAAATTGTAATCTCTTATACTTGTAATCTCACTACAGGTTGAATATAAAAACCATAATAATAAATTTCCAATTAATTATACGAATACTTTTAATTTTCGGAGAGCTAATTTTAATCTACTACATCAGGAACTGCTTGAGGTAGACTGGTCTTTTTTAAATGACTATACCGAGATTGACTCAGCAACATTTTTATGATAAATTAACGGGGGTTTTCACAGCCTGTATACCCAAATATGTATGCACAAAAAAATAATAGACAATTTCCACCTTGGTCCAGTGCTGAAATTATCAGAGATATAAGAAATAAGGAAATGCATTTGAAACTCCACAAGCGAACTGGATATGATATTGCTTATAATGAATTTATGAGACTCCGGTTCAAAATTAAGTTAGACAATAAAACTGCTTTCAGAAAATATATACTTCTGGCTGAAAGTAATAATAACAGCGACCCAAACAAGTTCTGGGCTTACATCAGTAACAAAAAAGGAGGGACTAACATCAGCAAAAATATGTTTTACAAGGGGGAGCATTTGAATGACCCAAATGATATTGTAAATGCCTATGCCGACTTCTTTGAACAGTCATTTTCAACTTTAAAGCCAAAAACATTTCGTCAGATGATTTCTGCGACAATAATATTAACAGCATTAGTATAATGAAGTAGTTTCTTCCGGGTCTTGCCGTGGTCGTCGAACTTGACTTGACGTTTCGCTGATCATCCTGTCAGCTTTTTCAGAAGGATTCTAAGACTGAATTTGTTGTGTTACACTCCTCGTTATATACCTAGGCGCCGCTTCGCTTCGCTGGTCATTGGTCGCGCTTGGTTCGCTTCGCTGTTCATTCGTCGTGTTTCGTTGACTGTGACTTACTACGGTGCTGGTACTTGGCAATACCAGTCTCCACGTGTTACTAAGTCGATACCCATCCTCTCTGTTAAAGTTGTTCACGTTTTTCATAATTTCCAGTGATTTCCTAATGATTCGCGGTTAATCGGTGTGGGTTTTCTTTCTGTAGACACACGGCGGCGAAGAGTACACACAGGATGCTACGTCAAATTTTAAAACTACAATCTGACGTAACTAGTTGGTCGTCGTCTGTTGACTAACAGTATTTGCCGGCCGACTAACAGTGGAGATGGTCGGGGTTCTAAATTACTATGATGTATCAGGGCGCCAAGTAAATTTTTTTTTCTCTCCAAATACCAGCTCAAGTACAATGTAACCTTAAATTTACTAAATAAATTACTTAGCGAGACGATAATGAAAAATTCAAATTCAGTTTTATCTTTTAATAACAATAAACGAAGTAACTTTATAACATTCAAGAGTACAATAACGCAGAGTATGGTATGACAGACAAATTAACACACAAAAAAAATATGTATCTAACTGGGTATACGCGTCTTACGTAAGTGCTTAAACCCCCAACAAATATCATAGATGTTTTAATTAGTTGACAGAATATTTTCATAAAATGTTTAGCAAAATTAGCAGTGGTGAAATTTTTTTTTAAAAGCAAAATATACAATATATTTTTAAAAAAAATCAATATATATATGGTACAAGAAGGATACAACTTGCAGGCAGCAGGGCTTCAGCTTCGGCTCAATTTTCAGGAATGGGCAACTTCCAGCCTATCAATTAACCCAAAAAAAATGGATGGCTCTCCACAAAAAAGAAATTCCAGTCCAGTAAGGAGAAGTAACATAAGTACGTGTAGACCAGTAAAAAAAAAGTTATTCGTTCGTATCAGGAGACAAAAAAAATCGTATGAAAAACTACGAAATACTAGGCGAAACCGTAGGTGAAAAAAAAGAACCCTCGTTTCGGAGGGTTTTCCTAGAGAAATGTTGTTGACCTTGGATGTCTTTGGCCTCGTGTAAATTTGGCAAAAATGGCTTTTACGTATAGATCCTTCCAATGAAGACAATCGATTTCCAATACCATAAAAATATGCACTCGTCCAAACATAAATGGAAAACCGAAAAATGTAACGTTGCGAATATATCCCAAAATGGTGAAATTACTTGTTTCAAAAATCGCAACGAGCACGTAAAAATACCACTTAATAAATTGCCAAACGTTCGAGCGAATTACACGTGAAAAGTGACAGACTACCGGAAGACAAAACCTAAGCCAAAAACTATTGTGAAGAAATAAATCTGTGTTACCGATCGTCAGTCGGTTATAGGAATCTACCTATAAACTAATTAAAAGTTATTGGTTTCCTAGCTTAAGAATTACAGAAATAGAGAGCTTAAGTATATGCAACACCCTACACAACAAAGTCTATAACGCCATGCCTATACCTGCAACAGATTCCTTACAATTGCGAATTCATATAGACAACTAAATAATAAATATTACGCGTGACGACGGATAACACGAATTCGTTAGGCATTAAACGTAAGAGATAAAGTAATGATTTAGAGATTTTTTTAAATAATGTATAAATGTTAAATTGAACTGTAACAAGGAGCACGTTGAGTAAAGGTACCGGGCAATTATCAACCAAATTTTATTCATACAGAACACGGGTTTAGCCGAGAGAAGACGGCCTATTCTCGATTTACCCCTTTCGGGGGTGGTTTTTCGCCGTTTGGAGGGTTGGCGAGGGTCGAGGAGTCTCGACATCACTATCGTGCTCAAAATCAAAATGGGCTACGCGTCGAACACCTATTTTAAGTTTCTCTAATGAATTATTTGAGGGAACCTCTTTTTTTAAGTTTATTCTTGAATTTGACGCTTATTTATTTATAAAACAAAAATGGTTGCAATTAGCCATAGGGAAGTACTTACAAAAAATGTTCGTTTTTCATTTCTACATCACATCGTCGAAAAATATACAGGGTGTTCCATTTGAAAAAATTGAGAAAATTCACTTTAAAATGTTCTTAATTGAAAAATAATTTTTGACCACCCTATACATTTTTAGGAAATGAAAATGATTCAGAAACATTAATTAGAAGTCTCGTAACTGGTATTCACATAGGTTTTTCTTAAAACCCATAATTGTGACTGTGGTGATTTTTTAAATATCCTCTGCTAATTGCATCACCATGTATACAGGGTGTCCCAATAAAAACTCCCAGGCCGGATATATTCTAAACGAAAAGAGATATTTTAATTCTGTAAAAGCCAGTTTGTAGAGCATAAAGAGAGCTTCATTTTTGAATATAATTGTTTTTTTGAATATATCAGTATAAGATGGCGCTGTGTTCTAAAGAAATATTTCGATGGAAGAAACTTTGAAATGAGATTTATGTGAAAGAGAATGCATTTCTAAGCAGATTATGTTCTAAAAAAAATACCATAAAACTAACCGTTTTTGAGATATTTGAGTCCAAATGTTGGCATTTGCCAATATTAAATAATTGTAATCTCTTCAACATTTCTGTCCTTTAAGTTGAACAATCTGTATTTAATTTACAGATTTTGGGAAGAAAATATTTAAAGAATTTTTCATATAATTGCTTTGTTATTAGGTTAGATTATAATTGAAAATATTTGATATCTAGTGAGTGTAATAACTTATACCTTATAAATTAAATACAATTAAAGTTACCTTTGGAATAATAGTTTTGACATTTCTCAATTTCAATCACATTTTGTTTATTGGTATGTCAATAGAACTGTATTATTTTACCTAATTATTTTTTTCTTTGTGAATATTTATTATTAAATATGGTTTCTCATACAAATGAAGATAAATTAAACATGATTAAAATTTATGGGGAATGTCGTAAAAATTCTTCAAGGGCTGTAAGTTTATATGGAACACGTTTTCCTGGCAGACCTTCACCAGATCGGAAAACTTTTGTAAGTTTGTGTTTTAATTTGAAAAATTATGGAGGTATTAAAAAACCAAAAACAACGAAGAAAAATAACTGCCACTGATGAAAATATTGCATTGGTATTATATCAAGTACAAAATAACCCAAACAATTCAGTACGCAAGTTGACGGAAGAAATAAATATTGCACGTTCCACCTGCCACAGAATTCTTAAAACAAACAAATTTTTTCCATATAAAGTTCATTTAGTTCATCATTTGATTCCAGGGGACAAAGAGCGGAGATTAGATTTTTTGGCGCAACTTTCAATTCTCTCAGAAGAAAATCCAAATTTTTAGATAAAATTATGTGGAGTGATGAAAGTCGATTCCATAACAATAGAGTAATCACAAGACATAATTGTCGTTACTGGTCTCAAGAGAATCCTAGATGGATGAGACATACCAGATCCCAGAATCGTTTTGGAGTAAATGTTTGGTGTGGTATCGTTAATGGTTACATTGTTGGCCCATACCTCTACCATGAGAATTTAACAGGTGAAAGATATTTACAATTTTTGCAAAATGATTTATAAGTACTATTAAGGAATTTGCCCGCTCAGTTGGATAATATGTGGTTTCATCAGGATGGAGCAGGCCCACATAATCATCACAACGTTGTTAATTATTTAAATCAAACATACCCAGGAAGATGGATTGGTACCAATGGAGTACTTAGATGGCCCGCTCGATCTCCTGACATTACTCCATTAGACTTTTATTTATGAGGATTTTTGAAAAGTGAAGTGTACAAAGAACCAATAGCAGACATGGCAGATCTGTATAATAAAATGTATGCCAGTGCTGCAGCCATGAATCGGCATACATTATTAAAAGTTTGTAGATCTGAACTAATTAATAGGTTTACGATGTGTGTTAACGAAAATGGTAATAATTTTGAACACTTATTAAAATAGTTATTTTAATTTCATTAGTTTGTAAAAATTGTTTTATGTTCGTAATTGTTTTTTTTTTGTTTAAACGTTTGAATTATATGATAAATAATATTTTTAGTTTTTTTTTCAAGGGTTACGTCAAGTATATTTAATTCATAAGATATGAAAAATTGTATTTAATTTATAAGGTATAAGAGGTTATTATACTCACTAGATATCAAATATTTTTAATTATAATCTAACCTAATAACAAAGCAATTATATGAAAAATTCTTTAAATATTTTCTTCCAAAATTTGTAAATTAAATACAGATTGTTCAACTTAAAGGACAGAAATGTTGAAGAGATTACAATTATTTAATATTCCCAAATGTCAACATTTGGACTCAAATATCTCGAAAACGGTTAGTTTTATGGTATTTTTTTTTAGAACATAATCTGCTTAGAAATGCATTTTCTTTTACATAAACCCCATTTCAAAGTTTCTCCCATCGAAATATTTCTTTAGAGCACAGCGCCATCTATATACTGATATATTCAAAAAGCGATTATATTCAAAAATGAATCTCTCTGTATGCACTACAAACTGGCTTTTACAGAATTAAAATATCTTTTCTCGTTTAGAATATATCCGGCCTGGGAGTTTTTATTGGGACACCCTGTATATATAAATTTATGCTGTAAAACTTTCTAAAAACGAATTTCATTTTTCAGGAACAAAGGCCAATTCCCGTGCCAGGCGATGATCGTAAGTGTTCCTATATATTAACTACATGTTATATAATGTCCGCAGGGTGATTCAAAACTTATCTTTAACATTTTAAGGGGACGTAACAACTAACTGATCCAGATAAATACGATAGTGCAACATTTAAAAAGTACTAAAAATTATTAATATCTTGCATGCCACTGGAATTTTCCTCGATTGTACGTACTGCAATAAAATCGTATCGGACAGCTGACAATGCATTTATGTAAAAAACTTGGCAAAAACCAAATCGATAACGACCAAAATCTGATCTAATGTAATCCGCCTTTAAAATAAATACTATTTTAGTCTCAATGGACCCGCGTTTAATATTAATTCTAAAAACAGCAACAAATAAATCCAGTAGATAGCACCAATGAGATATAATCAAAACAAAAATGTAAACAAATTGTTGTGCGTGATCTAAACGTACGAGACCCACAGAGAGTGGTGTGAAGTTACTATATGATTACAATAGTCCAAGTAAATAGTGTTTAATAGCACCATAAGATTTTATTATATTTTTTTGATGGAATCAACGCTATCAACTCCTTTAAGGGTGCGTACCCCGGTAAATTTTTAAGGATAAGTTCCGGTTCTGACTAAACCTCTATATGTATATTCGTATGGCTGGTAATTGAGCGACAAGCACATTGTATTCTCACTCAGGAGTGTCCGGTTCAAATCACGACCATAACACATCATCGGGGGATTCGGTTGACATTTTGAAAAGCTTTTATTTAATTTGCAATGTATGCTTGTCAGTTGGTTTAAGGCAAATTTTGTAATCAAAATTTCGATTAGTTTTAATTAAGCTAGAGCTTTGAAATTTTGCACATGTATAAGTCCGGTGACAATACACAACATTTTCATATAAGAAAAAAACAGGATGGCGGCTTCAAGATGGCGGACGACTTTATCGTTTATGATCAGATTCGACTCAAAATCGATATCTGGGGGTTTTCGAGATAGTCAATTATGAATTCTTGGTCAAAATTTATAATTTCAAAATGGCGGCGCCAATATGGCGGACGACTTTTGTCATTTATGGTCCAAATCGATCAAAATCGATATCTGGGGGTTTTGGCGTCGCCGATTACGAATTTCTAGTAAAAAGTGTAGTTCAAGATGGCGGACGACTTTACCGTTTATGATCCGATTCGTCTCATAATCGGTATCTGGGGATTACAGCATATCAAAAGACTAAAAAGTAAAAAATAAAATTAAAAAAATATTTAAAAAAAGCTTTTATTTAAAAGTGCTCTAAAAAGTAGAAAATAAACTTTGAAGTAAATCAAACCTATCATTTTGTTACATTATATAATTTTTTTTATGATATAAAGCTTGTCGCGAGCAATCTCCTATAGACAGGAAAATCTCGCGATCTTTTATATCATAAAAAAAAATATATAATGTAACAAAATGATCGGTTTGATTTACTTCAAAGTTTATTTTCTACTTTTTAGAGCATTTTTTAAATTAAAGCTTTTTTAAAAAAATATTTTTTTAATTATCTCCTTATTATGTTAAAATTCACATAAAACGTTTCAACGCCCTCTAAGGACTCTAGAACCAGAAAAAACAATAATGCAGCTACGAACGGGAGTTATTGTTCCTTATAGTAGTTGAGCCAGAGCCAAAAAATGCTCTGAATTTACTAAACCAGATTTTTTGCCAGTTGATTACAGTAGTTGTGTACACAAACATATGTCTCAGATGCGCTATCAAACGTGTCGTGATTACAGCGGTAATAAAATGAATTCACTAAAGCAGAAAATTGTTATACAAATTATATATTGCATATAAATAACAGTTATGTCAGTCAATCAGTTGAATGTGGGGACGGGGTCAGTCAGCCCCAATATATGTACAGTAATAAATAAATAACGAGCAATTCATTTACTAAACCTGTAAATGTTGATAAGGGTACTAAATTATATATTAATCGTAAATAAAATGGTCAGTCAACCATATTGTTGTGGTACAGCCCCCGGCAGTCAGCCAAAAAAAAAGAAAAATGTATGCACTTACAACAGTTATATTAGATATTCAATATATATATAATACCTAGGTATATAAGAATTAAATTATTATCTTTAAAGTATTAAATGTATCTTTGACATAACGAAAATAAAATTCATGCCAACATGCCAATAACAGTGAATACTTACAGCGAGCAGGTATTTATACTCGTCCGTATAGTTGGGAAGAAACATATACGAGACTGTTTACATTTCCATAATTAGCACAAAAAGACCAAAAAGTGCTTTAGGAGTCCGGTCGGCTTGTGGATATAGCAAAAAACACGACACTTTGAGCGGCAGGCGTCAGCTTAACTTTTTTATTTATTTATTTTACTTAACGAATTACAAAATCCAACAGGCAAAGCCCAATTACAGGATTAGGTACAGAAAATATAGTATATACACAAATATATAATAAATCTAAGTAAAAAAAGTAAAAGTAGGGAGTAAAAAGATAAATATACCATAAAATACTAAGGAACTAACATAGATACAAATGCACATGACAATATAAATAAAAAATGTAATGAAATGTAATATACTGTCATGATATAATAAATCACCGTCTTAGGAAATATCCATGCCAAAAACAGCTTTCCTAATTGCACTCTCGCTACAGAAAAATATATCAATAATATGTTCAATTTTAGAATAATTGGCATACATTCGATAGATTGCTGATGATATAAGGTATTTGTTCGTGGTGTACGCCCTGCAAGTACGTGAATATGTCGAGCACTAATTCTAGGAACTATATAATTGATTTGATTTGATAGGTTGATACAGTCCAGACTATTATTTACAATTTTAAAGAGGAAAATTATGGAGTTAGCAAGCATTACTGAGACTTTTTAAGTTAAACATTTCCAGCGATTCAGTTTGTGGATATCCTCTGGTAAAATGTGTATACAGCAGATTTTAAGAATCTACGCTGAATTTTCTCTACTTGTAGAATATTGGTATTGTAAATTGGACTCCACACAATAGAAGCATATTCCAGGCGAGATCTAACAAAAGTTATATAAAGTAGCCGATGGGTGGAAATATTTTTAAAACCTTCACAGTTACGTATCACGAAACCAAGGCTTTTAAAAGCGGAAGCAGTTGTCATTTCTACATGTTCATTAAAAGATAATTTTGGATCAAAATAAACTCCAAGGTCTTTGATGAATTCAGGCCTTTGTAAACTTTCGTTGTCAATGTTATAATTAAACATGTACATGTTGGTTTTTCTGCCAAATGATATTACATTACATTTGCTGGCGTTAAGAGGTAAATAGTTGTCATTGCACCATGTATTAATGGTATTTAAGCAGTTTTGAAGATTAACACAGTCATCTATTGAGTCAATCAATCGATATATTTTTAGATCATCTGCGTACAGGAGGAAATGGGTGTTACTATAGAAGTCCTCCAAAATATCATTAATGAACATAACAAAAAAAGCGGACCAAGTATCGACCCCTGTGGCACACCGGATTTTTGTAAGAAACTGCCAGATTTATAACCTCGGTACTGAACAAATTGATATCGACCCTGCAGATATGATTCAATTAATTGTAATAACGAATAAGAAAGACCGAAGGTGTCCAGTTTACTAATCAAGGTACTATGATCTAGCTTGTCAAAAGCATTGGAGAAGTCCTTGTAGATAATATCAACTTGACCACCTCTATCCAGACTTTCGCAAAGAAATTGTGTTTTGCACACAAGGTTTGTGATAGTTGACCTACCTTTCATAAAACCATGTTGATCGATAGATATTGTGCCAGAGACATGAGAATATATGGAGTTGTGAAGAATTGCTTCAAAAATTTTTCCAAATTTACAAATGATGCTAATTGGTTTATAGTTTATAATTTCGTTAAAATCACCTTTTTTGAATACAGGGCACACACGTGAAGATTTCCACTTCTGAGGATAACTTGCACTTCTTAATATTAGACTAAATATAATTAATAGTGCTTTGGCAAATACAGTCGCACAATAAGAAATGCAGGAATTAGATTGGGACCCATGATCATAGTGGCTTTAGTTTTTTTAATGACCTCAATGATCTCTTCATCAGTGATAACAGACAGATTTAAGACATTGGAGTTATTCTTAGGTGTGTCGTTAAAATTATCGACGCCGGAATTGGGAGGTGTGAAGGATTTCGAGAAAAAGTCAGCAAAACTATCAACAACTAATTGTGGGTCTCCGATAATTTGATTTTCATATTTTAAAGATGAAGGGATGGATGTAGAATTATTTTTTGTTTTAATAAAACTCCAGAAGTTGTTTGGGTCGACCTGAATGTTATTTTCAATATTGGCTAAATATAATTTATATGCATTATCGATATCTGATTTAATTTTGGACCTTAACCTTCTAAATTCGTTCTCATCATCAGAAGTGCCATGTAACTTGTATCTTTTTAGCACATTTTTTCTTTTTGCTTAATATCATGTATTATTTGACCGTTAAACCATGCAGGGGGTAAGAACCGGAGCTTTTTTGTTTCTTGGGTACAAAATATCATATAATTTGGAGTACATTGCGCTACTGCCAAATCTACTGCCTAATTATGGAAATGTAAACAGTCTCGTATATGTTTCTTCCCAACATTAAGAATCAGACCTTACACTTTCCTACGAAAGGGAGATAGAATGAGAGATCGATACTCTTTTGTTTTTTGGCTGACTGACGAGGGTTGTACCACAATATAGTTGACTGACCATTTTATTTATGATTAATATATAAGTTAGTACCCTTACAAACATTTACAGGTTTAGTAAGTGAATTGCACGTTATTTACTTATTATTGTACATGCATTGGGGCTGACTGACCACCTCCGTTCCCACATTCAACTGACTGACTGACGTAACTGTTATTTATATACAATATATAATTTGTATAACAATTTACAGCCTTAGTAAATTCATTTTATTACTGCTGTAATCATTACACGTTTGACAGCGTATCTGAGACACCTGTTCTACAGTTCGCTTGACTGACAGCAGTATGTTTGTATATACAACTACTGTAATCAACTGGTTTAGGTATTCAATCAGGTTTAGTAAATTCAGAGCATTTTTTGGCTCTGGCTCTTAGGCTATTATCTAGCGTTGCGTACGGATTGCTTTTAGCACAACTAAGACATTTCCCTGATGAGGACCAACAACTTAGAAACTCATCTTGTTAGCTGCATTGTTTCCTTTTTGGGATATGTGCAACTATCTCTATTTTTATAGTTGAACCCCACTAACCCTATCATTCTTACAGTACCATACTCTTTTACTTTTTCGTTTTCTTCTTGTTAACAATAATTTATTAAATCGTAAGCATAATACTATGAACTTGTAGGCTGGTATTCCTTTCTCTCTCTCATTGACCTTATTATATCTCTAAGATATCTACTAAAAATAACACACAAAACAAGCACGAATCATAGGCGGACTTAAGTGGGTACTATTGACTAAGCCGCCCCCCCCCCCCCGAGTGTTAAGATAATTTATTGCATATTTAATTATTTCAATTTACTTAACGTTGTGTATGTAGATTAATTTCGGTGGGGTTGTTGCTTCTTTGTATTTGGCTAAAGATAACCTATGATAAACACGTAAATTTGACAAGATTAAATTCAAGGACAATTTTACATTTAAAAATTTTGCGTATAATTAATTCATGACACGACTGATTAAGTTTGAATGTGAAGTTTACATAACTCGTTAACAGCTTAATTTATATTTATTAACTAATTATTGTAGATCACACATGCTTGTTGATAAATTAAGTTGAAATAGATATCATTGAAATTAAAGATAAACCAAATCTGACCGTGAAATGACTTTAATGTAAAATATATAAGCCAACACAAAGTGGATAAATTATTACAAAAATAATAAATGTGTAGAAAAGAAAAATACCTACTACTAAAGTCCAGTATTGCACTGTTTTTTATGAAAGGAAATCGATTCATTGCGACCAATCAAGGTGCGTTTCCAAATCGATTGAAAATACTCCAGTTTCTCTCGGTGGAAATTCCGGAAACACCCCTTTTGGGGCAAAAAACACGCCTTTCATTAGTCATTAGTCTTCTTCTATATTTCTGTAAATATAGAAGAAGACTAATGACCTTCTGTGTACAATTTATCATAAACTATAAATAAAAAGGTGTTATTGTTGTAATATGAAAATTATTTTTGTATATTGAAAAATAAAATAAACAAGCTTCCATTATAATTCTGAATAAAAATAGTTACCAAAAAAATCGTATTCAATTTATTTAATTTATATACATATTTATCCATATATTATTTATTTTACAGGACAATGTTTTAAAAAAGTAAGTTTTATGCAGACATTTTTTTTCTTTAATATAAGGTAATCCAATCAATGGATATATAAAAACAGGGTTGTTTGCAAAAGGTCGGGAAGTTTTTAAACTTGGCACATACCTAGACCTTGAGGTCCTTAATGACCACCTGATTTGGGAACACGGCGTCGCGCCGCTCGCGACGCCATCTTGAAAAATGGCGCATGAAATTTAGAGAATTAGCCATATCTTCCTTACCGTACGTTTTATTGGAAAAATACCTTTATTAAAAATTATTCCCTATAAAATTATCTACAATTTAGCTCTTTACTATTTTTTTGTACGATCAATATTTACAGAGATATAGCTTCTCAAATTCGGAAAAAAAGAGTTTTCTCGTCGTAATAAATATAAAGCAATTGTTTCACCAACTATTGGCCATGTTTGCACGACGTTAGCGAGACAATGTTTTATCATCTATAGTGACGCTATATGTGGAAAAAAATTGTAGGTTGTGATATTTTTCTCGTTTCCACGCCACCTATGAGGTAGAGAAATCGGCGCATTTTTGCTATGTGGTATCCCCAGTAGGCCTAATCCACAGTTCCGACTCTAAATCAAAGACCTGAGGGACCGGCGCAATCATCGTCCGACATCTCTGCATCTTCTATGACATCCTCAGCACCACTATTTATGTTCTGGAGCACGTCAAGTTCGTCGTCATGGTCGTCATTCAGACATATGACGGCTACATTGCTGCATGCATTTCCGCTGCAAACAGCACACGTTCTGGAGCATTCCAACCCCATTTTGCGGCAGCTACACGCAGAACCACAACCTTTTTGACATTTGCAAAAATGCAATTGAGAAGGTTTTTTCACCCCCAATCGAGTGGATTTTTCTGCACATCAAGCCATTATTGAATTTGATGATAAGTTCTATATAAATGCTGCCGGGCGGCCTCGCTTGTTGGTGGTAGAGAAGCAAGATGGAAGGTACGTTTTGCAGCACACTTGACAAAAAGGTTATACCGAAGTGAGTTGAGGGTCGAATTGGTTTCAAAATTTTTCGCGTATAATTCAATAAAAAAAATTCTACCAGCCCCTGCTGTGCTGGCGGGTTCAGCATCACGGTTTTTGAAAATTCCAATAATGTCACTGACAGACCGAGAGTTTCCGAGTGTTTTAAAAAAAATACTTTTTCCTGATTGTAGATCGACGATGTGGTATACCACTGAATGCGCGAAGAAACAGAATATTGTCTACTATAGTTTCAGCGTATTATAAGCTGCGTGAGGCGTGTATTTTCTCGGATTTTTTAATTGAATTATGCGCGAAACATTTCGAAACTAATTCCACTCTCAACTCACTTCGGTATAATCTTTTTGCAAAGTGTGCTGCAAAACGTACCTTTCATCTTGCTTCTCTACCACCAACAAGCGAGGCCGCCCGACAGCTTTCATATAGAACTTACCATCAAGTGGCTTGGTGTGCCGAAAAATCCACTCGATTAGAGGTGGAAAAAATTCGGAAATAACCTGATTGCCAAAACTACGCAGAAAGAACATGCTCCAGCTAACTTTCTCAATTGAATTTCTTACAAATGTCAAAAAGGTTGTGGTTGGGTCGCGAGCGGCGCGACGCCGTGTATTCATTGACTGCAGTAAGGGTTGTTTCGACTCTTCCTTGGGTGAAAATTTGATATAAAAGTTTATAATTTATATCGTCTCCTCTATAATCATAATATAATAATATACATAACGTTCTAAAATTATTTGTCCAGTTTATTCTTATTCAAGGGTAGTTTACACCCCTATTCGGTGTTGGAATGGATTTTTTCATTGTAAATATCATGAGTTACAAAGTTGGAAAACAAAATCATAATAAAAAATTTTTTATCGTCTTTATTTTTTTTTTTGGGGTAGTTTTAACCCCCTCTAATTAACCTTAATATTAAATTTTTTTTTAAATTATGACAATCCCTAATAAGTTTTTCAATTACAAATACAAAAAAAACATTTTTTTGATAATTTCATATTTGTTCTGAGAATACTGCGAAACAACTCCCTTGTAAAGGGAGTTTTTGCCCATTTAAGGGTGTTTGATCCATTTCATGGGTATGGGACTACGAAATTCGTGATCAGCGAGCCAAAAAATATGTAAGGCATCAGAAAAAATGCATTTTATAAGATAATTTAAAAATTACACTCAGAATATTGCGAACAAACCCAAAAAGGGGCGTTTTTTGCCCCAAAAGGGGTGTTTTCGGAATTTCCACCAAGCGAAACTTTTGGATCGTAATCAGGGACCAAAAAGGCTTGAATTAAAATATATTTTGTTCCGGTAACTGATAATACAATGAATCCAGCAATTCGACTGGAGTAAAAGTAATGTCCTATATTTGCGACATACTACGTCTTCGATCGGAAAACACAAAATAAAATCTGATTGCAATAAGCCTCCAGCAGGTAGATTAATCCTAGGGAAAGGACTGTTGTGCATCGCCAGACGTAGATTAGTTTCGAGCTTGTTAGGTCTCATCAGTACGACGTAGGCGAATGCCCAACAACACTTCACTGTTCCTCTAGTCATCAAATAACAGACAAGAGGTGTCCGCAACTTGTCGATAGCTCCATCTGGGGGCGACTTATTGTAATCAAAGTTGGCGAAAAACTCGGACTAATTTATATTTAACAAAATATATAAGCCAACACAAAGTGGATAAATTATTACAAAAATTATAAATGTGTAGTAAAGTAATTACTTTACTACATTTATTATTTGTTATTATTTTTAATTAAAAGAGTGATTAATTTTCTAACGTAGATAATATCAGATAGGAAACGGTGATGTCAGACTTTGCATCAAGAACTTAAATATAAAAAGCTACTACAAACTTTGTAAAACTAGGCGTAAATGGACAATTTGTTTATTTATCTTAACATAAAGAACCGCTGCCGAAGGATCACTGCTTCCACATCCAGATTTTGTATCCAAGTCTTATACACACTAAATCCCAATGTAATATTTTACTCCTTTTAATAATAGGGTGGGGGTGGCAATGGGGGTGGTAAAGGGGGTGGCTAATGACAAAATAAATTTTAAAGGCCCTTGGTTCTCGTACACACTAAATCCCAATTTAATTTTTTACTCCCTTTAATAATAGGACGGGGATTGTTATTATTAGCCGTTACTCGAGTCCGAGTATAAAAATGTTACAGTCGATAAATTGTGTACAATAAAAAACAAGTAAAAGGTGTAGTCCATTGTAATTCCCATTCATCTACGGTGGACACGACTATGGCTATAGAGGCCAATTCGGGAGAGCACATGTCGACCGCAGTCAGGACAAACATAGACCTGGTTAGGTCTTGGATTCGGCCTTCTTGCAGCAACATTTCCTTGATAGCTGGCCACAACTCCTCGCCATTCGGTTCTGTCCGCTGCAAGTTGTTCCCATTGCTCGTCTGCAATACCGCAGGATTTTAGATTTTCATGGAGAGCGTCTTTGAACCTCTTTCGTTGACCGCCACGCCTTCTTCTACCGCTTAGCAATTCACCATAAAGTGTACATTTAGGAAGGCGGTTATCATGCATACGATGAACGTGACCTGCCCATCTTAGGCGTGCTCTTGAAATAAGCACCTCAATTGGAAGGCTGTTTGCTCTCCTGAGTACTTCCACGTTTGATATGTGATGGAACCAACGGATTTTCATCATACTTCTGAGGTGTCTTTGCTGAAAACGTTCTAATTCTTTCACATGACGACGGTAAGTGACCCAGCTTTCGCATCCATATAGCAGTGTTGGAATGACAACTGCTCTGTAGACAGCCATTTTCGTTGACAAAGCAAGGTCGTGGTTGTCAAATACTCTCTCTCTAAGTCCCCAGAGTGCTCTAGATGCAGCGTTAATTCTATTGCGAATCTCGCTGTCCATGTTTGCTTTGTCATTAACAACGTTGCCTAAGTAATTGAACTGATCCACCACTTCAAGAGAATTTCCGTTAAGTGTAATGTCTATTTGGTTCACTTGATGAGGAGTTGACATAATCTTAGTCTTTCCAATGTTGATTTTAAGTCCTAAGGAATCATAGCTCTGGGCATACACATCTAAAAGTTCTTGAAGCTCTTCCGGCGTAGAGGCTAAAAGTGCACAGTCATCCGCATACTGGAGATCACAAATGAATCGTGTGCGTGTCTTCGTGAAAGCTCTAGAGCGCCCTATGTTAAAAAGACTGCCATCAAAACGGTATCTGAGACCTATTCCTCTGACTGTCAGTTTGTTGTCAACAATAATTGTTAGAGCAGTGGTAAACAAATTAAAGAGTAGGGGTGCCAGGACACATCCCTGCCTAACTCCAGTGAGGGTTTGGAAAGGTTCGGTTGCCTCATTATTATACATAACCTGGGCGTTGTTGTTTGTATGTAGACTGCGACATACTTCCACAAATTTTCTAGGGATACCTAAGCGGAACATAATTTTCCAGAGCACTTCCCTGTCCACCGAGTCAAACGCCTTGGTTAAATCAATGAAGGCCATGTGAATTTCTCCTTGATGTTCGAGTGCTTTTTCTTGAAGCTGTTTAAGTGTGAAGATTAAATCCGATGTGCCTCGGTTTGGTCTAAAGCCACTCTGTGTTTCAGGAAGTAACTTTTCCATAACAGGTGTTAGCCTATTTGCCATCGCTTTAGTGAGTATCTTCCCTCCAACAGCCAGGAGAGCTATACCCCTGTAATTTCCACAGTCCGCAGCGCTCCCTTTGTTTTTGAAGAGGTTGATTAAAAGTGTATCCCGAAACTCCTGCGGAGCTTGACCACTTTCCCACACGACATCAAACAGTTTTTTGAGGTAGGGTATGAGCTCTGACGACACAGCTTTAAAGATCTCAGCTGGGAGTGAGTCGGCGCCGGGAGATTTGTTATTTTTTAGCTGCCCAATGGCGGTTAAGATCTCTTCCGTTGTTAGTGGTTTATCTAAGTCTTCGAAGGTGTCATATAGAGGGATAAGATTTATAATATCGTGATCGGCTTGACTTTGCTGGTTAAGAATGTTAGAGTAGTGTTCTTTCCATCGGGCTCTTATTTCCTGGTCTTCTTTGAGGAGATTTCCATTTAAATCTTTAATAGGGCACATATTTTTCCGACTGGGGCCGTACACTGCTTTTACTCCTTGAAAGAAATTCCTGTAGTCGTGTGAATCGGCGTACCTTTGAATTTCTCTGGCCTTGCTTGCCCACCACTCGTTCTTTATTCTTCTGATTTCGCGTTGCGTTTCATACTTAGATTGGGTAAAAGCTTCTGCTTTTGATGAGTCGTTGGGGTGGTTGATAGCGTTTTGGAAGGACGGGGATTGTAGAGGGGTGGCGAATGCCAAAAAATTTTTAGAGTCCCTTGGTTCTCGTATACACACTAAATCCCAATTTAATTTTTTACTCCCTTTAATAACAAGGTGGGGTGGTGGCAATAGGGGTGGTAGAGGGGGTAGCTAACGCCAAAAAAATTTTTTGAGACGTTTCGTTATTCTATACACACTAAATCACATTTTATTTATTCCCTTTCGTAATAGTGTGGAGTGGTATTGGGAGTGATAGTGGAGGGTGGTTGATGCCAAAAAAAATTTTGATACCTTGACTTTTCGTACATGCTCTAAATTGCAATTTTATGGCCTCTTACTCGCTTGCTTTACCTATTTACCCCATTTACCCCCGAATCCTTCGACGGAATTAAATCAAAATATAATCTAGTTCCAGATCTCGTTATAATACATAAGTGTACCAAATTTCAAATCAATATCATAAACGGTTCCAGAGTAAACGTGCACACAAAAAAAAAAGTTACAGACCGACAGACAGACAGAAAAATTTTTCCGCTCAAATTTAAAATGTCGACGTTTTATGATATTTTAAGCCTATTTCAACAAAAAAAAATATATTTTTTTGCGTTACCATACTTCCACTGGACGTGGAAGTAATTGAGGTTAATAACAACTGGGTGGGATTAAATATGTTCTTGATGCTTAACGATCAAGGATTTTTATTATTAATTAACAGATAAATGACAGTGGCCAACCTGCTAGTTTTATACAAACTATAGTATATATAGAGTAGTGAGAGGATTCACTTACCTCTCACCACTACTCTATTTACTATAGTTTGTATAAAACTAGCAGGTTGGCCACTGTCATTTGTCTGTTCCATGGCCTATGGCATACTGATGAGAACTAATAAGTTCGAAACCGGTCTATGTCTGGTCAGGGAGTTGACAAATGACATTGGCTACCAATCTTTCATGATTTATAAGGTCCCGCTGAGAAGTTGTTTCCTGCAAATCATATATTATTTAAACATTGTTTTTACTCTGTTCTGATTTGATGAACTAATACGCAGTTGAAAACGTGTTTATCTCTCTTTATTTTGACAATAGGTACTACGTTTATGAATGATTATCATTTAAAACAACAGCTACAAAAAGTACTATCGATACAAACAGGAAGTATAGCGGGCCAGTATTATCATAACACGAATAATTTGCAAGTTGTTTTTGTCAGGTTGATTATATCGCAGTGCGTTTAAAATTCCAGTCGCTCTAGGTCATCCACACTGGCAGAAACGTACGTCTCATGTTTTTATTTTTTAGTTTTGAAATTTACCAAGCTCCAAAAATAATTCTAAAATATTCGCAGTCCCGTGTAAGTTAGTTCCTTTTTCCAATTTTATCAGATCTGTATTGTCTCTACTATAACGTAACTCTTAATTCTAATAAAAAAATACGTATTTTTTCAATCGTTTACTCCTCAGTATGTTTATAAAGAAAATCATTCATCTTCCACTTATAGTTAGTAAATTGATAAATTATAATGATATTTTATAATTAACGTAGTTTCTAAGTTCTTTTTCCTTCCAATGAAAAGCGCAAAAATGCAAATGGACATTGAAAAATATATTTTTAAAACTTATTTATATTTTTTCGAACATATTTGCTTTGTTACATAACGTAAGTTTTCAAAATATAACCGTGTTGATTGTAAAAGCAAACACATTCGAAAAGATTTAAATCTCCAAAATCCTATTGACATTTCAATCTACAATAATTTTTACTATATAATTGATAATGTACACATAGTGGTTATTTCTCAATAAAATCAGAACATCTCTTTTAAATATTAATGTTTTAAATAATTTAACATGAAAAATATATATTTATACAGATCAGTGCACCTTTTAGAGCAGATTTTTTAAATGTAATTTGTAGATTGAATAAGACGGTAATAATAAAATAAAAATTATTAGAACGACCAAGATGAAGATAAATGATTTGATTGAATATTTATCGCAAGTCATACCCTATTTACATTAAATGCTCTCTTTATCGATCTAATCATACGCCAAAAATAGCATAAAATGCAAATGAACACATCATAAACATCGGTACATAAATATTTATTAGACAGCTCCCAAATCCAAAAGGCAAGGCTATCCGGAAGGAGTTTGCACATTTGAAAAAACGCAGACAGACATCCAATCCACTGGCATTGCCGTTGCCGCATCTGAGGATCAAACCCGTATAAATAACGACCAAGTATATATTTTTGAAACAACATTTTGCGAGGCATCCAATATAAAACTATATACATTACTTTTTTATTCATATTTCACGGTAACATAATAAGTCCCTTCGATTAACGATCAGTTTAGTGTTTTCGCCTAAGTTGTATTACATTATCCGTAAATGTTATGTCTCCAGGAAAGATAAAATGATGATCCTATGCTAAAAACTTTCCCAGGGAAAGTGCTCTATCTTTCACAAAAAGTTACATCAAAATTGGTTGAGTCGGAAGCCACCACACACAAATATACGCATTAAACGCATACCATGCGTCGGTTATTTCTGTACCGATATCACCAACTACATCATTATTTAATTGAGAATAGTGCAATGAAGACTAGCGAACCTTTTTAGATGTGCCTTAGAAAACTAGAAAAGCACTTATATTTAGGACTATCAATTTAGGTGATTATTTTTTGGCAACATCTTTTTGCAGATCAATTAATATACATGGGGGTGTCTGCATATTTCTAAAATCACTTTAAATGTCTACCCTTCAACTTAAATGAGTTCAACATTGAATTTGATTCATTATTTTGTGGTATTGAATTGACCGAAAGTAAAATAATAATAATAACTTTATACAGATCTTGTTCAGGTAATTTTAATACTTTTTTAACTAATTTTGAAAACCTATTGCTTAATTTGTGTAGTCGGAGCCTAAAAATTGTACTTGTGGGTGATTTCAACATAAATTTCCTAGGACTAAAAGGTCGCCGCTCTCAGGTACTTGAAGAATCGCAAGGCGCTATGCGCCATGGAGACATTTATGGTGTAAAGTAGCAATTGGCCATATGAGAGGGTTCACTTACCTCTCACCACTGCTCAATTCACTATAGTTTGTATAAAACTAGCAGGTTGGCCACTATCGTTTGTCTGTTCCATGACCTATGGCATATTGATGAGAACTAATAAGTTCGAAACCGGTCTATGTCTGGTCAGGAAATTGACAAATGATATTGGCTACCAGTCTTTCATAATTTGTAAGGTGTAATTCAATGCAGGTCGGGGTATTTGCCAGCTGAGTAGTTGTTTCCTGCAAATCATATATTATATTTGTTTTTTGTGTACTTACCTTTATATATATTATTCCTTAATTGAAAAACATAAAAATGTTAGAGATTTCTCCACTCACTCTGATTTTCATAACTATGAATACGAGATCGATAAATTTATTAAGAACACCCCATTTTAGATTTAAGAAAAACGAAAATAACTCTTTAAATCTAAATTTGTACAGTAAATTGCCAAATAATATAAAGGTATTAAATTTAAAATCCATTTAAAAATGCCATCAAGTCAATTTTAACTAAACAATGTTGTTATTCTGTGGACGACTTTATAGTAAATCCTATTTAATTAAACTGATTAATTAATATGCAAGTATAATTGCAAATAAATGTTTGTTGATAAGGAGCAGACATTACTCTTTAAACTACTTTGTTTTGAATATTGTTTTAACCTCTCCACAATAAAATTGTGAGAGGTTACTAAAATTGGTTCAAAAACGAAAATTGAGATAACATCAAATCTTTACGTTTTGAGGTCTTAGGAACCCAAAATAGTGGTTTTTGAAAAATGTATGTGTGTGTGTATGTGTGTATGTGTGTGTGTATGTATGTGTGTATGTGTGTTAGCACGATAGCGCCGAAACTACTAAACGGATTTGAATGAAACTTTGCATGTGCGTTTCTTTAGTGCCCCAGAAGATCTGAAAAGGTTTTGGTTGAGATCGGATTACGTTTAGTGCCATTTTGACGCAACAAGTTGTTTATTTTATAATTTACTTTCAATTTGTAATGGAACCATTGAAAAGCAGTTAAAATTCTGATTTCAACGATATATCACACTTCCACCCTTTCGATTTAGTTTCCGTGAAAAAAATTAAAAACAAAGCAAATATGAAGCATAGATCGCACTTCGCATGATATGATCGATGCGCGTAGCCGTTACGTCGTGAAACTCGTCACATTACGTGTCAATTCACGTGTGAGGGCTTCTTCACTGCTCTAGAAGTAAAGCGGATTACGTTTAGTGCCGTTTTTAAATGTTTCATTTAACAAAGACAGCCGCGAGCGATCGGATTGCAATGAGCAAATTTTGAGGATTGTCATTGTCATCGTTTGTCATCCGATAACGTTGATGTCATGTCATGTTAATAAGATTTCTGCATATTTGTAACTTTTAGTGGATTGTCACAAACTTTAAAGGTAGATGTAACAATATCAATATCATATGCTTTCTGTAACTTCGTTGGTGAATTTATTATAGATTATCACTTTACCAATTTTCAGTTTGTTGCTTTACAAATCTGTAGTATTTACGATAATTAGACTTTCTTAGTTGTTCAAGTGATGTTAAAGTTGTTAATATCCTAATAGTATATTATTCAACGAGCGATAATGTAGGTAATAACTCGCATAGATGATTGTAAATTCATTAAGTTGAGGGTTTTTTTAGTGCCCTAGAAGATCTGAATAGGTTTTGGATGAGATCGGATTACGTTTAGTGCCGTTTTGTCACACAATTTAATGCTCTTTTCGGCTTCAAAGATCCACCGAGTGGGGAGGTTCCAGCCGCTTCCAGTAGCTGCCGATTTATTTTTTTAAATTATAATCTGTGCTTTTTTTGTCTTGACAAAACATGTTTATTGTCTTTTACACTTACATGTTTTTTGTATTTTATATTTATAGTTACCCCTATACAGTGACTTATTTACTATATGTTTTATATTTTAATTTTTTTGTTTTTAATTTTTCTCATGGCTTGCTTGTGTGTGATTAAATAAACATCTACCTATCTTTCTATATATCTATGTTTTATTCCTCAAGTTATTTGAAACTATTCTGTGAAATTTAGTCTCTAAAGAATTCATTTAACTACTTTTGGTAATGCCATGAACTAATCTAATTGTACTATTACTTGCAGAGGTATTACTACGGATGGAAGTGGTTGGTATATGCGGATCTGATGTACATTATCTAGTAAATGGACGAATTGGGCCTTTCGTCGTTGAAAAACCAATGATTATAGGTAATTTATTTTATGATTAATAAGTATCCTATGATACGTATAACTGAAGTTTAATTCATATTAAATTGATTCTAAACATTCAAATTCGAAATATTTATTGCAGGACATGAAGCCTCCGGTACTGTAGTAGAGGTTGGAAAGAATGTAGAAAATCTTGTACCAGGTAAGAAGTTGCCTGAACCAGAATTTGATCAAATGACTACGTCTGATTTAGCTGTGAATAATGCAATACAAAAATTGTTTTTTTTTTCAGGTGACAGAGTTGCTATTGAACCCGGTGTACCTTGCCGTAAATGTACCTATTGCAAAACCGGAAGCTATAACCTTTGTAAAGATATATTCTTCTGTGCGACTCCCCCAGATGATGGAAATTTGTCAAGATTCTACGTTCATGCAGCAGATTTCTGTCATAAGTAAGAAACCATACATTCACTATCGAAGAAACAGAGTTCATGCATATGCTTTAATTGAAATAACATCAGGTTATATCACTGCCATTTCTTTGGCTTTCGGCTATAAGCCATACAGCCAGTCACTAAAACTCTAAACTCATTTACTCATAAATAATCGTCGTAAAACTTTTTAAATTTATTTAGAGATAGCATTGGGGGAGGTAAAAGAATAACAAATCCGGTTTTTGCATCCTTTGATCTCCCAACCCCCCCCCCCCCGCGGAATATTGATTGTTAAACTAATAAAAAACGTAAATTAGTAATAATTTTTTTTCAAAAATCCCAAATTTATGCAAACCTTGGAGAACATTTTAATAATTATAGTGGGGAAAATATAGATTTGTAGAGAAAACTTTACATGAAGCAACGCGACATAGAAAAATAAGTTTGGTTTGATGAATACCCTGAGTTTTTTCTTCGAGTAGGTGGGGAAAAGGGGTAAATTGGTCATTTTTACGGGTGATTTTTCAGTTTTAATTTATTTTTGGACTGAGGAATTTTTCGAAAAAATTCATACTACTTTGCTATCTGACCTGGATTATTTGGCCGCAATTCCATTTTTAGTCCAAATCCCACAAAATTCTCCAAACGTTCCCCAATTTGCCCAAATGGTCGAACGAATTTTTTTTTTTACCAAAATAAAGGTATTTTTATGTACTTTCACGTGATGTAATTAAAAAATTCCTTTTTTTTAATTTAGCCGGTTTTTTGTCATTTTTGGTATTTGTTAATCGCACGGCGATTTCTCGTCATTTTCGGTATTATACGTATGCGCGCACAAGTATACGGGTAATTATTCATTGGGGCGAGCGTAGGTGCGTCTTTACTATGTACATACTTCGGTATGCGATGTAAAGCAACGATAGGCGCAGTTAGTACTTGGATGGGTGACCATTCCAACGGAAACCGCGTCCTCGCCTCGCACATCTTCCAGCGGCTTGTATATCAGTGTATGCGCGGAAGCTATACAACCTTAGGCGAGGGTTGTATAGGAGATATACCATCCTTCGGAGGGGATGTAAAGCCGTTGGTCCCTTGTCTATTAAATGTTAGGCAAGTAAAAAATCCCTATTCTTCTTAAGGGAAGAGGTTCGGCAAAATTCCTGGTTGAGGGTAGCTCGTCTACAGGCGTCGGTATTAGGCCTCAGTAGCGGAAATAGGCCGACGTTAAATAAATGTATAAAAAAAAAATTATTCATTATAAAAATTTCAATATTAATAATAAAAAGTGAATGTGAGTAGGTTTTAAATATTTCGATTAAAATAAACTCTCGTGGGTAAGATATAATATTTTTTTTCGAGAATTCACTTGATTTTTATTAAATTTTT
Organism: Leptura quadrifasciata; assembly: GCA_963675555.1. NCBI lineage: Eukaryota > Metazoa > Arthropoda > Insecta > Coleoptera > Cerambycidae > Leptura > Leptura quadrifasciata. The sequence goes on from OY776675.1 coordinate 147,530,214, forward strand.
TACACATACTGATTATTATTTTATTTTATTCATGTTTTCTTTTTCTAGTAATCGTATACCAGATGTGCTACTCCAAGAAGGGTCTACTTCCGAATCGCTAACTGGATTTGGAATATTTTTTCACTCCCGTCATCGCTAAAATCGTATACATCTGAGATATTCTCTGAAGGACCAAAATTGACAGAATTTTGGATGGCAGCAAACAACAGATAATGAACTGATGCCGATAAGGACTGATAAAGCTCCTCTTTCTCATAAATTACTCAGTATAATTGCTTGTGATTGTAAGGTCGGTTGCAAAACTAAACGTTGCTCATGCAAAAACATTGGCGTCACATGCAGCAATTTATGCCACAATGGAAGGAATACCTAGTGTCAAAATGGATAACATTGTTAACGAAGGTGTGGTTGATGAAGAGCCTGAGCAATTAGAAATTAATCCTGATATTTATGATATTGAAGAATTCGAAGATGATAATTATGAAGACGATGTTTGTACTTCAGAGAATATCTCAGATGTATACGATTTTAGCGATGACGCGGGTGAAGAAATATTCCAAACTCCAGTTACCAATTCGGAAGTAGACAGTAAACACTTCTTGTAATAGCACATCTAGCACAATTACTAGAAAAGAAAACATTAATAGAATAATAATCAATATATATATATATAAAAAGTTTAATAAAAAATCAAGTGAATTTTTGAATAAAAATTATGTCTTACCTTCGAGAGTTTGTTTTTTACCTAAATATTTAAAACCTGATCACAATCACTTTTTATTATTAATATTGAAATTTTTATAATGAACAATTACAAGTATATTTGTGCGCGCATACGTATAATACTGAAAATTACGGGAAATCTCCGCGCGCATATATATACCAAAAATGATAAAAAAATCGGCTAAATTAAAAAAAAGTTATTTTTTAGTTACATCACGTGAAAGCACATAAAAATACCTTCATTTTGGTAAAAAAAATTCGTACGACCATTTGGGCAAATTGGGCAACGTTTTGAAAATTTTGTGGAATTTGGAATAAAAATGGAATTGCGGCTAAACTGTTGGTTATTTTTTACTAAAATTTGGCAGGCTATTTCTCGGTCCCGTCTAAAATTTCATCAAATTCGGTTTAATTTTGGCCAAGCTAGCCGTAGTTCAATTTTTTACGTTTTTTCAGTACATTTATATACATATCGTGGGAGGCGGTAAACCGATTTTCACGAAATTTGAACTGAAGGTCCCTTGAATATTTACAATAAAAGTTAACTAGCATTTTAAAGGGTTCAAAATAAATTGAAACTGAAAAACCACCCCCCAAAATGACCAATTTGGGGCGAAAAAAGGGTTCCCCGCCTACTCGAAGCAGAAAACTCAGAGTATTCTTAGTTTCACCAAAACTTATTTTTTCATGTCACGTTGCTCCATGTAAAATTTTCTCTATCGCCTTATTTTGGGCTATTTTTACTCCACTGTTATCAGACATCTTCTATTCTATCAAGTTTGCACCTGACTACTATGACCGGAACATTGCAAATAGTTGTTTATCTACTTTACTTTGATATATTTGTTTATTAAAAATTGCGAAAGATTATTTATACGGCAGAATATGTCGCATAACCCGCTTGTGGTTTTGCGTAACTTTTTTTAACCTGGAAGTTTTTTTTATCATTCTTTTATCTCACACTACTCTCACAAATACTTTAAATACTGAATTGGCAACTACACAACACATCAGGAATATATTTTATCTGTTTTCACTATTTTCGAGATATTTTGCAGTTAATTGAGAATATCACTCATATAAAAAGAATCCGATAAAAGTTAGAAAATTATTGTTTTAATTATGTCATTATACAGCTTCAGATCGATTTGCAACCTATTTATTAATACGGAACATGATTAAATAAATATAAAACACCGCATTGGAGAATGTAGACGATAGACTTTACAATGAAAAACATAAATATCATGTAATTTTCTCCCGTATTTTCGTACAGCCCCTGCAAGATTTTCATTCATTTCACCATAGGTTAATATCATGTCGCAGTACTCTTGCGACTTGAACTCTAGCATAATCGATATTTGCGAATACAGTTTAAAATTTAACAAAAATGGGAAATGCTCTAAACAGAAGTCGAAGAGTCACTGAACTGAACAGTGAACGCGTGGCGCGCTGACCTGAGACAACTAAGACAGCTGATATTACCTGCTAAACAAACAAGCGATACATAGATAGCATAACTCACCTGTTCAGAAGCTTATCTTTGCAGGTTTTAATGCAAAAAAATACAATAAATTACTTCGGATCGCTTTAAAATTTTACGGAGGCTTTCCCACATAACAGACTTGTATACCGTTTTATTGTCAGCATGTTTACATAAATCATCCTGTATACGAGTATAAATATATAATTGATATGACTTTCGGAATTATTTAGACCCCCCATTTATTGTTTAAACCGTCAAAATCTCGACCATGCGAGATAAAAGAACGATAAAAAAAATCTTCCAGGGTGAAAAAGTTATGCAAAACTACAAGCGGGTTATGTGACATATTCTGCCGTATAAACAATCATTTGCATAACTTTCGCAATTTTTAATCGACAAAATATATCAAAGTAAAGTAAATCCAATGTTCCGGTCATCGTAGCGGGGTGCAAATTTGATATAAGATGTCTAATAATTATTAAAATGTTCTCCAAGGTTTGCTTAAATTTCGGATTTTTTTCGAAAAGTTATTACAAATTTACGTTTTTTGTTAAATTAACAATATTCCGGGGGCGGAAAAAGGTGCAAAAACCAGGTTTGTTATTTTTCACCTCCTCCAATGTTGTCTCAAAATTTAAAAACTTTTGCAATTTTTCATACCTTTTTACTCTAATTACTGGCGTATTAGAAGTGCATACTGATATCAGATAAAGAATATGCAGATATGAAAAATGTGCAGGATTTTGTGTAATTCTATTCAGTCTACTATACATTAACTGTGGCTTTGCTGCCTGTTCGATTTTATAAATACAGGGATTACAGATAAGTAGATTGCCAGATCATTTCTGACTAAAGAGCGGGTAGAAGCTACACAGTGGGGATAAGACGAATCGTCGACCATCGGATATCTTACATCATCAGATGCCAGTACGAAACACATCTAAGTCAATAATCGATCAATGACATAAATAAATTATACGCCAACCTCACCGAAACTGAACTGTGAACCCAAATTGACCTCTTAAACACACTAAAATAAAAAAATTGCCTTGACCAGACAAATCACATTAATATCCTAATTTGACTCGATAGCCCGGTTGCTAGGGGCTAGTAGAAAGTGGCTCAAAAAAGTTTACCAAAATCTACCCCGGCGAACCCTTATAAACAACCCTCTGAAACGGAAAAATTCAGTTTTTTTGCTAATATCTCGAAAGATAATAGTAATAAAAAAACGGATAGCACCGAAAGAGCGAGAAATTTTACATAAAAATAGTATAAAAGTTTTTTTTTATAAATTTTTCCCTTAGCATGAGAAATTATTACAGTTCGCTCAATATTACAAGCGCGTCGCACAGGGAAATGAAGCATTTCTCGACCGCCGCTACATAATAAAGACAATTTGTACCCATTAAAAATGAAAAAAATAGCATTTTAAAGAGGAAGAATTCAGCTTTCCAACAGTATGCTTACTTTTAATTTTTTAAATTTTTATTTCTTATAAATTGCACGTGAAAATTAGGCTTTATCATTTTTTCCACTCTAAATTAAAATAAATAAATATTAAATAAAATACTAATTTAAAAAGAACTTTGTAGAAATAGCTTGTTTATACCTTAAAGTTCAATCCAAGATTAATTTTTATGCTCTAAAGTATCCAGGGTTAAAAAAAATAAGTTTTAAATCATTGGTATTTTTTCCATTTTTTAGGATTATGAAATTTTCACTTGAAAACTTGTCTAAAACTGTCAAAAAAAGGCCATAGGAATTACGTTTATATTTTCTGATCTGATGATGGAAGGTCCCCAATGGTCGTCGCTTGGATTAGAAGTATTTAAAACTGTAACGGATCACCTCCTGCGTATTGATATCTGTAGAAAATCAAACAGATTGAAAACCTCTAAAAGAATATTATTAGTATTTGGCTAATGTAGCTCCATTGTAGCGGATCTAAAGTTTTAGATTTAGGAATTTTTAGAATTTTGTGTCCTCTAGACATGTATATTTTCAGTGAGTACTAGATTAGCTGTGACGGCCTTTAAGAAATGAGAAGGGGTAGGGGAGAACTGAAATTATTCCAAATGGGATTTTTGATTCAGTAATTCTGGCAGGTGTGTCAATTAATTATGACGTAACGATATAAATCGGATGAATAGCTCTAAAATTAAATATTTAACTAGTTGCGGAGTTTGAAGTACCATTTACAGTCATACATTGATGAACAAAAATACTTTGTATATTTATTATTAACACGTTTTAAAATATGTGAATTTAATCAATTTTTGATAATGTATTATTTTATCTCTCTAGAGACAGAAAGTTTTAAAATAGATCAGGCTCTCTAATGAAGTGTTTTCTTTAATTATCTCGATCAAAATTCCTGCCGAAAAAACATATTATTAGTTATGTGGCGTTATACTATTCTTTTATTATCTTTTCTTTAATTAAAAATCGGTCTAGGCTAGATGCACGTCGACATATCGTAACCTCCAGAATTACGGTGCAAATAAAAAAGGCAATAAAATTTCTTCTTCTTTTTCTTCTTCTAGTGTGTATTCATTAATGGATATTTGCGATTTCTTCCATAGCTTCTCTGTTTCTTGCGGTGTGTATGAATGACTGAGTATCATGTAGCCCTGTCCAATGCCTGATGTTTCGGAACCAAGACCTTTTCTTTCTTCCAATTCCCCTTCCGCCTTCAATTTTGCCCTCGATTATCAGCTGTAGAAACCGATATTTTTCACTACGCATGATGTGTCCCAGATAGGCCGTTTTCCTCTTCTTAATTAGGTTAAATAGTTCGCGTTCCTTGATAACATGCGAAAGAACTTCTTCATTTGTCATAAAAACTTTACGAGCTCATTATTAACGCCGGTGAAACATTCGGTATGGTGTCATCAAACAAGCCGACGTATATTTAAAAACCTATAAAGGTAAGTGATTCAATTTGCGGAGGAAATAGTGCAGAGAGTAACGATATTTTAATAAGGTCGTAAAGTTTTTATTACGTTTTTTATCTACACGGTAAAATTGCAAACGACTATACTTTTTAATCATCCCGCATTATGTATATATTTTTCATTTTATAAACTTCTTTTATAAAATGAAATTTACTGAAACGAAATTTTTCTTGGCAAAGTTTAACCTGACAAGAAATTTGCAAAGGGTTTTTTTGATACAGCATACCTTGTACTAAACAATTTTCATTTGGAATAATTGTTGATTCGATACAATTTTCCATCCTAAATGAAAATGTAGTTTTTTATTTAAAAAATTGTTTTAATTAAACGGAAGCTTGTTTCTATGCCCTGTCTGGAGTCACCATCGACACGTTGGACAAATTCAAAATATACCTTTACATCTTGAGCAATTTTTACTTAAAACAATTTTTGATTCAATGGAAAATTGCATTTGAGCAGTCCCTGGAGCCATTTTTGGTGCACTGACGAGAAATTCGCAAAAAACCTCAAATACAATTTGACCGGCAAAAACAGTCGGCATCTCTTTATTGTATATGGGCGGAGGTAAATAGAAATGCTTGTCATAAGAAAATGATAAGATTTTCGGGCGTTATTATATTATCCTGTGTTTCAAGTGGTCTCCAGAAAGCCATGGTAAATTAGTAAATAATTAAAATATTTTACCTTTTATATAGTAGTAAATATTTATAAATATGAACAATAACTAACTAAACTCCTACGCTTGATATTATAATAGATATTTATGCACTGCACTGGCACATTGACAGCACATCTCATAAGTCCACCGTTGACTACTGAGAAACGATTTACGAGTTTTTTTTATGCTAGTAGGCCTGGCCGTTTTATTATCTTTAAACCAGTGCAGCCGTAGATGGTTCATTTAGGCTGATTACATTGCCAGTCTCGGACTCGCCTGTACAGTTTCGACTATCATTCGAATCTCGATACCATTGCTAAATATATAGGACAAAATATCAAGTTCAGTGCGCACGGTCCTGTGCTTTAACACTGACCAGTTTCAATTGTCCTCGTATCAAGTATAGTATCGTAAATAGCGATGTAGTTATTTTTGCAACTGTCATGAGCTAGGACGGGTCGAATATTTTTGCCGATATTTGTATAGTCGTATTTATCTGTGCTTTGAAGGTAATATGGTGGCAAGAAAGTGGTGTTTTGTGCCTGGATGCACAAACACAACAATAAGGATGCCAACAAAAATATTTGTGAGCGTCCAAAGCAAATAATAAAGAGAGAAAAATGATTTGCAGCAGTAAGAAAATTCGACATTAAAAAAGTTCCTATATTTTAATTTCTAATGTTTTCAATGTTCCTACTTTGTAGGTACAGGATCACGGCTCATAATTTATAAATACCTATTTCTCATTTAAAGACCTTGCTGAAACAAGTTCATTAACTAATATTTCATCAAGTTTTCTACAATTTTACATATCAATGTATCAAAATATAATAACGAGAAAACTTCATTTAATTTTACTAGAAAAACATATTTGACTACTATAAACAAACTCTATTTGACGTCCTAAATGTAAAGGCATTGTTACTGCCGTGAGTTCAAACTTTGTTCTATCGAGAACGACGTAGAATAAACCTAACGCAGCGTACAGATGATCTGGCGCTTGGCGAGCCTGCAAGCTTGTGACATCAAACGCGTTTGCCTAACCGAATAAAATATATGCCTGTATCACATTTGATCATTTCTAAATTTCGTTTTGGTGAAAAGAATATCAAATTTTCGTGCACCCTATAGAGAAATTGTACTTACCTGGCAAAGGAATTTATTGTTTATATAAAACATTCATCAAAGAATTTACCTGTAAAATGTTCCATTTTGCGGCCATGTTTTTAAAATGGCGCATCAAGGCGGGAAGATAGCGATCCTGCATTTTTACTCAGCAAAAGTTCCTCCCTTTTCACTTTCAATTTATTTATTTGAAAGTGACGTGAAAAATTTCATCAAAAAATTAATTTTGACAACGGTATGAGACCATTGAAAAGAGAAAAAGTTTTTCAATGAGGCGCTTATCAACTACATAATATAACGCGTATCTTATTTTGTTTATATAATATGTCATTATTATGAACTAGCCTGTAAGAAATGATAACATTTTTGATCGGTATCTTGTCACCACGTTTTTGTCGTAAGTAGCTATCACGCCGGGCCGGTGGAAATCGTAATAAAATATATTTACTTGTTTTGCCATTGAATTGGAATTATAATGTATAAATCTCGGACAGATAGTCCAAGAGTATTGCTTTTACTACTAGAACACAATATACTATTGTAGTATTTCCCAAACAGCCGAGAGATTAACCACTTTTTCTCCTATCAAATATGAAATCTGTTAAGGTCGCCATATCCAAGAGAGAGAGAGAGAGAGAGAGATCCGATAGGGAAATATTTACTGTTTTCGACCATAACTTCTTATTCTAAAACAGATATTGCAAACAAACTATAAAATTATCTAAGTAGAACTATAACGTAGTGTGATTAATTTTCACTCAATAATTTCAAACATATGCGAAATAGTTAGATTTAAATTTAGGAAATATGAAGATTGACATAATTTTTAAAATTAAATCTAACTATTTTGCAAACAACTGAAATTATTGCGTCAAAATTCATATCACCACATATCATAGTACTACTTAGGTAGTCCTATACTTTTTCTACCAATATATGTATTAAAAAAAAAGTTATGGCCAAAAATAATAAATATTTCCTTATCGGATCTCCCTCTCTTGGATATGCCCACCTTAAAGTATTAATGATATCTGTTCTTCGTATATTTCTGATCAGGTGTCTAAAAATCAAGTCGGCAAAAAATAAAACTTAATTTTCCAAAAACATAAGTAAGCGCCTGTAGGACAGTCATTGGCGAATTTTGTTTGTTTTTTCTTATTGAGAGATCCCTAACTATCATTATTTAAAAATTAAAAACGTGTTTCTTTGAGAATAAAAACTTAAAACGTTAAAGTGCATTGTTAAGTTTATGATACTTAGACATTGAATTGTTTCATTAATTTTACAGACTCCCATGCAACTTGTCCCTAGAAGATGGAGCTCTCATGGAACCCCTTTCCGTTGGAGTTCACGCCTGCAAGAGGGGTAATGTACGTGTGGGCGATATTTGTTTAGTTTTGGGAGCTGGACCTATTGGTTTGGTAACATTACTAGCTGCTAAGGCTATGGGTGCCTCAAAAATTATTGTACTAGGTAAATATGAGAATTATTAGATAACAGTAGGTATAAATACATTTTTTTCTGGAAAATACACCGTTAGCTGGACACTCTTCGTCTGTGCTGGGTTGGGCTGAGGTCATTCATACTTGTTGTCAGCAGCGTGAGCGGGGAAGTAGATGTTTGTGTGTGAGATGCGTTGACGTATTGTGTCGTGGTGACATGAGATGTTTATTCTCTCTTTTTGGTCTTTTTATTTCTAGAGTTGCCCTCCATCTATCTATCTATCTATCTATTATTGCGATTTCTTTATGACATTCTTATTTTTTGCTGTTCGTCTCTAGTGTACTTGGTTCAGTATTAGCTATTTTTCCATTAGATGTATTGGGTCTCTTTTTTGGACATATCTCCAGAATTTCTACACTAGAGCGTTATTTTTCAATGCTATGGCAATATTTATTTTATCACCTTACATCAAGTAGACATACTGCAGTCATACAAATATTTTCAAACGTCACAGTTGATCAAGTATCAAAATGAAAATATTTAGTAATGTTTTATTCAAGAAATAATCTATTATATATTCTTTTGTTCGATCAATTATACGATCACTGCCACTGTCAATATCCGTAACAAATTTTAAGTTTTTTTTGGGTATTGTTTTGTAATACCACTTACAAAGTAGGAATCCATATGATGTTACTCATTTTCTTTAAATATGCATCGTTTATTTCCACATATACCTAGCATGACCTTCAGGACATCTACTAAATTTTTCTAAAAAGCTATTCAATGGCACTTCTGAAGTTGAAATCAAGTTCAAATGACGAGAATGGAGTAGACAGCAAACTCACCAGATTTGAACCCCATTGAGCATGTATGATGGTCTCACATCAAATTAAAAATTCACTCTCGAGAGGATGCACCGCAGACGTTGGAGGAACTTACAATCACTTTGTGGATAAAAGAAACAATCATTATTTAGAAATCTGTTTACGATGGTCGACAGTCAATAAATGTTACTAACGGTTACAAAAAACTGCATTAGGATTAACCACCCTCATTCCTAAAATATAGCAGTCCAAATATTGCCCATATTTTGACAATATCCAGTTCAATAGGTCTGTCCATAAATTTAGTTTTTAATTGGAACTGATAGATTTATGGGTGTTATAAACCATTACAGAATTTTTAAAAAGTAGTCATTTACTTTCGACTTTCGCATTTGTAATAAAAATTATCTCAAGGCGTCGAGGCTACAAAACGCTCCCTTGGCGCGAGGCTAGGCGGGTGACGTCACATGCCTGCTACGCGATATGCGCTGCGATACTCTAGATGTTGCTATTAGTCTTATAGGTTAGAATTTTCCAAGACAGGCAATAGAAGATTTAATTGTGTGTTTTTATCGATTACGTTATAGTACTTCTGGAGTATTAATAAACTTATTGCATAAAAATAGTTCATATACATTTTTAAGAGTTTTTGCTTTGTTTATTCTACGAATATATTTGCGAAGTGTCTTTGGATTTCTGGATTTGGATTTGTATGACTGATGATCGAGAGGTAAGCGCACTTGCCGAATAAAGATATTTTAATTGGTAAAATGGTAAATGCCTCTCACCCAAAAGTTCGGGGTTCGATTCCCGGTCGTGGCAGTGGAAAATACTGAGAGGGATTTTTCCACTATACATGGATATTGGGTGTGTGTCCCTTGTCTCTAAATGTATAGCCCCCTCCCACATAAGGCTCTTCTAGGGATAAAAGGGGTCGTAATTACCTGTGGTGTTATTATTCTTCTAATCATTAGAAAACAGCTACAGCCACTAATTTTACAGAAATTAAAACAATCTTTTTACAGATCTAACTTTAGTTTACATTTTAATAAAATTGTTCCCTCTTTATAGATATCGTCGATGATAAGCTCGAGACGGCGAAGCAATTGGGCGCTGACTATATCTTTAAGATTGAAAGGGGTACGACCGATGATGCAATCGTAAATAAAATTAAAGAACTTTTGGGTGAAGACCCCACTATTAGTTTCGATTGTTCAGGAGCAGAACAATGTGTGAGAGTTGCTGTGTCTGTAAGTATTTAATTTTATACATATTAAGGGACAAATTATGCAAAGCCAGTTTGAGGATAGTTTAACGCTCAATTACATTAAAATAATCATAATAATTAATAATATCGATCGTCTGCTATTTTAACTGTATGTTTCTGATCAGATTACTATCAACAATAACACTTTGGCTAGCACCTAGTCCAATAAAATGGGACGAAATTTGTTGATTTGGATGAAATAATTCAGAGCGGGCTGAAGTTTTGGGAACAGACTTATTTTGTGGTATTTTTTAACATATCAAAAGTCCTCATCCGTAGACGCCAGCGGAGGGGAAGGGGGGGGGGGGGTGGAAATAGGGAAAAAATTGGAAACGCGCGCGCTTTTCGCTAAAATCTCGAAAATGGTCATTCGAATCACAAAATGTTTCAAATGAAAGTTGTAGAGAATTCGATTATTAACAATTTCTTTTTTCATTTCCATTCGATCAATATTGACAGAGATATGAATTTTTAAACATCGATAAAAACTCGAAAACGATAGATCGTAACGCATATTGTGTTTCTAATGAAAGTTAAATAGAATCAAATTTTGAATAATACGTTGGTGTATGCATAAAATCGTTTTGATAACGAGTGATTGGAGATAAAAGGGAAAAATATGAAAAATTGTCATTTTCAAGTGTTTAAAATGTTTTCTTAACCGCTTCTCAAGTTATCGAAGTAACCCCCTGGAAGATCTCAAGGATCTTGTGCTAGGCAAAGAGAGACGAGGCCCTACAGTTTAATGTGGACTCCGAACCACTCTTGGGGCAATTTTTTTAATGAAAAATTGTTTCGCCTTGCGGGAATCGAACCCACTTCGCTAGGCAACTCAGTTTTCTAGCCAGTCAATTTGCCAATTTAAGTATTTTATTAGACATGTATGTACATTTCATTTCATTTGTTTTATTTGTGTTATTTTTAGATAATAACTTTCTTGGTTGGCTTTAAGCAATAATGACACTAAAGGTTTTTTGAAGAGAATTAAATTATCTGTAAAATGAGCTCCAAGTGACCTTCATACGATGAATGGTTGACGTTACAGCTGTTTAAACCTTTGAGCAAAAATTTCTTTTTTATTATAAATTTTTTAAATAAGTTTTTTAAAAAAATATGGGCACAGTATGAAACGACTCAGAAATGCCCACAGAATAATTTCTGATACTTCAAAAAGCGAAGAAATATTATTAAATGTACTCTATTGTACTTCATACGTGACGAAAATTGCCGGTTTGCTAAAAATTAAAAATCAACCGCATTCTCAATCGTCACTACTGATTGAAAATCATACACGAAAAGTGTTGTTTGTAGGAAATTTTGTAAACTTTCATTTAGGTCTTATGCAATTTTGTCGTAAAGTCAAAAGAAACTATGATATATACAAGAAAAGGAATTAAAAAAATGTTGGTTCAATTTTTCTGAACAAAAACAGTTTTCAAGAACCTTTTTTTTTTTAGAAAAATATACCTTGCGAACAACTTATGGTATTACATTACTTTCATATGTATATAAACTAATAAAAATAGATCACTTGAGCACATTTTATAGATAATTTAATTCTCTTCAATAACCTTCATATTGCCTAAAGCCAATCAAAAAATAGCTATTTGTCAAAATGCACTTGAAAATGACAATTTCTTCATGTTTTTCCCTTTTATCTCCATTCACTCGTTATCAAAACGATTTTGTACATACACCAACATATTCATAATTTGATTCTCTTTAACTTCCATTAGATATATATGCGTACGAGTTTTCGAGTTTTTATCGATTTTATAATGAAACAGTTGTTCTGGTAGCGCTCTATGAAAATGTTTAAAAATTCATATCTCTGTCAATATTGATCGAATGGAAATGAAAAATAAAAGGAAATTGTTCATAATCGAATTCTCTACAACTATCATTTAAAACATTTTGCGATCCGGATGACCATTTTCGAGATTTTAACGAAAAACGCGCGCGATTCCGTTGCATCGCAAAACTGTCAAAATTTCAAAAAATCTATCTCGGTTTCAATAGGTCGTATGAAGTTAAAAAAGACCGAAATTGTGCGGATTTTTATTACCTATAATTTTGTGTAGGTACATATTTTACAGTAAAATTGAAATTTTACTGAAATTAAATTATTTCATCCAAATTTTCCCATTTTACTGGGTACAGTAACATTTTGTGTAAAATAAACGATGTTTAAATACGTATTATTGTTTTAGGCAACAAGAACAGGAGGAGTTGTAATTCTTGTAGGTTTAGGTAAAGATGAAATGACTCTTCCATTAACGAGTGCGTTAATTCGGGAGGTAGATATCAGGGGGGTATTCAGATATAACAATGAGTGAGTATCTTTCTGTTATTATTAACAACATCAAGTATTACACATAATGTAAAAAAAATCTCTGAACCATTTAATTCAACTATTCAAGTAAATTATATATTCGCGAAAAAGCATTGCTGTAGCTTTACCAGCAATATCATTTTGGTAATATCGTTTTGAACCACGCGGCATGCGGCATATATTATTATTATTCGGGAGAATTTCATTAATAATAATTTAACATCATCATTATGTTTGTAGGATTGCGTCATCCACATACGTAAAGAAATACAGTGTGAAACAGCCAAATGGAATAAAATAAATTCAGTATCTCAATTGTTGTGCATATTTAAAGTGTATACGAACTTAATTGAAACCGTATAAAAACTAAAAGCCGGCAAAAACAGTCGGCATCTCTTTATTGTGCATTGGGCGGAGGTAAATAGAAATGCTTGCCATAAGAAAATGATAAGATTTTCGGACGTTATTATATTATCCTCTGTTTCAAATGGTCTCTAGAAAGCCATGGTAAATTAGTAAATAATTAAAATATTTTACATTTTATATAGTAGTAAATATTTATAAATATGAACAATAACTAACTAAACTCCTACGCTTGATATTATAACAGGTATTTATGCACTGCACTGGCACATTGACAGCACATCTCATAAGTCCACCGTTGACTTCTGAGAAACGATTTACGAATTTTCTTTATGCTAGTAGGCCTGTCCATTTTATTATCTTTAAACCAGTGCAGTCGTAGACGGCTCATTCAGGCTGATTACATTGCCAGTCTCGGACCCGCCTGCACAGTTTCAACTACCATTCGAATCTCAATACCATTGCTAAATATATAGGACAAAATATCAAGTTCAGTGCGCACGGTCCTGTGCTTTAACACTGACCAGTTTCAATTGTGCTCGTATAAAGTATATAAAAAATCCCGAAACACGTCGATTTTGGATTCTGACATCATGAAACGTACAAATTTCATCCCTAATTTCAACCCCCTTTGAGTGGCAAATACAACCCGTAAATTTCTGAATGGGAAGTAGGGGCTTGTGATACTTTTGAAAGGTCTGTTCATTGCTATGGTTTTAATATTTATTGCAAAAATGAACGGTCTGCTTGACGAAATTTGCTGCAACAAATGAAAAACAAAAACTTACAGTGTTCTGTTCTCGCAGGCTAGCAAAAACAATTTCAATGTCTTTTTTAACATTATCAAATAAAAAGAAGACATAAAAACATCAAAATCCTTCATAGCTGACATTGCCAGTTTTATTGAAAACGCCGTAGTGATTGACAGCAATAAATAGTTGTCATAGTTGTCAATAAATAGTTGTCGGTGTTTTGCGTAGTTTGAGTTTTGTTAGCTCCAACTTCTAAACATGGTTTATTTAAACGAAATGCATAAAATAATAATTAATGGTTTGTTACGGAGATAGAATGCGATCAGAGGAAAAAGTTTCTCTAATGAAAATCCTCACTGGTTGAGAGAATTACATACGCAAAATCCTAAAAAGGTCAATGTTTGGGCGGGGATTTAATTGGAAACCATGTCATTGGTCCCTTTTTCATTGATGGCAATTTGAATGAAGATAATTATTTAGCTCTGCCTCAAAACAATGTCGTGTAACTTTATCAAAGTTGTTCAAGCAAACACACAAGTTCCAGCGGATGTAATATGGTCCCAGCAGGATGGAGTATCACCACATTACCGAATCGATGTCTGACAATGTCTCGACTTAACATTTTTAAATCGGTGGATATAGAGGCAAGGATCGCTGGAATGGTCACCACGTTCTCCTGATCTTACATCCTTAGATTTCTCTCTATGGGGATATGTGAAAAGTATGGTATACAAAACTAAGCCATGCTATATAGCTGACTTAAGAAGAAGAATAATGTGGTTAGGTCGGTAACGCTGCAGATGCCGGAAGACGTTCAAGGAACTCATTTTGAACATTTACTACATTGAAATTAATTTTTTTTTGTTTACTGTTGTGAATTAAGTCAAGCACATGAATTAATTTTTTACTGTTAATTTTTACAATAAATATAGCATTTTTGAATAGAGAATGAAAAGATCTTTAAAATGAGCTATCACTCGCCCCTACTTCCCATTTAAAAATTTAGGGGTTACAACTGCCACTCGAATGGTGTTGAAATTCGGGATGAAATTTGTACGTTACAGGATGTCATTTCAGAATTTAAAATCGATGTGTGCCTCGAGATTTTTTATAAATATCAGAATAATTAAAATACAGAATTTATTCCATTTGGCTGTTCCATACTGTATATATTATACTAATTATGCTGCCATAGAAGTGACGGTTACACGCGAATAAAATTTAAGATAGAAGTAATCTGGTTTAACGATATTTTTTCTAATTTTTAGTTATCCCACAGCAATTGAAATGGTCAAAACAGGAAAAATCAATGTACGGCCTTTAATTACACATCACTATAAACTTGAAGACACTTTGAAGGCCTTCCACACCGCCAAAACACAAGAAGGAAATCCTATTAAAGTATTAATCCATGCTAATCCAAATTGGAAACCATCTTAAATTTATCTAAGTTATATTAGAGATATGGATAGACTATATTATTATAAATAAAGATAAGTTTTAAATAATCTTATTTGTTTATGTACGTTTTTCATACGATTACGCATTTCCATGTAAAAATCTCGAATTAAAGATAAAATTTTGTCTTCTCGGAAAAATCATCATACTTGAATAAGTTTGTTTATTTCGTAAGCTCTACATATAAACGAGCAATCCTCCTATTGTACTTATAGACCAAGAGCTACTACTCCGCTTGTCTTAGAAAGTCATAAAAACCGGTATTTTAAAAATTAGAAAGTATGAAATCGACTTTAAATAATATAACAAAGCTTAATTAAACGCGCTGTTCCAAAATAAGGAAAAACGTCTTTCAAAAAATGACATTTTATTCAACAAGTTGAACAGTATTCTACATGTGGAATTGTGGACCTCCTAATTGTACAAATTGTTCAAATCTTTTTCTGAATTCCTGTCATACTGTTATTTATTTATTTATACACCATCTAACAATACAAATACCATTTACAAGATGGGAAACGACACATTTAATATGCAGTACACATAGTGAGTAGCTTAAATGTAATAAAATGGGAGAAAAAGATTAAGGTGGGCATATCCAAGAGAAAGAAAGATCCAATAAGAAAATATTTATTATTTTTGGCCATAACTTTTTTTAAATGCATATATTGATAAAAAATCGGCAGCTACTGGAAGCGGCTGGAACCTCCCCACCCGGTGGATCTTTGAAGCCAAAAAGAGCATTAGATTGTGTGCCAAAACGGCACTAAACGTAATCCGATCTCAACCAAAACCTTTTCAGATCTTCTGGAACACTAAAAATTGTTGTCCAAATCCTTTCAGTAGTTTCGGCGCTATCGTGCCTGTCGGCTGTTCAGGTTTATACGGTGGGTGTGAGTAAGTATAGATTTTGAAAGTTAACAAACCAAAATAAATTGGTTTATGACTTACTATTTGCTAACAGAACACTTTCAGTGAGCAATTTAACAAAAAAAATGAAATCCTTTAATTTGATTGGTTCTAGCAATTAACACAATAATAACACGCCACGCAACCAATATAAATATTAGCTGCGAATTTAAACTGCTAAATTCAACAAATCAAGATTAAAGTAATTTGAATATGATTGGTATGGTTTAAACTCTGAAATTTCAGACTCACAAGTAGATAAATAAAACTATGACTGTCTCAAAACAAACAATATATTATCACAATCAAATGTGGAACAAATATCACAGCATAGTTCAAATGTGCTTTTAGAGGGCGGAATATTAAACATAATATTTTTAGTCGCAAACTCCTCTATAAATCCTTATTTTACTATAAGGAAAATAACCAGACTGCAACCAAAGTTACAAGTCTGGCGCGTTAAGTGTAATAATTGCATATTACCATCAAAACGCTAATGCTTCGATTGCAACAAACACCAGCCGAAAGACTGATCCTACTTAAAGGAGCTCTCTTGCCAGTCGTCACACACCACTAGCAGACTGCAGTTTCGAGCTGTTGGCTCTCGTCAGTGCAAGGTAGGCATGCGACGACCGGCACGAGAATCCTTTGACTACTTAGTACATCCCACTATTTCTACAATAGCGACGTGTAAAATAGCCAGCAGGCGCCATCTAGCGGTCCAGTGTCTGTTGCAATCGAAAAATAAATAGCCTGACTTGGCTTAGCATAGTTCAAATGTGCTTTTAGAGGGCGGAATATTAAACATAATATTTTTAGTCGCAAACTCCTCTATAAATCCTTATTTTACTATAAGGAAAATAACCAGACTACAACCAAAGTTACAAGTCTGGCGCGTTAAGTGTAATAATTGCATATTACCATCAAAACGCTAATGCTTCGATTGCAACAAACACCAGCCGAAAGACTGATCCTACTTAAAGGAGCTCTCTTGCCAGTCGTCACACACCACCAAGTATGTACCTATATTAAAAATAAAAATTTGACAAAAGCACATTTTTTATATGAAACAAAATTACTACTATTTCAATTAGTTAAATGAGTGAATGCAATTTAACTCTAATGAAAAATTAAGATCAAATGAAATGTACTAAGACCTGTTGCGTTTGAAGGCAATTTAGAGACAGACAGACGAACATATACCTTTTCTATGCTGGTAGGTGAGGTGGAAGGTATTATCTCCAAAGCGGTTTTTCGGTCAACATGGTGGCACATTAGTTAATGGCTGTCCTGGAATATTCTCCAAATATAGAAGATATTGATGACCCCTACTCTTCTAGACAAGGTCATTATTGCGGATGGAAGTTGTATTGCTGTCAGATCTTATATAACAGAAATCTTCCTAAGTTGAACCCTCTTCGTAGTCTCGTGCATAGGAAAATAAATGTTATCAGTCAAATATCTTTTACAACAAAAGAATGAGAAAATATGTAAACTTTGTGTTGCTAACCGGACAACAAAGCAAATATTGCGATAAAAAATAATAATGAAATAACAAAATTATAATTGAATTTTCTGTATTCGATTTCTTAGAAAAAACCAAAAATAAAAAAATAAAATTTGAAATTTTAAGTTATATGTAATTAAATTTCCAACTTTAACACACATCCAGAAGTTAATAACTGATTTAGTTTCTAATATAGCTATAATCTATTTTAAACTATTATATCTCTTTATCTGCTCATATAAGATTATAATATATTCAATAATCAACTGGTTTTGAACAAGTAATAGTATCCATAAACAAATAGCGTTGATTATAAACGAGAGTTACATATTATAATTCACTAGATACAGCCAATCACCTTTCCGATACGGTAAAATGGAAAAGTCCATTATTATTATTGAGCAAAGGAAGGTGATTTGACATGTTTGGTTAGTTTTGACGTTTAACTGTTGACATTATTTTGTAAATAATGTTTCTGTATACTTGCAATTTAATATTAATTGTTATAATCGTAGATAAAGTATAGTATTCAATTTGCTACATTATCGCTAGTTGAATAATAACTAGTACCCTATTAAGAAGATTAACATCACTTGAACAACTAAGAAAGTCTAGTTAGGTACCACAAACATTACAGATTCGTAAAGTAATAAACTGAAAATTGGTAAAGTGGTAATCTATAAAAAAGCATATGATTTTGCTATTGTTAAAACTACCTTTAAAGTTTGTGACAATCCACTTGTACACAGTCACTAAAAGTTGCAAATATGCCGAAATCTTATATGTGACATAACACCAACGTATCGGATGACAAACTACTAAAACATAGCGCGGGGAACAAATGACAATCGACAAAATTTGCTCATTGCAAACCAATCGCTCATGATTCTTTGTTAAATAAACATTAGTTAGCTTGCATTTTAGTAATTTTACTAGATTTTTGAGGAATATTTGTATTGTAGTTCTTCGATTTGTCTCTGTATATATTTTAAAAAACGGCACTAAACCTAATCCGATCTCAATCAAAACCTTTTCAGATCTTCTAGAACATTGATGAAACCCTCATGCACACTTTTATCCAAATCCGTTCCCCAATTCAAAATATTTGAAATTAAATGTGACAGTAAAGCTGTATAGTTATTGTTGAATAGGAATACACGTGACGTGACCAGTTTCACGACGTAACGGCTCTGCGCGTCGATCATGTCACGCTAAATGCGTTCTATGCTTCACATTTGCTTTGTTTTTAATTTTTTTCACGGAAACCAAATCGAAAGGGTGGAAGTGTGATATATCGTTGAAATTGGAATTTTAATTGCCTTTCAATGATTCGATTGAACATTGTAAGTAATTACAAAATAAACAACTTATTGCGCCAAAACGGCACTAAAAATAATCCGATCTCAACCAAAACCTTTTCAGATCTTCTGGAGCACTAAAGAAACGCACATGCAAAGTTCAGTTCAAATCCGTTCAGTAGTTTTAGCGCTATCGTGCTAACACAGATACACACACAGATATTTTTCAAAAACCACTTTATTGGGTTTTTAGGACCTCAACACGTAAAATTTGATGTTATCTCAATTTTCGTTTTTGAACCAATTTTAGTAACCTCTCATAATTTTATTGTGGTGAGGTTAAAAAGTATAAGACTACCTAAATAGAACTATGACAGGTGTAGTGATATGAATTATCACTTAATAATTTCAGTTGTTTACAAAATTAGTGATGATCTTGACGATGAACTCGACCAGTTACTTGACATGGCCTTGTAAATACTAAATATTATAAAATTTTCTACTTGCTAAGCATTACCTCCCACAATACAGTTTTTTCCAGCTATTCGCATTTTCAAACTTACATACACCCTTAACTACTCCTCCTAGCGAGAAAATGAATAGGAGCTTTTCTGTAGACAATTTAATTTACTTTAATATCGTATAGGATGACCTTTTCGCTAGGACGCTTAGTTTTCGAGATAATAACCCGCCTAATGCGTGTGGTCCACGGCTGGGGACTTCTGCTATGTACTCCTAAGGGTCAACTCTGCAAATTAAAATAATAATCCGTTGAGCACTGTTTATTTCCGAATTGGGGTATTTTTCGGTCTTCGTTTCCTGGCCTAAATCTAGTTTTTGGGAATTGTAAAAAAGGTTGTATTTGACACGCGCCGCCATAGGATTTGGGATGAGTCAGGCAATTTATATTTTATGTAAACTTTCTTGTATTTATGAGAATGCCAATGACAAAACTGTAAGTATATTTGAGAGGTTTAGTTTATTTATTGGTTATAGATTCACCGTGGTGAAATGATATGTCAAATACAATACATATAAAAGGAAAGAACAATAATTAATTGATGTATAAGTTATACAAAAAAGAGATGAACTATTAAACGACGATTCACGACTAACTTAATTACATTATAAATACATTCTATAATATATTTTTTTAAATCACAAACAAAATACGTATAGGTATGAGAGTAACAGATTAAGTCACTTGTGTTATAATAAGCATTTGCTAAAAGAGAAGTTTTAGTTTATTTTTGAGGGTTTCAGTGGGGACTTGTTAAGTATTTCTGGCAGAGAATTAAACGGAAATTGCAATATTGTTTCGTTTTGTATAAGCTAACCTCTACTGTAGTGTCCGAATAAATTACACCGATGCTATATTAAAAATTAATTTATGCATTAAAACATTGGATTTTTAAGTTTTTATTTACACTACATGAAAACAAACTATTTATGTTATATATAATTTGACGCATTGATATGCTTTATTACACACTGCACGACTTCGCAAAGATTATCCGTTAAAAACTATAGTTATCTTTCTTCATAGATCGGAAGGTTTTCATATATGTATTTATGGGTGTGAGCCACATTATGGTGAATCCTGATATCTGTCATATTTGTGGTTGCTTCCGATCTATGAATTTTAAACTTAAAAAATTTTTGGGAGGTTTCAGTAATGAAATCACGAATAGTTGGTATATTGTATTCCCTGTGGAAAACTTCCACAGGAGTATACCTATTCGTTACTGTAAGTAATCTAAGGATTTTATTCTGTGTCCTTTGTAATCTATTGTATTGCGCATCAGAAATGGTATTCCATGACGCACATGCATAGGTAAGGATCGGTTTTAGCATAACTTTATATAGACATAATTTGTTATCCTTAGTTAATTTGCTCCTTTTGTTGACTAATGGATATAGTCGACTTAAGGAAGCATACGTACTGTTTATTGTTCTCGTTATATGGGGTCCAAAACGCAGTCTCGTGTCCAGGGTTAACCCTAGATACTTAACCGCGCTCTTTTCCCCGATAATTTTATTATTAATTTTAAGTTTATTAAAAATATTAGTATTCGTAAATTTCCTATGCATATTGATAATTTCGGTCTTATCTGAATTAATTTTAATTTTCCACTTTTTATAATAAGTATTCTAATAATTTCATTAAATGGTAGTTAATTTTTTGTTTTGCCGTTTCGGCGTGAAACGATCTGGCATATATCGCCGTATCGTCCGCATATTAAATTGTATTAGTAAACTGTTTGGTGGGAGTGTCAGCTAAGTATATGTTATATAACACAGGAGACAATATCGCCCCCTGAGGGACGCCTGCTGACAAATTTTTCATTGTGGAAAAGCTATTATTAATGTTAACAGTTATGCATCTTTGAGATACATAACTTCTAATCAAAGCCACAATATGCATAGGAAATTTACATATATTTTTCAGTTTATACGTTAAGCCGTTGAGCCATACCGAATCGTAAGCCTTTTCAATGTCAATGAGTAACATGGCGTTACAGTTTTTTTTATTGTATGCCAATATGGTGTCCTGAACTACCTTGGATATCGCATATGCCCTTCACGGAAACCAAACTGAATGTTGGGCAACAATCTTTTTTTATTAATAAATTTGTTGATAATATTTAAAATGATCTTGTCCGCGCTCTAACCACTGTGCTAGCTAATTTGAAAATCTAATGCTTTCGTTTAATATTGTTCTGCGCATTGATTTAGGATCATTCAAAAGAGTATGTACTAAACATAACTGACTAAGCTTCGTAATTTAATATTAAGAAGTCTGGGACAGCTGCTTCTTCTATGTTGAAGTGTACAAAAATATTATCTATGCAGTTTTGTATGTATCTGTTGAACTCTTGTAAAGTCGTTTATACATTTATTTAGGCAAAAAAAAAAAATTAGAAATTGAATGTCCTTACATCATCTACCCGTTTCAGTCCTGAAAAAGATAAAATAAATTGAAACGTGGACGCGTAAAATTTTGGTTTTGTTGATTACTGACAAAAATTCAATATCAGTTAAAAAGGATACGATTTAAATAAAATTGCATGTGAGTTTTTAAATTTGTCAAATCCTGCTTGACTTAATGTTTTTCTAACTAAAACGTTTTGTATAATTTTTTCATAGGTATTATTTTTATATTACAACATAAAACATAGGCTTAATCTGTGACATAAGTATAGTTCAAGTAGGAATAAACTGAGACAGAAAAAACGTAATAAAAACTTTACGACATAATTATTATCGCCGCAGGCCATGGCGCTAAGTTGAAGTAAATAGATCCCAGTAAATAAAAAACGCAACAAAAACTTTACAACATAATTATATCGCTGCGGGCCATAGCGCCAAGCCTGACATCAAATAATGACCCGAGACCGACCCGACGCACATTAAAAACCTATAAAGATAAGCGAGTCAATTTGCGAACAGCACTAAAAAGAGTACCGGTATTTTAATGAGGTCGTAATGTTTTTGTTGGGTTTCTTATGTCTTAGGATTTTCTTACTTGAACTATACGTACTTACCTCCTTCCTAATTTCTTGCATTCGGTCATCTAGTCACATCAATCAATTGCTTACCAGCCGATCACGAGCGAAATAGGTTCTGATTTGTTCCGTTAGGAAAGCAGAAACGCCTGGAGGTAACCGTTAAGGCACAAAATTTCCAATATATTTTCAATCGGCGTCATGTTCCAATGTTCCAATAAGTTTGCTGGCTAAACAAATCAAATAGGCACTCTCCACCGGAGCGTGCTGAGTATCCCATGATTTCATAAAACGGATAAGAGGGGTTTACCAGAAGGTATTAACGTATTTTCAGATCTTTAATTTTTTCTAAATAAATATTTTTTCTATATACGGTGTGCATGAAATAGTTATGTATTTTTGATTATTGTTAGTAATTTTATATTTATTTATTATTGTTCATCGTTATTTGAATATACTTAACTGCAATATATAAACTAGTATAACCTCCAATAATATGACCTGGGTGGTATTTCAATATCAAATAAATATCCACATAGCAGTGGGGGGCTTTAGCAATAGGCCTAGGGCGGCAGAAGACGGGGGCGGCAAAATTCATTTCTTGGTCAATGGGGCAATATAAAGTAACTGTGACTATTGCAGCAGGAGGTTCCGCGAAATGATATATAACAGTGGTTTTATTAAAAGTTTTTTATAAGCAAAACCGTTTTATTTTATTGGCAGCATTGACTCTTCAGGGGCGTCAAATTTAACAATGCCTTGAGCGGCACAAAACCCAAATCCGTCGCTGGCATAGGTATTCATTGAGATTCAGCACTTTTGGCATAAGGTAGGTACTCAAAGTATCTACGAATATTATTGTTTTTACTGTATCACGAAAAATTAAGTTTCAGATTATGATATAAATGGACATTTGGAAGCCAAAAATGTCAAATATATCCGAATTGGCAGGCCGTCTCAGAGTTCGTGTGTCAGCCTGTCTGTCTGTCTGTCTGTCTGCCTGCGGAAGACAAGTTTTTCTCAAAAACGGCTCCACGTAAAAAGTTGAAATTCTAATCACAAAGCCTGGGAGGTTCAAGGTAGAACACAATATCAGTAAAATCGGTGCACCAGAGACGGCTCCAGGGTAGGGCAAAAATATTTTTTCGTCATATCAAAAAAAATTTCAAATGGAAATTGTTCTATTTAAAAAATTGTATTGAAAAGGTCTCTTGTAAATTTCTCTTCAGTGAACCAGAGATGATTCCAATAAGGACATAAATCAAAAAAATCTTTCAAATGAAAATTGTTTAGTATGAAAAATTATATCAAATATCCTTTCGTAAGTTTCTCGTCAGTGAACCATGGAGGGGCCAAAATCAACTTTTCATCAAACCAAAAGCCTTTCAGTACGACTAGTATGAGAAATTGTATTGAAAAACTCCTCTTGTAAATTTCTCATCAGTGATCCAGGGAAGGCTCCAGGTGGGCCAAAACAATATTTTGTAGAATCAGAAAGTGTTTCAAATAAAAACAGTTTAGTAGAAAGTTGTTTTGAAAGGTTTTTTAAAATAATTTCCAGGGGCGGCTCCAGAGTGGCAAATTTTTTTTATAAACGTGTCAACCAATATGGGCAACATGTGGAGCACTTATTATAATTTTTTCTGTTCAGTTACATGAAAAAAATCTCTAATTTTAAAAATTTATTCTTGAATTTGGAGTTATCCCTCAATAAATCGAAAATGGTTACAAACAGTCATAGAGATGTATAGTAATCTGCGGATTTACAGACAATAAATACTCTACGAGCTCATTATTAAAGGCGGTGAACCCAGTATGGTGTCATCATACAAGCCGAAAGCCGAGGTGCCCAGACACTTATAAAGATAAGTGATTCAATTTGCGGGCGAGATAGTACAGAGAGTAAAGGTATTTTAATGAGGTCGTAAAGTTTTTGTTGCCTTTTTATCTACCCGGTAAAACTGTAAATGACTATATGTAGCAACATACAAAAAATGTTGGTTTTTCATTTCTACATCGTATGGTCGATGGCATTATTTCAAGAAAAACAATCACTACTTCCAAATGGTCAATAATAATATAGGAGTGAAAGGAGTCTAGAAAGAGGCTTCTATGTACTGATATGCCATTTAAAAAAATTGCACTTGGTCTTGTACAATCAATCTTAATTCAATAAGTATGTACGCTTTTGTTTAATATTGCAGGAACTTTTTTTGTTACAGCGATGAGATTAGGTACGTTATTTAGTATCAATCGATAGGTATTTCAAAGCGCTTTACCTGAATGGAATGTTTTGGAAATTACTTAGTTTTCTGTACCTATAGTCGAGTTCACAATTATTAGCCCCTTTTCACACTGGGCGATTTAGTAGCGCAATTTAGTAGTGCGGCTGAGTCGTGCACACCATTTGTACGTGATGTCCCTATACCTTTCCACATTAGGCGATTTAGCAGCGGCTTGCTCTCATCAACAAGCCGACGCATCTATAAATTAAGCGAGTCAATTTGCTGTCGATATAGCACAAAGAGTAATGCTATTTTAATGAGGTCGTAAAGTTTTTGTTGCGTTTTTTGAGTGCTGATAATACATGAACTCGACTATACCTATATTTTGCTTAAAAATTATCTCCTTCAAATATTCACTGAATAGTCAACCTTTATATGTACTATATATGTCACAAACCTCCCATTTTATTTACAATTTTTCAGACATATTTCTACATACTCATAATAAAATACCCTTCTTCCCTTTGTTACTTTAGGATAAAAGAAACAGTTAGTTTTCGAGAAAATGAATCCTCTCTTTTTTTACGTAAATAGCTAACCATAATGAATATCCAACCTTGAATAAATTAATTAGTATGTAAACTTTCATAGTATTCGCCGATCTCTTCGAATAATTTTAGTATTTTTATTGGAATCAAAAACAAACAAACAAAAAATTATATCTCCATCTGATCACGTACGAAATAGGTTCTGATTTACTCGGTTAGGGTGGCAGAAAAGCCTGGAGGTAACTGTTAAAGTTTCGATATTTCCAATAAATCTCAATCGACATCAAATTTCAAACATTCAGTAACTACCTTGTCTACTTCGTTTGGCAAATTATCAAATAATTAAACATTCATTTCTCTCGACGTTGTCAGATCACCCAAGAGTAAACAGTGTAATACCAAGCTATTCTATTCTACTCTACGAGCCTACGCGAATACGATATACTAAACCAATAATTCTGTTTATTTGAGGGCAGGGTCGGACTGACTATTACTCCATATTTAATTTAAACGACGCACAAATTTCTGATTAATAATAAACATTCTTTGTTTTCTGAGGAAATACTTTGAGTGAATTATCTTTTATGCAATATTTGTTTGACAACAACTAATTAAAGCGTATTTGTGTGCATGAGAGGGTGTACATTTCTGGGTTTTTAAAATGTTCCGAACCAGAATGACACGAGCTTCGTTTCCACACATTTCTCTCGTCCTATATATAACCTTGACAATGTTTTATTACGAAACTATTTACTTTGAAATGCCTTTTAAGGCAGGTAACCAGTATGTGTCTCATAAGAATTGTTTTATTATACATTTAGCATCTAACGGTATTTATAACGTTGAAATTCGGCAAATTCCACAGTTGAAAGTTGGTCAGATATCTATTGCTCCAAGCCCCCGATTCTAATTACGAAATCGGGTATTTGAGGGTGCATTGTAATAATTAGGTATTTACTTTTTTATAGTTTCCCATTAAATTCTATTACTTCATGAGCGCACTGTGATAGAATTTACTTTGTTTGAGTGTTCAAACACAGATAAAAATCTCAAAATACACTTTGGAAATAACATGTTCTGTCGGAAGGTTGTTCAATAGTAACTGCTTTTAGTTTCCTAGTTTAAAAAAGGGAAACTTTGTTTAAGCAAATCAAATATCATATAATAATGTATAAAATGATTCAGTAGAAAAGAACGTAAATGTCATTAAACTTAGTTTAAATATAATTATACTCTATTTACTAAATAGAAATAGTTATGCCATTCAATAATTTATGTTTGCTTTGTCCAATGTATGCAATGATCAGTTTTACACGCGACAAATGAACAGAAGCGGGAAAATAAAAAAATGATGTAATTCGATGTAATATTTTTTTGAGGAATTAAGGTGATAAAATGTATAGTTTTAAATAAATACAAAAAAATCTAAAATTCTTTATTAATTATAACAAAAACAAATATATATGGTTATACTTAATTTTTGGATTTATATATAGAAAATGACGATACATTTGTACGGTCGTAAGCAAAAAAAAAAAATAGGACAAGTCTTATAACGGTATTTTGCTAAAATCTAGTTGTGTATATCTAACATTAATTTTTGTGACATTGTCAGTTAGTTGTCATATTGTAAGTGTGCAAAAAACTAAATATAAGCGATTTAGTTAAATCTGGAGTTATTGCTAAAGCAGAAGATGGATGGTCAATGAGACAAATTGCACTTCGTTATAATATTGACAAAAATTCGGTGTGTAACATTTTAAGAAATTGGAGAATAAACGGTACGATTAGTAGAAATACTGGATCAGGGCGACGAAGGATATCAACTCAACAACACGATTTGCAATTGGTAAATGCTTTAGTAGAAAATCTATTTTACTCAGTTATTCAGGCTGCTGATGAAACGAATTTTCCTGGATCGGGTAGTATTGGTCGCCGGCGAGCAAGATAATCGGAGCTATGCTGTCTTGCAGCAGCACAGAAATACTTACTTAAAGCTGAACATAAAGAAGCTCGAGTAGGATTTGCGCTTGAATTTTTAGCGTATGATGTAAATTTTTGGAACAATGTAATCTTTACAGACGAAAAAAACTTTCCAGTCAACACACAGCGGTCGTATTCGTGTTTACCACCCTCCGAATACTCGATTCGATGAGAAATATATATCTAACAATGATAAAAGTGGTAGATTTTCCGTCAATATGTGGACTTGGTTATCGGCACGTGGTCCTGGTGTTTTGTGACATATTGAGGAACGATTTAATAGTGAAACGTATATTAGAATTTTAGACAATATTATGCTCCCTTCTGTGTCACAATTATTTCCTAATAATGAGTTCATATTTCAACAAGACAATTGTTCCGTTCATACTGCTCATACCGTAACTAACTGGTTTCAAGATAACAACATCAATGTTCTTAACTGGCCCAGTCATAGTCCAGATCTTAACCTTGTGGAAGAAGTATGGGGACTAATCGTAAGAAGTATCCAAAAACGAAATGTGAGACCAAGGAATGCCGAAGAATTACTGGAAAAAGTAAATAATGCATGGGTAAATATTATTACTAATGATTATTGTATAAGGTTATTTAATTCTATGCCAAACAGACTTATAGAAGTTATAAATAGAAATGGTGCAATAACGAAATATTAATAGTTGTAGGATATCCTTTGTCCTTTGATCCAGGATTCCTACTAATCGTACCGTTTATTCTCCACTTTCTTAAAATGTTAATGTGTTTGTTAATGTTATAACGCAGTGCAATTTGTCTCATTAACCATTCATCATTTACTATAGCAATAACTGCAGCATTAAAATAAAAAATAAATTAAAAGTGATATCTGTTTTATTTCGGCTACTCATTACATATTCAAATAGAGACAGATTTACATTAGAAAAAAAAGTTGTCCTATTTTTTTCTGCTCACGACAGTATGATATAGGGTGAAACAATTTACATTTATTGTATTTGCTTATTTTATGCAAAATATATTCGATACAATTTAATACTGTTAGACCGTCTCTGATTCAGACGAAGAAGAAGAGTCACTTCCCACATGATATTAGTGGCTCTACTACAATGTCCATTGTAATGTCAACCTGACTCATTTTTCTCTTCGTTTTGCGCAAATCGAATAGCCTTTCCACAATGATATGGAGGCAATCGCAAAACTGTGTGACTTTGTTCTTTTACTATTATTTTATCCACTATATATTTTGGCACGATGAGAGACTGTTTGACAATAAGATGCAGGTGGCTCTCACCACATGTGCTTCGTAAATAATCGACTTACTTGCCAACCAGGCTTATATCTGCTTTTTTCGTGCCAGAATTCGGCGTTGTCCATCACAACCACAGAAATTGCGACCAAGCATCCCAGAATTTGAGCGAACCATTTCGGAAACTTTACCATTCATTTCTTCATGGTAGTATCCTGTTTTCTTTGGTTGAAAGTAGAACAAATTATCCTCAACAAAACCGTCCTCAGATCCTATATGAAACACTATAAGGTGGCCTCCTTGACCTGATGGATCTTTTAACCCTGTTATTAATCCCTGGATGAAAGCCTGTCTCGGATTCAAGATTGTTGTGTCCTTCCATACTTTAGTTATAGTATGGCCAGCGTTCCTCCAAGTCTCATCTAAGAAGAACAATTTCTTGCCTTCTCCATAATTTCGGATCGCTCGCAGGAAACGTCGCGTCGCCTTTAGGTGATGATCTTCTTCTTTTCTCTAAGGACACTATTATGTGACCTTTTTGAGAAACTATAATACTAATAATACTAAAGCAAATTCACGTTAAAACATGGAGAAATAAAATTTATTTTTACTCACCGAAAGCCAATTTCTTTGATCAATTTGTTCAAAAATTTTAATTAATGGGAATAGTAAATTGCTGCTCTTCATTGACTGTTCCAGCTAGTTTTATTTTTTTAGATACCTGTCGGTTTCAAGAAATGCTTTTCATTTTCCTTGGTCATATAGTTATGATTATCTATACAGGAAACCTGCTCTAGAATTGGTTTTCATCCACCACCGCTAACATTTTATCTAGAGTTGGTGGTTCATTTCTTTCGAAAAAAGGATTAATTAAATATCGAACATCATAAAAAATTTTTAGTTTTGTCATCGATGTTGTCTAAAATTATCCGTTGTCGGTGATATATTTTCAGTGCCTGAAATAAGGGTGTTTCCTGATATTCACGAAGAATTTTGAAAACACTCTGGCCACTCACACCTGAATTAAAACGTGTAATTAATATAGTAATAATAATAAACTCAAACATAAACTATAATAAATATATATAGTTAAACTAAAAATGCCCCGGAGAAAAAGTATATTGAGATACTAATTAACATGCCTCTATAATACATTTGCAGTAAACTCAACGTTTTGTGTCTTAGGGTTATCCAGATTCTCTCCACCGCAAGCCTTGTACATATTTAAAGCTTATCTTTAACTGAAAAATGACTGGCTCTCGGTTTTTTTCAGTGGAGAAAGAGCCCGTTCGTCTATAATTAATATGAATCGAAAGAATTTCTAACCTCAAAAAAGTGGTTCTGACATCAATCACTATTAGTTATTTTCATTACGTAAAGTATATACGATTGGAATTGAAACTGGTCAGCTCTAAAGCACAGGACCGTACGTACTGAACTTGATATTTTGTCCTATATATTTGGCAATGGTATTGAGATTCGAACGGTAGTTGAAACTGTGCAGGCGAGTCCGAGACTGGCAATGTAATCAGCCTGAATGAACCATCAACGACTGCACTGGTTTAAAGGTAATAAAACGGACAGGCCTACTAGCACAAAAAAACTCGTAAATCGTTTCTTTATCTTGGAACGTGGAAGTCTAATATCGTGCTGTCTATGTGCCAGTGCAGCGCATAAATACCTATTATAATATCAAGCGTAGGAGTTTAGTTAGTTACTGTTCATATTTATGAATATTTACTACTGTATAAAAGGTAAAATATTTTAATTATTTACTAATTTACCATGGCTTTCTGGAGACCATTTGAAACAGAGGATAATATAATAACGCCCGAAAATCTTTTGTTATGACAAGCATTTCTATTTACCTCCGCCCATGTACAATAAAGAGATGCCGACTGTTTTTGCCGGCTTTTAGTTTTTATACGGTTTCAATTCCAATCGTATTTTTTATTATTAGCCGTTACTCGAGTCCGAGTATAAAAATGTTACAGTCGATAGATTGTGTACAATAAAAAACAGGTAAAAGGTGTAGTCTACTGTAATTCCCATTCATCTACGGTGCACACGACTATGGCTATAGAGGCCAATTCGGGAGAGCACATGTCGACCGCAGTCAGGACAAACATAGACTTGGTCAGGTCTTGGATTCGGCCTTCTTGCAGCAACATTTCCTTGATAGCTGGCCACAACCCCTCGCCATTCGGTTCTGTCCGCTGCAAGTTGTTCCCATTGCTCGTCTGCAATACCGCAGGATTTTAGATTTTCATGGAGAGCGTCTTTGAACCTCTTTAGTTGACCGCCACGCCTTCTTTTACCGCTTAGCAATTCACCATAAAGTGTACATTTAGGAAGGCGGTTATCATGCATACGATGAACGTGACCTACCCATCTTAGGCGTGCTCTTGAAATAAGCACCTCAATTGGAAGGCTGTTTGCTCTCCTGAGTACTTCCATGTTTGATATGTGATGGAACCAACGGATTTTCATCATACTTCTGAGGTGTCTTTGCTGAAAACGTTCTAATTCTTTCACATGACGACGGTAAGTGACCCAGCTTTCACATCCATATAGCAGTGTTGGAATGACAACTGCTCTGTAGACAGCCATTTTCGTTGACAAAGCAAGGTCGTGGTTGTCAAATACTCTCTCTCTAAGTCCCCAGAGTGCTCTAGATGCAGCGTTAATTCTATTGCGAATCTCGCTGTCCATGTTTGCTTTGTCATTAACAATATCGTATATACTTTACCTTAATATACGCAAATGTACACCAAAGTATTTAAAAAACTGTTGTATTAGATGAATGGGAATAACAACAAATAAAGGTAACGAATAACTTTTACAGCAATATTTAACAACGCCAAAACTAAACAACATATTGGTTGTATCACGGGATTTAAAAAAATCAAACAATAGAACAATTCTGTTTAAATATGGCTCACTTTTTTGAGGAGTAGCTTAACTATTTCTATTCAACAAATAGAGTATAGTAATTATGTATTAATATAAGCCATATCTACATAAATGTCATTAAAATTAATTTAAATATAATTAGTAGTACCTAAAGTTTAATATAGCATTTAAAAAGTTACATTTTAATTTAATGACTCGTAAATAATAAATTATACAAATTTTAGTTTGGTAAAACGATACAATAAAATAATAATAACTTAGCGGCTGAATACAGCTCTGTTAGAAATGTTTGAATGCCTGTATGAGCGTGGATTCCAAAACCACTACGACATTCTGCTAGCCTGATATTAGGCGGGCCACGCGAAGTCTATACATTCCTTTTCCCGCATTCTTACCACAATCGGAATAATGCCGAAATTCTTTGTAGAGGGCACTAGCGGTGTTTAAATTCAAATCTAAATAAATAGCCTAGCCATGAATTGTCAAAATGCTCCTAATACGTCAATTCTCCACAATTCGTTAACAATTATTATTAATAATTATCGTTATCAAAATTATAACTGTATATTACAATTTAGGACAGAAAAAAAACTTGGCAGCGGTGGGATTCGAACCCACGCCTCCGAAGAGACTGGTGCCTTAAACCAGCGCCTTAGACCGCTCGGCCACGCTACCTTATAATAAATCTTGTCTTTTATCGCTAATTATTCAAAATAGTTAACACATAGATTCTTATGTAATAAATTAAATTTCAAAACTGATGTCTTATACTATACTGTTGGTAACAATTAAAAAAATACCTTTGAACCGAGCTATTCGACAGAGATGTAATCGTTAGCCTGCTTGTTATTTGTTCGTCTGGGACTGTTTTTGCTTGAAATTTATATGCAATTTTTCTTAGAAAACAAGCTTTCTTTGAAATTTACCAAAAACGAGAAGATAATATTTTTTGTTAGGCTAAATGGCATTGGGATAATACGAAAGCTCTAAAGGGTTACATTATAATTTTTTTAAAGTTGAAATTTCAACATTTTCTTGAAATTTCAACTTTTTATTTCCGTACGGAATTCTAAAACAACTGATTGTGATTTGTCTACAATAAAGCTGTGAAGAGTATAAGTAGCCAGTTTGACGGTGTTCTGTGCTATAATAATTATAAACTTTGCTTTCACAAGTGGTTTATAACAATATGGATCACACTCACAATCTTAATAATCTCGATTTACTGGATATTTCAATAACCTATTACTTTTACTTGGGATTACAACACAACGAAATAATTTTGTTTTACGAAAAGACCCTAAAAAGACGTTTACGTAAAATGCACTTATACAGGAGAAAAGAATATACAAATGTTGAGTCGGTTATTTCCTTTCTTGAACAAAAGCTACAAGGTTTTAGACGTCCCTGAAGTTGCTTCAGATCAGTGTTGCCAACCATTGTCTTACAGAATTCGGTAGAATTACAACGAAAAATCGGTAGATTTGCTTTTCAATGGAAATTCAAAGCAATTCATCATTTACAGAACATATGTGATATAGTAATAATTAAAGATTGTTCAAAATAACAAACTTTATTTATCTTGAACGTAAATAACAAAATATACTTATATATATAATATATATATATATATATATATATATATATGAAAAATACTAGGTTCTCGGGTTGAACCGCGTCTGAGATTGTTAATTAATAATCTCAGACGCGGTTCAACCCGAGAACCTAGTATTTTTCATACCAACAACCGCGGAAGCTTCTCGGAACATATATATATATATATATATATATATATATATACAGTGTTGTTGTATCTCCGGGTGCTCTCCCGGGTCGATGATCGGCTCCTCCCTCAGCCACGGTTGTCTAAACGACGTTTCGATAATCTCATCTGGTATCTTCAGGTTCTCGCTGAAAGCTGTCTACTAGTCTACTGCTGATCTTTGTTGCTCGAAACTCGAGTTCGAGCTACAGTCGCATGCCTCGCGTCATGCATTCGACTTGAACATATGAATATATAGCTAATTATTCATCTAAGTAATGCGGCGCAAGCCATTTGAGAAGTTCACAAACAAACATAGATATTGTAAATATTCTGGTATCTCTCCTGTCTCGATATCAATTTCATAATAATATATAACGGAAGTGAAAATCTTCCACTAATTGAGAAAATAATAAAGAATTTTTTGTTAAATATTTTAAAATATTCCAGCCTCTAAAATTTCGGTAGAAATCAAAATTATTCGGTAGATCGGTAGATTTGATCACAAATCGGTAGAAATACCGAAAAATCGGTAGGGTTGGCACCACTGCTTCAGATTTAGATTTACTTTTTCCTCAGATTCATTTTATTACAGTCGACCAATCAAATGAAAATATAAAAAATATTGTGAAAAATATAAAAAATATTGTGAAAAATATAAAAAATA
Organism: Leptura quadrifasciata; assembly: GCA_963675555.1. NCBI lineage: Eukaryota > Metazoa > Arthropoda > Insecta > Coleoptera > Cerambycidae > Leptura > Leptura quadrifasciata. Next base: position 147,564,160 of record OY776675.1, read on the forward strand.
TTGTGAAAAATATAAAACAAATATTCCCACACTATATAGTTACTAAAAATAATATATAAAATGAAACAAAAACACCTGGAGTCACAAATCAAATAATAATCAATCAATTAATAAATAATATAAAACATTGGCTCCTACTCAAGTAGTTCCATCAATGTTCTGCTGTTTGTTCAGTACGTCGCCAATTGAACAGTAGGACATCGTTAGAAGACTAATATAGCGAGGGAATTAGATGCTTGTACCTATATTTTTTTAATTATATAAATTATAACTCGCTAATTGTTAGAATAACGCACTGATCTTAGAGTGAGTTATGGGGGCTTCGTTGCTCATTCATTCATAAGTATTTATATCGATATATCTGTGTCCTTGAACTACTATGATTATGTAATATATTCCATAGTTAGTCTATTTACGGCTTGCTAAAGTAAAATAAATGTATACTTGGTTTATCGAATGCGCCAAAATTCGGGGAGTGATTTTATACTTAAAAATACAAACTCATAAAAACAAGCCTGAAAATTAAGTTGATTTAAAAAAATTTCCTTTCGTTGTCCACCATTCTGACTAACAGCTGCTAATTGTAATAGATATAGTCTAGTATACTTTAACTTGGCATGTGTATGTATGAGTTAATATTTCCGTACGATTTCATTTTCTCTTGTACACAAAGATCTAGAAATATTGTCTACGTAGACGATGTTTCTGGACTATTGCTTTAACTTTGTGTACAATATGGGAGAAAATGAAATCGTACGGAAATATTAACTCATACATACACACGCCAAGTTAAAGTATACTAGACTATATACTTAATTTACTGTATTCATGGCATATCCCAAATAAATGTCAGGGCGGAAATATCGATTTGAAATTTTTATTATTAACGTATCACCAGCTCCTCCGCCATCTTTTTTTAATATTTGAAAACAACCAACGAAATGAAATCGATTAAAAAAGTTTCGTTTCGTTGTCCACCATTCTGACTAATTTACTATATCCATGACATATCCCAAATAGCCGTCAGGGCGGAAATATCGCCCACTACACAATTTAGAAATGAAGTTTTTTTTTATATACATTTATTTAACGCGGCCTATTTCCGCTACTGAGGCCTAACACCGACGCCTGTAGACGAGCTACCCCCAACTAGGAATTTTGCCTAACATTTAATAGACAAGGGACCGACGGCTTTACATCCCCTCCGAAGGATGGTATATCTCCTATACAACCCTCGCCTAAGGTTGTATAGCTTCCGCGCATACACTGATATACAAGCCGCTGGAAGATGTGTGAGGCGAGAACGCGGTTTCCGTTGGAATGTAGAAATGAAGTTGATTTAAAAAACTTTATTTTTGTTGTCCAACATTCTGACTAACAGCTGCAAATGGTAATAGATATTCTTAATTCACTGTATCCATGGCATATCCCAAATAACCGTCAGGGCGGAAATATCGATTTGAAATTTTTATTATTGACATATCACCAGATCCTCCGCCATTTTTCAAAATATTTGAAAACTACTACCAAATTTAGAAATGAAATCGATTAAAAAATTTCCCTTTCGTTGTTCACTATTCTGTCTAGCAGCTGCTAATTGTAATAGATATACTTAATTTAATGTATCAATGACATATCCCAAGTAACCGCCAAGGCAGAAATATCGACCGGTTTGAAATTTTTATTATTGACGTATCACCAGATCTTCCGCCGTAAAAAAAAATATATTTGGAAACTACCAACAAATTTAGAAATTAAATAGATTAAAATATTCCCCTTTCGTTGTCCACTATTCTGACTAGCACCGGCTAATTGTAATAGCTATACTTAATTTAATGTATCAATGGCGCATCCCAAATAACCGTCAGGGCGGAAATATCGACTACTATACAATTTAGAAATGAAATTGACTTAAAAAATTCCCCTTTCGTTGTCCACTATTCTGATTAGCAGCGGTTAATTGTAATAGATATACTTAATTGAATGTATCAATGGAAATTCTCAAATAACCGTCAGGGCGGAAATATCGATCACTATCTAAATTATATAGTGGTCGATATTTCCGCCCTGACGGTTACTTGGATATGTCATTGATACATTAAATTAAGTATATCTATTACAATTAGCAGCTGCTAGCCAGAAGAGTGGACAACGAAAGGGAAATTTTTTAATTAATTTCATTTCTCAATTTGGTAGTAGTTTTCAAATATTTTAATAAAATGGCGGAGGATCTGGTGATATGTCAATAATAAAAATTTCAAATCGATATTTCCGCCCTGACGGTTATTTGGGATATGCCATGAATACAGTGAATTAAGAATTTCTATTACAATTAGCAGCTGTTAGTCAGAATGGTGGACAACGAAAATAAAGTTTTTTAAATCAACTTCATTTCTAAATTGCGTAGTGGGCGATATATCCGCCCTGACGGTTATTTGGAATATGCCATGGATATAGTAAATTAAGTATATCTATTACAATTAGCTGCTGCTAGTCAGAATGGTGGACAACGAAAAGAAACTTTTTTAATCGATTTCATTTCGTTGGGTGTTTTCAAATATAAAGAAAATGGCGGAGGATCTGGTGATACGTTAATAATAAAAATTTCAAATCGATATTTCAAGCAGCGGCGATGCGGTGCGGTGTGGTGTGATCACAAAAAATCTCTTTCTTTATCGCGTAAGGGTAAGAAAATGATACATAATTAAGTAAATTTTAATTCGAATTCATATTGCGGTGAATTTAAATTACGTAAAGACAAACAAAATAAACAGTAATAGAAAAAGGAAATTTAGAATAAATAAGGATGTAACATAAGATACGTATATCGTTTTAGGTTAGGATATCCGAGTTGTGACGTATTAAGTCAGATTTCCGAGTTATGACGTATTAAGTCGGAATTTCCGAGTTGTGACGCATTAACTCTGATTTTCGGAGTCGTGACGTATTAAGTTGCAATTTCTGAGATGTGACGTAGGAACACTGAACTCGGATCTCGGATGTCAGATTGCACGATCGGGCTTCCGTAATATATCGTATCAGTGCTGTTGTTGGAAAAAGAAAATTTGTTGTCAGGTTTGTTGACATCCCTGTTAACTCGTAAATTGTAAAAATAAACACTAATAACGCTAATAATTTAGTTTTTCGGTTTTCTTTGTTAAGTAAGGTACCTTGTAGGACTTTGCTACTAATGCTACTTAATGATTCATTTAATATATGCATTCATAGATTTGGCATGAGCCAATGTTGACATAGAATATAATAGGTTAGGTAGTAGTAATTTCTATTTATTAATATTAATGGTTTTATAAAAGATTATTATCTATTGCTGTGAAATTTATATTTTCTAACAATATTATTAATTCCCTGCCAAAAATGGCATATAGAAACATCTCCAAAGTAATTTAAAATATATACTTTTCTATAAGCATGGAGAGGATCTAAGTAGATGATGAAACAGTTTTACATATGAGTTTCAATGCCATTCTATTGCACAACGACTTTCCATCATATTGAGAAAGAATATGACTGTATGTGGAATCGACTAATTTCGTTCAAAAACTGATATCAGTCTCATAGAATAACCTCATAGCTTTATTTTTATCTGTTTCTATGAGCACTTTTTGGCAGGGTTGTACTTCAAGCTCAAAAGTTTCTAATGAGTTTGAATTTGTTACCATTTTAGAAACAGAATGTCGACGACGGCTGTTGTTGGATACACTAATCGATGGAATCGAAAAAGAACAGTCAGATTTTTGGGATCTCTATCTGCTCAAACCAGACGACAAGTAGAGCTTGCAAGAATAGAAATACGTACTCACAGCAGCGTTCTGTAGAGATGATTTTCTCGAATCGAAAATAAAAACTGTTCATATGTTCAAAACATTTTGTTATGGGTAGGTACCTATATGATATTTTTTACATGATTTATAACATATTGCAATGTTGACAGTGAATTTGCCTATTTAGTCAAAATAGGATGCATAAATGTTCTTAAAATTTCACTTAAAGTGTAGATTGTTTTTAAGGTGATATGTAACATGTTTCTTTTTTAGTATGCTTTACATATTATGTTTCTTAATTATGCGAGAACATAGATTTTAACATGTATTCTATTATATCGGCTTGTGTAAAAAGTATTGTTATAACACAAATAAAATTGATTGAAGGCGGGCGTATTTTAATTTAGGCCCGAATTATTTGTGGCATATTGATTCATATTCGTCCGATAAATTAAAACCATACGGAATATGTAGCAATGGCTCTATAGATGGATTTTCAAGGCATATAATTTGGCGAAAAGCTGCCAGAACTAATAGTAATCCTAAAGTAATAGCGGGCTATTGCATAGGAGCTCTTAAAAAATTAAGAAAATGTCCTCAAACCGTTCGTACTGATATGGGAATAGAAAATGTTTATTTAGAAAATATGCAGTTATTTTTAAAACAATTTAATGGAATAAATATAGGGACTATATGCCACCGTTTTTGTATGAAACGAGTAAATCCAATCAATAATATTAATATATAATGCACACTTGGCTTTAAAAAAAGCGCGCATTCGGATATCATTTTCCATTGTTTCCCTGTTGCAAGGGGTATGATGATATCCAGTACCATCCAGAAAGAAAAGGGATTCGTCCCTGTCAGAAATTAGATACGTTTAAAAAGCGCTTGGGTTTGCTCTAATCATTTTGCCAAACATGCGTATGAACGGGACCTTCAAAATGACCTTTTAGGTAAAAAATGTTATATTTTATTGAAATTATGTATGTACCTATTACTTATTTTTTCTTTCTACTCCTACCCTTCATCGAAAATTAAAAAAACTGCAGTTCCGACACTAAAATTAGAATAAAGTCGTCCAGTTTGAAACATGCGAGGAAATATGTTACCTCAGACCTCAAAGTTTGAGGTTCCCAAGCCATCTACGTCAAATTGTCCAAATGTTAAAAACTTGTATGAAATTTTTGAGGCATCTTCAAAGCAGCGTCAAACTGATTCTTCCTCGAGCCCCCCTACAAGATAATTGGCAAAAATTCCTTGTTGAAGGTCTTTCACATTTAGAGGAAAATTATATAATAAATATGAAAAATTGCTCAAAATACAACTCTTTAAGGCTGCAATTATAAGTTAAAATATTATAAGGATCCTATGAAGAAGACTGCAAAAACCCAAATTGTAGAAGAAATGCTCAACTTGGTTCTAACAAAAAATCAAATTGACTTGCTTTTCTAAACGAAAGAAAAAGGCAATTTGGACACGAGAAGAGATCTCAGTGGCATTTACTATAAGATATTATAGTATAGATATAGATAATGCTACTTAGTACTTATATCTGCGAGATAATTTAAAGTATCCGTTGCCAGCATTATCTAGTCTTCACCGCTGGGCATCTCAATTGAATGTAAGTCAAGGTGTGCTCAAGGATGTTTTGATGATGATGAAATTAGTTGGAGAAGACCTGACTGACTATGACAAAACAGTAGTAATTCAGTTTAATGAAGTCAAAGTAAAATTCATAGAGGAATATGTCACAGCCAAAGGTCGGATGTTAGGTAAATGGTTTTTATTTGCGACAAAACTTTAATTTAAATTTATCTATTCACACCTTATCCACCATTGCCAAAGGCCACAAAGTAATGTCCATGAAGTTATACAACAATTTGTCCATTTATATTAAAAAAATAAATGTCAGTCACCTCTTTAAAAGAGGAGTAAAATTACTTTTACTTAAATATTCGTTTTATTCAGTTGTTGATGAACATAACCCGTACATAACTATTTACTACTTTAAAAAAATAAATTTTTAAACAAGTAAAAAAATTGTTATTCATTGTACATAGTCTGTGTTAGAAAAAAATCTAGGAATTTTTAGTTTAACATTCATAAAATATCGAGACCTATTTAGCAAAAAAAATAATAATAAAAAAAATAAACCAGCATCCCACAAAATGTATCTATTTTAAAAAGAGCCGCTGGTGCAAGCTGCTAGCAGACCAGGACCGTCACAACCTGGCTGGAGCGTATGACCTTGGGGGAATAAATCGGTGTAGATAAGCTTTCGTTTGTAGTTAACAATCCTTGGATCACCTAGTTAAATACTCACTCGGTACACTACGCGTGTATTTGTTATCCTTCGCGCTACAGCTGGTTCAAAGAGGAAGGCAGCTCGCTGTCATTGGTTTGTCCAAAAATGCTGTGAACGACCTTGTGGTAGTAGTAGTTCATATTTCAAGAAAAAAGTTGAAATTTCAACTTAAAAAAAATTATAATGTGACCCTTCAGAGCTTTCGTAGGATAACGATGGTAGATGCGCCCGTGTTTTTATTAGATCACAAGAAAAGTAGATTTAGTATTTTCACTATTTTCATATAATTTGTACATTTATGAGGGCACGTTTGTTTTTTGCGGCTGTCTCATATACGTTACAGTGAAACTGCCTGCTCAAATCTATTTTAAGTCTGTGAATATATGTAAATTGCGTTCATTCAATATCTACTGTATGTTGGCAGTACTTTTCTTATTAATGATGAGCCAATTATAGGTGTTTGCTGGGATATGCAGTGAAAAAGTCCGGTTTATGTATTTTCATATGAGATCATTTTGCTGTATATGATACTTGCATACTCTCATGTCTACACATACAACATCAGTGATCCATTTATGGTTCGCAATGAATTTATATAGATATAGAATAGAAAAATATATGTTAATCAGAAATCACTTTGAATGTACATAACATTAATCCATATCCATCACTCATCCATATGTATATTTGTATTATTTTGCTTCATGGGAATGTCTATAACAACTGAAACTAAAGAAAAGTTTGTAATAAGATGCATTTTTGTTTTCTTGACCTAGAACATGTAACACCTGATTTTGCTTACGAAACATTGAGAAATCCTGGACCTGAACCAATTTTATTGAAATGCACCTTGTTATGTTGCAAATGTTCAGAAATAAATCAAAAATGAAAATATTTACAATTTAAATATAGTTTTTAGTTAATTTTACGATGATTAATCTATCTGCTGATGGCTTCTGTTTTGTTTCTAAGATTTGGACGACGTAAAACTTGAATGGCACAAGAATGACGTAAATATATATTATACAGAATGAAGTCAGAGTTTGCTGCGTACAACAAAAAAACCTGCTATACTTTTTTATTAAAAAAATGTGCAAGATATATTTGTTCATTTACATAAGTGAAATAATTAAAACAGGTTTACTGATACTAAGAGTTTATTACAAGCGGATTATTCGGAAAATTAATTTTTTTCTTTCTTTTCCATTCCGTTTTGATGCCTTATCTTCTATGCAGTAATAATTTCTTGCATCTTCGTCCTCGTGGAATTTAGGGACATACAAAGATATAATTTTATACAATATCTACTTTACTGGCTAAAGGAACGATAATCAAAGGAGCATACGAGCGTCAATGCTGTCATGCTTCTGCCTGATAATGAGTCCGTTGTTTTCGAGAAGATTTATCTTGTAATTTCTAAATTATCGAGATGAAACAAAAACTAAACTGGTACCAGCAATGTAGTCTATAAACTGTGCACGATTTATCAATATTAATCCAGTGGTTTTTGGAGTTCAAACGGAACAGGCAAACGGGAATACTTTTTTACTGATTCACTATTGAATCAGGTTAAGACCTAGAAAACAGATATAGACTATCGCGTACATGCAGCATCAACCGCTGATATTTCCGTGTATATGTATATTTAGAACCAACCGCTCAACTCTAGGTCGACACCTACTGAGATTCTAGTCTCCAAAGCTAGGGTTGCCAGCCTAGACGTCCGAAACGCCTAAATTTAGTAGGCTGGGATCTAGGATATCGGATGCCTAAATCATTTTCACTCATCATTATTAAATATAGGTATACTGTGGGCAGAAATATTTAAATATAGCAACGTCTGCTGATCTTCCAGATATCTTTTTAAAAGTATGTTTTGCGTAATTGCCAAGTCTACTCTTTTAGATCATGCGGAATCTGGTTTTATTGATATTTGTATTCGTTAACAAGAATCGACTTTTTTCTTGATTTTGCGTGATCTAGGTATATGTATTTGTATATTCAGTTATTATATGGGTATTAATTATACCGAGTAAAATTTTTATATCGCAAAAATAACAGGGAAATTCGCTTCATAGCATTTGAGGCGAATATCAGAAATATGATATATAATGTGTGAAAATTTTGGGACTGTAAATTTTTGTACATCTATCACTGAATGTTGTTAGTTATGATGCCGTGCTTGGTAAAAAAAATCTGGAAGTTGTGCAATAGATAAACTCCAAAAGTTAGCCATGTACAATTTTCATGTCTCATTTATACATGTTCTAAGATAAGTAAAGTACGTTTTTCCGCTATTCTTCTAGCATTAGTTGCATTTTATTAGCAACCCCATCGGGTCATTACTGAAACATTGAATCTGAAGATAGATATTGATAGAATTGATAGAAGCAAGAATCGTTGATCAAAAACTTAACGATAAGAATAATTATAAAGCGAATAATATGATTTTATATATGGATTTGAAACATATGTACGTACGAAATTATACATAAAACCAAAATAGATTCACATAAATACACTCCGTTGCGGAAAACGTCGAGTCTGCTTTTTCAAATGAGATAAAAATAGATAAACAATGATAATAAATAGAATATTTCGCATACAGGAGCTAAATTATTGTTTATTTTTACACCTATGACTGATACTTGACAGCCCACTTTATATTTTTCATATTAGTAATTGGTTGAATGTAGTGACCTGCTATATAGGTATTTAAACCGGTGTAATTGTGGAAGTATGACTATTCTCTATTAGATTTTTTTTTTAAATTCGGGCTACGGTTTTGTTTATTTTTTATTGACACCCTCACGACTATATACAGAAAAAGGTTTGTTCCAGCAGACAGTTTATGAAATTTTGTCCATCGCATGGTCACAAAATTATTATTTGTTGTGTATAGTAGTTTTAAAAACCTTTATAAAAGTTATTTTGCTTTGAGACGGGTTAGATTCATCTTTATGCCTCGTGCCTCGAGCGACAGCGTGTATAGAATCTGGGAAAATTCAACACAGCGGATTTCAGGCTTCATCGATTGAGGTGATTCTACATGTGTATCAAACTACCGAGCTATAACCATACTTTCTCTCAAAGATTCGAGATAGTTATATACAACTGAATCTATCCCATCAGATTTCTCTTGTGCAGTATGATTTCGTATGAAAGCAAAATTTAACAGTATTCACTCAATATATATCAAATTATAGTGATAAACTAGAATAGTCTTGAGACAAAATCGATCATAACTTATTGTTAAATAAATTACAAAATATCGAAATTATCATCCCTCTAATATTATTCTCTCACGCCATACTAATTAGACAGGAAGCAATACGTCCCATTATAGATAGGAGGTTTTCATAGCCACATCTGAAGTTCCACAAGGTTCCAATCTTGGACCTCTGTGGTTTTCACTTTTTATAAATACTTTCAAATTAATTGTAACAGACTACTTTTTGTTGATTATTCATTAACTTTTCAAAACCACATAGTTGGTTAATTTTCCTACAATTTTCAAACTCCATTTCATTAAGAGACGTAAACTAAATTGCCAAGGAAACTTTTAGACTCCATTCTTGCAAGAGACAATTGTGGGCCTGGATTGCTGTTTCAGAACCAGTCATCTCAACAATACTCAATCCCGGAATCTAGGATCCTGGTATAAATTTATTATATATACAGGGTGTCTCACCGGGAACTAAATCGATCGATATAGAGAAAAGTACGCATCAGAAAATTTTTAAAATTTAGATAATTACTAATATCGGCGTGGCCAATCCAACTAAAATAATTACAAGCAGCTGGCACTTCCGCTTATACCGGAAGTCGATACCAACTTGCTTATTTCAAGTCGAACATCCTATATATTTTAGAGTTTTCGAAAAGAGTATAAAATTCTGAGTCGAAAATATGTAGCATATCCTATATCTAAACCTAGCCGTTTCAAAGATGTTTGACATTTTATAGAAAATTTGACAGGTGCAACGGTTTGCAAGAACCGTTATAACTTTCTTCTTGTAAAATATTCTCATTTGCTTCTTGTCACATAAAAGGAACACAAGAAGAACTACGTTCTACAACTGAAATAAATTCAATAATATCATATCAAGTGTTCCGTTTTTCGCATTACATTTTGTCAACTTCAAACCGCGAAAACTTGTTTACGTCAAATGGAACACCCTATCTTTTTTTACGTCAAGTTATGTAAAATTGAATTCCCTTTTTTCTGATATTAGCATTGTGGGGGTTAAAGTTACAACTTTTTGAAGTATTTGCGATTTTATTAGAAATTCATGAATTGTTGTAATCATTTCATAAAAATAGCCATGATTAGAAACAATCAATCATTATCTTATGTCAAAAAATGCCAGCACGTTTAAATTACACCCACGAAGACTTTTTAAATTTCTTTATTATTTACGGAGAATGTGATAAAGTAACTCGATATCCAGAAAAACGGAAACCGTCACCAAACACTGTAAAACGCATACTGGAAAATTTTAAAAATTATGGCTCTGTCAAGGCAAAAATGCAAAGAAGATAGCCTATTGTTGATGACGAAAACATTGAAATAGTCATTCTGGGATATTTTCATGCATTTACAAGGATGTCATTAAGACAAGCTGCTCTGGAATCGGGGCTATGCAAGGATTCAATTCACAGAATCTTATTAAAACATAAGTTTCACCCGTTTTCATTCCATATGGTTCAAGGATTAAAAGAAACAGATTTCCTAAGAAGACAGAATTTTTGTGAGTTTTTTCTAATAAGGTCTGAGGGTCACGATTCTTATTTGGGAAATATTATATGGACAGATGAAGCAAAATTTACTAAAAATGGACTTTTTAATATACACAATTCGCATTATTGGAGTGACTCAAATCCTCATATGTTCAGAGAGCGAAACTTTCAGGAAAGTTGGCAGTTCAATGTTTACTGTGCCATAAGAAACGATAGAGTGGTGGCATTACAATTTTATCAGGACAATTTAAACGGTAAATTAAATTTTCTCTTCTGCTAATATGTATTGGTAAATTTTTGTTTTTTTTTTTTAGGTGAAAGATATCTGAATATCTTACAAAATTTGAATAATAACTATTTAGAACATTTACCTCTCGCCGAACATAGAAATATTTTTTATCCCCACGACGGTGCCCCCCCACGTAACGCATATGTAATTAATAATTATTTACAAGAAACTTCTTATGATCAATGGATTGCCAATAATGAACCTTTCTTATTCGCTCGCCCGATTTATCAGTTCTGGATTATTTCATTTGGGGAACTATTAAAAATAAAGTTTATGAGAGCCCATTAACAACCATTGAAGATTGTATGCAAAGAGTAAGAAAAGCATTTCAAAACATATCACAGGATTCAATTAGAACAGCTACCCATGAGGAACTAATCCTAATGTGCGAAAAATGTGTCGAGGTTCGAGGGCGGAATTTTGAGCAATTATTAAATTAAAATAAAATCATATTTTAAATTGATCTTATCTCTGCTATTTTAGCTCATGCCATATCTACAATTCGATTAATACGCATGTTACAGTGTTAGTTTATTTTGCGTTCTTGTGGATATCGAGTAGCAAATTATTTTATCACATTCTCCATAAATAATAAACAAATTTAAAAAGTTTTTGTTGGTATAATTTAAACGTGCTGGCATTTTTTGACATAAGATAATGACTGATTGTTTCTAATCATGGCTATTTTTATGAAATGATTACAATTCATGAATTTCTAATAAAATCGCAAATATTTCAAAAAGTTGTAACTTTAACCCCCACAATGCTAATATCAGAAAAAAGGGAATTCAATTTTACACAACTTGACGTGAAAAAATACAGGGTGTTCCAGTTGAACTAAACAAGTTTTCGCGGTTTGAAGTTGACAAAATGTAACGCAAAAAACGGAACACTTGGTATGATATTATTGAATTTATTTCGGTTGTAGAACGTAGTTCTCCGTGTGTTCTTTTTATGTGACAAAAAGCAAATGAGGATCTTTTACACGAAGAAAGTTATAACGGTTCTTGCAAATCATTGCATCTGTCAAATTTTCTATAAAATGTCAAATATCTCTGAAACAGCTAGGTTTAGGTATAGGATATGCTATATTATTATATATATTATGCTCTTTTCGAAAACCCTAAAATATATAGGGTGTTTTTGTTTTTAACCAAGTAACAACTAAAATTAAAAACTAAGTAATTCTCGAAAACAAAGAAAAGAAATAAGATTTCTCATTCGATAAGAACAGAAGCTAAAAGCATTTAAAATTTATCTAGAAATAACAAGGATGGAAGATTGAGTGCTTCCACAAAATGAGCTCGACAGAGTAGTTGCATGGTGCACCAACAATTCACTGAAATTGAGTGTATCTAAATGCAAATATTTAACTTTTACTCAAAAAACTGCTGTACAAGGAATCACTACGGCCACATCCAGATTTTGTACCCCAGTCTTATACACACTAAATCCCAATGTAATATTTTATTCCCGTTAATAATAGAGTGGGGGCGATAGAGGGGGTGGCAAATGTAAAAAAAATTAAAAGCCCTTGGTTCTCGTATGCACACTAAATCCCAATTTAATTTTTTACTCCCTTTATTATTGGGTGGGGGTGGCAATGGGGATGGTAGAGGGGTAGCTAACACCAGATTTTTTTTTCAGACGTTTCATTCTTGTATACACAATAAATCACTATGATTTTTTTTCTCTCTTTCATAATATGGTGGAGGTGGTATTGGGGGTGACAGTGGGGGGTGGCTGATGCCAAAAAAATTTTTGACCATGACTTTTCGTACATACTCTAAATCGAAATTTTATGAACTCTCACCTGCTTGCTTTGCCTATTTACTCTTATTTATCACATTTACCCCCGAACCCTGCAACGGAACTAGATCAAGATATAATCTAGTTCCAGATCTCGTTACAATACATAAGTGTACCAAATTTCAATTCAATATCATAAACGGTTCCAGAGTAAATGTGCGCACAAGAAAAAGTTACAGACAGACAAACCGACAGACAGGCATACAGACAGACGGACCGACAGACAGGAATTTTTTTTGCTCAAATTTAAAATCTCGACGTTTCATGACATTTTAAGTCTACCACTGGACGTGGAAGTAATTAAACTTTGTTCGCTTTAATTATAATATAAATGACAACATTCTTGACCGTTGTAAAGAATTTAAGGATCTAGAAGTTATTTTTGATTCTCAATTAAGTTTTCCGCAACACATCAACTATGTAACTCAATCAGCGTCTAAACTACTTGGATTTTTTTTTTCGAGACACTGGAGTTGCTTTTCTAAGATCGAAAGCATTAAAATTTTATTTTATTCATTTATTCGAAGTAAACTGGAATATGCAGCTTTAATTTGGTTCCCAATTTATAATATTGCTATCCATCCATTGAATCGATCCAGAAAATGTATATGAAATTTTTTTTTTGTAACCGTCACGGCTTTCGACAATAAAATTTTACTTGATAATTTTAATATGATTTCCCTATACGATCGAAGAAAAGTTTTTACTATCTCATTTCTTTATAATTTATTAAATAATATCATTGATTGTCCAGCACTATTAAGCAGAGTAAACTTTTTAGTTCCTATAGACCTACGTCATATCACTCTCAAGCATTCTATTGCTCTTTTGCGCGAACGAATGCAATGTATAAAATCACCAATTATTAACATGTGCAGAATTTGTAATACTTTATCAGATCGATGTTATATCAATTTTAACAGCGTAAAATTCATCATTGATATACTAAAGAAATTTGACTGATTGAATGCAATTGTATGTAATGCACCATCTATGGAGTAACTAAGTATTTTTTACTGATGTATAGTTCATGTAATAAGTTCCCGATACATAAAAAACGCAACAAAAACTTTACGATATAATTATTATCGCCGTGAGCCATGGCGGCATGCTGCATCAGGCGACCCGACGCACATTAAAAACATATAAAAGTAATGGTATTTTAATGAGGTTGTAAGGTTTTTGTTGAGTTTTTTATGTCTCGGGAAGTCCTTACTTGGAGTACGCTAACTTACTATTAAGTATACTGTATGTATTAATGCTTTATGTGTTAGTTATTTGATTACCGTAAAAATAATTGTGACGCGGTGAAGAGATTTATCATATCAAATAAATCAAATCAAATAAATTTTATGCAGCAAAAAGTCAACCTCTTATGCATAAAATAGCAACAAACTTTTTACTAGGTGCTCTATTAGACAAACATTCAAAAATCAATGTTTGGGATAAACAACTAGGACTATAGGTTTTTCCTCCGTCTTTCTCCAATAAGACAACCATGTCCAATAGCGAGAAAGGAGGGACTAACTTCAGCAAAAATATGTTTTACAAGGGGGAATGACCCAAATGACATTGTAAATGCCTATGCCGACTTCTTCGCACAATCATTTTCAACTTTAGAGCCAGAAAACATCTCGTCAGATGATTTCTGTGACAATAATATCAACAGCATTAATATAGTTTCATTTTCAGCAAATGAAGTGTTATTGGCACTAAAAAATATAAAGCCCAAGTTCACCATGAGTCCTGATGCGATCTCCGCATTTCTACTGAGAGGCTGTACTGCTATCTTTGCTCACCCACTCATGATATTATTTAATTTATCTATTAAATGCCGTTGTTTCCCTGATATTTGGAAATACTCCAAAGTCTGTCCGGTGTACAAGAAGAGAAATAAAAACGAAATAATAAACTTCCACCCACTAATTATAATCTGTAACTTTGGCAAAGCCTTTGAAATCTTACTACATGACTCTATTTACTCTCATGTTAAAAATATCATTTCCAGTCAGCAGTACGGATTTATGAAAAGTCGCTCTACCACTACCAATCTCATATATGCTACATAATTCATATCTGAGTCCATCAAGATGCAGATGCAAACGGACGTAATGTACTTTGACTTCACGAAAGTTTTTGATAGGCTTAAACATAATATGTTGATTGCAAAACTTTCCAACTTTGGTATTTCGGACCAGCTCATAACTTTCTTTAGATCTCATCTAATTGATAGGCTTCAATATGTCGCGTATAATGGGTTTAAGTCCTATGACTATGCCTCAGATATTCCCCAAGGCTCTGTTTTTGGGCCACTGCTTTTCAATATCTTTATAAGTGACATAAGCAAGACTTTGGATGTGCACTTCTTAATGTATGCAGATGAAATAAAACTTCTACACAGAATCTCTGATTTAAACTACTGCGTTATAATGCAAAATAATATCTTTAATCTAAATTCCTGGTGTGTTAAAAACAAACTGTCGTTAGAGATTCTGAGTATACCTATGGGTATAAGCTGAACGACGAACAACTAACGCGACCGTCCACGTTTAAAGACCTTGGTGCAACTTTTGACAAAAACTTACTTTTGTCGATCATATCGACACGTCTGTATGTGACGTAGACAAAACTTTAGGTTTTATCGTACATAATGGCCGTGATTTCTCTAAACTTTAACCTTAAAATTATAATACTTTTCATTTTATTTCAATGGTTGTATGCCCGCGTTTTTTCAATGTGTAACCTCCTTCCACACAAGCCTCTGGCTTCTGGAACTGGGGGTTGTCTAGTATCTGTGGTGTTTATTTATTATTTCTGAGATCCAAGCTAGAGTATGCGTTTCTTGTTTGGCAATCCTGCTATAACACTCAGGTTACCAAATTAAAAAACGTGCAGCGAAATTTATTTTAAATCTCTAAATACATATCCGCCTATTAGTTTTCCTCAATCAAACCTGCTTGACATGTTTTCTATGTGGAGCTTAAGTAATAACGTCACTATCAACTTTTTGAGGAAAATCATTCACCATAAAATTAATTACAGTAAGATACTTCACAAATTTAACTTTAATATTCCTAGAGCTAATTCACGTCATAATCAAACTTTTTACCTGCCTAGAGCTCATACTAATGTCCTCAAATTCTCACCTATCATAATGATATTTATCAATAATGGGGCTCCCTGCCTAAGTTTGCATATCAGGATAAAGAATATTTGAATAGTACACATTAATAAAGGCATTAAAAGGATCGGCGTATTAGTTACGTTTTCCTCTAATAGAAACTCTATCTATTGGAGTGTTAGCTGCATTCAATTTTATACACCATAACTGATCACACAGCGAAAAACCTATTTTAAAATGTTGTTTATGAAAATGTTTTAGTAAATGAATTTTGGATTGGTATAGAAAAAGAGGGAATTACATTCATCTCGATGTAAAGAATTAAGGAAATACTGTTATCAGAATTATATGAGAAAAATTGAGACTAATATTAATAACGATTAACGATCCTCGAAATTTTTGGAAATTTATAAATGAAAAAAGAAAATTTTATAGCTTACCTTCTAGGATGTTTTACGGTGATGTTGCTAGTGAAAATAATCAGAAAATGCTTGAACTGTTTGCAAATTTCATTTCAAATGTGTACAATAATGATAACTTCGAATTCACAATTTTGACATCAATACAACTTTAGATGTTTTATTATATTGATGTGAAGGATATTATTGACAAAGTCATTAATTTGCCATGGAAATTTTCTTTTGGTCCTGATGGCATCCCTGCTTATTTGTTGAAACAGTTTATTTTTACATTGGCGATACCCTTGCACGCCATCTTTAATTTATCTTTTAACTCAGGTATTTTTCTCTGCTTTTGGAAGAAAAGCTACCTAAGAACAATATATAAATCTGGTCAGAAAGACATTGAAAACTATAGAACAGTTTGCATACAGTCAGACATTCTAAAATTATTAGATTATTTAGTAACTAGGAATTTAACATGGGATTGCAAAAACATAATAATTGTAAACGAGCAACATGGTTTTTCTCAGAATAAATCTACGTGTACCAATTTAGTTATTTATAATAAGTTTATTCTGAATTCCTTCGAACATAAGGTTCAGGTTGATTCTGTCTATACTGACTTTTCGAAAACATTTGACAGTCAACCATGATATACTTATTCCTAAATTAGAAAGATTATGTATCAGTGGCAATTTGTTGAAATGGATTAGCAGTTATCTTACTGGTCGATTGCAATGTGTAAAATATGGTAGTCGTCAATCATCATCTATTAATGTAACATCAGGGGTTCCACAAGGCTCTCATATTGGCCCTCTTTTATTTAATCTCTTTGTGAATGATTTAGCTTCAATAATAAAAAATACCAATTTTCTAATGTTTGCGGATGATCTAAAAGTGTTTAAAGTAATTGCAAATCTTTCTGATGCTGCATTGTTACAAAGAGATTTCAATAACTTACCTCATGGTGTGATGTAAATCATCTGCATTTAAATGTAAATAAGTGTTATGAGATAACTTTTGCAAGATGATGATTATCCTTAAGCGTCATTTAGATTGGGCGTAAATAAGTGGATTTGTGTGAGATACTTGTTTATTTGACAAATCCTGATACTAATCCTCATACTTTTTTGACACATTTTTTGTGCGCAGTGACAATGCGCTGATTGTCCCACATACATTGTGTATATGAAATTAATTCAATATACATGACAAATCAGCGAATACTTTTATAATTTGTGTTGGTTTTGGAAGCCGTGACATATGAAAAATGTCATCGTGGATGAAAGAAAAAACCCTGTTACTCATTGAAAAGGCAAGGCAATTTAACGTTTGTTATGTAAGGAGTAAGCAGTATAAAGTTCGAGGCGATATATACGAAGAAATTTGTATCTCTTTATTAAAAGCTTTTATTAAACTTGCAATGTTTGTTTGTTTGTTACTTAGTTTGTTTAGGACAAATCTTGCAATCAGAATTTCGATTAGTTCTAATTAAGCTAGATCTTTGAAATTTTGCACATGTGTATAAGTCCGGTGACAAAACACTTTAACATTTTCATACAAGAAAAAAACAAGATGGCGGCTTCAAGGCAATTATATAATGTAACAGAATGATGATTTTGATTTACTTCAAAGTTTATTTTCTACTTTTTAGAGCATTTAAATAAAAGTATTTAAAAAAAAATTATAATTTTATTTCAGTATATGTGGTGCGACTTTTTGTAACAGATATTCGAAGTCATCAAGTCCCATTCGTACATAGTTCCTGAAACAAAGTCCTATCCTCTCGCGTTATTTCAGAAATTAACATGTTGTAGACTCCTTGATTTTCCCTATATTTCAGAAATGTGGGTTGCCATCATTTGCGTTTTTGGCGCTTCTTTTTTAATTTATAAATAATAACAGAGCATGCAATTAAAAAGGGAAAATTGTTCGCAGTTTCGTGAGATATATTGATTAATTTCTTCTTAAGTGCCACTTTATCATACCTCAGACATATAAGTTAAATTTCGATACAAACCCAGATACGTGTGCCCAATCTAAACGTATCTTTACAAGATTAATGATAGCGTGTTGCGTAAGACAAATCATGTAATGATCTGGGAATTATCCTTCATAGTAAGTTATCTTTTAATAGTCATATAAATGAAATAATATCAAAGTCTCTAAAAATGCTAGGATTCATTCAAAGATCTGCAGTAGATTTTTCCATGAACTGTTTAAAATTGTTATACTGTTCAGTGGTACCTACGTTCAATATTAGAATATTGCTCGATAATCTGGTGCGCCTATTATAACATACACATTAATAATATTGAAAGTGTTCAGAGAAAGTTTCTAAGGTACTGTGCATTTAAGTTGGCGTATTTGAGAGAAGAATATGATTATGATGACATTCTTGCTCAGCTCAATGTCAATACATTACAACATAGAAGGTTGGAGGCTGACATATGCTTTCTGCATAAGACACTTAATGGTTATATTCATTCTCTAGACCTCACTCACTTAGTAAGATTTAATGCCAATGATAGAAAAACTCGAAATTCAGATGTAATTTATGTACCATTTCATCATACCAATTATGGATATAATGAGATGATGACCAGAATTTTAAGGACTGCTAATGCAATTCAAAATAATGTCGAATTTTTTCGATCTTCAACGATATCATTTAAAAATCAATTAAACAATTGTAGCCACACTGTATTATTTGTAAAATACTGAGTGATATGTTATGTATTTACAGTACCTTAGTCTAGAAATGTTATTAATTTTTTTGACAAGGAATTGTCTCGTAAATAAATAAAATATTTAAAAAATGAAAATTGAACTCATAAAATTGATAGCCAATCCATCCACCCACATAGTTAAATGACAAAATTACAATGTTTCATTAACACCAAATAAAAATACATATTTTGCCCTTGTCCCAACCCACCACGGCAATTAAAATATATAGTCGTGCATTAAACTTGACACCAACATCAACACAAGCCATTAATTTTGTCGTATGACTTTGCCAAAAAACTTTTACCGCATATATAGAACACTCTCACCAGTCATACGGCATACGATAAACAAAAACCGTCACACCTGGGATGGATCAAAACAAAGGAGGCGACCGAAAAAGATGACTAAGGAATCCCAGTTTGCTTGATACGAGGAAGTGGGCGTCGGAACGCGACGCCACTGCAAATGGAACGCTATAAGAACGAGTCAAGCTAAAATATTCGTAGTTAACCTGGGAACCTCTCCTCGATCCTTGACCGTGTTAAAGTGGTTTAAGTGCACCCCATCACAAAATGCCTGGACCATCAAGACCCCTCTGGCAAGTAAGTGTGATGATACTGCAATTGTTAATTCATAGCCAACTTGTTGCCTCTGAAAGATTAACTTTTGCCAGGAAACTGAAAACGGAATGTTGATAAAATAATAACGCGCATATTTTAGGTTTTTCTCAACAGTTTAAGTGAGCGGCAACAAGATTTAAAAAATTTTATTAAAAAATTATGTACAAATTGTGATTTTTACCTAATAATACTAATACTGGAACGAAATAGCGAAATAAGACAATATTAATGAAGTGTGCAGTGAAAATTCTCCAAATTCACCGCGTGGTATGGTGTGATTCATCGTGTTCTAACTTTAAAATTGTTTACTCGCGCCGAAAGCTGTCTATTTCAGCATCTCTGAAAAGTGTGTCACCTTTGCTAAAATTACGTGAAAATGTGAAACTAACAGTCTTCTAAAACATTAAGGGTCCAAGTCCCCGAGGAAATAGTTAGCGGGGATGTTGTCGAACACTTTCCTCAGAATGTCGATCATGATGTCCTCTATGGTCTTCGAGAGGATCGGACTGAGCGATTCAGCGACTGGCCGCCAATTCGAATTGAGATAGGCATTGGTGGATTCCTCTGAAATTCGAAAATAGATTCGTTTATTTTAAAGTGTTTATTATGATAAGTAGCTGTTTACCTAAAGCTTTGATGCCGTCGAATAAATTGGCCATATGTAACTTTAAACCTCCAATACTAAATTTGACGTGGACTTTGGTTACGTTGAAAAAGTGGAAGCCATCGTGTTTCTCCATAATAACGTCACTTTTGATATTTATTTCCAAATTTTCTGAAACATACAAACATTAATGCGGGGCTAAAATTAGAACAGAGTCGTAATATCTATCATATTACACCTTATATTTTACAGACATAGGCGTATCAGAATGGGGACGTATTCTGATGAAGTAAATTTGGTGTGGCATTTTAAATTAAAAAATTATTAACTCATCTTTCTTTAATAATTATTTAAAGTAAGCGGATTTTAGATTTTCTTAACACAGAATTTCAGAATGCCATTAATGAATTACCATAGTTACAAATAAGAGACTTGTACTTGCAGTTAGAGGGCCACTCTATTCATAACGCTATTATTGATCGCGATTGCTTTAATCAAAATTTTCCTTTGCGCTGGATAGGGCACAGCAGCCACCGATATTGCCTGACTTAATGCTAATTGATTTTTATTATTATGAAAGTTACTACAGCAAAAATGTGGAAAGACCAGATTCAAAATAGATTAAGCTGTGTAATAAGACACAGCGAGCATGTCTCGAAATGACCGAAGAAGAATTATGGAAAGTCGTCGTCATAAAGTTAGTATCTTCAGGAAATGATTATAACTGAAAAGCAGTCTTATTCATCTCCCGATGATGTTGACGCACGCACCGTAAAAGTTGAAGGCGGTTCTCAGACGCCCATTGAAAAATTCAGTCGTTCTTGATTATAAGATTTAGTCCATGAAAAAGTTGAAAATACCCCAAAAGTTCCGTGAGAGGAATGAGACATGGGTACCCCCTCAGCGACTACCCCTAAACTCGAAAAACCACAACCTCTATTTTGCGTTTTTTTTTCATTGTAGGCATAAGGATACCATGTAACATCTTATCAACCTCTGGGGTTGAAACTACCCCCTCCCCTAATACTGAAATATTCCCAAAAAAATCAAAATGCATGAAAATGTATTTATCCCGGTTTTTGAGGGTGCTCAACACGATGGTAATATTCATTTCTCCCCTACCCTCCACCAACCACCCTCAACTTGGGGGTGGTTGAAAACGGGGAGAAAAGATTTTCCAGTATGTTATATTTTTCGATGGATTTCAATGTTAGGGGTGGTGGTAGTTTCAACTTCGGGGTTGATGGCATGTCTCATCTCTCAACTCCCGATCCAACGAGTCCCCACATGCCCAATATCAATAAATATGAAAAGGGGGTGGTTTTAGGGGTGATTGGGGAGGGTGCCCATGTTTCATCCCTCTCGCAGATCTTTTATATTTTCACCCTTTTTTGCAACTTTTCCACGGAGTATTATGACAAAGCACAGCAAGTAAGGGGGTAGGGCTCGAATAACAGGAAAATAGCATTACCTAACTTATAGACAGGCCACACGAATTGTGAGGGTCTTCTACCGACTCACTGACATTTCTGAATTATTTGCAATTTTTTAAACAAGTACTATTATATTCAAACTTAAGAAACTTATATAGTTAAAATCTCCAAATGTGAACAGATGAACACATATACGGACAGATATTTTGAAACTTCTCTTTATGAAAGATTTCTACATAGAAAAAAGTCCAAATGGATCTAAAGTCTGGCTATGCAGCAGGCCAGGCCATATTACGGAACTATAATTTTTTTATCCAATTATCATAAAGAAGTCTGGTTGATAGCTGAGTGGGTTAAGGCGCGAGGTAGCAATCGCGATTAATCACACGGACATCGCACCACCGGGTTCGAATCCTGGTTCCGGCACTGTCGGAGGAAATGGTTGTATGTCCGCGTTTTTTCAATGTGTAACCCCCTTCCGCACAAGCCCCTGGCTTCTGGAATTGGGGGTTGTCTAATTTATGTGGTGTTTATTTATTTATTATTATTATATGATTGTATTATGCATATTAGGTAACGATGACAAAATAGATTATACTGTACCGTGGAGAGTTATATACTGTACGATTATGATATGCTTATTTGGATTGGCAGATTCTAACTTATTTACTATTGTATCACAGTTATTACAAAATCTGCAAAAGTTAAATCGGCAGAAACTATTAAAGAAATACAGTGTGGAAATAAAAGAAATATAAACCTGGGAGCGTGAGGTTATCATTATTAATTAATTCTTTATTACTTATTTTCTTATTTAATCGGTGTCATAACTAACCCGCTTTCATATGTACAACTTCCAGCTCATTTTCAGTATGACTAAATGAGTAATTAAAATAATAGGTTTGGTAAATCTGACGTGACATACTTGGTAATTGTCAAGTAAATAAAATACATAAAAATTGTGTAAGTACGGAAGTTTTTCTTTTGTCAATAAGGTCACAAAGCCAACGCTGTCATAGAATATAAACCACTAATTATAACTGGGTACTAAAAATATACTGGAATTTTAATATTGTGTAGTATTTATGTTCTAAGGTCTTTGTATTTCATTATGTATTAGTTAATTAACCTGTTGTGGTACGAGCAAATTGATTATATACTAATAGTGGCTGACATTGATATAGAAGTGCAGCTTATGTAAAACCGCGGTTAAACGTTTAAGACCCAATTTCATTAGTTATTAAAGTAACAAAACTACTTATCTAACAAGTTACGATATTTATACCTAGTAACTCGCTAAAGAACTGTTTGTAGTACTTTCAAGAGCCCTATATACAGGGTGATTCACGTAGGCCGTTCGTTAGAAGTTTTTCAACTTGCTGTTGGATTACAAACTTGAAATTTGGTATGCAGCCATAATCGATCATGTCTGTTCTAACCAAAATATTTTCATTCCTGCAGCTATACAGGGTATGCCAACAATAGTCGTTACCAACTTTCTTATTTTAAATGGAAACCTACATTTTTTATTACTTGATTCGATTAGCCTTCGAATCCTAAGGTTAGGCTAAAGTTATGTTAACTTATCTGATACGTGTACATTTTTTTGAAAAAAATTGCCGCTGTAGTAGTTTAAGAACAAATTTGTATATAACAACCCGCAAAAAATTATGAAGCCAAATTGATGAAGCAGTTAACTGGAAGTCCAGGCTAACACTTGATGTTCCATCGGTGATCTCATCTTGTACCATATGGGCGGAGGAAAATGTCGCAATGAAAAATCGTCAAAAAGTCGATTTTTTTAATATGGCACCTACTGTTTTTTGCCATCATTCGAAAAAAAATTGAATTTTAAGGTGAGTTACTTAAGCATTCCTTATACCTAACTTCACCCCAATGGAGTTATTCAATAAAAATTAAGAAATACCTTATCTTGCCGAGATATTGCTTGGTTTTTCAAGTATGCCATGGAAACAAATGACGATTCTAACAATACACTTAAAAACATGTATGCATATCTTGAGTTATTGGCATTTTTTGAAAGAAATATATTTTTTCTTCAAGAGTAGTGGGCTTTGGAAATAATCGTTTCATTTGAATTTTTATTAAAAAGTCCTATTGCAATAACAAATAACAACAAAATAACAACAAATGATGAATAATTTATTTCAATACAAATGCTCAATGTGTGTGCCGTTTTCATTGAGACAGTACATTAGGCTGCGTCATTTTATTGACGTGAAGTCATTTACAATTAAAATTGGAAGCATGGATGACTAATACACTCCGAACAACTCTTAACAAGAAACTAACTTATTAATATTTCGTCATTGCACCATTTCTATTTATAACTTCTATAAGTCTGTTTGGCACATAATTAACTAACCTTATACAGTACAATAATCATTAGCAATAACATTTTCCCATGCATTATTTACTATTTCCAGTAATTCTTCGGCATTCCGTGGTCTCACATTTCGTTTTTGGATACTTCTTACGAGTAGTCCCCATACTTCTTCCACAGGGTTAAGATCTGGACTATGGCTGGGCCAGTTAAGAACATTGATGTTGTTATCTGGAAACCAGTTAGTTACGGTATGAGCAGTATGAACGGAACAATTGTCTTGTTGAAATATGAACTCATTATTAGGAAATAATTGTGACATAGAAGGGAGCATAATATTGTCTAAAATCCTAATATACGTTTCACTATTAAATCGTTCCTCAATATGCCACAAAACACGAGGACCACGTGCCAATATCCAAGCCCACATATTGACGGAAAATCTACCACTTTTATCATTGTTAGATATATATTTCTCATCGAATCGAGTATTCGGAGGGCGGTAAACATGAATACGACCGCTGTGTGTTGACTGGAAAGTTTTTTCGTCTGTAAAAATTACATTGTTCCAAAAATTTACATCATGCGCTAAAAATTCAAGCGCAAATCCTATTCGAGCTTCTTTATGTTCAGCTTTAAGTAAGTATTTCTGTGCTGCGGCATGGTACCGTAGCTCTGATTCCCTTACTCACCGGCGACCAATACTACTCGATCCAGGAAAATTCGTTTCTTCAGCAGCCTGAATAACTGAGTAAAATGGATTTTCTACTAAAGTATTTACCAATTGCAAATTTTGTTGTTGAGTTGATATCCTTCGTCGCCCTGATCCAGGATTTCTACTAATCGTACCGTTTATTCTCCACTTTCTTAAAATGTTACACACTGAATTTTTGTCAATATTATAACGCAGTGCAATTTGTCTCATTGACCATCCATCTTCTGCTTTAGCAATAACTCCAGATTTAACTAAATCGCTTATATGAGGCATAGTAGTTTTTTGCACACTTGCAATAAATTATGACAACTAACTGACAATGTCACAAAAATTCAAGTTAGATGTACACAACTAGATTTTAGCAAAATACAGTTATAATACTTGTCCTATTTTTTTTTGCTCACGCCCGTACATGAAAAAATATCGCACCGCACTGTCCATTAACAAATTGAATTTGATTTTCCACCTCCATTACAATATGAGGATTTTCATGAGCCCAAAAATGTCCATTTTTTATATTAAATACCCCTCGTTGACAAAATTTTGCTTCGTCTGTCCAGACGATTTTTTGTAAAAAATTACAATCATGAATCCTTGTCAAAAATTGTTCACAAAAGTTGATCATGCGTACGTACCCGAAATGTAGCTTCTGTAGCTTTAGATGTGGTATTGAACACGCGGCATGTTCTGTCTGTTATTTTCACCATAAATTACAAACAAATTAAAGACATCATTCGGATAATGTTCATAATGAAAATTGCACGAATAAATTGAAACAATACGGCATAATGACACGATAGTGGCTAGGTTTGACATGTGGCATTTTTTCCAATGCCTGCTACAAAAAATGCTAATAACTCAAGATATGCATCTATATTTTTAAGTAAATTGTTACAATTGTCATTTGTTTCCATGGCACACTTGAAAACCAAGCAATATCTCGGCAAGATAAGGTATTTCTTGATTTCTAATGAATAACTCGATTGGGGGTGAAGTGAATTGCTTCATCAGTTTGGTTCCATAATTTTGAACGGTAAATTTATTCGTAAACTAAATACTATAACGGCAATTTTTTGTGGCTGTGTAAAAAAAGTGGCTATATCAAAACATGTAACAGATAAGTTAAGATAACCTGGGTTGTCTAAACTCAGAACCAGAAGGCTAATCGAACCATGTATAAAATGTAGGTTTCTATTTAAAATAAGAAAGTTTGTACCGACTTTTGGCACACCCTGTATAGCTGGAGAATTGGAAGTATTTTAGGCAGAACGGGCCTGATCAATTTACAGCTGTACCTCCAAATTTAGTTGATGGTTAACAATTTTATATTTTTTAAAATTTGACGAGAATATCTTACAAGATTTTTTTTCCAAGTTCATTTAATATCAACGCGATCTAAAATTTAATTTAAACAATTTACAACATATAATTTACTTAGACAAACTCCTTACAGTTTATTTCTAAATTCAGTTGTCAATTTAAGGAAGTTAAACACTAGATTTGCATAGCATATAGCTTATCTCTATATTAAGCCAATAAATAAATTAAAAAATGGATAACTTTCTACAAAAATTTCTTTTTGATTTTTTCATCACATATCGTAGTATTTTAATTCCAGATTTCCTAACCTGCACAAAACTGTGAAAAACTGTTAATTATATTTACATTACAGCATGCACCTACATTTTAAATTGATTTATGTGCATGTTGGGTTGTTTAATAGATAATTCAAACATGAAGAGTATCACTTAACAAAGCATCAGTTGGCGTGCCTGACATAAAGATTTCTACGTGAAGATATAGGTTAAATTATCGGATATCTATAAGTAAAATATCTTTAAAAATATGCAATAGCAGATGTACTGATTTGGCAATATATGGATATTCACAATTATGGTGGATGCGCGGGGCGCACTTTAAAATGAAAACTATAATATTTGTTTATTTATACTTCACTTGACGTACTTACATAGTTTAAAAATTAATTTTAAATCCATCTATGATTCATAACCACATCTAGAGATAGTGAAAAGTCAGTTTATATTTATTTTCTGCAGTCTCAGAACCTTTATTTTGAGATATATATTCGGGGGCAGTGACTCGGATTGACGGAATGTCTCGACACCGCAGACATATCGTACAAAAATAAAAAAGCATATAAACGCAAAAAATTGCATTCAAATAACTTTGAGTTTTAATCATCAGTTACTTGTACAACTTTTATTAAAAATTCCTTTTCTCAAGGTATTGTTTATAATTCGGCAAACGTTTGGAACCTACTAAATCCATTGTTTACGTAATCCGTTTTGACGTATATCTGAAGTGATGATTTGCAAATCTTAAATGGAGCAGAATATTTTTATCAACAAAATTCGGCGCAGAATTATTTCCGCTCAGTTGCACAGTGGCGTACACAGAAATATTTGTTGTTAAAGCTCGTTTAAGTTTTTGATAGTTAGATATGTTTATTTCAAACTGCCACAGTTAATACAATGCAATTTTCTAAATAGTAAATATGCAATGGGTTGAAATACGTCCAAAACTTAATTAACATTGGGTTCATAATATAACAAAACATAATTTCAGGTTATATATTTATTTATTTGCAGTATCAAACGGTAAAAATGCGACACATTTCTAGAAAAGTTCTTTTTTGAACATTCTTTTCAAAATCTAAAATCTTAACCTCGTTATAATTGATTTTATGGTTAAGTGATAGAGCGTGTTTGGCTAACATCTTCCTCTCTCTCTCTCTCTCTGCTTCAGATTTGTTTTGACAGCTTTTTAAGTTCACATTCCGATGTTTTTCGGAGTAATAAGAAATAACGTAGTTGACTGTTATCTGTTCAGTTTTCGAGGTGGCTGAAACTATTTTTGATTAAAGATTTTTGTTGTTAACTTAAGTTCAATATAAATGTAGTTCACAAGTGTGATTTATTTTGTAATAGTTGTGTTTGTTCTGTCTTGATGATTTGTCAATTTCAATTTTAACCTCAATTTAGTAAGTAACACAGTTTTTCCTGAAAATAAAGAAAATAAATTTATTCAGCGTAGAAATTGTTGCAAAGAGAACAGTGTACAGCTCTGTATTTTTTTAGAGATGGTGTATTTTTTTAGAGATGGTAAATTGGCAAGAAATGTATGCTCAAGATTGTGCAAATAAGGCTTGTAAAATTTTTAGTGATACCATAATATGTTATTTTCAGCTATGTTTCGCTCTGAAAAGGGTATCACTGTTTAAAAAAAAACACAGAAGGAAAATTGGATGACTGACGAATTAAGGGAATTAAAACAGAGTTACAATTTATAGCGACCTTGCGAAGATGAATCAAGCTTATAGGAATATTAGTATACTTTTGCAGAAACAATACTGCAAAGCACTTGTAATAGCTAAAAGAAATTATCATGAGAGGCAAATTCAAGAAGTTCATAACAAAACAAAGGCAATGTGCAACATAATAAATAAAATAAAAGGCAAATCAAACGAGTCAGATATCATAACTATAACAGAAGATGGCAAAAAAAACTCCAGATGCTATAGTGGCCAATAATTTTCATGAACAGTCTTTTTAAGCTCCAATGTGCCTTCTTTTGAACGATTACTGTCTTTAAAAAACCAGTTTTATCATCCGATATATTAATAAATAAGCTGAAATCGTCTAACTCTTGTGGATACGATAATATTTCCAATAATTTAATTATTAATACATTCTAAATTGAGGATCTGTCAGCCATTGGCTTTTTTGATAAACCTATCATTTAATACCGGGAATTTTCTAGACATTTTCAAGCTAGCTATTATCCAACGTTTATATAAAAAAGGTAATCCTAATGATTATGGAAATTACCGAGCCATCAGTTTACTTTGCAATTTTTCTAAACCATTTCAACTTGTTATCAAAGATCAGCTGCCTTAATTTTTGTACCAGAATGATTTATTTGTTTATCAACATGGTTTCTCTAAAAACAAGAGCATCGAATCAGCACTCTGTGAGTCCCAAGACTTAATTGTTAATGCCCTCGATAACAAGCAATATGCCTTTTCGATTTCTCCCGTGCTTTTTTGATGTTATTGAACATGAAATTCTATTGAATTAGTTATACGGTATGGAGTCAGAGGAGTTGCGTTCAACATCTTTTCCTCTTGCCTAAACAACTGGTTCATATCTGTTAACATGTAGAACAGTAACACCATCCTTTGCACTTTCCTATAGGCGACTATTCATAAATTTTGCAATAGAACAATTTACTGAATATTTTAAATGTTCTTGGACAGGTATATCACATGCTTAGTCAGCAGTTCATTGAACTCGCAAAGTCAGCAGTTCTTTGGTCTATGTAATCTGATATCGTTCGATATGCAACATCAGCAAGAATACATTGGGTGAAACACTAGTTTTACAAACATTTTATTGTTTTCAATGGCGTATTTTCCATTTTGGGACTCTGTAAGGCTTCAAATAGTTCAAAATACATATTATGGGTTTATTTTTGACTTGCGGAAGTATAACCAAGATAGTGTGAATATTTAAGAACCTCAATGAAAATTAATACTATCAGGAAGCTTCCCTTTTTGCTATTTGTACACCGTACACGTATTAAAGCTGCACCAAAACACCCGAGGAACAACCTGATACATCATAATGAGTGGTATTTTGTGTAATGATAGACACTTTAACAATTTAACAAAGCCTCAACACTCAACACTTAGCATTTTTTTAAAATCATTGACTTATAATGCTGTTAAATATCCCAATGATATGGATAATAATGTAAAAAACTTTTCCCTAGGTTTTCGTAATAGCTTAAAACAATTAGTTAACGTTTCCTAAAAAAATATCAACTGATGGCCTGTTTTATTGTTCTTCTTTCTTTTTATAATTATTTTTGGTTATATTCTTCTTCCTATTTTCCTCTTTTACTTCACTTTGTATTTTATTTTTGGTGTTATTATCATCACTTTAACAATCTTTGTATTAGTGATCTATATTTATAAGCAAAAGTTAAAAAATCTATGTTTGTTTATTCCGCAAAGGTCTTTATACGGTTCAGTCTCTCCGCAACAATTTTCTCTGTGCGTTTCCTTTTTAAAATTCGGAATTCTAATATTTTACTCTCGAGCTTCATCAAAAATTACACAGACAAAATATTTTAACAATTAATAAATAGATATATAATTTTTAGTTTATTTCAATTGAAGTAGCTTTTAAGAAAATAAACTTGTACTCAACTAAAAATGTTTGTCATTTTTGGTGTGATCTACATATCATTTTTCTGTTATTTATATTAACAGAACAAACTGTATACTACTATAATACATTTTTCTTTTATATTGGTGATACTTATACCAACATTTTATTTTAGAGTGTCAAATATATTACTCTTTTATTATTCGGAAAAACGAACATAAACTATTTTTATTTTTCATAAATTTAATCTGAATTTGTAGCGAAGTATTTTTATTATTCTTTCTTTATTTTTATTTTGAGTTTACTGAGAGGATAAATACCTACATAATTCAGAAAATTTTGCAATAAAATTCTTTTTTATATAGCGTAAGTTATGTTTTTCAAGTTCATGATTAGTTGGTTAAAAATGTTGCAAGTTTGAATAAAAATAAAGTTAGAGTTAATTCGAACGAATGTTTCCGTACATATGAAATTAATAAAAATCTTTAGCTTCAATATTCATTTAACACTATGGAAATTTCATCAGCATCTAAAATTAACTTCAAAAACAAATCACCCGATGTCGAATAATAATTCCAAGATATAATAAAAACAAAAATAGACTACATACTGGCATCGAACCAACAGGTCCCCTTTCCCTTGAGGGGAATAACTAGAATTCGGCCCAAAAGCTCGTAGTTGCCATCTATACGCAACCGTGGGAGGTTCAATTTGGTATAGAAATCATAGGTTTTAGGATCGACGCTATTGTAGATCACTTTGGTATTGCCAAATCCGATGACGGTTACGTTGGACAGCGATGCGTTCACGGTCACTGGACCACCACCTCCTTGCAGAATCTGGAAGAATGATAAAAATGTAAATGCAAAATATAAGTACCGGAAATCATAGTAATAAAAATAATTGTAATAATAATAATAGTTTATTGTCTAATAATAATCGGTATTGAAACATCCCAACACGTCTATTTATTACTAACAAAAATCCTTGATCGTGAAGCAATCAAAAATATACTAAATCCCACCCAGTAATTATTTATCTCAATTTTATGTCAAGATAAATAAACAAATTGGCCATTTACGTGATCATCTAGTTTTACAATTTAGGATCAAAATTACGTTTGGTTTTGTAGTAAAAATATTTTACTCCAGGTTCTTGGTGCAAAGTTTGACATTACGATTTCCTATCTGATACTGTTTACCTTTAGAAAATTAATTACTCTTTTAATTTAAATACCTGGAAAATTTGAACACACTGCTAATTGAGAAATCTAGTTAATTATTTATGTTATTTATTTCTTATTTTATTACTCAAGATTGCACTGTGGATTTATGGTGAAGTTTGTTTTCTATTTTATTTGATTGAAATGAAATCATTTATTTAGTTTATTACTCGTATGACTAGAAAAATAAAGTTGAAAGAAAAGACAGTAATCGTTTTTATACATATATTCAGATGGTGATGACAAATCGTCACAAATCGAACAGTTGGCAAATTCGCCTATGAAAAAAATATTCGTTGAGACTAATCGTCTATCTAAAAGAAAATCTAATCCTGTTATGACTGTTGAGGAATAAAATAGTACTCTCATGGTACGTTTCAATGCTTCTCGAAGTATGCTCATAAAAGAACAATTTATGGCTTCATGACGTTAGTGATTACATGCCACGTGGCGGAATGAATTAGCGTAAAACCTTATGCGAAGATAATTTCCCCTGATTTGAGAAACACAATGGCTGGTACCAAATTTACGGTGGCAGCCAGTACAATCACTATCGAAGAGATATAGTAGAATGTAGTAAATGCATAACCAACTTAGGGAAATCCATTTAATCGTAGAGCGCAGAAGAAATACCAATTAGGGGTATTGTTTCTCGAAGTTTCGTAACGTAACGGCCATCACAAGAAATCTGGTGTCGTGCCGTAATCCAAATAATTGGAATAAAATAACCCATAGTTGTAAAGTCTTAACGCCAGAAGAAATAAACAATCTCCGTACAAGAACCCCCTTGAGCGTGCCTTAACAGTACTTACATTGCGTTGACTGCAAATAAATAGAGTAAGCCACTCCCGCACAAAGGTCCTTGTTGAACGTGATGGCCGTGAATTTTTAGAATATTGCTAAACAGTTAGGATGACTAGGGTCATTGTCCCGTTGATCCAATAACATAATTCAAAAAGCATTTCATACCAACCGTAGAGTAAAATTCAACCCCCGCCTAGAAGCGGAACAATATTAGCTGTTACAAAACAAATGAGAATGTGATTTGAACTAACCTGACTCTAATTTGAAGAAAACTATTTGTCGGTTTATCGAATAAAGCAAAATGAAATGAACATAACTTTTGAAACTGATTGTAAACTAATTAAGATAAAATAAATTATCATGCAACATAAATGAACGTTGAAACAAAAGAACATTGTTCTCGAACCAGTAAATAAAACGTAAAATTATGTCCTAAATTGTCCTAGCTTTAACTGGTTGTCCCCTAAGTAAAAAAAACTAATTAAGGCACAGATTAACCTAACCTTACAAGTCTTGAAACTTTAGATACCACCGCGGCCGAACGGCTAGTGAACGTTAGGCTCAGTATGTATAAGTCCACAGATTCTCCCCCGGATTCCTTATATCGTTGCCAGATAAATTTAGAAAGGGCCATAAGAACGATGAAATTTAGTTAACTGGTTTGAAAATGGGTAAGGCCGCGGGACGGCATTTGGACCCCACCTGGGCAAATTGCAATTTCTCACGGTAGCCACGTCGTCGTCTTGGGGAACTTCGCCAGAGTATCTCGTTATCTCGTCTTGCAGGGAAGTAGGTTGTACGTCCTGGTGGAATCGCTGGTGGCTAGGCTCCTCCTATGTGGTAGCTACCCTGGGCAGACAAAGGAAAATGACCGTCTTACGCGGTTTCCTCATCGCTTTTATATGTACGCCTCCTTATGCAAAACGTATATGACGCGTACGAGAGAGAGTGGTCAGTTTGGAGGCGCATAGTCGGGCTACTTGAAAATGGCACTCGTTAAATTTTAGTTACGGGCTCTAATGACTAATAATGTTCATTATGGCTCTTAACCTCTGTAACATCTGTTTAGAAATGTAACGCGCTAGCATAGCCTAAACGTTGCTTTTAGAACTTTAAAAAAATTATTTGACTTGAAAACTGAAATACTATGCAAATGGGTATTTAAAATTCATAATGGCTTTTTAAATTTAATTCCTTGTGACTGTGTCGGAAAGAAAAGATTATTGATAAATTAAATAAGAGTAATTGAATTTTGATATTAAACTAAGAAAGTAATTTGAAAACGGCTGACCCTGTACGAGGCGTTTCAGTATACATGGCCCTATAAAGCCCATACAGCTGTCGGAATCGAAGACCAACCGACACATCAAAAATTGACCAGGTGGCTGATAAACCACATGCAGAAAGCAGTCGTCATGGTATCACCTCGTTCATTAGCGCACTGTGTTGGTTTTGGATCTAATCTAACGTGACATGGGGGTGATACAGCCACCACGGTTTCTTATCCGATTCTCTCTCCTTCTATTTTGGAACCATAAGGATATAAACAGCTTAGGATAACTTCAAAGCGTTGGACAACAACAAAACAGGAAATTAGATTCGTATTTGATTTCAGATGAGGAACAAAATATATCTGTTTTAATGCCTGTCGAACCGAGGTGCTTTTGTGACTTTTCAAGATGGTTTTATTAAAGTTTTGGGCTACTATCTATGTAAGTTTGTAAGGCTCAAGTTTTAAAGATGGTGTTTTGGTATTTTGAAGTTCTACATTGTAGAAAGTAGATCGTAATCATTGCTTCACTCACCGCTTGCTGAGACTATCTCATTGAACAGTAATTGGTTGTGAAGAACAACACCTCCATATTTTAGAATGAAAGCAGGAATATCTAGAATCCATCTATCAAGGAATAGAGAGACCCCAGGATGACTAAGATTCTACGCGGATTCCAACAAAGTTAATTGCCTAAACTAGAAATATTACTTTTGCTATCCTCAGATGTATTCAGCTCAATACCTTTTCCAACTACATCGATCCCTTGGCAAGAATTGCAACCTTCATTTATCAAACTGTTATACTGTTATAATTTATATGCAGCATATATATTAATTTTCAGATTGTCCTGGCGAGTTAGGTTAATGCTGCGGAAAGCTGGAATACAGCAGTTATAATGAATGCATTTACGTTATTCAATGACTGGTTTTTGCATGGCATGGAGGGATCGACATTAATCTCTAGTTTTTAACATAACATCAACCAACGTTTTGTGGTTGTAACAATATTTGGCAACTGTTCTTTCTCTATATATAATTATGAAAACAGCGTCCTTGCCATTATTTTGTTATCTCATTTGATTTTACCCAATCAACTTATCTTACAGTTTCTTTTTCTCTTACCCTTCGTCCATCTGGAGAAACTGCAACAGGCGTGTACTGACAAATGATTTCGTGGTTGCCTAACTGAGACGGCGTTGTTGTGAGGCGAGATCGTAGTGGTGTTTGCTAAAAATAATTTTTCGAATTCGCGAAAAACTGCCAGTTACAATATAATATATATTCTGTAATTAAGAAGGATCTCTTGGGATATTGCCAAGGTGTAGGCGTTCTTGCTTATAGAATTATTTCACTTTAGACATATGTTATACACAAGAGTTTACTAAAAACTATAGCTTTGGCGCCTCATATATTCAAGTCTATTAAAATAATTATTAAAGACTGGCTTGTTTATATCATGTTACTACATATAGCAATTTACTTGTCATTTTTTAATTTCTTAATCTGTATCAACATATTCGTAATAATGTTATAAATTATAATCTTTAAATTTAAATTGGTGATTATTTAAGGTTGAACTGGATAAACAAGTGTAATTTACTTGTTCTATTCGATTTAAAGGTGTATTTATTTCATGTATTGCAAATATAATTAGAAACCGTAATGTATTAGATAAAATGATGATGTTGACATCTCTTCTATTAAACGTTACATAAAGTTGTACCAATAGATAAAATATGCATTGATTACATAGAATATTGACACAGTAAGTTAATACTGTCCACGTTATGAATATAACGTGGACATTATGATCTGTTGCGTCGTTAAAAAGACTAATATTAAAAAAAAAAAAATGATTCGACCAATCCAACAAGGCAGCAGGAAGCTTTTTGAGAATCTTAGTGGGATTAACTACATAACAGAATACTGTTATTTGCACGCCTACGCCACTGCCTCATAGAATATACGAGAAGGGGCCAGAAACGCCGCGAAGGATAGACTGGGACGTTCGTGAAGAAATCGTCTCAGATTATAAGGAATGTATTTCGCGCTCGGAACACAGTTTTATATTAGGCGAACAAGTGAATAGATGGAATAAGAACAGTAATACGTTGTGAATTGCATTAATGTCTATAGTTGTACTGAGTGTGTTATAATAACAATTAATTATTTTAATTAAGTATTAAATAAAGTAGTGGTTATCGAAAAGTCTTATTGCAATTATTTGAACCTACGTACACGTGTTTACTGGAAATTGTAAACACGTAACAATACTTTCGGTATATTCATTCAAACAAACTTTTTGATCATCAAAACTATATGTAGTTTAAGCATATCCATAGAATGTTATAAGAAGCTAGTGAGACGGATATTTATTAGGAATCCATTGCATTACATTCGTATGATGTAGAAGGAAATATATACATATGTACTAGATAATCTAGATATATGTACAAACATATGATGTACACCAGATGATATATTGGTTTTGCATGTCTATATGATCTATGTATAGAATTAAACCAGACATGCATTGTACATTTACCAAGAATATTTTCGGCATATTCATAATCCATAATGTCAAAATAATGTTCTGTATATAGGGTACAAATTTCCCGAAGAGATTCTTGATGGATGCACACCACACCATGCAAGTAACTGTTGTAGCAGATCACTTACTAGGTAGCAGTTCACTGCCCACTTCCCTCAAGATATTCTCACAATTTCAACGGTTTGGCAAGAGACCCATGATGGTAACCAAGAAGAAGAAAATAAATAAAAAACATGATGTACATAAAATTTTGATATTGAATTTGAATCTTAATTATGGATATATGATAGGTCGTAATTGGTGACCCCGACGTAGAATAGATATAGGTATAGTAAACTTTTATCACCGTTTCGTACCTAATTTCTCTGAAATTTTATTTCCGTTACATTCTTTTAGTACTCGTTTACTGCACGATAATATTAAGGTGATAGATGACTGGCCTGCCGTCTGTTTAGATAGTTTTTCAATAGCCAAAGTGCTATAGCTAATGCGAAAATGTTGGCTCATCCTTGTACTGACGATATTCTGTTGACGCTGACAGTCGACTGTTCCAATGTCTCAATGGGAGCGGTTTTACAGCAATGAAACAACGATGGAATACTACCGCTTTTAGCTTTCCTTTCGCGTAAACTTACTGCGGCTCAAACGAAATATTCAACGTTTGACAAAGAGCTTCTTCTATCCTTATCCACTTCTATAAAGCATTTTAAATTTTTATTTGAAGGTCGTAAATTTGTTTGTTTTATCGATCACAAGCCTTTGGTTAATGCATTATTCACCCAGGCAGAAAGATCTCCATGATAAATACGACATTTAGAGTATGTTGCCCAGTTTTCGTGCGAAATTTGTCGTATTAAGGGAAAAGATAATATCATAGAGGACATTTTATCACGTGTGCATGACAGATCTGCCCTGACTCAATGTATTTCCCCAGTTAAGATTAAAAAATCCCCTTTGACTGATAAGAGTTTTAACTTACAGAGTCCAATAATTTCAGTTTGGCGGAAATTAAAATTCCAGAATTAGATGAATTTATTTGGTGCGATATTTCTCAACCAGATTATATTTATCGGCAAATGATATATAGATGGCGCTATATGAGTAAAGTCTTGAGTGCATGAGCTGTGATAAAATTAATAAATTTTAGTGAGAAGTCATACTAAATAATAACTTTTTATATATCGAAGTAATTATAACACAAAGTAGTAACGTAATTGTGTGAAAAAAAACTGGCTATTGATTGTGCTGTTGAATAAACTTTATTTTAAATATGAGTTCTACCAGGCAAGGGAAACTGAAATCAGAAGATGTCAATGAGGTACAGACCATGGTAAAAACGTTGGTCAACAAAATTTGCACATCAGATGAATTTCTTGATTCTATTGCAAAAACTATAATATCTACTATAAATGAAGAATTTTGGGGCCAAAATAAAAAAATTGGAACTCGAAAATAAAGAATTAAAGGAGCAAATAGTAAGTCAAGACAAGTTTTTAAAAAATTTATCAACCAAATATGATAGGCTAGATCAACAATCTCGAAATAAAACTATTGAGCAGCTCTGGTTAAACATAAACACAAAAAATGAAAATATTGCCCTTGGTGTTATATATAAACCACCAAATTTTGAAACAAATTTATTTTTAGAGCGATTTGAGGATTCCCTTAGTTTACTTACTCCAGAATATAACAATTTAATATGTACCGGGGATTTTAATATAAATATCTTAAATGACGATAATATGTATACAAATAATTTACTCTGTTCTAGAACAATTTAGTTTAAATCAAATTATTGAGGAGCCAACCCGAATAACAGAATCAAGGTCTTCGTTAATTGACCTTTTGATTGTCTCAAACGATGTAACAGTTTTGAACCATAATGTATCGGACACTGATATATCTGATCACCAAATGATTTCATTTAAAATGGAGGTAAGTGGTGGGAGCAGCAATCCGAGAATTTTCAAGTACAGAAATTTTAACAGTTTCATATATGAGTCATTTCACACAGATCTTGTTAGTATACCATGGGACACTATATTCTATTTGGAAAACATAGATGAAAAAATTTCGTATTTAATTCACAACATCGTAGCTCTTTTTGATCTGCATGCACCGTTTGTAACCTCTAGATTTACTAAACCTTTCGCGCCCTGGTTAACGTACAATATTAAACAGATGATGTCTATTCGGGATAAGGCACTAAGGCGCTACAAAAAATATAAATCACTGGGAACTTTATAAAGAAATCAGAAATTATACCACTCAAGCAATAAAGAGAGAAAAGGAAGCATATTTTGAGCATTTTTTTAATACAACTAATACTCGTGAACACTGGAAATTTTTAAGAAACAACCATATATTACCGCAAAATAAAAATAGAGATATCCCAGACCACTTAAAAAATGTTAATGAAATAAATAATTTTCTAATTAATATACCAACAAACTCGTCTATACCAGAACCATTATTAAATTATTACAGAAATAACCCACTTAACAATAATAACTTTAAATTCCAAATAGTAAATGTAAATTTAGTTACAAAGCTAATCAACGATATATCCACGAATGCCACTGGTTGTGATGGTGTTAACGCAAAACTTCTGAAGTTGTGCTGTCCTCATATTATCCCACATATTACCCACATAATTAATGTTTGCTTGACCAAGAATATTTTTCCCACATTGTGGAAAAGTTCATTAGTAACAATGCTGCCAAAGAAATCCAATCCTGCAGAGTTTAAAGACCTTCGTGGTATAAGTATTCTACCAACTCTATCTAAAGTAGTTGAAAAACTCATTGACCAACAGTTGAGAGAGTACTTAGCATTACATAACTTATTACCCTTGACTCAATCTGGTTTTAGGCCCGGATATAGTTGTACTACTGCCCTTTTGCACATAGTGGATGATATTATTGCGGCCTCTGATAAAGGAAATTGTACTGTCTTAGTTCTGTTGGACTTCAGTAGAGCCTTTGATACACTTGACCATAATATACTGCTAGTTATTCTAAAATATATCGGGCTCTCGGAAAGTGCAACAGAATTATTTGCAAACTACTTAAATAACAGAGAGCAGAAAGTATGTTTAGATGGCTCAACTTCGGAAGCTGTCACCTTAAAAACTGGCGTACCACAGGGGTCAGTTCTTGGTTCCTTACTATTCACCATCTGCACCAGTCACTTTATTAGTTGTTTAAAATATTGTGAAATTCATTTATATGCTGATGATTCTCAGCTGTACTACTCCTTTCCTCCATCAGAGGTTGACATAGCCTGTAATCGGATAAATGAAGACATCAATCTTTTTGTCAAGGAAGCTAAGGGTCACTGTCTAATTATCAACCCAAGCAAATCAAATATTATCGTCTTCGGACCAAAAAACCATAAAGAAAACATTAAAAATAAATTAAACATAACCATAGATTGGTAAAAACTGCTAAAGCTAAAAGTTTGGGTGTGATTTTGGACAATGAAATTAGATTCATTGGTCATGTTAATAAGCTATTGCAAGAAGCATATTCAAATCTTAAACTAATATATGCCAACAGGCACTGTTTACCTCAAAAAACTAAAATCATGTTGTGTGAGTCATTGGTTCTATCTCTGTTTAATTATGCTGATGTACTTTATGGGCCTTGTTTAAATTATTTGTACATACATAAAATTCAAATGGTTCAAAATTTTTGTCTTCGTCTAATATATGGTATACGATGGTGTCAAAGAATATCGCATGAATTGAAAGAAGTTAATTGGCTGAACATGCAAAATAGGAGACAACTTCACTCAGCAACCGTATTTCACAAAATTATCAAATTAAAGTCCCCACCATACTTGTATAAAAAAATTAAATTCAGAACGGATGTACACACTCTACTACACTCTACTTGAACTTTTCAAACGGTCTTACAGCTATCAAATCTGCAAAGTTTACAACAATATCGAAAATGATTTAAAGGAAACAAGCATCCATCAGTTCAAGACAAAATATAAAAAAATCAAATTTAAATTAATTTAATGAATTAATATTTACATGTTCCATTTTAACCTTAAAGAATATTCTTCAGCAATTTCTGAATTTTTATTTCTCTCAGGAAAATCCAAAAATACAAAAGTTTGGTGTACGTAGAAAGAATTAAAAAAATTAAAACTCAAGCAAACCGCGTTAAACCATTATATTTCTTATATATCAATAATTAACAGCACTTAGACATAATAAAATACACAAGGATATATTATGTAGGTTGATTGAAATCTCTGTGGTATTATATGTAATTATTATTGTGTTGAGCCACACGCCATGTTGTTTTACATAATTATTGTATTAATAATTGTTATCGATGATTTTTTATGCAAGACCGCAATTTCAGTAATACTTAATAATATTGCACTGAATAGCTCGTGAGCACTGTGGAAAATACAGAGAATAGGCAAGACTGACTGAAGGATAGATAAGATTCTTCATAATTCACGTCTTTATAATCCCAAAAAATTTTAAAGCCTATGATAAAACGTTTATAGTGAATTTAGCTTCATGGCAGTCTGAACTCAAATAACGAGACAAGTTTGTCTGTTATGTAGTATACATGTACATTGTACATATATTAAGTAGCCATTTGTTGCCGGTAAATCTTTTGTTAATCTTAAACTCTCTAAAAAGTTGGTAGTTTTTTATTATAACTATGATATGACATAAAAGTTCTATAAATATATAGATTACATATTTTACCAGAAAATATTAGTATAAGTATTTTCATAAAACTTGTCACAGATAAGTATAAATATCTATCGATTTAAACAACTACTTTCCCAGCTATATACATCGATAAATATTGAATTATGAGAAAGATAATATGCACATTTAGTATAGCACGACTGAACAATTTTTTCGATAGGCAGAAACGAATTTGCAAAAACCTGACTGAAATTTCAAGGCTCTAGGTGCACAAGAAGTGGGTTAAAAATCGATAGCAACATTTGATAATAAAAAAGAAAGTGAGTTAAAACAAGGAAGTAAAAATCAAATAATTTCTGAATTTTTAAAAGTCGGCTAACTGTGCATACAAACATTTTGTTCATTGCCAATTAATTTGTAACAAATAATTATTGATTTCACATTTTTTCTTGGAAAACTCATAGCTATAAAATATGCGCGATATGCGTAACTTGTATGAATGTTTGTAGTTTACGTAATAATGCTGATATTTCCAGCGGCCTACTTAAAATAGTCTTTATACCAAGCAGCAACCTGTTCTATACTTAACCCAGTATAAACTAGAAACTATTTGCAATAGGAATTGTAATTATAGTGAACCGGTCGAATCATTAGCTAAAATTTAGTATACCCGATTTCTTTAAGTTGCTAAGTTTTCTTGACCGCAAAAATCATCCTTTAAGACATGGAAATTTGTATATGCTCAACGAAGACGATATATATCTTGCAAGTCAATGATGTTCTATGTCTTGTGGCCTACTTTGAAGCTTCGTATCTCGGGTCCAATCACAATCAAACTTAGAAAGCCCCATGCCAGCTCATTTTTTCCGCTACGTGATGTAGTTTAAAAATTGCCGTATAGCACATCCCGATTAAGTTGCTCGTAGTTTGATAACTTATAAAAAGTAGATATTTTTCAAGGTGTCTGCTATTCTTAATTCTAATTTTGAACTACTATATATCAGGTTCTATTTGACATAGAAGTTCTTACTTTCTATTTTGTTAAAAAGAATTTTTAACGGGATTTTAGATGTTTTTGAATATTTTGCATAGTTTAACGCTTTTGAAGTCGTTTCTGCAAAATGAAATGGATTTCTTTTTACACATAAATATACTCAATAGATGTAAAGTAATTGTGGTCACAGCAATTCTTTTTTTTCTTAATATTGCAGAACCAGCCGAACCAAATTATTGTATCATAAATAAATTGGTCGCATGCTCATATAGTAAATATGATTCGCTATTATCACGGTTATTTTTTACCATAGATAACAATAAATTTTCTTAATTTAGGAAATATACACGTATAGGTGTGACGCACTACACCTTTAAATAAAACATTCCATACTTATTTCTTTTTATGGGTGATTTGACATTAACTGCTTGATTTTGTTTGGCAAGAAACGAATTATTTAATGCATCATCGACTATTTCACTTTCTTGTCAAACTAGTATTCAGAGCAATGTTTTCATTAGACTATACATAATAATTAATAGAAACAGTTAAGTAATTGTAACCCACAAAACTCAAAAAATTCAAGTCTTCACAGTGCGAGATCGGGGACACTCGAGGATAGTAAACATCATAGAAACATTTTTTAAGAAGAAGAAGACAGAAAAAAGATCCTACTAAACATGAAATCAAACTACATGAAATCAAAAAATATCATCAGTCTCTTAACGCAGGCATTGGAAGTAAGAAGGATTCACCAACAGGAAGTAACATATTATATAAGGAATTACTTAACCTAGCCTGGGAAGAAACTAGGGAAACTGGAGCAAGAATACATGCAGAAAGGCAAAAGATGATAAGGTCTCTTTTGGTGGAACATTACTTAACTGTATTTAAGATAGAAATTGTAGTTATTCCTGATTGTATACGCGAGAACACAAGTAGAGAGTACCTAAACCAAAAAATCTGTCATAACAGGTTTAAAATCATGGGAGAACCTTATTCAGAATCACTGCTGGGAAATACAAGAACCTCATGTGGATGAGTTATCAAAGACCAGCTCAAGAGCAAACAAAAAATCACTGGAGGAATACTGGATGGAATCGACATGGTAAAACAATCATGTTAAAAAACAAGCAGAAGAACTGCTCTCAAGGCTCTGCAGTTAACAATTTCTTGAAGGAATCGATATTGACGAGTATGGGGTATTTTGGGGTCAATTTAATAGGATATTTCACTATTCACAAAGAGACAAAATGCCTGAGTATTTCCTGTGATTGGATACTTGAACCACCTGTGTATTAACAAAAAAGTGATGATGAATGAGTTGCGTTGGATGTTAGAAGACTAGATCTTGATCTGTTGTTTATGGCATTTCCACTGGGCCCCACTTTCCTCAAGCCAACCAGCGCTTGATAAACTTGAGGAAGAGATTCGGCCGGGAGCCACCAATACTGGCATGAATGCGTTAAAACTATAGAAGTTATTAAAATGAACGTTCTCAAAGCACTACAGTATTATTATCTTTGGCGCCAATAGTAATAAAAACAACTTAATTAAATGATAATAATATAAGTTATCTTACTTTGATTACAGGCACGTACAAGGGATCCAACCTATCTAATCCTATAGTTGGTACGCCTTTGGGGATCTCGTTGAATAAATCTTGTACTGCATGAGTGGAACAATTTACAAAAATATCTTTGGGCTGCTTAATCATGCACGTCTTCACATATTCGGCTGGAAAGAAAATACATATTTAAATTAAGTATCTTAAATACATGCTTATAAACTACGCAAATATGGGTTCATGTATCAAGCACAAAAGATCACCAAACATTTTTCGTGCATGAGAAATGTCATAATATTCATATTACTTAAAATTCGTATCTGAAATTAACACCTCAAGCTTTTATAAATGTTATTTTATAGGTACGTACAAGTATCAAATTTTACTTCCTTGTATAGTGATCTTATATAATGAGGACGGCGAAAAAAGTGCATTAAGAATCTAACGAATAAATGTATATTATCTTTTCGACCATAATAAGTTAAAACGGTTTTTACACATGAAGTTAACTAAAATAAAAATTTATGAAAACGATATTCATGAATCACACCTGATGGTTAGTTTTGATGTAGTTAGTCTTTTTACCAATGTTCCGATAGATGAGACCTTAAAAATAGTTAAAGACAGGTTACTAAATGATAATAATTTGGAAACTAGAACTAAATTAAGTGTAAATAGCATAATGGAACTCTTAACAATGGGTATAAAAACAACCTATTTTCAATTGGACAATGAGTTCTATCAGCAGGATTTTGGTATAGCTATGGGGTCCGCATTATCACCAATTTTAAGCAACATATTTATGGAGAATTTTGAGAACACACATGTTCAAAATTGTATAAACAAACCGGTTGTCTGGTGGAGATATGTTGACGACATCTTTGCAATTTGGCCTCATGGTGTCGATTTACTAGATAGTTTTTTTGGAAAATATAAATAGTAAGGAACCGTCTATTAAATTCACATTAGAAGTAGAAAGTAGGAATGAACTACCATTTTTAGATGTTTTAATTAGAAGGGTAAATAATACAATTGAAACAAGCGTTTATAGAAAACCAACACATACTGATAGATATCTAAATTTTAACCCAAATCAGCTAATAAATGTTAAAAGGGGTGTTGTAAAATGTTTATACGATAGGGCCAAAATAATTTCATCTAATAATGAAATATTAAATAATGAGAAAAAATTTATCAAAGAGGTTCTAGTACAAAATCAATATCCTGAAGACTTTGTTAATAGAGTTTTCATAAATGTTGAAAATAGGGACAATCAGGTACGACAAAAAACCTGAACGTCATTATACAGCAATAATTTCTTATGTATACGGATTATCGGAAAAGCTACGTCGTATAGGTGACAAATTTGATGTTAGGACGATATATCAAACGGGGAACACTTTAAGAGCTATTTTAACAAAAACACAACCGATAAACAGGGAGCAGA
This sequence comes from Leptura quadrifasciata, assembly GCA_963675555.1. Classification (NCBI taxonomy): domain Eukaryota; kingdom Metazoa; phylum Arthropoda; class Insecta; order Coleoptera; family Cerambycidae; genus Leptura; species Leptura quadrifasciata. The sequence continues at coordinate 147,608,783 of OY776675.1, forward strand.
ATTCAAAAAACTGTATTTACAATATCCCGTGCGAATGTGATAAATGTTATGTGGGTGAGTCATCCAGACCTTTCAGTGTGAGGTTGGATGAGCACAAGAATTACATTAGAAAGAATGAAATTCAGAAATCAAAGATTTGTGAACATGCTTGGGAAAACGGACATAGAATAAACTGAGACTGTCGGCAAAAATTTTAACAAAAGAAGCAGATACCAAAAAAAGAAAAATTAAAGAATCAGCAATAATCTTATTAAATGAAGACAAGTGAGTATCGAATTGTTCTGTAGATATTTGTACAACCTGGCTACCAATGTTAAAAGAAGAACTTAACAAACTCAACATTATCTAAAAGAAAATATCATCAGTTCTATGTTCTGTGTAAGCAGTAAGTATCTATGGAACTAACATAAACAGAATCCTAAAGCTGTGTATTTGACATACACAGCAAAATAAGAGTTCTTCCAAAAAATAGCTTTGAAAACGGAAAGAGATTACTTTCCGAAACGTCAGCAAAATACATTATTCCTGTGTTTATTCCGATTTATATTATTTGCAAAACATAACCTCTGACTATTCCTTTGGCGTAAACGTCACGGGCGCAGAGGCTTTTTTCCAATAATTCTATTATTTTGTAGATTCGGTGATTTATTTTTGAAGAGGACAATAATACATGTGGTAGAAAACCCAAATAATAGGAAAGAATATTCGTAGAATGCCACAAATAACTTTCAGACAATATTAACTAAAATATCTTAAACATTTAAGGAATTACGCATCCTTCAAATTGGGGCTGTGCCGACAAAAAAGTATGATAAAATGCTGACAGAACCATATACTTATTAGACAAATACTACTAGTTTATAATATGTCGTTAAGGAGGGCATATCCAAGAGAGAGCGAGAGAGAGATCCGGTAAGGAAATATTTATTATTTTTGGCCATAACTTTTTTTTAATACATACATTGTAAAACGGATAAGACTACCTAAGTAGACTATGACAGGTGTGATATGAATTTTCACTCAATAATTTCAGTTGTTTGCAAAATTAGTTAATTTAAACTATAAAGTATAAAGATTGGCATCATTTTTTAATTTAAATTAACTAAGTTTGCAAACACCTAAAATCATTGAGTGAATATTCATATCACTATTACAGCTGTCATAGTTCTAGTCCTATACTTTTTTTGCCAATATATGTATTTATAAAATGTTATGGTCAAAATAATAAATATTTCCTTATCGACGGAGTACTTCTGTAATTTGATAATACGCATATACCAATCATGAAAACAGACCGCCAAAAATTTGGCGCATGAGTAGAACGAGTTCGCGGTATGCTAAGTCTTGGCCTAATTTTACTGCAAAGAAGATATAGGAAGCTACCAGTATCGGTTCTAGTAGGCATATGGACAGAATGGCCGTTATAAATTATTGAAATTATGGTATTATTTAACACTACTTAGCTGGACGACAGTAAGGAATACTGACCTACCATCGATATTACGTTATTAAGTACAATGTCCTTTGTTGTTCTAGTCTGAAATGCGGTGTGGTGTTATCGCTTTTTGTTGCTAAATCAGTGTTGTTTATTTTAGTGATAAGATCAAACTTTCAAAATGTCACATGAGTACAGTACACGTTATATGTCGACATGATTTTAATTTATACTCAAGTAAGTTGTAGCAAGAGCGATGGGCGAGTGGATAAAAATATCAGAAATAATAATATGGTATTATTGTATGATGATCATTTAGTGTGTTACAAATATAGCTTTAACATAATTTTATTAACTATTATTTGTTTAATTGTAAAACTAGCATGGTTTAAAATGAAAGCAAGCTTTAAATAACGCATTTTGCCGGTTATACTGACATAATAGCGGAAGATGCTCGTGCATTGGTGCATTAGTGCATTCAATAATAGAGACTTGTTGAGCAACCAAAATAACGTAACGTTATCAAGATACGGTCATTTTATTTCGTTACGTATTTACAAATAACGTGTTACCAAAAAAAGAACAACTTAATAATCAGCAATCGTTATCTTTGACGATAGATAAGAAACGTTAGTATCTTTGACAGCCTGACCCCACTTTTACGGTATTTTTTTGTTTGGGTTTTGAAATCTTGAAACCAGTGTGCAGTTTGGTAAGAACAAAACCTCAAAAAACTCGAGTATAACGTTAGCGTACCCGTACGTTAACTTTATCTGTCCGTAAATAACGTAGACCGTTAACGTTAACGTATTTCCCCATTGAAACTGCGCATGCGTAGGTTTCAAAATAGTGTTACGATATTTTACGCCTGGCTGCTCAACAACACCCTAATAATAGAAAGTTTTTGCTCACTAACGCTATACCTCCGTTACCGCTAACGTAGAAGGAAGGAGATAATTGCGCATGTGCACGAATAACGTTCACCTTATTCTAATTGCGTGTCACCTTATTTCGCTTCTGATAAGGGTCGTTAGGTTACCCGCCTTAAATGGGTCGTGACGCTGCTGATTGGTCAGAAATCCTATTATATTTGGTTTTAGGTTTGTGGTAGTTATGCGATGGCCGCACTGGTTATGTAGTTTTGTTCTTGCTAAATATTGTTTGATACTGTGAGTCAAAGCCAAACCTGTCATACTTAGGGTCGGTTTATCAATACAGGGATAAATATCAAACGAAACAATGGATACCTATTATTTTGTTTACAGTTATGGTTGTTTGTATTGTTCAACAATGTGTTATATACATGCAATTGGATTGTTGTAATGTGTAGAGCAGTGTAAATAAACAAATAAATATAAATGGCGATTCCCTATGCGAGAAGTGTGTGTTCCCTGTAATCAAGTCTACTACTATACAATTTTTTTATATTTTTTGTCCGGCGGTATATTCTTAGTAAATCATAATAATTAAATATTTTTGCATAACACTAAAAAATCTATAAACTCTGACTCCCAAATCAATGTCTGTCTATATTTATTAAAATACAAGTGTAGATATAGTAGCAATAAATTTAGTAGTTTGGTTCTGGCTAATTGAACTCTGTTCAAGTGCCACAAAAATAAAAAATATATATTTTTTTAAACTTGCTTTTCTTACAGAAGGAAACAAAAAAATCAAACAAAAAAGTCGTACTAAAAAGTAAAAAATAATTTCTTTGCCACATATTTGCAAGAAAAGCAAGACGTGCGTACTTTGTATCATTGTGCGCATGATTGTATGAAAGGGGTGGAATCGTTGTACACATATTGCTTTCAATCATACGTACATAAAGATGAACTTACATACAAAGTGCGCACGCCCTGCTTTTATTGCAAATATGTGGCAAAGAAATTATTTTTTACTTTTAGTACGACTTTTTTAATTTTCTTTATATTTATTTTTGTAAGAAATGCAAGTTATATTTCTTTTATTTTCTACTTTTTAGTCATACTTTAATTATTTATAACATATAAACCAATTTACATGAATTTATTCATTGGAGCTGGGTTCCAAGGTATAAGCCTAACGGCATTCCATTATGTCACCGGAATTAATAACGTACCATTTGTACGGGAAAACGGACGTAGAAGTATCTGATCAGGCGAAAAAAATCTTTTGTATTCTATGTTTTGCCGGAGGCGCCGGTTGGATAGTATATTTAATCAATTTTTACCCCCACACCCCCTACGTGTGGAAATTTGTGAAAGTAATTGTGGAATACTGTATTGTCATCCGATCTTAGTAACTATGCAAAATTTCATCAATTGGTTATGTCAGGAAGTATGTTAAATAAAGAATGCAAGGTTTGAAGACAAACATTGTGGATGAAAACTGAAAAATGCTACATTCTGAGTTAAACAAAAGCAAGTAAAAATCCCAATGCTTTTAATAGGTAGAAAGAAAAAATCCAAAATTCATAAATATTTAATCATGGGGTTAAGCTAGTTACAGGAACTGAAAACATTTTTTTCTCTGACGTCAGATTATTCATTCTAACATTAATATATAATGCCTAAGCTCAATGTCCTTACTTTTAATATTTCCTTAGTCATGAATCAATATTCTTTTAATTTATTCGTAATTTATGTTTAGGAGCTAATTAGCAGCGTATGTTAACATTGCTCATTAACAAGCATTAGAAATAATAATTGTATTATAGTGTTACGATGGAAAATTATTTCTTTTTTGGAAATTTGTTTAATAGTGGAGTATGCCAAACTGAAAATAGCGGAGAATAATACGATTTTTGGTAGAGATTCCAAACTTTGGGTAGTTGTTAGTTGTCTTAAAAATAATATATTCCTAGAATAACTACCTTCTACAAGTGTCAGAAAGTTGTTTTAAACTCAAAAAAGGGCTAAATTAACTCTCTTTTGGGGCAATTTTCGATTTAAATTTGTCTTTGGACCCCTTAAACTCTAAATTAAGCAATGAAAATATGGTCAATATTCAAGGAACCTCCACTTAAATTTTCGTGATGTTACGAGCCCCCCCCCCCCCTATTCCATTTATATGTACGTTTTTTTTACCAAAAATTGATTTTGGGATAACTTGGGCAAATTTTGCCCGAATCAAATGAAATTTTGGGTGAAAGTGGCTCATAATACTTACAAACAGCCTGCCATATTTTCGAAAATTTTACGAAATTTTTAAAACGTTGTAACTTTATGACCGTTTATCGTACAACAATTTTCTCCCTGTCAAAATGTATGTTTTTTATGTACTTTTGGGTGATATGACTAAAAAAATCTTTAATATAAAAATTCGATCTATTTTCGGCCATTTACGACATACATATACTTGCGCGCAGTGATTTTCTGTTGCAACAAGGTACATATAACTATTTGTATAGGTAAATATAACTCGTGTGCCCTATAAAACATTTGTCAAGTATCCAGAGCTTATCCAGGACGTCCTTCATAATTTCTATAACGAGAACGCGTATGTCGAGAGTATAAAATCTTGTGGGCAGAGAATAATAGCCACTCTTTGTGGTTGTTCCATCAAATATAAGAACACATTAGGTTTACTAAGGTACGAATGTTTCGAAAAACTGAGCAAAAAAAAATGTTGTTTGCAGTTGATGTCAAACTGTCCTCTCTACCACTATCCGAGGGTGCGCCTGATTATCACACCTTAAGAACATTTTATCAAATTCGTCGATGGTATTGTGAAAGAACTAAGGATGCAATTGATTTCGGTTGGTGTAAAATGGAAAATGGACTGATGCCAAGAACTACAGACAAACCACACGTTCCAGAAGATTTGTTAAAAATCATCGCCTGTGATTGTAAAGCTGGGTGCAAAACGAAATTTTGCTCATTCAAGAAATTGAATTTAAAATGTTGCAGTTTATGCCATTCTGGCCGGAATACAACTTGGTAAAACCCTGAAGAGGTTAGTGGGTCACCAGTCGATGACATGCTAGATGGGAACGCAAGATTTATCGATTATGATGATGATGATTATAATTCCGGCTACGAAAACGAGGACGACGAAGTGAACAATTTGATGGGCGAAGCTGAGAGCGATTTATATTACTTTAGCGGCAGTGAAACCGACGAAATTTTCAATGCTGTGATGGATTCAGAAGCGGTTAGCTCTCACAGTAGTATTTCGAGTACATCCAGAATAAGGAGTACAGGAAAGCGACCAATAAAAGTAGCATCAAAGTCCGTAAAAAAAAAGGAAATCAATTTCACATGCAGATAAATAAATCTAATCTTCAATGTAGATAAAATGTGATTTGTGTCTTTTACCATTTCTACCATTCCTCCGTTAAATCATATATCCTTTTGTGCATCTTTCCGAACATTTTGTAGAGCACATGAGTTATATTTACATATACAAACATCTATATAGTTATATGTTCCTTGTGCAACAGAAAATCACTGCGCTCAAGTATATGTATGCCGTAAATGGCCGAAAATGCATCGAATTTTTACGTTAAAGTTTCTTGAGTCATATCACCCAAAAGAACATAAAAAAACCTACATTTTTTGGGAAGAAAATTGTCGTACGATAAACGGCCATAGAGTTACAAGGTTTTAAATATTTCCTAAAAGTCTTGAAGAAATGGAATTGTAGCCAAACTAATGGAGCTTTTGATTTGAGCTGTGGCAGGATATTTGTAGGTATTATTCACCAAAAATTTCATCTGACTCGGGCAAGATTTGCCCAAGATATCCCAAAATCAATTTTTGGTAAAAAAACGGACATACATTTGAATTACAGGTAACATCACGAAAATTCAAGTGGAGATTCCTTACACATTAACAATAAGAAGGCCATATTTTCGTTGCTTAATTTACAGTTTAAGGGATCCAAAAAAAAATTTAAATCGAAAATTGACCCAAAAGAGGGTTAATTTACCCCTTTCTCGAGTTTAAAAGAACGTTCCGGCACTTACGTAAGGTAGATATTCTAGGAATATTTTATTTTTAAGAGAACTAACAACTACCCAAAGTTTAGAATATTTACGAAAAATTGTCTAACACTTCGATTACCATACTCCACTATAAGAAGCAACCGTAAAAAATTACCAATATTTTACGACCGATCAGTTTTTATTATATTATATTACAATACTCACGTTGTTTATCCAAGAAACCATACACATATTGAAGACATACACACACTGTAAGGAGGGTTATCCGAACCATGTTGTGTACGCAGGGCTCCAGTGGCCACTGCCACTAGCCGCAAAACTCAAGACACTTCAGAGATCACTTTCACTCACTGTGGATTTCTGCTTTATGCATATTTGTTACATAATAGCGATTCCGATTACGAGTTCATTCTTTTCAACCAAGGAGGTCTTAAACTTAAACAACATGGAAAAAAACTGAAATGTTATATTTATAAGATCTAGTTATTCAAAAGATAATTCTTTGTATTCTCGTAACAGGACTAGCTTTTTTAAAATCATTTACATAACGTAGGAAATATATGTATTTTGAACAACTTGGCGCCGAGATTTATATGTCTGTAAGGATCGGCTTTAAATATAACAGGCCCACTAAGCCAAGTTTGTTGTACTGCTGTAGATGTACTTTTGTATATTACTCAAATCAGTATGTGTTTTTACAGGAATTATAATTTTGGAAACTAAGTTTTCGGAAGGCTGTAGTATGTTATTGTTATTTATCACATTATCAGTGACTTATATATAATATATATAATATTTCAGTAAGTTGAAGATAATAACGAATTATCTTATAAATTCCTTGTCACAACAGCGGCTGCAAAATCTTTCTTTGATAGCTGTTGACCATAAGAGGGTTTTGCTATTAGATATCGTTGAATTGGTGAAGAATTTGCCAAACTCTAAAGCTCGCTAAAATGTTTTTAATGCCGCACTCAGTTAACAATAAATCATTGTTTCTAAAGGTAAAATGGTTACATTTGGTTATCTTGTCAAATATGCTAATGGTGGCACTGGAGGCCTGCGGTTTTCTGAACAAGCGAATAAAATTTTGTTTTTCCTTGGTTGAAGATGGACGATGTCGTGTTGCAGCGTGGAGAAAGAGACTATTCTCAGCCACAGTAACTCTTCGACAATAATAATTCTGGTTGGCAAAATTATCTTTTGGATTCGTAGTTCTGTTTTAAAATCACTTTTTTATTTATCGCGGAATCAGGGTTTTCGTAAAATTAGGGCACTAGGTGCGGATTTGATTTAATGCGCGAGGGCAGAGTAGATAAAAATATAAATTAAAAGATAGAAAGACGTTTTTTACTTGGTGACACCAAGGAAGGTGTTCGGGAGTTTTGGAATAAAATAAAGCTCGGAAAATAGAAAGCGAACTCGCCGTAGAAATAGAAAAAATTAATTTCAGAAATCTCCCGGAGATCACTAATCACAACTTTTAAACACTATTTTGTTCAAAAGAAAACTACTTCACTCGCGATACTTTTTAGATACTTAAATCACTTCCGAAACAGAACTTGCATTCGCAATGGTTGCGTTTTTCGCGCCCCGCGAGTCACGCATCCCGTTTTGAGGTCTGGAAAAGGTTGGAAATCGCTCCGTGCGGGCGAGGATGAGTCGTCTATTGCGTAATGTTGCACAACATTGTGCAATCTTGTGAAATAATTGAAATTTTGAATTGAAACCTATATGACAGTATAGGGCATAAAAATACGAATTTTTAGTGGGGGTAGAGAAAGTAAGAATAACAAGAATTGACCATGATTGCCATATACAGGGGCGATAAGTTACTTAAGAATTTAAAAGGTTGTGAAAGCTGTATAAAGGGGACGATGAGAAAGTTCTTGAAAGTAACGTTGCTTAAGAATGGGGAAAAGCGGCAAATGTCATATACGGGGGCGACCAGAAAGTATGAATATTATATACGAGGGATGATGAGGAAGTAGAGTATTTATGAAGGGAATTAAAAATATTCTGACCAGCGGTTTACAGAGTGTATTGAGGGTGATCTTATGATATATGGGGCTGGTATTTTTAGGGCTGTGAAATTTTAATGTTGGAGCTGTAAAATTACTGTTTAAGACTTTTTGGTGACTTCGCTGATGGAATGTGATTATTTGAGAATCATCGAGTGTCTATGAATTTTTTCAGATTTTATCTTTGGAAAATGCGGTTTTTTGTTAAAACAAAAATGATCGGTACTTTCTTTCATAGTTTGACATTACGGGGTGACAGATTAGATCTAAAAGTGATTTTTAGGATTTTTCTGATTCATTTTCTTATAGTACAGGGAATGTACTATAACACTCGAGACGGTCGCCCATCCAAATACTAACCGCGCCTAACGTTGCTTTACATCGCATATCAAAGTATGTACATAGTAAAGACGCATATACGCTCGCCCCTAATGGACCGGTATGATGTCAGAAAAATCAAATCGAGCATAAAAATTTGAGAATGTATATTTCGTGCGCCATTAAATTTGGCCTGAATAGTTTTTTAAACAAAAGTAAATTTTTTCAAATGGAATGATATTGGTAGAGTACTACCATAAAGTAGCGGATGTTTTAAAGAAACTGTGCCAAAGGCATTTTTTTCTGGCCATGCCACTCTAGATGCACCACAAATTTTTAGTCAAATTTGTTTTATGGAGTTGAAACATCACTTATGGGGTATCACTGCACTCAGAGTTTTTCAAGGATTCCAAAAATACCGTAACCGGAAGTAGGGGAAAGATAACAGTTATATCACAAAGTGTCTTCTTGGTTATATAATACATCTACCAAGTTTCATTCTGATATCCTAAAAAATAAGGGAAAAATGATCCGTTGACACCCGGTATTTGCTGCGAACTTTACTTAATGAAGTCACCAATATATTTCACCTAAGTATCACAATAAACCAGCTATTTATTTATAAGCTATTCTTAGACATTTATATAAATATTTTAAAGGATTTTGTGAACCAGTTTCCTGCAACTCTGTCCGAACTTTTAGCGTAAATCGTACTGAATGTTTAATCTAGGATAATTATATAACATTTACCGTAATCACCATGATTTGCACATGAATATTACGTAAACAAAACGAAATATAAAATAGTAGAATCTAAAAGTAAGAGCGGTTATGATGAAATTTTCAATAATTGGAAAATTTACTCGGGCAATAGATACTGGTTTCTGTTGGCAGAAAATGTAAGATATTGTAAAAAAATGTTGAAGAAATCCAAACGTCTGGAAACTTCTGAACTTGACCCGTGTATAAATAAATATACGTAGATATGCGGAAAGATGTTTACAAGCGATTTTATGACGTAACGTTCGCGTTTACAAATCTGGCCTAAGATAAACTAAAATATTTTAAATGGGACGTCTGTTAACTTTCACTATACTTTACGTCAAGGTATAATTTGTAATAAATATGATACTGAGTCACTGGTATGGGTATTAGATAATAGCAAAAATAGTTTAGAATTAATTTATTGTTGTTGCCTCTTGACCACATGAAAAGCTGAAGAAGTCTGTATACAAGGTGTTAGGGAAATAATTCTCGAAACTGTAACAGTTGTTGAAGAAAAACAGTATATTACAAAACGAGCACGGATAGTAAAACCTAACACAGAGTGGAAGTTGCACGAGTGTGTAAGAAACTTTCCAGTGAGTTGTGTTCAATATTTTTCCTACGATAAAGTCAAACAACTATTTTTCAGTTCATAATTTGATAATTTAAAACATGACATGAAGTTTATTGTGAAAGTTTTGACAGTTGACAATTTCCTAAAACACGTGTATGCAGTTAACGAAACTTGAAATATGAACCTCATATTGACAAAATCACGAGAGAACATTTGTAATAAGTCAATAAATAAAATTATTTGGCCGCCTAATGATGCCCAAATATCTAAACAATATTCACATATATAAAATTATACTTCCTTCTGGTTTATAGCGTCAGATATGAACCTGATGACGCCTTACTGGTGAATTTCCAAGGCCTAATGATTCGATATGTAATATCAAAAGTGAAAAATATATAATAGTGCAGTTATAGATATGTGAGTTTTTAGAAGTTGACGTTCTGTGTGACCGTGCATGAGTTGGACACGAATAGATGTTCGTTCTTTTGAACAAATATCAAACATTTAAAAATAAAAATATAGGGCATGGTCAGAATGTTTTTTTTGGCCATTTTAAAGGTAAATTTTTATAAGGAAATTAAGAAGAGAAAACTATGTTTTTACGAAAAATAATATTTGACATTTCTTAACAACTGAACAATTTTTAGGTTATTCTTGTATGGCCTATCTCCATCTGTGCAAGATAGTAGTAGGGGCCAATCTCCATATTAAGAGGAGATTGGCCTTTTGTATTCTGACATAGTAACTGACTTAAAAAGTATCATAGCACATTGGCCTTTTTAAAGTTAATGCATGTAACACATTGGCCCTTAAGAAAATAGTTTTATACAGAAAATATAAAACCTAGGACATTGGCCTTTTTCCCACTTAAACTATTGAAGAAGTGAAGTTTGGCAGCGCGTTTATCTCAGAAACATCAATTTTGGAGATTGGTCCTTATTCTTCCAAGGTACAGAAATAGCCTGCTCGGTCTCCTTTAAGTTCAACCAGAGAAGTAAGTGTCGATGACAAGATTACAGCAAATATGGACAGTGCTCCAGTTGTTTGCACGATAAAAGGACATATCCTGATTTAAAAAAACTAATAGAAAGTTATCATATAAAGACTGTTGTTGTTTAGACTTAGTTATATGCAATTTGAACTATTGAAAATTTGTTTGATTTTAAATCATTATGACCAAATAAATAAAATTTTCTTTTGCCACTGCAGCTAAATTTTCTTTTCTCGCACCTTCTTTTACTATGGCAGTGACATGTAAATTTTGGTTTCATTATTTCAGATATCTTTAACTTTTATTGGGCAGCATATATGTACAATGAATGCTTTATAACTTTCTGGGAAGTTAATCGGAGCGATCCATCTTATTCAGACACTAGATTATAATACAAGTTAATTTGTCAACCGTTCCGGTTTAATTCCCTAAACCTAACGACTTCTATAATGGTTTAGCAAGTATATGCATAATAAATCGATTATGTTGCATTCAGAATGACACGGAATACTCAAAGAGAAATTTTCGTATTAAAATAGGCGATAAATACATTTATATTCTTAAATTTGATTGCACAATGTAGAATTATAGTAAAACGTGTTGTCCCACCGCTACTGGGGTCCGAACCTAGTGTAAAGCTGTCTCGTTAAACAGTACTACAGTTCATACAAGTTTTAAGGAGGCTCTGAGATAATTTTTTAAACTTCAGTTGGTTTTGGTCCACAAAAGCAAAATACTGTGCAGTGTACTGTCGAGAGTTTCGCAAACCAAGGTGACATCATCAGAGGATTATTAGAATTATAAGTATAGCAATTTTAATGTTCTGACAGACCCCTGGACGAGATGCGTGTTCCCTGTATTTACCGTCGTTGTTCTTCTTCACTCTACTTCATTTTGTTTTAGGTTCAAATTAAATCTTTATTAATTTTAACATATTATGACTGGCTGCATGGTTTCTGACCCAAAGCCATAAAAAAAATTTACCAATTACAGATACCTAAAAAATTAACTTATTTTCAAGAACATTTAGTTTCTTAATGCAAATAGTGGATCTTTGCTACATTATTTGGTCATGCTCGTGATGGCCATATCAAATCACACTTTCTTTTTGTTTACCTAATACATTGAATAGCGATATCAAGAAATGTTTTTTCAAAATAGCTTATTCTTAAGGCAATAGTTATACGTTTACTCATCTCACAGTTTTTAGTACTGAAAATACTTCTGGGCGTGATGTGTTATGTCTTTGAAAAAACGTTGCTAGTATTTAGTGACATGCTCGGTATTTGCATATGTTGCAAGGTCTGTGGAGGCTGGTCACTCGGCAAGGTCATGGAATACGGAGGATAAAGTAACTTATAGGACTAACTATTTATGATTTATGGTCGCAGGGACCGAAATTTTAAACGCTGACTGTGAAATAGACTAAATTAGGTGCGTATTTATTGTAAACAATATTCGAATAAACAGTTGCTAAATATAGAGTAATACACTGAGTAATGCTCAAGACATATAACTAATTATAATATATAAAATGCTTAACAAAACAAAATCGGCAGCTACTGGAAGCGGCTGGAACCTCCCCACTCGGTGGATCTTTGAAGCCGAAAAGAGCATTAAATTGTGTAACAAAACGGCATTAAACGTAATCCGATCTCATCCAAAACCTTTTCAGATCTTCTGGGGCACTAAAAAACCCTCAACTTAATGAATTTACAATCATCTATGCGAGTTATTACCTACATTATCGCTCGTTGAATAATATACTATTAGGATATTAACAACTTTAACATCACTTGAACGACTAAGAAAGTCTAGTTGTCCTAAATACTACAGATTTGTAAAGCAACAAACTGAAAATTGGTAAAGTGATAATCTATAATAAATTCACCAACGAAGGTACAGAAAGCATATGATATTGATATTGTTACATCTACCTTTAAAGTTTGTGACAATCCACTAAAAGTTACAAATGTGCCGAAATCTTATTAACATGACATGACACCAACGTTATCGGATGACAAACGATGACAATGACAATCATCAAAATTTGCTCATTGCAATCCGATCGCTCGCGGCTGTCTTTGTTAAATCAAACATTAGCATTTCAGTAATTTTGCTAGATTTTAGAGGAATATTTGTAGTTTAATTCTTCGATTTGTCTGTATATATATTTAAAAACGGCACTAAACGTAATCCGCTCTACTTCTAGAACAGTGAAGAAACCCTCACACGTGAATTGACACGTGATGTGACGAGTTTCACGATGTAACCGCTACGCGCATCGATCATGTCATGTGAAATGCGATCGATCTATGCCATATTTGCTTTGTTTTGAATTTTTTTCACGGAAACCAAATCGAAAGGGTGGGAGTGTGATATATCGTTGAAATCAGAATTTTAACTGCTTTTCAATGGTTCCATTGCAAATTGAAAGTAAATATAAAATAAACAACTTGTTGCATCAAAATGGCACTAAACGTAATCCGATCTCAACCAAAACCTTTTCAGATCTTCTGGGACACTAAAGAAACGCACACGCAAAGTTTCATTCAAATCCGTTCAGTAGTTTCGGCGCTATCGTGCTAACACACATACACACAGACATACACACATACACACACACACAGACATTTTTCAAAAACCACTTTTTTGGATTCCTAGGACCTCAAAACGTAAAGATTTGATGTTATCTCAATTTTTGTTTTTGAACCAATTTTAGTAACCTCTCACAATTTTATTGTGGAGAGGTTAAAAATTAGTTTTACATATAATAATAATGAATTACAAGTAGATGAAATAATGTATGTAAATTATAGTAAATGTAAAATAAGTACACAATTGCAAATAAATTGAAAATGTCTTTCTTTGTAGTATTGAAGGAGTGCTACTTATGTGCAATTTCTAGCTCTTCGTGTGTACTGCGTTTCTCTTTTTTTTTATCATTTCTAACTAAAACAAGAAGTTGTGTCTGGTATTTTCAGTACACCTAAGACACTTGCGTACGTTGCAAGGTCTGTGAATTTTTATTTATTCCACCTCTCTTCATCTTCATAACACTTCCCTCTACTTTTTCACAATCTTTCCTCATATTTTCCTACCACCTCCTCCACTATCTCATCATCCCTTGTTTCACTCGCTACTCTACCATTTCCCCAATCTTCCCAGTCTCTTTCCCTACTTTTTCATCGCTTCCCTATGTTATGGTGGAACAAGCATTCGGACAGACAATCGAACATTTCCTTTCCTTGGTGTCATTAAATAAACCAAAAATAAGGTGAATTCCAAGAAAAAGCAAAATGACAAAAATAGCTTCCTTCACAGATTTATTTATAAGTATAGGATATATTAATAAATGGAAAAAATCATCATTAACATAGTAAATGTTTATAATGTTGTCCACTTACTTGTTGGCAATGGCTTGATCTCGTTTCGCATCGTTTAATTTTTGGCAGCCTAACGAAAACACAATCATTGATACACGACTTTATTAAGAAGACAAATGTCTCCAAATACTACTTATCCTACTTTGCTTTTGAAGAAAATAACAAAAGGGACGATTAAAAGCGAAATTCTTACCGAAACAGTAAAAATCAAATTCGGATGTAATTTTTGTTATTAAAGGAATTTGATTATAGACTTCACATGGAAGTTAGCAGAACATCTACCAAAAGTAGATAGTTCAGAATTTGCCGTTTTGTAACCGTAAACGAATGGCGAAAATGAAATTTAAAGTCCATCCAACGGAAACCGCGTTCTCGCCTCACACATCTTCCAGCGGCTTGTATATCAGTGTACGCGCGGAAGCTATACAACCTTAGGCGAGGGTTGTATAGGAGATATACCATCCTTCGGAGGGGATGTAAAGCCGTCGGTCCCTTGTCTATTAAATATTAGGCAAGTAAAAGATCCCTACTCTTCTTAAGGGAAGAGGTTCGGCAAAAATCCTGGTTGGGGGTAGCTCGTCTACAGGCGTCGGTGTTAGGCCTCAGTAGCGGAAATAGGCCGACGTTAAATAAAGGTATAAAAAAAAAAAAAAATTTAAAGAAAATAAAAATTAAGGCGGTAAAACCAAAAAAGGGAATTAAGTTTGACTATTCCTTCAGGAATTTTCTATTCCCGCTTTTATAATTAATCATAACATTTTCGAATTTGTCTTGCGAAATTTGCAATTTTTTATTAAGAATTTTTTTCCCCGAAACTCGGTTGAAAATGGCTTTTGGGACTCAGTTTTCGTTCAAGAATTTACCGTTCCCCTTTCTATAATTAATCGTGTCGTTCTCGAATTTGCCGTGATGTCTTTACAATTTCTTTTGACATTTTTTTTATTTGTTTTCTCTGGAACTCAGCAGAACAGCCATTAAACTCGTTTGATAATGGCTTTTGGCGCTCAGTATTCCTTCAGAAATTTACCGATCCCGTTCTTTAATTAACTGATTTTTCTTTCCATGAAATTCAATAGAAAGGCCATTAAGCTCGTTTGAAAATGGCTTTTGGGATTCAGTTTTCCTTCCTAGTTATAATTGACGTTTTAAAATTTGCCGAGAGGATCTATCAATTTTTTATTAATTAAGCAGTTAATTTTTTTCCCAAGTATTTACTAAACATTTTTAAGGCTATTTCTCGTTTTTCAAGTATCGAAAAATTTCTTTATTCTGCATGTTATTCAGTTTTGTCTCATTTAATCATTTGTTTCTGAGTTCACGATGTTTTCGCCTGTCTCATTAATGTTCTTCCTTTAAAAATCTTTTATTTAACCCTCGAGTCTGTTGTGGAGACTTTGATTATCTTTTTTCTCTCGTGTTCTGAATTAGTTTGCTGATTCTAAAAAATTATTTTTTTGGTTTTATCGCCTTAATTTTTATTTTTTTTTAAATTTCGTTTGCACCATTGGTTTACGGTTAAAAAACGGCAAATTCTAAGCTACTTACTTTTAATTAAAAAAAGTTTTTGGTAGGTGTTCTGCTAATTCCATATGAAGTTGGCAGAACACTTGAAAATTTTAAAAAAATTAACAATGGTAAAATTGTTACTTTCACGATTAATTAGCGGTTAATTAACGGCAAATAATAGGCCTATGGGTTTTTTAATTCTGCCAAGTTTTTTCTGATTCTAAAAAATGATTTTTTTGGTTTTTCCGCCTTAATTTTTGTTTTTTTAAAATTTCATTTTCACCGTTCGTTTATGGTTAAAAAGCGGCAAATTCTGAGCCACCTACTTTTAATGAAAATAAATTTTTGGTAAATGTTCTGCTAACTTCACACCCGAAAATGTTTTCAAAATTAACAACGGTAAAATTGTTACTTTCACGGTTAATTAGCGGCTAATTAGCGGTAAATAATAGGCCTATAGTTTTTTTACTTCTGCAAAGTTGTTCTGCTAAGTTCACACAAATCCGTTTTCGCTATATCTTTTGTGCCTCCTACACAGATTTCCAGAAGGAGTCTATTAAACATTTTCTTTTGTTTTCATACCCGAATTCTCATTGTATTTGGTATACCCTGTACTTTGTGCCAGCGAAATTGAAAGCATACTTATTTCCGTTTTAATTTTTTTTTGTAAATACCACCTACCCACAACCATTGTTAATTTAAATTTATAAATGTTTAAGTAAATAAATGCTCTCGAGGATTAATGTATTAATTATCTGAAAATAATTATAGCGGTTAAGAGAAAGTATTTTTATTTACTCGGTAATTTCAAAAGTAAACAATGATATTGCGTATTGTTATTATTATAAAAAATATTTTTTTTTTTTTACATTTATTTAACGTCGGCCTATTTCCGCTACTGAGGCCTAACACCGACGCCTGTAGACGAGCTACCCCCAACCAGGAATTTTTGCCGAACCTCTTCCCTTAAGAAGAGTAGGGATCTTTTACTTGCCTAACATTTAATAGACAAGGGACCGACGGCTTTACATCCCCTCCGAAGGATGGTATATCCCCTATACAACCCTCGCCTAAGGTTGTATAGCTTCCGCGCATACACTGATATACAAGCCGCTGGAAGATGTGTGAGGCGAGGACGCGGTCTTCGTTGGAACGGTCACCCATTCCAAGTACTAACCGCGCCTTACGTTGCTTTACATCGCATATCGATGAAAAATATTAGAAACCTTAAATCCTTTAAAGTCAACAAATAAACATAATATGATATTTAAAAACTTATAACTCTTATAATTCGTATCAAACTGCCGCTTACAAAAAGAAAATGGTAACTTGTATAAAATTAAGAAGATTGATAGAAATAGTAAAAAATACATGATTTCCAAAATATGCCCCTTTTTTATGTAATCTATACACGCCTATTTATTAAACACATTAGGTGGTTTTATAATTACTTTAAAACCTAAAAAAAAGTTTTATTAATTTTACAATTATCCAGAAGTTTTAACATTTGTAATGGTGTCAACGTGACCATGTATGCTCAGATTCATATTTCAAGTTTCTCATTGGAATTCAATGTCACCAACTCGAAGAAAGTAAAATTTTATATATCTGAATGTTATTTCCATATACAGGCATTATTAGGTGGTTAAATATTTTTATTTTTACGATACACGATCGATCACGATCAATATACCCACCTGAAATAGCATGCCGATCAGACATCATGAAATTGAAATAACGTTGCTTTCATGGAGTTGATTCCCTTCGTCTATTCATCATCAGGTAAATATTTTAAGTTTCATTGGCATCCAATGCCACAAACCCGAAAGAAGTAAAATTTTATTTTTATTAGGCATTAGGCAAAGTTATTCGGAATCGATTATAACCCTCAAATCTCAAGTTTCAACAAAATCTGAGAAAATTTAAATTTCCATGCAAATAAAAATAATAAAAAATTGAAAATTAATTTATCGCTTTTAAAGAAAAGTCACATTTTTAACTGTGATATTTTGAAAAATATCGTCAAGTGTTATTCATTATTAGTGACAATGGATGAAATTACTTACGATTGCAGAAAAAGCAGTGCTTAATAAATCGAATGTTTAATTCTACAGGAGGAGTGAATAAAAAAGTAACAAACCGAAACTGAAATCATGTTTATGATGAAAATATTTTAAATTTATTGAGAAATGAGATGTCTCGAATTTTAGGTATTTCTATTACTAAAATTGGCGACTGTTTCAAAATTAAATAAAATAAAGCCATTTAAACCAAAGTTTCTCCATACCTTGGAGGAGGGAGATCTGGTGAAGAGGTTGGCATTTTGTTTATAGCTTCAAGGAGAAATCTTAAAATATTAAGTGATCCTAGATTTTTGAAAAAAATTAAAGGGGTTGATGAAGCAACTTTCACTACTAATGTCACCGTGTTTACTGAAAATAGTAGATATTGGTTATTTGACAATCCTCAATGGATAATTAATTGCAAAAGGCAGTGTTCTGAAAAAGCGAACGTGTTTTGTGGGATTATTGGTGATAATTGATCTATCCATTTTTTTTATAGAAAATTTGACTGCAGCTAGACTGTTGCAATTCTTTAGAACCACTTTTACAGAGGCGCTAGAACAGCTTGTTCCCCTCAATTTATACTTCGACATATTTATTCAATTAGATGGAGCTTCAATTCATAACGCTCTTATTGTAGGGGAGTGGATTAATGATCATTTTTACAATAAACCGGACATCATACCCTTAGATTTCCTTTTGTGGAGAATACTTAAAGAAGACGTCTACAAGACAAGACCAACAAATAGGGAAGAGTTGTGCGAAAGAATAAGAGAGGCCCTGTGACTCCACAACCACTGAGAAACGTAAGACTGAATTTAAGGAGACGGATTGAAAAGTGTATTTTGCCTGAGGGTGATTTGGTTGAAAAAGTTAATTTAAGTTGAATGTTCTCGTAATAAACTGATTTTCCGATTACCAATTTTTTATTATTTTTATTTGCATGGAAATTTAAATTTATTTTAGTGAAAAAATTTGCCTTATAATTCTTTTTTGCGAAATAAATATTCTATTGCAGTTGTAAACAGTTATATTTCCCCACAGAATGACATTATATAAAAAACTAAAAATAAAACAATAAAAGAATCTTTATTTCTGTACCCAGTCACAGAAAATGAAATAATTCTCACAGTCGATAATTTAAAAAGCAACACAGCAGCTTCAGGTCCAGATGATATATCGGTTGCAATAATGAAAAAAGTGCCATAAACATTTCATTATTCCATTATTTCACATCATAAACAACGCTTTCTTTACTGGAAATATATCTACACAATGGAAGGACTCATTTCCCACCCCGATCTATAAATCAGAAAATAAACAAGAAGCAACAAATTATAGACCAATAACAATTATAAACAATTTTGCTAAAATATTTGAGCAATGCTTAAACAATCGAATAATAAATTTTATGGAAGAAAATAATATATTAAATATTAATCAATTTGGCTTCAGAAAAAACATAAGCACAGAAGATGCCATTCTTGAATTAATTAGTAATATTGTTCAAAACTTAAATAAAAACGATAAATATCTATGTATCTTCTTAGATTTAGCCAAGGCATTTGATACGGTCAACCATAACATATTATTCTAAAGGCTTGAGAACATCGGTGTGAGAGGAACCGCATTGCATCTTTTCAGGAGTTATCTCAGAGACAGATATCAAACTGTAAAAATTAATAATTCTTTTAGTAACCGTTTACCTGCCACCATGGGTATACCACAAGGTACTGCATTAGGGCCTGTTTTATTTCTAATCTATATCAACCAGTTAGGGCACTTAAACTAAATGGAAACTGCATATCATATGCATGATACGGTTTTAGTATTTGAGGATAAATCCTGGTTTACAAAAAAGCCGAAACCGGTCTACTGAAAACTAAACATTGGTTAAATTTCAGTCGTCTAAGCTTAAATTTATCGAAAACTAAGTTCATAACACTTTCTTTTTCAATTACGGACCAATCTCTACAAACCAAACTTAAGATCCATAAAAATAATTGCATTGATATTATAAATTGCAACTGCTCAGAAATTGAAAAAACTAGTAATGTTAAATATCTTAGAATTATGGTAGACGAGCATATACGATGGAATGATCATATAGAATATCTCACAAAAAGATTAAGGAAATTAATTTCAAAATTTTACCAACTACGAGTTATTCTTAATGTAAAAAATTTGATCATGGTCTACAACGCCTTGGCTGAATCTATAATTAGATACTGCATTACGATATGGGGTGGTTCATATAAAAATGCCTTACATAACTTAGAGGTAATTCAAAATTCAATTATAAAAATTATATTTAAAAAACCAAAAAGATATTCAACTGATCTTATATATCAAGAAACCGGGTTATTTAATGTTAAACAATTATATGCCTACCAATGTGTTTTATGGGTGCATAAATATAAATATAATGCCTCAAACATCTTGCCTTATTCTACTCAAACTAGGGCGGTGAAAGAGCAGTCGATTCAGGTTCTCTTTTTCAGAAAAGTACATACCCAGCGGTTTGTTTTTCATTTTGGACCCAAAATATATAATTTATTACCTCTTGAAATAAAAAATACAAAAAATCACATCAGATTTAAAAAGGAACTAAAAGTCTTCATAAACAATAATTTTAATAAAATCAAAAATATATTATATATGTAACATATTTACTATGCATAAATACAAAATTCTCCTCGACATCTCTATAAATTTTTATCCTTCGTATAATCATTTCTTTCTTTTCTTTTTCTATTTATATTTAATTCGAGTTTTAATTTATTTGTTGGAAATATTCATGTACAAATAATTCCAATACATATATTTTCCATTATTTTCATTCTTTGTTATGCAATTCTTGTATTGGTTGTGTACGATGGTTAGACCGACGAACAAGCATATTTCGGTTAGGTGGCTAACCATTATTTATTATGATTTAACATACTTATGTATTATGTTGTTATTAAATTAATGTACACCATGATCAGAAATAAATTTGATATGAATGAAACCGAGTTAACAAGTGCATGGTTTTTGTATCGACAACATTTTTTAAATTCAATATAGCGTAGTAACTACTATTAACTTCTTTACATATATGTTCGATGTGGCTATTATACTCGTAACTTAAGTCAGCATCAAAATAAGTTCCTAAAAATTTATTTAAAAACGAAATGTCTATTGTCACATTATTAACTTTTATATCGAAATGATAGTTACTTATTTCCCTGTTATAAAAATTCATGGAAACTATTTTTTCTGCACTGACATTTAAACCGTTTCTCCAGCTATAGTTAGTAGAATGATTGGAGATGAAGTTAAATTTATTTTGAAGTTCTGCTTGATTGTCTGCATCAAATTCTAGTGTGACGTCATCTGCATACATTATAATACAATTTGCTGAAACATAAATTGGTAGGTCACTAATAAATAATAAAAATGAGAGGACCCGGCACAGATCCCTGTGGAATACCAAGTTGAATTTCAAGTTTGTCAGAAAAAATATTTCCAATTTTAACCGATATTTTTCGATACTTTAAATATATCCATGATAGGAATTTGCCTCGAAAATCTATTCTAAATCGAGACATGTCAAAAAAGAGCACACCAACTGATTTCCTATTTTTAATGCATTTATGCACATATTAAAAAAAATCATACACAACTCTCTCTGTAGACCCACCAGGATAGAATTCATTTTGACACTTTGTTATTATGTTATATTTATTTAAGAATGGCCTTATTTTATTACAAATTACATTATAAATTACATTATAATTATATAATTGTTTGTTAATAATGTATATATTGTCCATTGTTTTTAATAATAAATAAATAACATCACAGGTAATTACGGACCCCCTTTATCCCGGAAGGCTCTAGAAGAGCCTTGTGTGGGAGGGGGCTACACATTTAGAGACAAGGGTCACGCACCCAATATCCGTGTATAGTGGAAAAATCCCTCTCACAGTATTTTCTACTGCCACGACCGGGGATCGAACCCGGAACTTTTGGGTTAGAGGCAAGTGCGCTCACCTCTCGATCACCAGTCATACCAGTTTATAATTGTATTTATCTTTTACATTATGTACATATGTTTGTGTGTATGTATTTGTATTTTATATCTTCTATTTTTTGTATTGACATGCCATATATACCTCGTGTATATTTTGGTCAACAAATATTATTATTATTATTAGTATTACCATATATTGAGTTAAATGTCACTTGATTATAGTCAACTACTGTTTCGAAAATGGCAAACTAATATATTAAAGAATGGCTTTTTTATTTCTAATCTAGAATTTTGAGAAATATCTAAGAAATAATAAAATTTGGGCTAAAATACTGATAGTCTCCCCCGAAACTGCCCCATAAGCAGAAGAGAGAGAGTTTAACTGATACAATGTAAGCTACAGTCTAGACGGGTTATGTTTTGTATGAATTTTGTATTTTAAGGCAGTTGGAAGATATTATTTTTGAATGTTCAATCAGCCACAGAAATATCGTGAGGCAATTTTCACCATCCTGTAATTTATTTTACACAAATAAAAGACTTGTCTGGAAATATTTTTGAGAACAAAAACACAACAAACCTATTGCTGTAGTAATTTATTTCTACAAAAGATAAATCTTTGATTGGCTTGTTCCAATATTATTATAACATTGTTTTGTCAATGAATCTCTTCTGGATATATTTAACACTTGTGGGTGTTTATAGATTAAAACTATTTTCGTAACCAGCTGCTCCTTCTCAAAATAAATGTGATGCTTTGATCGGTGTGTCAATAGTGATAAAGTGCCAAAATCGAAGAACTTCAGAAGCTACTTCACAAATTTCGAAAAACATAGTTTACAAAATATTGTATTTAAAATCTCAAAATTTTTTACATTTCATAACTAACATCTACTGCTAAGTCTACATACAGTGAATTTTATAAAAATAAATAAATTAAGTGCATAAATATTGTACAAAAAAGTTTTAATTTTACATGTGGCGGGTGTTTCCGAAACCGCCGTGTCCCGATTGCGAGGCACCCTTGTTGTAGCCCATTTGAAGGTTCAACTGGCCCTCGTGCGCCCTCAATTGTTCCTCGGTGAACGTCCTCTCGTTCTTATCCGCCATCTTCGGCCCTAGGGTTGGTCCGTTCCACTCAGGATGTTTCTGGGTGATGCGCCCAAGAGCGAATAACGAAAGGGCGACCTAGAATTAAATATTTTTATGTAAAATACCTTGATTATATCTAATATAACGTATTGTACCTGTGCAATATTTCTTTTTTCAAATAGGTCAGCTGTTTGGAATATTTCCTCTTGTGGCAATCCGTAGGCTTTAGCGGCAGCTTGGAACCGTTGGATATTTTCCATCAATTGGAAGTTGGTCCCCTTCGACTGGATTTTCTTGACTGACCCAGGTGTTAATTTATTCATGAGGTTGCATAAAACCACGCCATCCCGAAGGATATCCTCGAAGTCTCCCTTGGGGATCGGCTCTCCGAGGGAAGAGAAAATCCAATTAAGGACATCGGCTTCCAGCTCCTTGTTACGTTTCTGAAGAACAAGGTTAATGGTAGCAGAAAGTACAATACATGTTCATTTTTAAGAATAAGGACAATGTAATTTAAAACCAAGCAAATAATTGATTTAATTTCGCCTTTGGCACGGCAGACGTTATCGAATCTAAATTTTATGACTTAATACCGAAGCAGATGTTATGGAAAACCAAAATAATTCGGCGTGTCAGAACCAAAAATATCTTGCGTGAAAACGATTCTATTTTTAAAACCGTTGAAAATGTTATGAATATTTCAACTTAGTACTAAATTTATATTTTGTAAACAGTATCCAGAATTTTGGCAAAAACCTGGAAATGTGTGAAATTTCAGGAGTCTCTGTGATTTTTAACTGTTTAAATATTTAACAACAAACTATAAAATTATGGTAATTTAAAAGAACGTACTGAAGAGGGATTCTGTCTGTTTTCACCAAATAATAATCACTCTGTTAATGCCTACTATAACTTTGTAACGAAACAAATTAAATAAATCGATTTTTTATATAAAAAAAAACAACTGGGGAACTTACAGACATGGTGGAGAACGTTCGAATCTGGCGTCGCGGCGATACTGACTGAAGCGTCTCTGGCCAGCTGTTAGTCTTTATGAGACGATGGTGCGGGGGCGGTTATGCATACACTTGTTTTTTATCATCATTCATTTTTGTTTCTTTAATTCTAGAATCACAGTATACTCGGCCATTTTCGCTTTGATATCGAAAATAAAAATGTGTAGGTTATCGTTAAATTTATGATATAATATCAATGAAACAAGCGATTGGTAAATTAGTGTTGTTGTTGTTTTCTTTTCACGTTTTTCCAATGGTGCACACGAAAACTCACCGGTCCCGAAATAGCATGTTACAAACTCCATTTTAAAAGTGTAGCAGTGAATCAAATAAATGTTTAGGACGCCTTTGCAAATTGATATAATTTTCTTTTAAATAAGTGTGCAACTGTCATGATATTTGTGTCATCGTGTCTAATAAAATACGAACAATTTTAGTAAGCGTATGGCTAATTTGGTATAAATTCGGTTGAAAATATAAGACGTTTTCTTACTTGTCACCAATATTTGTAAATAAAAAAAATAGAGAAAATTATACATTTTTATGGGTTTATGATTTCATTTACCATAATTATAATTTTATAAGACTTAAGCCATTATTAGTTTGGTTTCTATAGTAATTTAACAGGAATCTATGTGGACACATTATACTGAATTAGCAGGATTTGGTTGGTTGGTTGATTAATTTTGATTGAATGGCTTTGGTGGTGTACCACTCAACCAAACTTATTTAATACATACAAGGTGTACCAATAGTGCGTCAAAGTTCAATATCGACCTTAGAAGACTTTGGAAAATATTTTTTTAATGGAAGTGATGCTGTATCAAAAGGCGCACATTTTAAAAATATTTTGAAATATACAGTGTGACTCACTACAGCGAAGGTCATTTTTTTAAATGGAACACTATATATTTTTGCATTTATGAATTCAGCTTAAGATTACCTTTCCAAAGACCTCCAAATTTTTTGTTTTTGACGTGACGTTGCCGAGTTATTCGAAAAAATATGAACATTTTAGTCGGAACAATGTTTAATTATTAAGGCACGTTAATTCTCTACGATTTCTGTGAATACTATCCTATCGATATTTCCAGAGATATTTTTACTTTTTCATTAAAAACCGTTAAATTAGAATACTTTTCATTTCGAACTAATCTAGTAGCCATGATTTTGACATAAGGTGAGAATAATTGAAAGTTATCTTATTGGCGTTTAATTATTAACTATTGTGACAAAGTATTTACACTTATTTCAAGTTATAAATTAGTTTAAAATTCGCACTTTCCAATAATGAACTTTTTGAGAGAAGAAATGGTCGATATGGTTTAACCATATCCACCATTTCTAATGGTTTATGTTCTGGCTGCGAGTGATAAAAATGTTTGCTATCAACTTGAATTTATAAAAATCATTTGAGAGGTTGATGGAATGACTTGACAATGCAGGGAAAGTGGAATATGAGAAAGAGGAACGGACAAAAAATGTAGTAAATGAAGAAAACAAAACAGTCATACTTTTGAGCGTTATTGAAGATCCTCACCACAGTATAAGAGAATTGGCAAGATAAAACAATTAAGCCTATTTTCAGTTCATCGGATCCTACAAAAACAAATTTAATCCCTACCACGTTCAACTAATGCAGGAACTGATTAATAGGGATTATGAAAACCGAATAAAATTTTGTCAATGGGCAAAACAAAAATAGGACAACAAAGACATTTTTTTGATTTTGTTTTGTTTGCTGATGAAGCAACGTTCCATAAAAATGGACATGTTAATCATCACAATTTTCTTTATTACGACACAACCAATCCTTACATCTCACGAACAAATAGCCAAACAAGATAGTCGTTGAATGTTTGGGGAGGAATTGTTGGGGATTTTGTGACAGTACTACATTTTTTTTGATGTACGTGTTTTTTTGCAAGACAGCTTGGAAGAATTACTGGAGGATGTCCCCAGGGATAATAGAGAGAGAATGTGGTATCTCCATGATGGAGCACCTGTGCACCACACTGGAGCTATTCACGAACATTTAAACGACGCCTTTCTGAATGGTTGGATAGGAAGAGAAGGACCCCATAGCTGGCTTGCCAGAAGCCCTAATTTGACCAGAATAGACTTCTTTTTGTAAGCTATGTTTTAAGAAGCAAGTGTACAAAGCGCCTACAACTACAAAACAAATATGAAAGAAAGAATAAGGGAAGTTTTTCAGGAAATTGCTGTAGATATCTTAAGAAATGTCGGTAGATCATTCGAAAATCGTTTACAGAAATGCATAGATGTACTGGGAGGCCACTTTGAACCCAAGAACCAAGACGCACTCAGAAAAAATTTAGTACTACTTTCAATTATTCTCACTTTATATCAAAATCATGGCTACTAGATCAGTTCGAAATGAAAAGTATTAATTTAGCGGTTTTTAATGAAGAAGTTTAAATATTTCTGGATATATCGTTTTTAAGTATAGGATATTATACACAAAAATCGTGGAGAATTAACGTGCCAATTCAAAAATAAAATAATATATACATTTTTAAAAAATGAGAAAATTCACTTTGAAATGTCCTGAATTAGCGCTAGTATAAAATACACCCTGTATAATTAATATTTGGTGGTTCTGTCGTTGTAGTACATCCCTTGTCTACATAATTGCAAAATAAATCTTGTTAATCGATAGTAATACACACATAGCGAATTAATGTTCCCACCAAAATTTTTATATTTTTTTGGATAACTCGGCAACGCCACGTCAAAAACAAAAAATCTGGAGGTCTTTGGAAAGGTAATTTTACGCTGAATTCATAAATGTAAAAATATATAGGCTGTTCCATTAAAAACAAATAACCTCGAAGATGTTCCGCTGTAGCGAGTCTCCCTGTATACAGGGTGTCCCGAAACTCCCGCCTTCCCCTTTAAGTGCTAATTCTCCATGAAAAAATAGTAAGGAAAGTTCCTATAAACATGTGTCCGGAAATGCTTCCTAAGGGAGCTACGGCCCTCTAAAGATGGCGCAAGAATGGGACTTTTTGCTAATTATCTCGGAAATGATTTGGGACAGCTTTATGAAACTTGGTTAACTATTTTCGATTATTAAATGTTATTGTTTTACAGTATTAGCCAAAATTAATTTTATCCAGGGGCGGAGAAACGAGGGGTCGGTGTTCTTTGTTTCTACATATTTATTTTTCCATTTGACATTTTTAGTATTTTAATCCCCGATTATGATTCCCTGGTTAATTCTGCAAAAAAAAGATCCTCTTTACAATTAGCCATATAGCAAGCCGTTTTCGAGTAAAAGCGGTCTAAACGAAATATTGCGTATTCGTTTGCTAAATGCGCATAATTTATTTTTCAAAGTAGGCGTGCCATTCAGTAACAGAAATGGTTGAGTACACCTCACAGGAGTATCTCGATATGATTATCTGTTATGGTATGATTTCCTAAAGGAACTGTTTTCAATTATTTGGCAATAGTGTTAAAAGAAACATCGTACAAAAATTTAATGAACATTTATGATTTAAAAAACAACCTGAATTAAGATTATTTTTATTACAAAATGTGCTCAAAATACATTCCTTCTTTCTCAATACAGGTCTCAAGCACGGCTTGGTTAATACTGTAAAACAATAACCTTTAATAATCCAAAATAGTTAACCAAGTTTCATAAAATTGCCCCAAATCATTTCCGAGATAATTAGTAAAAACACCTATTCTTGCGCCATCCTCTGAGGGCCGTAGCTCCCTTAGGAAGCATTTCCGGACACATGTTTATAGGAACTTTTCCTACTATTTTTGCTTGGAGAATTAGCACCTAAAGGGGAAAGCGGGAGTTTCGGGACACCCTGTATTTGAAAATATTTTTAAAATGTGCGCCTTTGGACACTATACCACAAAATAATTTTCCATAGTCTTCTAATGTGAACGATCCATGCTTTTGATGGAAGTCTGAAGGACGTATTTTCTGTTCGAAAAACTTAGAAAAATTGAAAAAAATAGGAAAAAGAAAAAATTAATTTTCTTTTTCCTCAACCTTTTCTAAATACTAAATAAAAATATTACGTTCACAAAATTTTTAGGGTTCAAAGTGACTGTTTCAGACGGAGATTAATGGATAAATCATACTTACTGTCGTTTATGCTTAACTGCGGCTCTGATGGTACTAATTGGAAGACGTCGTAACACTATAAATCTAACACTGTCTGTTTTACACTCTCTTAAAATTTAAATCTGAAAGGGAAATTTTGTTAGAAAACACAAGTAAAAGACAATATAAAGTTCAAAAAATGTATATTAAATCTTTAAAAAATTTATGTTTTTACAACAACTTCTTCAGAGAAAATGTTAACAAACAATGGTCTGACCCGTGTACAACACATGGTGAGGAACGGGACGATTCATACGGTACCAACTACCATCCAATATGCAGTTTGAAAAGCTAACGATGCACAAAAAGATTCAAGGAACAGTTCATGTAACTGAAATTTTGGTGGGCTTATGCTTGCCTGTCTTTATAAACGTATTTATTAATTCACATAAATTTAGGTCGCTCCTCGGAGCTTAAAATTGCTTGAAGCGTATCTACTTCGTTTGTATTATGCAATAACAAATTTTACGTTCAGGCAAGGCAGATCCCATGCACGTGTGAGTACATGGTAATAATACTTTTTTGACTCCGAATCACTGAGGAACCGGTTTAGGGCAAACCCCGTCAAAACGCATCATTTCCCCGTCAAATCCGACTGCTAGGAAATGATGGGGGTCCCATGTCGCTAAGGGCTATTTTCGCTATAACTTCCGATATACTTTGGATAGTCGTTGGACTAACTTGTCCTCATATTCAACACTTCGTAAGAGTTGCAGTGCTTGACAACGTGGATTCGTAAAAGGGTTTTTAATCTTGGAAATTTGGAAGTTCAAGTCCAATTTTATGATACTTTCTAAAATTGGGTGGTCGGGGCGACATTACGTCCCTGTGCAGCGACATTTACTACACTTACCAAATTAACGCTCCTCGAAGAGTTAGCGAAAATTTGGCATAAAAAACGCTCCGAAGAGCAAAAAAAATATATTTCCAAGAATTAAAAACCTCCTCCACGGCGTTTTTACGTGAAGCACGCTTTTCTTACGAAATATTTCCTAAGTCGGATTTTGTTACAACGTCGAAAAGTATATCGGGGTTATAGCGTTCTTTAACACTCCCCTCCTTTCCGTGAATCTTTTTGTGTAACGTTTGGTAAATTGTTTGTTTGAAAATAAAATGGATCATTGGATGTAGTCTCCCATGTGTTGTATTCGGTTATCGTTCAGACCGGCCTATCTGAACAAAACATAGATGCAAATCTAAAAATGATGATAATTTGAACATATATCGATGCATAGCATTCGATTGAATTATTGAACATTGTGTTTCAAAAATGGCATAAAAAAAGAAAAAATCGAAAATCCTCAGATTCTCGATGACACAACACAAACACTTTCGACGCACTTATCTTTCTTAGTGTTCTTCCACTAATGCGGGCTTGCGTCTGCTCCTCCTCGTGTCTATGCCTCGTCGATCACCTTCGGTGTCGAACTGCCTTCTGGAACAGCTTAGGTGGTCCTCGGACTGCTTGGCTCCAGCTATACATTGGCTCTGTTCGGTTTATATGAAACAATAAAACAAAATTTTAGTAAAATGTTTGTTTACATCCCGTCTGGGGATCTGCGACCGATAACATATCGTCGTCTTTGAGAATAAGAACACTGAATTTTGTTGACTTATATTGGTTGAAATGGTTTCCGAGTAGTTAAAAATTCTCTTCTTGGGAGAAATCTGCGACCGATATCACATCGTCGTCTTTGAGAATAGGAACATTGAATTTTGTTGACTTATATTGATTGAAATAGTTTTTATTAAAATCTCTTCTTGGGAGAAATCTGCGACAGAATCTGCATCCGTCGGATCGTTGCATCTGCCCCTCCAGCAGACGTGGCGGCATCTCGCCCTTGAGTTGCTAGACTCGTCTGAATCGCGCTCTGCGTCAGAGTTGTCGTCTTTCCATGCCGTGCCAATGGAACATTTGTTTGAACCCTTTGGGTCGGACTCTGCTTACAGATGAATGTTTAGTAACATTTGAGGACTTTGAAAAAAATTATAAAAAATACCAACTCTGCCGGACACGGTCAGAGTTGCTGCAGTGAATTTGGAAGATTTGTATGGATACAATATCCTCAGATGAAAATAACTTGTAAAAAATGCATAAAAAATACCAACTTTTGCCTGACACGACAAGAAGTTGGTATGGAAATTTTGATATAAAATAAACCTAGCACTAAGTTAAAACTTAGCCTAGGTTGAAAAATGTTATAAAAAGATGATTGAATCTCCAGAACTGGATTCTGAATCAGAAGTGGAAGCATCTCGTGGCGGTGCATGGATTTGTACAACCGTTTGCTCCGGCGGTAGAGGTTCTGTGGAATCGTCTGAGAACGGGGAATCATTTCCATCGAGTGATGTTCCGCCTGGACTAGCATTTTCTTCATCGGAAGATTCGATTTCCAAGTTGTGCTCCTCTGGCGGGGCTGGTCTCAAATCATCGACATGTACTCTTGTCGTTGCATTTCCCTTTTGCACGAGATACACTTCGTCTGAAAACTTCTTCAGAATTCTGGTTGGGCCTGACCAAGACGGCGTGAAGGTATGTACCTTCTTTTTTCTCTTACTCATGACTCTGTCTCCTACTTTGTAGACGATCGGAGTGACGGCCTCTTTCGGCGCATATTTCTGTTTATAATTTTGTTGGGCCTGACGGGCTTCCTTGATTCGCTCGTATCGTGGAAGCGTTTGTTGCTTGGCTCTTTCTTGCCTCCAGGCATACAAATCCCATTCGCCTCTTTCGGCTGGATCATATCCTAACACGACCATGCTAGGAGTTTGATTTGTAGCGGCGTTCCTACGATTTCTTAATATATATGTCATTTGATGCACGTAGCGATCCCAAGTGTCGTTTGGCTTTTTGAATAAAAGAGTCTTTAAAATTTTCTTGCATTCCTGCACCCGTCGTTCCACGGGGTTGGACTGTTGGTGATATGCTGGAATTAAGTATCGTTCGATACCATTCCTTTCGCAAAATGTGATGTACCATTCGGAATTGAAATGACCACCGTTGTCTGATATTATGACTCGAGGGACTCCGAATCTTGCTACTATTTCTTCGTCGATATATTTGGCTATCGTTCTGCCGTCGACCTGAATGTATGCCTTTGCCTCTATCCATTTACTGAAAACGTCTTCGACGATAATCATATATCTGTTTTCGGCGTCTTTAGTCCTCTGCAGCGGGCCAATTACGTCGACGCTCAAGGTTTCAAATGCATTTTGTGGTGCATGACTTCTAAGTGGAGCATTGGGTTGGGCTTGTCTTGTCTTTACAGACTGGCATATCAGACAGTCGTTTATGTATTTGCCTACGATCCTGGCCATATTATTGAAATAGTAGCGTTTCGCTATTTTCCTGAGAGTCTCGTCTCTTCCTGGATGACATGCTTCATCTCGGTCATGATAATGGTAAATCAATTCCTTTATTTTCCTCTTTGGAACTATTAATTTAAAATTTGTATCGCAATCTTTAAAAAGTACATCGTCTTGGACGTGAAAATTTTGCATAAAAATAAGATCCGCATCGGAACGTTGTTCCTGTTGAAATAGATCATTCCAACGGCGGATCTTGTCTTGAATATCTCTTGAACTCAATTGAGCCTGTACGATATCTTCGTATATTTCTGAATGCGTTAAAACAGAAATACGTTCTGGACACTTGTAATTTGGTAGGAACATTCTTTCCTCTTCATCGTCCGTCTCGACATACTGATTTTGTGGGTTACGACTTAGAAAATCTGCTAATAAATTTTCCTTTCCTGGACAGTGTTCAATTTTGAATGCATATTCTTGCAATAGTAATGACCATCGAGTAAATTTTGTTTTGTCGTCCTTATGTTTGTTTAACCAAAGTAACGCCCTGTTGTCCGTCTTCACCAAGAACGGTTTGTCTGCTAAGTACATCTTGTACTTTTTAATATAGTTCACCACCGCCAAGCATTCTAGCTCGTTTATGTGGTAACGTCTCTCCGCTGGAGATAACGTGTTGCTTGCATACGAGATTATCTATTTTTCGCCGTTGTCGCCTAATTGATATAATACGGCCGAAAGGCCTTGGAGGGATGCATCTGTTTGCAAAATGAATTGACGTGAAAAATCCGGCCGATGGAGTTCCAGCGGTCCGGATAATAATTCTTTTAATTTTCTAAATGCTTCATCGCACGTATGGTTCCAGTGAAAACGATTTTCCTTCGAAAGAAGTTTCGTTAGTGGCTTCGTGATCATCGCCACATTTGGTAGATATTCTCGTACCCAGTTGCAAAGCCCTAGGAAACTTTGTAGCTGCTTTTTAGTAGCTGGAACGGGATAATTTTGAATTTGTAAGACATGTTTTTCTAATGGTTGGGAAGTATCGGTTCTAATTGTATGGCCTAAATATTGAATTTCATTCGTCGCTATTACACACTTTTCCGGTGACACTTTCAGATTGTGCAGACGTAGTCTTTCAAAGACTAATCTCAAGTGGGACATATGCTCCTTCACGTTTACGCTGTAAACGATTATATCATCTAAATACACTTTACAGAAATGGTGCAGGTAACCCGTTAAAACGTCCTTTGCCATGAATTTCTGAAAGGTACAGGGAGCTGTCTTGAGTCCGAAAGGCATGACATTGAATCTGTAAGCTGCCCCATCAGGAGTGGTAAAAGTCGAAAAATCTTTTGATGCTTCATCTAGCGGTATTTGCCAATATCCACTTTTTAAATCCAACACAGAAAAAATCTTCGAATTGCCTAAATCTTTAATACTTTCGTGTATTTTTGGTAAGACGGAAGCCTCGTCTTCAGTCATTTCATTCAAATGGCGATAGTCGATGCAAAATCGTGGTTTCTTGTCCGAGCGTTTTATTATCACTGGTGGTGAACTATATTGGGCAGTGCTAGGTTCGATGACGCCAGCTTTTAACATCTCTTCGATTTGGTCGTACATAATTTTCTTAGTACTCGGAGACATCGGATATGGTCTGATATTAAATGGTTTCGTGTCTTTCACTGTAATTTTGTGTTTCACAGTCACTGTGGTTGCTTGAGTCGGTTCCGCAGTGAACAGATCGACAAATTCCTCGAACAGCGGCCGTAGAAATTTGTCATTTATAACAAGCTCTTCAGGAAGCTTTGCCTGCTGTCTCTCCCTCTGAGAAGCTTGATTCCAGAAGACGGTAATACGCTCTTCTGTGCCGGCATATAGGCATTTTCTGCCATAATCATATGCGACATTGTTCATATATAAGAATGGTGATCCTAATATTACTGTTTCATTTAAATTTTCGATTACTTGAAAATCAATTTCAAAAGAGGTGCCTGAAATTATTACTTGTAATTTTGTCGTGCCAAGAGAGTCCACCATTCGATCTCCGCACGCCATAGCAAATGATCGACGTGTCGTGAGATTTTTAAAATTATCCAACATCCTCGGATGGATAACGTTTCGCGTCGAGCCTGAATCGATCAGTGCGTCGACCGCATGTTCATTAATTTGAACTTTTATACGAGGCAAAGGGAACGCTTCGCTCATATAATTTATTGACTCTCTTGTCTTGTGCAGAGGAGCGTCGTAGTGGTCATGAGTATTAGAAATGTTTAATGGGCATTGCTGCCGCCTTGGTTCGGCCGTTGTGCCGGGGATCTTGCAGATGGACCCTGGCCTGGGTCTCTGGCCCCTCGAAAGTTTCCCGGTCTCCTGTTGAGATGAGGGTTATTCGGACACTGACTATGGAAGTGCCACTGCACTGTGTCTGTGCAGTATCGGCACGGGGTAGCCGGTCGGTCGGGTACTCGGAATTTCCCCGATCCGCCATTAAAATTGTTTTGCCTGCGGTCAGGATTCACTGATCCGCTTGATAAATTAGGCATAAAAATAGGACGACCAGGCGCTCTGCCTGGACCGTCCTGTCGAGATACGTCCTCTCGGAAATGCACCCTCGGTGCTGTCGGAGTTGGGCTTCCATTGCTCCTTATACTTGAATTTTGTGGACTGATGTGTCCCGGCTCTCGATAGTAAGACGCGCGGGACAGACGTTGATCAATAAGCTGGATTAGCGACGTCTGTTCGTCAGCTGAATCCCGCTCGACGTTAGTAGCCGCTGCTATTAACATCTCTGTGTTTGAAATTAGGTTGCTTCTCAAGCGTGACCTAATTTCTGGACGCAGTTGGTCCATGATGACCCGAGCTCTGATGGCTTCGGATTTAAAGGGATCAATACGATCGAAAAGACAGGTTTTCCTTGTGATAAACACTGCCGTGTCGTCTAAAGACGTTTGCTTGACGGCATACAGTTGAGCAATAGCTCGTGACTGTATGTCGGGAGAATTAAATCTCGTAAGGAATCTTTCCTTGAATAAGGCATACGAAGTAGTCAACGTCCTAAATTGTTCGGACCATCGTTGAGCTTCGCCCTTGAGTTGGCCGGTTACGTTATGGAGGCGATCATAGTCGTGGCTTATGCGAGCTCTGTCGAAATATTCCTCCATAATTTTCAGAAAAGCTTCTGGATCTTCATGATCAAGCCCATGGAACGTCACGTTCGGACATCTTTGTCTCTCATGGGGCGTACAGGTCGACACGTTCTGTATCGCCTGCACGAAGCCCTCTGCCATTTTCAGAAACATACTCTCCATCGAAGCAGTTTGTGGCTGTGAAGCTGATAAATTAACATTATCTCCCTCCGGAAACAGTCGCTGTGGTTCTATCCCTCTAGAACCGTCGTCGACGAGCGGTGCGGTGACTCGCTCATAAAATTCTCTTGGGGTCGACCCCTCGGAGTCTTCCGCCATGAATGAGAAAGGATTTGTTGGGTTTGGGGACGGCATGGTCCCTGTTCGGGCGCCATGTGAACGATCCATGCTTTTGATGGAAGTCTGAAGGACGTATTTTCTGTTCGAAAAACTTAGAAAAATTGAAAAAAATAGGAAAAAGAAAAAATTAATTTTCTTTTTCCTCAACCTTTTCTAAATACTAAATAAAAATATTACGTTCACAAAATTTTTAGGGTTCAAAGTGACTGTTTCAGACGGAGATTAATGGATAAATCATACTTACTGTCGTTTATGCTTAACTGCGGCTCTGATGGTACTAATTGGAAGACGTCGTAACACTATAAATCTAACACTGTCTGTTTTACACTCTCTTAAAATTTAAATCTGAAAGGGAAATTTTGTTAGAAAACACAAGTAAAAGACAATATAAAGTTCAAAAAATGTATATTAAATCTTTAAAAAATTTATGTTTTTACAACAACTTCTTCAGAGAAAATGTTAACAAACAATGGTCTGACCCGTGTACAACACATGGTGAGGAACGGGACGATTCATACGGTACCAACTACCATCCAATATGCAGTTTGAAAAGCTAACGATGCACAAAAAGATTCAAGGAACAGTTCATGTAACTGAAATTTTGGTGGGCTTATGCTTGCCTGTCTTTATAAACGTATTTATTAATTCACATAAATTTAGGTCGCTCCTCGGAGCTTAAAATTGCTTGAAGCGTATCTACTTCGTTTGTATTATGCAATAACAAATTTTACGTTCAGGCAAGGCAGATCCCATGCACGTGTGAGTACATGGTAATAATACTTTTTTGACTCCGAATCACTGAGGAACCGGTTTAGGGCAAACCCCGTCAAAACGCATCATTTCCCCGTCAAATCCGACTGCTAGGAAATGATGGGGGTCCCATGTCGCTAAGGGCTATTTTCGCTATAACTTCCGATATACTTTGGATAGTCGTTGGACTAACTTGTCCTCATATTCAACACTTCGTAAGAGTTGCAGTGCTTGACAACGTGGATTCGTAAAAGGGTTTTTAATCTTGGAAATTTGGAAGTTCAAGTCCAATTTTATGATACTTTCTAAAATTGGGTGGTCGGGGCGACATTACGTCCCTGTGCAGCGACATTTACTACACTTACCAAATTAACGCTCCTCGAAGAGTTAGCGAAAATTTGGCATAAAAAACGCTCCGAAGAGCAAAAAAAATATATTTCCAAGAATTAAAAACCTCCTCCACGGCGTTTTTACGTGAAGCACGCTTTTCTTACGAAATATTTCCTAAGTCGGATTTTGTTACAACGTCGAAAAGTATATCGGGGTTATAGCGTTCTTTAACACTAACAAGGCCGATATTGGACTTTGACGCACTATTGGGACACCCTGTATACACATTCAAGAACTTCGAGTTTCTTCTTAAGTTCCTACTTAAATAACATATAGCACATATGATACAAGAAAGAAAAGGAAGTGTCGAGGATAGTAGGATTTTTATAGAGCAATTTTGTAATTTTATGGGGGTCATGAAATTGAAGAGGCTACTATAAGCACTTTATACTTATATCTTAATATCTTGTCATTATAAACCTTAATTGATGTGTCCATTTCCATTCAGTTTATATAATAATTTGATGGGGATTGGGACATATTAAGAAATAACAAATAAAGTATTAAATCGATTAATTTTATCAGTTTCTATGGGATTTGCGAAATACTGAAACAGAACTATTACTAGTAAGCATTTTATAACTTTCTATCTTTGGTACTAATTTTACAAAGATAATACATAAGGTTATTTTTTAAAGATATATTTTAAAATATTAATAAAGAAATACAAATTATTGTAAAATCTTAAATAGTAATCCTTTATTAATTACATAAATAAGAATTGATGGGAGTTTATTATTTTATATTAAAACTTGACGAGAACTTTTTGAAAATGTTTATTAATGTGTTAAACAAACTTCGTATTTGCCATAAACACATACAATTGCTGATTGACTTAAAATAAAAGGAATTTAAAGTGAAAATACATTTCAAATAGGCATCGGAATCCATAATACTTCGCATTTCAATTAAGTAGCACAAAAATTCACAAACACTGATAGACTGGTGGAGATTTTACGATAAAAAATCATACATATTCAAATATAAATACATTTCAAGCACGCTATAAAACTTCTTATTTAAATAGGTCACAAAAACTCTTTAATATCGATATTAGGTAATTAACTGTTCTTTTTTTAATTAGCTTAATTTTATAACATGACCAAATCACAATTATATTTACTTTCATCATATCATGTCATTATAATGTAAGTAAGCTTGTACCATTTGAATGTTTGGGTAATCTTTGCGTTTAGTTATTTATAATTCACTGAACCAAAAAACTATTTTTTTACAATTAAAATTGTTCAAATTAATAGCAACCTGTAAAAGTATAATGTACAGCTGAATATATCGTAATATACAACTTATTCAAGAATATTGGTAATTTAATAGCTGATTGTGTAGCTACTTCTCATATTTACATAACTATATTAAGGTTATGGTAGTGGAAGATTTTGGAGAACAGCAACACTGTGTTATATAACATTAGTTAATACGGCAAAAAATTCCAAATATTTCCTCATTCTGATTGTGATGGGACATTCAGCAAAACAAATAGAAAAATGAAATATGTCCACAGCTAATACAACTTTCAAGTACTTACATTTATTTTTTTCTCAAATATATCTACAATTTTATAATTTATTGCTCATAATTCAACGTGAACAGAGTTGGCTCCTCAAAATACTGTCGATTTTTAAAAATTGTTTTTCAACTGATCTGTCGTGTACTGTACGTCTGTCCGTCCATCCATATGTCTGTCCGTCGGCCACACTTTGTGACAGTTTAAGAAAATGTACACGAATAGTGTTGCAAACTACAAAAATACTACTAAACAGTAAAATTCTGTACTAAGTTATATATCATTGTATTAGAAACTATTCTGATACTTGAAAATTGTTCGGTTTAGCCTCATTCCTTCTCGACATAATTGGGGGCGCTGCTTTACAGACTCACCCTGTGTAATGTTTATATCTAGTTTATTAATTTTATACTGCTGGGATTAGAAGGCCAGTGGGTAATTATTAGTTTATTTATAGTAAGTAATAATTTAAAAGCCAAAAATCCGTTTAGTTTTAATTAGACTGTTAGTTTGATAAATTAGGTTTATTTTTAAAGGACAGTAATTATTCTATGCATTATTTGAACATTATACTAAAGATAAACTTGGTCTACTTTAAAAAATCTTAACATTCATAAAAGTAATTTTAATAACATACCAGTTGAATTCTCTGATCCAAATTCGATTAATGCTTATTTTGCCTCATTTGTTCAAAATGTATCACATACATGTGATGATAAAATTAATTTCTACAATAACAATTTAATGACG
Organism: Leptura quadrifasciata; assembly: GCA_963675555.1. Lineage (NCBI taxonomy): Eukaryota > Metazoa > Arthropoda > Insecta > Coleoptera > Cerambycidae > Leptura > Leptura quadrifasciata. Next base: position 147,647,242 of record OY776675.1, read on the forward strand.
GTTAACCACTCATTCAGTTTTACTACGACTAGTGTCGAAGAGGTTAATAAAATTCTTAATAATATTAAGTCGAATGTGTCCGGTACTGATCATATAACTATCTCAATGGTCAAATATTATAGCCCATTTATTGATAAATTTCTAGTTCATATTATTAGCTGTTGCATAGAGAAGAGTTATTTTCCAAGTGATTGGAAAATTGCTATTGGTAAACCTCTCCCAAAAAATTGTAACCCTAAGTCGTTTTCGGATTTAAGACTAATTAGTATCTTACCTGTTATTTCGAAAATTTTTGAAAAAATTTTATATCATTAGATTTACGAATCCTCTTCTGAGGAAAAACTTTTACCTGATAAAAAGTGTGGATTTAGAGCATGGTACAGCTACAGCGGTAATAAATGTAATGGATGACCTTTTTACTGCATATGATCCGGGGTTGATTAGTGTGTTGATTTTGCTTGATTTCTCTAAGGCATTCGATACAATAAATTGTTACTTGTTTTGCTCTAAACTTAAATATTTTGGTTTCAATGTTTCCTCTTTACAATTAATTTCCTCCTACTTGAGTGACAGATTTCAGAATATTTTCCACAATAATACCTTCTCGTCTAATCTAAATATACTTTCTGGAGTACCTCAATGCTCCATTTTGGGTCCGTTGTTTTTTTATAATATATACGTCAGATATCATAACCTCTACTGTAAACTGTAAAGTCCAAGCTTGCGCTGACGACACGCAATTATATATAAATTTCAACGCAAATGATGTGCAGCAGGCATGTGTCACTATTAATAATGAGTTACATAACATTAAAATTCTTTCGGAGGAACACAACTTGCTTTTAAATTCGAATAAATCCAACTTGATGTTATTTGGCAATATAAATAAATTAGATACAGTAAAAAATTCATTAAATATTAATATTGATGGTGTTCCCTTGCCTGTTGTTAAAATTGCAAAAAAAAATGAAATGATAATTGATTGTGATTTTAGATTTAGAGAACATGTGAAAAAACTAATGCCAAAAGCATATTCCTCTTTGAAGTTGTTTTATTCTAATCGTCATTTTTTAAATTTTAATTTAAAAAAATGCTTTGTGATTCGTTAGTTGTCACACTTTAATTATTGTGATTTTATATATGGCAAATGTTTAGATCGGAATGACAAGGATCGTATCCAAAAAGTACAAAATTCATGTTTGAGATTAACTTTTGGTTAATAGGATAATAGAAGAAAATTGCATTTAGGAATTTTTGTACACAAGATTTTGAATTCTACAGCTGACTGCGTCTCAATAAAAAATAAATTTGTAATACGGCCTTCTTTACATTCAAAAAATATAAGATATGAAAACAGGTTCAATATTCCGCGTTATCATTCGGCTATGTTCAAACGAAGTTTTCATTATAATGCTATCCAACTACATAACTCTTTACATGACAATCTTAAAAGTTTCAAATTGAATAAATTCAAGTTTAAGTTTAAATGTTTACTATTAAGCAAGCAGTAACTTAATGTTTTACCTAGTCCCCCTCTTGAGCATCATATATTTTGTTTATCTATATATTAGTCAATTATGTATGATTTTATAGTAATGGTTTATTATATTTTGTTTTATTTGTATTCCAAAAAGCACTTGAAATTTTGAATAGCTTTAGCTAGACTTCGCCACTAGATACCCCTTTTAAAAATTTTCATATTTTTGTTTTTATGATCTGTATTATACCTATCATTCAATAAAGTCGATTATTATTATTATTATTATAAAGTATATTTTATTTTGCTATTCATAATTTTGTGTAAAACCTTTTTACATGCAAAACAATTTTAATTTCTTTAACTTTCGATACAATTAATTCTTTTGTACATTTTAAATAATCGATTGATTAAAAATATTCGCAGAACCTCTTTAAACTGTTCAATTTATCCTTAAGAGTTATTCGGAGTGTATTAGTCATCCATGCTTCCAATTTTAATTGTAAATGACTTCACGTCAATAAAATGACGCAGCTGAATGTACGGTGTGCTTGGAAAGCGAGAGATAGAGATGTAGTAGAATATGACATTGGACAAATTTATTGTACCTAATCTTTAAATTTCTCTGTGCATTTGAGGACATTAGGGCTAATTTTATTTTAGTTCTACAAAACGGAAAATGTTTATTTTAATAATACCTATGTGGGATGACAAGAATTATTTTTGCAAATCGAAAATAGAAGAAAAAGAAATATTTTTTTATATATACTTTTTTTCTCTCGTCATCCCACATTATAACATGTTTTTAATGTCTTTTAGTGAAAGCCGTTTTTTAAAATAATGATTTATATGAGAGTAAATTGCACCATCTTTCCGGCTTATATCCGGAGCGCTCTTAATCTTTCGAGCTGTTGGCTCTCGTCAGTGCAAGGTAGGCCGAGAGCCAACAGCTCGAAACTGCAGTCTGCAAGTGGTGTGGGACGGCTGGCAAGAGAGCTCCTTTAAGTAGGATCAGTCTTTCGGCTGGTGTTTGTTGCAATCGAAGCATTAGCGTTTTGATGGTAATATGCAATTAACGCTTAACGCGCCAGACTTGTAATTTGTAATTCAGCTCTCGGCGGGGCACATAGCCCGGAGAGTAGCTGTTGGTTGCGGTCTGGTTACGTTCCTTATAGTAAAATAAGGACTTTATAGAGGAGTTTGGGACTAAAAATATTATGTTTAAAAATTCAATCAGTTTTTTATTCTTGTAAATTGATCTAATTAAATGCATACAATTTTATACAAAATTTGACGAGATTATAAAATAGTTGGTTTCGATTTATTCGGCTTGGCAATTATTGAAAAGCATGCCAAAACTGCGACCGCCTGTTGATATTTCTGTCATTTGGCATCGATCAAATATTTGTAACCTTTGCACCGCTTGTAATTATTATTTTATGAAACTAAAATCAACAAAGTAGAAATATCCAAGGTTTAGATATTTCCCACACATCATGTGAGCTCACCCATTTAAAATAACGCTTACTCTCATGCTGTTAATGCGTAACATCTACACATTACTCGCTCATTTCCGGTGATATTTTGAAATTTACTGTTGATGTAGTTTTTTAAATGTGATTGAAGCTATGACATCGTTTTTTACAATATAATACTTACATACACAATATATACTGAAATATCCCAACCTGTCTGTCTGTTAATTAATAACAAAAATCTTTGATCGTGAAGCAATCAAGCACATATTTAATCCCACCCTGTAATTATTTATCTCAATTTTATGTTAAGATAAATAAACAAATTGACCATTTACGAGATCGTTTGGTTTTACAAAGTTAGGACCCAAATTACGTTCTGTTTGTAGTAACCTTTTATATTTACCGAAGTTTAATATGCAAAGTTTGACATTACGGTTTCCTATCTGATATTATTTATTTTAGAACATTAATCACTCTTTTAATTCAAATACCTTGTAAGTTTGAATTAACACATTGCTTATTAATTGAGAAACCTAGTTAAACATTTATTTTATTTATTGTCTATTATTCAGGATTGCACTGTGAATTAATAGTTAAAGTTTGTTGTCAGATTCTCATTTGATAGAAATTAAATAATTATCATTTTTTTAGTCGGTATTTCCAGAAAGTTAAAGTTGAAAGAAAAGACAGAAATCTTTTTAATGCATCTATTATCGTTGAGACAATAGTCACAAAAACTGTTCTATTTTATAATAATCGGTGTAACAAATAGCCAAACATGAAGTTAAACAATCCAAATATTTAAGACAATTGTCTAAATATTATATAGGAAAGTTTACGCTGCTACAGTACTGACCATACTGCAGGTGTTTCAGAGTTGGTTATGCATATTATGCATATAACAAGAACCATGTTATGCAATAGAGTTTTCGTGTTATTTTGATTGAAATTAGAGTTACAGCAATTGCCGGTAAAATGATTGTTGTTGTTTGAGATTAGAGTTGGAGGAATCGATCATATAATCATATTAATTATGCTGTAGATGAGAGTTTACACTCACGTAAAATCTTTTAGAATGCTGGGGAAATCTCCCTAAAGTAACTAAATAGAAGAGCAACCAGAAGGTTGCGTATGATTGTCAACCATACGGAGACGCGAATCCGCGAAGATCAAAGTTGCGTTGCATCATCCCTCAGTCGATCAAGTGAACAGGCATAGTCTGAAATATTAAACATCTCACGTTGTAATGGAACTCCAATCGAGAACCGAACAGCCAATTGACCGTTGTTAATATTTTAAACCTTTGTTGGCGCATGATACGTCGAATTCATGTAGTTATAATATTTTATCCTAGGTAAAATTGACAACAATGAGATAACCTTGTGGTTACAGTAGGAACATTTGTTTAACGCAAATGAAAGTTAAAAATGACTGTTTAGTATCTATGTAATATTTAATATGGAGTATTATCCTAGTAAGATAGGGAAAATTCCAATTCACTGTGAATTTGCTTTGCTTCTCCCGCAAATATCCACGTGTTACCCAACACAAAGCATTTCGTAATCGGATACATAAATAGCTATTGTTATTTGCAGTAAAGAAATCAATTTGTTTCAGGTTGCTGGTAAACGCGACCCCGAACAAGAAAGGGAAGCACAAGCATGGATCGAGACCGTAATCGGTGAAAGATTCCCACCCGGTCCATATGAATTAGCTCTCAGAGACGGAATCATTCTCTGCAAACTCATGAACCGCTTGGCCCCAGGCATCATCTCCAGAATTAACACTACCGGCGGAGACTACAAAATGATGGATAACCTTAGCCAGTAAGTTCATTCAAGATAGAGAATAATAGTTTTCTCAATCATCATATAAGGTACCTTATGACAAAATTGGTAATATTATTTGGTATATTTAGCAGATTCGTACATTCAAAATATAATATTTAACACGAAGAAGAAGAAGAAGAACGTACAAAAAGAATAGGTAGTTTTCTACTTTTTTCTTTTTCGTGGTAAATGTTGAATTCTAAATGTATGAAAGTTATCTGCTAAATCCCAAATAACATTTTTCAATAATTATTATGAAAGCAGAAATGAAAGATATTTTTCTCGACTACAAAATTGGTAGGTTGTTTAACTGCAGATCCTATTAATAAAGCCAAAACTAACACAGACCGATACACATTTTGGTGCTTGCAATTTATTAGTGATACTGGTAATTCTGGTACGTAGAATCCAGAAATGCCGTCAAATTTGGTATATTAGATCTTATTTTCGAGAGACGGTATATCTGGTCATCCAATATTCATCGGAGAAAGCAAACAAAATCTTTGTAATTAAATTTTCCACAAATCTACGTTTAGTGTAGGTGTAGAAGCGCAACCATAACCTACAAAAGTGAAATACTGACCAAAATTCACTTTTGTAGTTTATGGTTGCCCTCCTAAGACCTACTACACTAAACGTAGATTTGTAGAAAATTTTATTAAAAAGATTTTGTTGTTTTTTGTCTCGATCGGACCTATATATCTCGAGTTATTCATATTTTTAGGTTGAAAAACGCGGTTAAAAAAATTAAATTGTTAATAACGATTGGAGCACAAGGTCTTCGAAGTACAAACATTTTTTGGGTATTCCTTAACATCTCCCCAACAGGATCCGAAAAAAGTTTCACTTCAAATCCTATTTTGAGTGCATTAAATACCCAGTACCCCAAATCAGTTATTTAGGTCTTAATTTTAGCTAAGAAAATAATATTGTGGTCTCTGAATATACATACAGTTATTTCATTGATTCTGCCTTTTTTCAGTAATAAAAATTGTCATATCGTATCTCAATAATTATATAGTTGCTACGAACAAAATCCAAGTATACAGAATACTTTTAGAGCCAGCTCATCAAGAGTATCCAAAATCAGTGCCTACTTTTCCGGCACCAACCCAAATTTTTTGTTGGGCTTATGTTCGGGGATCTTGCTGGCCATGGGTATTGTGAATAACTGTCAATCCATTTGCATCTAAACAAGTTGTCTAGATAATTTCTCACATTAATAATACTGTAAATTGAAGCGCCGTCTTGTTGAAACCATAAGACAAATTTTTCCTCCAACGATATGTCGTCAATTACTTCAGTAGTTCATTCATAAGAAAGTACAAATATCTTTCCGAAAAAAATAAGGGCCAGTTAATTTGTCATTAAGAATACCGCACCATCCCCAAACATTGGCTTTAAAAGAGTACTGGTTTTTACATTCAATCACAAATCCGGGGTTTTCATCAGCCGTCCTCCTGCAATTTTGGGAACTTGTGAAGTGGTTATAGCCCCAGTGTATTAATTAATAATAAAATCCTGGTCACGGCACCAGTGAAGAGGTTGAAGCCCACCCCAATTAGTTACAAATGAATTCCTGGTAATTATGTCACCAGTACATTCATTACTATTTATTTATCTGAAGGATAAACAAATAAAATTGGCCATTTGCGTGATCGTCTAGTTTTGTTAGTGTAGGTCCCAAATTTTGTTGTGTGTGTAGTAACCCTTTTTTAATTTACCCCAGGTTCTTTTATATAAAGTTTAATATTACTTGTTTCTGTCTGATATGATATACCTTAGAAAATTAATCACTCTGTTAATTGAAATACCTGGTAAACTTGAACACACTGTCTATTAATTGACAGACCTAGTTAATTATATGTTATTTATGTAGTATCTTACTACTCAAGATTGCACTGTACATTTATAGTTGAAGTTTGTTTTCTATTTTGCTTTTAACCAAAACCATTTATTTAGTTATTACTTATATGAAGAAAAAGGTAAAGGTGAAAGAAAAGACAACAATTGATGGGAAAAAATAGTAAAAAAAACCCATTTTATTTTGTATAAATTGATGCAACAATAGTCGAACATGAAATCAAAATAATCAAAATATTTCAGACAATTGTCTAAATACTATAATAAGAAAATCTGCGCTGCTACAGTAATGATCATACTATAGATATGCTGGGGGTTTTGATGCAATAACAAGAACTGAGATAAAAAAATATGCTGTGTTATTTTAATAGTAATTAGAGTTGTGGCAATGGCCTGATAATGATAATCTATAATAGAGCTGTTAGCAATCGCTAGGTAATAATGGTTTATAATTAAATAAAGTTGTTAGCAATCGCTAGATAATAATGATTTATAATTAAAGTTGTTAGCAATAGCCAAATAATGAATCGAATGCAAAACAAAGGACAAGAATCATGTCATGTTTATATATTGTCAAAATTAAATTGAAAAACGAGCATTATATCGTGTGACATGGCATAGTGTTGAGGAAATATCCTTTAATTATACACAGTTTAATGATTGAAATTAGAGTAGGAACAATCGTTCAGATAATCATATTGATCTTGCAGAGGTGAGAATTTACACTCACATCAAATCTTTAGAATGCTGCTGGGGAAATCTCCCTATAGTAATTAAATAGAAAAGCAACCAGAAGATTGCCTATGATTGTCAAACGTACGAAGCCGCGAAGGTAAGAAAGTGCGGTTGCATCACCCTTCAATCGAAACAAGTGAACAGACAACTGCCTGAAATATTGACATATCCCACGTTGTAACTGAACCCAATTGGAGAACAGAACCAGCCAATTGACCGTAGTCAATGTTTCAAACCTTTGTTAACGCAAAGTACGCCGAATTCATATAACTATAATATTTTATTGTAGGTAAATGTCCAACAATCAGAAAACCTTGTGGTTACAGTAGGAAAATATTCCTTGTGTACTTTAAATATAAAGCATTCTTGAAAAACCTTACATGAGATGGGTTGGAAACGAAAGTCCATACTATTTGTTTTATAAAAACTGCAGAATAATGATAGACATGAAGTTTGGCTAGTCTGTGATAAAGTACCTTGTTATTGCATAGCTCTAAATATATAGTTCTTGAATATAAACTCATTATTTTGCAAACGCAAATTTCCCTAGCAAAATATTCAGAGAGTGAAATTTTATGAATCAAAATCGTGAATAAAATCATAACTGAATAACTGGCAATATAATATTATGATAGTTAAAAATCAAAGCTAATATTTCATTAAAAAAAATTAATATTCTTTTAGTACCACAAATGCGTCAATTTTCCCCATTACACCCCGACGAAACCAGAATATGAATGCAATTGCAAATAATAAAGTAGAATCTCGAAATAAGAAAGTAATCACAAAGAATTTCCGTCGCCCTGTATAGCGTTATATCGCCCGTGAATGCTCTCCCCCAGGTTCCACATGGTTAACATCCTCGTAGGGCATCGTAGACACGTTGAAACGGCACTTCTTACGGAGTTTATTAAAGACTGTTTGATTATGACTGGTACGAAACAAGTGTCAAGTTATTTTCTTTATGGTGTTAGATGCAGAGTTAGCCAAATAGCCACGAAATAATATCGAGGGTACAATAAATCGTGAAGTGCTTCAACGGAGCTCAAAATAGTCCAAAGTCTATTCCCGGCGAATAGTTAAATTCTGCCACGGATTTAAAGAGTAATTTGCAGAAAAGCAAGCCTGGTGAATAGTGAAATTCCGTCAAGGATCCAAAGAGTATTTCAAAGCAATTTGCAGACTGGAACCGGCGAATAGTTAAATTCTGCCACGGGCTCAGGTGTGGTTCATCAAAAATGACCCCTTTTTGAACGCTGTGGTGTCTTTTTATATGATACGCGACATCACCCTTCTCCTCGAATCTCACGCTTCGTGTGGGAACTATTTACATTAACACAATTAATAACGTTGGATACGAAGTTCTTCTGCACCGACTTTTAGGATGACACCCAACTCTCTATCTCTTTCTATGGTTAAGGTAGAAAAGTGTAGGCGATTTCATACTCTGGGAATAAACGAAGTACTTGACACTTATCTTATAACTGATAAACAAACCCTGTGACTCGACTCGATTTTATGTAACTTTTTACTAAAAACTGTAGCTTTTAACTTTGCTTTAAAAGAATATAATTTTAAAATGCATTCTGGTAACTTTACTGTATTTAATATTTAATGACTAAATAAATGTAAAAATGAAATGAATTAACTGCAATAATTACTTGAATTTGGAAATAATTAAGAAAAAACTAAACTTGTATATGGGGTATATACAGGGTACTTCACTTGCTACCCCGCATTGGAACAAAGAGTTGCTTCGTCTGTGAATAGGATTTATGTGTAGCAAAAGTTCGATTTTATTCTATTTCTCCTTGTATCTAAACACAAAAAAAGGATCTAACATCAAAATCGCGTTCTTAGCCTAAACTAAACTTTGGCTTGTACGGGCGAAACTTGTGTTTCCTCAAAATTCTCTATACAGTAGTTCCTCCTGCTTTCCTCATGTTCATCAAATCTCCAATGCGTGTGTGGCTTTTTGTAAAGATTTCCAACTGAGCTGGTTGTTTTGATTTTTTGGAAAATACGTCCAACTGTTGAATGGGAAACAGTCTTTTGGGGACATCTTTGGTTAAACACATCATCTGTGTCCATATTTGTTCTGATTTCGCCGTGAATTAAAATAATTTCAATTTTTTCTTCCTCAGTAAGCATTTTAAAAACGATCAACAGCAACAGACATTGTATAACATTAATAAGGCATAGATGTGTCATTTGTTTTCAAAACTTACTTGATTACCTAGCGTAAGTTATTAAATAAATCCGTATTATTCACTTTTAAGGTTATTGAAGTAAATTTGAATAGGACTTTTGGGTTTTATTTATGTAATCTAAATTTGATTTAAATGTACAATCGTTTTTTAATATTTAAGCCCATTATTGTGCAAAATTCCACAGTAAGGGTTCAGAATTACTGAAAATAGTCCACTATTATCCTGTCGTTTTTTGTAAAAATGTTTTTTTGCGATTAATTACATTTAAAAAATAAATGCAACATCTATGTGCATGCATTAAAATATTTCAAAATAACTCAACTGAAAATAAAAAATGTACAAAATACAATTGATTAAAAATGTCATTCATATGGTGCAGACATTTTGGCGGATACTCTATATCTTATATAAATGCCGCTATCTATGTTGTAACAATGTAATTTCATTTATTATAAAGGTTTTCAAATGGTGTAAATATTAAAATTGACCGTTTGCCTCTTTGTTTAATCGAGACTATGCTATTGTATACAAAAATTATTTATTTACACTAATACATACAGGGTGTCCATTTTAACAGGGCACTCGAGAATATCTCACTTAATATCGGTCGAACAAAAAAAAAAATATTTTTACGAAAATTGTGCCGATTTATATAACCTACAAAATGGTTTAAAGACATTTGAAATCCATGGCCTACTTTAATAGTTATGGCGGAAAATAACGAAAATGCGGAAAACGTCTAGGCCAAATATCTCCGTTATTTGAAGAGATACGAGAAAAATTCTAAGGCGAAAATTTTTTGCAAAACAGGGTGTTTCAACGAGGTTTTATCTAATTTTTTTCAAAACCGCTGTATTTTGAGATTTACTCTTCAGGCTGTTAAATAAATTATTTTGAAACGGGTGGGAAATGGTGCCATTAAATAGAGTATTTTCCTCCCTTTTCAACGATATATACATGCCACATTTATTCATTGGTACTACATTAGTAATTATAAAAACATTTTTTTAAAACCAATATTTTTTTTTAACAAGCATTATACTTGCCGTGGAGAAGTATGATTAAATAAAACGATAAAATAATTCAATAAGTTGTTCAAATCTTTGCTATAATAAAACATTAACACAATTAAGAAGAATAAAGTAAATTCAGGTAACAACAACAAAATAATAATCAAGACAGCAACATGGAGCAATTATGGAGAGAGTATTCGCAGTTATGCTAATGTATAGAGGTCCTCCATAAAAGCGTTACTCCTTGCTCAGAAAATTAAAATGTCTTTACCAATTAATTTAAGTAATATATCCATTTGTTTGTATTTCATGATTTCACTATAATTTCAATTATTTTAAAATAGTTGGCTATGAACAAACTTGACAATTTAATTTTTTGACAGATCATCTCCGTCTAAGAATTTAGAATTTTCAAAAATGATTTTCACTCACATTGATCGTTATAATATGTTCGTTACATATTGCCAATGCAATTTTAACTCTGGATTAGCTCAAGTAGAATATAGAAACAGATTTCCACAAGCACTACAGCCGAATAAAACTCTGTTCAGAAAATTAGCTACCAAACTGAAAAATAATGGTTCAATTTTAAAGAAGAAGACAAGGTTGAACAGTGTCACTGATAATGTAAATAAGGTAAACCGAGTTATTAATTATGTAAGAAATAAAAATACAGAAAATTTGGAAACATCATTAAGACAAATTCAAATTGCTTGTCATATAAATAAAACAAGTGCTAGAAAATGTTAAAGAAAAATGGTTACCGGTGTTATAAAGCCAAAAAAATTCACAATTTACAAGCGGGGGACAAACAAAGGAGGACGACTTTTTGTAGATGGCTGTTGGAAAAGAAGCGTGCCGATCCATTAATATGTAGTAAAATACTTTGGTCCGACGAGGCAAATTTTTCCAGTAATGAATTTTTTAATCGCAATATTCATTACAAATGGACTTCTGAAAATACACACTGGCATAGACCGACTGGGTTTCAAAATCGTTTTTCAATAAATGTGTGGATAGGTATTTTAGGCACCAATAGGTCCTTATTTTTATGATGGTCACCTCAGTGGTCAAAGGTACCTAAACTTTTTGAGAAATGAATTTAATGAAATCTTAGATGACCTACCTTTAGAGAATCGACACAACTTCCAATATTTTCAACAAGATGGAGCTCCTCCCCACAATTCCCAGATTTACCTAGATTATTTAGACGAAATTTTGCCTCAACATTGGATAGGTACCAATGGATTTATTCGATGGCCCCCTCGTTCTCCAGATATAACCCCAATGGATTTTTTTCTATGGTATATATTAAAGATAAGGTGTTTTCGACGACACCGCAAAATGTAGGGGACCTAAAAGCTCGAATTCAACAGGCATGTATTACAATTACCCCCGAAATGCTGAGTAATGTTTTAAATGCAGTGTCTCGCCGCGCATAAGAAATCGCAGTGGACACTTTGAACACTTGATATGATATCTTAAAAATTATTTTGAGGATTAGATAAATATTAATGTTCTGTGTGCTATATTCTTTTTATTATTAATTTGTTTTTGTTACCTGAATTTACTCTTCGTTTCATTATAGCAAAGATTTGAACAACGTATTGAATTATTTCATCATTTTATTTAATCATACTTCTCCACGACAAGTATAATGCTTGTTAAGAAAAAATTTATTTGTTCTAAAAAAATGTTTTTATAATAACTAACGTAGTACCAATGAATAAATATGGCATGTGATATATCGTTGAAAAGGGAGGAAAATACTCTATTTAATGGCGCCATTTCCCGCCCGTTTCAAAATAATTTTTTTAACAGCCTGAAGAGTAAATCTCAAAATACAGCGGTTTTCAAAAAATTAGATAAAACCTCGTTGAAACACTGTTTTACAAAAAATTTTCGCCTTAGAATTTCTCTCGTATCTCTTCAAATAACGGAGATATTTGGCCTGGACGTTTCCGCATGTTCTATATTTTCCGCCATAACTCTTAAAGTAGGACATGGATTTCAAATGTCTTTAAACCATTTTGTAGGTTATATAAATCGGCACAATTTTCGTAAAAATATTTTTTTTTGTACGACCGATATTAAGTGTGATATTCTCGAGGGCCCTGACAAAATGGACAGCCTGTATTTCCAGTCTACATTTTCGAAGTTTTGTTTTTCTACGTTTACCATGTTTACAGCCATGCACTGGGTTTGGCAAGTAACAAGGAACTATAACTATACATACATTTAAACATCAAACATATATAAACTGTGGAATTTTCTTTTGTATTTACATGCGTTAAGTGGGTAATAAATTTTAAACCAAATTTTAGAAATATTTCTATAGCCTTTACTGTATATGGATTGTGAATCATCAATAACTCCCGTTCTCCGGTTTTGTAATGCACTTCCAATACTTCAACCAAACCGACCAAACGTGTTTGTTTCCAAATTGTGTATGGATAGCGGGTCGCTTTTTCTCTCCAACTTATCATCGAATCCCAACTAAGTTATGTTTTCCTGTCTCTACGAGGAAGCATTAGTATTGTCCTTGCTGATTTTGAGCCAAAAGATAAACAAAACCAAATCGGCTATTTAAAATGTGGACCCTCTTTGTCAACTAATTGCCGACATTAGATCAATCAAATTTGAATTCAATGAGGATGCGATTAAATTTTACTTGCTCTACATAAATCATCCAGTATGAAATTGTACTATTAGGAGAGCATGAAATAGTTACGGTCTAGAAAGACTTCTTGGACAAGCAAATCATGGGCGTCGCTACAGGCGAGTTAAAGCAAGTTCCTGAATTTTGTGTAAATGTCTTGTCTACGTCTGAACGTTTCATTTGAAATGGTGTTCCAATCGTTGGTTAATTCGACTACCATTTCACTGCTAGAAATGTTGTGATTGGTATCAGAATTAAGCACTATAACATCACAATTAAACAACCAATGGACCGCGGAATTTTTGCACACAGTAAGGATAAAAAATACTACATGTATCACGCTAATAACATATGGGAATATTTCTGAAAATATCGTTAACATTTTTCAAATGACAGTTTAAAATTCAATTTTAAATCACAACCAAAACTCACATTTATTTTGTTTAATGCTATAGAAGATAAGACAAATGATCTTTCCCCTTGTTGGCGAAATTTGTAACAATAATAATCTAATACAAAAGTATGACATAAATTAAATACATAAAAATACATAATATACATATACACATACACAGAATAAAATAGTTGAATGTTGAATTATATCAGCATTTCTTAGACAGATCTTTGATTCTTTAAAATACCTTTAAAAATGTTTAGAGACTTATTGTCTCTCATTTTTTGGTAAGTTATATATTAAGTAACTTGATAAGTAATATATTATTCTAAGATTGGACTAGATACTTGTGTCCGTTTAGATACTCTTATAAAGTTCTGGAAGACAGAATGACTCACAAGACACACGTTTACAGCCAAATAATGCTCCATAGAATAGAACTTTATTAACTACATTACATATAGCATACATTTGCAGCAAGTCAAAAGAACAGTACAGTATATAAGAATACACAATACACAGCAATATTACATACAAACATAAAAAAAAAGAAAACAATTTTTTTAGATTCAATACCTTAAATATGAGTAGAAATAAGCAAGCAAAATGAATAAATAAATAAGAGTGAGGAGAAACAAGTAAAATAGAACAAATATGTTAAAGGTAGGCATATAAAATATATCATTGGTGCATTTAATTAAAGAATGCAGTGAATTTCACATTAATTCTACAAAATTGTTTGAATTTAAATATTCGCTCACAGAGCACATAGTAGCAGTTTCTTAAGATAAATAATTTCAATTTACGTTTAAAACAGTGAAAATTCAAGGATCTCATTTTAAAAAGCAGTTTATTATATAAATCTAATTTACTTAATGGAATTTTTCTCAGACATCGCTAATCTAAATCGAGGCTTTTTTATAATTATGAGAACTTGACTGTATGTCAATGTCATAGTAATTAATGTTTTTATGGATATCTAATAAAGTGGAGTAAATAAAAACTGACAAAAAAGGGATGACAATGATCCCTTATATTAGCACCTGCCATTATTCTCACCATTTTTTTTAAACGAAAAATTGTTTGTGCACTATGTGAATTTCCACAAGGTACAGTACCATAAGTGGAATAAGGAAAAGTATTGTAGATTTAAGAATATCAAAGTTCAATAAATTTTTCAACTGACGAATAAGGATGATCACACTGGCTTAAAGCTAAAGCTTAATTGTTCTACGTGACTGAAACAGTTTAGTTTGTCATCCAGGACGATACTCAATAACTTGGCACTCAAACCTTGCGTAATATCCGTGTGTGAAGAAAATATAAATTTTTGAGTTTTTTGCTGATTTAGTTTTAGTTTATTAGCGATGAGCCATTCTTCAACTCGAGACACAATGTCATTTGATGACTATTAGACGATTTAAATCTTTGCCAGAATTTATTAGTGTTGTGTCATCTGCAAACAACACACAATTTTTAGGCGACAATAAGTTACATAAATCACTAATGAAAATATTGAATAATAATGGCCCCAGAACAGAACCCTTGGGAACACCGTGATTTACCTTATTTAATTTTGACTGCTTATTATCGATTTCTACCACTGTGATCTGTTGTTAAGATAGAATTTACTAAGTTCAAGAGGTAAACCTCTGATACATAGATATGCAATTTGTCTATTAACATGTCATATGCAACACAGTCAAATGCCTTAGCGAGGTCGCACATTGTGATAGCTGAATGTTTACCTTCCTCGAGACCACGAACTATTTCTAACACTATCTGCATTACGGCTTTGGTTGTTCAACAATTTCTTATTCATAGTACTGGGTAAGTCTGAACTTTAATATGATTTCAATTACTTTAGCAAAGATGGGAATAATAGATATATACCAGTAATTATCTATAAGTTGTGTATCACCCTTTTTAAACAATTGTATGACTTTCGAAATTTTTAATGCGTCCGGAAATACACGAATACACCTCGAGCAAAATATTTATTAATTGTAACTGTTAGTGGATACACAAAGATATCAGATGTTTCTTTAACGATTTGGCTATTGAATCCATAAATATGAAAGCAATGAGAATGTTTTAAAGCTGCTATAGCATCAACCACTTCTTGTGGTGTTACCGGATGAAGAAATAAAGAAGGAGTAGAAGCTATATTGCATATTGTAGTTGTGTAACTCTTCGAGCATATACACTTATATGTTTATGACCATTGCCGAGTAAAGTCCTATCACCCTATTCACTCGCAAAACTTGATATAGGGAATGTACATGTAATGAGCAGACGTGTTTTACCAATTTGTTTTCAACTGATCTTGATTATTATCATTGTATCAGTGTCTCGAGCGTTAAACGTATTTCTCAGAAGCTGATTGAAAATTCCACTCTTAGGAACCTAAAGTGATAAAAAACAAAGTAAAAAGTGTTTCATTAGACTACTATGGCTGATATCACCAAATAACAGCTTCACTATTGATTCTTTATAGATTTAAATAAATATTAAATATATTATTTATCAGTTATGTATTTGTGATACGCCCATGGTCTCATTAGCATAATCTCCTAACAAATTCACTAGAGGGTAAAGATTATTTTCATTTGATGACCAAATTATTTATTGCTCAAAAGTCAAAATTAATAATAATCATCTTAATCGAGATGGCACCTTGATCTGGCGCTTTAATTAACACAACAAAGGATGAGTATCATCAACTAGTGCATTCAGTAAATCATTGAGACGGGTCGCATAAATCCCAGGAGGTATATTAGTGATCACTGATCATGAATTTCAGAAGTAGTTTTACGTTGCCGAACATAGGCAACCAACAATGAAACCTAGTGTGTTTTGGATCACATACTCATGAAAATTGCATTTATTTTAATTCATTTCATACTTTGACATAGTTAACGATAGAAATTCTGATTTTCATTTTTATTTCCAGATTCCAGAAAGCCTGCATTAAATATGGACTCGCAGACGTAGATCTTTTCCAAACTACCGACCTTTGGGACCAAAAGAACATCGCCTTGGTAACCTCCACTATTTTCGCCATCGGCCGCACCGCTTACAAACACCCCGAATGGAGAGGTCCCTTCCTAGGGCCCAGGCCATCAGAGGAGAACAAAAGAGAATTCTCCCAAGAACAATTGAGGGCCGGAGAGGCTATCATCGGTCTCCAAGCAGGCCAAAACAGAGGCGCCACCCAAGCTGGCCAGAACTTCGGCGCTTCAAGAAAGATTATTTTAGGAAAGTGAAAATATTTACAGAAAAAAATTAAGATTTGTAATGTAATAGGGTTTAATTTTATATAACCGTACTGCTAAATTAATAAAATAGATTTATTTATTTTTACTTACGTATATGCAAAAGGATTAAAATTGTACCTGCATAATAAACACAAATGTGGAACAGTCTATTTTTTTATTGGACATTAAGTAAAATAATAATTATCTATAACGGTATTTAGACGAAGGTTTGAAGGACTTATTGAAACTAAATACGGAACTATCATCTTCATCTAACATAAGATTTTCGTCACTGGACGTAAGATTTTCAGATGTTTTAAGTTGCCACATAAGAAAATGGGGATGTTAATCTGGCGACCGAGTAGGTCAATTAATGTTCCCAAGTCGGGAAATTTGTCTACTAAAAAAATCTCAAAAATAAATTGTATATTAATTTGTGCAGAGTGGCACACATGGCTGTGACCCAGTGGCGGCCGGTGCGGAAGAGCTCTGGGGCGCCGCCCTCCCTGCCAAATTTAAAACAATAAATAACAATAACAATAGACAATAACCTATCTCCCAATAACCTGCTTTACGACTATTTTTTCTAAATAATAAAAAACAAACGCCATACTCTCCTCACTTGCGATCAATTTAATTTAACTTCCGAATTGCATGTAAAAACACTGAAATGGGCTCCAAATATTCCGCTTAAAATATGTATGGCGGTGGTCATGGCAACAAGTAAAAGAATTGGAGTGGGTTACGCGTGGTTTCGTTATCTATTGGGGCTCTGGTCAGTCCGCCCACGGCTGTGTAGGAGTTAATTGCTTCGTCGTTTCTGTTTTCTTTGCTTTTTTACGTATGAAATTGTTTTGAAGTTATCGCGCTTTTTTAAAAAGTTTATCGATTTGTTGCATATATAATGTAATTTACATTACAGATTTTTTTTAGTTTTATTAAACATTAGACTAGACGGCAAAAGTGCAAAAGACATAACTAATTGTGAAAGTAAGTGAAATTAAAAAACTTATATTTAGCCGCTTGAGCTTAAATGAAAAACTTGAAATAAAACAAAACGGCCGTCCAACGCCAGTTTTAAATATAGTGCAAGAGCAGAGACAGTGCAAAAATAAAAATGCTTTTATGCGTAAGTTTAACAAAAAGATATACATTAAAACTATTTGGATTTGTGGTTGCGAGGAAACAAATTCGTTCTTTTGTTTCGTATGTCTGCTTTTTGGGGGCGATGATAAGTGGACAAAAAATGGGGTAAACATTTAAAGCACATTTCTATAAAAATTAAAAAACACGAAAAATAGTACGAAACATCTAGATGATGTTGTCAGTTTTCAACTTTTAGGAAAGACTAATTTGCTACATTTCTAAGTACGGCTTATGCTTATCAAATTCATAAGCATAATAAGACTGTGATCAAAAATCGACATGTACTCTCAAAAATAATAGACATATTAAAACTGTGCGGAACGTGTAATCTTGCCTTTCGCGGTCACGACGAGAAAAAAGTCTCTTCAAATAGAGGGGTATTTCTAGAATTGGTTGATTTTTTAGCAAACGCTGATAGTGCCTTTAATAGCCATATTCAAGAAGCAACAGTGTTCAAGGGCACATCAAAATCTATTCAGAATGAAATTTTGCAATGTATGTTCGAGGTTTGTCGTGAACATATTCTTGGAGAAATTCAAGAATCTGCGTATGAAACTTATGGCTGATGAGACTACAGATGTATCAACTCAAACTTAAACTGTAGTTGTATTACATTATGAACTAAATGGAAAAATATTTGAGCGGTTTTGGGGGTTTGCAAATCCGAAAAGTCAAGATGCAGATGGACTGTCTCAATGCATTTTAGAGCAGATTTCGCCGATTTTGCCAGATTGCCCAGAAAAGACGATTTGTCAAACATATGACGGAACTGCTGTTATACGTGGTCATTTAGGTGGTGTTAATGTGAAAATTCGCCAACAGGACAAAAATGCACATTTTGTATATTGCTACGCTCATCAGCTTAATGAAATACTAGAACAAACAGTTTCAAGCATCAGTAGTGTACGGATCAAATTTGAATGGAATATCAACTTTTTTTTCTCAATCGCCAGACAGAATGGCAGCCTTCGCAACATGTTTGTGACAAACGCATTCCAAGAACTTCTCAAACAAACACGATGGAATTTCAACTCTCGTATCAGAGTGTGTACAACAATAAAGACAACCTTACTGAATGCTTTGGAAATATAGTATCAGGAATTCCAAAACAATACAACTCTGAAACAGTGACTCAAGCGGCTGGATTTATTAAATGGCTAGAAGATGATTCATTTTTATTTTGGTTAATTTTTGTTTTCAAAAGGCATGCCACATGTTGATATTTTATTTAGCCAGCTACAAAAAATTAAAACAGACGTTATAAAAGTTCAGAAATGCGTAGATAATTTTGAAAAAGAAATTGTACAAATTAGAAATAATGTACCTCCCTTAACAAATGAACCAGTGAATACAGAAGTTCCAAATAAGCGACGTAGACTGAATCAAGAAAATGTTAACACGCCTGCAAGAGAGATATAATTACTTCAGAAGTGAGAATTCGGTTTCCTTTTAAAAATCATTTATGTGGTGCAAAATTATTTTTAAAGGAGAAGTATAAGGAATATGAAAAAACACCACCCGTGGAAGATATTAACTAATTTTGTGAAGCATACCCTATGATAGGTAAAGAAATTCTGAAAATACAACTAAGTATATTTTACTCCAGGAAAGACATAACAGGACAAGATTCAGAAAATTCCAGTGAAATTCAAAGTTTTTCTGGGTGCCTGCAAACATTAAATTTTCTCATATCTTTCGGCTTAGACGTTGTTTTCGGGGAAGTTATTAAAGTTTTGAAAATTTTGGTTACTATTCCGATGACGACATCTGAAACGGAAAGATGTTTTTCGACATTAAAATTAATTAAGACATATGTAAGAAATACTATGAGTGAAGACAGACTAACATCACTTGCAATACTTTCAATTAAAAAGTCAATGGTACGAGAAATACCAAATTTTAATGAAAAAGTTATTGAAAAGTTTATCTCCGACAAAAATAGAAGAATGGAATTTCACTTCAAAAAATAATGGTGAGTATTTAATTAATTGCTTTAATTTATATTTGCGAACTTTTTAATGATTTAATTAGAACCTCAAAAATGTTTCACCTGCGATGCTTTTGTTTATCGACCCTACTACTTTGATACCCGCGAGCCGCCACTGCTGTGACCGCACGTAGATTTCAATGGATTTGAACGACTTTCGAAATATCTGTCTGTTTGTTCGTCTGTCACGTTTCTTGTGAACGCGATAACTGAAGAAGCGAAAGTCCGATATTGAAATGTAGACAGTAAGTTAGTGTTAGCTATACGAATAATCCTAATGTTTTTTAAAAAATCGACCAGTAAAAATAAAAATTGGCATTTTAATAAATAAAAAAATTACAAACATAACAACAGCCCACAAAAACAAAGATATGATATAAAGGATAGCAAGTAACAAAATAATATTGGAATCTCATAATAAATCCAGGGCAGTGTGGCAAATAATTAATAAGGAATCAAAAAATAGATTTGAAAGCTCCAAAATATTTCTCAAAAATAATGACGGTGTAATAATCGAGGATCAATCTCAAGTAGCTGAATTGTTCGTTGACCAGTTTACTTTATCCCATGATACTTCAGATAACAATAATTATTATAATGTAATTCAGGCCTACCAAACTGCTTTTTCCTATTTCCCACAACTCCACAAGAACCTGAAGGAATTATTTTGAACCCACCAAACAAGAATTCAGCCGGTTTAAATGATATACCTTGCTCATTGCTTAAACTTGTAGCCAAGGAGATATCTAGTCCATTATCATTGAACTATATAATTGAGTCCTTGGACAAAGGTGAATGTGTGACAGGAATTTATTTTGACCTATCTAAAGCCTTTGAACCCTTCGAAACACTTAATCATGAGAAACTATTTAATAAGCTTAGTACATATGGTATCAGAGGAGTTGCGGTCGAATACTTTAAATCATATCTCTCTGGCAGAACACAGAAGGTATGCTTGAAGACTGATGATAACGATGGAATTAGTATCCACTATTCTAGCCATAGAATGTTAATAACTGGGGTACCTCAAAGTTCTGTGCTAGGGCCTCTTTTCTTTCTTATTAATATTAATGATTTACCTACATTCCTATCTGTAAAATCTGTGTGTGCATTTGCAGATGACACATCACTAATTGTAGCAGCTAAGGACTTAAAAACGCATCCATATTAGTTTATCAGGTAGAGTATGCATGTCTATTTAATTACTGTCGAGATAATGATTTAATATTAAACGAAAATAAAACTGTATTAATGGAATTCAAAAATAGTACTATTATCAACAGCAATTATATTAAAATTAATGGAAAATCTATACTAGAGTCATCAATGACAAAGTTTCTAGCGGAGATTTATCTAGATTTCAGATTAACTTATGAAAATCATGCCCGATCATCAGTGCTTACTATCATGCTGTGATGAAATAAAAAATATTCAAAGCCTTTTTATATTCAAAAGAGAACTAAAAATGTACTATCTTTTAACTCTTATGTTGTTATGATTTTAATAATTTTATTATGTAATGTTTCTTCTATTCACTCTCTTTGTATTTTATTGTCATTAATTTGCAAGACTTCTTATGACACATCCAATATTCTTCGGAATTCTATGGAAATAATAAAATAAATAAATACACATTACCTATAAGAGCTTCAGCATATCGGCGACTACTAATTATCAGTTTTAATGTATGATTGTATCTTTAGTATGCAACCAACTAATCACCACTTGCTTAACCAGTGTGTTTGTTGCTAATAGATAATTAATTAACTATAATTAATTACAAGATTACAAGCCAGTGTCATCAACTAGTACACTCAGCAAATGATTTAAACCGAATCCAGAAACGACAGGAGGTATTCCATTGCAATGCTACAAATTAGTATCATCACAGAAGACTAGAACTATACAGAAGGGGAAGGTTGCGGCGGAACCTTTCATCTCGGAGGTACCGATTTCTGTGACCTCGGTTTGATGTTAACGAGACTACATATTCTGGGTATACTGAGAGAAGTAACTATTACACAGATACACTAAGAAAACTTTAATGTAATACCTTATAATGTTTTTTTGTATGAAAAATCAATATTTGAAAAAGAATTATGTGAAAACCTCAATTTTTACACACATAATCAAACACGCAGGTGATCTGTATCAGCAATTAAAAGAAAACTAGTAAAAGTGTGTTCACATTGAATTAATTTGCATATAGTTGACATAGGAGAAGCTTATTCTAGATAACTACCAGGGCAACAGCATTACCAGCTGCCAGTATATTATTTTTGAAGATTCTGATCAGTTTGATAAGATTTTGATAAAAAAAATATATTTTCAACAATGTGAAATACAATATTATAAACAAATAGTATGTACCAATAATTTAATTATAGATCTGACAAAATTTTAATATTTCTATTTTTTAAATATTTTTTATTCTCTACATCTCTATTAACATATTTTCAAGGTTGATTAAATGGAATATTCTTCATAATATTAAGAAAATAAATACGAAATTCCCGATATGGTGAATTCCTTAAAATTGCGATACAAACAGTTTTTCTTATTTTTTAAACATGACTTATGAAGAGCTCATTTGGCATTTTTATACTGCATAGCTTATACTAAAGTGGTAGTTGCTGACTGAAGGTGTGGTGCAACTGGTTTTACAGGAATAGAAACAAAACAGGGACAAGAATGTAAATACTATCGCAGTCTTCCTAGATTTTAAAGGTGCATTTGAAACAGTGGGTAGGGGTATACTCCTAAAGAAACCAACTGCATACGGTTTCTCAGGCAAAGCAATTGAGTGGTTCAAAAGTTACTTAGATGACAGAAGTCAGATAGTAAAATGGCAAGGAGTGTTGTCTAATAAGAAAACCATTATACATGGTGTTGCTCAAGGCAGTATATTGGGACCACAACTTTTTTGTCTGTATATCAACAACCTATATGGAATTTTAAAATACACAGAAATTAGGCATTTTGCGGATAATGCATTGGTGTTTACTGCTGGAAAGGATATTAATGAACTGGTAATTAATATGAATGAGGAATTACAAAATATTTCCAGTTGGTTAAACTGTAATAAGTTGAAGCTGAATGTTAAAAAATCAAAAGCAATGGCGATATCCTCAGACAGAGAATATACAGAGAGGTGAAAATAAACGAATTGTTATTGATGGTGAGCAATTAGAGTGGGTTGAAGAATGTAAGTACCTAGGTGTTATTATTGACAGGATGCTAAAATTTAACTATGAGATTAGGAAAATTCGAAGTAAAATTAGCTTCATGACCCGAACTACTAACAGTCTAATCATGGCGTTAAAAATAAAAATTTATAATGCAATAGTACTCCCACATTTTAACTACTGTTCGACAATATTATATATTGCCAATAGCGCGGAGCTAGATAGACTGCAAGTTTTGCAGAAAAGAGGAAGAGTGCTATTTTAAGATGCGGTTCTTATACACACATAGAGGACATGCTGAATACGCTGAAATGGTTGAATGTGAGGCAGTTTTGTCAATATAGTGTGTTTGTTTCCATTTTAAAGTATATAATAATTTAGTTGGAACAGGCTTAAGGCACTTGCTAAAAACAAATTTTGAAAAGCATGAACATTACACCAGAACTGGTAAACATTTTCAGTTGCCTTTGGTTAAAATGGAACTGCTAAAAAACAGTATATTTTTAATGGTGTAAATAATTACAATAGTGTTACGTGTTTACAGTCTTCAGTAAACACTGTGGGTTCAAATAACTTGCAACAAGGATCTTCACTAACCACTATTTTATTAATCACTAAAATTACACTAGTAAATACTTAAAAATCACACAACTAATAATAACTTAATCTAATATAAATTCACTACTTTTAAAAGACTATGTACTTTACTTTTCTTCTTAAACTTGTCAACTCTCGTCTAACCTAAAAACTCTCTCTGTATACTTCACTGAACTGAACTCTTCCCTATCTGCTGGATTCACCTCTTTATATCCAACCATAGAATGTACCAGAATCCTATTCCATAACATTCTAGAATCTTACAGAGTTTTCTACTATGTACTAGATGACTGTTCGTCAATTGGCTCATAGATGGCGCCACCCCACCTACTGGCCATCAACAGAATAACAGGTTTCCCCTCACTTTGACCAGGGACTTAATCACATCTTTCCCCATTAGAGGGCAGCACATAACAATAATATACCAGAGGGGATTAAACAAGCTGAAAATTTACTTGTCTTCAAGAGGAAGCTAAAAGGATACCTGGGAAGCAAAATGTGAAGATTTATTTAGTAGTTTAATAGTTAGTTAATAGTTTAATATACCTACCAATATTAGTGTTAGTTTATTAATATTGCTGCTACGGGTGCATGAACTATGAGAGTTGATGATAATAGTTGCAAGATAATACTAAAAAAAACACACTTGGGCTGCTGTGCGTAGCAGATCGTAGACACTACCTAGCCCGGATAAGTGATGTAACGTGCCCATGACAAAATTTTACTAGCTCAGAAATCTCAGGGCGTTAAGCCCAAGTTTAACATAAACTATTAGAAGCCACTGCCTAGCTCTTACAAAAACTATTAGCAGTCGTTAGTTTACTTATTTAACATAAAAACACTGAGGATTCCAGTTGTAGTGGTCGCAAACAAAATAATGACACTTTCTTTCAACATGAAATGTACTATATTACAATATTTACAATTTATGGTTCTCTGAGATGAGCCTGGCGAAGTTCAATTATGTCGCTATATTCAGATAAATATGTCACAGCATAAAATTAAGGTAAATACCCCTTGTCTATTTACACTTGGTTTACAAGGGTTGACTAAAATAAAATTTGGCCGCAATAAATTAAATTAGAGAACTTACTTAATCAATATGAGCAAATAAAATTTTTGTTTAAATATGTACAACGTAAGTTAAAAGAAAACAAATATTATTACACAGAACCACTGAAGGTGGTTTCTGGACTTATCTCAAAATTGGTACGATACTCAGACGTCAACATGTGATGAGACTGCAGCCCTACGTTGGTAACTTCGAGACAGACGATGTTGGTGGGTTTATAGCCTTCCTAAATAGTGGAACGTTGCAGCCTAGTCTGTGGAACTTTCTAACCTAGACCATGGAATGTTCTAACCTCGTCCGTGAATCGTTCTAACCCAGTCCGTGGACCCTAAGATATACCCATTTAATTTGTAAGTCGGAAATGCACGTAAAGCGTGCCTAACGAGAGCAACTGAAAACAGATATAATCCACAAAAGAAATAATTACAAACCTCTGTCCTGTTTGAGGGACACGATCCACCAAAATTCTTGTACAATGAATGCTGCAGCTCAATTGACAGCGAAGATACTCCCAAGGGGAAGTGGTAAACCAGCCTATAAATATTTGAAATACGTGGGTAAGGTAAAAAAAGATGGCGATGATAGGTCACTCACGTGTGCACACATGAATCCCGCACAGATGCGGATTAAACTCCCTCCGTAGCAACGAAATATTCTGACGAACAACAACTTAACAGGAAGGAAATTTGACCGTTGCCAATAATCCGAAATCCATAAAGATGGTTCAAATAATAAGCGTTTTAGAAGGAAGTCCCGTCAGCCGTCATCGTTCCCAGCAGCTGGAAGACAAGCGACGGCCCTCTACCGGACAAAAGCCGAGTATCGGCTCACGGCTGTTGACGATATGTAGCCCGCAAAACACAAAAGATGTATTGCGGGCCGCATATGCATTGGGTTTTGCTGAACAAAGCTTCTATAATAATATTTGCTTAGACTCTTTTATACTGTACTGCATTCCCTAATAACACCCATAAATACTCAGGCATCAAGTTTTATATATACCTGTAAAAAATTCAACTGCAACTCTTAATTTTATATGCAAATCGATAAAACTTGAACTTTGGCCAGGTTTTGGCGGTCTGGCCAATTGCACATCAATCTGGATCCCTATTCCAGCTTCTACTTACTTCTCTTAAAATTGCCATCAACTTTCTTGTAAACAGAAAAATTGCTGGCTATTATGTCTGTAACAATTGCCTTAGTTTGGATGGACCCTAAAGCTCATTGCTGCAGACACCATAGCAAACAAATTTATATTTCCGATTTCTCAGTCAAATAAAACAGCACACACTTGCTAATCTTCCTTTATTAGTCAAAATATATAACATTGTATATAAATAAAAGAAATTCATGTTAAAACCGAAAATGCAGATGTTATGCGACAAATTTAATTAATAATTTTAACAAAAATCAAAAACTTCCTCAAAAACAAAAGTCTTTATACTTTTAGGCACTAATTCATTGACTAATGTGATGCATTAAATGCACAAAGGCACAAATTATTATCGAAATGCGGAAAATCGCCGTCATTATTATGAAAAATATTTAAATCGAAAATAAAATTATACAACTCTAAAATTAAAAACGAAAATCATCTTTAAACAATTGTCATAATAATCACAGTCATTTTTCTTAAAACTAATTTAGTTGCGTTAAAATGTTAATCTCAAAATTCTCGATAGAGAAAAATATAAATAAAACATTAACATGATAAGTAAAATTAAAATAAAGAAGATATTTGATCTTATTTAAGGTAAATCAGTTCTTTGTTGTATCGTAAATTTGGAAGACAAAAATTAAACAAAAAGAATATTCAGATAAAACTTAATAAAAAGCAGTATCATGCCACTGATACTTTTCGAAAACAAAAAGTAGAAAAATCGAATAAATATCCTTCTAAAATAAATACAGTCATTGCACAATAATTTAAAATTAAAAATTTTCGATAAAAGAATCAAAAAAAAATCACAGTCTAATTACAACAACAAATTATTTTAGGGTAGGTTTTTGGAAGTTATTGTAAATATTTATGATTAAAATTCAGTAAGAATTATCACGACGAACCTCCCTATGCAAATACATAATTTCTAAACAGTACCAGTTTCATCTGTGGTGACACCGTTACATATAATTACATCATTACCCTGTCTGTGTTGTTCCATTGCGCGCCAGATACGAAACTCGGAAGAGCCCCTAAGACCTATTCTCCTTAGGTCTTCTCGGCTTATATAATAAAGGACCTCCTCGAGAGTGTAACCTTCGGCAAGAAATACTTTTTTGGCGGTTTCGTTTATGCCAAGTCCTTGGAGCCAATTTGCCAGTCTTATATCTTCTTCAACGAGTTCTTTTTGTTGTCGGTGACAACAGGAGAGTTGCTTCAACGTTTCGGTTTGCTGCCGTTGCTCTTCTATTAGCTGTTTTACCTAAATGGAAAAAAAATATTAATTTGTTAATTTTAACGGACACAGCAGAGAATTATTATCTCTTATTATTTGTGCTAAAAAAAAAATAGTTACTAATTTTTGGATATATTGTAAAATGACAAAACTATCTGACAATTAGCAATTTGGATTTACCGATTTAAAGCTACAATAACCTGAGGTAGTCGATATAACGTAATTGCAACCATTACACTTAACCTTGAATGCATATGGACTTATCGGTAATTTATTAAGTCGCAATTAGGTAATATTTTCTTTAAAAATGCCTGATAAGCCATATCGACTTTAGTGTAATTTAGAAGAAATATTTACGTCATTATTTCTTATAATTTAACCATAAAGTTAAAGAGCATGTTGAAGTCTATCTGTAAGAAAATATTACGTAATTTTAGACTAAATTATTAACTTTGTAGTTGCTACCTTTTGTCCGCATAAAAACAGGGAAATTTTACCAATCTTTAACGTAAGTATAAGCTAAATTTTGTCTTGCCTTTGTAGGCAGATTTAAGTTAAAACTTTAACCTTATAGTCACAAATGATTCCAATTTTAGGTATAATTTAAGTTAGTTTTACTGTCTTACTTTCCAAGCATATGTCTATGACTAAAAGATAAATACTACTTCATAAAAGTCCTGTAAGTTACATTTACTTAAAAATAGAATTAAGTCTTGTCTCTGGAAATAAACATTACGTTTTATTATCTAAATTGCTCCAAAGGTGTAATGTCTGTTTTATATGTCGTTGCTCTTCTATTCCAGTATCTAGTTATTAATTTAATTTAATGCTAGAGTGTCACAGTTTTAGAGAGTACAAAAGGAAAAATAACTAATGTAATTAAACATTATCGATATACAACTCAAGACTACCATCGTGAAATAAAATTGTAAAATTGTTTTCAAAACGACACTGTCAGTTATGCACCAATAACAATTTTGATTATGAAAACTCCAGGACATTAAGCACCTGAAAGGAAAGTGCATACGATCAGCTCGTATCTAGGATTACTGTCCTTGTCCTATAGCGGGGTCATTTTCTTTGTAATCTTGAGAGTACAGATTAAAAGAAACAGTCAGATATTTCTCCCAAATACATTGTTCTATTCTCCTTGAATCTGTTAAACCTGATCAGGGAAATATAATTTAGTTCTAAATTAACTTTAAAACCAGAATAGACTTTACAATTCTTGAGACTACAAATTAATTTTTACCTAAATAGGTTCCATTTAACTTTGAAGTCAATAACATAAGTTTTAATAACTTCGACTTAAGGAAAAACGCTAATGAAGTCAAAATATCGGGAAAGGATACTTTAAAGTCATGCGTTCTATATTCGCCATATTTTTCAACTGATTCCAAGAGGCAATTTTTAGAATGGGATTTTCTTTGAAAAATCTTATATATAGTTATTTAACAGCTACTAAATACAATACTATTGTATTTTAGGCTCCAGGAAAGCCGTATGTGACAATTTTATAGGTCATTTATAAATAATTTAAAAATATATTCAAGTTAAAAATTATATTTTTTCTTTAAAAACGTAAAATTCTTGAGGCGCTTTAAAATTTTCCTAGGCAGAATAGGTATATTTACAATGAAAATTGACTGGCAGTAAAAAAACACGCAAAGGGGAAGTGTGGAACATTATTTCTATTATATAATGTACTTCTACTCCTCCATTATAATAGATGCTTAGTTTTTAGTTATGTTTATGGTGCTTATGACTTATAACTTATAAGTAAATAGTTGTTGTAGACAAAACTAGTAGTGGAACTTATTAGTTACTTATGAGAAAGACATACTGCAGTTGAAAGAAAATAGGTGAGGGTTAGGTTGAAATATGAGTGGGTCTATACCAGACCCTCCACCACGACCAATCGGTCTATTGTGGCTCACTCCTAATTTACATTTCACCCAATAGGTTCAGCTTTTTACTAAAGATAACCTTGTTGGGTGAGAGATTGTCCAAGTCCTCAGGCAAAAGCTGTCCTTTGCCAAATAATGAGAACCGGGTTCTTTCTGCAGCGGGATAAGTGCACAGAACATACCTTGTCGTTTCATCTTCTTCTAGACAAAGACGGCATTTGGTGTTTTCCAACAATCCAAGTCTGTGTAGGTGATGGTTTAATCTGCAGTGCTCAGTGTATAGGCCGATTAGAGTCCTTAGGTGTAACCTATTCACCTCTTAGCTCTTAATTTCAAAGGATATGTAATGAATTCCTTCGAATGAGTTAATCCTGGTAGTTCTTGCCAGTGGTGGAGTCTTGCTCTCGGCCCAGTCTAGGGTATTTGTTTTGTCAGTGCTTGAAGATATGCCAAGAACTGGTTCTGGTCCTATAAATTTTGATGCCGCACCCTCTCTAGCTAGGCAATTGGCAATTTCATTGCCCTCCAGCCCAGAGTGGCCAGGGACCCAGACCAGAGTCAGTTTGTTGTTCCTATCCAATAAGATTAGAGCTTTTTGGCACTTCCACACTGTTTTAGAATGACAGCGATAGGATTCAAGAGCTTTAAGGTGAAAGAGGGTGACTGGTTAGGTAGATATTACCTATTAATGACCACAGTGGAAAATAATATTTACGTTTAAATTACCTGTTCAGGAAAATACATTCTATGAAGATGGAAAACATGGCTTAATAAAAATTTTGCAAACAGATGGATAGGACGAAATAGCCCTCTTATTCATTGGCCAGATCTAACACCTTTAGACTTTTATGGGAAATTTTAAAACAAACAGTTTACTGCACGAGACCACAAAATGTTGACGAATTAAGAGAAAGAAATGAACGAGAGTGCAGGGAAATAATGCCACAACAATTAACCCTGTCAGGACGGCAACGGTTTTAGCACGTCACACTGCACAGACGGCGCTTACGGATTTGTCCGGTTGCAGCCGCAAATTATACCATGCCTTTTTCGGAAAAAATTTGCGGATTTGTCCGTTTCCCGGTGCGAAAGGGTTACTAAGGACCCGTCAAAATCTGAAACGGCGTTACGAAAAATGCATGAGGTGTAAAGAAGGTTTGAGGACGCAAAAATTTGAAATACTTTGTTAGATTTTTGTGTTATTCCATCCGTTTGGTGGCCGAATTCTGATTTTCTACAATTATTTATTTATGTTATTTATTCATTTTTAAATTAGTGTTGACTGTTGTTGTATTATTTGATGTTGTTCATGTTATTAAAAACACACATTTTTCAACTTTTGTTTTATTAGATAATAACAGACTTTTATACAGGTCCAGTTAAAAAGTGAAAAATCTTCAAATTTGGCGATTGAGTAACAAACATCCTATACAGGGTTCGAACTTCTTGTAGCTGAAAAAAATTCCCTGAGTATTCCAGGTTTCCCGTGTCCAAAAATTTTTTTTTTAACATATATTAAACATAATTTTATTTCGAAATTTGAGTACGGAATTAAGAAGGGGACACCCCCTTCTTCTGCACGTTGTTGTACGAAGCGTTTGTGACGAAAATTTGCGCATTTATTAAAAAATCTTTGTGAGGGGTGTGAAGGCGAGATTTTTCACCGAGATTTTCTGCAAATTTTGTTTTTATAGTTACCCTTCAAAAGATATATGTATTTTGTGAACTTTTAAACTGTATAAGATTCCGATTCTGGCAATCACTAGAATGTACCTTTATTGTTGACAAAATAATAAAACAAATATCCTCATTCATCATTAGACGGAGGCACACGGTCATGGCCGCACAATACAATAACCGATCGAATGCAGTGGCGTAGCGTAAACTACTTTTTGTTTAATTAAATCCATAACCGTAATTTTGAAAACAATTTAAAGTAACAATGAGAAGTCCTAGAACATGTATTGTTTTCCACATCAAGACTTAATATTCCAGGTTTTTTGCAAAATTTTTGAAATTCCCTGTAATTTCCATGTTTTCAAGGTAGAGTCCAACCCTGCTATATGAGATATCGAGCTAAAATTTTGCATGAGACTGTTTGAGATAAATGCAAGTGGTGTTTCCCAAAACATTTCGTAGCATAGCAGGAGTTATACTAACAAAAACTTCGTGGATATGATTTTGTAATATCACTCCCTTTTGCTTATCACTTAAATGACGTTAAAGTTATCTTTCGAAAAATACGTGAAACAATATCCTTTTGATATTAAGATTTTTAAAGGCATAAGCAACATTATGTTAAAGGATATGAATTTCAAATTAGGATAACTTTTTGCAATTATCATGAGTTTTATAATTCGACAAAAGCAATAAGTGTGTTTCTCAGAAAACAAAATGGAAGAAACTAAGTGTTGTTAATTATCCGTTTGCATTCTCACACAAGTAAAATCAGTACAATTATTGCTGAATGTTGGCTTCATTAAGGATACTAAAAATGTTCACATATATTCAATATTAGTATTCAGAAACCCCTAAATTTCCTTGTTGGTATAGTAGTGAATTAAAAAAAAATAATTATAAATAAAAAAAATATCATAAAAAATACAAAATCTCTAATCCATGGGACGATTATTTGACTTTTTCATCACTTAGAATACAATGTAAAGATTGTATTAAGGAATGTTACAAAAATCAAGTATTGAATACTGAATTGGCAATGCCAGATAATATTAAAACTTTTTGGAATTTTGTTAATGACAAGAGAAAAGACTGTATATTAAGGAATGTTACAAAAATCAAGTACTGAATACTGAATTGGCAATGCCAGATAATATTAAAACTTTTTAGAATTTTGTTAATGGCAAGAGAAAAGACTGTAATATGCCTCAGCATATGTTCCTTGGTAAACTTCTGAAGTGGCAAATAAGAACACAGAATTTATCTTTGAAATGACTGTAGATATTAATACATGTGATGTGAGTCTAGAAACTGTGTATAGTAAATTAATGTCTCTGGATCCTAACAAAATTCCAGGGCCTGATGGCATTTCACCCATCCTTTTGAAAAATTGTAGAAGTTCCCTCGCAAAGCCTCTGCTTATCCTCTTTACACTTTCACTTAATTCGGGAGTATTCCCTAAACACTGGAAAAACAGTTTTGTTATCCCAATTTATAAGAATGGTGAAAAACCAATCATTATGAACTATAGACCGATATGCATTCTTAGTGCAATTACAAAAATATTTGAGAACATCATAACCGATCAGATTAAGGAGAGATTAATGATGGCTATAATGGATGAGCAGCATGGCTTTTGTAAGGGAAGATCAACTTCCGCGAACCTCAGTTTGTTTTGAATGTCTTGGAGAATCGCAGCCAAGTTGATGTAGTTTATACAGATTTCACAAAGGCATTCGACACAGTGAATCACTCTATTCTTTGTGATAAGTTAAAAGCTTTTTGCTTTGAGGGCACTTGTATGATAGAACTCAATCAGTCAAAAGCTTTATTTCTGAGGAAATAACTGTGATGTCGGGTGTACCACAGGGGAGTCATCTTGGGCCTTTTCTATTTAATATTTTTATAAATGATACTAAACCTGTATTCAAAAATAGTTATTTTCTCCTATTTGCGGACGATCTTAAATTATTCAATATTGTTAAGTCCAAGGAAGATTGTGACAATATTTAAGCACACCTGGATGCTCTCTCTCCGTGGTGCACTCTTAACCACTTAGACCTTAATATAAAGAAATGTCAATCAATGTATTTTTACAATCTCATAATAGGTTAGAATTTACTTATAGTATCAATGGCTCACCGTTAGATAATGTTAATACGATTAGAGATTCGGGTATTATTATAGTCTCTAAGCTAGATTATTTGTCAAATATCTAGAGACTTTTCTAATATTTCATCACGGGGGCGAGTGTAGGTGCGTCTTTACTATGCACATACTTCGATATGGGATGTAAAGCAACGTCAGGCGCAGTTAGTAGTTGGATGGGTGACCGTTCCAACGAAGACCGCGTCCTTGCCGCACATCTTCCAGCGGCTTGTATAACACAGTGGAAGCTATATAACCTTACGCTAGGGTTGTATAGGGGATATACCATTCTTCGGAGGGGATGTAAAGCCGTCGGTCCCTTGTCTATTAAATGTTAGGCAAGTAAAAGATCCCTACTTTTCTTAAGGGAAGAGGTTCGGCAAAATTTCAATTTCATCACTAATTTCTTATATAATTAACTTGTGCGGTCTAATCTTGAGTATGATTCAACTATCTAGTCCCCCACATATGCGTCACATGTTTATAGTTTAGAAAAGGTCCAAAATAAATTTTTGCAGTTTATTGCAAAAAAATTTATTTGCCACCTGAAAACTTATCACTTAAGGAAATAGATCTATGACTGGATTAGCGGAACTTCAAACTCGGCGAAATATTGCAGATATAGTTGTTATATAAAATTTTGAACTTCCATATTGGCTGTCCGAGCTTACTTTTCCAAATTGGTATCCATGTTCCTCCTAGAGAATCTCGAAATTTGCAAACCCTTGCCTTAGCTTATCATAGATGTAATTATGGTATGCATTCACCTATTTCTAGAATTGTTCATACAGGTAACAATACTGATATTGACTTTTTTAACATTTCCCTGTATACTCTTAAACACAGTTTGAAACAGTTAAGTTTGATCAGTTGATTGCTTATGATTTTACTGTTACGTGCTTACAGTTTTCAGTAAACACTCTGTGGATTCAAATAACTTGCAACAAGAATTTTCACTAACCACTATTTTATTTATCACTAAAATTACACTAGCAAATACTTAACAATTACACAACTAATAATAACTTAATCTAATATAAATTCACTACTTTTAAAACACTATGTACTTTACTTTTCTTCTTAAACTTGTCAACTCTTGCCTAACCTAAAAACTCTCTGTCTGTTTACTGAACTGAACTCTTCTTTATACTTCACTAAACTGTACTGTTCTAACCTACAAACTGTCTCTGTAACCAGAACTGTACTGGATACTAAACTGAACTGTTCCCCCATCTGTTGGATTCACCTACTTATATACACCCATAGAAATGTACCAGAACAGTATTCCACAATATTCTGGAACCCTACAGAGTTTTCTACCATGTGATAGGACGGCGCCACCCTACTAGTCAGGGAGTAACAGAATAACAGGTTTCCTTTCACCTTGAACAGGGACTTAATCTTTCCTCGTTAGAGGGCAGCACATAACATTACATTATTTAAGCCACTTTATTATTGCTAGTATTATTTGTTCTAATTATGTAATTATTTAGCTTTGTTTTCCTTTTTTGTAAAATGCTTATCTTGTAATTAAGAGTATTAATGGCTTTTACCCGTAAATAAATAAACACTTACCACAGCTTGGTATTGCTTTTGCACATCCACCAATTCCTGCCACAATCTCGCATTTTCTGTCCTCAACTGCAACACTTGATCCCTAACATCATAACCCTCGTTTGTCTTGCCCGACTTACTAGAGTTCACGGTGCTCGGCGAACTATGATTTGCTATGTGTTCACCTAATTCTGGTGACAATACAGTGATTGCTGCTTGGACGCAAGAACGCACCAAATTGTCTAGGGCAAACATCCAATGTGGCTTGATGGGATGTAAGCGTAACACTTCATTGACCGATTCCTACAATTACAAATAATGTAAAACTCATAAACATCAAATTAGTTAACCCTTTACCTGGTATAAGTATATAGCGAACTGTAGTTGATTTATGGCAGCCGCGTCAAAATCCAGCTCTTCTTTCAGCTGCCTAACCGTGCTTTCAACGACACTTAACGACTGCTCCGTCAGGTAAGATTTCAGTCCGTCCATAAGCCTCAGCAAATGTTTCTCACACAAAACAGTCTCACCCAAGTATTTGTCCCTGACTTTTTGCATCCAAACGTCACATATCTTCGTCCCATCATTGGCAAGTACTTTGGCAAGCGTTGTTCGTCGTTGAGAGTCTTTTTTAAGGAGATAGAAACCGTCAGTCTCGACAGCAGCGTCTACTTCGGGGGAGAGTAGAGTACCCGAGGAATTCCGACGCTCGGTGCTGCTGTGTTCAGATTCGCAGTCTAAGGAAGGCGTGGACGCCAAACTGTGGAATTTTTGGAAAATGATCAAATTAATGCATAGAAAACAAACTAAGTTAAAATTGATGCGTTAGCGGTTTCAGTGTCTACAGGAAATCTGATACGCTGAAAGTAAATTCAAATGTGCAGCAACAAAGTTTACTTTTCAAGAAACGGTTAGAGAAAATTATAAAATTGATGAACTGGCACATTTTAATAGCTATAGTGTGTTATAATTGTTGGAATACCCGTATATTTTATTATCGACAAAAACTGCTCAAGAACGTTACAATGTGCTGACAAATTAAGTTCTTTGTAAGTGTGATTCTTATGGTTAGTTGTATATAGACATGTATCTGTAAAAGACATGGCTATTTAAAAATAACATTTTTAGAAATAAATATAAAGTATTAATCAATAAAATTAACAATAATAATTGAACGATGGGATTTTTTTGTATGGAAATTATTTAAGAGCTCAGATGTCATCAAAATCTAGCACAAGTACTGTAAAAGAAATTATTTGGTACGAAGTTAGACACAACAATCTATCTATCTATCCGTATCTATATGAATTTATTTTTCTTTTTTATGTTTATATGGTATAAACACTGAAATTCAAAAAGTAAATCTATAAAAACCTCGATTATTGGGGCGGTTTTTCCCTACGCATGAGCACTTTATACAAAATTTATTCCTGCAAACGCGGTTCATCACCCATGTTCATGTCCATATATTTGAATATAGTGTTAATTTTTTTTATACTTCAAGCAATTACTTCATTATCGATGTATTGTTTCCGAATTTACATACAAACTTCGATGTATATGTTTTCTTGTAATGTAACAGGATCTTTTTACCTTGACAAAAATTCTTGTTTTCATTTGTATACTTATTAGACAATTTAATAACATTTTAAGTCACATTATTGGCGAACTCATTAAAACAACTACTCTTCTAGCGAAAAACTAACAATCATTGAATTATATGCCAGAATTCATAACATTTTATAGCAAAAAAATGATTTACAGCAAATTAAATTATCATTTGTAAACATATAATCAAAATACCTTGACGAATCGTTCGATGCATTATAATCATCAAAATCCAAATCCAACCAACTCCTTACGACTGAGACATTGCCATCTAGCATGTACATTTTCAAAATTCATTAAAATGTTGATATAATTTAGAGATATTCCAGATGAAAATTTCGTACTAACTATTCATTGTCATTGTCAGCATTGAGTTAAAAATATATGCATTGTATGTGGAAAAACACACACTTATGTAAAAAATCTATTTATAAACTGAACTTGTAACAGTGTGTTTGTTTATACTTTTAAATGTTATGGATTATTAAAAAGTTGCAATTTTATACATTTTTATAGGAATTATCAGGCCATTAAATCAAACACAAAAAAATATTTTGTGTATTTAAACAATGGGGGAAAGTGACGAAGGTGTAACAATCTATTAGGATACAATTGAGTTTAGTTAAGTTATTTCAATCCACAAGTGTTTTTTTATAGTTTCGCATATAACTTCACCAATAACTAGACTGTGACAACGAAGAGAGAACCAAAAGATTAAATTGAAATAGTTAATAGCTTCAGGAAGTGTACGTATACAAATTCGGCAATAGTAATTTTATATATCCTGAAGTAAACGAGTACGGGAAAGAAAACAATAAAAATTAGAAACAGAAAGTCGAATATACTACTTCTAGCACTCTGCACACTTTGTGAAATATTATTTTTATCACCTTTTCGTATACCGATACAGGGCATCGGTTTTGTCGAGGAAATGGTATAGTAGATGGGGTCGCGGTGAGACGGGAGGTCGAGAAACTTTCATTGGTGCCCCGCTAATATAACAATCATCTGTCTCGCTTTCACGTAAGCGATTTCTGTTTTCTTACTCGCACTTGTTTACTTATATAAAACTACTTTTCTAAATCAGTACCAATTTGCACAAATTATTTAGCAAAGCTGTTATTCCTTGTCTTTAGCTACAGTCTATATGGCTAAGAACCAATCACCAAAGTTAGGCCATTTAATAATAATACCAAGCATTAATTGTCATTTATCAATTTTACGATTTTCGCCTTTCTAGTCATAATGGGCTTTATCTTTTAGTTTTGGTTAGAATTGATTGACAGCTTAGATACAAATACATATAATTCGGATAAAATTCACAGTTGGGAAGCTCTTTGTGGCTTTCTTATAAAAAAATCAAAATGTAGAAGAAACTACTTTAGCTGCCAACACACACAACATTGGTAAAAGTAATATCTATATATATTTTTTGAATTCTTGTTGTGGTACTAATAAGCCTACCAACCTGCGTCTGCCTACCTAGGCTGACGACACAAAGTCAGAGAATGGTAGGCGATTGCTAAATTAAGAACTTACAATAATACCTTAGCTAGGGGTAACCCGGGCAATGTCCATGACACCTACCGCAGGCATGAAAGTGCTGATTTGCCTATATTTTTAAATTCGCCTTAAGAAATAGTATAACTTACTTCACGAAACAACATATTTTCCCATAAGGCACATATTTTTCTCACAAGTATTTGCGTTTTATATATACATTTTCTCAAACTCTGACATTCAAGCAGCAGTAGAGGTTACAGAGCAGTACAGTTGACACGCTGCCATTTCCAGTTTTAAGTGTTAGAACAACACTACCCTACAAACCGGTTAATCAGGGCTTAGTAACTTCAGTGGAGAAAAGGTATGCCCTTGTATGCTATAATTCCAAATGGAATTTGATTTTTTGCTTTATTTTGATATCAGGAATGTAATTAATTTCCATACAAATACATGTAGAATTAATATGCTTAACATAAAAATGGGCTTCAAATAACGTATTTTGCTGGCTATACAGTGATGCAATTATATCTTCTTTGCTTAAAGAAGAAATTTGAAGGCAATGCCACATACAACTAATTCACTACTTGTAGTTGCCTTTGTTACCAAAAATAATATTCAATACATACAGAGCTTTCAATAATGATCACAGGACACGTGACCACTAAAATATAGACAACCAACTATACACGATGGTATTGCACTAAACAGAAATACCCTAAATCCATTGGCGTTCTAGTTAAAGGTAAAAAATTTATGATAATTCATTTATTCATCAAATTTAAGAGTTTTTTTTAATATCAAAAGCAAATTTAAATGGGATGCCTTTTATAGTCTAGTAGGTATACTTTAACTTGGCGTGTGTATGTATGAGTTAATATTTCCGTACGATTTCATTTTCTCTTGTACACAAAGATCCAGACATATTGTCCACGTAGGCAATGTTTCTGGACTATTGCTTTAACTTTGTGTGCAATATGGGAGAAAATGAAATCGTACGGAAATATTAACTCATACATACACACGCCAAGTTAAAGTATAGTAGACTATATCTGAATAAAAAAAATGTTCGCAAGAAATAAATTGTTACACCTAATTCAAAATAATCTTTATTTCCACAGACAACATGAATATAAACATTCAAATCAAACAACCCACAGTAAATAAAAGAAATTACATAATAAAAACTTTTGTTACATGAGATTTAAATTAGAAGATGAATGAATACATTTTAATACGAAATGCCAAGAAATTATAACAAATGCTCAAAATGGCTGCCTTGAGTTTCTAAACACACATGGGCTCTTCGTTTCATATTTTCGAATACGTTCTGTAACTGATCAACACTAATATTGCGGATTTCTCTTTCTATTGCCTCTTGTAATTAATTTGTCAATGGTATGTAATCTATTTTTAAAAACATTGTTCTTCACGTGTCCAAATAAGAAATAATCACAGGGCGTTAGATCTGGACACCGTGCAGGCCATAGTCCCTGGCTGACTAATCGGTCATCGTAAAACTCCCGTAAAAAATCAAGTGAAACTCTTGCTGTATGGGCAGTAGCGCCGTCTTGCAGTTCATCATCATGCAACTGCGCCAGAAATGGCTCTAAAATAAGAGTTTGATATCTTTGGGCATTAATTGTTTCACGAAAAAATATAGGGCCTTTAATTCAATTCGCCTTCTGGATATTGCCACCCATACACCAACTTTTAAGGGGTGTAAACTTGTTTCTACGTAAGTGTGAGGGTTTTCTGTAGCCCATGTCCTGTAGTTCTGACTATTGATATAACCTGTTAAGTGGAACCATGCTTCATCAGTAAAATAGGTTAAATCCAATACATCGTTTTTATTTAAATTTCTGTTGAACCAACGACAATATCTTACTCGGCTTTCAAAATCAGGGGGTAATAGTTCTTGAACAACGGTTGCAAATGGAGTTTTTTGAGTTCTTTATGGGTTGTTCCAACTGAAAGACCTAAAAAAAATTAATTTCGTTGATTTGTCGTTTAGGTATATTAAGACATCTGAAGAGAACCGATTCCCAGTTTTATATATTTTTTTATTTGCATTCAGGTTTTATATATAAACAAGAGTTTTAGTAGGTATCGTTATTAGTTGTTGATAATAATTTTCACCAAAGAAATTCATATTGTTATTTTCAAGAAACTAAATTTAAATGGTATGTAACGTATTCAGTAATTAAAAAATTTAGTGTAAAAGTACCTACCTGTTTGAGCGGACAACTTTGGCATGGATTTTGTCGGGCTTTGATTCGTTCATAACCACTTCAGTTAAAACAGTTGGCCTACCAGTGTATTTTCCCTTGCAAAGGCAGTGTGTCTGTGCAAAACGATCAACGAGTATATATTTACGATTTGAAAACGTGTTATATGGAATATTTGCGTCAGGAAATTTTTCCATAAATTGTTCGATGCATGATTGTAATGAATACTTCCATGATCCATCTTCGTTGCGAGTTCCACTTCGAAAATGAGTCATCAAAATGAAGGCATCTTGCGCTGGCGTAAAAACCATGGCAAGACAGGACTAGAATAAAATTTAAAAAACATTACTTAACCTAACATTCTTTTTCTCTTTATCATTACTCACCAGAAGATAACTGATGTAAATTATGTAGTTCTGAAAAGAACTGATTAGTACTCAAATAATAATTAAAACAATTCAAAACCCCTGAAAAAGAACTGACAATTATGCAATATTCACCAAAACACTACTACTACGTCTATGATATGACATTTCAGATTAAAATAAATAGTTAAACGTTAGGATATGCCTACAAGAAGACTGTACGGCGCTAAATATTCTGCGTAGAAAAACCGTTGCCTTATTGGTTCCGCTGGGCGTGTTCAGCTTCAGAGCCAATTAAACCGAGCGTTGCATCGAGATTTCGTGAAACTTCGTCGAAAAAACCGTCAGCAAAGATACTTGAAAACGCACCCTTACATACATACGAATTAAAATATCCCTAGTATGGAAGGTTCTGACATGGCTAAAACATGACAAGCCTAAAAGATGAACTAAAAAATCACGTGTCCTGTGATCATTGTTGAAAGCTTTGTATATAATTTGTTATGCATGGATTAACATGCGAATGCACCTTTCTTTACAATGGTAACCATTAGTAATCTTAAAGTATATACTTTAATAATGTTAATATCCACAATAGCAACACTCTACATAAAGCTTACTGAGCACTGTATAAAATCTGATATTAAAGTTGTTAAAGTAGTTAGTGAGTTCTATTAGTATTACCTGTTGAAAGTGAGGGCCGTGGGCATTTGGATAGGTGGCAGTAGGGCCCCTCGACTTTGAGAGCTGGAAGTTAATTAAAATTACCACCACAAGCAACACACATACAGGGTGTATAATTGTTTGGTTTTAGCATATATCATCTTCAACTTAAAAACATCTGCTAGGGGCTGTCAATAAACAATGTTACAGTCCTTATTTGTTTCCCTTTTCAAATATATAAACATTTTTTAAATAGTTATATGGTAAAACTTGTAATGAGCATTGCCTTATTTGAAGTATCTCGTATTTATTTTCCAACACATCGGGGATAAGTTAATTTTTGTTTCTTCTACTGTCGTTTTGAATGAAAAGATTAAAGTTTCTGGATATAAAAGGAGCATGTAGCTTTGACACTTATTGTACATAGTGAGAATAACCACCTTAATTTAACACGGTCAAGGGCGGCTCGTATTTTCTTTAATAACAAAAATATGTTAGACATAGACTTCAGTCTATTACTGAAATGTCTACGAAAATCGGATTTAACATATATATAGGGGAAAGTGTTGCTATTTTCCTTAGTGTGTAATTTCACTAATGATGGTTAAAGGGCTTCACTTCATCGGTTAAGGGTTAAAGAATTAAGTTAATTTTGACTGAAGTTTTCATAAATACAGTGAGCCTGTCTAAATAAACTAGTATTGAGAACTGTCTATACAAACTTAAGTAATCGGTTGTGAAATAAAAAATTAGTGGTAAAATGTTACTGAGACATTTCAAATCCTGATATGTTGGAAGGTATATACGCCTGAAATTTTTTAAGTTAAAATTTTTGTTATAGAAGAAAAAAATAAATAAATTGTAAACAATCAGCTTGACCTGGTATAATTTTACTAAAAAATTCATATCTCAAACGTCTAAACTTTTAAAAAATGTTTTTATCCACTCAGTATTTAAAATTTAAAATCATTATCACGTGAAAAATGTCTACATAAAAACTACATTTCAAAAAACAAGCAAAAAAATCATTTCAAATAAATATTTGTATTGAGTTAAATAAAAATGTGAAATAAACCAAAAGCAATACATCCTGTATATAGCTAAACTCTTCACAAAACAGTGAACACATGTTAAATTTCTTTTACATCAAAGTAAAACGAAAAGAACTGAAATAAAAACAGAAAATAAAAATAAAAGTTCATTCTAAATATTAC
The DNA here is from genome assembly GCA_963675555.1 of Leptura quadrifasciata. Lineage (NCBI taxonomy): Eukaryota > Metazoa > Arthropoda > Insecta > Coleoptera > Cerambycidae > Leptura > Leptura quadrifasciata. Next base: position 147,689,404 of record OY776675.1, read on the forward strand.
CGTTTACTGTTTTTGTTTATAAATTTAAAATACCAGTCATCAACAATAAGAAAATTGGGGACAATCATTTTACATCAACACATCACAAAACTGGCAATAGTACTAGTTGTTATTGAGGTTATGTGGTTTCTTATCATGTTTTTTGCCAACTTCCTGTAGATGATGATAAAAACAGGACATGCATGATGATGTGAAAATAATAAACAACTTACTCTGATTCCGGTGTTGTAGGTGTTTGGTTTGGAGCACTAGAATGACCAGTCAGTCTTGGGGCTATTTTGTCAACAGGTACAGAAACGCTTCGGCTAAATTCAGTGTTCAGACGGACGTTCTTTTTTCGGTCAGGCCCTAAAATTAACAGTATAGTGAATACGACCAGAATTGAAACTGTATAAAAACTAAAAGCCAGCAAAAACAGTCGGCATCTGTTGCGAAGTAAATAGAAATGCTTCTCATAAGAAAAACAATAAAGAGATGCCGGCTGCCGGTTTTTAGGTTTTATACGGTTTCAATTCTGGTCGTATTCACTATACAAATCAAGACAAAATACTTCTCATACTGTTTACTCAAACACTCTAAGATAAATAAATAAACAGAAAGAAAAGGCATAAAAGCTAAACAATAGTTATCCATATATTGTTTATAACAAATTACTGTTTATTAAATTATTGTATAAGCTTGTTGGAGCATACTACAAAAGAAGTGCAAATATGCACCGATAATACAATTTTAAATTCGGTAATTACAATTTACTTCAGCCATAAAAAAATTGACAGCAAAAAAATGTTGTTTACCTAAACATCCTTGCTTCTTATATTTATTTAAAAACTGCCACATGGTTGTAGCTATGTTTTTATTCAATAAGTTATGAGGTGTTTTTTTGGAATAATACCAGACTACTTTGCTTTACACAACTTGTAAAATATTTACCTTTGCAATTTTTTACAACTATGTCAACAAACATAAATCATAGCGAACTGAATATTGGGAAAATATATTTAAGGCTATGTAATAGTACACCGCTTTCATTGTTTTAAATTAATTAATAGAATCATCATTAAGTAAATTGTTGAATTAATTAAAAACATATTACAGCATAAGTTTCACATAATTTCTGCCAAAACATGAAAACATACATTTAAAAAAATGTCTCAAAGTCTCTTTAGAGTACATTACAAAAAGTTCCCCAGTTCTATATTCTTTTCTATATAATTACACCTAATATTCCCAAAGGGTTCTGTAGCAATTCGTGTCAGTAAATAATGAAATTTAACATATCGCCAACAGATTTTGTAAGCATATACTAGATGGTGCTGAGACTACTAGAATATTTAAAATTCATAACTTGAAAACAAGAACCAAAGAACGTTTGTTGCAATAACCTTAAAACTGTTATGATGACCTACATACTTGCAGAAGTGGGACCTTAGTTAATATCTCAACAATGCTTTGAGGAAGAAATATTATTGTTTATTAAAAATATGGAAAGTAAGTAATTTTCGACAGGGATTTTCATATAAGAGTGTTTAAGAGCAAAAGCAATTATGGGCAAAATACAATCATATTAGTGACAGATCTGCTTATAATTATTATTGTCTTTGTCAAACGCATAGACAATTGTTAGAAAAAGCTAGTGACTATGGCTAGAAACACATTGGACTGTACTTATTTATAAAAAGTCGCTTTGAATATTACTAGAACAGTAATATTGTCGTCATATGCCCTGCAAAGTTATAAACATTGTTAACAAACAGTGCTGTAAAGAAGCACTCTCTATAAATCCCCACGGAAAAGAGTACTAGAAGGCCTACTAATGCTCAATGAAGTGGAAATTCCATTTACATGTGAGGTGAAATAGTTAAGAATCCTCTTTGACCAAAAATTAACATGGAACCCAACATACAAAAACTCACACAGAAAGCATCAACAATTGACCTAAGAAGGTGCAGGCAAATGTGTGGGAAAAAATGGGGGCTGTATACCAAAATGTGCCTGTGGTTATACTTTAGGGTAGTAAGATATATGATAACCTCTGGATCGGTGGTATAGTGGGCCAAGACGATGCAGTCGGGAGCAATAAGGCTTTTAAGTGACGCACCAAGGGGTCCCTGTGCGCCATGGGGGCCATAAAAAAAAATTCCTCTAAACCTGCCACCACCCGCATATTTAGGTGAAGCTTGATCAGTGATGTACAAGCTAATGCAACATCCAACATCGATTGGCCAGCAACATGGACAGAGCACCAGAAGCTGCTCAGAGATGAAGAGAGATGCAAATAGATATAATGGTCACAAAGTATAATTATAAATATGAAGTTTCAAATTGTAATACCAGATAGGGAAGACTGGAAAAATGGTTCTCCAGTACCCACACAAACTAATCTGGTAGACCTACAGTTCCAATCGGACAGAGCAGAGATATAAAGGAAAAGGCCAAAAGCCAGTATCCCGATATGCCATAGTAGTAACTGCTATACACTGTTGTACAAATATTTTAATAACGCAAGGCACTGTTAACCAGTCACTTATCATCTTCCCCGATACCCAAGCGGAAATAAAAGCAAATGGTTCCATCCAAATCAATTCGAGACTAGTATGAGACTGTTTAATGGCTCTTATAGCACTAAGGAGTCAGAATAGAGTTACGCTAGCATGGGTACCAGGGCACAAGAACATAGAGGAACAAAACACAGATGAATTGGCCAAAGAAGGAGCGCTTAAAGCCCTAATAGGACCCACGCATTCTGTGGTGCGGCAAAGCTATGTATATGAACAGCCATTAATGAATTTATGCAAAATAAATGTCTGGAATGGTGGAGGAACTTCCCAAGACAGAGACAGGCCAAACAGTTCATTGAAGGATGATCCAAATATTTTATGGAAGAACTACTAAGCCAGAAAAAAAAAGTGCATAAATTATAAATTTGAAAAAGCACAACTAGCTGTAAAACGAGCAGTTAAAGCCCTACAACAAATTATTGTCATAAATATTATTTAATTATACTTTTCTATAAGGCACATAATACAATTTTTTTTACCTACATCGCAATCTACTACCAAAATTTCAAATAAAAAAAATAAAGTAATCCGTTTCTTACCTACAGAGTATGGCACCACGCATACATATTTTTCCGGTAGTATCTGTTTAACAGCTTGCAAAAATTAAAAAAAAAAGTATATTTGTTACATAACACCATTCTCTTTACTTTCTCTTATTATATAAAAGTCTTGTGACCGATGACCGTGCAAAATATCAATTTAGAGTTGTTGGTGAATTTTTACATCATTAAGTCCCCTAGACACAAAATTGTCCGTCTGTCTGTCGTTTGTGGTAGCTCCTATACTGGGCCAATTTTGTATATACAGGGTGTCTATGAACTCCAGTCGTTAGTTTTAGGCGATGACATTATTTGCAGAAATATGAATATGCTTTAGTATCAATAACGGCTATTATTATATATATATATATATATATATATATATATATATAAAAAATGAAAATCAACAAAGAGAATAAAAGAAAGGGAGGTAATTCCCTTTTGCAATGAAACATTTTTATTTAATTTTTTTAAATTTCAGTTCTCTAATAAAAATTACTTTTTATAACTCTAACTTTTAGTGGCCAAATGAACTAGTAGAAAAAAATTTTGCATTAGAAAAATTTAAACCTTCTTGGCCATTCTATTTCTTCTTATATGCTTTAGCAAAAATGTTTCACATAGTACTTAGAGAGCTAGATGGCCCTATTTAACAATGTGTTGCGCATACATATCTGACTTGAAATGATTCAACGATTTTTCGAAAACTTGGATCGGTGTCCTTTTCAAACCAAGAAGCCGATTCGGCCCATCTTCGAATTTAATCAAGATATGAAACCGAAATATTTGCATGCCAAAATTCGTTTCGTTCCGCTGAGAAATGTGCTCTCAAGTTTTGTTTAATTATATTGCAAGTGTAAACACTTGAATAAGGAGTATTTTTAGGGTCTAGGGACCATGATTGGAAAAATTATAGTTAAAAATATGTATATTCTAAATCTACCTAAAAATTAACAAAGCAAAAATCACTTACCCAAGAAAGGGTCTTCCAGTAACTGAGCCGCAGTTGCTCTCTTATTAGGATCAGGTTCAAAGCAGCGCTTAATAAAACAAATAGCTCGATCGGACAGTTCCTCAGGTACTTCTGGATGGGCCTTGTAATAGCCCACTTTAAAAACAGCAGCTTGTGGCGATCCCAGCTCGATAAAGGGAGGTTTGCCGGTGGCCATCTCGACCACCGTACAACCCAAAGACCAAATGTCGGCTGGGGCGCCGTAGCCTCTTTGGCCTTTGTCGATGACTTCCGGCGCCATATACTGGAGGGTTCCAGTGAAGGTCTCTGTGCTTGGACATAGTCCGGCTAATCTTTTCGAGGTTCCAAAATCGGAAATTTTAACAACACCGCTATATGTGTTAACTAAAACGTTATCACCTGAAATAACAATGGTATTATGTTTGAAAATATCGATAAAATAAAATGTTTCTTACAAACCTTTAATATCGCGATGCACTATCTTTTGATCATGGAGATATTTTAACCCCTCCAAAATCTGTTTCGTGTAATAAGCCATCGTATGCTCATTGGACTTTAAGGGACCCCATTTCGACCTGAGTAGGGCGCTCAAGGAGCCTCCAGGAACTTGCTCCATGAAAATTTTGAAATAATTATCCTCCGAAAGAGAGCCCAAATACTGTACGATGTTTCTGTGCCTCAACTGCGAGTGCAATCGAATTTCTTCGTGTAATGGTTGGACCGCCCCCAGATTTTTCTCAGGTACTTCTTTGACGGCGATGCGGACTTGGGTATTTAGGTCTCGAGCAGCATAAACAACTCCGTATGTGCCTTTTCCTAGCAGGATCTTCTTCCCTTGTTCATCCCTTTCGTATTCATATTTGATGTCACGTGGAGGTTCCGACTCCACCAAGCCTTCTTGATGGTTCGTCAGCTCAAGGATTAACTTGTAGAAACATTCCCTACAAAATAACAGAACTGTAGAATCAGCAAAACTACAGAAACCAAAAGTGGTAGCTTTTGGTTGAGCATAGAATTAAGAGTTTACCGGCAAGCCTCGGAAGGGAAGAATATTTGAAAATCGTCGGAGTTGTGATGGACATATAGGAAAAGGCATCTCTCATCTCTTTTGTAGAAGCTAACACTACGGATTTGATTCGCTGTAAACTCCCAGTCGTGAATTTGCGTGCACTCCCCTTTTAGGCTCTTGTCACACAAATTTGTAACCTGTAAGTAAACACAATGTATATACCATATTCAAAAAACGTTTTACTACGTATATATCACAAAATGAACTTGTTATATTCAGTATTTCTGTAAAAATTTTATTAGGACAAAAAAGGTTTTCTTAATCACCTGTAGAGTTTGTGGTTCAGCACCAAGATTAATGCAAACGTAGCTGGGCATCAACTCTTTGCTGGGCTCCAAGATTAAAGCCGGAAACCTAAACGCCTCTTCTTGAACTGACTTTGTGGCTTCCAGGAAGAACTCCATCCAAAAATGAAAGATTTGTTCATCGGCATTCCCAACTTCATCGGTTTTCTTTCGAAATTTGTCGATTAGCTGTATATTGCCGACTGTAGATTTCAAGTACCAGTTTGGCGGTTTTAATTTGAACATACAAGCCGCAGCTTGGGTTGCATTTCCATAGTGTTGGAAGAGAACGGATATTTCGAAGAATGTCGCAACATCCCAATAATCTTGGAGAGAAGCCAAGCTGCCTTTCTTCCCTATTAAGTTGTTCAGAACCATGCCAATATGTTGCAGTTCGTCAGATCTACCAATCTCAGCACCTTTTATTACTAATAAAGTTGCCAGATTTATACCTGCAGATAAAAAAAAATAGTAACATTTTGAGGACTGCAGATTAACAAGACATCTCTCTCCAATTGATAAAAGAAGCGCGTAAAAATGTAGCTCTGCTTTTTATTTGCTGTAAACTCTATAGGTATGAAAACCCGCCAGGAATTAGATTAAAAAGGAACGAACCAACCATTAAAGCAGTGATTCTCAGAAGTGTACTGGAACGTTTACGTAAGGCAGGTTTTTCAACCTTACATAATTATTTTGAATTCGTTAAATAATTATCAATACGCACTTCTTAAAATTAATGACATGGGTATAAACCATTATATTACAACAGATTAAAATACTACGAAATTACTGTATTTATTAAGCATCTGAAAATCTCAAATTAAGGTAACAAAACTGCTTTAAGAAAATGTTTGTTACCTGCATATTCATTTGGCTTTACTTCAAATCCTTTTCGATACCAATAGATGGCCTGATCTAAACTCACTTTATCTTGATGATCAGATTCTGTAAATTTATCCTTGTATATCCTACCACATAGACATAACATATCCGGAAAGTGATTCTCTTTCTAAAACAGTACAATATTATATATTATTTCTAGAATTAAAAAAAAATTACTAAGAACGCAAAACAAATTTCAACTCAGATGAAAAGATGAATTATTTTAAGTATTTGCTGTCTATAGAAAACTGGTCAGTTCTCTTGGCCACTGATACAACCAGTGATGACAAATTTACAAATTTTTGTAATAAATTTACTGAAATATTTGATGTTGCTTTTCCTCTAGTTACAAAAAGTCAAAAATTGTTTAAAATCTAAAACACGCAGGACTTAATGAAAGCATATTTATTAGAGACGTTTTTAAAATATATAAATATACTAGCAACAAAGAGGTTTACATAAGATACAAAATTGTGAAAAAAAAATCACCAAAAAAAATTAATACCGCAAAAAGACTAAAATGAATCACTCCTTATATTAATTCTGATAACAAATCAAAAACAGCTTGACAAATAATAAAAAATCAAACTCAAAATCTGAAAAAAAAATTGCAAGATGAATTTATACCAAAAATATGTCAGTAACCAAAAACTTAAAAATAAATATTAACAATCGCTCTATGTTCTTATTGCCAATTACCACAGATGAAATGAGTGCAATTATTAAATCTGTGTCATTAAAAAATTCCTCAGGAGAAGATGGGGTACCATTCTCTATTAAAGGATATAGTACAGTATATAACGGAATCTCTTCCGCATTTAGTAAACTCGTCATTCGAGGAAGGTATTTTTCCTTCGATATTAAAAAAGGCGGTAGCCAATCCCATTTATAAAAAATCTGACAAATTAATTTTATCCAATTATAGAGGCATAGTCTCTTGTCAGTCTTCTCTAAAGTTTATGAAAAATCACATTACAATTGTTTGAACAACTTCTTAAATAAAGAAAAAATACGTACGAACCACCAAGTGGTTGCTCTACACAAGATGCTATCTTATCCCTATATAACTTCATATTCAGGATTTTGAAGATAAAGAAAAATGTGCACGTGTATATTTTAATCTGACACATGCATTCGAAACTGTGGATCATAATCTACTAGTGACCAAGTTAGAAAATTAGGGCATAAGGGGACGTGCCTTAAGTTGGATTAAAACATATTTATCAGATAGGACTCAAAAAGTATCTTTAAGCTTTAAAAATAAAGTTTACAATTCTAATCCTAAAAATGTGTCTACTGGAGTTCCTCAGGGAAGCGTGTTAGGACCTTTATTGTTTATTATTTTTATTAACGACATTGAGGTCCATATGAAAGGCTCTTTTGCATCTATTTTTGCCGATCACACGGTTACTGCTGATTCCGAAAATGACTTGTGCATGCTAGTATCCAAAACAAATTATACAGTATCTTTGATACATCAATATTGTTCTCAAAATGGTCTAAACCTTAATCTCCACAAAGCTGTTAACATATTCTATTAAACCTCTCAATTTTAGTTTATTAATAAAAATAAAGAATAAAAAATCTATCATCAAATACCTCGGGCTGCAGGTAGACACTCGTTTCTCATGGACTAATCAAATACTACTAAGAAAATTGTCTACTCAGTGCTTCATATTATGGCAAATGCGACAGCATGTAAGTTTAAATATACTAAAAATTTAATACTATGCATATGTACAATCCTGTCTTGATTACTGCATAATGTTTGAAGAACTGTTCTAGTTCTAGAATAGGAGAAATTCTTATAATAAAGAAGAAAATAATTCGTACTATCACTTTCAAATCTCCATGCGAATCCTGTAGGAATTCATTTAAAGAACTTGATATATTAACTCTTCCATTATTAAAAATTTTTAGATGTGTACTTATGTAAAATCTCATATCGACAATTATGCTTTAGAGACGGAAATTCTGTTCATCAATTAAGGGTAAATTATAACCTCGTAGTCCTTCAACATAGGTTAACTACAGTAGCCAAAGGACCTAATATCATGCCTATCAAATTATTCAACAAATTTCCCACAGAAGTAAAAGCAATAAGTAATATCAAATCTTTTAAGAAAAAAGTGCGATCTATTTTAACTGAAAAAAGTTTTTATTCTGTTAATGAGTATATTATGAGCTCTCACTTTTAACGTTTAATAACAAATTTTTAATTCTTCATTGTCCCTATATAGTAAATAAATACACCACAGGTAATGACGACCCCCTTTATCCCGGAAGATTCTAGAAGAGCCTTGTGTGGGAGAGGGCTAAACATTTAGAGACAAGGGACACACACTCAATTCGTGCATAGTGGAAAAATCCCTCTCACAGTATTGTCCACTGCCATGACCGGGAATCGAACCCGGAACTTTTGGGTGAGAGGCAAGTGCGCTCACCTCTCAACCATCAGTCACACACATTATTTTTTTTATTATTCAAGCTTTCTAATCTGCAATGTAATTTATTTTTTAACTTATCAAAATTAAGACTTAGTTCTTAAGATCTTGCTATTGACTATACTTATTTCAATACTTTTGTGAAGTCTGAAAATAAAGATTTTATTATTATTATTATCCTGTTTTCCATGATTCCCTTTGATAAAATAATAAGACCAAGAAAACTAATAAAGAAGCATCATAAGAAATTTCACCCAAATAATTCTAGCCGCTTGGTCAAATTTTAAAAATTGTAACCATAGTTTCTTTTATTTACAGAAATATTTTGCTAAAAAATGGTATAATTATTACTACTACACTTACTATTTTTAAAGCGTCAATGCAAACATTTAAAGCTCTCTCTCTATCACCTTCCTGTTTCCTTCTATTCAGCGCGAAGGCATATAAAAACATTATATACGAATTGAGATACTTCCTAGCAGTGGGTACGTTTCTGAGATCTTCTACCAGTTGTATCATCGTATTATATTCCTGAATGTCTCGGAAGCAAAAAAGCATATTGAGAATAACTTCTCCGGAAAGAACATTTGGATCATCCAGACGTTTTCTTATAAGATGCAAGGCTTCTTTGAGTTCCTCCCCATTTTTTTGCTCTTTCAGTTTTTTGAGGTCGCTCAGGAACTTCTCTTTCATGTGAGCCCTAAAAAGTTCAAAAATTCGTTAATATTAAAACAATTGTCTTTTCTGAGATATTCTCACTTAGTTTGTATTTCAACATCTTGCAATAATTTTTTCAACTTCTGATGCAGAAGATCTGAAGGTTCATCGGCTCGTCCACCAGGGCAAGTCGTTAAGCAAGAAACTTCAGCGAGATTATAAGATATAAAGGAATAATTAGCACAAGACAACTAAAAAAAAAAGTTAGAAATTCTATGGATTAGATATATATATCACCTATTTACCTTCAAACGTAAAGTAACTTCTGGATCTATATCGTTGTAGATCAAAATATTTTGCTTCATATTAAAGCTTTCCCTGACACCAAGATGGTAAAATAAGGTACTTTGTTGTACTGGAAGTGATAAGTCGATTATAACAACATCTGCATTGTAAAAGCTGCTAACTACGTTTGCCTCACCAAAGTCCAATTTCTCAAACTGAAAAACAAAATTTAAATAACATTGGTAAACGTCTTCACTAATTTTTTTTACTAAAACTAAATATTTCTTTATTCATAAAACTCTTGAAACAAAGGTAGTTTCATCAAAACTCGGGCTAGATTAAAAGTAGTAAAGGAAAACATAATAATTTCAAATAAAGCAATAGTTGCAACAAGGAAAATAGTGTTATGTGCTGCCCTCTAACAGAAAGGAGAGTGTAATTACTCCCTGGCCAGTAGGGTGACGCCATCTGTGGGCTAACTGGTGAACCGCCATTTGGTAGTGCCTAAGAAAACTGTAGAGGATTCCAGTACATTCTGGAAAGTTCTACAATGAGATTCTAGACATTCCAAGTGTGTATATAAAGAGGTGAATCCAGCAGATGGGAGAACAGTTCAGTTTAGTATACAGTACAGTTCAGTATACAGAGACAGAGTTTTAGGTTAGATAAGAGTTGACAAGCGATTTAAAAGTAAAGTACAATTGTGATTTAAAAGTAGTGAATTAAAGTTATTAGTTGTGTGAGTTTTAAGGATTAACTATTGCAATTTAAGTGATTAATAAAATAGTGGTTTGTGAAGATTCTTGTTGCAAGTTATTTGAACCTACAGAATGTTTACTGAAGATTTTAAACACGTAACAATAGCATGTATATACTTGATATTGTTTTATTTACACTGTTCACTGGAAGTGATTGGATAATTGATAATTCATTTTTTTTTATAAAATCTTATAAAATCAATAACATTGTTTCAGACACAGAAAGACAACCTACCCCTCTCAAGTTTGCATTGACTGTTACACTCAGTTACGCAGCAAGCTGTGCAAAGTCTCAACCGGGAGTATCAACAGAACCAGAGTCTGGGTCAAGTGGTAAGAAAAGGAAAGCCAAGAATACTAACACGATTAGTTTTTTAGTTAGAACATCATCAGCCGATAAACAGAATATTTACAAGCAGATTGTGAAGGCAATTTTTGCTATGAACTCTAGCTTCCGATGCATAGAAAAAAGCTTTAAAAGCATTGAGACCAGGCTATATCACGCCATGCCGCAAAACCATAGCGACAACACTGCTAGATGAGATTTACGCTGAAGAAAAAGAAAAATGTTTTTCTTTCTCTTAGGACCTACTGTAAACATGTCGATTGACAGACGATCAAACGTCCACAATGAGACAGTTGTGTGTGCTTTAATATAACTGAAAAAGGACAAGCCTTTCTGTATGAAAACTATAGTACGTCAGGTCAACCTCATAAATCAAAATATTTGACAGAGATTTGTTATGACCTGATTTCATTATGTAAATCACAATATGGATGAAATGTGAAGTCTTTTATTACTGACAATGTTGCAAATATGGTAGGTATGAGAAATAGTATTGAAGAAAAAATTGAATCTAAAATTATAACTTATGGCTGTTCAGCTCATATTTTAAATTTATTGTGTAAAGATCTGGAAATCAAGAATATCAAAGCAAATGTAGTCGAGGTAATAAAATACTCCCGCAACAATCATTTAGCAAGCTCAAAATTTAAGCAGGCAGGTGGTCAGACACTAGTGATACCAAGTGATGTGCGGTGGAATAGTGTCATCGATTATTTACAAATGTATATTGCTCACTGGAATATACTGCTGCAGATCTGTGATGAAAACAAAGAGGAAACTGATAATACAATCTATAAATAAACAATTTCTGCCGAGTTTTCTCTTTGTACCCTTACAATGAGGAAGATGCATGGATTTTAAAAATGCTTAATTTTATTATTTTTCCATAATATGTACTATATGAGTTGATAATATAATAAAAGAAACTCATAGAAAAATTTAGCTTTGTAAATATGCCACATTAAAATTTGAACTTTTGTGTAAACAAAACCACGTGACTGAAAATGCTATAATATTGCTTTGACATCATTTTGACGTCACTAATTTACCTGAAAATGCTAATTTACGTTGTTATTCTTAATCTTATTATTAATTACTGATTAATATGACGGATTATCATTTCATAACATCCCTAACGTGTTAATTTATAACCACATCATTCTTTTTAGATGTTTCAAAGTTTTAACAATAACGACGTGACGCTGCAGGTCACGAATGACACCATTCGTTAGGGATAGAGCGTTTTAATGGTTTTAAATTCTCAGCCGAAATAAATATTTTTTTTCAGCCTCAATTTTAACAATAAAGAAAAAGAAAAATTACGAGGAAGCCTATTTTTCTGTCGTCTATCTATCTGCGATATAAAAAAAATCATGCAACTTCCTCATTGGGGTGGATTCAGAAGGAAGTGTTATTTGCAGTTGTTATTTAATTTAGCTTTACCTGTTGCATCAAACATTCTGAAAAAAAATCAGGCCCAGACATAAGGCTGCATATCAGGAGTTTTTTTCAAATTCTTTTGTTTCAAATTCAGCCTGCCAAAAATTTTCGAAATTTTAAAATTAAATTTCTTGAATGATCTTATTAAGTGACTATCTTTATTTTTTACAGTAACATTGCTGAATGTTTATTGCCTTATAATTTTCTCAGATTTTTTTTAGAGTTATGTGTCATGATGTCAAAAATTAAAACTCTATTTTGGAACGTCAGTGTACGTATTGAGGGTAACAGTTCCGTATTGAGTGAATCAGCCTTTATCGCTATATAAAAAATTATATTTTGACTAGCTGATATTTTTGATCCAGTAGAATATCAATATACAGATAAAAACTATTACTTCAACAATAAAAAGATAATCTGGTTAATCCTTTAACATCACCATTGATTATTTTTATAACTGTGATAAGATCATAAAAAATAATGTAACAAAACTGTAGCATATTAGCTAAAGTAAGTTTATGTTGTCCACACGCTATGTTGATAAATAAACTAAAATAAATGTAACGTTATTTTTGGAATTTTTATTTTAATCATACATTCCAAAGTAAGCTGAAAATAAATATAAATTCTAGATCAAGATTCCTAAATGTGTAAGAAAATCTTCTGTTATATTAAAGGCAGATATCTTGACATTATTTATTTTTTTCTTGCTACACGGTTTAAGCTTCTTAAGTGAAAGCAAAAATGTGTTCAGTGTCACAACTTGATTTAGGAATTCATGCATTGGATGCCCCTGGAGTTATAATCAGGGTATATTAAAACTAATTATTTTTTAGTTTTCATTAGCTCATGACAGGCTTATTAAGGTGTTTGCACCATCAATAAAATTCTATAGGTCTGTTAAGTCCAAGTTTGGTGGATCAAATTTTACAGAGAATTTAGAAAATGTTGTGATTCTTTTTTTATTTAATCGCCTTATTTAGATTAATGCCCCGACGGAGTTTAGCAATAGCTATTCCACCACCCAACCAGGACACATACACATAGACAATTATACAACGACAATTCCCTACGGAATTGCCCTCTGCCGCAGCTGAGACTCGGACTCGGGAGTGGTACAGCGACTAGTGTGTTCTCTTACACAACCTCGTTTAGTCCACTGCTACCATACTCGGTAACACATGAAAAACACCATTAAACATCAATACCCTAGCTAGGATTCGAACCCGGGACTCCTTGGTTGCAAGCTTAACACGTACGCTACCAGCCAGTGACCTTATAATTGCGTTATAAAATCATCATAAAGTGGTTGTTAATTCTGGGCTATAAATCTAATATGCTTTGAGATGACAGTATATATCGGGTGTAACAGGATCATGGTATACCCCCCCCCTTTTCTCCTTTAGTTTTGAAGATAATTGATTGAAATTTAAGATATACTACATACATAATAAGCGGCATTTTTGGCATACAATTGATTTTTTTTTCACTTCCATTTTCGCCAGAAGCGACACTAACTTTCGATTTTTAAATAGAACACCCTGTATATTATTGCATTTTTGAATTCTGCATCGTTTTCTGAATCCAACGATGCCTTGTGACATTTCACATATCAATTTTTTTTTATAAAATAATTTTTAGTTTTCTATTTAAGTGTGCCATGACGGTTCCGATTTATTCTAAATGACCCGTGTAATGCTACAAAAATCGAAATCCCGTTAAAAACACTAAATTATGTGATTTATGAGCAAATAAAATTCACCAAAATTGTTTTTGGGGCAAAACTCAATTTTTTCAAATGGAACCATATCGGTACCGTAGTACCATTTATTAGTACTATTAATAAGGAATTTATTAATATGTCGTATTAAAATGTGCGATAAATAGAAACAAAATTACAGCTAAAAGAATATAAGAAAATACAATTTTGTTCTAATTAAATGTTAAGAAGTAACTAAGGTGGCTTTGAAAACAATGAAATATTTAGCTTGTCAAACATTTGTTGGTTTAACGGTATTTTTTTTGTATCTTTAAAAATTGTTTAAAATCCTTGTTAATTGTGTTCAAAATGCCGCAAATTTATACAAGAGATGAAAAAGTGGACATGTTAATTATTTATGGGGAATGTAAACGAAATGCAGTTGCGGCTACTGACCTTTATGCCCAACGGTATCCTGATAGACAATGTCCAGAGAAAAATTGTTTTAAACGTGTTGAAAACCAATTCAGAAGACAGCCCAACAATGATCCCGAAGAAAACTTCATTATTAACGAAGGAACGGAAATTAATGTTTTGGATTGAATAGAAGTTGATAAGACTGTCTCTTTAAGGCAAGTTGGGTTTGAATTGGACATTAGTCACCAAACAGTAAGTTGAATTTTACACAAATACCACTATAAATCTTTTAAATACCAATTGCACCAGCATTTGTACGAAAGTGATTACCAATGTAGGATGGAATATTGCAATTGGATTTTGTATAATAACGTGTAGCCAAACAATAATTTTTGGGACTGATTTTATTTTCAGACGAGTCTAGGTTTACAAATTGGAGATTATTTAACCGACAAAATACAAAATATTAGTCACAAGAAAATCAAAATTTATTACGGGAGGGTAACTTTCAAGTGCGGTTCGGTTTCATTGTTTGGCTTGGAATAATCGGTAGTAGAATCATTGGTCCAATAATATTTGAAGGAGCTCTGACTGGTACCAGATACTTGAGATTCCTGGAAAATGAGATTGAGGGCATTTTAGATGAGTTACCTTTAGATTTAGGACAGGGAATATATTTCCAACAAGATGGCGCTCTTCCCCATAATTCAAGGATAGTAATTGATTACCTTCGCAATAGAGATTCGGAGAAAACGTAATTTCGACGAATGGTCCTGTGAGGTGGCCTCCAAGGTCACCAGATTTAACGCCCCTTGATTCTTTTGTTTGGGGTCATTTAAAAAATATTTTCTATGCAACTGCTGTTACAACCCATGAAGACCTGGAGCTACGAGTAAGACGAGCAATTAATAGCATAACGGCCCAGCAATTGGCGAACGTTCTTCGAGAAACAACTATGCGAGTTCAGAAGTGCATTGACATTAATGGACAGCGTTTTGAACAACTGTTCTAATGTTAATTTTTTGTATTCCAAAACCACCTTATGTGCAACAAGGTAATTGGAATAAAATTTCGAGAAAATTATTAAAACAATATTATACAATGAAGTTGGACATGTTATCCCAAGATATCAATTCGGTTTTCGAGAAAGATGTTCCACTGTACACCCCTTAACAATAATTACATCCAATATACAGACAGCAAAACTTAGCGGTCAGTGTAGTGCTGCTATTTTTCTCGACATTCATAAAGCATTCGACAGTGTGTGGCATCGTGGTATACTATATAAACTAATGGCAAACAACTGCCCCAAATATTTACTTTTTCTACTAAATGACTACCTAACTGGAAGGACTGTTCAAGTCAAAATCAATAACCATTTATCACAAAACATTTTAATTCAACAAGGTGTTCCACAGGGTTCTCCGCTCTCGCCCTTGCTTTATAACATATACTGCTATGACATATATAGCCCTAATTTGGATCCAGAATATATAAATTTGAATCTATACATCCTCCAATATGCCGATGATACCACACTTGTAAGTCACAACAAGAACATACATAAGACAACAGAAGCACTTCAGCAGTTGATGAACAGAACATCAACATGGCTCAATAGATGGAGAATGAAACCAAATCCATCAAAATCACAATACATCGTGTTTAATCATAACGCATCTCCAAACACTCCAACGATGACTATCGAAAATAATACAATATATTGCCAACCTACTGTGAAATACCTTGGAGTTACAATTGACAATAAACTTAACTTTAATAAACATACAAAACTAATTAAGAAAAAATGCATCACAAGAAGCAGACATTTTCGCAGTCTAACGTATAAAAACCAAGGAATAAGCAAACGAACTGCCGCACATATTTATACCACAATCTGCTGACCAATATTGGAATATAGCCACCCGCTATACCTCAATAGAGAAGTAGCAGAAACATCAGCATTACGATCCATTACTAAAACCAGACACCCTAGAAATCCTCTTCATAACCCCCCCAACAATCTGCTCTACGAAATTACACAAATAACACCGATCACTCAAAGACTACAACTACTATCCACAAAATTTGCTAAAGAAGAAAGTAATATAGAAATCATCCAGCCACTCTGCAAAGTAAGAGAACAAGGAATAACCAATGCCAGAAAATATCCAGAGCTAACACTATGGGAACACATCATAGCACTGAATGAATGAAACTTCCATATAACTGTTTTTTTTTTTTTTTGTTAACATGATATAAATACTCTAAGACAAACTGTAATATACAAACCATTCTTAATAATTGTAACAGGCTGAAGGACTTAGGTCGATGGCCTTTTGGTGAATGCCAATAAAGTACCTTTATTATTATTATTATTATTATTATTATTATTTATAAATCACGTAATTTAGTATTTTTAACGAGATTTCGATTTTTGTAGCATTACACGGGTCATTTAGAATAAATCAGAACCGTCATGGCACACTTAAATGGAAAACTAAAAATTATATTATAAAAAAAAAATGATGTTTGAAATGTCACTTATTCGGCATCGTTGGATTCAGAAAATTATGCAGAATTCAAAAATGCAATGATATACAGGGTGTTCCGTTTAAAAATCGAAAGTTACTGTCACTTCCGGCGAAACCGGTATAGGTAATATTATAAAACATACATTTTAGGAGAATGTCCATTTCTATAGCAGCTACTATATATACAGGGTGTTGCATCATGAGAGGGACATAGCTTAATAGGAGGTAGATAACATCAGTGGTAACCGGAACCTCCCATAGAAATGTCTCATTGGGCCTTCATTACGAAGTTACAGGGTGTTAAATAATTTTTGGCCAAACCTGTTTTTTGTCATAACTTTGACAGGGAATGAAATAACGGATTCATATTTGGTACGGCTAATGTACTAACGAGCCCCAAGAGGTATATGTATAAAAAAATATATATCCAGCTCCGGACTCACTATAATTTATGTTTCTTATTTGCATCAATAAAACATCACCCTGTATATATTTTTTTGAAATTTCGATACGATATTCGAAAAGAGCAAGAAAAAACAAAGAAAATGGCCTATTTCATTTTTTTGTTACACCTTCGTGGTTATTTAAATACGTTGTTAAATGTGCAAGAAAATGGATTACAGAACCCTATTAAATGAGAGGCACGTGAAATAAATAGTTTTATAACTAAAATTTGCAAAAATTCTATTGAGCCTAGGTGGTCTGGGTGAATCCTAATTCCGGCACATTTTAAAGGTCCATTTTGGTAAAAAACTGTGGTCCTAATAAGTAATCGGGTATGAAATAACAAAATTTTTAATCAATCACAGTAGGCTTGTTCAAAGAATAAAAGTGACAGATAATTTAAACCATTTAGGCCTAAGTAACCAGTTACTTTGATCAAGAAAATCATCAACATTTTATACTTAATAAAAATTGGAAAAGAGAACAAACTAAAATCTAAATAAATAAAATATTTTCCATTCAATTAACAATAAATAACAAAACAATAACTAAATGTGTTTAAAAATAAAACGTAATTGACACTAAAGTAAATTTTCAAAATGTCCTCCCCCACATTCTGTGCATTTTCTTGCACGTTTAGAAAGGTCACCAATTGCTCGACGTATCATTTCTGGATTATTCCGTATTTCGTCGCAGGTTGTATCCATGCGCTGGATTAAATGTTGTCTACTTTCAATTTCAATGCTATAAACCTCGTTTTTTAAGTGGCCACATAAAAAGTAATCACAAGGGTTACAATCAGGAGATCTTGGTGGCCATTCATGTGGACCCCCGCGTCCAATCCATCTATTAGGATACACATTGTTTAAGTGTTCTCTTACTTGAAGGTTAAAATGTGGTGGGGCCCCATCATGCTGAAACAACATGCCTCATATACCGATATTTTCTAACATATTCGGTAAAATGTTTTGAAGAAAATCAAAGTAAATTTCACCATTCAATCTTTCTTCAAAAAAATGTGGCCCTATCAAATGTCTATTCACAAGTCCGACCCAAACATTTACAGAAAACTTGTGTTGCGAACGGCGTTGGCGTACCGCATGTGGGTTTTCCTGTGCCCATTTATGATTATTTCGTGAATTGTTTACTCCATCCCTTGTAAATTGTGCCTCATCCGTAAATAAGGTTCTGTAAATGACTGGGCGATGGTTAGACAACCAATGACAAAATTCCAGGCGGGGATATCGTCGCCTTGTTGAAGACGCTGTACCTGCTGGATATGATATGGATGGTAACGTTCTCTTTTTAGGGTTCTCCATACTCGCCAATGAGGAATACCAGTTGCCAAACTGATTCGTCTAGTGCTCATATTTGGGTTTTCTTGAACTACGTTTATAATATTGTTTTGTTCCTGCACACCTTGTTGTAAAACACGCTCCACAACTGCAGAAGTAGGAAACTTTCCGTGTTGTCTTGCATACTGGAACACCGTACTAAAGGTTTTATGATTAGGGCATCGACGACCAGGAAAACGCAGCCGATATTCTCTTTCCGCCGACCTACCATTTCCATTACAGAAACCATAGATGAATATTATGTCAGTATATTCCACGTTTGTAAATTTTACTGGCATAGTTAAAATATTTTCACAAGTTTTCACTAACTAAATGCGGATTATTGACACATTAAATTACTAACAAACAATTATTCAACTGTTTAGGAGATTTCTTTTTATTATCTGTCACTTTGAACAAGCCTACTGTGATTGCTTAAAAATTTTGTTATTTCATACCCGATTACTTATTAGGACCACAGTTTTTTACCAAAATGGACCTTTAAAACGTGCCGGAATTAGGATTCACACAGACCACCTAGGCTAGAATAGAATTTTTGCAAATTTTAGTTATAAAACTATTTATTTCACGTGCCTCTCATTTAATAGGGTTCTGTAATCCATTTTCTTGCACATTTAACAACGTATTTAAACAACCACGAAGGTGTAACAAAAAAATGAAATAGGCCATTTTGTTTGTGTTTTCTTGCTCTTTTCGAATATCGTATCGAAATTTCAAAAAAATATATACAGGGTAATGTTTTATTGATGCAAAGAAGAAACATAAATTATAGTGAGTCCGGACCTGGATATATTTTTTTTATACATGTACCTCTTGGGGCTCGTTAGTACATTCGCCGTACCAAATATGAATCCGTTATTTCATTCCCTGTCAAAGTTATGACAAAAAACAGGTTTGGCCAAAAATTATTTAACACCCTTCGTAATGAAGGCCCAATGAGACATTTCTATGGGAGGTTCCGGTTACCACTGATGTTCTCTACCTCCTATTAAGCTATGTCCCTCTTATGATGCAACACCCTGTATATATGGAATCATCTAAACACCCTGAGTTTGTGTGTGGATTTTTCACTTATAAAGTGGTAATACAATTATATATAGACATACAGTATTGGCAAATAAAAATCTTGAATTGATGCATAAGTATGTAATACAGAAGAGAAAAAAAAATTGACAAATAATATGCTGAAAAAAAAACAGATTGAACCTACTCTGTTGTCATTTTCCTCATTAGCACATGAAACTCTTATCAGAGCATTTTAAAACAAAATTTGTTACTAGGGGAGAACCTTTATAAAACAAATATTCATTGAATTATTAATATTTTACTAGCAACATTTTCAAAACTAGTATTAAATTTAAAATCTAATTATAGGAAGGAAAAGTCAACAGAATCAATAACACCAATGTTTTTAGGTTGATCCTATCACAACTAACCAACTCATTTAAATTGCTCCATTATTTCAAATAGGTAGATTGAAATTACCATGTTACGCCCACAACTTTATTGTGTTTATTAACAAGGTGCCTCCTTTCCTAGAATATCGCACAGAAACCCACAATATTAGAACACTACCAACTTGGCAATGCCTTTAAACAACGTTTTCATATTCAAATTGATAAAGTATGTATAATTTTAATTCCCACAGAAGAATTAAATTATACCTACTCCAGTTTACGCCAAGCTTTATTAACTAAATTTAGCTTTGTGATTCCTGGAAAAACTGTTAATTGGTTAATGTTGTAAATCCTTATCTAATATTTACTAATAATTTAATTATTCGCTCATTATTGTTTCTTTGAAAGGCATAATTAAAGCAACTGGCTGTAGAATCACATCGAATTCTGGGAAATTTATCAAGTGGCATTTCCCTGTATTTTCCATCCATGAACAAAGCATCTAACCACCGTCCACCACATCAGAATAATTGATTCGAAGTTAGAAAAATAAAACACTATAACAAACATTCTTGTTTGCAATGTTGAGTAGTTAATCAATATGACATTTCCAATTGCATGATGATAATTTTCAATTAATAGTCTAGCTATGGGGGGCGAGCGTAGGTGCGTCTTTACTATGTACAATACAATACAATACAAAATATACTTTATTGTCAGAAGAAAAAAATTCTCATAGACAAAGCATAGAAAACATGTAAATAAACTACATAGAAATGTAAACATACAGAACTCAATATATAGTCAAATTAATAACAAAATGAAATATGAAATAAGGAAATTGTAAATAAACTACATAAATATGTAAACGTATTAAAAAGAATATACACACATACAATAAATGTATAGTCAAATTAGAACAACAAAATGAAATACAAAACAAGAAAGTGGCATCCTATTAAAATATATCATTATAATATTCGTTCAAATCATAATAGGCTTTAACAATCAGCAGGCCTTTAACAGCCTTTCTGAAGTCAATATTTGAGTTAATGTCTTTCACGTTATTAGGCAGATGATTGTACAACTTGTTGCCATTGTAAATAATAGAGTCTTTAACTAGAGAGGATCTCGGAATTGGTAAAGTAATGTTATTGCATTGACGGGTGATATAGTGGGATGGAGTAGGGTTGGTATTTCTTCGGTGTTTATGAATTAAACATGCTGTTTCCAGAATGTAAATGGAGATCACTGTTGGAATTCCATGAGCCAAAAAAAGGGGTTTGCATGAATCACGAACTTTTGCTTTACACAAATATCGAACAGCACGCTTTTGTAGCACCAATATCATTTGTATCAAATGCCTACTGCATGCACCCCAGAAGGAAATACCATACCTCAAGTGTGAATCAATTAATGAGAAGTATGCAGTTTTTGCAGCTGTATAACCCAATTCAGTAGAGATGATTCTGATTGCATAACATCCAGATGCTAGTTTATTACTAAGACTAGTAATATGTTCTTTAAATTTAAGCTGGCAGTCAATATTTAGTCCAAGGAATTTAGTGCACGATTTCTTTTCAAGTACATGATTGCCTAAAGAGATGTCTAAAAGATTACAATGGAAAGATATTATATTCGTTTTGCTGATGTTAAATGAAAGCAAGTTTGAGTCGCACCAATCTTTTACGTTATTTATATCAGAGCATATTAAATCCCAAAGGGAATTACCATCCTTGTTATGCCATAATATAGTGGTGTCATCGATATGCGATGTAAAGCAACGTTAGGCGTGGTTAGTAGTTGGATTGGTGACCGTTCCAACGAAGACCACGTCCTCGCCTCACCCATCTTCCAGCGGCTTGTATATCAGTGTATGCGCGGAAGCTATACAACCTTAGGCGAGGGTTGTATTGGAGATATACCATCCTTCGGAGGGGATGTAAAGCCGTCGGTCCCTTGTCTATTAAATGTTAGGCAAGTAAAAGATCCCTACTCTTCTTAAGGGAAGAGGTTCGGCAAAATTCCTGGTTGGGGGTAGCTCGTCTACAGGCGTCGGTGTTAGGCCTCAGTAGCGGAAATAGGCCGAAGTTAAATAAATGTATAAAAAAATTTAAAAAAAATAGTCTAGCTATATTCTAAGATCTGTACAGGATTTTTTTATATTGTATTTAAGTCAGGTATATAATTGGGTAGAATTTCGCTAGTCCCAAAGAACAATTTTTATTTTATACAGGTTCTCTAATTGTTACCATCACCAAATTATAAAACGTCTGCTTATCTCAATTTTTTACAGTCCGAGGGGTAAACCGCAAAGGAAGTTTGGTGTACACGTCAGAGGAAGTCTCGGGAAGTCTTAAGGAAGTCCAGGGAGATTGGTTAGTCATAGGCGCCGCCTTCACTGACTTTCTGTTTTTCAATAAGAACATTACATATTAAATTCTGCTTTCGCATCCCTCAACTAAGCAAAGTATGCATTCGTGAAAGTTTTTTGTTTTTTTAACTGCATTTTTGAACGAAACGAAAAACATATGATTTAAATAAGAAGAAATTTCTACATTCAACAGGTCAAGGGAAATGACTCGGACTATTTTAACTTAACAAAAAAAAATATATTTACCAAATGTTTAAATAAATAAAAAAAGAAAAAAATAACAGATTGACTTTTACCCTGCGGAAAGTAAGCTGTGATCTCCTAATCGAAAACTATTTAAAAGAGTAACTTGTAGAATATTACTAGTGTTTACATTTCTAACATTTATATTGAAAAATTAGGGGAATTTCAAAGAAGTTTGGAAAAGTCCGGGGAAGTCTTGAGGCAGTCCGGGGAAGTCTAAAGGAAGTCTGGGGAAGTCTAGAGGAAATTCAAGGAAGTCTAGGGGAAGTCAGGGAAGTCTTCTACGAAAAGGAAGTCTGGTGTACAAAATTTTGCCGCGGTTTACCCCTCGATGTTACCTTAATACAGGGTATTCGATAAATTATGGATAATCCTGAAACTGGTGATAGACCAGGTAACAAAATCAAAGGTGTATGTATATGGTTTTATTCCAATAGTTAAAAGTATCAAACGCTTAATCGTAATATCTTTAAACTCAATTTAAGCATTAGATATGGTAAATTCCCTGAAGTCTTGAAGATGGCATCTATAGTGACTATTTTCAAAATAGGCGACATCAATTTGTTACCCATATTGTCAAATATTGTCAGTATGGGTTTAGGAATAAACTGAGCACTAGGGATGTTATAATCAAGTTTAAAGGAATTACTCTGAACTGCTTTGAAAATGGACTTTACTTGGCATCAAAATTTTATGATCTTAGAGAGCATTCGACTGCGTATCACACAAGATCATGGTATTAAAACTGTTCAAATAAGTTAAGATAGAGTACCACAGGGATCCACAGTGCTGCTCCTGATTTATTTCAACAATATAAAACTACCCTTGATGGTAACAACTGTCTCTTGTATGCAGATGACACAACATTATTGAGTTGAATCTCTGATCTAGACCAAGCAAGGGAGGATTGTAGGAATATGCAATTGAACGTTGAGATGTCGTTTTCTGCCAATAAACTTGAATTAAACGAAAATAAAACCATCACAATGATCTCATCCACCAAAGATCTAAACAATCTAGATAACAATCCTGCTTTTGTAAAGTATCTAGGAATTAACTTGGATCTCATACTAACGTGGAATGCCTACGGCGACCTGATAGCCGAGTCTTTAGTAAGGATCACATATGTATTACGCCAGTTATCAAATAGAGTGACTATAAATATTTCATGAACTGCTTATCATGCACTATTTCACTCTAAACGCTCATATGGCATTCTTGCTTGGGGACATTTGACTAGCAGATATAGACTTTTGAGTAGATGCTAAATAGATATTCATTGATCTAGACATTAGTATGTCTATATATCAGTTAGTACTGCACCGTCTATACATGCATTAGAGTGCCTTACCCATGTAAAAAAAAATGCATCGATGAATTTATTATTCAGTGTAAATCATGATTATAACACCAGGAAAATGGATGGGATGTACCCCGGTTTAAAAAATTTAAATGAGTTGTGAATGGATGTCGCTTAACATTGACCTAAATTATATAATAAATTAAAGAAAAATGTAAAACAACTAATGTTTGATCAAATCAAATCTGTATTAAAAAAAACTCTTGACAGCCAGTGCCTCCTATTCTCTTGATGAGATAAACAAAATGTAGTGATACTCAGTTTCTGCAATACAGGTTGCAGAGTCTGTTGTAGAACTTAACCCTGAACTGCTGTTATAATAAATATTCTACTGATGCTAATAGCCATCTCAGTCTCTAGATGGTACTATCCGAACTGTTTTTCTTTTTCGATGTTACGTACAAATATTACTTAAGTACACATAAAAATAATAATTTTCTTACGGGCAGAGGCAGACTGGGATCAGAATTATATTCGGGCATCTTCATGAACACCGGCTTACTTTCATTAAGGAGAGAAATTTATTTACTTATTTACGGGACAATCCCTTTTCATAAAAATTAATAATATCTGTAGATTAAGGTAGTGTAAATACATAACATATCCCTCAGTATTTTACAAATAATAAAAGTGGTTACAAATGCTTAATTGATTTCTTAAATGACGTTAAAAATCCAAAAAAATTCGACATTATTTTGAATTGAATTAGCAGTCCTTAAAATTCTGGTCATCATCTCATTATGTCCATAATTGGTATGATGAAATGGTACATAAAATACACCAGAATAATTTCGAGATCTTCTATCATTGGAATCTTATTAAGTTAGTGTCGAGCTAGTGAGATCTGGACAATGAATATAACCATTAAGTATCTTATGCAGAAAGCACATATTAACCTCCAACCTTATATTAGGTATGTTGTAATGTATTGATATTGAGCTGAGCAAGAATGTCACCATAATCATACTCTTCTCTCAAAAACCGCAACTTAAATGCACAGTATCTTAGAAGTTTCTTCTCTTGAAGTGGTGGATCAGTTCAATTACTTAGGCAACGTTGTTAATGACAAAGCAAACATGGACAGCGAGATTCGCAATAGAATTAACGCTGCATCTAGAGCACTCTGGGGTCTTAGAGAGAGAGTATTTGACAACCACGACCTTGCTTTGTCAACGAAAATGGCTGTCTACAGAGCAGTTGTCATTCCAACACTGCTATATGGATGTGAAAGCTGGGTCACTTACCGTCGTCATGTGAAAGAATTAGAACGTTTTCAGCAAAGACACCTCAGAAGTATGATGAAAATCCGTTGGTTCCATCACATATCAAACGTGGAAGTACTCAGGAGAGCAAACAGCCTTCCAATTGAGGTGCTTATTTCAAGAGCACGTCTAAGATGGGCAGGTCACGTTCATCGTATGCATGATAACCGCCTTCCTAAATGTACACTTTATGGTGAATTGCTAAGCGGTAGAAGAAGGCGTGGCGGTCAACGAAAGAGGTTCAAAGACGCTCTCCATGAAAATCTAAAATCCTGCGGTATTGCAGACGAGCAATGGGAACAACTTGCAGCGGACAGAACCGAATGGCGAGGGGTTGTGGCCAGCTATCAAGGAAATGTTGCTGCAAGAAGGCCGAATCCAAGACCTAACCAGGTCTATGTTTGTCCTGACTGCGGTCGACATGTGCTCTCCCGAATTGGCCTCTATAGCCATAGTCGTGTGCACCGTAGATGAATGGGAATTACAATAAACTACACCTGTTACTTGTTTTTTATTGTACACAATTTATCGACTGTAACATTTTTATACTCGGACTCGAGTAACGGCTAATAATAATAATAATCTTAGAAGTTTCCTTTGAACACTTTCAATTATTGGGGCACCAGATTATAGAGCAATATTCTAATATTGAACGTACCAGTGAACAATATAACAATTTAAAACTGTTCATGGAAAATCTACTGTAGATCTTTGAGTGAATCCCAGCATTTTTAGACTGATATTATTTTATTTATACGGGTATTAAAAGACAACTTACATATCACATACATATACACATACATATCAAGGCTAATTCACAGATCTTTTACATGATTTGTCTTACGCAACACGCTATTATTAATCTTGTAAGGATAATTATAAGGCGAGTTTATTCTTGCAAAAGTTATCTTATAACACTTATTTACGTTTAAATGCAGATCATTTATTTCACATCAATTAGATAAGTCATCTAAATCTCATTGCACCAATGCACTTTAAACACTTTTTGATCATCCGCAAACATAAAAGAGGGCCAACATGAGAGCCTTGTGGAACCCCCGATGTTACTTTAACAGATGATGACTGACAACTACCATATTTTACACATTGTAATCGACCAGTAAGATAACTGCTAATCCATTTCAACAAATTGCCACTGATCTCTCTAATTTAGCAATAAGTATATCATGGTTGACTGTCAAACGCTTTCAAAAAGCCAGTATAGACAGAGTCCCTAAATAAAATTTGCACAATAATTGCTTCCTTAGATAGGGAAAAATTAAAAGAGGAATTAATGACTTTTGCCTATCTATGGCCCCAGCTTTCAAAGCAGGATTTCCAGAGGTATATAAAATGACTGATAAGATAGATCCTGATTTTTCATCTGAAAATGAGGAGGAGGCTTTTGTCGAGGAGTCTGTGAAGTGCACTAATAAACAGTGCTTTTCATGCATATCTTGCGTGTTTCAAGTGCTATTTGAATATAACCTATATTATTTAGAATTTCGACAATTGCATTTTGTGTATAAATTTAAATTTCTTCTGACAATACCACTCACACACGTCTCGTGAGAAAGGTCATTATCAAGGCTCAAATTATTCAAAACAACGCAGTTGCTTTCTACAGGAAAATTTGGAAACATTATTCCTTATAGTTTGCGAGCCTGAAATAACCACCAATATTTCCAGAGAGGTAATTATTGATAAATTGTGTAAAAAAAGTACCGCCTTTAAAAGACATTTACAGTGATGGTGATTACTTGTTATGCTGTTATTCATCTTTTTATTGTATTGATGTTTTATCCAGAGTTTTATGTTGTTGAAAATAATGTTAAAGTAAATGTTCGGAAACAAATTACATAAAGGTTCAATGTTCACTAGAAACTTTGCAGAATTTGAAGTGTCAAATACTTTGTCTATGTAACGTGGCATTAATTAAAATACAACTTAGGGCCCTTTCTAGGTTTTTTTCCCGGTGCCCAAAATCATACCAGCACGCGCTTGAAAGTGTGTTCAAATCTCATCTATTGATCTACTGCACCCCAATCTCATTTACTTAGACAAGTTTAGTTCTCCTAGAATTAAGAGGGTCATTGCCGTGACCTGAAAGACAGTTAAAAACTTTTAAACAAACCTGTACCTATAAGCTAACAATAATTTAAATGACGTACTCCCCAATCTACGAATCTTTGTTCGAAGTCCTTATTTAACGATTCAAGCACTGTTCAAATGTGCTTTTAGAGGGTAGAATATTAAGACATAATATTTTTAGTCGCATACACCTCTATAAAATCCTTATTTTACTATTAGGAACGTAACCAGACTGCAAGCAACAGCTACTCTTCAGGCTATATGCCCCGCCGAGCGCTGAATTACAAGTTATAAGTCTGGCGCGTTAAGTGTAATAATTGTTGGTAATATGCTATTATTACACTTAACACGCCAGGCTTGTAACTCGGCGGGGCATATAGCCCGGAGAGTAGCTGTTGGTTGCAGTTTGGTTGCGTTCCTTATAGTAAAATAAGGATTTTATAGAGGAGTATGCGACTAAAAATATTAAGATTCAAGCACCGGTTATTACAGTATACTGTCATACCTGAATGTGGTTCAGGCTAGCTCCGACTTGCAGACAGGACTGTTTAACCTCCTCGAGGGCCTTTCTACGATGTATCAAATTATCCGACTGACATATATCGATGACACAAACAACATCCATATGAGGCCTTATCATTGTGCTGCCAGACTGTACCGTGTTCCCAGACACATCTGAGTGGGACCCAACACTGTCTGTGACACTGCGACATTCTGAAATTTGTTTACGTTTTAATGACATATTCTGTTATTTTAATGAATCATTACTATACCTGCTTCGGGTTCTATAACCACTGGGATTGGAGGAACTGGCATGTTTGTTTAAAGTATAAAACTAACATAAACTTTCTGCATTTAAAATAAACAATGTTATCATTCACTTTTCAATCCTTTTATAGAGTATGGTATGTCGCAGTAGTGAGATGAAGCTGGTTTAAAAGGTTAATTCTCATTTTATTAACTTTCAATTGCACTTATAAATAATAATAACTTGCATAATTGAACACTACACAAATAATTCACTTGACAGTTGTCCATTTGGCTGTCAAACACTGTTCGATCTGTGACCTTGTACGACATGTAATGTACTATTCAATTGGAAATTGGAACGTATCGCGTCGGTTGTAAATTTTTATTTTCTTCTGAAGTCTATATTGTTATTTATTTAGATAATACTACATAGGTATATTTATTTTATTTTTAAATAAACTTAGATAAAGATATTCCTTAACTGTATCTATTTTCTTGTTTAAACCTAAAATAAATAAAAGTTAATGGAATATAAAATGTTTACGCTGCAACACAAAATACACATAGTTGAAATAAATGTTGTCGATGTTTAAGTGTAACCGCAAGCGTAGGCGGAAAGATTATTTGAAATTCAAAATTTAATACACATTTTGCAAGGGTCATTCTAGATTATTCCAGAAATTTGTTTTTCAACGTCTCAAGGAATACCTGTGGGAAGAGGTAGATTTATTAGCAAGGTGAAAAATCCTTTGACCGGTGGCATAGACTGGATCTAGAGCTCGTACCATCTGCAACGGGTTCAACTTATAAAATCTGAGGATAACTAGTTAAAACGCTTCTTTAACGTCCCCGTCGTAATCGTGGTACATTCAATCTTTGTCTACAATTTGGCCCTTACAGCATTTACAGTTTTTGATATACTTACCACGAGATATATATCAAAACGTATCACTAAACAGGGGCGAAAAAATAATGATGGACGCAAGCTCCAATTACTCTGCGCCTTTTAGAGATGGTTCAGCCAGAACATTTTATATAATAACAATAATAATAATAATCGCCTTTATTCATAAAAAATAATATTAATTACAAAGTACAAAAGTAAAACATTCTGAATATTCTGCCAAATTGTGGCGAAGTCTAGCTAATAGCTATTCCACTTAACCACATAAGGCAGGAGGTGAGAACAAATCACAAGAAGAAAAACATATAGATACATACATATATTTACAACAGAGGCACACACAGATTACATAAGATAACTAAGAGTATTCTTTAATAAAATTTCTTTAAATTTACGCTTAAATTGACTAGGATTTAACATGGTTAAATAATCAGGCAGAGAGTTGTAAAGCTTAACTAAATTATAAATAAAAGACCTTTTAAACAAGGCAGTCCGGTGATAAGGTATAGTTAGTTTATTTTTATGTCTTATGTTTACAGGTTGTATAATAATTCGAGGTACTAGTTTATTTCTTATAGTCACTGAAGAGGCGTTATGCATAATATTCACTAAAAAGTTACCAAGATGATGCACTCCACGCTCCTCCATATTTAACCAGTTCAATTCGCTCAATTTATGTGAAACATGGTCAAACTTTCTTATACCGCATATTAAACGAATACAAGAATTTTGAACTTTTTGAATTCTATTTTTGTCAAAAGAATCTAGGCAAGGTCCATAGAGAAAATCGCAGTAGTTAAAATTGGATAACACAAGCGAATCACACAATGTTTTTTTAAGTTGTACATTCAAAAAATTACAATTAGCGTATAATAATTTTAAAGATGCAAAAGATTTTTGAAAAAGTCTTTTATTATGATTTTTAAATCTGAAGTCGCTATCCAAAATGATGCCTAAGTTTTTTATTGAGTTAATAATCGGCACAGGAGTATTCTCGATAGTTATGTTTAAGTTTTCCTTAAGGGTGCGAATATGATTTTTATTTCCAAACAACATAACACCAGATTTAGAGGGGTTCAGTTTCAAATTATGCTCAAAGGCAAGCTGATTAATTAAATTTAGATCATTATTGATAAGTGTAGAGGCAAGAGGATAGTCATTATGATCAAAATGTAGGTATATTTGCGTATCATCAGCATAGGCTTGTACTTTACATGTTCTTAAGGATGTTAATATATCAGAAGTATAAATCAGATATAACAAAGGTCCAAGGACCGAACCCTGAGAAACACTGAATAAATTTGAATATTTGGTGAATATATATTATTATAATAAATTTTTTGCGATCTTCTAAGTAAGTATGAGTTAATAAGATTGACCGATGAGGCGTTAAAACCATAGTAACTCAATTTAGCACAAATAAGCTGATGGTTAATGGTACCAAACGCCTTCGAGAAATCAAGTAGCACCAGCGCACTATCCAGTTTATTATCATATGCTTGTAAAATGTCATTGGCAACATTAACTAGAGCTGTTGCAGTACTCAATCCCTTCCTAAACCCACACTGGCTATCAGGTAAAATATTATTAGATGTTACGTAATTATAAATTTGTTCATACAAAATTTTTTCAAAAATTTTTGGGACCGCAGGAAAAATACTTATAATACGTAGATCTGAAAAGTTAGCTGGATTAGATATTTTTGGTAACGGTTTCCTATGGAAATTTACCAAGAATTAGGAAAGTAATTAGTTTCATTGCAGCAATTGATGATATAGGTTATATATTTATCAAAATGGACTGCAATACTTAAGCATTACAGCCGAAATATTGTCCACGCCAAGGGCATTTGACTTAAGACTACTTATCATTTTGTTCACGCATTCGATAGTGGTTAAGCTAAATGAGAACTGGTTATTATCATCATAAGTGCTGTTGTTATAATGTTTAATAACTATCAGTAGTATTTTGTAAAAAGGGAGAAAAATAATTGCTGATCTCGTTAGGATCAGCCAAGTGTTCAGGTAAGGCATATGTTTTATTAGAGCGTACGTTTAAGTTCTTTAGAGCCGACCACGTTTTCCGAGAATTTTTATTAGCACAGACTGAGTCTAAATAAGCTTTCTTCTCCCTCCTCACCATAGAAAGCGTGAAATTTCTGAGTTCTTTATAATGAGCATGATCAACTACCGTGCGAGTTTGTTTAAACCTTTGTAAAGCAATATCCCTTTCTTTCATAAGTAATCTTAAATTAGGAGTAAGCCAAGGAGCATAAGGTTTTGTGACTCTAACTTCTTTTATAGGGGCATGTTTATCAAATGTAGATAATATGAACTGATTTAGTAAACTTATTTTATTATCAATATTATTTTCCCGAATAAGTTGGTACCAAGGTAAATTATATATACCCTCTAAAAATAAATGCATATTAAAGTTCCGAAACGAACGAATTTTAATAAGTTTAGGTTACATTTTAAAGTTTGGTACTATAAGTTCACAGAAAACTAACCTATGGTCAGAGATATTATCTGTTGATAACGTCCCAATTGATTTAACTATATCAGTATTTGAGACAAAAACTGGACCTATAAGCGTGCTGGTGGAACGGGTAATTCTCGTAGGCTCATTTAAAATTTGTGTTAAATTGAATGACTGAAAGCACAAATTAACAGAATTCTCATAGTTAAAAAAATGTATACTTAAATCACCAATGCATATCACCTCATCAAATAATGGACATACATAAGAGAGAAGCTGATCAAAATCATTAATATAATTATTAATATTTGTGTTTGGAGGTCTGTAAAATGCACCTATCGCAAAATTATATGCTCTGATTTTAATTTTAATAAATAGATATTCAAGTTAGTCACCTAAAATCAAAATTTATAGCTTCACATGAAATTGATGATCTCACATAAGCAACTATACCTCCACCTCTGTGTGTTTCAGTTAACACCATAACGTCGAATTCATTTTCTTCCATCATCAGTCTAAATTCATTAAATCCTGTAAATATCGAACGTATATTCAAGTGCCCAATTTTCATATTAATATATGATATGCATCTAATTTTAAATGTATGTTCCAGAAATGTAGAGCAATAAAAAATAAGCGAAATTGCATGTAATGGATTTCTTACTGGTCTATACAGCAGTGGCGTAACTACAGGTGTTCCGCGGAACAAGGGCCCGGGCTCTTAAGGGGCCCGCCCACAGATTACATGAATACACATTTTTTGTTATTCGTAAGACTACAAAGTATAAGTAAGTATTCTGCCCAATGGAGCCCTTTCAAAAATCATATTAAAATCTGACAATAAAACTGAAATCGATGAAGTCAAATCATTAAAAAGTCAGTTAGAAAAATTCGAGATGGTCTTTTTAATTGTTCTTGAAACAAACACAAACAAAAATTTTAAAAAATATCGATACTGCATCTAAGCTTTTGCAAAGTAAACAGCAAAATATTGAAGGTGCATCAAAAATATTGAATAGTTCATATGAAAATATTAAAAATATGCGGGACGATTTTCATTTAATAAAAAATGAAGCAAAAAATTTAGCTGTGGGAACGAACACAGAATTTGCTAGGAAGAGAATATCTAGACCAAAAAGATTTTTTGATGAAACTAAAATGATCAAACCAGTAATCCTTAAAGCAATTTTCAATAAAACGAAATAACAATATCATTAAATTTCATAAGAATAAATTTTTTTAATAGTGCCGTGCTTGTGGCGCTATTTTTCTGACCCCTTAGGGGCCCGATTTAACTCTGGAACACAGGCCCATAGCTGCATTGTTACGCCGCTGCTATACAGTGTCAGACGAATAAAAAGGCTGTAGGTGACTATTATAATATAGTATAGTTCCACGAAGATTAAGATTTATACTACAATGGCTTTGATTTCTTTAGATAAGAGATTTTTTATGCGTAGCTTTTGCAGAAATATTTGTCAATCAAGGACAAATCTACTGCTGTACAAGACTAGATCGAAATTATTTACCTTGATCTAGTAAGGTTAATATTATATTATTTGTAGGTATATTATAATAATATATCACATACTGTCTAACCGATGGCAGCAATTCGTGACTTCCTGCTATAAATTAAATTGGTGAATGAATTATATTCCTAATTAATACGCTTTTTTACATAATTGTGCTACGTTTTACTTTTTTGTAACCATATAACAATTCCTGAAATGCGAAATTTACTCCAGTTTTAATTTAATTGGGTATGTAAGAATTTCATTTCGTATAATAGATATACAGGTGTATATCTTGTACTCTACTATATTCTATAAAATACCTATGAAAATAATTTTGCTACACTTTAATATCCCTTTAAATATTTTTACGTTTTATGCATATTTTCGGGATGTTTCAAATATACATAGGTACCTAATATGGATTTGTGATGGATATGCAAAATTAATATTGTGTATATCAAAGTGATTTATAATGAACATACTGTTACGTGTTTAAACCATCCAGTAAACACCCTGTACGTAGGTTCAATAAACTGCAACAGTTATCTTCACAAACCACTGATTTATTAACCATTTAAATTACAATAATTAATCCTTAAAAATGACACAACTAATTATAAATTTAATCCTAACATAAATTCACTACTTTAAATCACAACTTTGTTACTGTTCTTCATTTCATCTGATCACTTGTTCGTCGCTAATATAAAACTCTGTATATCAGAACTATACTGTATACTGAACTGAACTTTCCGGCTTCCCTGCTTTGTCTTTATATACCTAAACACAGGCGTTCTAGATAATTCTGAATGGATCTCGTCGATTGCTATAAGTTCGCGCGCTTTCTCGTAATTTCCACGGCTCGACTCGGCAGTCGTCTCAGAGATGGCGCCGCTGATTATATTAGCTGGAATGCAGAGCGCATAACAATACGTTTGTCCACACTTTTTCACTAAGTATACATGAATAGTTCATAGGAAGTTCATTGCGAATCATAAATGAATGACTAATGTACAATGCATACACACGAGAGTATAATATCCATTTCATGTGAACATACCTATTACCTCTACACATATCTCGGCAAACACCCTTAATTGGCCTATCATTGATTTCACTTCATCATTTGGAGAGTACTGTCATCATACAATAGAGAAAAATACTGGAAATACATAGATATAATCCATTGAAAGAGTCGGATGAACTACCGAATGCTTGCGACTTGGACTAGACAAGGGGACATTTTCGAGGGTGCTGAATCGATTCCTGGGGTCAAACAAATTTTTTCACCTTGGCAACCCCTTCAAATTGGCTAAATATCACCCCTAAGGTCCCTTTTCCGTGAACCAGTTTATTTTTTCAGTTTTTCGACTAATTGTTGTTCCTTCGAGTGGAACAGAATGTGCCTCGAGGGATTTGACCTCAGCCACCCCTACACCGGCTTCCACCCCTGTAGGGGGTTGGAAAATTGATATTTTTTTTTTGTGAGAAAAAAAACTGTTATTTTACAGGAGGTGTTTCTTTGAATAAAATGGTAAGTGACCAGGGTTGTGTAACCACCCTCGGTTGTTGTTTTTACCCTTGAAAGGTGTGGACAGTGGACAGTGGACAGCATTTTTTTGGGAACGAATTAATATTTTGTAAGCGGTGTCTCTTTGAGGTAGGTGGTAGGTGACCAGGAATGTGTAACCATTCCCGGAGTTTGGAATAGTACTTCTCTTCGATCAGCACTATAAAAAATATTTAAAAAAATTAAATTTCAAAAATAAATCAAACTTAACATGCTTCATATCAAAAATAATAAAAAAAGTCATTACATTACTGAAATTAACCAAAACATGCAGTTTTTCAAAAATAACTCTGGAAAAATTCACGTACAACCGATAATTCTCAAATAACATGCATTCATCGTCAAATAAAACCAAACAGTCAAATTCACCATTTCAGGACTCGAACCCATTAAAAAATCCATCTTAAAGATATCAAACTCAAATAATATTAAAATTCATCAAAAACACTGTAGTCACAACATTTCAACTCGATTCGGTAATTTTCCATAAACAGATTTTGCATTTAAAATTTCGCTACTTTTCAACCACCCCTCGTATACATCAAATTACTATCCGTACTTCAAACAACCACCTTTCAACTCGATTCATCAAATTATACCACCCGCATCCAATTTCAATTTTTACTACTTTTCTCTCGCCCTTCGTATACCGCATACCATATCGGCATTCTCTTTGCAACCAATATCTTATCTTATTCTCGTTCCACGTGTATCGGGAACATTCTCATATATCTTATTATTCACCACGCACCTATCGGGAATATTATCATATCTTATTCATATCTTGCAACCATTAAACGTCGGGGCCTTCGTTTCGACTTTACGGGGTCATTCCGAAATCATTTAATTTCCAGACAATAAAACTTCAATAACTTCTAAACCGGAATAGATCAAAATTTCATATTTATATAAAAAAATCTCCTTTTCATTTTTTTCAAATAATTTTTATTTCGAAATTTCAACTTTTTGCAAAAGTGTTGCGCAATGTTGTGCAATATTACGCAATCGTGCCGATCCAGACTACATGGTTCCAAGTCCAGCTCAAAATAGGGGGTTAAAACGTTTCAGCGGACTCACGGGGCACGAAAAACGCAACGGCGTTATTGTATAAATAACCGCGCACAGGAGCCCAAATCAAGTTAGTTCCTTCGGTGTTACTCGTGATCTAATACAGTGTCCGCGCTACTTCCAAGCCCGAAACGTTGTAAAAAAGAGTGTTAATGTTAATCTTTATAATGATCTGACTTTGCCCTTAAATAAATTAAAAAATAATTAAACCAACTTCTCCAGTCGAAATTTTATTGTCGAAAAGTTACCTAAAAATAATCTATTGTAAAATAAATAAAATACGTTCTAAACTTTGTTCAAATGATTGAATAAAGTTCGTAAATTCGTTTTTAAAACAAAGTGTCGTTATTTGAGGTACAGGGTGTTACTCTCGGCTCTGCCAGTAACTTCCAAATTTGCTAAAAAATTAAATTAAATAAAGCTATTAAACAAAAAGTGATCCAACCATTCTGGTTATACACAGGGTGTAGCTTTTGACCCTGTCCGACAATTTTAAGGCAAACCCCCTGAACTTCAGATTCGATACAAATAAAGTGCATGTACGGCCTCAGGAGTCTCAGTTTTAAATTTCCACACAAAAATATATTATTTTTTCTGCCAAAAGAGGCGTGTAGGTGTTCAGGGCCCGGGGCAATGAAGAAAGTGGAGGCGCTTTTTCCCTGTGTCTTGCTCACATTTCACCCCGTGTTCAGCTTGCATTTTACCTCGTATTTAGCTGCCATTTTGTCCATTAACTAGCATACATTTTGCCCCGTATCCAATAAATAAACATTGAATTTTGCCGCTGTTTTGCAAGAGGCCTAAATTTTGACTTTTCACATTATGAAAATATCCCTTGTTGGGATATATTTCATTACTCATTACTTTCTTAAAAATTAAAAAAATTATTGTTATACAATTTTCAAATCCAAGATTTGAGGAGGCCTTCAATGTGTGGGGGCTCCAGCTCTGCGTCCACCCTGCAATGCGCCACCACGAACAACGCGGTGGTTGCACGGTCGATCTCTGGGTAGATTCTGGGGAGGCAGATGTAAATTTTAATTGTAAATAACACTTTATTTACATCGCATTGGCTATGGGTTACTATAGATTACAGCTTGTGTGAGCGGCGCTTGGCTGGCCGTGCTATAGGCAGCGTATTGTCCTAACCTTTACTCGTCTATTTGGGTGTCTTAAGGTACGATTTGTTAGGATAGTGCGCCGCTTATCTGTTCAGACTCTAACAAACCATGCTCATATAGTATCTAACAATAGATTATAGCGCGTGTGAGCGGCGATAGGCTGACTGTGCGCCATGCGCGCCGCATTATCCCAACAAACTGTACCTGTACACACATTATCGCCAACAAGACGTACAATTTTTATTTTCTCTCTTACAGTTGGGCTTTCCATGACTATTAACACTAGACACTGTAATAACTTTCCTACACCTTCACTTGTTACTTTTGACAATTAACTGTTTCAATTTTTTCTCATGGATAACTTAAATTTTGGAATAAATAGAACACAGGAAAAGAATACAAAAACGTTACTGCTTAAAAATTTTCGACAAAATTCAGTACAGGCCCGTTTTGAGGAGTGCTGAATCCAGCGGTGTGCACAGATTTTTTTCTAAAAAAATCGTTAATATAAATTATAAAATTTGACTCCTAAAATCTGTCGTAACAGGCTTTGAATTTTGTAGGAATCTGGCGATTTTTGTTTCAAAAATGCAATTCAACAAGCTCTACAACTAGAAAAAAAACCCGGTGAAAATCGCATGTTAAATAAAGATTTTACAGACGGTGACTCTAAAACAAATGGTCACAATGTATATATGTTCAAATTTCAAAATAATTGGTTCATAAACACAGATTCCATAACAAGCCTGTGCCGGATCTCGTCGCTATCCGGTATACAACAAACAGCAACTTTATGTTCTTGAAATTTACCACGCAACGTTTCTGAAGGCGGATCTAGGGCAAGAGACAAATTTTACAAAGGCCTCGTAAGACATGCCTATATAGAATAGAATAGAATAGGGCAGAGCAGAGCAGAGCAGAGCAGAGCAGAGGAGAATCGAATAGGACAGGATAGAATAGAGTACAGTGGAGTGGAGTGGAGTGGAGTAGAGTAGAGTAGAGTAGAGTTGAGTAGAGTTGAGTAGAGTTGAGTAGAGTTGAGTAGAGTTGAGTAGAGTTGAGTAGAGTAAAGGAGAGGAGAGCAGAGTAGAGCAGAGCACAGCAGAATAGAATAGAAGAGGACGGAATAGAATAGAATAGCATAGGATAGCATAGCATAGGGCCGGATAGGATAGAAGAGAATAGAAAGAGTAGAATAGAGCAGAGTGGAGTGGAGAGGTGTGGAGCGGAGTGAAATAG
Organism: Leptura quadrifasciata; assembly: GCA_963675555.1. Taxonomy (NCBI): domain Eukaryota; kingdom Metazoa; phylum Arthropoda; class Insecta; order Coleoptera; family Cerambycidae; genus Leptura; species Leptura quadrifasciata. Next base: position 147,727,459 of record OY776675.1, read on the forward strand.
AATAAAAAAGAATAATATTTATTCAGAGTTAAAATAGTAGTAAACAATATTTATACAAATTGAACAAATATAAGTTGTACATGATAATTTATGAAGTATACATGTATTCTTACTCAATGCTAATATACAACAATGTTGGGTTCAAATGTGCTTTTAGAGGGCGGAATATTAAAACATAATATTTTTAGTCGCAAACTCTTCTATAAAATCCTTATTTTACTATAAGGACCGTAACCAGACTGCAACCAACAGCTACTCTCCGGGCCATGTGCCTCGCCGAGGGCTGAATTACAAGTTACAAGCCTGACGCGTAATGGTAATATGCAATTATTACACTTAACTAACTATGTTCTATCAAGTTTGCACCCTGCTGCGATGACCGGAACATTGCAAATAATGCAATAGTTACTTACCACGGCCACGGCCGTGCCTGATAAAAATATTGTGAAAAAAATCTTCTGGGATAAAAAAAAGTTATGCAAAACTACAAGTGGATATGTGACCATGTTCTGCTGTATAAACAATCATTTGCATAACTTTCGCAATTTTTTTCGACAAAATATATCAAAGTATACAACAACTATTTGCAAATTTTTTACAAATTTGCGTTTTTTTGTTTATTTAAGTAACAATGTTCCGGGGGGCGGAAAAGGCTACAACACTGGATTTGTTATTTTTTTACATTCTCCAATGTTGTCTCATAATTTAAAAACTTTTGCAATTATTGTCGAACTTTCGATTATCGAAGTCCGTAATGACTGGCCTATAAATCATATGTAACAATCTAAGCGCAAACACCTACAAATCATTTACAATATAATATAAAATTTGTCTATATGCAAAAGTAATTGCGCCTAGGCACGCACATGAAATATTTAGATCAGCAACTTAGTCGTTCAACTTTAACAGCGCGTTACGGTCTAGTATTACTAATATGTACATTCTAATGCATACGAATTTTAAGTTCAGCTCTGTACTATTTCGTTCGCAAATTGATTCGCTTATCTTTATGGATTTTAATGTGCGTCGGCTTGTTTGATGACGACAACATGCCGCATGGCCCAACGGCGATAATAATGAAGTCGTAAAGTTTTTGTTGCCTTTTTTGAGCCCACTGTAAATCTGAACTCGACTATAATAGTGTGTAGTTTTCGGTATGCCAATACGAGCTCCTCTGTGTAATATTCAGTTAATAAATCTTTTATTGTGTTAACCTCAAGTTAAATTGTAAGGACTGACTTTGACCTTTGTTTGTTGGCTTTAAAACATATTTTCAATATACAGTTTCATTTGTGACGGAAAACAGTAGTTGCTTCTGACTTTGACCTTATACTAAAGAAACATCCATTGCAAGCTGCATTTTGCGTTGTTATTCCTTTTTGAGACATTTTCATTCGCTCAACAAGTTATATATTTTATTAAAATACCTTGTTTGGATCATTAACAATACTTAAGATAAATAATATTATCAGGCCACATTCAAGCTATCAATGCTAATCACATGTACAATTAGCTATTTGATAATTGGATTTAAATACGTCAAGACCTTACTATCTCCTGCAGCAAAAACTGTCACTATTAAAAACTCCATATTTAATAACTAAGTATATGAATAATTAAACGGAAAGTCGGTTACGTGTTTTCGGATAACCTTCAGATTACTTTACAGTCGCAAGTTCTTGGCCACGTTATAAGGAAGAACAACGAAGGACAGTAACAATTTGTATAATTTATATTTGCATAAGATTGTGGTAATGTAAAAGTACACACGTTGAAGATGCGATATTACCTCTATCTACTCAATTTAAATTTATATTTACATTTTTTTTCTACCAGCCTTGCGAAGAATAAAAACAAAATGATCAACAATTTAAGTAGCTGTTTATATCTACAGGATAATTTGTTGAATTAATGAAAAGTTCCTACTGTGGAATTGTGATGACACTTTCAACGTTTTCAACTTTATGCAACCATAGGTTGTCAAATGTTACTTTTATTATTTTCTACCCTATGTGCTAAATTTTTCATTAAGTTATTAACCCTCCCAATGTCTCTCTCTGCTTCAACTTTATTTTAATAATAGTCGTTTCTTAACAAATTTTCCAGTATCGATCGATCAAATTATATCGTGCTAAAAACAATATATTTTGCCCTGTTCTGTTTTGTGCGGTTCTGTTCGGTTATGTTCGTTTACGTTCGTTTGTTCTCGTTTGTGTTCATTTGTGTTCGTTTGTGCTCGGTTGTGTTTGGTATTCGATTGTGTTCGGTTATATTCGTTTGTGTTTGTTGGTGTTCGTTTGTGTTCGGTGGTCTTTCACACAACCTCATCTAGGCCACTGCCGCCAACTCGGTAACACATGAAAAACACCACTAAACATTCATACCCTAGCCAGGGTTCGAACCCGGGACTCCTTGGTTGCAAGCCTAACACGTAAGCTTAAACCATTGAGCAGGGTTTTATAGTTATTAATTATTATATAAAGGAATTAACAAGCCTTTTATCTACGAGAAAAAATGTGCAAAATTTTTTCGATCGACGTTTCGAAATTTGCACGCGCGGATTTCGTAGCGTCGACCGGCCGCGAACGTGTCTTGATTTATGTTTATAAATAATATTTTATGCCGTCTGCTCCAGATTTAATAATGTGAGTGTACTCGGACGTTCTTCCGCAGAAGAGGGAGGTGTTCACGAAGAATATTAGTTTAACATTGAAAACGTGAAAAATCGCCTCATGATATTCAGTCGGCACTTTAGACGCAACTCTGTAAGTGCATGCGCATTGGGCTGACAATTGTACAGTTTTCAGTAACTGTTTTATGGTCTTTAACGAACTATCTATTTTTTTTATTAAAGGAAAGTAAGTTTTCCGCCATGAATGAATGATCTATTGTTATACATAGGCCATAGTGTGATCTTAACAAGGAAAAGGCGATATACAAGTGCTGTTGGTGTATAAATAGTTGCATGAAGTGCGTGTCACAAGAAAAATTTTCAAAAATTCTTTTTGGACAAACGGTTCGTATGCACCCAATACTAATTTCAGATTCGTGTTCTACGATCCCAAGATAGGGTATCCTGAAAGAATGATGCAAAAATTCGAGGTTTCCGTGCTCCTTTAGAATTACCGTATTTTTATTTACTGGCGTGGGCATGTGAAAAAAATTAAAGCACTGATAATTACTTACGATGTCTTAATTTTCTTGCGATGATCATTATCATTGTTATTATATTAAAAAAGAAATACATGTGTAATACATCGATGAAAAATATCTGAAAATCTGACATCAATTTTGAGGATGTGTTTATTTTAATCTAATTTTGCCCTCTTTGATGGATCTGGTTGATCCGAGACATCGAAAATTTTGGGTTTAACATTCCTCTTTCATCATAAATAACATACCAAAAAAAAAGCAAAAATGCCAGATTTAATGTAGAGTTCACCCCTTTTTATGTTTAATTTGACTGGATTATAAACATTAATATTAATATTAATAATAATTCTAAATAAAATTCTATAAAATCGAAGCGTGCTATTATGAATTCTAATCCACTAGTGTATTAAAGGGCCTTTAATCCACGGAAAACAGATGTATTAAACCTTCCCAATATAGTGGTCGTGGGTAAAACAATGTATTCTAACATTTACGAGTTCACTGTTTGCATTAACTTTGATATTTAATATTTCCTTTTACGCAAATGGTCTTAAAAATAACGTATGGGTGATCTCTAGATGGAAAGAACAGGTACTTTTTATATTTCGTATTTAAATCACAGTATTCGTGGGTGTGCCAATAAAAGAACTCAATAAATAACGAGAAATTACTACATTCTTCTATTTGCCTACGGAATTGCACTCTTTTGATCACATTAAATCATGCAGGAATTCGTAGAGTTATTGCAACATTAACATTGAATCGTTAAAACAATATCTTAACTGTTGACCTACTTTAACCAGAGTTTTGCATATTGTGTTATCAACTAATTAGTAAGTTTCTTTTCAGTAGAGTTAATAATACGTATAAAATATTAATAAGGATTATGTTAATTTGTGTACTTTTTATTTCTGAAAGGTTGAAAAATATGTATGTCGCTTCGTATAGTTGATGACAAAATTGCATAATACAGGTAAATTATTATTTGTTTATATTACCGAGTCTCAAGGAAAATTACGTATTTTTAAATATGGATACTGCTTTTTGTATTGTGTATTAGATAAAACTAAGCGTGTACAACAAATGGTGTGGTATCATAACAAAATTGTAGCTACTGGTCTGAGGTCTCTTTTTTCCACCTGCTGTCCGACTTTTTAAAAAAGTAATTTTGGGAGACATTACATGATCTTTCACTTCAAGTTCAACTTTATACGTATTTTCAGATTTTACTTTAATTAAAATAAAACTTCTTTAAAGTAAGAAAGTTTAAATAATAATAAAAGAAATTCTCATAGTTTCGAGAAAAAAAAAATGGTCACATGGTAACGGAGTCATCAGTAAGCTCACTACTAGAATCATTCCCTACCTGAATGGCAATAGCCTCTACTGGGATACTCTTTTTCTTTGTTTATAATGTGATTTACGGATTTTTTCCATATGTCGGTTTACAGCGCTTAAAGTCGGATTCTGTTTGCATTATGGCACAAATTATGGCCGTGTGTTTCGCAGATATGGTCTACAATATATTCTTTTTTAAAATTATGTTCTTTGATATTTTTAATAAATCTTATTTTACTGGAAGTTTTCAGAAATACTTATGTTCCTAGATCTTATAAACTTTATTATATCGTCCTTTTTCGTATTATTACTTGGTACATTATTTAATAGTCGCGAATGATAAGAAGCATTATCCATAACGATAACTGAATTTGGGGGAATATTAGGTAACAGCCGTTCAGCGAACTATTTTTCAAGCAAACCCGCAGTCATATCTTCGTGATAGTCAGTAGAACACTGTTTTATATTTTTGGCTGACAAGAGCAGTGCGTTGGGTACGAACCCATTTTTACTTCTGACATGCGGAATTATAATTAGATTTCCCTTTGAACATGGCGCATAGAAGTACAATTTTGAATCTTATCTATCCAACCGTAATTAACGGTATCATGTGTATCAAACCACGACTCATCAAGTGGCCATCCATAAATTGCGTCATACGAATTTCATGATTTTTGGAGCCCCCCCCCCCCCTCCTTGTCATAGGTGGGCGTATAACTCCCCCCCTCCCCTGATGTGACGTCACATATCTTGCAATAAATTTAGAAATTATTGAATTAAAACAGCACCAAAATTATTTATATATTTCTATTAAAAATATTTTTTCATAAAATCAACAATGAATCAAACTCTTTCAATTCAATTTTACAAAACATAACAAATCAAATTAACAATATAAAATTATCATCTTGTGTCCATGGACTTTAAACCCATTCCTTTGTATTATTTATGATTGGTATAGTAGTCACTTCGTTCTCGATTTGGATAGTGTTAGGAACATTCGATCTGTCAATATCTTCTTCATCCAACCATATAGCATCGTTATCGTTTAATATCAAACAGAGAACTTCCCTGGCACGTCTAGCTGCCATTCTTTGAGGACTAATCTTTGTGATGGGCAAAACCTCTTGTTGCCTTTTATGTGCTTGCTTGTGTTGGTTAGTGGCTTTGTATGATGAACAATATAGACTACAGATGTCACACGATCGTTTAAATAAGTATCCCTCGACACTGGGGTAATAGCCATCGTACGGAACTTACTTCAAGTAACACTCGGAGATCCAAAGGTAGGAGCAAATTTACCTTCGGAATCGCAATTTCCTACCGGTACATACCCGTCTGACATCTATTTAATCAAAACAGGTGGTGGTAAAAACTCCTCTCGTAATAATTGGCACAGGCTAGACCACGCACCGCATCACGTGACAACCTCGCACTTTACTATTTGTAAAAAATATTGTGGTTTATGTACATGATTTGCCTACCAAGTAGCATTATTTTTCAATGTCCTAGCCTGTACGATATTCAGTCTGAAATCTATTGGCACAATGTATTCGGAAACCACAGGAAAATCGTCAATAACCAATTGACTCCAAATATTAGTCAACACGATGCCCGCACTCTCAAAGTTCCGTTTTTCTAGCTCCAAGTCAGTAGTTCGATTACTGGAATCAAGATGTGAACCGAAATGTCATGTTTTAATACAATACCAGTAAGTTCGCGACTAAGAGGCGCCATTCGTCGCTCCACTCCGTTGAGTCCACTTCTTCCTGGAGCATTTGTGGCAATGCAAATAGCATACAAGTCAAAATCTTGAAATGTTGTATAGCTGAAACTATAACTCGCTCGTATCGTGGATTTTCGTCGGGACAACCATCGCAAGTAAAAACAAACACGGGTTTTACAAAACCTTCTCGAGTTCTCATTAAATTTTCGAATCTTTTGCAACATATTTCCCTCTCTGTTTTCGAGGGTGAGAAAAACGATGGGGATGGTTTCGAGTTCTGAAATCCTTGCGTACTACTCCTAGCAAGGAGAAACCACCCTTATTTCCGGTTTCTCGGTCTTGGGCTTGCGAGGGATCGTCTGATCAAGTTTTTTTTGGGGGAATAATAATAAATTCAGTTAATTTACATTAGAGTACCACGGAACGGTCTCGACAAGGATTTTTATGGGTTTTCGAGGGCAGGGATCATGATGAAGGTGGTATTTTTCACCCTTCCGCAACTACCCCCAAGGTATAAAAACCACCCCCTCTTCCATGCTGTCGATCCCTGACATGCGGGGATTCGTCGGACTGGGATTTTTATGTAAATATCAGGGATACTAACTATTACTAAACCACAGTTGAGCTAAGCAGCCCCCGAGGATTGAAATCCTGCTAGCAAGACCGAAATCACTGGAAAAACGGGCATCTGACGTGTTTCCGAGGGCGTTAATCACGAAGGTGGTATTTTTTTTCAATCTACCTCTCGAAGTTACCCCCTACGTATAATAACCGCCCCCTCTTCCATGCTGTCGGTTCTAGGCATGTGTCCTAGGATCCACAGGTAATAGATAACTACAGACCCATCACTATACTCAATGTAATATGCAAAATAATTGAAAGAGCTATATACAACAAAATATTCCCCTATCTAACAAAATGTCAATTAATTTCCATATCTCAAAATGAATTTTGCCCTGGTAGGCAACCGAAAGTGCAGCAACAGACTTTTTGTAGTTTGTGTATAATCACTTAGATAATAAAAAATATGTTGCTGCACTTTTCTTTGACTTGTCCAAGGCACTTGACTCTATAGATCAGACATTCGTTGCTGATAAACTTTCTGCAATAGGAAGTAGGGGTAACTTTCTCTCATGGATAATATCGTACCTCAGCTTTAGAAAAATGTTTGTAAAATTAGAAGAAACTAATTCAGATTCGTATGACGTTAATCTAGGAGTTCCCCAGGGCTCTGTATTGGGGCCACTTATTTTTCTTCTGTTTATTAATGATTTACCACTCCATATTGGTACCAAGTGCGTTGTGCTGTTCGCGGATGACATTCCCATAGCAGAAGAGGCAGACTCCCCTGAGGAATTGCAAGGTAAGCTTAATACTATCTTTCAGCAATTTATTAGCTGGTGCGATATTAATAAATTAATTGTCAACACAGATAAAACTATGTTGTTGCAATTTTTTGGTAGAAAAACAGTTCAAATTCCCATAAATATTACATTGAATCAGTTAACTGTTACTCCAAGTGAAAGAACAAAATTTCTTGGCATATATATTGACACTGATATGAACTGGAAACATCACATTAACAATACCTCGGAAAATGAGCAATCCTACAACTTAAAAATGTTCTGGACCAAATTCTCTAATAAATGTTTATTATGCCCTCATTAACTCAGTGTTATCCTATAATGTTATTGTATGGGGTAGGGCCACTGATCGTGAAAGAGTTCTAATTGGCCAAAAACGAGTCATACGATTAATTTTCGGTTTGCAAACAACTCAATCATGCAGAGATTTTTTCGGGCAACATTTTATATTGACATTTCCCTGTGTGTACATATATAACTGTATATTATATATAAAAAAGAATATGAGCAAATTTTAAACAAACTCGCAACTGCATAATTACCCCACCAGGCATGGTAATTTGTTAAAAATACAAAAACACAGGACTGCCCTATATGAAAAGTCTGCACTACTAGCCGGAGTAAAATTCTTCAATTCTCTACCTTTTAGCATTAAAGAAAAAGCTTCATTATATTCCTTTAAGAAAAAATTACAAAAATATTTAGTAGAAGGATGTTAATATTCAGTCGATGAATTTTTGAACGATAAACGCTCATTTATAACTACTTAAAATATATATTTATACATTTTACAGTAATGTGTGTTACTTTTATTCATCTGTATCTATGTGCGTGTAATGTATTTATTTCATGTTTCGTATTTTACATAATTTGTTGACATGTCCTATTTCACCATATTGTGATCGAAAGGATGAATAAATTATTATTATTATTATTATTATTATTACAGTTAATAATAGTTACTTTAGATAAATATGACACAAACAACTTAAGTTTTCTTTATCAGGAGAACAGCGCAATGTTAAATAAACGTACGGCACCGCCCGATTCCACGAAAACAGTCCCTTACAGCACTTTATTGTTTTAGAACTGGTCATTCGCTTTAAATTTGATCACAATATAGGCTACTTTTCTATTAGTCTAAAATATTGTTTAACCCTTTAAAAGAGTGTTAAAAGCTACATATAATGAAAAAAAAAATTGAAATTGAAATTCAACGAAAAATAAAAAAAGTTGTTGGGATATTACCAGTTCAAGTGAAACACATACTAAAAATATGAACAATTTGATAGAGACCCAATTTCATAAAATTATAAACAACAGAAGTTATAATGTTTGCAAGAAACTGTCTACAGAGCTAAATAATTTGATATTTGAGTTTAGAGTTATATAAAATGGATTTCAGTACAATTTCTTTTTTATTACGACTATAAACATTTTTTGTAATCTCAGAGAAGATAGCAACGTTAGTGCCAAGATAGCAGTTGTTCTTTATAGGTAGCTGATATTAAAAAACGAACAATTTTAGGCCAGTAAAATTATTGAATGTGATATATAGATAACTCATTTACCCTATAAAAGGTAAAGTTTGTTTGTCACTACGCCTCCACCATAATCTGTGACGTCACAACATGTCGGATTATTCTACATCATACCTTTGTCACCTTTATCTCCAACGGATGGAAATCTTGACATTGAAGAACTAAAGAAGGACTGAAATCAATTGAAATAGGAAGTAAAACTGTGAAGTATATGAGAGAAAATGAACTGAGTGGTTAAAAAGTGGACTTTTCAAAACGGCCAAAGATTACGTAAGTCTACATACTTGTGAACTAGGTTCGTATATTTTGACGATTATTTCGAAAAAGATCGCCCAACTTACGTGATCATTTTATTTCCAAAGTCACGTACACACAATTAATTGATTGTAATAATTATAAAGAAATATTTTTTTGTAAAACAAAATATATGTTGGCAGTGACACTTTTAATTTGTAAACAAAAAATATCTAATTAAAAACATTAAATATAGGAATTAAAATTGTTTTATACTCCGATAAGTCATTGATCAGTAAGTTTATGGTATAATTCATATAAGAGTCAATGTTGAAAAATCTTTATGGCTTGATTGATATGGAAGTCAATGTTGGGCGTTGCGCAACACCCAAACTAACCTTAAGTGCAGTGATTTTAAATAACTCGATTAAATTAGTGGTTTTATGCTTTAACGGATTTACTTGTATAGTTAAATAATAATTAAATTACTCACACTGATTGTCGTGATTATATCAGATTTTGCTTTATTGAATAGAGTTGACATAATAATATGGGCAATATAATACATACAAACGTAGGAAAAATATGCAATTAGACTGCGGTAGAATAATTTCTTAAAAATAAATTGAATTTGCAACGAAAAATTATATAAGGGGACAGATTAATTTAAAATATTGTTGATAGTGACTGATCGGATAATCTTCCGCCCCTAAAATCTTCAAAGTTATAAGTTTATCAACACAGTGCAATACGGCCTTGCTTTTTAAATACTAATAATAATAATATATTTATTGTGCTAATAAAAGAAACACAAAAAGATCAGGTACACATTAAATGATTGTAACCTAACCCTAAAATTTTGAACATATAAAACATATAAAATATTAATCACAATTAAAAGAATTAAATACAGTTTGAAATACATAACATTTTTAAAATTCAGTAAAGTCAATATTATTTAATGTACCGGCAAGAATAGATTGTTTCAGTTTCGACTTAACTGTGTGTATTGAGAGATTCTGGAATTCTGTTGATAAATTATTCTGTAAGATGAAAGAGAGGAAAAAACTTCTTTGAAATATAGCGCTTGCTACAGTATGTTCCCCAAATTAACGATATAGTCAAGGTCAAAATTTTTAAAATTTTCAAAATAAATCAATCTTCAAGGTCACCAGATCAAAACTCGATAAAAGAGTCATTAAGACACTTGGAATAGTCAAAAACCACACTTTCCCAAAAATAATTCTGCGAAAATTAACACAACATCGATAACTCACAAATAATCCAAATCTATCAACAAAATCATTCAAACATCAAAACGCACCGAATTACAGCCAAAACCTTACAAGATATTGCCCTAAAAAATACGGCCCCCTCAGTTACTCGATTCACTTCAGAACCACTCATTAAATCCAAAGTCAAAATATTTTTATTCACTTCCGAAAAATTTCTATAAATAAATTTCCCTTCAGACAAACTTCAAAACCGATCTCCTATTCATATCTCGAAACATCCTTCATTCAGCTTTCCAACCAGCCCACAAAATATTCGTCCAATCCTAACTCCAATTTACATGTTCCCCATCGAGTGCTAGCCTTATGACTCCCAACATTACTTCACGAGACCAATTCAATTTTAACATGTTATTCAAACAGTTATCGTTTGTAATTCAAATACAAAAATTCCACTGACATTGACTGGTGGTCGAGAGGTGAGCGCATTTGCCTCTCACTGTGAGAGGGATTTTTCCACTATACACGGATATTGGGTGTGTGTCCCTTGTCTCTAAATGTGTAGCCCCCTCCTTCACAAGGCTCTTCTAGAGCCTTCCGGGATAAAGGGGGTCGTAATTACCTGTGGTGTTATTTATTATATTTATTTATATATTTATGTATGAAAAATCTCCATTTTTCATTGGCGTTTTATTGATGTATTTTTCCATCCAAAATTCCAAATTTTTTCATTACTTGCGCAATATTTCATAAATTGAGCCTCATAGAGCGGCTGGGGAAAGATCCAGCTCTCATTCAGACTTCCGCAAGCTAAGTCCCCATCATCCATATAAATAAGGGAGCACGCCAAGTCCCCGGCAAGTGTGTTTTCCCGGTGTATCTCTGACCTGTTGTTAAAATTTTAGTGAGGAAACAAGAATAGTGCACAACCCCTGTCTCATCTTGCTTAAATAACCATAGCTCGCGTATATAAGGAGCAGTATGGGCATAACGTGGTACATCTGTTATAAAACGTAAACGGTTTTGCATTTTTTGAATGCGAGATTTATCTTGAGTGAGAAGCAAGGACCGTAGACAATATCAGCATAATTTATATGTGAGAATACCAAATTATTAATCAAAATATTTTTTGTTTCTACGTCTAGATACTTTTTAAAGGGAAAAAGTTGTTTCCGATTTAAGTAGGCTTTACGGCGTATTAGATCAACATGCTTTGTAAATTTAAGTTTCTGATCGAATATGACTCCTATTTTTTTTACATGGTCAACAGTTAGTATTAGCTCATCGTGAATTTTAACTGAAAAGTTTCAAGTTTACTAATATATTGATTCGAATGAATGAAAATATGTTGACTTTTTGCAGCGTTCAGCTGAAGGGTATTGTCCTATTTAAGTCCGTGTTAATTTCATTAATGGCATTTTATTCATTATCAAGTGTAAAACTAGTTTTTAGCGAAATGCCATCATCAAACAGATAAATATTACAAGATTCAATAACATATTGCAAATCGAAAATGGAAAACAACAAAGGTGCCCTGCGGTACACCATCATTAATGGGACGAGAATCTGATATACAAATATTTTCTGAAATATGGACTACCGTGCCTTGATTTGTATTGAATAAGTAACTGTGAAACTATTGAAAGCAATTATTTCTGATACCGTAATAGTATAATTTAGCATAATAAAAATCAAGGGGATTAAATCTAGTAACTACACTGACCATCATATTTCGCCTTTTCTTTTCAGAAGACTGCTTGGCAGAAAGTTGAAAGAACTAAGAAAAAACTGTCTTATTGTTTTACTGAAATACTGAGTGAGGTTTTAATTATTACCTGATGACCCTATACGAGATCTTCAAGGTAATATTATTTGTCCCTAAAGACAGTAATAATACAGTAATTGCGAAAAACCATAGCAGACTTACGTCTTACTTATTTTATACCATCTTTTAAGATCATTTACGAGCTGTTGAATTACATTAAAAGACTCATATTTAATAAATGAAATAATATAATATATAAATTTAAGAAATCAGGAAATATCTGTAGTTGTTGGATGGATTAAGTTATAACTTCTTAAAAAAAATCACATCGGCTGATCTAGATGTTTTCAAGACACGAGTCAATAACAATTTGCAAGCAGTGAGTACTTCCTTCTCCTCTCTCTCCTCCTCTGACATGTTTTGGGGGCTAAAATGTTATATGATTTGCCAACACTTTCATTCTTTCAATAGGGAGAAAGAATCTCATTGAAAAAATTCGCCTAGACTATTTATAATAACCGCATTCGATGACGTGAATTAGAATGGAGTATAATATGTTTAAATTCTGAAAATATTTGCAAAAAATAAATAAATTTTATATTAAATCAAAGTAAAAGGTGAAACTTGACAAATATTTTGGTCATGGCTAATGAATAATCCATGGCCAGCAATTCATATCTATGCATCATTCAATATTTGAACTATATGCAGTAACATTTAGCAAAAAACCGTAACCAACTATGCACAGAGTGGGCCAAAAAAATTGCACTCGCTTTGTACTTCTTATATATCGTTTAATTTTTTTTGTTAGGCTTAAATTAAATTTGAGTTTTTTCGGTTACAACACCCTAATCATAGCTTTGATCTACTATAGAGTCGCTACTATAATTCACAACTTGTTACTGTTCTTTACCTTATGTGATCACTTGGCTCATCTCAGAACTGTACTGAACTGACTCCGTGGCGCTTATTCTCGATTCATCCAAATCACAGCAGAGTGCACCAGACGACTTCTTTTCCCCTCTAGTATATTTCTATGAGGCAACGCCCACCTCTGGGAACTATTATCCTATGGCTATGGCTATGGCAAGCTCCTTTTTAGTCTGCTACCATAAGGAATAAACCTCTCTTCGTAAGAGGGCGTGGGCGTACACATAACAATAGTGTTATGTGTATACTTCCTTTCAGACAGAGGTATTAGTAGGTAGTTCCCCGTAGAGAGCGAAGCTAGCAATATAATGCTAGTTCTATGTTGTCCTATAGATGGCAGCTGTGTTGCAATTATCGAATCTGCGCTTGGGGTGTTTACTAAAGGGTGTAAAATACGTAATGCCAAAATAAATTTTATAGTCCCTTGGTTCTCGTATGTACATTTAATCCCAATTAAATTTTTTACTCCTTTTAATAATAGGGTGGGGGTGGCAATGGAGGTGGTAGAGGGGGTAGCTAACGCCAAATAATTTTGTGAGACGTTTCGTTCTTGAATACACACTAAATCACATTTTATATTTTTACTCCCTTTCATAATAGTATGGGCTTGGTATTGGGGGTAATAGTGAGGGGTGGCTGATGCCAAAAAAAATTGTGATACCTCGATTTTTTGTACATGCTTTAAATTGCAATTTTATGGACTCTTACCTGCTTGCCTTGCCTATTTACCCTTATTTACACCATTTACCCCCGAGCCCTAACTAAATTAGATCAAAACCAGATCTCGTTCCAATACATAAGTGTACCAAATTTCAAGTCAATATCACAAACGGTTCCAGAGTAAACGTGCGCTCAAAAAAGTAATAGACAAACCGACAGACAGAAATTTTTTTTCGCTCAAATTTGAAATCTCGTTTCATGACATTTAAGAATATTAAAAAAAAAACAACTTTTTTGCGTTACTACACTTCCATTGGATGTGGAAGTAACATGAGAGATATTTTTCAAAATGATTATTTTTTTAAACCATTTTTAATCCATAGTTTATTAAGGATACAGAAGGTTCCAAACCATGTAGGCCAGTAAAAATAATGTTTCGACCTAAAACAAATTTGGAACAAGCTGATTTTAGCGTGGCTAATGGCAAAATTTTTTTTTGAGACATCTCGTTCTGGTACACGCACTAAATCACATTTGAATGTTTTTGCTCTCATTCATAATAGTGTGGGGTAGGTGTTGGGGGTGATAGTGGGGGGTGGCTGATGCCAAAAATTTTTTTGGGGCCTTGACTTTTCGTACATGCCCTAAATTGCAATTTTATGGACTCTTATCTGCCTGCTTTGCCTATTAACTCTTATTTACCCCATTTACCCCCGAACCCTTCAACAGAATTAGATCAAAATATAATCTAGTTCCAGATCTCGTTACAATACATAAGTGTACCAAATTTCAAGTCAATATCATAAACGGTTCCAGAGTAAACGTGCGCGTAAAAAAAGTTACAGACAGACCGCCAGATAGAAATTTTTTCGCTTAAATTTAAAATTTCGACGTTTCGTGACATTTTAAGCGCATTTCAACAAAAAAATATATATATATTTTTTGCCTTACTATACTTCCACTGGACGTGGAAGTAATACACTAACGTCGACTGATCGAATGCAGCAAGAACATTGTTTTCGCCATTTATGTAACTCAACTAACTCAAGGCAATTGGAAAACTACAAACAATTATTTGCTAAAACATTTGTGGAAATAGTCAGGTATAAACCAAGTTATTTTTTTGGTTGTACGTCTCTGTCACTGCCTACAAAATTGTCCGTCGCATCGTTTTGTTTACCTGTTATATAATGTTGTAAATGAAAGAAAATTATTCCACAACTTTACGTAACTTATTAAAAACTAAATATTATTTGTTTAGTACAGGCGCAAAATTCTTTATGAGCAAAATGCACGAATTTATTGGTAAAAGTATTAAAATGAAACCTTAGGCCGTATCCACATCACTTGCTCTAGCTAGCGCTCTTCCAGGCACTTCACTCTCAAGGGGAGGCGGCCCGAGTGCGATAGTGTGGATGGCATGCTCATCTTAGCTCGCTCCGTCTCCTTTCGCCTCGATCCTCTTTGGCCTCGGCAGCGCTCCGTGTCGTGTTGGTTTTATGAGCCTGAGTCAAAGGGCGCGAGCCGTAGCGAGGTCCGAGAACTAGCTACCCTACTACATCCTCGCGTTATCTTACCGACTATTTGTTTCAGTTGAGGTTAGAATCTGTTGCATAAGCACGTTTTTCGTCAGAAATATCGATGAACTGTTCCACCACCGTCTTTTCTTAATTTTCATTTTGCAGTATGTTTGCACAAAAATTATGATAGTTGTATGCACAATAAGCTGTAGCAGCTGCTACTTCGGGGCGAGCGTAGGAGCGTCTTTACTATGTACATACTTCGGTATGCGATGTAAAGCAACGACAGGCGCAGTTAGTACTTGGATGGGTGACCATTCCAACGGAAACCGCGTCCTCGCCTCACACATCTTCCAGCGGCTTGTATATCAGTGTATGCGCGGAAGCTATACAACCTTCGGCGAGGGTTGTATAGGAGATATACCATCCTTCGAAGGGGATGTAAAGCCGTCGGTCCCTTGTCTATTAAATGTTAGGCAAGTAAAAGATCCCTACTCTTCTTAAGGGAAGAGGTTCAGCAAAATTCCTGGTTGGGGGTAGCTCGTCTACAGGCGTCGGTGTTAGGCCTCAGTAGCGGAAATAGGCCGACGTTAAATAAATGTATATAAAAAAAAGCAGCTGCTACTTCGGCTTCGTTATGCTGGTTTGTTGTAGAACATCTATTGCGCTATTCGAGAATGTGGATGCTAGCGGTTCTTTTGTTCGCCAAATGTCTCGCCGAGACGAATGAACGGCTCATATTTATTTTTCAACGGGAGCTACACAGCGTTCGAACTCTATTCGTTGAAAATGAATGACGATGAGTCTATGGCGGCAAGGGCAAGTTGCATTCTCAGACTAAGAAAGAGATAAAGATAAATAAACATTGTGGCTCCTACTCAACTTGTTTATTGTTTTTATTAGACCACCGATTTTATTGGTTCCCGTAGTTGTAAACAACGTCACATGACCCGCGTGCCTTTGCAGTTGTTTTATTTTCATCTGTCGCCATATTTGTTAATACTGTGCATCGCTATTTTGAGCCTGTTATGCTTGTTGAGCGGTTTGATCATCTGAAAAAAAAATGACCAAAAGATGTTTAGTTTGTTTAAGTACCTACAGAAAGGAAGAATCTCGTTCATTTCACATATAAGTTTGTTTATACATTGGCGTAGATTAGGGCTATGATGTTTGTGTTTTGAGAACAGTTTTTCAGCTGAACCGTGTGTACCATTTTAATATAATATATGCTTGCGTTGGTTTGAAGCCCTTCAGATTAATGATCCAGATTTGAGTAGCTACAATTACGTATGCTCAATGAGATCATTTTATATTTGAGGATATATGTGGCCCCAACGCCCAACAGGAAAAAGATTTTTAGGAAAAGGTGCTTTCCCGCGTATTTTTACTAGGAGACCTGTTTACATTGTATTGTCATATCAAGGGTAATTTATTTTTTAATATTAATGTAGAGTGCTTATTAACTGGTCCGCCATTAAAATAATCGCCAAGTTCTGAAACTGAAACTGCTTCTGAATTGATAGAGCCATCCGACTTAGATATTTTGGCCAGGTAAAATACCTATGATGAATGTAGAATTACAATTCTCTATACCTAAATATAGTTGTTTCTATTTTCTTAAATTGAATGTAAATATAATTTCAGTAGATATAATATATTATTATAAATATTATTTTAATGTATAAAATTTTTTAGCAAATCAACAGATTCTGCAGAATCAAAAGACAATGATAACACTTCAGCAACAGAGACCGCATATGAAGTACTTAATGGATTTGGACCAGTCACCATCTAGAAAGAAGTAGGTATGTATGTTAACATTTTCTATTAGCTAGTAGTTTGAAAATTTGTCTTTAAACACTGTGATCCATTTTGAATGGAAACGCCTCTATAAAAACTGAATATTTAACCAAAACAAATTTGGGATGTACCCATTTGAGAGGTTCTGAATCCAGTCGTACAGCTACATTTGCAATAAAAAATCGCTAATCTATTCTATTTTTGACATTGAAAAACAATCATAGTAGGCCTTAAAAATTGAAAGTAATCTCTAGGTTTTTGTCACAAAGTAAAGGTTTTACTCGGCTATATTTTAAAAAAGTTCGGTTAAAATCGGATAATAAACACAATTTTTACAGGGTCAAAATGGGTCACACTGTATAATATCAAATTAACTTTTCATTACTATTTTCAGGCGTAGGTTACATTACTATAGCGATATTCGTTCTTCAGATTTTGATACCCCACGGAAGGCTAAGCGCAGTTGGAAAATTATAAAGCCGACAGTTTCAAACAGAAGAAAAAAATTATAAACCTGCAGAGATCTAGAAGGAGATTAAAACAAAGTATTAATTGCTTAAATTCATTATTGAAGTACCTCCATCAAAATCGTATGATTTCTGAAAATGCCGAAACAGCAATTCAGGTAAAGCTAATTTGACCAGTTTCAGTAAATTGTATTATTACATTATTAGCTAAATGATTCACATGAAACTTACTCATCAACAATGAATAATCAGTCAACAGAACTTCAGTATTTGAGAATTTTTAAACACTTCTGTTATGTCTGTATTTTCAAATAAAAAAGTAATACAATCAGAAAACTACAATATTCAATGCAACTTATAACTATAACCTTGGAATGTTTCAAATAATTACTATTAATTCACCAATAATTCATTAATTAAAAACTTTATTACTTTTTGGTTAACTACTTTATTAACCATGTTATTAATGACCTTACGTTAGTATTTGAATTGAAATATTGTGTGAATTCACATACCATTTTGCCTGTTTTTTGTGACATTTGAAATCAACCCTGATTTTAATATGATATAAAAATGATGCAAAAGATGAATGAGATCATATAATATTTCAGTTCAAGAATGGGCGAAACTGTTTTCTGTACAATTCTGGTATAGTTACTTCTTGAGTGCTTTTCATAGAAGAAGTAACAAGCATTTTCAGCAAAGACACCTCAGAAGTATGAAGAAAATCCGTTGGTTCCATCACATATCAAACGTGGAAGTACTCAGGAGAACAAACAGCCTTCCAATTGAGGTGCTTATTTCAAGAGCGCGCCTAAGATGGGCAGGTCACGTTCATCGTATGCATGATAACCGCCTTCCTAAATGTACACTTTATGGTGAATTGCTAAGCGGTAGAAGAAGGCGTGGCGGTCAACAAAAGAGGTTCAAAGACGCTCTCCATGAAAATCTAAAATCCTGCGGTATTGCAGACGAGCAATGGGAACAACTTGCAGCGGACAGAACCGAATGGCGAGAGGTTGTGGCCAGCTATCAAGGAAATGTTGCTGCAAGAAGGCCGAATCCAAGACCTAACCAGGTCTATGTTTGTCCTGACTGCGGTCGACATGTGCTCTCCCAAATTGGCCTCTATAGCCATAGTCGTGTGCACCGTAGATGAATGGGAATTACAATAGACTACACTTTTTACTTGTTTTTTATTTATTTATTTATTTATTTATTTACATACACAAACCCAACAGAATTTACATTCCATTTACAGGGTCGGAAACTAACATACATATATATTATCAAAACTATAATATATAATAATATATATAATAATAATAATATAATATAATAATATATATATAATAATAATATATATAAATTAAAACTAGAATACACGTTAGTGTTATATATTATGGCTTACTATAACCTAAATCTTAATACTAATATAATTATTGCAAAATTCTATAAATGAATTTGGTGAACATATGACTTAATGATTATGATTTAATATATACATATTTATCTATACACGCACATATACAATTATATACAATAATAAAGGAAAAGTGATTAGGGAAAAACATTAAATAAGAAAAAAGAAACAAACAAAAACTGTTAATCTAAGAGAATCTTGACTTAATTTGACTTAATCTAGTGTTAAAAATGTCGACATCATGTGCAATAATTTCGTAGCTACGACAGATACGATATAGTGGTAAAAACATTAAAGCATTTGTGTGTGTATTAGAAAAGTAAAACAGGGATGTAGATCTGGTTGACCTGGTAGGTGCTCTAAAGTTGATTTGTTCAAGTAATTGCGGACAGTCGATCATGTTGTTTAGAAGTTTGTATAAAAGTATAACACTTTGCATCTCTCTCCGCTGCTTCATAGAATTGTATGAAAAACGATTCAGTAGTAATGAGTGATCATAACCTATAGGGGGATATTGATGATCGATTGTAAATGCCAGGAATTTTAAGAAACGTCTTTGAATGCCTTCAATATTGTTAATATGTACGTCGTAGTGGGGGTTCCATATCACGCTCGCGTATTCTAGTCGGGGTCGCACCAAGGTATTATATAGAGTTTTTATGGTACGCGTGTTTTGAAAGTCTCGAGCATTTCGTATGAGGAACCCTAACATTTTAAAAGATGATGTCACTGTGTTGCTTATGTGTTCTCTAAAAGAAAGATGTGAGTCAAATGTTACTCCTAGATCTTTAAAGCTATCATGACGTGTCAGATTTGCCTTATTAATAGTATACTGATATTCTATTTTATTTAATTTCCTCGTAAACGAGACTACATTGCATTTATTTATGTTCAGAGACAATCTGAATTTGTTACACCACTCGTGAATTGTGCTTAAGTCTGTCTGCAGCTTTTCGCAGTCTGATTCGTCGTTGATCTTATAGTATATCTTCAAGTCGTCAGTATATAAGAGAGATTTACAACTGATATCGATGACGATATCGTTAATGAAAATGATAAACAGTAAAGGGCCTAAGACCGATCCTTGTGGAACTCCTGATTGAGATATAAATTCGATAGACCTATGACCATGATATTGTACAAACTGACTTCTATTAATCAGATATGATTCAAAAAAAGTTATTAGACTAAGGTTAAAACCAAACGAGACTAATTTCGTTAGCAAAACACCATGGTCCAACCTATCAAAGGCCTTAGAGAAGTCCATATATATAACATCGACTTGTCCACCGTCATCCATAACTTCAGCTAGGTATTGTGTTATACAAAGTAGGTTTGTTGTTGTCGATCGTTGAGAGACAAAACCATGTTGGTTGTTGCATATACGTTGATGAATCTGGGAATAAAGTGCAGTATGCATGACGATTTCAAATACTTTGCCAAAGTTATTTATGATTGTAATAGGGCGGTAATTTTCTATATCAGATTTGTTGCCTTTTTTGTGTATGGGACAAATTTTAGATGCTTTCCATTTATCAGGATATGCACAAGTTTGTAAGGATAGGTTAAAAATATGTGCCAGCGGTGCAGCCAATATACCTGAGCAGTCTTTTAAGAAGAAAGCTGGTAAACCATCGGGTCCAGCCGTAAATTTTGGTTTAATTTTTTTGAAGGCATTAATCACATCAATCTCAGTTAGCTTAGGCATTGCTATATTAATATTATCACTAGTTACACAATATATCGACTGTAACATTTTTATACTCGGACTCGAGTAACGGCTAATAACAAGCATTTATTTACTAATTCATCATACAAATTTTTTTTACCAACTGTGCTTTTTTTTGTAGGCTTCACTTCCAAGAGATGCTAAAGAAATCATTAAACGAGTTTTGAAAGGTCCATCGAAACGGAAGTACAATACATCTTTGCGATCTTTGCATGAGTTATTCCCTACATTACCTCTCGTTTAATAATATACTATAATACTACACCACGGAGAGCGTTCAACATCACCCCACTGCGGTGATGTTGAACGCTCTCCGTGGTGTAGTATTATAGTATATTATTAAACGAGAGGTAAACGAGAGGTTTGTTGATTCTCTAATTATATCCCATGTCTTTTTAATATCTTTTTCTGCTTCTTGAAATTTTTATCACCCCACTGCGGTGAGTTGCATTCAGACCTGTACAGTAGGGATCGGTCTATAAGCGCCAGAATACAAAATAATGCTAAACACTAACTTTTATTACATAATCATACTGCCAATGTGAGGAAGACGCATAATCATGATCACTTGAAAACTATCATAGGTACTATATCTACTATTACATCTAATCGTTGCAGTATCTGTTCCCTTGATCTAGGTATGAATTAATGTCGAGATTAATGTCTTATTAATGACTTAAATTGTGTAGTTGTAGTGTTATTGTTATGTTATAACTACTACAACTACGTATATTGAAAAGTATTGCTAAGTGGTCTTGACCAATATTATAGTCAATTATGTATTTGGATCTTCATACTACGTATAAATAAATTTTTCATTTTCTTTTTTACTTAAAATGTAGCACAACTGATTCCAGAATCATTCTGCTTTTAGAATGAACATAAAATATATTTATTAAAATATTTCTATGTTTATTCAGTAGTACAAATTTTATTATAATTATAAAATTTTTGACATATCGATAATAAAAAATATTAATAATTTTATTTTTAAATTTATAACCCTTTTGTCTATCTACGCCTCTGATCGTAGTGGTTATCAAAACATTCTCCTTCTTCCCCACTCTTTCCCTTATCCACCATCTCGACATGATCAATGAGCCACTTTTCTTCAATGTACCTATTTTAAAGGGGATTACTTATCTATGTTTCTTTCTTAATCTGAGGTTGCATTTTTATTTCATTCTTTATTGACAGAGAAAACTGGAAAGAGGCGTATAGGTAGTGATCATCGAACTCGATGAAGATAATTTTGTGAAAGACGTCTCTTGAATGATTTAGCAATTGATAATTTACATTTCAAGGTTTTCTGAAAAATATTGTGGGTTAAGTGATAGAATACTTCACCCACGATGAAATATGTTGTTATCTAATGTAAGACTGTGCTGCTAAATGCATATATACCTATAATAATCATACTTGTTTGACGGAATACATAATACAATATGACGTGTGATTGTTTGCATATTAATTCCAAATCAGTTTTGCATTCAGAGAACATACATCTTATTGGCGGGTAAACATGTGAGAATTATTGTTATGCAACATAGCTGCAGTCATATCACAGAAATATTTTATATATTTGTGTAATTACTGGCTACAGAAAATAGCTTAGGTGCGCCAGTGCTGATTTTCAGAAGAATACGAGGCGAAGTTTTCAAACGGATCTAATTTGCTATACATATCGAGGGTTCGACTCTACCTGTACAGGGGTGTGGGCTTAAGGAATGTTCAGATAAAGAGTGACGCAACTGATTATAAAAATGCATACGGTTTTTGCTATAAACTGCGTAATAAAGTTGATTAACAATTTTGAAAATATTTTAATTTAATATTAATTCTTTTAATATACCATTTGATTAATATAATACGTATTATACATTAGCACGTACAGGTTGAAATAAATTACTTAAAAAGCAAACAAGCAAGTGAAAAAAAATCGCTCAGACATGTAGATTTTAAATACATTTCTCAATTTGTTTATGTAACAAAAAAAATTAAATCCCATTTTGATTTTTTTATTTCCTTTCATAATAATGTGGGGGTGGTATTGGGTGTGATAGTGGGGGGTGGCTGATGCCAAAAAAATTTTTAGACCTTGACTTTTCGTACATGCCCTAAATTGCAATTTTATGGACTCTTACCCGTTTGCTTTGCCTATTTAACCTTATTTTCCCCATTTACCCCTGAACTCTTCAATGGAATTAGATCAAAATATAATCTAATTCCAGATCTCGTTACAATACATAAGTTTACCAAACAAATCAATATCATAAACGGTTCCAAAGTAAACGTGCTCACAAAAAAAAGTTACAGACAGACAGAAATTTTTCAACCGCTCAAATTTAAACTAAATACTATACTTCCACTGGACGTGGAAGTAATAATAAACGACTTTATTTGGAAAATGACGAAAATGTAGATGTACATAATAACATATAAGCACATTACACAGAGTAACTTAAAATATTATACATAGAAAATTCAAAAAATAAATTATACATGTAAATGAATATGTAACGAAAATAGGCATCTGATAACCGAAAAAAAAAGAAATTAATCATAAGCAAGATGTAAAATGGTACCCAAAAATGTTAAAAAATATCTAAGTATTGTTGGCATTCATAAACCAAACTTTGATTTTATTACGGAATACGTTAACTATCAATAGATTTTTCTACATATATGGGATCATTTGAGTTGTCTAAGTGCACGGACGTTTTAAGAAAAACTACGCTGGAATAACCGGGCACACACGAGAGGACTTTTTAAAGGATCGGATCCAACAGATTAGATCCCTCGGTCCATACGGGAATTGATCTGTCGGCTTGGTCCTTTATTCTACCAACTAACGTATATGTCGTAGTCACATGGTGCAATACGGCTTTTCGGGAAAAGCCTACACAGTTCATGAAATTCCGGCAAATAGTGTGAAATCTGTATGCTACATGACTCGCCTAGACTGTTCATGAAGAGCCTGGTTTATTTAGTCAGTTAATGTTATGATTCGTGCTTTACACGATCTGCCGTGATTTAGGCCATCGGCATTTCATGAAATAACGTGATTTAGCCATATTGTGAATGAGCTTAGCGATGAAGTCTGCATATCTTGTAAAGCACGAATCATAACATTAACTGACTAACCAGGTTCTTCATGAACAGCCTAGGTGAATCATGTAGCATACACATTTCATAGTATCTGACGGCATTTCATAAAATACCGATGTCCTAAATTACGGCAGATCATGATAAACTTCTCATTACACGAAAATACTAACATTTTAAGGCACTTCATGAAAAGCCTACACAAATGATATAAATGAGGAGTTTTACACTATCTGCCGGCATTTCAAGAACCGCCTAGGCTTTTCCCGAAAAGCCATATTGCATTATGTGCTTACAGCACTTCATGAAATGCCGACATGACGTCATTTCATGAAATGCCGATGGCCTAAATGATGGCAAATCCTGTTAAACTTCTCATTACACCAAAATCCTAAAATTTTAAGGCACTTCATGAAAAGCCTAGTCACATGATGTAACATGAGGTGTTTCACACTATCTGCCGGCATTTCATAAACTGCCTAGGCTTTTCCCGAAAAGCCGTATTTCACCATGTGACTACGACATATACATCAAAATTTCTCATGAATTAGCGGACCATTTCCTTTGGCGGACTAGATCCGCTCATTTTATTGAAAAAGGCGCATATCCGCGGCCTTTCAAACATGTTTTAAGGACTAGCGGATTTCATTCATCATCACAGACCGTGATCTATGGTTATCATGTATGAAACCAAAGTAGCTATAGACGCAGCGCGTGTTTTTGTTATTTATTATCGTACCATATTGAAAAGAAGTATTTTAAATTTCTGTTCATATATATTCCGCTGCCTATTTGCCATAATCGCTCATGTCCTTTATATATTTCTATGAACGTTTCAATTGTAGTTCTATTCTCTATTCCATTCCATGTTGTTGATTATATTGATAAACAACAAATTTCAAGAGTGACATATAATACGGAAAATAGTTCTGTGAATTTAGTTCGGTGACGCGCTACAAGTGTTTACTTGTCTGACGATACGTTAGTGGTGATGTACGGATTAGATCATATGGATCTGGTCCGCTGCCACCGATCGAGTAGTGGTCGGATTTGATTCGGTGGCCCTCCGTTATCCACATACCTTGGGGATTTGGTCTTCCGAGAATCCGATCCTTTAAAAAGTCCTCTCGTGTATGCCCGGCTAATAATACAGTGCAGTGTTGCGGCATTGTTAGAGCGTGCGGATGTCTAATATTTATATTGTGAACTGCGGACCTGAAAACTAACTTTTCTCTCAAATAACTTGGGACAGAGGATTTTATTAATCAGAACAAGAATACCGTGAAGTGAAATTTAACGAGTTGCTCCATTTTTAACCAACGCAGTTCAATATATTTAATTGAAACATGATCAAACTTCTTCAAGTTCCGATCCGATTTTTGATCACGTGATCCAAGCAGAAGAAATACATAAAATTGCAATAATCGAATACGGGCATGACTAGAGTTTCACAAAGTTTTTTGCGTTGTTTAAAGTTCAAAATATGCCTGTTTGCATACAGTCTATTTAACCGGCAATAAGATTTCTGTAAAAGAATTTTTATGTGTTGCACGAAGCGTAATTTTTCATCTATTATTACCCCTAGATTTTTGGCGAAGGTTGAAAACGACAGATTTTCTTGATTAATTTTAAATTGAACAGATGTCTTTCAATGATGTTGATTATTTTCTGAGCAAAATAGGATAACAACCGATTTGGTTGGGTTAATCTTAAGGTTATGTTGATATGAATATTGATAGATGCTGTCTAAGTCCTGGTTGATCAATTAGTAGCAATGTCTGCTTTAGTTGGGTCAAAACAATGAAGAAGTTGAGTATCGTCAGCGTTAGGCTTGCAGATGCTAACTGGTTACTACCTTAAATATATCTGATGTGTATATAAGAAACGGAAAAGGACCATGGATGGACCCCTGGAGGACGCCTGACGTTACTGTTTTAAAATCAGACAATGTTTCCGCAACTAATACACATTGATGCCGTTCACTCAAATAAAAATCAAAAAACCGCAGAGATAATTACATCAAAGCCATAGTAATTTAGTTTTGCACAGAGAAGCGTATGCTCAGTGGTATCAAATGCCTTGGAATAGTCTAGCGAGACAACAATGGCTGCCAAGCGTTTATCTAGCGCACTGATGATATTGTCACTAACGTTCAATAGAGCAGTAGTGGTGCTGTGTGCTTCAATCACAATATTAACTGACTTTTTCCTATCTACATACTCCTTTCAGTAATTCATTTTGTTGTGTTAAAATCTTTAATATATCATCTCCCCCCTATGTTAACAATATTTTCTTCTACACCTCCTACAATTGCCCTAGGGTTTTTTAATTGTGTCATATTTATTGTATACTTATCTCCTAGCTTTTCAATAACTTTGTTCTTCATAGTTTCCATCGATTTTTTATCCGTGCAACTTATAACTACTCCTCCATCTCTGGTACTTTTCGTTATATTTATTCCGACAGCTAGTTTAGTTTGATCAACTCGGGTCTGTATATCATCAATTGTGGTTTTACTCGTTTGCTCCTGTACTGGATGAACTCCACAGGGTGCTACAAATTTTATGGAAAAAACACGTCGCAAATGTTACACCCTGTAATGAATAAAACAAAATTTATTTGAAAGAACAATAGAACATTTACATTCTTGGCTAGAGAGGCTATCATACAAATAAAATTATCGAAATCGGATAAGAGGTCTAGACAAAAATTTACTTCAAACTTTTGGTTATTTTTTGGTGGTGCGTTAATTGTATTAGTGTATATTGGATGATGCGCTTTAGCCACTCGCAGGGCAATGTGGCTTCAAAATGATGGCTGTCCAGCTCATTACGCACGAGGAGTGAGAAATTATTTGGACCAAACTTATCCATAGAGATGGATCTGCTGTCTTGGTCCCATTTTGTGGTCTCCCGGTCTCCGGATTTAAATCCACTAGATTTTTCTACTGCGGTTACATAAAGGAAAAGGTCTGTGTAGAAGCAAAAAATAACATAAATCAATTAAGACACCGCATTAATGAAGCCGCACAACAAATAAAATAAATGTCGTAGGAAGTGCAAGACGGATAAAAAGATTTTTTTTAAAAAGATACCACGTTTTCATTCGACTTGGTGACAGGTAACTTGAACATATTCTTTGATTTTTATTTATGTTTTGTTTAGTTTATAATAAATACCTGTCACTTTAATTTAACAAGTTCATTGAAATTCCTAATATTCCAGTAAACAGAATCTTTTTCCAGGAAAAAAATGTAGAAGTTTCGTAGAAGATTTTCATGGCCACTCCGAGGAGCTGACAGACCTAATTTCATTGGTAGATTCATTTGGCCTAAATACTACCATATCTGAGTATACAAGAATTAGTAAAAATTCATCCACCTGCATTGACAATATAATTACAAATTTTGATGAAGAGAATTATGAAGCTGGTGTGATCGAACCATGCCTGTCAGATCATCGCGGACAATTCTTAAATCTCAAATCTATTACAAATACTAGTCAGATAGTGTATAAAAGGCATTATACCAAAAAAAACCTAAATAAGCTCTGTAGCTCTTTAAAAGAAATAAACTGGAATATATGTTATCAAACGAAAGTATAAATACCAATTTAGTAGCAAACTTTTTATGTACTACTTACTCTAACCTTATAAAAACACATTTCCCTCTCAAAAAAATTAATAAAGACAACCAAAAAGCCCCAGTAAAATGGTTTAATAACTCCTTACATAATATGAGAGAGACTTTGTCAAGTGTGAAAACTATCTGCAATGTTACTAAGAATGAGTCTGATTACGAAATTTACAACGATCTCCGCAAAACCTATAAGTCTGATCTTTTAGAGTCTAAAAAACTCTCATATCAGGATTACATTTGTAATTCCGACAATAAAGTAAAAGCTAGTTGGAATATAATAAATTTTGAGAGGAACAAAGGGGTAAAACAGCAAACTGCACCAACGTTATCCGAAAATGACTTTAACTCATTTTTTACCAGCATTGCTGATAATATCAGTAGTTCACTTATACCTGCTGATAACATATCTATCGATGACACAATGACTATATCCCCTCACCTTCATGCTCTTTCTTTCTGTAACCGGTCACTGAAGCCGAAGTACTCGAAGCTGTCAAATCCCTAAAAAACTCTCCATGTACAGATGTTTTTGAACTTAATTCTAGGATTATCAAAGAAACAATCAATATAATACTTCCCTTATTGACTATTCTAATTAATGCTTGCTTTAGTCACGGTGTTTTTCCAGACTGCTTTAAGCTAGCAAAAGTTGTACCTCTATTTAAAAAAGGTGATCCAAATATGGCGGATAATTATCGGCCCATTTCAATTATTCCAATTTTTGGTAAAATCATTGAAATAGTATTGAAAAAAAGATTGTATAAATATCTTGAGTCAAATTCTATACTATGCAAATGTCAATTTGGCTTTAGAGTAGGTTGTTCTACAGCTGGGGCAGTACACAAAGTCGTGCAGGAGGGTAGTGGAGGGTTTTGAGGTGGGAGAACATACAGCTGTTGCTCTATGTGACCTTACAAAGGCCTTTGACTGCGTTCCACACGGCATATTATTAAGAAAGTTAGAGCGCTATGGAATAAGAAGGTTACCACTACTCTTCTTCAAGTCTTATTTGGAAAATAGATCCCAGTATGTGATTATAAATAATAAAATGTCAGATCTTAAAAGAAGTACACAAGGTGTCCCACAGGGATCAGTAATTGGACCAGTTCTGTTCTTGATGTTTATCAATGATATTAATTATTTTATATCCCCTAATAAGTGTGTATTATTTGCAGACGACACCACACTTATCATATCTCATAAAAATTTTGCTGAATTGGATTCACTATTAGCCACACTCGAGGAAAAAGTTGAAAATTGGTTTACGGTCAACAAACTTAAATTAAATAATAGTAAAACTCAGAAACTTTTTATTTCTTCTAATCACATTCATACCCAGGGGAATAATGTGAAATTACTCGGTATAGTTTTAGATGATAATTTAAATTGGTCTGGACATATAGAGTATCTATCGAAATCACTCCCAAGTATTATCTTTTTAATAAGACAGCTAAATTCTGTAGTAGATAGAGATACCCTAATTATCACTTATTTCGCTTTGTTTCAGTCACGTATAACTTACGCAGTATATTTATGGGGAAAGTATTTCGCTTACAAAAGAGAACTATTAGAGCAATTGCAAATATCGGTAGCAAAGAACATTGCCGACCCTTTTTTATTCAATTCGATATCCTACCATTACCTTCGATATATATTTATTCTACTGTATTTGAAATACATATGAAAATTAAAAAATTTTGCCTTCAATCGGATATTCATACCCATAATACCAGATCAGCAAATATGGTTAGAACAGAACGATTTAAGCTTTCAAAGTCAAAAATGAACTCATTAAATGTGAGTTTGTATAATAAAATACCACTTAGAATCAGACAATTAAATCAATACCGGTTTAAATCAGTAGTAAGAAAGCATTTGGCTAATAATTGTTTTTATTCGGTGCAAGATTTTCTTAAAACACCCTTTGTATAAGTTGTCGCACAGTATCGTAATTTGTAATGTTTTTATGTTCTTTTATCTCTCTTTTTTTATTGTACTTTGATAATGATACATTATTGTTATGTAGTGTATGTTATTGTTAGTTATCATTGTATTATAAGCTTATTAATTATTTATTTATTGACTTGCCATAAACATGACTCTTGTAACATGGTTAAAATAAACTGTCTATCTATCTATCTATCTATCTATCTATTTCTCACCGGATCTATATGTTTTTTGGGGTGCTAAATCCGAATCTGAGGTTTGGTACCTTGCCAGGTGTCGACTCCATAACGAAAATCGCAAAAACCTCAATTGGTACTTTTTTCAATTTTTTTACTGTAACTTGAAAACTAAGGGTTTTTCAAAAATACTTACGATATAACAAATTAAAGTAGACAATATTTCTTATAAACGCGCCTCTAGTTTAAAGGAAATTGTATTACATTTTATTCGTAGAGGAGGTAGGTGTTGATGAAGGGAAACATATATGGAACAAAGTTGTATTTACAACAACATTTACATTTCACATAATAAAATCTTCTTAAAGTTCAGACTAAGAATCATCACCTGGAACAGAGAAAATGGAGGTTTTAGATAACAATAATTATTAAAAAAAAAAAGAAAAAGAAACAGAAGAAGTACCATTAAGGAGTCAGTAAGTAGAAGAAGTACCAGGTTGGACATCCAGCGTGTCTTCACCCTTTCTTTCAAGTCCTCTTCGGGCACTGGGCTACTCTTGAACGATGGTCGCTGGTCTCACCACTGGGGGAAAGAATACGCTATAAAGGTTAGAATCAATTTTAATGCTATGAATTACCTTCCATCGGCTCAGATGAAAAGTCTTGATCTTCATCGTCATCACTGAGCAGTATTTCTATGTTCGAGCACCTTCCTTCGCACTCCAAATATAACCTTGAGCAGTATAGCCCAACCCTTCTGCACCCGCAGTTGCCCTTCTAGTCTTTCTGGCATTTGCAGGCAATGATTGTCAGAAGCTTTTCTGGGGTTGGGGAGGCTCGAGGGTCATGATGGGAACCAAGTTGCCTTTGATAGTTTTCTATGCCCACTGCTCAGGAGGTTGAGCATTCCCCAGCCACTGCTGTACTTGCTGAAATACCCTATAACTGTGTTGCTGGGCGGCAGCTTTGGTGGGGAGATGGATGCTATATTCCGCTGATCTTGAATGCAGACGACACATAATGTTTGTACCGTAACTGGAGTGGTGTAATGGTCTCCACCATACAAGGCCATCAGGAATTTTTCCCCTGCCTCCGAAGTTTTCTCCGATGTCGCAAGAGGATTTCTGAAACGCCGGATGTACAGTGAGAGGTCAGGATGCCTTGTAAGGGTCAGGCTTTTCTTAATGGCGCCTGAAGGATGATAAATAGATGGAGGATCTTTAGCTTTCCCAGGGTTCCAATCATAATAACTAGGAGGTCTATATTCTCACCGACCAGTACAACATTGTCATGCTCTTCAGCAAGGGATTGGGCTGTTTGCACAATCAAAGTGTCTGCATCTTCACTTGGTTGCTTCGTGTCGATTTGGGCTGCTCTGAATTTGTCTCTAAGCATGCCAATGAATCTACTTTTGTTGTGGACATTTGACAGGAACTGCTCCTGGGAGATTGTGGGCACCATTTTTTTTATCGATTTGGATGTCAACTGACTGCGTCTTTGATCTTCTAATGCCTTTCTGTGCATCAGAGTAGCCGTCGAAGGCAATTACTGCAGTTGCCATATATTTTCGTTGGACATAATCAATGTACCTGTCACAAATTTCTTCAAATGTTTTATTTTCAGGCCACACAACTCTGTGAAGGAGAAAACCACCATCAACCACATAGTCTTGATAGTGATCTAATATAGATGTGTCAGGTTCTGCTCGTAATGTCTTGTACATCGATGATTTTGTCCCCTTCCTCATTGGACCACCTTTCTTTTCATCAAATAGAGCTAGTGGAAAGGGTCTCAATTCATGTGCCAAGAACTCCTCGACTCTTTAACAACACTCATGCGTTGGACGGTAATTACATTAACAACTGTAGTTTGATCATGAACCACTATTGTTGTTTCAGGTGTATGAGGTTGATAGTAGGTCAGCATCGCGCATTTAGAATAGCGTTTTTAACTTTTTTACGGAGACTCAGAAAAAAGCCTTTTTTTCGATCGAGCAATTTTTTTCCAAAGGTATGGACCTATTAATATTATTTGGACTGTGATCAGCAGCAGGGCTATTCAGGGTTGAGTAACAAAAATTAGTATCTTAAAATATGGAATTTTGTAGCTGTGGCACTCGAAAAACAGATCTAAGGTGTCGATTTTCACGAAGTTCATAAAAGTGCCAATATTTCAAAAATTAACAACTTTTTACTAAGATCATATTTTGATATTCTGGTTAATCATGAGCTGGAATATCACCCCTCCAAGGGATGACGCTGACTCTTGCGACACCCTGTATAGTTCATGTGTTTAAGCAACTCTTTTTTTTTATTCTATTGGATGACCTAAGCACTGGAAATCATTTTTTGTATTATATTATTTAAAATAGTCCTTCTTATCATGTCATGATTTTCGATTACATGAATTGTTTATAGCACGTATCCAAGTTGTTTCCTTTATTGTTCGCGTAATACCCTATTAAAAGTTCATAGGTTTAAGCAAGTAATTAGGTAAATTAGACACCAGCAGTTTTGAAACAATAATGCGTTTGTTTAATTTTTTTACGATGTAAAATACATTTACAATGGAAATTCTTAACAGTTTATAATAATATTAAACAAACAGCGACAAATCACAGACCACCTGATAATTAATTATAAATTACAAAGTGCAAAGACCCAAATTTAAATAATAGTATAAAAACTAAGATAGCGAATCAGTGAATAATCTATAGTACATTGACGTGCTGGGAGCTCATTATAATTAATTAAGAGTACACTTAATTTATCTCACGGAAGGTAATAATTATTTCTGGCGTTATTCGAGACAAAGCGAATTAGCGTGCATTTTTGGAAATTCACATAAATTTAAGTTCATATTACCGATTACTACAAACCACAATTAC
Source organism: Leptura quadrifasciata (assembly GCA_963675555.1). NCBI lineage: Eukaryota > Metazoa > Arthropoda > Insecta > Coleoptera > Cerambycidae > Leptura > Leptura quadrifasciata. The sequence continues at coordinate 147,760,093 of OY776675.1, forward strand.
AAGTCGAATTATTTTTGGGAAGATTTAAGGATAAAACCAAAAGGAGTAGTTCTCTAATTTATTTATAGAACTTTATTTATTTCTATTTATTTATTCATAGTGGTACACTGTTCTACAGATAAGAAAACCAATTACAGAACAGAAAGATAAGAAAAAACAAAACAAACTACATTTCGGGTGGCCCAGAAAGTGGGGGACTTTATTCTACAGTTTAAAAAATAATATTCTGAAATTTGGGAAATCAAGTATAGGTATCAATGGTCACATTTTGATCATTCGGTAATAAAAAAAATCACATTCGGTATGACCGGAAATTGCTATAACTTTCTTATTTTAAATAGCACCCTGTATACTTAAGTCACTTTCCCCATAAAGCTGTAATTTCTCTTTTCAGTACTTTTTTCAAATTAAAAATCGGATGAAAAGTAACCTTGGAAATGGCATTTATTTGCTGTTTCTAGTTGGCTTTGGAATTCAGGAAGTAGACTTTGAATTTGGATAAAAGGGCATTTCTCAACAAATTACATGTAAAATTGGCCTACCTTGTTCATTTGCTTGGATTTAGAAATTTTTTCCATTTCATGGAAATTCAATTCAAACTTAAATTTTTCAAATAGTACCCATGTTTTATTTTTTATCAGATAGAGTGGTAAATTTGCTTTAGACTGGTTTTTCCCGATTAAACATTGAATATAAATTAAAATAAATATTAAGTTTTTTGTAGAAGCGTTTCGAATTATGGAGATCTTGCACCGATTTATAAAATGTAAATGAGTTATTTGCAATTAGAGAAAATTTATTTTGATAAATATAACAAAAGTGTTGACGAATCATTAGCAAAAAAACAAAAATTCACACAATCAAAACCAATTTATAAGTTATGATACCTATCTAGACAGCAACTTACTAAATTTATAAATATTATAATTATTATAGCAGTACAAAACTAAATACCAAACCTATTATAGGTGCTCAAAATGACGTCCACCTATTTCAGAACACTTGGTCACTTTTCGAATAGTTTCTCTCGTAAGACTTTGTAACATGACTGGAGTTATGGATTCAAAGGCATTTAAAATTTCATTTTAGAGCTCTTTTAATGTTGCAGACGGCGTTGAGTATACTTTGTCCTTCAGATAATCCCAAAGAAAAAAATCAAGTGGAGTTAGGTCTGGTGGCCCAGCAAGCCACTTAATAGTCCCATTAGTAGATATTACCCGGTTGTGAAACTTTGTACAAGGGTAATTTCCCACAAAACCAGCATTATGTGGCAGTGCTCCATCTTGTTGGAAGTACATATTTCTGAAATTTTCCAAGGAAAGTTCATCCAGTTCGTTTTCTATTTCATTTTGCAAAAAGCTTAAATAACGCACGCCGGTTAGTGGTCCTTGAAATCTTATGGGACCAATAATTTTTGTACCGAATATTCCATTCCACAAATTCACTCCAAAATCTGTCCTGATGGTTACCTTCAAACATTTCGTGTACATTTTCTTTAGACCAATAATGTAGATTATGTCTATTGCATATACCATTATTCGCAAAACGAGATTCATCACTAAATAAAATTCCACTGTTTAAGTATACGTGTTGGGTAGACAGGGCCGCGTCTAACGGGGGGCCATTTCGTGCCACGCACGAAGGCGCACTAGGCCATGGGGCGCCAAAAAGCTAATTTTATAGTATTTCGACTGAGCGGTTTGTTAAATTTTTTATAATAATAACATAGACACGTCCTATACTGACATCTTTTTTTAAACATTGTACCCTTTGCCCCCCTCCCCAAAAGGGCACCAAAAGTGCTCTCGCACAAAGGCGTCTCATGACCTAGAAGCGGCACTGTGGGTAGACCAATTACAAAAGATCAATCTTCTTTTTCCGTCGTTTTCATATAATTCTTGATGCAATTGGTATTAGTAGAGAAGATCTGACGGAAAAAAGGTGGCCTAATGCAAGTGTTTTAAAAAAAAATAATTTTACCCATCTTATAGAGGACGAGTTTCGCCTACTTCCCTGACACTTTCACATCGTCCAGGCAGGTGGTGAGGGGGGAGGGGAGTGCAGTTGAACATATGGAAAATATCCCTGATTAATCCCTTTTCCTACCCTGAAACTCAATCCCTTCAAACGGCCATATCTCCGGCCCTAATTGGCCAATTTTAAAAAATCAAGAACCAGTTTATGCGCTTCGAGGAGACCTTTCTTTTTTATTTAAACATTTTTTTGTCCGGTTCCCCGATGGTACGAGAACTGGAAAAACCCGACTTTCCATATGTTCAACTGCCTGGACGATGTGAAAGTGTCAGGGAAGAGGGGGAAGTCGTCCTCTATAAGATGGGAAAAAATTAAAAAAAAAAAACACTTGCAATTTAAATGCTAGATCTAGTCCACTATATTTGTAGAATTTAAATCATGTTTTTTTAATATACGTCTTACTGTCTCACGACCAATATCTATCCCTTTTACCAGCTCTCTTGTAGAAACATTTGGGTACACGTGTGTGTAAGCCAATACATTTGTCTCAATTTCTTCGCTTACTATAAATCTGTCCTCTGCCACCTCAATATTTTTCGCATTTCAGAATGACTCTTCTAGAATTTTAAAATACTGCCGGTATGGCTGACGACGATTGGGATATCTTTCATAATATAGACATGCGGCCGCATGAGCATTTTTCTGATATTCGCCTTAAATTAAAAGTAAATCTACCTTTTCACTTTGTGTATAGCTAATATTACACACAATTTAACAGTTTTCATCTACCGAAATAAAAAGAATCTATCACGATTTTTTTTATAAATTCATGTGTAGATACATTGGTCAACAGGTGTTGTGTTTGTTCTTTTAAAAGTATTATCTCTCATTTTTAATGTAATGTCAGGAAGATTAATTGCAATTTTCACTAAAATGTCAGGATCATTAATCTTTTTAAAAACGTTAAATATAAACACTACCTCAGAGTTATTTCTTCTTTTCTGGATTGGGTTAATATTAAAATCTAATAGCTGCATTGCGTAGAACATGAACAACGACCACGAATTATGTCCTATAGAGAATAGAGGCCTCCGCAGTATTTTTAGTATTATAACCCCGCATTATAGCTTAGAACGAACTTATGAATTAAATAATAATATACAGGTATAGTATCCTTCAGAATTACGGTTCAGATAAAAAATACAATAAAAACTTTACGAGCTCATTGTTAACACTGGCGAACCATTCGGTATGGTGTCATCAAACAAACCGACGTACCTATAAAGGTAAGTGATTCAATTTGGGGGCGAAATAGTACACAGAGTAACGATATGTTAATGAGGTCGTAAAGCTTTTATTGCGTTTTTATCTGCACGGTAAAATTGCAAACGACTATGTCATAGTGAAGCTTTTTGCTAGATATAGTTAAGAAACTAAACTATCAGACGCGATCTAATTTGTTGTTGTTGATTATGAAGTCATTTATAATAGGATTTCTTTTGCTTATGAAACTGATTGTTTTGCATTTGTACTCATTGAGAGTAAGGTCACTTTTGAAGCAGTACGCGAGAAGGGCATCCAGGTCTTTCTGTAGTAGACTATAGTATTCCAACGTACCTACCCTAAAAAACAATTTTAGATCGTATACATACAACAAAAATCTAAAGTGCTTAATATAAATTGAATAAGTTGGTAGGTGACCAGGATTGTGTAACCACCTCCGGGAGCTGTTTTCACTCTTCAAAGGGGTGGAATTTTTTTTTTTTTGGGAAAAAATTAATATTTAGTAGGAGGCGTTTCCTTAAGGTAGGTGACCAGGATTGTGTAACCACCCCCGTGGGTTGTTCTCACCCATCAAGGGGATGGAAATGTTTTTCCATCTATAACTGAATCAATCCCGAGCGTTATTAAATTTCCACCTCTTTGAAGGGTGAAAACATTCCAGAGATTGATTTCACAATCCCGATCCCTACCACCTTCCTCAAAGAAACGCCTCCTACAAAATATTAATATTTTTCCCAGGAAAAAAATTTTTCTACCCCTTTGAAGTGTGAAAACAGCCTCGGGATTGATTTCACAATCCCGGTCACCTACCATCTTCCTCAATGAAACGCCTCCTACAAAATATTAATTTTTTCCCAGGAAAAAAAATTTCTACCCCTTTGAAGGGTTAAAACAACCCCCGGGGGTGGTTACACAGCCCTGATCACCTACCATCTTATTCAAAGAAACATCTCTTGTAAAATAAGAGTCAAATTCCTCGAGGGATCTTCTTTTCTACCCAAGGAAAACAATTAGTCGAGAAACTGGGGAAAGTAAACGGGAAAAGGGGACATTTGGGGTGATTTTTGGCCAATTTGAGGGGGATGCCGAGGAAGAAAAAATTGTTTGACTGCGGGAATCGACTCAGCACCCTTCAAAATGGGGGATACATTGTCTAGTCCCAGTCGCAAACATTCGGTAATTTTGTCATAAATCCCGACTCTTTATAGTGATATTGAAGAAGCGCTTTCTTGTAGACCACCAAATATTCTTCTATCTATCTATACTCGAAAATATGGCTAGGGTAGCGTGACCATTCGCACAGTGTCAAGATATTCTTCAAAAAGCGAAAGCAACAACATCTAAATTAGTGCCAGAAAAGACAAAACGTTTTTACGACAAAATATACAGAAGTTTCATGGACTGGCGTATTGAAAAAAAGGCATCTTCATTTTTGGAAAACGTATTACTGGCCTATCTCATCGAATTAGGAGAAAAATATAAATTTCCACTGTGGTCATATTACTCAATGTTAAAAAGTGTTTTAATATTAAAGCACAACGTGAATATGGGAAAATATATTAAACTATGTTCTTTTTTGAAAAGAAAATCTGAAGCAAAGAAATCTGAAACAAAAACCCCAAGAAATTAAGAAATTTATCTCAGAAGCACCTGATGAAGTTTAGAAGGTAATAATTATCGTAAATTACAAGTATTTCTAATCTAACGTTACAATTTGTTATATGTTATATTAATTACCGGAATTATGGGTGCCTTTTGCTCTAATGAACTTTATGAAATGCAAATAGGGGATGTGGAAGGTCTCGGTGGTATGTTATTAATAACTATACCTAAAACAAAAACTAAGGTTATAAGAAAATTTACCATTAGTGATCATTTTTATAATATTGTGAAAAAGTATATATGAATCTTCATCTCATAGGGCATTAAGAGCAAATAACTTTTTTAAATTTTAATTTAAAGAGTACATTAAATTCTTTACATAAGGTCTCGTTCCAAGAATACTGAATTTCTTCTACTGTTTAGCAGTTTATTTCCAAAGGAAATTGGTCTACCTTTGCTATTCCTTGTCGTGAAGAATTTTCACCTGTTTTACCTGTACTACATATACATTACCGGTGCGTTTTCTAAAATGCATTCTCATCCTCGCATCAGCCAGGACATGGTAAATGGTTATTTAGGTAGTCGACGAGCACGTGGGGGACCTTCATCAGCCGGTCAATGTAAGCGCGTTCTTCCGCGGGCTGGCCTCGTGCTTCGAGGTTGCACTTCGATATATAACTCAGAGCCGGGCCAATCGCCCCGCATCTTTCTTCACTCTTCAGCCAGTGGTGTCTAGTGTGTTCCAGTGTACCCCCTGAAACCCGACAACCTCCAACCACCATGAAATTTGTAAGTGTCCGCGATCAATGGATTTTTTCGGATATTCCCCAAAAAAAATTCGTTGGTTCGATACAACAACCCCTAAACTAGAACCACCACTTTACATTAAATGAAAAGTTTCTCGTGTGTAAACACTGAAATAAACTCAGTTAATAATGTTTCTTATTTTTCCACCACAAGCAAGTGGCGTCGAATTGAGAAGAAGGGGTGGTTCTGGGTTTCGGACTGCTGCTGAAAATCATTTCTATTAACAAAACTACTTTTTTAAAGTGCAAGTGCATGCTAAAGTCAAGTGATCATGCGCAGTTATTTAGTGAAAAGTGATTATTTGTTTAGCTTTCTTCACGTGTGCCAATTCTTATATGGATTTTTTATTTGGATTACTACTTGTTTCAGAATAGCGGTAACACTGTTTAATTTAGTTTTGTATATATGTACATACATACGAGTTCTTCTTCTAACAAGTAGATTTAAAGTACGATAGCACTAATTAATTTCAAATAATTAAAGCTGAAAAATGAGTGATAATAAAAATATATGTACTATTGTTCGAAAATAGAAAAGGAAACTTTTATATTTTATAAACTGATGCATGTCTAAAAAGAAAGTTACCAGTGAATATAATTTCTATTTACTATTGGTAGACACATAAAGTAATTTGTTTACAAATTTTACAATAGAAAATGCATCTGGAATAGGTTGACTAATAGGAAAAAGATTTTATATAAAAAGTTGTTCTCAAAGTTATCTTATCATAATAATATGCAATCAATTATGATGCCACACCTGTCATAAAGGGGTTGGTAAACAAATAGAACATTTATTTACTACAAAAAACATTGAATTATCAAAATATTGGTAAAATGTACCTAAATGCAGTGTCTGGGATCATTACCTTTTGCAGTTACAAAGAATTAATATATTTTCACTGTCCTATATTTGTAATGTGACACTTTATTGAACACTTTTTTACAATTGCCCTGTATTTGATTACAAATTTTCTTGAGCTGACGAAAGCTGAAAGTTATTATCAATTAAAATAATGCAGCAATTGTTTGTTGGAACTGATCTATATTCTAAACATTACTCTTATGATATACCATGATGTTGTTATCTATTGAACATCGTATGATCAATTGGATATAAATCTGGACTATCCGGCGACTTTTCGCAACGATTCATCTCTTTTTCTTCTAGCTATAGTATAATTTAGTTGGGCTATTTCATGAAGTCTTTTAACAAATTTTTTTTAATGATTTATTTCTTACGTCCTGCAATATTCATGCACCTAGTTTGAAATTAATTATATTTTCATTATTCTGCTTCTCCTTTAATACTGAGATTTTTCCTTCATACTCTTTATTTTCGAACGGCACATAGCTGTTCATTAAATTTGTTGACGTTTTTATAGAACATATCCGTCCAATACCATATTTTCTTCGAAAACCTCCATTGTCAAGTCTAGACTATTTATTATATTATCATAAAGATAAATAACAATAAAAGAAATATATAATTATGAAATTACATTCATTAATACTAGCTGAGTTACCAAATTCCTAAAGAGTAATAATAATTTTGAAAAAAAAATGCTGAAGAAAATTAGAACTTTATGGTCATTCTAGTTCTACCTTTAGCACGACATCTATGAGACCTATCAGAGAATTTATAGTATTTTTCTTCCTGGGACCTAATTTTTACATGGTAACTTCTATATTGCACAAACGATTTTTAAGCAGTAAGACGGATCGACATGGGGTTTTTTTGCATTCGATTTAAGACGGCATTTATACAGAATGTTACAACTTTTTATCTTATATAAATGGGGTCTGTGCAGACCAAAATGCATTTTTAAAAGTGCATTTTTTGAATTCATTAAAAAAATCTTAATTTGGAAAATAATGAATAATCTTTATGTTAATAATTTATATTACACGTGTTTTATTTTTTTCACTGCCTCGGCCAGTGGAAGTAGGTATAGTAACGCACTTTTTTTTGTTGAAATAGATTTAAAATGTCATGAAACGTCGAGATGTTAAATTTGAGCAAAAAAAAGTTCTATCTGTCGGTCGGTCTGTAACTTTTTTGTGCGCACATTTACTCTGGAACCGTTCATGATATAGACTTGAAGTTGAGATTTATGTATTATAACGAGATCTAGAACTATATTATATTTTGACCTAATTCCGTTGAATTGCGTATTACAAATGTGACCACGTGTTATTTAATTCCAGTGTATTGTATGCAATATAAAAAAAATAATCCTCGTGCTCTAATAATGTATAATTTTTATTTCATAAAATAATAATAAAAAAAATGAATGAAGACACACGCGGCAAATAAATTATTAATTAAGTGATTAATACAAAATTTATATAAGTACATAATAATTTAAAAACCCCCGAGTAACAGAGTTTGGCTCATTTTATTAATTTTTTCCAAAATAAGATTTTTTTATAAACTCAAAAAATGCACTTTTAAAAATGCATTTTGGTGTGCACAGAATGCATTTCCTATTTGTATAAGATAAAAAGTTGTAACATTTTTTATAAACGCCATCCTAAATCGATTGCAAAAAACTCCATCTCGATCCGTCTTACTGCTTAAAAATCGTTTAAAAACGGCATTTTATTGCCAAATTGCCTCTACTACAATTAGATCTTTACAATATTTAAAAAAAATATTTTATAAGAAAGTAGTCAATTTGTGGCAAAATATTTTTTTCAAAACTATGCTGGTGAACTTTTACAGTAGGTAGTAATGACATACTAGTTACGAGAATCATCTATAATGAATTTAGTTAATATCATGTGTCATCAACGATTACTATTACAACAGGGAATATTTTTTTTACTATAGTATTTATAACGAATCACCAAACGTGCCTAAAAACTTAGAAAATTTTAAATTTACATTGTTTTAAACAGCTCTTCCTCGTAGTTCGTTACATACATTTGATATTATAAAATATACAAGCTGCACAAAGTTTTTTGCATTACGACTTTTACTGATACAGCCAGATACCTACTTAGTAAATATTCAGTAATGTCGAAGTACTCTATACCGCGTTCTCACGACTTATAATCCTAATCAAATCTCTTCTCTCTTCTCTTTTCTACCCGTGGGTTTACCAGGACATTATGCAAAGACAAATACAAAGACTGGACAAAGTTAATATGTTTAAGTTTTTAAAAGTTTGTTTACAATCCCTTTTATATTTTGAGCTACATAAAATCCATGTGGCTTTTCTTTGTATGGCAAAAACATTAGCGCTGCAAGTGGAATATCCCCAAATTAAAATAGCATATGAGAATGAGGAGTGGATAAGGCGGCTATAATAATTAATGTTTTCATTTAAGAATTTTCGTAACAGGTTAATGTCAACAGAAATTTTCTCGCGGACAAAGTATGTATGTTATTCACATGACAGTTTTACTGTCCAAGTATACCCCAAGAAATATCATGCTACCCTGGCTGTTTATTTCGATTTCAATTAAAAGCCACTGTTTCAGCTAGAATGCCCCGTTCACATTTGCATATAAGGTATAAATATTGTAATGTTGCTGAATGTTGCATCATTAGCAAAGAGTATAAATTGAGAAGAAGTTATGCCACTCAGATCATTAATATAAATTAAGAATAGGATAGGTCCCAATACAGAACTCTGGGGAGTCCATACTTAATAAATTGAATTTGCATTATGGCATGTAACCTACTGACGCCTATTTGTCAGATATGACTGAATTAATTATATACTATTTGCATGGCAGTTATGAAAACCCAGTTTATCAGTTATAATGCGATACGAGATAGCCAAAAATCTTAGAAAAGTATACACATGTTCATCAGCTTCAAACTCACTTTGTATTTGCTAATGGTCTATATGATTTAGCTCTAACACTAAACCGGCTTGAACTAAATAGATTATTTGACTCAAAATAAACAGTTAACTACAATTTTAATAGTTTCGAAAATTCTCCAAAATAAAGATAACATTGAGATTGGTGTGAAGTTTTCAACATAATTTATTTTAGTATTTTTTTAAGTAGTGGTATGACTTTTGAGACTTTGATTACTTACATATATTCAAAGAGTTAACTTTCAAAAGGACCACCTTGTCATCAGCCGTCAGTTTATCAGTCTGTGCGTCACCTTCCTTGTACAACAAGAACACTGAAAAGCTCTCTTAAAAAGGGATTTTGCTAATGCCATACCGCATTGATACCATCAATAACCACCTTAGATTTATTCGCAAGTAATTTTAGAAATAGTTGTTTAATACTTGGGGTACATTAATATAAAATCTGTGTTTGTTATTCACATTGACAACGTATATTTCAAAATGTTATTACCAACACATAGTACTAAACACTATTATTGTAATGTAATTGTTAATTTCTGCGTTACTCATTCATTACTTAGCCAAGGATATTTCTATACTTTCGACACGTTCTTCACTTGCATTATTTTCTAATTATCATTTTGCTGTTCAGTAAACATTAAACCTGACTGATGTGAAATTAGACGTTATTATTCATTCATTAATAATACAAATCAACTCAACTGGATTTAATATTAAATAAATTCGTAGTTAATCGAATCATCACCGGTAAAAGAATTCTTACCTACGTGCAGTATGGTCTGTTGGATTAATTGTCAAAGGACTTTCACTAGTAAAAATGAGTTATATCAAATATGATCGTAACTTTAATTACTTATTAAAAAACCAATTAAAAATTTTCAAGGTAACGTAATCAGTATAATAATTTTAAAAACCGCTAGGTACCGAAATTGAATACATTTTTCTTGTATTATTTTTAGAAATTTAACAAGTAAGAATTAGTCGCGGTTAAAAATTTGGAAAGGATCTAGTTTTAATTATCCAAAAATCAAAATTTAATTGCTAATTATTTAAGGCTGTTCCAGTTTAGTAAACCTAAAATTTTGATCATTTTTTTATTATTTACTAATTCGGTTTTGCTGAATTTCTTTTTATTTAATGTAACGGAAAAGTTAATCAATTGATTTGAACGAAAAAAAAAAAACAATTTCATATTTTGCTTGCAAATGTCGTTTTTGCTCTAAGTTTTTATATAATTGTTGGATATTCAATAGGTTAGTTTTGACAACTTTTTGAAAATTAGTTAATTATTTAGGTGCAGTTATGTTTGCAATTTCAATCATCTCCTGATGATGGCAGCTTGGTTGGCGAAATTGACGACAATATACCGAGCGGAATTTTTATCTTTTTATAATCTCATCAAAAGTATCTTGCTTCCTTAGTTACCGTGCTTGCATGAAATGCGACAGATGGATACTTTGTTTCATAATTCGATGACTAACACTAATTGACATGTAGTCAACCTCATTTTTGCAAATCACTTCATCCTTTCGAGATTAATCATACAAGTTTTGGTCGAAACAAGTCACTATTATATTTTGAAGCATTTGTGGGGATATTTGATAGTATTCTTCAATAACTGGATGTGGAATCTTATCCAGCGGATTCAGTTCCGTTGTATAAACATAAACCCACCACATGTAGTAGACAGCCTTTAAATCCAAAGTTAAAGGCTGTTAGGAAGGGAATTACATATTTAAAAAAGACACTACAAAAAATTTTCTTTACATAAGTATTTTTATCAAACATGGGATCTCCGTCGTGTGTCTTTATTACCTCATGATATTGATGACATTTATAAAAAGAGGACTCATCGGAGAGCTCCCGTTTCTCGATGGAGCAGCACGCATCTGTCTGTATCGATGAATAATAATTTTAACTGTTGAATAAGTATAAAAAGGACTATTGTATCTACCCAAGGAGCAAAATGTGCCTGGACCAGCGCACAATATATTGTGTGTCTGCACTGTGTCGACACAAAGCTCAAAATTTGAGTCAGGATGGACATTGTGTCCAAATGGTAATATTTTATGGGTCATGTATCGACACATTAATGAAATATTGTGTCAAAACAGGCATTGCGTCCAAATTGAAACATTTTGTTTGTTTATGCCCAAAATGTTTCTATCTTGAGCCCATTTGGAAACATTACACACAATTTTGATACGTCATGTCGACACCCCTTGGTCAAAATGTATCTAGAAATCGTGTTATCATCATGATGCACTTATATCTCTACATATTTTAGGCACACATGTTTCATTCCTTAAATGCGTCTACACCAACACATGTTCCCATAAAGTTGAATTTTAGACACGTTTTTTCCGTTTTATGCATAAATTGTGTGTGTGCACACAACCACCTGTTAGCAGGTCATTTCTGACAAGAGCGTACTGTAATTACATAAAGTATTTTGTAAAAATGCCAAAAGTAATTAACATAGAAAAAATATTATAAAGATACGCTTAATTTGGTGTCTTGTAACATACACAATATATTACAAATAATTTCTATCTCCAAAAATTTCAATTATCTTATTTATTAATTACCATAATAATAATAATAACAGTCCTTTATTTAGCACTTTGCTATACATGTTCACCATCATTAATTAAATATTCAAAATAAATTTCACAATTGTTTAAGGGCTTCTATTTTTCATGAGTATCTATCTACACTTCACAGAGAAATTTTTTTGGATATATTTTATTTATTCACACATGAAAACGTATTCCTTGTGTCTAAAGTAATTTTTATAAGAAGATTATATCATTGCATGCCAACTGTGTCCATTGTTTGTTCAAATGTTTAGAGAATAACGCATTGTGTCGGCTTTAAAGTCTATTGTTAAAATATTCGGACACCAAAACGTGGTTCTCGGCATAACTTAGATTTATTGGTGTAACTACACATAGTAAGGCGCATTACAGTAACATGTTAGTCACATATTGGCTTCATTACAGTAAAATTTCGTAAACATGCGACATATTTTAGCAATATTTTGGAAACAGTTATGGGCACATTTTGGAATCAATTTAGTACATATTTTCATCACCACTTTGGGCATATATCCTACACAGTGTGGACTCTGTTTCGAAACTGTGCCTATAAAATGTGTCGTGTTCAAAATCAAGTTTCAACATAGTGTCGACACATTGCCTAAAATGTGCCTTTCAATATCACGCCGATATAAATATGTATTTGCATTAAAGTGCTAGACTTTCTTAATTATTTTTTTATATTTGATTTTTTGACGTCTGTTACTTCTACAGAAAACTTATTTTAGTTTGCATAGATCTTATACTATTTGGAAAGAGCATTGACGATTCTTTAATAGTATAGGTAACATTGAGTCGGCAAAACTCTTACTCTATTACAGGGATGAATTTAGAATTTTTTTTGGGCGAAAGAGAATTAAACGTGCTACCCTGTAGATAGTCAGAGGTTTTGTGAGTTAGAGAGTTATTGATCGGGTATGTATAAAATATATTGAATTAAAAAATGCGTATTTCGAGAATTCTTTTATGTACGTATCAAAAAGCACATTTTCAAAGATTTCTTTTTAATTTGTGATTAATATTCGTCCTATTGGAGTACTTTTCAAATGTAAACATTTATTTTTTTACCAGATTATTACTGCCAATGCAGTCAGAATGCTTTAGATGTTTTACCAAACACTTAGAACATCCCTAAACCCGCCCCTGCTCCGTCAGGAATAATGAGATAATAAACATTAATTAATTAAACTAAACGCATATTTAAATGAGAACAATTACAAAACAATTACACATTGATTACGTAACGCAATCAACGTACATGGACATGGTTTGTAAACATATTTTTCCTCACATTTTTCAGTCTCCAAAAAAATTATTCCCGTTACAGTAGAATACGCTTCAGACTGACTGCTTTCGAATTACCCAACGCCTTCACATGTTTTTAATATTGTGGGCATATTATTATAGGTTTAGAATATACTTCAATTCCGATTAGGTCGCGGGTGTCACGAGTTTTGGTGCTTTTTCATTTTTACCTTCACTTGCTGTTTAATAGAGCATTTCATTTTACACGCATGCAGAGAGTAGCGGTAATCAAAGTTCTATCCTTAGTTGAAATTTGTAATGTTACGAAGTCCGATCAGTAATGAGAGGTATCTACCAATAAAATTATATGTATTAGTTAAACAATTTTGCAATATTTGAAAACGCGGAGCTAGTGAAATTTATTTAACTAGGTATGACTGATGGTGGTGCAATATCTAAATTTTAGATGTATAGGAATATTCTCAGTTTTTTGTACTTAGCGTTTGAATTTTTACTTTTCGTTGTGTGTTTAAAACACAAAAAATGCTTTTCCCGGAACGTCTTTATTTTTAATTTGTTTTCTTTAAAAAGTCACTATAGTAGAGTACTCGCCGGTCACAAAAACCGCTTTAAAATTAATTTCGTGGCCCCAAAAATGTGTAACCTCCCCAAAAAGTCATTGGGCATATGACACTGCTTAAAAACATTAATAAAGATTTTCAATCTATGGCTGAAAACTAATCATAGATAGTTACACGGTGTTTACCAACAGGTGTCGCCTCCGATTGACCAATACGTCCAAAAATCAATAGCTATAGTTTCTGCCAACAGATTACCGTATTCTATTCATTTGGAAAAAATGGGAAATTATTAACATAAAATTGTTTACTACAAAATATAATAAAAAATATTTTTAAAAAAGTTTGCTCGCGACAAGCATTTATATCATAAAAAAAATTACATAATATAACAAAATGATGGGTTTGATTTACTTCGAAGTTTATTTTCTACTTTTTAGAGCATTTAAATAAAAGCTTTTTTAAAAAATATTTTTTTATATAATTTTATTTTTACTTTTTAGTCTTTTGATATGCTGTAATCCCCAGATATCGATTTTGAGACGAATCGGATCATAAACGGTAACGTCGTCCGCCATATTGAACAAAATTTTTGACTAGAAATGACAAAAGTCGTCAGCCATATTGGTGTCGCCATTTTGAAATTATGAATTTTGACTAAAAATTCATAATCCGCGACCTAGAAAACTCCCAGATATCGATTTTTAGTTGAATCGGATGTTAAACGGTAAAGTCGTCCGTCATCTTGAAGTCGCCATCCTGAACTAAGTTTTTGACTAGAAATTCATAACCGGCGAATCCGAAAATCCCCAGATATCAATTTTGATCGATTTGGACCATAAATGACAAAAGTCGTCCACCATATTGGCGCCGCCATTTTGAATTTATAAATTTTGACCACGAATTCATAATTAGCGATCTCGAAAACCCCCAGATGTCGATTTTGAGTCGAATCGGATCATAAACGGTAAAGTCGTCCGCCATATTGAAGCCGCCATCTTGTTTTTTTCTTATATGAAAGTGTTAAAGTGTACTGTCACCGGCCTTATACACATGTGCAAAATTTCAAAGCTCTAGGCTTAATTAGAACTAATCGAAATTTTGATTGCAAGATTTGACCAAAACAAACATTGCAAGTTAAATAAAAGCTTTTAATTAACGGATGGTATTTACTATAATCGAGATCTAGATGCAAAAAAAAAACACAATTTTTGACTAATAAGATTGTTTACTTATTCAATAAGCCCTGCCCCACTTAGAACGTTTCGCATAGGCCAACCACCTTCACTCTGGCTTGCGGATGTCCTAAAACTATACCTAAAGAAATCTATAAGACTCTTAATCAATATAAAATAATAAGACCCAAGATAACTAGAATAGTTACAAAACTATGCAAAATTTTGCTTTAGTATGCATAGCATGGGAAAAGTAAGCTTTATTTCAGCTACCTTCAGAATCCATATTATCAAAAAAGGTTGTGGTAATGAATACAATTTCTTAATCTAGTTTCATATCAAATTAGTCAGCTTTCTCATATCTTACTAAATCTGGTTGTTATAATAAATTATTTTTTAAGCATCATTGGAAATAAAGATAACCGTAATTCAGAAAAGATTAGAAAAGTGTGTAGTAGTAAGTGGTCTATATGTACAGGGTTCAACTTAGTTGAGTAAAATGTTATTTGTTTTGATTGGTGGTCGAGAGGTGAGCGCACTTGCCTCTCACCCAAAAGTTCCGGGTTCGATCCCCGGTCATGGCAGAGGAAAATACTGTGAGAGGGATTTTTCCACTATACACGGATATTGGGTGTGTCCCTTGTCTCTAAATGTGTAGCCCCTCCCACACAAGGCTCTTCTAGAGCCTTCCGGGATAAAGGGGGTCGTCATTACCTGTGGTGTTATTTATTTATTTATTTATTATTTTGAAATCAGGTTTTTCCTTATTTTGCAACAACTAAATTCCGTATATATGAGCTCTTCTTCATAACTTAGGAAACTTTATTTGTTAAATAAAATGTTCATTAAACATGTAAAAAAGTTAGTTTGCTTAACGTCGATTTCATATTTTCTAATTTTTACAATGCTCTGTATAATTTATCTTAAGTTTGACAACTGTTTATGACTTCCTAAGATAAGCAAGACTTTTGATAAAGTATGAACTTTTGAATGACTTTTTCTCAGCAAATGAAAAATAACAAAGTTTACACGCTGTATATATTAATCACTAAAATGATTGATGTCATTATATAATTAACTTAATAATTAATTTTTAACTCTACTTGCCAGGGTTAAAAACATTACCTTTAATGTCAATTGTAGAAAAATAACTGCTAAGTGTAAAATATTTTTTTTTAAAGAACTTAATATAGCGAATATCTCTTTGTCCGCATCAAAGTCGGATCCGCATGGTAGAGATGAGTTACATAATACTTAAAGTTCATTTATTTAAATATTTACGACTAATTGCAAATTATTATAAAAATAAATAGATATTTATATGCAAAATATCCATAAAATATCGCTTAAAAATGTTATTTACGCGAACACGTGTCAAATACAAAATTTCATTGCAAATAAATGATACATAATGACAACAATAATAATTGTAGATGGCAAAAATTATCTGTAAGTCGTTATTTCCAATTATTATCTTCGTATTATTAGGAATTGATCATCATGCAATGGATAAGTGACTTATGGTAATTGACTTAACCTTGATTAAGAAGGTAATTATCAATTTTATATGAAACCATTATGATATTTTCTACGATTAAGTAACAAATAATGGCCGTCTTATATCATGAAGTTAAAACAATTTCTTGTTTTCCGGCTGCATAAACGAATAAATCACCAGCATGCGTCCCAGTATTAAATTCTAAATGTTTCAGCGATTGCCGGTTGCCTTGCGTCTTTAATGATTTTTTCTTTTGTTTGGTTTTCTGGATAATGAACATTCGCGTATCTTTTTTCGTACGGCTTTATTGTTTCTCTTATTTATTGCTAGTCAATGATTTGTTTTCTTGTCGTACACACTGTCTATCCATTATTAGAGAGGGTTGTTAACGGCATTAGTTTGTTAGTTAGATCTGAAAGGCTTTGATTTAATGCTCTTTTGTTGTTTATATTTATTATAGTACTTAGTGATCTCTTACTTATCTCTTTTGGATTTGTTTTCAAAGTAGGGTTCTGTGGGGAGAGTAAGAAATTGTTTTTTTTTTCGGAATTATTAATGTTTACTAATCGGGGGATGATAAAAACTGAAAGTCAGTTTTATCAGCACCGGTGATGCTAACATAGTGGTTTATTCGAGGGTAGCGAATGTAGCGATTAAGTGTTTTGATTGGGGCAAGCGTAGATGTGTCTTTTATATACACATATTTCGATATGGGTTCCCATTTCAAGAAAATACAGTGTCCTCGCCCCATCTTCTAGCGGTTTGTATATCAGTGTATACGTAGAAGCTATGCAATCTTAGGCAAGGATTGTGTAGTTGATATACTATCCTTTGGAGGGGACGTAAAGCTGTTGATCCTTTATATATTAAATGTTAGGCAAATAAAAAATACCTACTTTTTGATAGAGAAGAGGTCATGTAAAATTTCTGGTTGGGGGTACCACGTCTACAGACGCCGGCAATAAGCCTCAGTAGCGGAAATAGGCCGACTTTAAATATTTGTATATAACAAAGCATTTTGATATTTTTTGATAGTCCTCATACGAAAACGTTTCAACCTTGAAACTAGGACCCAGCGTGAGGCGTTTTTAAATAGAACTACGGACCATACAATTCGAAAGAGTTTCTCGGGCAACTTTTAAAACGTTAGTAGCTCTTGGTTTGAAAAAAAAATCGATCCGTTAATGTTATGAAACAATATAAAATATATGGGTAATTACAGGGATGTTGCAGCTTTAGAAAAGATTCTTCAAGGCAAAAATATTGCACAATATATTGACGAATGTTTCATCAAATAAAATTGACATAATCATGAATCGGAGATCATTAAAATTACAAATATAACAGTATAGATAAAATATTATTTAAAAAAAATTAAGGGAGCATCCTACATAATATTAAAAATTTATACAGGGTGTCTCACCGGGAACTGAATCGATCGATATAGAGAAAAGTATGCATCAGAAAATTTTGAAAATTTAGATAATTACTAATGTCGGTGTGGCCAATCCAACTAAAATAATTACAAGCAGCTGGCACTTCCGCTTATACCAGAAGTCGATACCAACTTGCTTATTTCAATTGGAACACCTTATATATTTTAGGGTTTTGAAAAGAGTCGAAAATATGTAGCATATCCTACACCTAAACCTAGCCGCTTCAGAGATATTTGACATTTTATGGAAAATTTGACAGGTGCAACGGTTTGCAAGAACCGTTATAACTTTCTTCGTGTAAAAGATCCTCATTTGCTTCTTGTCACATAAAAAGAACACAAGGTTGACATTTTGTTAACTTCAAACCACGAAAACTTGTTTAGGTCAAATGGAACACCTTGTATTTTTTTACGTCAAGTTGTGTAAAATTGAATTCCCTTTTTTCTGATATTAGCATTGTGGGGGTTAAAGTTACAACTTTTTGAAATATTTACGATTTTATTAGAAATTCATGAATTGTTGTAATCATTTCATCAAAATAGCCATGATTAGAAACAATCAGTCATTATTTTATGCTAAAAAATGCCAGCACATTCAAATTACACCCACAAAGACTAATTTGTTTATTATTTATGGAGAATGTGATAAAATAATATCAAGAACTTGCAGCGCATTTGCTACTCGATATCCAGAAAAACGGTAACCGTCACCAAACACTGTAAAACGCATACTGGAAAATTTAAAAAATTATGGCTCTGTCAAGGCAAAAATGCAAAGACGAAAACATTGAAATAGTCATTCTGGGATATTTTCATGCATTTCCAAGGATGTCATTAAGACAAGCTGCTCTGGAATCGGGACAATGCAAGGATTCAATTCACAGAATCTTATTAAAGCATAAGTTCCACCCGTTTTCATTCCATATGGTTCAAGGATTAAAAGAAACAGATTTCCTAGGAAGACAGAATTTTTGTGAGTTTATTCTAATAAGGTCTGAGGGTCACGATTCTTACTTGGGAAATATATGGACAGATGAAGCAAAATTTACTAAAAATTGACTTTTTAATAGACACAATTCGCATTATTGGAGTGACTCAAATCCTCATATATTCAGAGAGCGAAACTTTCAGGAAAGTTGGCAGTTCATGTTTACTGTGCCATAACAAACGATAGAGTGGTGGCATTACAATTTTATCAGGAAAATTTAAACGGTAAATTAAATTTTCTCTTCTGCTAATATGTATAGGTAAATTTTTGTTTTTTTTTTAGGTGAAAGATATGTGAATATCTTACACAATTTGAATAATAACTATTTAGAAAATTTACCTCTCGCCGAACATAGAAACATTTTTTATCAGCACGACGGTGCTCCCCCACATAACGCATATTTAATTAATAATTATTTACAAGAAACTTTTTATGATCAATGGATTGCCAATAATGGACCTTCTTATGGGCTCCTCCCTCGACCGATTTATCAGTTCTGGATTATTTCATTTGGGGAACTCTTAAAAATAAAGTTTATGAGAGCCCATTAACAACCATTGAAGATTGTATGCAAAGAGTAAGAAATGCATTTCAAAACATACCACGGGATTCAATTAGAAGAGCTACCCATGAGGAACTAATCCGAAGGCGCGAAAAATGTGTCGAGGTTCGAGGGCGGAATTTTGAGCAATTATTAAATTAAAATGAAATCATATTTTAAATTGATCTTATCTCTGCTATTTTAGTTCATGCTATATCTTCAATTTGATTAATACGCATGTTACAGTGTTAGTGTTATTTTGCGTCTTTGTGGATATCGAGTAGCAAATGTGCTGCAAGTTCTTGATATTACTTTATCACATTCTCCATAAAAATAAACAAATTTAAAAATTTTTCGTTGATATAATTTAAACGTGCTGGCATTTTTTGACATAAGATAATGACTGATTGTTTCTAATCATGGCTATTTTGATGAAATGATTACAACAATTCATGAATTTCTAATAAAATCGCAAATATTTCAAAAAGTTGTAACTTTAACCCCCACAATGCTAATATCAGAAAAAAGGGAATTCAATTTTACACAACTTGACGTAAAAAAGTAAAGGGTGTTCCGATTGACCTAAACAAGTTTTCGCGGTTTGAAGTTGACAAAATGTAACGCGAAAAACGGAACACTTGGTATGATATTATTGAATTTATTTCAGTAGTATAACGCAGTTCTCCTTGTGTTCTTTTTATGTGACAAGAAGCAAATGAGGATCTTGTACACGAAGAAAGTTATAACGGTTCTTGCAAACCGTTGCACCTGTCAAATTTTCTATAAAATGTCAAATATCTCTGAAACGGATAGGTTTAGGTATAGGATATGCTACATATTTTCGACTCAGAATTTTATGCTCTTTTCGAAAACCCTAAAATATATAGGAGGTTCCATTTGAAATAAGCAAGTTGGTATCGACTTCCAGTATAAGCAGAAGTGCCAGCTGCTTGTAATTATTTTAGTTGGATTGGCCACACCGACATTAGTAATTATCTAAATTTTAAAAATTTCCTGATGCGTAATTTTCTCTATATCGATCCATTCAGTTCCCGGTGAGACACCCTGTATAAAAACTTATACTCTACAATCTATTGAGAGATCATATGCACAATATTTATTACGTTTTTAAGAAAGTAGTTAAAATTCAATTTATATTTATTTATACGCTCCGTTTTATCACAATTGCTTTTAAAGTATATATTTTAAAATCATCCACTTAATGATAGGAAACTGCCAGACCAAGTAATTTCTTCTTTTATCTTTTTTTTGTTGTTATTACAGCTATGTGAATTATTAGTTACATTTGATATGTATATAGACGAAAATACAACATTTTAATCATACTTTCGATATGTTACCAGTTATTCCCGCTGTGATGCTTTTTTGGACACTATACTTCACTTTAATTACAAGATTTCACTATCATATTTATATTTCTAAGTCACTTCTACTTAGCTATCTCTCGCCTGACTCAGGACCCTCAAGCGTTTATGGTTGGTCCCTACAGACTTGGAGAGGATTAGGAAGTACTTTCTCGTATCTTGTCATCCATATAATCGAGCACTCCACACTACATCAAATGATATTAACATATTTAACCTAACGAACTAACCTAAAGAAATATTCCTATTACGCATTTTAGTTGTTAACAAAGTATGTCAAGGGCAAGGGAAATTATCTATCATAAGCAACTATACTACATCAAATAATATTAACATATTTAACTTAACGAACTAAATTTAAAAAAATATTCATATTACGTATTTTAGTTACTAACAAAATGTACTAAAAAAACCCCTAAAAAGTTGATTCGAACCCTCGACCTCAGTGAGAATCAAATCAAACAAAATTTTATTGAAATTAGTACATAATATTGCCTCTCCGGAGACTACCTTGCCACCACCCATGCAACCACCGCGCTGTTCACGGTGGCGGATTACATGGCTAGGCATGGCGGCTCCGGTTCGGCTAAAAGAAAATGGGGAGAGAAGTCCTGGGTCCTTCTGTTAAACAAATTAAAGAGAACAATATAATTAAAAACATTTAAAAAATTAAATTTAACAAACGTTAAAAACTAATACTCGAAGCTGTCGCACTGTACTGAACTAATTTTGCTGCTGATACAGGTACCCAAATCTAAAACGGGAAACCTTCATCGAAATGAGGTACTGCAGGCGCAAGGCTGCCTAAACTCAGGTTAATCGAAATTTTGAGTTTCTTAGAAATTATGTAGTAAAGAGAACGATAACAAGAAAAAGACAAAAACGTACAAAAAGAGATCAAGAACACGAGACAAAATGTACAAACAGAAAGGAAGAGGGGGACAGAAAAGATTTAAAGATACGAAAGGTATGAAATAGCAGTAAAGGTGAAGCGGAAGTTATATATAGTAGGTGAAAGTTTAGCATCTGGTATGATAGGGTGTGTTTGATCCGAAATGGTGCATTATACGTGTGAGAATCGGGCAACCTAACCACTACACCACGGACTGCTGATGAGGAACCTACATACTTCTTACTATATCAATTAGCACTACCACGCACTCCATGGATGACATCACATCCAAGGCGTTCGTGATTTGGAGTGCACCCAACGCTGAAAATAGCGTGCACTCTGGAGTGCACCTAGTCATTAGGTATAATGCATATAGTTTAACCACGAAATTAATACAAATAATTTTTTAAACCGCACTACACAAGATGAGTAAGGGGAATTCGAAAAACGTAGTTTCCAACTACCATCCAAGGAATAGCTGACTTTGAGCAACAAACGGCATAGAAAGATGCAGTATGACAATTTTTTATTTCAGTTCCTAATAGCTAGGTTCATGCATCTATGTGTTCGCTTTGAACATATTTGGCTTTTAAATGTTTCTAAGAGTGAATTTAAAAACTATTTCCGCTGAAATTAATTGTATAATGTACATTTTATACTACCAATATCAATATCAATACACATTATATATATTTTTATTGTTTAAAATAATACAATGTATTGTCAGGTCCCGGCCCAGAGCCAATCCGCCCACCACGGTGCGGAGCGCCGCGGTAAATGTCGGGTTGAATGGGGCGAGGTTGCTTCAACTTAAAACTGTGAACAAAAGTGCCTAAATCTAAAAATCTAAACGTATAATCTAAAATACCCTAAAGACCCAGACACTAACATAAACACCCATCACCTTTTATTTTCATTTTCATTGTAGTTTCTAGTTAAACGGCTCCAGGCGCAAAACGCATTTCCGAGGAATTTTCGAATCGGCAGCGGCTGCCTTCGATGCAAGACCTTATCTGGAATAGGAAACGCTCTTCGTTGCAGTTCCTAAAAAAATTCTTAGGAATCTTATTCATTAGGCTAGTGTAACATTTTGGGTAGGACGCGATTTTTCCTTTTTGTTGCGATGGAATTAAGTTTTTGGGGTAGGTGGCTACCGCATTTGGCCATCATCTTGAAATATTGCACAAAAAATTTGCAAAACTGTTTTTTGTTGAGAAATAAGTTCTCTGCAAATATTGTCTGAAAGTTATTTGTGGCATTCTACGAATATTTTTTCCTATTATTTGGGTTTTCTACCACATGTATTATTATCCTCTTCAAAACAAATCACCGAATCTACAAAATAATAGAATTATTGGAAAAAAACCTCTGCGCCCGTGACGTTTACGCCAAAGGAAAAGTCAGAGGTTATGTTCTGCCACTTTACTTGTAACTTTTCGTCGAAAATTCAATAATAAAAAAGTTATAAGTCAAAGAAAATAGAATTTGGTTAAAACATTATAAAGGTATACCGCTTAAAAGATAGTTATTTATAACTTTTTTATTATTCAATTGTCAACAAAAACTTACTCATGCAAAGTTTTAGAGAATTCGCATCTCAACAAATAGTTATTTATGCAACAAGTGTGTAAAGTGATACTTTTTTCACGAATGTGAAAAAGGCATTTTACAGACGAGTTGCATACACAATATCTTCTACTACAGCAGTGGTTACCAAAAATATATGAATAAATTGGAATACAAAAATTTTACAAACCTTTATCTACGGTTGTGTAAAAAGTAACAGTTTTTTACATCATTTCCAGTGTAAGAAGTGGCCTTTTATAAGAAACTGTGCAATAAAAATTTTTATTGCACGATTTCTAAAAAATTTATCAATAACACACCATCGTTGAATCGTTTATACATACTGTTTTCGTGACTCAGGTATTAAAGTGGACGTTGCCATCTCCATAACTTCTGGGGGAGTATTTTGAAACTCTTTTACATTACTACAATCACCATTAAACATTATTAACTTGATATTCTAATTCAAACATTCAAGAACAACAATGGCGACTTCAACTACGCCATTTTACTTATAGTATCGTTTCCTTAGTTACTGTCATCACAGATTTTCAGTCACGACCATGAAGTAACATAATTAGAATGGAGATTTCAACTACAACTCGAATAATACTAACCGTCAAAGTGACATTCACAAAAAATTGATACAGTTTTACAAATATTCGTGAAAAATTGCCTATTTCTTACAATAATTGGAACGATCAAAGATAAAACATTGTAAGACACACTTGTAAAAAGCCTCTTTATTGCACGAATGGCTGGATTCAAAATACGAGCGAAGCGAGTGTTTTTAAATGCCATGAGAATGGCTTTTTGCACTTATATCTTAAATAACTATTCTGCGAATTTTTTTGTAAGACCAACAGTTACGGAGATATTACGCAAAAACCGTTTGCACCCTTATTTTCAACATGACAGCCAAATGGGGTTGCTGCCGACTCCGAAAACTCAATTTTAAACTTCGTCCTATCCAAAATATCACCCTAAATGTAACATTTCAATGGATTAATTATTGTACGGTTTACATAAACACATACTTCTTTATCAATGTTTTATGTAACTGAAAAACAAGTAAGAATGTAGACAAATAAAAAAATAATCAATTATAAGCTGATATATCGCGCTTTAACTTAACTCTGTAAATGATTTTGTGATATCACGCTAATGGCAAATAATACTAGTTCCATTGCATGCTCAGCGACGATTAACATATACCATTTAAAGCGGCGCGCGAAATTTATTTCTAAGATAATTGAAGATTTCATTTGATTCACTTAAGAGAAAAGAAGAAGTAGCATTTCTTGATACGTCTTTCGACATCGCATCGTTATATCTGCAGGCCTAGATTCTACGTCTCTATAGCCTCGTAATATCGAAATAAAAATAATACTTTCTTTGGCCATCTGTCGTGTTTTCACCAGTTTTGATTTCTTTTAATTTCGGTAACTCTGAATCGTATCTCGCGAGGAATTAATCAAACGCGTAATTTGATCATAGAAATTGAGATAACGTGGAATTGGGAATTAGGAAAGTATTTAAATATGATAACCACTAATGTAGCTGTTAATTAATCCTAGTGATTACGTATAAGAAATGATATAGAAGGATTTTAATTTCATACTTAATTACTGTGTTAAATTATATCCAGCAAATATTATATATTAATAATTATTACTTGTCCACGCTGCTTAAGACTTCATTATGAATATTTTGCATATTTATTGCCTCCTCATCTATAACTATAACGAGGCGCTGCAAATATACGGGATATTCGAAAAATATATACCTATTTCCAACTTTGTAAATAGAATTTGCTAATTTTATACGAAGCGGATGAAATCAAATTGTATTCGAATATTTCGGGTATTAAAAATAAATGAAGGTGGAACATTTTCCATAAGTTAATTGAAATCCTTGTTGGAAACTACATAATACATAAAACATCAAAACAAACTAGAGGAGAAACAATTATATATAAAAATCGGTACAGCAATGTTTAAAATATTGAATAACTTGAGAAAAAAAGATTAAAGCCTGATGGAACTATTGGATTTGCCTATGAAAGGTGGCCTGGTAAAACTTGCCATCGGTTTTATTTTAGGATCATTTCCTATTTGAAAACTTGAAATACCACTGAATTTAGTCCATGCTGACATAAGACGTAAAATTTATATAAATTCGCCTTCAATTGTGGTAATCCTGTAGTGCTATTTTATGCACCTACGAAATGTGGGTCGTAGTTTTAGTACCTTAAAGGTGAAGAAAACGAAGAAGAAGATGAAGTAGGCAAAGAAGACGGAAAAGACGAACAGAGCGAAGAAGATTGAAAATTAACAGAATTATGAATTTATGCTTTCACTTATCGAATTATATTCGCTTTAAAATTTAAATGGAGCTAATCAGCATGTACATGTGACGTAATATTGTCTAAAAAATATATTTCCGGCCTGAATAAGGTGGTTTTAGCAAAATTCTGAAATACGTAAACATAAACACATCACATATGTAGTAGACAACCCCCAAATCTAAAGCCAAGGGGCTTACATATTTGAAAAACGCAGACTACATCCATCCCACCGACATTACCAGTGTCGGTTCCGGAGATCGACCCGAAAATATAGCAGTGTCTGACCAAAACGAATTTGCCATATAACGCGCTATAGCCGACTGAGCTACTGTGTACTGAGCTATTTTGCTGAATGCTTTTATTATTCATTTTACGAGGATACTTTGGTTTGTGTCTTTAGTGGAAAAATATAGCATTTCAGTTTTTGAATTATTTAATAATAAGCCATTGCCATAACAAAATGTTTCCATATTTTGCACTGCAACATTTGCATAGGAACTGAGTTCCATCATACTCGGAGCAGAGACAGCAGCAAATCATCAGCAAATAAAAACACAAACGATCCATCAAAACAGCCAACAATATCATTTATAAAAATCAAAAATAGCAATGTCCCCAGAACATTCCCTTGGGGGACACCTATGGTGATTTGGCTAGTGTAGGATTTATGAATAATACCCTTGTTCCTTATAGCAACTTCTTGTGTCCTATCCACCAGATATGTTTTCACCCAGTCTAAAGCATTATCTTTTGTCCCATATTTATCAAGTTTCAGTAACAGCAGATTTAGATTGACTGTATCGAAGGCACGTTTTAAAAAAATATGCAGGCGGTATTATATTTTACGTCAATGTTATTTAAGATATAATTGTACAGGGGAAAAACGGCATGCTTAGTGAACAGCCTTTTCTGAAGTCAAATTCCTCCCAGTTAATATATTTTCAGTCTTCAAGTAAGCTGAGAGTTTACCATGAAAAGATTTTTCATAGATTTTAGAAAATGGAGATATAGATATATATTTCTATACTACTTTTAATTTCGTTAAATAGTCAAAAAAGGCAAATTGAGTGGTATTCCCCATTAAATAAGCATATAACCCAAATACCATAAGTCATAGAAATTGTAAATGTTACGTTTGTTTATATTAAAAATTTAATAAGCATCGTTATGAAAAGACTTTCTAATATTTTTATATCGTAGTTTAATTTTTATCTAATTTAAAATATTCATTACCATGACTATAAAACTCGTTTTATTATATTGCAATTTTCTGTTATAGTAGAATAAAATTATAGATAACAATCGTACATTTTGCTTACAAGTGGTTCCTATTTCAAAATTATGTCTATATTGTAAATATATTCAAATTTATTGTATTGTACTTACAATAGAATTTCTTTGCAAAAATCTAAAATTATACAAAAAGATCCGTTGAATAAAATCACAATATTTCTTAAAATAAGTATATAAATAATGAATTGAAATGTATTTTATGTGACAATAACAAAAAAATAGTTTGTGAATAATTGAAAATCATAGAACGTGACCTTCAATCTTATGCTGGACATTCTTTTTAAAAATAGACTCTAAAAAGGAAATTAAATATTTGTTTTGATTTTAATTTTAAAACCATCATACATATATTTAAATAATGTTCAAATTGCATAATAATTTCGTGTAATGCAATTTATTAACCAGTTTAACGATGAGTGGAATAAAGTTGTAAAATAATTTTTATCTTCATCTTCACTGATGTGTTATGAAATTAAAGAGGTTAAACAAATAACCAAGCAACAGTTGCGCTTTTCTGTACTATCACGTTTCAAATAAAAATATGTGATTATTTTAAATTACAATAATTAATGGGTTAATATGTTGCCCGTTGATTACTTTACTTACTTTACTTAGTTTACCAAAAAATAACAATAATTTTTTGCAAAATATTTCTGAATTTACCAGTAAATCGCTCAACTATATAAAATAACTCAGTATGTATTATTTATAATAATAATAGTAATCCTTATTCCCAATCACAGATAAAATTAAATGATAATAATACAAGTAACTAACGAGTGCGTCAACAATTCTATAGAAATAAATAGCATACATAAACATAACATATAAAGTGAAATACGTATGTAATAATAAACTACATATAAAAAACTAAAAGATCGCACTAAATGTAATTCGTTGATATCATACAAACACTTTTCTGTTATAGTTCAGAATCACTTCCTAATCTGTTCAATTTATCCTTAAAATCCAATACACGTTCCTCTCAGTGGAAATTATCTAAGACAGCACCAGTTTTCAAGAAAGGTGACCCGTCCGAAATTTGTATTAACTATCGTCCAATTGTCATGATTTGTAGCTTTGCCAAATATTTTGAAATGTTTGACTACGCTTTTTTCATTGCAAACACTTGATCACAGATACGCAACATAGTTTTGTTCAAGGCAGGTCCACTGTTACCAACTTATTTTGTATGACAGGATTCTTAACTGATGATATCGGTGAGCGATTCGCAGACGTGATCTGCATCGATTTTTCAAAAGCATTTGACAGAATTGATCACAGTATTCTATTGCATAAACTGACTAATTTCGGCTTCTCTATATGCTCCTGTAGATTTTTTTCAAATCCTACTTCTCAGATAGGATCCAGCATCTTGTGTATCGCGGTTGCAATTCTTTCGTTGGGCGTACCGCAAGGATCAGTTTTAGCACCTCTTTTCTTTATCATATTCATTAACGATACTGTTGACAGCCTGACAGTAACTTGTCTTCTTTATGTTGAAGACTTAAATTTTTTTTGTAAGGTTGCAACTATCGATGGCTGTTTTGTATTTCAACACAATTTAATTCACGTTAAGGATTGGTGCTTAATAAATAACTTACTGTCTGAAAGTTATTTGTGGCATTCTACGAATATTCTTTCCTTTTATTTGGGTTTTCTACCACATGTATTGTCCTCTTCAAAAACAAATTACCGAATCTACAAAATAAAAGAATTATTGGAAAAAAGCCTCTGCGCCTGTGAGTTTACGTCAAAGGAACAGTCAGAGGTTATTTTTTTACAAATAATATAAATCGGAATAACCACAGAGATAATGTATTTTGCTGACGTTTCGGAAAGTAGTCTCTATCCGTTTTCAAAAAACATTTATTTACTGTGTATGTCAAATAAATTCCACACTCTCGATGGAGTTGTGGTCTACTATAAGTGGGTCGTTTCTGATGGGGTGTCTGCTAACTATCATCATTTTGGTTTTGGTGGTGTTAATATTAATATAAGGCCATAATGTTTTCCGATGTTGTTAATTTTATTGATAAGTATTTGGAGGTATTCAAGATTATCTGCGAGTATTGCTGTATCATCGGCATATCTCAAGTTATTAATTGGTGTTCCATTTACTTTAATGGCTCGATGTTCGTTTTCAAGTGCTATTTGAAAGATTCTTTCAACGTATATGTTGAATAGTAGAGATGATAAGATACAGCCTTGTCTGACCCCCTTGATTATTGATGTTTCATTTGTATATAGTGAGTTATTTATTCTGAGATCTGCCATTTGGTTCCAATATAGATTGTGTATTATTCTTAGGTCTTTGTCATCTAGGCCTATATCTTTTATAATATTGATAACAGCAGGTCATGGCGTACGTTATCGAAGGCCTTCTGGTAATTAATAAAGCAAATCAATATATCCCTTCTCCAACCAAATTGTGTGTCATCAGTTACTGCTTCGCATTTCATGTATGTTCTATTGCGGATAATTCGTAGAAAAGTATTGAGGGTGTAGCACATAAGGCTAATGAGTTTGTGTTCTTCGCATGTTTTAGAATTTGGCTTTTTCGGTATTGGCACGAAAGTAGATTTTAGCCAATCCTTTGGAATGTTACCTGTATTCTATATCGTATTAAATAGTTTGTCCAGTTGTTTGGGGTTCATTAGCTTCAAGATTTCAGCCGGGATATTGTCTTGTCCGGGTGATTTCCTATTTTTGAGTTGGGTCAGTGCATAGGATATGTCGGACCGCTAGGATCTTCTGCTTTTTCCAATTGAAGAATGCGGTTGTCTTCAAATGTGTTTTGTGTATATTCCTCCCAAATGTTGCTTAGTTCTTTTATGTGGTTGTTTCTTGTTGGACTAATTTAATTAAATGAAACCCATGATATTTGAAGGGAAGTCATTGAATAGAAATAAATGGATGAGGTTAAATTGATAAATAAAGGTGCAAGTAAATAAACATTAAAATTGGAGGATATTTACCACATTTGTCTAACCCACATATTTATTTTGCATTGCAAAATTCGGAATTTCTTATCCCACGCACAATGGTAATAAATATCTTAGGGCTCTTATATTTTATTGACAGTACGCCCTTCTAATACTCTTCTAAATCAAGTAAGGGCTCAGTGACTCAATGCTTATGTGTTAGGCTTGCAACCAAGGACTCCCGGGTTCGAATCCTGGCTAGGGTATGGATGTTTAGTAATGTTTCTCATATGTT
Source organism: Leptura quadrifasciata (assembly GCA_963675555.1). Lineage (NCBI taxonomy): Eukaryota > Metazoa > Arthropoda > Insecta > Coleoptera > Cerambycidae > Leptura > Leptura quadrifasciata. The sequence goes on from OY776675.1 coordinate 147,790,354, forward strand.
ACCGAGTTGGTAGAAGTGGACTAGATCAGGTTGTGTGAGAGTGACAACACAGTTAGTTGCTGTACCACTTCTGCTGAGTTTGAGTCTCAGCTGCGGGCTGCGGCAGATGGCAATGTCGTAGAAAATGGTCGTTGTATAATTATCTATGTGTATGTGTCCTGGTTGAGTGGTGGATTAGGTAATGCTAAACTCCGTTAGGACGTTAACCTAAATTAGGCTTTAAAATTAAAAAAAAAAGAAAACCCTTTAGTAATTGTTGTTTGTAAATTGCTATACAATATGGATTATTATTTTATTTGAAAAGGTACAAAACTAAAATAAATAATTACTAGTCTGTTGATGTGAAGCACTATCATTTCTTTTATATTCCTGCCAACCAGTTTAAAATTGAAATATTGTTAAATTATATATATGCATGTTTTATATAAGCATTTAAATTGCTACTGTAAATTATGAGTTTGCGAATAATTTTCTCAGCTAACCCTTAGAAATAAATAAATAGTCTATTCTATTCTATTGTCGGCTGACTGAAGGGATTTTGCCAATTTTAAAGCACTAAAGCGTTGGAATACGAAGCTTAACTAACACGAAAACAAAATAAAATAAATGCCAAGGCTACTAGTAACACTTATTTTTTTGTTTGTGCTAGACTGGAACAATCCTATCGCACTATTGCAAACTTGCAAACATTATATAAACAACTATTTGCCATTCCAGCTGTTACGTAAGTAGAAAAAAAAATTAAGAATGGTCAAGGTTCTTTCTCAGCATCGTAATCTACAATCGGCAGGTAGTTTGGTTTCCTAGGTATTTATAAACTACCTTGACTGTTGGCTACCAGTGGTTTCCGTTTCCTGAATCAAAAGTAGTTTTTTACGTCGCTCTGTTTTGATAAGCATTTCGGAAGCTTTCATTCATTTAAACAATGCCAGTTCTAATAATTTAACTGGTGCATTATGATAGTTTCATGAGGTCAGGGTGTGGTTAATAGCAATTTTATAGAATGACATAAATTGTGCAGCTACACAGCATAGACAATTTGAAACAATAGTTGAAACACGGGGGGTGTAGTAATTCAGGTTGATATTAGCTTAAAGAAGAATCAGTGAAGATGGTTTATTACCAGGGGTCGAAACTTGGGCTGTCTTTCTCATGTAATGGACAGCTATAATGATTCTATGTTTGTAATACTTTTACTATTTCAGAACAATACAGATCAGAGACGAGACTCAAAATAAGGCACACACAGCGTTTTAGTAACATATTGACAATATTTACAGATCAAAGAGAAAAAAAATCAACTTACGATATGATAGGTTTGGTATTCAAGTAAATTAAAATTTAACTACCCTAGTATCAGGACGGTATTAAACTTTTTAATTGTTAAGCAATAATTCCTGCTATGATAGTGAACTAGGTTTTAGTACAAAATGACAGCAAAATGACAGTAAGCGATGATACACCCATACAACAGTAATGAAAGCAAATTAGACAGTATGACTAGAAAAGCAACATGGCGGCTCGACACGTGCAACAGTAGGTAATTTTCACCAACTTTTGACAGACAGATAGTTATTTAAATTTTAGAACTTCTAACACAATAAAATAATTTTGAATATTACGGAAAAGATAGACTTTAGAAATTTGACGTTGTCAACCTGGTGATTGAATGTTTAATTGTTAAACAAGGCTCAGTTGGAGTGTCCCACTTAAAGGCAGCGTCCCCAACTGAAAAATTGGCAGACAAATGTCCCGGTGTAAATACTAGTGCATAGAAGATTTATTTAACAAACAAGTATTGCATGCATAATTTTTCTATAAAAGATCACATATATATATATATGTAAGTAGTAAGCTAGGACCTAGCATAGTTCCTTGGAACCCCAGTTCTTATTATTTTTGTTGCGCTGTGAGCGTTATCTCTTTTGACTTGCTTTGGTCTGTTGGCTAGAGAGTCTTCAAATAAATCATATACTTTCCATCTGATACCTACTTTGTCTAGTTTGCTTAATAGATGAATAAGAGATACTGTGTCAAGGCCTTTTGTAAATCTAAGAAGATGTCCAAGACTTTCTTGTTCGATTCGAAGTTACTTAGTTGTCTGTTGAAGCGGTTCTTCAGTACCAACATTCTTCTGGAATCCATATTGATTTTTTGATATTATATTTTTTTCTAGGAATGACCGAAGTTTTTTGTTTGGATACTTTTCAAAAATATTGGCAATATTATTTATTAACGATATCGGGCGATAGTCTGTCATATCATTTTTACTGCCATTTTTATATATTGGTGCCACAATCCTTTTTAAAAAAATTTCAGGAATTATAGAGTTTTTAAACATACGATTAATAATGTAGGCAATAGGCTTACTAATGTGTTTGCATACGAGTTTTAAGAATTTCGTTGTTATACAGTCTTTCCCTGGCGAGGCGTTGTTTTTCAGGTTGGATATTACGTCTTCTTTTCGCGGTCACATACGTCCTCCAGAAACATTGAATTAAGATTTCCATTTATGTTTTCGTTCTCTGCAAGGTTTTGTGTTTGACTGGGAATTTCTCTTGTGTTTTGTTCACCGACTTCAATGACGAAATCGTTGAAAGCATTGGCTATCTCTTTTTATGGGTTATTTGCTTATCATTCTCAATGATTTCGTGTATACCATCGGTACATTTTTTGTTACGATTTTCTTATACTTATTCCAAAAGGTTTTAATTTTTTTTATAGTAATTATTTTTCGTGGCTCTAATTAGCGTTGTTACGGTATTTCTATATTTATTATAATATTCTTTTAGTTGTCAGTTTTATTTGTTTTTCACTAGTTTTCGTTTACGTTTGTCACGTTTTGCAACAACATATGGGGCTATTTTATGAATTGCAACAACTTTTCCTAATAAACTTTTGTTCCATCTCCATTTTAAGAGGTTCTTCCTTATTTTGCAACTGAACTGTCCAAAAGTAAAATTATATAAAGCAACACTTTTCTCGGCAAATCAAAAATAAGAAAATCTATAAGAATGCAGTATCCCATCCGGGAACACACTATGTATTCATGTATACACATTAAGATAATTTCCCTGGATGCTAAACGGCAGTTACGAAGCATTGGCGATGATCTGGAGGATTCATTGCTGAAATGTTCAGACTATTTTATCTATTAATTTAATAAACTTTGCCCTACTACTTCACATTGATTTCTTATTACGTATAAACATGCGAAAAGTGAATTTATTTGAAAACTATACCGATTCGGTACTAAATTAATTTTGCATTTAAAATTGCAAATATGTTTATTATTATTGTTTCGTGAATAATTGAAAAATAAATGGAATACTGAAAATAATGAAGTGAATGTCCAGAGCGTAAAAACTAATAAACCTTTAATGGGTACCTGCATTTTAATTTTTTTTTTCTTACAATCTAATCACGGCTTTGTGCAACCATCGTGGAAATGATTAGAAATATGGAATTGTATTTGAATTGATATGTACGATGCATTATGCGGGTAATAACTGGCAATTACCTTAATTGCACACGATAAAGAATGCGCTTTTTGTGTATCGGCATTCCTGGCTCATCCTATTATTGACTAACTTTACATGTGACACTCAGTTACATAATTAGCATCTTTCATAAGTGAAACTTGTTTGTGGCGAAAATCAATGCAAGTGTGAAATTTTCTTGATTCTTAGTATTCCATCCTGCAGGCTATATTTAACAGTTGCGAGATTTTGTTAACGGAAAGGAATTTGCCGGTAATGTATGGAACTGAACTGATTTGAAATCGTAATGATAAAATAATTCAAGAGGAATTAATTAATTGATATATACGTGTACAGTGTGTGCAAATTATAAATTTGCTTCTTCTTAATATATTGAAATTTCAGATATTTAATATTAATATACAAGATTTCGTTAAATATCATAGACAACTTTAACGTCCATGAGTGTAAGCGCATCTTAGAATTTCGTGTTAAGTGAGTATATAAAAATAAAATACAAATGAAAAGAGAAGAAGGCGGGGACTACATATGATAAGTTGTTAATCTTTTATTTGCATTATTAATAAATGCATTTTTTATAATGCATGCATAATGAATTGTTAGCTTCAATAAAGCTCAACTTTACTGAAAAGGAACAGGATGTTCTCAACTCCCTAACAAAGGAACCTTGAACCGTACCTGGACATATTTCACCTGAATAAAAACTTCAAGGAGAGTCTAATAATGGTCTGACACCCGTCAACAAAAAGAATTGGATCAGCGGAGAAGATTATAAAATGTGGACCTAACCAACTGAAATAGGTACCCAGAAATATATCTGACAAGAGAGGAGTTAAAAGAGTAGCATGGAGCTTGACCAAAAGGATATACACCATCTTCATTTGACCAATAATGACATTTGGGGTTAAGAATGAGATAACCAACAACAGGAGAAATCCGGGAAGAATCGAAATGGGTATCGTTTATTGCTCGCAAAACAAGGGCTAGGGACTATAGTCAACGTCAACATTAAATAGGAAGGAAAATATTTACAAAAAGGCTATAAACATACTTAACGAAGTATTTGGGACATGTTCAAAGAATGAACTTAACACATTTGCCGAAGAAAGCACTAACAACAATAAACTAAATGTTAGGAGTCCATGCTACAGATATTTGAGTTTTTATTATATGATCAAGTATATAATCACGTAAATTCGTCTATAATAATACAACAACATGGATTAATGAAAGGTAGATCTACGTATTTAATATCATTAGATGCAGGGGTTTTAAAATGTTTCCAAAGTTATAATTTAGATAGTGAAATAGTGGACAAATTGGCTTTAAATAAGTTCTCTAATGATTTGCTTTAGTTTATTAAGTCATATTTATGCGGCAGAGTCCAAATTGTGCACTATAAGAATGGCTTTAAATCCCATAAAATAAGTGTAGAATCTAGACACCCACAAGGACCTGTTTTGGGACCACTGTGTATTAATAAAATCATAAATGACATTAACAGTAATAGCAATATCGATTTTAGGCAAACAACATAAAACTTTTTGGGAATATTTACAATTGGAAAGTAATTTTGTTAGATTAAACACTTGTACATTTTATTTATTTACGTATAAATACATTTACATGGCAGACAATAGCATTAGCAATTAAAATAAACATTATATGAAAGAGATGTGAAGACAAATAACTACAAATACTAAAGACTAAGAACAAGTATAATATATACGTAAAAATATGATTATTTATAAGGATTACTGCAGTGTAGCACGTTTTGCCTGATTTTTAAAACCATCAAGAGATTTATTATTAAATAAATCAAGTTCGTTGTAGAATTTGTTCACAGTTGAACTTATTCTATTTACAGGACTCAACATTGCATACGTTGTTCTACAATAAGGTATAGATAAAATGGACACATTTCCAGTGTTGAAAGATGGTACCCTAAAACACATAGACTCCAAGCAATCAGGAGAACTGATGTAATTGTTGATAATTTTGAATGCCAAACAAACATCGTAATATTGACGCCTGGTATATAAGGAATAGATACCCAAATATAATTTCGTTTCCTCGCACTTTAAAAAAAAAAATCCCCTTGTGCCAAGTGTATAGCACATGAATCGAATGAATTTATTTTGAACAGATTCGAGCCTATTGATATATACGTTGTAGTAAGGTGACCAAACAATGTTGGAGTATTCCATAACAGATCTAGCCAGAGAAATATATAATGTTGTTAACGCACGAGGATCTGAAAAGTCTTCAGCCATTGTTTTAAGAAACCCCAACATTTTATTTGCTTTCGCAATAATTTTTTCAAAATGCCCTGAGAAAGAAAGTTTAGAATCAAATATAACTCCTAAGTCTTTCACAGTGGTTACATTACGTAATCTCAAATTGTTAATGCTGTAGTCAGAATTAATGGGTGACAGCCTGCGAGTAAACTACATGGAATAGAATTTCTCGACATTAAGAATCATATCACTATCAACAAACCAAGAATAAATTGTTTGAAGATCTTTTTGAATCTGTGCACAATCAACCTGAGAACAGATATTACTAAATATTTTCAGGTCATCCGCAAACAGTAAACATTTACATTCGATACACTTAGCAATGTCGTTGATGAGCAAGTTAAACAATAAGGGACCAATATGGGAACCCTGAGGCACTCCAGATGTTACCGAAAATGACTCAGATGTATAACCGTCAACGAGAACTTGTTGAGTTCTCTCAGAGAGATACGACTGAATCCACGATAATAAAGGAGGACCAAGTCCAATGCTATGAAGTTTTTTTTATAAAAAGAGAGTGATTTACCTTATCGAATGCTTTACTAAAGTCCATGTATATGGCATGAACGTCAGCACATTCTACTAATGATTTAACAATGAAATTGGTGTAGATATACAAGTTAGAATCGACAGAACGACCTTGGAGGAATCCGTGCTGCTCTGGAATGATGACATTACTTAAAGAGACACTAATGACTCAAATAGTTTTGGTATTGCAAATAGGTAACACACTGGTCTATAGTTGCTGATGAAAGATTTGTTGCCAGATTTGTAAATCGGAGTTACGTATGAACTTTTCCAACAAAATGGAAACGTGCCCGTTTTTAAGGATTTTGAGCTCCATCCAAAATACATTCAATTGAATTATTTATTTCAAATTCAATAACCTGTCTAAAATAGATTGCTTAGGAGCATTACCTCCTCGTATAGCGAACTGTGGAAAAATTTATTAAACCGTTTTATTATGTAATCACAAACATTTCATCACCCACGATAGCTCAGTCGGCTAGAGCGCGTTATGCGACAAATTCGCTTTGGTGTAACACTGCTCTGCACCTACACTAATGATGTTGGTGGTTAATGATGTTATTTACGTTTTTTCAAAATGTATATTCCCCTTCCGGATAGCATTTGGCTTTGAATTTGGGGGTTGTCTACTGTATGTGGTGTGTTTTGTTTATTTGAAATTGAAATTTAACACACTGTTTAGTATTCTGCCTATAAAACGATATTTTAATTATCGCAGAAGTAGGAGACTTCTTATGCAGTCCAATGAATTTCATATGAAGTTTTTTCTAACACATACCAACACTTCTGAGAGAATGTACTATATTTCCTTCTTTCTGCATATGTAATGTCAAGAAAAGTGAAACTAACCATGAGTAATCATATTTTCTTAATTTGTTACAAAATGTTATAATGTCATAACGAGAATATCAAGGTTAGTTTTGTGATTATTGGTATTTAATGGATATTATTTATGATAATTAGGTAATAATGATACGCAATTAATATTTTAAGAACTATTGCATTATTTTAACAAATTCTCCTCTTTTAATGGACCAAAATAATTTTCTGTGTAACATACCTCCATTCTTCTTAAAGGATTCGTCAGGTTAGATAGTCTAAATGTAGAAGGTAGATATAGGATTTCCATTTTCAGTTGGAAAGGTACATGAATTACTCATCTTCATGGCCGTTAATCAGAAAGGTTTAAAGTTACCCATTAATTTCTGGAATAATTTGAGTAATAATAAATTTCTTGGGTTCTAGAAATATTGCATTTTTCAATTTTTGTACCCTCCTTTAATGATATAATTAATATTCCGGGATCACATTTTTTTTAACATTCTTCCGAAAACTTTACGTCGAAAGGTTCAGATGGCTTATCTACATAATCATCACCAAATTTGCCAAGATTATTAAAAGTATTTTTTGCTACTATAGTACGTAAAGCAGAGATTAATTTTTTTAACGGCCTTGGTGTTACCATTAGCCAGTGTAGCCAACAAAATATAATATATACAATTTTTCTCACACCTAGGATCACAGACCATTCTATAATAACAGTGCACCTTCAAGAAACAAAAGAGAAGAAAGGCTATTTTAAAGCATACAGACGCTTTAAAAATTGTATAGACAAAAACTTTCAGTTTGACTTAATTAGTGCAGGATGGGACTCCAATGTCGATATAATAGCAAATAACCTCACAGAAAGTATACTAAAGACACTGGACCAACATGCTCCAGTAGTAAATACATGGGTGAAATCAAATGCTCAGCCAAAAGGATGGTGGTGTGAATAATTAAGTGATACACTGAAGGAGAGAGACAGATTGTATAAAGAGTTATAATTACAAAAAAGATAAAGGACAGAGAAGCTTTTAAGAAGACAAGAAATGATGAAATGACGTAAGCGTGTTAAGAAAATGCTAAACGGAATATCACCGAGTTAAAATAGAGGAGTGTAGAGGAGATTCCAGTGAAATGTGCAACACGCTAAAAGAGTTACTAAGAGGAAAGCAGATGAAGGTGAAAGATGAAATGAAATTTAAGAACAATATTATTACAGAGGAAGCAAAAATTTGTGAGGAGATTAACACATATTATATCAAATCAATAAATGAAATGAGAGAATGTATACCTAAAAATTATGCAAACAAAAGTGAATTAAATAATGTAAAACCGATAGAAAGTACATGGGATTATTTTGAAATGGTTGACTTGTCTAAACTTCGACAATGGTATATAAATAGTATTCCGAATAAAAGAAGTAGTATGGTACAACAATAAAAATAGTGAAGTTGGCGATTGAAACAATAGGTAACAAGTTCCTAGATTTAATTAATCTCTCACTACAAAAAGGTACAGTGCCGGAAAGCTGGAAAAAAATCGGTTGTTGTACCTATTGAAAAAAACACTATTGTATGCAACGAATTCCGTCCAATAACCATCCTGTCTCCATATGAAAAACTGTTAGAACTTATTGTAAAAGAACAATTACTGAACTTCATATAAATCAATATCCTGACAAAACATCAGGCCGATTTTTGGAAGAAGAAATCCTGTGAAACGGTATTTCATTCAGTGCTAATAAAGAGGAAAAGTGTAATAAACGATGAACAATATGTGGGTGTGGTATTCCTTGACTTTCGACGTGCAGTAGAGACAATTGATAGAGAGGTTTTGCTGAAAAAACTAGAAAAGATAGGTTTAAGCGAACAGTGTTACATTGGTTTCGATCGAGGTTCAATATGGAATACCACAAGGCTCGGTTTTGGGCCTGAAATTGTTTCTTTTGTATATAAATAATATAGCTAATGTAATGCAGGAATGCCAAATTAAAATATTTGCTGACGATAATCTGTTGTACTGTGTTAAGGATGAAATTAATGTTATTAATGGTATACTAAATAATGAATTGGAAAATATTTATAACTGGTTAGGAGAAAACAGCTTAAACTTAAATTTAAAGAAAACTAAATGCATGGTGCTTCAGAATAAATGCTGTGGTAGCCAACCATTAAATATTGTCATAAATAATCATGTAGTTGAAAATGTTGCCGAATTTAAATATCTAGGTGTCTTCCTTGACACAAACTTGAGCTTTTCTCGACACTGTGAATATGACGCTAAAAAAGTATCGAAAATGTGTCTTTTCTTTCGCGGATGGGTACATTTTTAAGTACATGGATAAAACTATAAAGTATAAAACTATTACCGCACCATATTTTGCTTATTGTCCGACAATTATGTATATATTTAGTAATAATGAATTCATACTCTTCAGGCGATTCAGAATAAAGCATTAAGATGTATGAATTTTAAGTTGTTATAGGTACACTCGTGTTAGAGGGATGTTGGAAAGTTCGTTTATCGTTTCGTACTTTACACACTGTGTAATACATAAACATGTACTTAGAAATAGACATTTTTTTGATTTCTTCGCCCTCTTGTCTTCAACGGATTCTATCTGGACCGACAATAATGTTAGGTTGAGTTAGTCGTCTACTGATCTATCTTTAGCGCTACATTATGTATGACTGGTGGTCGAGAGGTGAGCGCACTTGCCTCTCACCCAAAAGTTCGGGTTCGATCCCCGGTCGTGACAGTAGAAAATACTGTGAGAGGGATTTTTCCACTATACACGGACATTGAGGGTGTGTCCCTTGTCTCTAAATGTGTAGCCCCCTCACACACAAGGCTCTTCTATAGCCTTCAGGGATAAAGGGGATCGTAATTACCTGTGATGTTATTTATTATTATTATTACATATTTAAAATCTAATCTTTGGCAATAATTAGATCCGACTTTACAGAAAAGTTATTGAATTTTTAGTATAATTTTGATGTTTCCCTTCCCGTCGTCGATTGCGCCATTTGTGGCTGGAGAGTATTGCATAAACTTAGCTAGACGCAATATGTGGTAACATAAAATAACTGAACAATTTAAATATTGATTTTACGAAGTAGCGATAAGTTCCACAGTAAAATCAGTCATGCATACGTACGCCCCACTTTAAAAAATTATATTCAATTTACTCTTAATCTGCGTATTGCGATTACGCTGAGAGCTATGAAAGTCTACGCTAATTTTATTGTTGATCAATATCTTAATAGTCAAATTATTTAATTAATTAGTGATATTATTATATGATTATGAGCTGCTCGCTATAATTAAATTATTCATTAATTTTACGAACACTAAAATATTTTGTTCATAAAACAGTAGAATAGAGGCAAGCAATTAATCATTTTTAATGCTCTTATAACGTTTGCATCTTTGTGAACAGATGGTTAAGAGCAGAGTTAAAAGCCAAACTTACTGAATTATATATGAGGCTTAATCTTTAACATATCATGTTATATAACGTACCATTTTATACACAATACTGTACTATTTTCAGTTATTTGATTCATATATCATAACACAGAGAAAAAAGCATATTTTGAATATCTCCGCGTCGAAAGATTGTTGGAAATTCTTAAAGAATAATAATTTGTTACCACATAATCAGAATAATGAAATTCCTGACCATTTAAAAAATATAAATGAAATTAACAACTTTTTGTAAATGCTGTTCCCACTGTTATTGCTTATGAGCCAGTTTTGAACTTTTACAGAAACAATACTTTAAATAACATTAATTTTAAATTTCAAACAACTGATGAATAAACTGTGTTAAAGGTATTAAATAATATTTCGGCAAATGCTACGGGGTGTGATGAATTCAATGCAAAGTTAATAAAATTGTGTTGTCCTCATTTACTATCTTATATAACGCACTTTATAAACTTCTGCTTAGTGCAAAATATCTTTCCTTCTATATGGAAGGGGGCCAAGATAACTGTATTACCCAAAAAGTCTAGTCCTAATGAATTTAAAGATCTTAGGATAATAAGCGTTCTACCAACACTATCCAAAATTATCGAAAAAATAATGGATTTGCAACTAATACAACACTTCGTGCAAATAATTTGATTCCCACAACTAAATCTGGATTTAGGCCAGGACACAGTTGCACCACAGCTTTGCTTCATATAGTGGATGACATAGAAGCAACGGATCGAGGAATGTGTACGTGTTTAGTTCTACTGAATTTCAGCATAGATGGTGTGCCTCAAGGGTCCATCCTTGGCGCACTGCTCGTTACTATTTACACAAGTAACTGCGTTAATAATTTAAATTATTGTAAAATTCACTTATATGCAGATGATACGCAATTCTACTGCTCTTTTCCCTCTTTAGATGCTAGACAGTCAGCTTTCGTACAAAAGAAGATATTAGTAAATTCATAATGGCAGATCAAGGTCATTGTTTGATATCAATCTAAAGAAGCCTAAAGTAATAATCTTCGGACCTAAGAAACAAAGAAATACTGCTAGATCTATTTTAAATAGTACTGTAGACAATACCGTACCTACTGAAAAAAAAAAGATACAGTCAAAAATGTTGGCGTTATTATTGATAGTGATTTAAGGTTTGAGAGTCATGTTAATCAAGGCACTTCAAAAAGGTTATCTGTCCCTAAAATTAATATATGGAAACAGGCACTGTCTTCCTTAAAAAACTAAGGTATTACTTTGCGAATAACTTGTTTTATCTCTCCTTAATTATGCAGGTTCCTTATATGGCCCTTGCCTTAATGTACCTTATACACGTAAAATCCAAAAACTACAAAACTCATGTCTTAGAATATATGAAATAAGAAAAAATCAAAGAATATTACATACATTACGCGAAGTAAGATGGCTTAATATGTAAAATGAAGGACTTACCATGCTACGTGTTGTGTTTCTGCATTAATATTGAATAAATCACCATATTGATATAGGAAAATTAAATTCAGAACAGACGTACATAACTTGAATAGTAGGTTTAGTTACCAAATTTGTAAAATATATAACGGTATCAGTAACGAACTTAAAAGCAAAAGAATGCGCTATTTTAAGCACAAATATAAATCTCTTTTATTTGAGCGTCAAATCTCTAATTTACAGCCTCCCATATTATACCTATAGCATTATTATTATTGTTGTTGTTTTAAATTAAGTATGTCTTATACCATCTCGTTTAAAGACTATTAGTAATTATAATAATTACTGTTTGCTTGACTTGATTCTATTTTTAAATCAATATGAGTGTAATCATTTCAAATTCATAAATAAATTATTCAAGTAAGCGATTTCACTAAGGTTAAGCGTAACAGTGATGGTCATAATTGTTGTTAAACAGTTAAACTTTTATATGGCACATAATAAATAACGTTTAAAATTATCGAAGCAATATAGTTTTTTTATCGTCATCACCACAATTTCTCGTCTACTTCTTTATGTCTCGTGATATATATTTTAATATATTTTCGACTTCCAACTCAAATTTCGTGGTAGTACCTAAAAAATTCACATTAGATGTTCTTCTTGAATCTTTGCCTCTGACACAGCGACAATTGTTGTCAGAAGTGGGATTGTTAGTCAATAGCCTTCGGTTATTAAAAAGGCTCGATCTGAAAGCTTTATAAATTATCTTGAATGCCAAACCTACCTTTTTAAATGATAAGGCAATTGTTCATAATTTTTTTTCATGAAAGCAATAAATATATTTGTGACAGGGCATTTTCTTTAATTTATTATTTAAAAAAATCACAAACACCTGGATAAAATTTAACATTACAAAATGCACCATTATAACCATTAAAAGTTTGAATAAAAAACATGTCATGTATTTTTAATGCGACAAAACTATTTAAATATTGTGTATTGTAATGTATTTCAAATATTTGTAATTTTTTATTTTAAACAACAAATAATTCAATGTTTAATTAAAGTTGTTAATAATATTTAATATCCTGTTGCATATTATTTTCAATTCTTAATTCAATTCAATTATTTATTTAGAATGAATTCTGTATTGATAGTGCCAGTTCTGATGACGAAAATGTCTTATGGAATTGGCTGTCTATACTATCGGAGGCATAATTTTTTTCATTTCAAAATGTCTAGAAATCATTTTCCAATGTCTAATAACCTAATAAAAAAGTACGCAAATGCTCGAAAATGATATTATGCCCGTTAAGATTATATATGTGTGAATTTCACGGGATTAAACCAGTGGCACAATCAGTGGCACACAAACAAGCGAGTTTCTAGTAACATAATGAAAGTCACCTTCGACAAACGTGAAAGCGTCTATCGCCTGCTGGTCACGAGGTGGACTTCTAATTGTGTGATATTAAATAAAGTCAATGCTAAACGACCTCCGTCTCATTCAAGCTGCGATATGGAGGTAAAAACAATTAAATTTATTACCATCTTGAAAAAAAAGTAGGAAAAGTGCTTGCACCCTTGTGTTGCAATTATAACGTTCATGTCTGGAATGTTTACTAAGGGTGTTAACATGTAACACAATTTTGTTCAATTCGTTCGTTTCTGCTCCATACTGGTTATATAATTTTTCATCTCTTTTCTCTCTTTCTTTCCTTTCGACAAACGTGAAAGCGTCTATCGCCTGCTGGTCACGAGGTGGACTTCTAATTGTGTGATATTAAATAAAGTCAATGCTAAACGACCTCCGTCTCATTCAAGCTGCGATATGGAGGTAAAAACAATTAAATTTATTACCATCTTGAAAAAAAAGTAGGAAAAGTGCTTGCACCCTTGTGTTGCAATTATAACGTTCATGTCTGGAATGTTTACTAAGGGTGTTAACATGTAACACAATTTTGTTCAATTCGTTCGTTTCTGCTCCATACTGGTTATATAATTTTTCATCTCTTTTCTCTCTTTCTTTCCTTTCTTCGCCAAGTGCCAAAAACTACAAAAAAACACGACAGTATATTACCTATTGTCCGTAGATAACTCACAACAAGCATTTTGAAATGAAAATAGCAAAATTTTAATTTATGCAATTATTTTTTTTTGTCACACCTACGTTGCAATGGAAGATATTAAGTTGGTCTCGAAGATTATTATAAGTCTCTTCTCAGAGAACTAATTGGAGACTAATTAAATAAAATGTTATAATGCAATATAGGTATACAACCTAGGTATAGGGCCTTTCGCCCTTCTATTTTTAGGCGTGGCTTTTCAGAGAACTTTAAATTCTTGCTCGGTAAACTGTTCAATGGTTAAAAAGTCTTCAATTGGAGCATTAGAAGTGATAGATAGATAGATAGATATAGGAGCTGGTTGTTTGGCCTTTACCACCACGGCCTTTTCAGGTCTATATTCTAATATATTCCTTATAGTACCTCATCCAGCTTTGTCCTCTGTACCAGACTCCACAGAAATTGATAAGGGCCCTTTTGTGTAGCTGTCCGCTTTTGGTTTTTCTTCACCGAGTTCTTGGAATGTTAGTCTTGCTAGGCCTTCACGATGGTGTATAGGTTGTTTCGTCTTCGTCTTGACAGAACTGCATGTTACGTGCTCTCTCTCAGGCCCATTAGACTCATGTGACATTGAGCTGGCAGTACCCAGTTAGAATGCCCACTATTGTTCTGGTGGCCTTCCTATTCTGGCTTAGTAGGTCTTCCGTGAATTTGGCCAATGGTTCTTTAATAAATTCTTTGACCTGTCTCTGTTTTGGGAGGTTTCTCCATCATTCCAGAGATTTATTTTGCACCCATTCCTTAATGGCTCCTCGTATATATGTTAGGGTCACTCTATTCTGATTACCCAACTCTTTAAAAGCCGTCATGCAGTCCTATACTAATCTTGAATTGATTTGCATGGAACTGATTGCTTTTATTGCCGCTTGGCTATCGACTGGTTGCAGTGCCTTGTCATATTATTTCTCTTACGCGACAGTGTATGCTATCACTTCAGCTTGAAATACCATTAGGTATCTCCCTAGACTTATTGGGATCTCTGAATCTAACTTCTGGTAATCCATCCCGTGTTGCTGGCTAATTTGAGTTTGGCCTTGCATTAACCTGTGCACCACTGACCGACCTTCGCCTTGTATGAATATGTGGGGTGGCAGGTCCAAGAGAATCTCAAGTGCAGCCGTAGGAGCAGTTTTTATGGTCCCCGTGACGCACAGGCAAGCAAGCCTTTGTACATTACTTAACAGCCTTACTGTTCCCGACTGCACCGTCTTAGTCCACCATACCATTGATCCATAAGTTATCATAGGTCTCACTACCCTGGTGTATAACCACAGGTTCATTTTGGGATTTAGCCCCCAGTTTCTCCTACACATTTGCCTACACCTTCCCAGGGCGATTGTGTGACTTTTTGGATGTGGAAATTCCATGTTTTGGTCAAAGATGACTCCTAAATATGCCTCACAGTCAAATGAAATATCCACTCCATTGAGCTTTAGGGGTTTTTGGCCTTCCAGTAGTCCTCTTCGTGTAAAGGTGATGACTGTGGTTTTTTGGGGATTTATAGAGAGTCCTTCCTTACAACACCATTTGTCTACAACATTTAGGGGTCCTTGGTGATATATATGTTTGGCGATATATCAATTGCAAAAATATTCAGCAAAACCATTTACTATCACTTTGTCTGATTATCTCTGTAATATTTAACTATTAGTAAATTATTACTAATTTATTTTACTCTTAATAAACTGACACAAATTATTAACATTGATATTTTAACATTATTTTAACGCCAGAACAATATTTCTTATATTCAACAACAATTTGCTCTTTGATATAGGTTCTTAATAATTTAAATTCTTCAATTGCAAGGGTACCTGCAAAGCTCTTATAGCTACATCAGGCTCTGCATTTCAGTTTATTACTTTTAATTATAATGGAATCATTCTCCATTGCTGACACTTCCAAAATACATTATTTTGTGCATGTTATTTTGTATGATAAATTGAATCATTTGTAATACACTTCTTGAGCAGATTTATGCCTTATGGTAATTTGTACAACTAAATCTGACGAGCATGATAACACAATCTCTACCGAAGTTAAATGTTTTCTTATATACTCTATATAGTCATGTGGCAGACTTTGTATAATTACGTGTCACTTGCTCTCGGACACCCATATCAAGAGATAATGTACTCCTTTCTTCGTACATAATTCAGTAGTTTCTCATCTACAAGTAGGTACTTATTTAGATGCTCATGCTATTACACCAGCTCAAGAAACACCTACCTGTTTAAAATTTCCGGGTGTTTTATGTGCACTTAAATGAAGGTCATATGCTGAATTTGTCGTCAAGTATGCTATTACATAATTATTTATTAAATTATTCGAATTATGATGTGGAGAGGCATGTCCAACCACGCCTCCGTCATTTGTACAACTTGTGGATTGCACGAATGACGTTTCAGCCCCAAGGGTTTCAAAACGTTATTTCGATCGCTAACCAGCAGGAAGTCCTTGAGAGTCAAGGTCAAGTATTTCATACTACGCGCGTAAAACCGCTAATTATATAAAATAATATGCCATGTACAGAGAGAAATCGCTGAATTTGATATTAAAACCGCCCAGTAATAATTATCACTATGGTTTTTAAGGTAATATCTATACGTTATTAGTGTTATTACTTACGATTCGATGCTAATTACAAGTTAGTCAACACAGCTCAAAAAGTTTTATGTATGCTGTGTAATACGTCAAAATAAATAGACCAGAACCTGTACGAAATCTCAGATCATGTAATATTGCCGACAGAATGTCTGATTTGCATCAGTCTTAAATGCATGTTTATATGTCAATAGCACATTCTCCAACATATTAAGTCATCATTGTACTCACCTCGTTAATTAACTATTTTTAGTTACCTCTCGCAACAAGTAACGCTGCCAAGTCGATGGATACTACCGGCTTTCGCATTATACATTTTTGTAGGAACTTTTACTGGAATTTAATTACCTGTATTCAAGTTAGAACGTAGGGATCAATTTTTGAAAATATAAAATTTCATTGTCCTTTTAGCCCATCAAAATGGGACAAGATTTGTCGATTTTAACGAGCAGACTGAAATTTTGGGAACAGGCTTATTTTGTGGTATTTTTTAATTTATCAAAAGTCCTCTCCTATAGACGCTGGTGGAGGGGAGGGGGAGGTCTTATGAAATTTTGTCGTAAAGTTAAAGGGAACGATTATATATACAAAAAGAAAAGAAATTAAAAAATAATATTGGTTCAATTTTTCTGAACAAAAACAAACTTCAAGAACTATTTTTTAAAGAAAATATACCTTGCGAACGGTTTATGCTATTGCATTACTTTCATATTTATATAAACTATTAAAAATAGGTCAAAACCAATTTTTAAAAAATTGTTATTCTCTTCACAAAACCTTTAATGCCATTATTGCCTAGAGCTATTTGTCAAAATGCACTTGAAAATGACAATTTGTCATGTTTTTCCCTTTTATCTTCATTCACTCGTTATCAAAACGATTTTGTATATGCATGAACATATATATTTTTTTTATACATTTATTTAACGTCGGCCTATTTCCGCTACTGAGGCCTAACATCGACGCCTGTAGACGAGTTACCCCCCAACCAGGAATTTTGACGAACCTCTGCCCTTAAGAAAAGTAGGGATCTTTTACTTGCCTAACATTTAATAGATAAGGGACCGACGGCTTTACATCCTCTCCGAAGGATGGTATATCTCCTATACAACCCTCGCCTGAGGTTGTATAGCTTCCGCGTATACACTGATATACAAGCCGCTGGAAGATGTGTGAGGCGAGGATGTGGTTTCCTTTGAAATGGTCACCCATCCAACTACTAACTGCGCCTGACGTTGCTTTACATCGCATACCGAAGTATGTACATAGTAAAGACGCACCTACGCTCGCCCCGTAACATATTTAAAATTTGATTCTCTTTAACTTTCATTAGATATACTATATACATACGATCTTTCGTTTTCGAGTTTTATCGATTTTATCATGAAACAAGTGTTTTGATAGCGTGCTATAAAGATGTTTAAAAATTTATATCTCTGCCAATATTGATCGAATGGAAATTAAAAATAAAAGGAAATTGTTCGAATCGAATCGAATTCTCTACAACTTTCATTTAAAACATTTTGCGATTCGAATGAACATTTTCGAAATTTTAGCGAAAAACTCGCGCGTTTTTGTTGCGTTGCAAAAGTGTCAAAATTCCAAAAAAATCTATCTCGGCTCCAAAAGGTCGTACAAAGTTAAAAAAAAAACGAAATTGTGCCTATAATTTTCATGTGTACATATTTTACAGTAAAATCGATATTTTCCGAGTTTTTTTGCCTATTTTCTCTCCTTCCTCCCCTCCGCCAGCGTCTACAGGTGCGGACTTTTGATACGTTAAAAAATACCACAAAATAAGCCTGTTTCTAAAATTTTAGCCCGCTCTGAATTATTTCATCCAAATTTTCCTATTTTACTGGGCTACTTCATCTCATCCTTGTTTTGAAATTTTAATATCGACTAGACACTGTTTTGTAAGTGTCTAGAAAAACATTGATAAATATAGATAATTAAAATTTAAGTTTTAGTTAAAGTGTACTATAAAAAATTTGAAACTTTTTGAGAAGCTTAGAAATAATTTGTTGCTAATCAAAATACAGAACGAGAAAAAGCGAATATAAAGAAATTAAAAATTTTATTGGTGCATTGTATTAATGTCGAAAAGGAAGCTTTCTTACATTACGAGTTTACAACAAATGGTAAAATTTGTTTGGAAACTGTTCAATGTTCTTGAATGCATTTTAAAGATTCTGTTCCTCTAAATATTGCAACTGATCGTATTCTTATCTCTCTAATCTTCGCACTCAGGTCTCAAGCAGATACCTAACATTTTTTTATAATAAATATCTGAGTAATGGATTATTTACAGATCCCTTGCAAACCATTTGTAACCTATTCCACTTTTGCCAACTCTCTCTAGGATCAGCACTGCCCTTCTAAAAGTAACGAATGACATATGGTTATTTCTTTTTTGAAAATGAGTTATTTAGTTACTTAAAAAATTTCTAGAGGTGCCCCACGGGGTAATGTTCTAGGGCCCCTATTCTTTCCTATTCACATAACTATCTCCAATTCCGTTAGTTCCACCAATATTTTGATGATGCCCAGGCTATCCAAATGTTGTCCAAATATCTCTTAAAAGCTAAGATGATTTATGAATAATATTAGCTCACAACTTATTTTAAATAAGTCGAAAACTGCATTGTTGTTATAAAACCTACAGTTACTATAAATGCCAGCGTGAAGCATGGGTAAACGTCCAGTAAAGACATTACTATTATAAAATTAATAGCGACACTTTCTCAGCCATCACACACCACTAGGATTCAATTCTGTCGATCAAATTCATCATATCATTATTATCGTTGTTATAATAATTATAATAGAAATAATAACTAATTTGCTAAAAAGCATGAACTCGTTCGTCCATTTAGATGAAAATATATTGAAAGTGTATGATGGTTTCCTATATTGACGGTCTTCTCTGGTGACATCCGATGAAACCTATACCATTACCAACGATGTTACAGTCTTGCAAACACCAGATGAAAATAATTAGTATTCATATTCGACGATTAAATATTTATCCGACAATACAACTTCTCTACTTTCTCTGTACGAGTTATTTACTTAATATTAAAACTAAATGTACTATTAATTAGTTACGTGCTATACAACAGTAATATTTACGTTTTGTGCTGCTCAGATGAACATCGCTAGCGCATATGCTATTTTACTGCGGCGCCGTGATCGTGTTATACCAATGCAATTTTTATTTGTGAGAAATATTGTAATTTATTATTTTCTTTTACCGTTGGTAACTTCATATTTTATCCGTAGGTATCTGGTCGCTATATGTTCACGTCAGATTAACTAACTTTAAGAATAGTAAGCTTTCAGCAAGAATTTTTCGATAAAATGTGGAGATAACAATGATATATTGTCAGATTTCAACAAAATATCATTGACAATATAGTATGAACGCTTTATAAACCGCATAACTTGATCTTAATCAAATGGCCACAATTTACTAAGGAATTTATCTAATGCAATGATACTAATAATATGTATTTCACCAGGATTTATGTCTGTTTGCATAATTTACCTGTATTTATTTACATAAATGATAAATCGCTATTTTAAAATAACTGTATTATCTATATTATTTTGCTTCTTTTGTCGATTCACATGAAATTAACGGATTGTTATAAATAATTTAGAAAGACAAAGTGATTTATAAAGTGTATACGAACTTATTGAAACCGTATAAAAACTAAAAACCGACAAAAACAGTCGGCATCTCTTTATTGTACATGAGCGGGGGTAAATAGAAATGCTTGTCATAAGAAAATGATAAGATTTTCGGGAGTTATTATTATCCTATGTTTCAAATGGTCTCCAGAAAGCCATGGTAAATTAGTAAATAATTAAAATATTTTACCTTTTATATAGTAGTAAATATTTATAAATATGAGCAATAACTAACTAAACTCCTACGCTTGATATTAAACAGGTATTTATGCACTGCACTGGCACATTGACAGCACATCTCATAAGTCCACGTTGACTTCTGAGAAACAATTTACGAGTTCTTTTATGCTAATAGGACTGTCCGTTTTATTATCTTTAAACCAGTGCAGTCGTAGATGGTTCATTCAGGCTGATTACATTGCCAGTCTCGGACTCCCCTGCACAGTTTCAACTACCATTCGAATCTCGATACCATTGCTAAATATTTTAAGACAAAATATCAAGTTCAGCGCGCACGGTCCTGTGCTTTAACACTGACCAGTTTCAATTGTGCTCGTATAAAGTATACCACAATCTGCTAATATTCCTCGAGATAAAACAATTGAAGATATTTTAAAACGTTTGTTGTTGCCTTTATTTATAGCTTAATGACTCAGAAATTTAGTGTTGCAGGATATTATTTATAAATAATAACAATAAATAAATTTATTTATCCACATAACTTACAACCAATAACGTTACATTAGAGTGATAAAAAGAGAGAAAAAATGAATAAAAAGGAGAACGCTCAGTTACTGCCAAAGCAGCTTCTGTTCTTATGGGAGGGAAAAAAATAAAAAGAGAAAAAAATTAACTAAATATTTAGCAGCTTAGACTTAAGGGAAATCTTTAGCTTACCATTTAACAATCTTTATTTTATTTAACTATTTACATCTCAACTTAAACTTTCCAATGGGCATTGACTTTAAAGAAGTACTTAGTTCGTTGTACTGTTTTACTACATTATAAGAGAATGATCGCTCGAAAAATGCAGTTTTGTGCATAGGCATAGAAAGCAGACCTTTCTTTGCTACGTATATTACTGTTGTGTACGTCAGTCCTAAACCTTATTTTATTATATAGATATGAAGGAGTCTTGCTGATAATCGGTTTGTGATAAAAGTAAAGTGCATGATAATTTCGTCTACTTTACATTGACAACCATTTTAAATTCATGAGAAATATGGTCGAACTATTATTTTATGCCACAAATAAACTGAACACAGGCATCCTGCATTCTGTGTATTCTGTTATTCTGTTGGAGTCAACACTGTCAATACAAGAATTATAAAAAATATCGTAGTAATTAAATTGTGACAAAACTGTAGAGTCTCACATAACATAAACTTTTCTTTGGATAACATATGTCTACTACTATATAAAAGTTTCAAGTTACAATATGACTTCTTTAACATACAATTTACAAACGTTTTTTTCCTTAAATGAGAGTCCAGGGTTACACCCCGATTCTTGACCTCTCCAGCCACTGCAAGCTTGTTATTATTAATTTTTATTTGTATTGAGTGAACTACGTCATTAAGGGAGTGTTTTCAATCAATCATCAAGATCGATGACTTAGTACTATTAAGTTTTAAGGAGTGGTCCGAGGCTATATTGGCTAGAGCTGATAAAACTTCATTAATTAAACGACAAGCAGCAATAACATCAGATGGTGGAAACGAGAGATATAATTGGGTGTCATCTGCATAATAATGATATTTACAATGTGAGATAAAGGTTTCAAAATGCATTGTGTAAATAGTATATAGAAGTGGACCTAAAATTGAACCTTGCGGAACTCCGGAAGTCACTACTGTTTTTAGTGAATATTTGTCATTATTAACAACCCGTTGAACTCGATCACATAAATAACTTTTAAATAATAATATTGAATGATTTGTAAGACCTGTGTAGTGCAAATTTGCAACCAATATATGGTGGTCTAGGGTATCAAATGCCTTACTGAAGTCTAAGAGCACAAATGCTGCTACTTTTTCTTTATCCACTTCCTCAATAATATCAACTGTTATATTTAGTAGAGCAGATACGCAACTATAATTTTGTCTAAATCCCGATTGATTTGTTGGCAAAAATTGGTTACTGTTAAGATGCACTCTAAGCTGGTTTTCAATTATTATAACATACAACAATTATCATTGTTCTGAAATAATGACCTTCAATATACTCCAGCAAATTTAAGATCTGTAATATTCAATAATTAATCTAATATAAATATTAGTTTTATTAATAACATTCACTACGTAAGTCAAAGATACCGAGAATAAGCCAAATTAACAAAGAAGCAATAACAGAAGGACCACAGTACAACATCTGAAGGATATCTTCGATGGACACCAACATATAGACTGACAATTTGTTCTTAAAACAAAATGATAACATTATTTTTATAAAATGGAGAAAAACAATAAAATTCCACAAGTCAAAATTGAGTCATGAGATGGACTTAGTGACCTACTCTCTGCGATAAGGTTGAAACCGAAGAAACGTAAGTTCGAATCCTGGCTAGGGTAATGTTATTTAGAGACGTTGGAAACTGTCAAGCGAGAGACAATATGGCTAATCGCTGCTACCTCTCCTGAACTCGAATGTCATCTGTGGGAGATAACAATGTAGCAGAAAAAGATTATTATGTTTCTATCTATGTGTGTTGTGGTCGAATCGTGGAATAGTTGTGACTAAAAGAAGAGATGAAGAAGAAGAAGAAAAGAAGACGAAGAAGAAGAACTGGTTATTAGTTATTAGAACTTAGAACTTAACATCTGAAACATAGACTTGGATTTTTCTTTCATACAAGTTACTAGTGGATATGGAACATATGAAAAAAGTATAAGAAAAGCATTCAGTTTTCAGAAAAGGTGAGAAACTGGGCTACGAACAAAAGAGTGAAGATGAAAATGAATTAATATCATCAACGGTGTGGAACTTTATGTCATCTGTTAGGGTTTACGATATGGCAGTTCCCCAGTTTGAAACTCATGACTCGCGTTGAATATTAGTGATAGCTTACACACATATAACTAACCCGTTATGTTGCTTTTTAAAAGTTGTCCACTCTTCTTCGATAATAATGCTGTTTTCTTTGTTTCAGGCTGTAGTATTGTGCATAGCATGTTTCGTAGTAGTAGTCAAAGGTCAATACGGATTTGGAGCGGGTTTTGATGCATACAGAGGATTCGGGGGTGGATTGGACTCTCCACTTCAAGCAGTCAGAGACCCAAGACAAAACCCAGGACCAGTAGTATTCCCCCCAGCTCCCCCAGATAACGGTGAAACTAGTGGTGTTGTAGTAGGTGCCTCTGGATATGGATTCGTCCCGCCAAATCGTAAGGAAACATATTATTAATCATTTTAAAGCAGCATTTTCAGCATTTATGAGGTACATTTCATTCGCAGCAACTTTTTTGAAATACTGGAAGTATTTTAATATTAGATACGTTTCGAATGCAAATAATCGTGTTTAATAGGATATTTTTCCAGTTTTTAAAGAAATAACTTTGCCTGCAATTGTCATAACTAATAATTTCACAATTGATTGTCTGAATAATTATACATTTGGTTTGGGACTAATATTTTCAACATTTACTCACACGCATCATCAGTTTCATTCACAATAATGGGGAATCAAAGTATAAGAGGCCCAATATTGCTACCTTGTGGAGCACCTTATTCATTGTAGGTATGATAATGACAATTGTTTATTCGAATTCTTTGATGTCGGTTACTTCAATAATTTATAAAAATTGAAATTATACATGAACTGAGCTGCGTTATAATAGTTTTGGTAATAATTAATATTAATGTTTTTGATTATAATTGGCCGGGTTGTTGTAATATTTTTTATTTAACATCAAATTGAGACGGTTATCACAGATGACAGAGATAAAAACCTCAGACACCTGATACACTGCTAGAAGTCATTTTGTATTATTTGATTAAATAGATCGCGAAGGGAAATGGCAGGGGATAGGGTGGGACATAATAATTACATCCAACAGCTCTAATGATTTGAGTCTATCATTCTCGTAGGTAAATCTATTAATTATTCTTCACTGTTGTCCTATATAATTATTATCACACAATAGGATGTACAAAACCAAAAAGCAATCTGATTAGTAAATTTTATATATACATATACATAAAAAATATAGTCGGATATTCTTAATCAGTACCTCCAAAAATTTCTTTGTGGAAATTTTCGTTATACAGGATGGGGCAATAGTGCGTAGGACCTCGATATCTCGAGTTCTACAATAGCTACAAATTTTTTAAAACATTGCAAGTGAACTAGATAAAAAGTCTATAACTGGAAATTATTTTCGAACGTACAGGGCGAGCCAAAACGAAATTACAGGACCAAGTTCCTCAGTATATTTTTTGAAGGCTTTCTAGGCTCTATTCATTCCTATATTAGCATTGAATATCTCCCAACCACTTGGATGTAATGAATTTTTTTGTTGAAAAAATGCAATATGCACATGGATATTAAAAACGTCACCACAGTCACAATTATGGGTTTTAAGAAAAACTTATGTGAATACCTATTACGAGACATCTAATTAATGTTTTTGAATCATTTTCATTTCCTAAAAATATACAGGGTGGCCAAAAATTATTTTTCAATTAAGAACATTTTAAATTGATGTGTGATGTAGAAATGAAAAACGAACATTTTTTGTAAGTACTGCCCTATGGCTATTTGCAACCATTTTCGTTTTGTAAATAAATGTGTCAAATTCAAGAATAAACTTAAAAAAAGTGGTTCCCTCAAATAACTCAAATTTATGAAAGGTGTTCGACGTGTTGCCCATTTTGATTGACACACGTCTTTATGCAATTTGGAAATGAGGCCATTTAGTGGGACCATTTCTTCCAATCCATTGAAATGAGTAAATAGTATTTAACCGGTCCTTTACTGTAATGTTTTTTTGTACATTTTTTTTGCTGTTTTCGTTATTCGACAAGCAATAAAACCTCAGTTTGGTATTAATTGTCGTGTACAAAGGAGCATTTATCACACTTATCGGTTGTTACAATTTGTATTGAATTTAAAATATTTGGAATTTTACAATATGAATTTTACTAAAGCGGAACTTGTAGACATGACTTTTGTTTTGGGCGAGTCAGACAGAAATTGTTTACTCACCAACGTTATCCTGAAAGAAGGATTCCTGATGTTAGCAGCTTCCAAAACCTTCTCGATAGATTTCTGGAAACTGGAAATGTCGAATATAAAAAAGTGAAAGAATTAAACGTGTTGTGTGCGAAGAAAATGAGTTTTCTGTGGTGCTGGCAACGGTTGAGAATCCCCATGTTAGTCAAAGAGAAGTGGGCTCATTAGTAGGAATAAGTAGACGGTCTGTGGTTCGAATTTTAAAAACAAATAAGTTGCATGCAAATCATATTCAAATGCACTAGAAATTATCTGATGAAGATTTTCAAAAGTGCCTACAATTTTGTAATTGGACCAGTGGTGAAATGCAACATGATGTTCAATACTGTTTTATTCAGTGATGAGGCAACTTTTCATAAAAATGGATTTGTTAATAGCCACAATTTCCATTATTATGCTTCGGAAAATCCTCACTAGTTGATCACCAACACAGATGGTTTATAAACGTTTGGGGAGGAATTATTGGACAACATGTAATAGGGTCACATTTCTTTGATGGTACGTTGACTTCTTCAAGTGTTCGAAAAGTGTAGTGTAATTTTCGGTATCGAGGTACTGTTGTTATTATGGCAGATAGATGTGTAGTTATTTGAGACGAAATACGTAGAATAGACCAACGAATATTTTTTATTAAAACAATTTTTTAATTCGCTGAATAATTTAGGAAATATGATTTTTTTTTAATGAAGCGCATTGTTTTGGTCTACCGCGCGCGCGGTCTTGTCTCTGTAGGCTATTTACACATGATTTCGAGGCACTGCTGTTATAATAAAAATATTTATTATTACGTACAGTGCAACCTATGGCAAGTTTTATTTGATTTATGACTTATATAAATCCGCCATCCTTTACCACAACACAATTGACATTTTATTCTTATACAGCAGAGGACAATTAACAAAACTAAAAAAATCTAATAATATACACCAGGAGAAATGTAGAGAATTTCGAAAGATGTAGGTTGACAAGATTATTATGACGGGCAGTGTACATTATTTTATTAATTTTTTGTATGGTATAAGCAACATTTTTGTAACGTCTTTCATATGAAAGTTCGTACAGATCATAAATAATGCTTACAAACAGAACAAATTATCTGTATTTAATTTAAGAACAACTACAACGAAATTAAAATACTTTTCGCCTTGACCAAATATTAGTTGTATGTATTGTAAATTCTGTGTACATAATACATATGATATAACTAAAATTGGAGTATTACAGGTAAGTCGTTATACATATGGTTGATGTTATAATGCTATAATTAAGTGTATTGATGTAATACTATAGTATAAGTTAAGGTTAAACTAACACCTTTGACATCGGCCTTCACAAAAACAACCTATTATGCACGCCAAACCGGCCTTAGTACAAATGTAGTTTCCAATGCAATTTTGGAATTGTTTGCATTTACAGAATATGTTTCCAGGCATTACATTTGGACGGACACTTTTTGTCATAAGTCTTGGTACTTTATATATTGTCCTTCGAAACCCAACCAGAATCTTTAGGGTTGGCAAGCACTGGATTGACGTAACTTGCTGTCTTCCAAATAATTATTTGGTAGGCAGCTCTAAGAATGTGCTGATGAAATGAGTGTTCAGTTGGTGGCAAATTTCGAATATCAGATTTACAAGTGTGAAATAAATGGGCTCGCAAATTGTCCAAATTACCAATGAAAAACCATATAACACTTTAAATATCGTGCAGTTTTCAAATTCAGCAGTATCAAATTAATTGTCGAGTGGGAAATACAATATTGATTGTAACTTAGGATCGTTAGCATTAGCATATTTGAGGCATGTTTTGTATAAATAAGTTTTTCCTTTTCTGAAAGTAAAGGTGACCGTATCGCAATCACTTAAGACTTAAGTAGGTACATAGAAAAAAATTGCCCAAATTAATTTCTGATATATTGTGCGTAGTGAATAGGTATATACACATCAAATCTGTATCCACAACGCATTTATGTTTATTCTAGTAGCATAGTATAGTGCCATCACAAAAATGTCTATATCAGTAGCTTATTATATTATTACCTTTTTGTAATTCAAATTTGATAAGTACTGAACTATTGCAAATATTCTACTACTGCTTACTGCTTCGCTGTGATTTGAAAAGTGTCTGTTACAATTTTACTTTGTTTCATGGAGGAAATCGTTGTATTGCCACTATCTTTGGCCATCTCTGTCGTCATAACAGAAACGTTAGTATAGACTACTATGATCTGTGTAGAATTTTTCGGAAATATACTTCAGTAAACGAGCTTTGTTGTTATTATTTGTAAGGAAAAGTTTCCAATTCGGAATTTTAATAATATTATCCTGCACCTCAAATTCATGACTCATCACAGTATATTTGCTGCGTCTCATTCGCTCCATTTATTTGATGCAATTTACGTTAGACTCATATATATGTAGTCTTCGTCTTTTAGCTTACTCAATAAAACACTTTTAGGTTATGAATAGTATAATTTGAAAACAAGTTTAGTTCAGATATTCGCATTGAAAATGATAACAGTAATCACACTAAGAAAATAATGAAACTTGAGCCTGGCTTATGCGTCTACACTCTTTTACGTCGTTCGTCGTTATCCGTTTTTTACATTACTTTCCCGCGATCACGATAACCGCCGTCTTTTTCCCGCCTAACCTTATTATCTGTCATTCCGTGCGCATGCGCACACACACACTCATAATACCAACTCAACAAAATTAAAATTTAAAAAATGAAATTTAAAACCTACAGCTCGGCCCTCCTACACAACATCCGACCCGGATGTGTCGTCATTCGCGCGCCAAGGTTTCATGCCATCAGCACTGGTAGAAGTGACATTAGGACCTTCTCCTCTGCCAATGCGTTCCACATTATATCTGTCATTGCCCTTCACTTTAGTGATTTTATAGGGACCTAGGTATTTAGGGAATAGTTTATTCTGTGTACCAAACTGGGTTTTTCTTATAGCAACAATGTCGTCAAGTTTATATTGGATCGCACTTCTTCTTTTCCTATTAAAAGTTTTTACGTTTTCTTCTTGAATTTTGTCAATCGACAGTTTTGCGTTCTCTCTTAATTCTTCTCTTTCTTCCTCAAAAATTTCTCTTTCTATTTCCTGAATAATTTTATGAATGTCGACATCTTCCTTTTTCTTTATATCTACTCCAAACATTAGTTTAAACGGGTTATTGTTGGTACTTCGGTTATATGATGAGTTTATTGCTTGTTGTAATCGTGTAATATGTTTGAACCATGTAGCAGGGGCGTCACAAGACAATCTTCTTAAAGCTGACGTAACAGTTTGTACCATCCTCTCGACTTGTCCATTTGCTCTGGGCACACCTGTGGTGACCTCGATATGTTCAATGTTTTCTGTTTTACAATACTCTTTAAATTCATTAGCCTTAAAAGCTCCTCCTTTGTCTGTAATAATTCTTCTTGGATTACCAAATATAGCTTGGTTTAGACGCAATTTGCTTAAGACTTCATTTGTACCTAACGTCTTTGTGGGAAAAATCCAGGTAAACTTGGTGAACGCATCGATCATTAGTAAAATATAGCGATAACTTTTCTTTGTTGATTCGAATGGCCCACAGTGGTCTAAATGGTAAGTATCTAATGGAACACTCTGTTTTGGTATTGGATTTAATAATCCTTCCTGTTTTCCTTGCTTCCTATTCCCTAGAATACATGAAACACATGAAGCTATATACTCTTCAATCTTTTTGCGAACGTTCTCGATAAAATATTGTTTATTGATCATACTTTTAGTCTTTTTTGCTCCAAAATGACCTGGTTCATGCGCAGTTCTAATAATTTCAGTCCGTAAACTTTTTGGTATGACCAACAACTCGTCTCCGTCTTTTTCCTTGTACAGAATGCCGTTTTTTAACACATAATCATCGTATTTTTCATGTTCAAGGACCTTCATTATTGCTTTTAAGTTTGAATCTTGCTGCTGTGCGCCTTGAATTTGACATAATACTGCATTTTCAATTGTCATGACTACTGGATATCTACTTAAGGCGTCCACATGCCTCATCCTTTCTCCTTTCCTATGCTCTATCTCATAGTCGAACTCTTCAAGCAGTAGTGCCCATCTCGCAACTCTAGTAGTTAAGTCCCTTTTTTCCATAGTCTTTTTGAACGCTTCACAGTCAGTCACAATCTTGAATTTAAGTCCTAGTAAATAAACTCTAAATTTTTTTATTGACTCGATAATGGCCAATACCTCTAACTCATAGCTATGAAACTTTTCCTGAGCTGGTGTTGTTTTTCTACTCATAAAATAGACAGGGTGCAATTTTCCATCTTCGCCTTCTTGTAATAGTGTGGATCCAAAACCATATTTACTCGCATCCACATGTAACTCGGTACGTGCATCTTGTCGGTAAATGTTAAGAACAGGCTTGTTCATCAGTGCCGTCTTGAGCTTCTCAAAAGCTTGCTTTTGTTCAATTCCAAATACAAATAAAGATCCATTTTTTAATAAATCGCTCAGTGGTTTGGCTATCTGAGAATATGAAGGAATATACTTTCTAAAGTACCCACTGAGACCTAGAAAACTCTGAACTTGTTTAATCGACGTCGGGACAGGAAAATTCTGAACGGCTAATGTTTTTTCTTCAGTAGGTTGAATCGTTCCATTATATATTACGTGGCCAAGAAATTCAACTTTTCGTCGCAGAAACTGGCATTTTTTGAATTTTGGTTCAAGTCCATACTTACTTGCTGTATCTAAGACTAGCTTAAGTCGTTCTAAACCCTCTGCTTCATTTCTCGAGGGGACTATGATATCGTCCATATATAGAATAGCATAATCCTTATTCATCAAGGGCCTAAATACTTGAGAAACAAATCTTTGAAAGACACTCGGGCTGTTGCAGAGACCAAACGGAGTTTTATTAAATTCAAATTGACCACTATGCGTCACAAACGATGTGTACTTTTTACTATCCTCTTCGACAGGCACATGGAAAAATCCATTTTTTAGATCAATAGTACTGAATACTCGAGCATCTTGAAGTTTATCTAATACGTCTTCGATTAACGGCAATGGGAAACGATCTTTGACTATTTTTTTATTGAGCTTTCTATAGTCAATACACATTCGGTAACTACCGTCCTTCTTTTTAACCAAAACTACAGGACTTGCAAAATCAGATGAACTTGGTCTAATAACGCCATCTTCTAGCCACTCATTTACTTGTCTCTCGACTTCTTGTCTCTCCGGCAATGGTAATCGTCTTGGGCTATTATAAATAGGTTCTTCACTGGTTAACACAATTTTCATTTCAGTACCAGTCGTTTCCGTTTTCTCTGGCTTATAGTCTTCCACCATATTTTGTATTGTCTCTTTGATAACGAGGTCTTGTATATGATTTATGTCAAGTGTATGGGCGTCTTCAATCAAATTTATCTGCATTATGAAATTAGTTTTCTCTAATTTGCGTATAATCACTCCCTCTGTTGTGATGAATACTTCGGCGTGTGCTAGCAATGGGTCGCCTATTATTGCTTCATAATTTATTGCGTTTCTCGCTACAACATGAAATGTTAGATTAAGATTTTCGTCATTAACAATAGTGTCTGTGGTAAACGAACCTAGCGTCTTGCTTTGATTACCACCAAATCCTGATATCGGCATTATAGTTTGCGTTAAAGGAATGTTGTATAAATGATCTCTATATATATCTTCTCTGACCACATTAATGTCACTTCCCGTGTCAAAAAGAGCCGACATCTTGAAATCATTAACAGTTAAGTTGATCATGCGGTGTTTTTGAATCACATTTACTGTAACATTTGGTTGTGAATTTTCAACGTCATTGTTTTTTGAAACAGCTTTTCTCGAACAATTAATTGATATATGACCATACTCATTACAACGAAAACATTTTGTCCCCTTTTGTTTTGATGGGCAGTCCCTCGATTTATGGCCTTTCTGTCCACAGTTAAAACAACTGTATGTAGATTGTGCAGGTTTCTTTGAAATGTCATTACTTGCTCTTCCTCCTTCCAATTTAATCGGCTTTTCTTTCTTGGTTTTATCAGTGGCATAGTAGCTTGTATTTCCCTTTGAAGCATGTCCATGATATCTTGATTTTATCGTTTCGTATAGCTTAATTTTTTCCTTGAATTCACGGAAAGACTTTGCACCATATAACACTAATTTGTTAGCAGGGTCATCTATTATCCCATCAATAATATATTGTATCAATGCGTCGTCCTCAATATTGGCTCGGCTCCCAATTTCACGCATTGTAAGTACATATTCCTGGACAGGTTCTTCTTTCTGTTTCTTTCTTCGCATAAGTGTTTTGTGAATTTCTGCACTGCTAACTTTAACACCAAATTCTTCACCTAACAGCTTCTTTAGCTTATCCCATGTCTTTACACCTTTTTCTGCTTGGACAAATAGTTTAGCAGTACCTTGTAATGATTTTTTTGCAAATATAAGTTTTTGTAATTCATTCCATCCCATTAGCTCAGCGGTTTCCTCAAATTCTTCAATCCATTTTTCAACTGGGTATCCTTCTTTACCATCAAATGATCTAATCGAATCTTCCACATCACGAAAGGTTAATGCAAATGATCTATCTGGTTGTCTATACTTATACGATCGGCTTGATAAACCAGCATTTGACTGTAAATCTTCTTCATCGTCACGCTCTTGTTCGTCCTCACCTTCGTTGGCATTGTCCTCGTCATCATCGTTGTGTTCGTCATCCCTATCGTCATCCTTCAACTTATTTAAATATACACAGATTCGTTTAGCTATATCTTCGTCGGTTCCAGAATAATCCAAATTCAATACATTACAGGCAGCAATCAAATCAGCCAGTGCTAATTTAGAGATAACGTCGTCTATTTTTTCTTTAAATTCCAAGGAATTCTCGTCTAAATTGAATCCACTGAATTCTCTTAAATTTCGCCGGACACGTCGAGGTTGTCCTTCTTCACCAAATACTATGACATGCAACGCTTTAACGGCTTTTAATGCAACATTTTTAATATTATATTCAATTTTAGCTATTTTCCCTAGTGAAACCATTTTGTAACTATGTAACTTGAAAATATTAATGCAATATTCGACTTACGACTTAGAGATAATTGCTAATAAAATCAAAAACATTCGTCGTGCTAATTTAAAATAAACAATAGTATTCGTCTTTATGGTATCAGAAATTAATTCCCTATTCGTCCTAGTACGTCCTAATAATACAATCCTCTTTCCACGTTCTTAATAACCTGCGTCTTCAAACGGAAAAATGAACTACACGTCTTTCAATAATAAATCATCATTGAATCATGAACAAAGCGTACATCGACATCTGCTCTGCTTTTTCGACTGGAACACCTGTTAAAGTAAAAAACCTAAAATCAGCAATTCAGCCAGTACCTAAGTTTCATTTTACAACATACTTAATACCTGAAAATTATTAAAATGTAACTACTATATTGTATTAAAAATCTTAAATAACACAACCGTTCAAATCAGCAAACAATAAATTAAATCATGCATTAAAAGTTGACAACTTCTCACTCCTCGTTGTAGGGCAGGTTGCGTTGCAGCGTAGCAGCTTCCACAAACAGGTAGGTCAAGGTCGGTGCATCAGCTGTTCCACAGCACAGGTTATTTCTCTGTGGCTGTTCTAATAAATATGGAAAATCTAGACTTACTGTTTGGCAGCAGAATAACTTCGTTTACGTCTTACGTCCTTAATCAAACTGCAGCGATGAATAATGCATGGATCATACACACAAAAATGTACAGGCATTTACGACTGTAAATGTAGGCAAGTAGGATAATAGCAGACAGCCAGCGGCTTCAAGGTATAGAAACGGGCGACGTTCAAGGAGAGAAATCCTCACTCTAACGGCAGGTTACCTCAGGTTGTGAATTGTCAATAACACAATCACAAATATAGATGTATTTAAGTTAACTGAAACTAAGTTTATGGAAATAAATTGTCTTTGTAGTCACCTTATTCCCTTATTGTTTAAAGTTTGGTGTTTAACACTGGGTTTTCATGATAGGTAATAGATTTTTACACTTCACAATAAAGTTTAGTAGCAATGTTCTCTTTGAGAGTAAATAAGTTTTCACTCTATGGCAGTCTTTGGCATCACGGCTGAGCCCCCAAAATATGTAGTCTTCGTCTTTTAGCTTACTCAATAAAACACTTTTAGGTTATGAATAGTATAATTTGAAAACAAGTTTAGTTCAGATATTCGCATTGAAAATGATAACAGTAATCACACTAAGAAAATAATGAAACTTGAGCCTGGCTTATGCGTCTACACTCTTTTACGTCGTTCGTCGTTATCCGTTTTTTACATTACTTTCCCGCGATCACGATAACCGCCGTCTTTTTCCCGCCTAACCTTATTATCTGTCATTCCGTGCGCATGCGCACACACACACTCATAATACCAACTCAACAAAATTAAAATTTAAAAAATGAAATTTAAAACCTACATATATCCCCCGCTAAAACGATCAAATCACATTCAACGGGTTTGCTACCTATAATTACATCTGCATAGCTCCTTAAACGTTATACAATTTTTGAATCGATGACGCTGAATAAAAGCCATCATATCAATTGTATAAGCAGTTTTTTGTTCGGGCTAAGGAAGTAATACCTTCTACTCAGTCCAATTTTATTTCAAGCATGCCTCATGAATGAAAAAAATCAGCTTTATTGACTTTACGCATATTATAACCAAAGAAACTGTCTACATCTGGCTAAAATGGTGACGGTGAATTCGTTACTAAAAACTTCTACCTTTTGAATTTCATCTAAATCTCTGGTGAAATACAAACTCCGTAGTACAATTGCTTCATGCTCATACAGTTTAGACTTCATTTCAGTATATGTAGAAATTTTCATCTTAACGCTAAATAGTTGTATTTTTACAGGTGGTATCTTCTCGATGTTGTTCTTTTCGGCTGTCTCCAAAACATTCAAACCAATAAATTTTGCATTACAAAGTTCTGTAGACTTACACTACAACCATTATTTTGTCAAGACGAAAAATATTTTAATTTCACTGTAATTGTTCTTAAATTAAACACAGATAATTTGTTCTGTTTGTAAGGCATTATTTATGATCTGTACGAACTATGAAAGACGTTACAAAAATGTTACTTATACCTTACAAAAAAATTAAAAAAATAATGTACACTGCCCGTCATAATAATCTTGTCAACCTACATTTTTCGAAATTCTCTATATTTCCTCCTGGTGCATATTATTAGATTTTCTGGATTTTGTTAATTGTCTGCTGTATAAGAATAAAATGTCAATTGTGTTGTGTTGTGGTAAAGGATGGCGGATTTATATAACTGACAAATCACTGACAAATCAAATAAAACTTGCCTTAGGTAGGAAAATTATTGAGACGAGCACTGTACGTAATAATAAATACTTTTATTATAACAGCAGTGCCTCGAAATCATGTAAGTAGCCTACAGAGACAAGACCGGCGCGCGCACGGTAGACCAAAACAATGTGCTTCCCTTTAAAAAAATCATATCTCCTAAATTATTCAGCGAATTAAAAAATTATTTTAATAAAAAGTGTTCGTTGGTCTATTCTACGTATTTCGTCTCAAATAACTACACATCTATCTGCCATAATAACAAAAGTACCACGATGCCGAAAATTACACTACACTTTCCAAACACATATTGCTTAAACAATTTATAGTGTTGTTTATAATGAAAATAATGTATCTCTATTACACTTGTATGAAACTACAAGCATTAAGCTTTCGATTGATATAAGAATTATTAAAAAAATCTTTATAAATAAGCTTGTAAATGCAATTTAAACGAAAGATAATGCAATATTTAAGTTCCAAATTTATTCCAAATTATTTTTCTTTTTGCAATTTCGCAATCTTGGCCGACATCGCGCCCTCTGGAATCAGATTCGGCATAAAATTCTGGGTAATATCCATATTTATTTAATTTTATACCTACGAGTTCATATCCCATGATCGCGGACCTCTAGATTCTCGACTAATATTATAACTGTTGCTTAAACGAAAGTATTTGTCAATTCTGTGAAATTAAAGAAAAATACATGCCCACACTATACGCATTACAGTCAATCTAAATTTATTACTTAACATATAAATTGTGTTTGCAAACAGACGCCCACGATTTTTACAAATCAAATGGAGTTTCCGCTTGATCGAGTTTCACCTTCATTAGATAGACTATTTCGCTTGGTATTTTGCACTAATCAGGTTAGCGGTAAGCCCTAATTCTTATTAATAGCATATAGTTAGAAACTACTGACAATAATTTCGTTCGAAGTTTCACCGAGCTGCCTTCCTGATATCCTTTGTTTCCACCCTGCGGTTAATCAGGCCCGCCAACTTAGGACTTAAATCACGCTTTGAGCAGAAGCCGCGTCCGTCTTTGTTGGTTATCTCGTGTCATTTGACCGCCTTTGAACAATGCATCTTAACCTATTTACGTTTCAAGACTGTGTCAAGATAAATTTACAAACTTGTCCGGAATTTAATATATAGCAATCGCCATTGTTGTTTTTACGGTTGTTAATTGGACTATTGGGAGGGTCGGACAGGGAGTGGAATTAATTAGTTACGAACTTGCACAATGAAACCACCATCGAGTTTCAGCTCAAATTTGCTTTGATCAGAACAGTACTAAATATCAGCATATATTCTGGGACTTGATTGGGCATTTGCTGAATGGAATTCTGCTTTTAATACGTACAAATTGCTCTCAAAATACATTATCGTATAATTTAATGTATGATGGTTATTTTGGGACATCCATCTAAGGGCTTTGTTATCTCCTGTAACATTTAGTTGAAAAATATATATATTTTTTACAATAATGGCTCAATTGTTTAATATTCTGCTAACAGCGGAAGCAAAATAGAAACGAAAATATTGTAAAGAGTAACTGACTTAGACAGGCTTGTTTTTTATTCCATGTTCAGGACATGAAAATCATTTTAAGTTTAAATTTTGTAGAATCAAATCTATTGAAAACATATACGGTCTGTCTATTTTACGAGGGCAGAGAAAAATAAAGTTTTAGGAACTGCTATCCCATTTTTGCGAGCAATATTTCAGTAAACAGAAATTTGAAATGCATAGCCTACTTTGTGAGATATATTACAAATAGCCGGAAAATAGGAAAACCACAAAGGTTATAGCTAGCTGAGGAGATACGAAAAAAGTTAAAGGGATGAAAGTTGACGGTAAAGACAATAAGAATAATAATGCGTATCAAAAAAAAAAAATCGAAAACGTAGTTGGTTTTAACATATGCTCTTGTGCAAAAATGAAAAGAACAAATCTCAAAGTAGGCCATGACACTATTAATTCCGTTTATTTTTTCTCTTTCCAACTACATAAAACATATCACAAACATTTTAACTGATAGTGTCAATATCAAATATTTTACGAAAACTACAATTCATATCATTGAATCGTACAAATCGGCTATGCCATGATTAGTGAAAAACAATGTATACAGTCATTAATAAATTTGACAGATTGTCACTGTTGTATGTTGCGATGTCGAGTTCTAATACAAGTTTTATATCAGTAATTATGGTGTACCTCAATAATAAAAAATTCGATATGACTAGTATTTATTGTCAGTGCAATTTTGACGCTGAGATGACAGTCACGGTTTATGGAGATAGATTTTCAAATGCTCCACAGCCAAATCGAACTATGCTTAGGAAGTTCATTCAAAATCTAAAAACGCACAGTTCATTATTAGCAATTTTAATAAAATAGACAGACAGTATACATATTTTTAAACTATTTATTAAATAAATATTTTCTAGGTATTTAATTCTATTTTATTACCTAAAGATCCACAAATTATTGAAATATTAGAAAAGGACTAGACTGTTTCTAAAAATCTCCTTACATTTCAACAAGAGGGAGCACCCCCACATTTTGCTATGATTGTCTGTCAATTTTTTAATGGTATCTGAAACACTTTCTGGTCGTTGGATAGGTAGAAGAGGTCCCATGATGGAATGGCCACCTCGGTCACCAGATTTGACTCCTTTAGACTTTCCATTACTTAATATTTAAGTTAGGATCAAGGGAAAACAAATAAAAGTTAATTTTGTGCTCGGGAACTTTCATTTGAATTATTTTTTCGAGAAATTATTAGCAATTTTAATAAAAACGCCTCGTATTTGTAAAAGTCCAAATTTACGTCATATTTAGATTTAATTATTTTATTTCTGAAGTTACCGTTCAATTTATCGTAAAAGATGTAATTACACTTTCTGTAGAATAAGAAATGGGGAATAGAACAAAAAAAGATATTTAAAACCGCAATAATGGTTACTGAGACATATGAATTTAAAGAATGCGGCTCTGCAGGGCATTTCTACATAGGATTCACATGGAATTCTTGGGACCTTATGTACTGATTGTACATTAATAGAGCTACCCATTGCGATAAACAAATAACTGCACTTCACGCTGGCCCCATTTTGCGCAAAGATTGCCTGAACTAAATCCCCTTCTATCAATTATTTTATCAAATATTCATCATTTTGTAATTGCACATTTACAACAACAAATCAACATAAAGAACCTCTAGCCATACGTCAGTCTACAAGCAAGTATCACAGTCAGTGGTTTTCTGCAAAAGCAATGTCCTTGAATCGTGGCTTATGAGTTTAATATCCTGTAACCAACATTCGTCGATGATATACATTTGCACACTGCTAAATGCCAGCGGTGTTTACCTTCAGCCCAATTTCCATTTTAAAATATAGATCTATCGTTTTCTCTATCAGCCGTATGATAGAGGCACAGGTAGATACAGTGAAGAAACGGTCCACTGTAGAGCTCAAATTGTTGGCTGTCTATCTCACAAGAAGGGGCAGCTACTAGTCTTGTTACACTTTTACAATAACGATGAAGTTTAATTCTGAAAATAATTTTCTGGCGTTTTATCAGAATAATTCAAACTTAAATTCAGTGAATTTACAAATTAAACCAGAATGATAGCATTTACGGCAATACAGAAACCTTTCTACAAAAGCGCACCTTGGCAAACGATAATTATCCATTAATTGAATTAGATTCAGTAAGACGGTTCTAATGCGTTTGATCGTTAAATTAATTTTGCAATAGTTTTTTTTTGAAAAAGCATGATTTAATTATTTTGAGATTGGGCTTTAATGGAGAATACGTTAGATTAATCGTTATCAGAGAACAAAAATTCATTCAAACGTGTAGAACATGACCACTGAATCGAGAAGTACCTATCAACAGAAAATATTTTCACATACATGATAATTTATAACGAATTAAGATTTGCAATACTCGCTCATTAAAATGCCATTAAATGTTCTTCTGTATATTAGATTAATGATATATGACTTACGTTGATTAAGTTATTTAGTCATTAATAATAATTATCATCGTGTGTACAGGGTATCTCTATATGAAGTTTCTCATTCTGGAGAATTATTATTTCTTCGATTTTTTTAACTAACGACCAGAAAATACTCATTACGGCAAAAGTGTGTTCAGTTGGAACAGATGGTCTATAAACGTCTGGGAAGTAATTATTGAAGAATATGTAATAGAGCCATGTTTTTTGATGGCACATTGAACAGAGTTGTTTATCTTCATTTTCTTCATTATCTGCCAGAATTATTGGCAAACCTTCGTGAAAGAATACGAAGCAGGATGTGGTTTCAGCAAGATGATGCTCCACCACATTATTTAAATGCAGTAAGAGACCACCTAAATAATATCTACCCACTTCGATGGATTGGAAGAAATGATCCCATTAAAAATGGCCAAAATCCCCAGATCTTACAAAGATGAATTTGTTTTTATGGGGATACGAGAAGAAAATTGTTTGGAAAGATACATCAACAACACTGCCAAATGAAAATGATTATAACCGCCTTTAGATCTATCACCCAGCAATTTTAAGAACAGTATACAAATAAAACGCATCACAAACGATCAGCGCGTTTTCGAATTACAAAGCTACTGACAAAGACAAACGTACGTGTTAAATGTGTAAAATCCGTCCTATTATCGCTGGATAAAAATGCAAAAAATTAATTTTCCTCAAATCTCTTAAAAACATAGATATTTCTGACAAATTTTCTGAAACATTAAACGGTTCCCATCCCCATCTGTTAATTAATAACAAAAGTCCTTATCGTGAGGCAATCAAGAACACCATTTAATCCCACCCCTTAATTTTATGACAAGATAAATAAACAAATTGGCCATTTATTTATGTGATCATCTAGTCTTACAAAGTTAGGACCCAAATTATGTTGTGTTTGTAGTAACCTTTTATATTTATTTACCCAAAGTCTTTATGTAAAGTTTAATATTACGGATAACTATCTGATACTATTACCCGAGAAAATTAATCAGTCTTTAAATCTAAATGCCTCGTGAGTGTTAACACACTGTTTATTAATTGAGAAATATGTTAATCATTTATTTTATATATCTTCTATTTTGTTACTCAAGATTGCACTGTGAATTCTATAGTTAAATTTGTTGTCAGATTTTATTTGATTGAAACTAAATTATCATTTAGTAAACGGACACAGTGGCTTTTTTCCAATAATTCTATTATTTTGTAGATTCGGTGATTTGTTTTTGAAGAGGATATTAAATTATCATTCATTTAGTTGGTATTAAAAA
Organism: Leptura quadrifasciata; assembly: GCA_963675555.1. Classification (NCBI taxonomy): domain Eukaryota; kingdom Metazoa; phylum Arthropoda; class Insecta; order Coleoptera; family Cerambycidae; genus Leptura; species Leptura quadrifasciata. The sequence goes on from OY776675.1 coordinate 147,830,770, forward strand.
GTTAAAGTCGAAGGAAAAGGCAGAAATTGCTTTAATACATATAATATCGTTGGGACAAACCCATTTTATTTTATAGCAACAATCCAAATGTTTAACAATTGTCTAAATATTTTATAGGAAAGTTTACGCTTCTATAATATGTTACAGAGTTGGTTATGCAAAATAACAAGAACCATGTTATGCAATAGAATTGATAGAAATTAGAGTTGGGCAATTGCCAAAAAAATGATTGTTACTACTTGAGATTAGAGTAGGAGCAATCACTCAGATGATCATATTAATTGTGCTGTAAATGAAAGTTTATACTCACGTAAAATCTTTTAGAATGTTGGGAAAATCTCCCTCTAGTAATTAAATAGAAGAGCAACTAGAAAGTTGCGTGTGATTGCCAACCATACGAAGACGCGAATCCGCGAAGGTCAAAAGTTGCGTTGCATCATCAATCGAACAAGTGAACAGACAATAGTCTGAAATATTAAACATCCTACGTTGTAAAGGACCTCAATTGAGAACCGAACAACCAATGGACCGTTGTCAATGTTTCAAACCTTTGTTAGCGCATGATAACGTCGAATTCATGTAATTATAATATTTTATTGTAGGTAAAATTGGCAGCAATCAGACAACCTTGTGGTTACAGTAGGAACGTCTTTCTAGTGTACTTTAAATATAAAATAATTCTTGCAATACCTTAAGTGAGATGTGGTGGATACGAAGGCCACCTATTTGTTTTATAAAACTGCAGAATAATGATTGACATGAACTTTGACTGGTCTCTGATAAAGTGTCTTGTATTTCCATAACCCTAAATATATTCATTTAGTGGCAGTAAATCGTAATCAGCAAACGTAAACTTCCCCAATAAAGTCTTTAGAATGTGAACTTTTGCCTAGTCTCATTATTATTATTAAAATTAATAACTGAGTAAATTGTAACATAATTTTATCCTACTTGCTTGTTAAAAATCAAAACTAATATTCCATAAAAATCTAATGGTTCTTGCGTACCACAATACGCGAAATAGATACTCATTTCCCACCCGAGCAGAATGTAAATTCAATTTTTTAGATAATAACGCAGAATCCGAAACAAATTTACCTAAGGCGATATAAACCTCTACGTTGTTCTCCGGGACTCTATCGGCGCCCTCGATGTTTGCGTACGTCGTCATTTGTGCAGTGCACGGCAGCATCGGTTTAAATATCGAAATGAAATCGAAGTAAACACGTTCGTTATCGATGGCTATGACGGCAATTTTTATAATATACCCACAGAATATCCTCTAATATGCAAAAATTATAGCTTATTTTCAATTGGTGTAGAGATTCGTTATGTAATAATAACTTGTACAGCAGGTAGTTTGGTAATGTGTTTCCTTATTCACTTAACGTAGTAGACGCGAAAGTTAACGAGGAATATATTAGTAGACAACGTATATATCACAATCTGTGCGTTATTTTTCTAAGATACACGTGTGTTAGGAAAACGTCAACTGTCAAAACTGTCACATTAAAAGACATACCATATTTTAAATGATTATCAAATGAAAAATAGTTGTTCAGGTTTGTCGTTGGAAAAATATTGGCACAAAATTTCTACTCGTGTTAAATTTCACTTTCCGTGCTCGTTATGTAATTCAACTACTATTGAATTAAAACTCCATTTCTGTACTCCATTTATAATAAATTGATATTTTCATTCATGTAAAGATTTAACCAAATATAATCAAATCAAACAGTTTAATGGTTATGGTAACCATACACAGCTTAATCTAACCTGGAGGAGGCACACTTTTTCTAAACATTACTGGTTAAATAATCCATACGTTACATCACGGCTCCGCCATGTTAACCTTTCAAGCATGTTTGTACTAATATATCAAAGCAATATTTTGATATTAGAACATAAGAATATTTTTACAGGTCGCTCAGGTCGACAATTTTAGTCAGCGAAAATTCTAGAGTAATTAAGGTATGTATGACGATAAGTGTATGTAATAATATAATTATAGAAGCTATTTTTTTCTTACATTACATAATAAAGGTACGAATAACCCTTAAAATTGATACACATTTCTCTTTTTAGAACTTGCAATTCACTTCAATATATTACTTTAAAAAACATACATAATTCAACGGAAGCATAAAAGCGTAACTTTAGTAATTGGCTTTCTAAAAATAAGGCAATATGAATTTTTTTAAATTATAGCTTGTATATATGTTGTGATCATATGGATAAAATCTTGTTAGTCGTATTGCGAAATGTTGTACTTTGGCAATTATTTTATAAAATTACACCAATTTGTTTTTAATTATCACACATTTAGTTTGCTAAGTGAAATTTGTACTCAACATATTCTAGGTTAGAATTTACAAGAGAAGGCGAGACCAATTTGGGTATGTTTAGTATATAAAACACGTTTTGCTTTTATTTAAAAAAAAGTTATATGATGTTTACGGAAGGAACACAGTGTACGGGATAAAAAAAATTCAGCAGGAAAGTTTGTATCAAATTTCAAGGGTATAATTTTATTTGACAGTGTTTTTGGATATTAAAGGCTCTATATTCTCAGAAATGTACTTAAACAGTTTCAATTTCACAAATAAAGTCGAAATAACTTCACGCTCATAAAGCTTACCACAAGGGTCCATCCCAGGTATCAACACACTACATTTAAACCGTTTACGTTTGTGTGGAAACAAAGTAATGCGCATTGTTTTCCATAATGATTGTAGAAAATTAGAAGCTGCTACTTATCAATTGAGTTTAACGCGAAAAACATTGCATAAACAAAAAAATGGCCCATCTCACTGCAGAATGGGGTGCAAAAGTGCAGCTGAATCTCCAGTATTTCCTATAAAAGGAACTAAATTCATTGCCACCCATCAAGGTGCACAATGTGCGTTTCCAAAACGATTGAAACTAAACTTTAGGGCAAGTTTTAACTTGTGACATACTACGTCTTCAATCGGAAAACGTAAACAAAAAACTTATTGCAATAAAGCTCCCAGCAGACAGATTGATCCTAAACAAAGGACTACGGGCAGGACTGTTGTGTATTACCAGCCACAGACTAGTTTCGAGCTTGCTAGCCCTCATCTGTACGGCATAAGTGAATACATAACAGTCGTATACTGTTCCTCCAGTCTATCAAATTACAGACGATTGGCGTCCATAACTTATCGAATGACTCCATCTGGTGGCGACTTATTGCAATCTGAGTTGGCAACATATTAGTTGGCAATGGGTGGCAATGAATTTGGTTCCTTTATAGCAAATAGTGGAATTTTTTATCTATCGTATGTATTTTACTACATGTTTGTTTTTGTAATAATTAATCCACTTTGCATTGACCTCATATTTTATTAAAAGTAACTCACTTCGAGTAGGTTGCCAACACAGATTGCAATAAGTCGCCACCAGATGGAGCCATTCGACAAGTTGTGGACGCCTGACTTCGGTCAGGTCATTTAATTTGGCAACACTTATGTTACTATTATTTATACTGGTGTGTATATTCAAGGACCTATCTACAAATCTTGTTCTGATTGGGAAATGATTTTACTACCACAAGATTTCAGATAAATGTAATGTAGCAACCTGCAACACCAACAGAACTTTTATATTGTAAATGAAAGAAAGATTTTCAGAACAAATTGGCCTGTTTGGTGGTGTGCCGTTGCAACTCCACATGTCAAAATTATCATAGATTGCAAATGTTTATAATATTACATTTAATTTCATTCACTGTATTTCAGAAAATAAACAAGAAGCAAACACGAGTTTAAACGACTTGTACGGAAAGATCTGAGCAAATAGCCTTGAGACAAATTTGTGAAGTTGTCTGAATAAAAAGTTATGACTCTGTTAATATTTGTGCGGGGAATATGTGTCAAAAAAGAACAAAAAATATCTAAAATCGGATCGGTTGCTGAGGTATTTAATTTCAAAGGAAACTGCTCTGACGGCCGCTAATTCGAAATTGTGTTTTTAGTTCACGGATTTTTTGGTACATTAACATAGCTATCCATTTTGATAAGAAATACTTCACACCCAAATCTGAATTTGACTGAACTATATGCTTATTTAGGAAAATATTTACTAAAAACAATTTATTTAACTAATTACTCCACTTTTAGCAACTTGCAGTAATGATACCTTTGCAAATTATTTTTATTTCTTTATTATTTCCTACTCACATCCAAAAATATAGCTTATTTACAATTTTTGCCTGGTTGAAACTTTAGTTAGAAATAAAACTGACCTATCGTGTATTTCTGCTTAAAACAGTTTGTTTAAATTTTAATCAATTTGTTTGCATAGTTTTGGCTCTCATTATATAATTTTCCTTTCCAATTTACGATAAATTTCTTTGTTTGCAATTTCTTGGCTACTGTTCCTGAACCCGGAATCAACTGTCATCTAAGATATTTAATAGTTGCGAAAAAATAAGTCAATATCCGTAAATACCAGATTAAATCACGCACGCTTCGACCATAACCTTGCTTTCGATGGCCTCCACGACAATGAGGTCAACTTTACGGAGACTTCGCTTCAAAATCTATGTTTAAAGGATTGTGAATTGCAACCAGGAAAGTATACGACACGGATTGGCGCTACCTTAGTTTTTTTGTCATTAAGGAAATTACGTGGTAATTGTCGCAATTAATAAATTATTTCTTAAGAACGATTGACTTTTACGTTGGACTCTCAAAGACACATGCAGGATTACATTCTGTAGTCGTTTTCATTAATTATACATTCTCAAATTATAAATTATGAAAATTTAAACATTATTTCGGATAGAAAAAAATATTTAGATATTAAAAGATCGTTCATTAAGACCATTCAATTTCGTCAATATGTCTGTCTGCCTGTTGATGCTGTATTTAAAAATTATTTAGCTCAGAAATATAATATTTGGTACGTAATTAACATAACTGTCGAGGATGAAATATGAATATTTTGATGAAGAATATATAGGGTGGACAAATTTAAAATATATGTTAATTTGTAAACTGTAAATATCGGACAAAAAATCAGGTTATCCCTTTGACGATTTTTTTTTAGAAAATATCTTGTTATGAGGCTGTTAGAAAATAGTAGGCTGCCTATTATAAGTAGTAGGCCGTGTTGTTGAAGTTGAAGATCGCAGAACATTGTTAATAGCTTTAGTAATTTCTTTAGTGTTTATTTACCATATTCTAACAAGCTATCATCCTCTGAAATTATAAACAATCTACCATGTGTTCATATCAATCAATTATCAGAATCAGATGTTATGAAAGCAATAAAAAAAACTACAGAATAAAATGACATCTGTGGATGATCTTATTCCTAGCTTTATAGTTAATGACTGTTCTAACATGTTTGTTACCCCACTTTTTACTTTATTTAATTAGGCTCTACGTACCTTTACTTTCCCGGAATATTGGAAGTTAGCAAAAGTTTGTCCTATTTACAAAAATGGTAACACAAAAACTAAATAAATTATAGAAGTATATCAATTTTACCTAACTTTGAATGGTATTTGAGGCATCAGTGTATAGTATAACTAATTCTTCTGTCAAAAATACAATTTCCACTTGCCAATATGGTTTTATGGAAGATGGCCGCCTTCATCGTAACCCCTCCATTCCGTTCAAGTTACCATGCTACCTATCTACTTTACAAACCTTGGTACCAACCGATCCCGATTCCAAAAATTTCTGCGTCAACTCTATTATAGTCGGGTGTATATTTATTGTGGTTGTCAAAAAACGTAACAAAAACTTTACCACTTCATTAAAATACCGTTACTATCTGTACTATCTCGCCTGCAAATTGAATGGCTTATCTTATGGTTTTTAATGTACGTCGGCCTGTTTGATAAGGCCATGACGAATGGTTCACCGGCGTTAATAATTAGCTCGCAAAGTTCTTGTTGCGTTTTTTGACTGCCCAGTAATTATGTACTTTTTTTGGGATGAGTAGTATTAGCATATTTGGTTATATCCTCATATTTTGGCCCAAAGAATCTACTCCTGAACTATGGTCTATTATTAATGGTCCACACTTTATAAACTCCTTTACAGTGTGATGTAAACCATCATGATATGACATATTCTGAAGAATACATGAAATAGACTTTTTGCCATTATCAAGGGATCGGATCACTGCGGAGATAATGTTTATAAGCTTGTGTAAATATCTCCTTTTTATAGCAGACCGCAATTATTAAGGTACTACTACTAGTAAGATCCTGTTTTCATAAGTACTTGTCTTTTTATTTAAATTGAATACTGCGTTTTTTGTATACCAAGGAGGAAACCTCGTTTAGTTTCCTCATGTTTCATTTCCATATTAATTGTTTCACAACACATCAAACACATATTTAATTTCAATATTACTTTTGACGTTTGCCAGCCGAGAATTAAGTTAAACTTTAGGCGGATTTATAAGGGCCTCTTTCATAGTTAAAAGCATAGTTGTTGTTTTGAATAACTCTCCAACAATCTGTACATTAAATGTTGTTTTGTTATATTTATCTAAATGGTATATTAGTATATCTAGATTAGGGCAATAATATTTAAAAAATAACTAATTTCATAGCACACAGAAAAAATGTGAAAGGTTTTTATTTGCTTAAACCATTTGCAAATAATATATTTCTAATTTCGAACAGCAAACTCATAAAAACAATCAATTATTTATTTAGAGTGGTTTATGATTTGTTATAACTCACTAATTTAGATATCAATTTCCTCGTTAGAACTCAATTATCTTTTTTAGTTTAACCTACGGTCCATTTACTATTATGAATACCGGTTTGCATATAGTTTGCTATTATAATTGATTACAATGGAAAATATGGTGTATAATTCATCTCGTAATAAATCACCCGCTCAAGAAATACCTTTCAGTTTTCTAAAAAAAAAAAAAAATATAGTCTGGTATGACATTATTTCTATATGGAAAATAAAGTTTCTGTCTATAAAACTAATATCGAATATTAGATGCCATACCATGTTCATATTTTCCGTGTTAATTATTATTGTTTTTTTCAATTATGGAGAAAATATTAAATACGAAGTTTAGTTGCAGAATAAAAAAAAGTTGCTGCAACTTTAAATGAAGACATGATCTTGTGAACTATCCATGCTATTAGAGTCTGAAACACGTTCCCCTGATAGGTTTAACTCAGGCAGGTGGCATCAACTGAAACGTCGTTACACTCTCTTATATTTAACACTGATTATTGTCGAACACTTCTTAATATCATTTCCTGAAAGGGGATTTGGTTATTTGGTTTATTTACGGGGGAAGGTAGCTCAGTGTGTTAAAGCGTTTGGCTAGCAAACTGAGTTGCCTAGCGATGTGGGTGCGATTCCTGCAAGGCGAAACAATTTTTCATTTAAAGAAAATGCCCCAAGAGTGATTCGGAGTCCACATTAAACTATAGGGCCTCATCTCTCTTTACCTAGCACAAGATACTTGAGATCTTCCAGGGGGTTACTTCGGTAATTTGAGAGGCGGTTAAGAAAACAAGGAAACAAGAAATCATTAATCTACTCTTACAGAGTTGTGCAAATAAGTGAATATCAAGTTATAGATATCAAAATAAATACAAACAATAAAATTATACTAATAACAGCCATCTATAGACCACCTTCTACTAGTACAGAGAGATTTGTAAGCAGTCAAGTCCACAACAATTAACAAACACACAAGACTTAGAGAAACTCAAAAAACCACCACTATTTCGTAATTTTTCTATAGTGGGCATGCGGGTCAGTTCTTTGTGCAGGATTCGGGAAGGCAGTATGAAATTTAACCATAGAACATCTTATCCACCCCCGGGGTTGAAACTACCCCCTAACACTAAAATATCCCCAAAATAATCAAAATGCATGAAAATTTGTTTATCATCGTTCTCGGCTCAACACGTTAGTAATATTCATTTCTCCTTCGCCCTCCACCAACCACCGCTAAAACCACCCCCATTTCATATTTCATGATACTGGGCATGTGGGGACTAGAATATGCTCAATTCCATAATAAAATTCGATTCAACAAGTGCTCGCATGCCCAGTACCTCTAAATGCGAGAGGGGATGGTTTTAGGGATTTAGAGGTGGTTTATGGAGAGTGGGGGAGTGGTAGTGAAATAGTATTGACATTGTGTTTGGTTTCCTCGAAAACGGGGAGAAAACATTTTCCACTATTCTGTATTTTTTGGTGGATTTCAATATTGGTAGTGGTAGTTCCAACCCCGGTGGTGGATAAGATGTTACATGGTTTAATTTCATACGCCCTACCCGAATCCTACCCAAAAAACTGATACGCATGCCTGCAATGGAAAAAATATGTAATAGGGGTGGTTTTGGAGTAGTGGCGGAGGGGTTGAAACCTTAAACATATCACCATCATGTTCAGCGCCCTCCAAAACGGGGGGTAATGTTTCATCCCTGTCATAGAACTTTTGTGTTTTAACCCTTTTTTTTCACGGAGTATTAGTGAGTTTGAATGTAAAATCTGCATCTCGCGCATTTTCTTAAAATTAAATTTGCTCATTTAATTCTACAAATGTCTACAATATGCTGGTATAAGTAATTATATTATTATATAAAGTAATTATGTCTATTAAAAAATATATTACTTTTGCATCGATTAATAAAAATATAAATATTTAAGAACGGCCCATTTTTAGATATACAGCGAAAGCTTGGAAAAAGTCATTCATGCACAATTACAACAGGAGCCAACTATGTTAAAAATGAACAATGAATTATCCTTGTATCTCCTCATGCCATCTTTTAATTTACGGTTCAATCTGTCGAGAAAATTACTAAAAATTCCACAGATGCTGCATCGAATTCTTTACGATGTTTAAATGTTTCAGTAAATTTATAAGCCAGCTTCTTGTCTACTATGGAATATTTCCATTCGATATTCGATACGGCCACTGAATCAAATGAAAAACTTGTTTGTATTGTCCAGGAAAATACACAATTCATATTGGAAATAGCGCTAATGGAGCATATTATAACCATCATTAACTCGTTATTTAAATTTTGCCAGTCATACTGACTGGATCTAAATTTATTTTATTGAATATTCAAGAGGCCATTGATATAATTAATAATTATATAAAGGATTAATATATTAAATTATGCAAACTATGGTATAAAAAATAGAATTTATTAAATCTTTGATACAATACAATATGACATACAAAATATAACGTGTAGGTATTATAAAAGTGGTTCCGTTAAGAGCTGTTTCTTAAGTTCAATAGTCCCTTGAAGAACTTCAATACTTCTACGACTTTGATGTCTATTTAAGCTACCTATGATAAGTTTCCAAATATAATAAGGCATATTTCAATATTATTTTTTGTTGAAACAAATTCACTTGCTTTTTCATTGAAATCCACATAAAGTGCATTTCTTACACAATAATTTTAGGCCAGTGCTTAGAGATTTTAAACGTATTAATGGGTGTAGGTATAAAATTAGGGACGTTCATTTTGCAAAAACAATTTCAAATGGGAAACTGTCGTTGGACATTTGGAAGAAAAATGGAACAAAGACGATCATTTTTAAAAGCTTTTATTTGGGGTGAGTGTGGGTGCGTCTTTACTATGTACATATTTCGATATGTGATGTAAAGCAACGTAAGGCGCGGTTAGTAGTTGGATGGGTGACCGTTCCAACTGTTACCGTACGTTCTCCATGTTACCAAGATGGCCGACGAAAAAATCACTAAAATTTGACAAATAATTAAATCATTATGGTCAACTTGGCAAAATATATTAAAAAAGTCATTAAAGCACCTGGGGAACTTAAAAACCCCAATTTTTAAATAATAATTCTGAGAAAATTCACGACACATCCATAATTCCCGAATAATCTAAATATAACGTCAAAAACCCCCTAACATCAAAATTCATTAAAATACAGCAAGAAACTTACAAAGGATCGTCCTAAAAAATATAGCCCCTCATCATCTTAATTTACTTTCAAATTACTCCCCAAATCTTCAATTATATTAATTTATTTCGCTTCCCAAAAAATTCTACACGTCCCCTCCTCTTCAATTCAAAGTCCAATTTCAATTTCCAAAAAATATTTCAAAACGTCTCTCATTTATCTCCCCAGTCAGCCCATAAAGCGCTCATTTAAAAAATAAGTCCAGTTTACGTGTTCCCACTCATTGCTAGCTATCTTCACTCATATTACCCTAAATCTGGATCCCGCTCTGCTCGACGCAGACAATCTCATACCCTCAATATGGCTTAGTATAACATTAAATATGGATTAAAATTAAGACTAGCAACGCTACTTCACGGGACCAATTCAAATTTTAACCAATTATTCAGACAATTATCGCTCATATTTCTAAAATCGAATTAGAGTCCGCTGACATTTTCATATCAAATTATTACATTTTTACAGCCGATTTAATGATATATTTTTCGACCCCATTTTCCAAAATCTTAATAATTATTGCACAATATTTCATAATTCGAGCGCCATATGATGGCCTGGCTCCCTTTCCGGCTTTTCCAGCTCTCAGCGAGCGTCGTGCCCCATCACTAGTATAAATACGGGAGAGTGCCAAGCCCCCGGAAAGTTGTATTCCCGGTGTATCTAACGAAATATAAAGTAGTGCCCGCACCCTCTTCCTAGGCCAACCCTAGTAAAAAATAGTTTTTTTTATATTATTATTCAGCCCCAGTGCTACGCTTTAAATCGCCTTCGCGGCCCTAGTTTTAGTGAAATAAAATCGTCTTCGCGACCCTAGTTTTTAAGCGAATCTTCTCAAATAATAAAAAATAAAAAAATTAATTAAATAACATACAGCAAACCCGACTCAGGCAAATTTCAAGTGTCGATACGTTAAAATAATTTTTGTGAATAAAAATTTGATTTTACCATTTAAATATTCAACTCTGTGTGTTAACAGAAAATAAATAAATCATTTGTTAATTTCGTTCTAAACTAAAGTGTTTAATTTAAATTGAGCTACTATACTATACAATGTGTAGCTTTCGACCCTGCTAACTGAAATAAAATTCAGTAGTGTTAATTAAATGGAATTAGATTGAATTCAAGTACGAATCAAGCTCTGACACTATACAGGGCGAAGCAGTTGGCCCTTTCCAGCCTTTTCAAGTTTATCCACCCCTAACTCAAATCAAATGAAATTAAGTGCACGGAAGGCCTCAAGAGTCTCTTATAAAGCTCGCTAGCTGAAATAATTTAATTTTTCCCAAACCTGAGGTACCGTTCGTGTTCACAACGAAGACCGCGTCCTCGCCTCACACATCTTCCAGCGGCTTGTATATCAGCGTATGCGCGGAAGCTATACAACCTTAGGCGAGGGTTGTATTGTGGATATACCATCCTTCGGAGGGGATGTAAAGCCGTTGGTCCCTTGTCTATTAAGTGTTAGGCAAGTAAAAGATCCCTACTCTTCTTAAGGGAAGAGGTTCGGCAAAATTCCTGGTTGCGGGTAGCTCGTCTACAGGCGTCGGTGTTAGGCCTCAGGAGCGGAAATAGGCCGACGTTAAATAAATTTATGAAAAGAAAAATCAAAAAAAGAGCTTTTATTTACCTTGCAGTGTTTGTTACTTAATTCGTTTAGGTCAAACTTTGCAATCAAAATTTCGATTAGTTCTAATTAAGCTAGAGCTTTGAAATTTTGCAGATATGTATAAGTCCGATGACGATACACTTTAGCATTTTCATATAAGAAAAAACAAGATGACGGCTTCAAGATGGCGGACCACTTTACCGTCTATGATACGATTCGACTCAAAATCGATATCTGGGGGTTTTCGAGATCGCCAATTATGGAGTTCTTGGTCAAAATTTAGAAATTCAAAATGGCGGCACCAATATGGAGGACGACTTTTGTCATTAATGGTCCAAATCGATCAAAATCGATATCTGGAGGTTTTTGGGTTCGTCGATTACGAATTTTTAGTAAAAAATTTAGTTCACGATGGTGACTTCAAGATGGCGGATGACTTTACCGTTTAAGATCCGATTAAACTCAAAATAGATATCTGGAGTTTTTTTAGGTCGCGGGTTATGAATGTTTAGTCAAAATTTAGAAATTCAAAGTGGCGGCGCCAATGTGGCTGACAACTTTTATCATTTGGGTCCAAATCAATCAAAATCGACATCTGGGGGTTGTCGGGGTCGCGGATTATGAATTTCTAGTCAAAAATTTAGATCAAGATGGTGGACGACTTTGCCGTTTATGATCCGATCCGTCTCAAAATCGATATCTGGGGATTACATCATATCAAAAGACTAAGAAGTAAAAAATGAGCAAAATGTATATTAATTTTGCTACAATTGATAAATTGATCAGATAATGGAATGTTAACATGATTAGAACTACTATTTGCAAAAGTAATATTTTTATCATCAATTATAGTAGAGTTCGAAATGTAGCCGAAGATCTTCGTTAACTGTATATCTATCAGAATTTGGTAATTTCAAAATTGTTATTTGTCTTAATATGATGGCAAATTTATTTTTACCAATTCGTTGTATAGTACATTTAGATTTTTGGTAATTTAAAAATAATTTATTGCTGTATGAGATGGGAGAGTATTTGCAAAATAGGCCAGTACTACGTTTTCCGAAAATGAAGTTCATGAGGTTTCTGTACATTTTGTCGTAAAACGTTTTGACTCTTCTGGCAGTAATGTAGATGTTGTTGCTTACGCTTTTTGAAGAATTTTCTACGTTTTCCACACTTTCCATCTTAAAATCGCACAACAAATAAACACGAACCGCTTTTTGGCAATTATTTATTTATATTGTCATTTTGTTTTAAAATGGTTTCCATGGCTATTTTAATTTTTAAAAACATTATGATTTAACTGATGTTTTTTGATTGTTCTACGAAAGAGAATGATGATCCATTACTTCCCTGCAGGAATAATATATGGACATTATATAGCAAAATTGACACAAATAAAACATATATTATATATTAGTCGTAGATAAACGTTTTTTTCACTACTTTTATAACAGCTGTCCTCATGTAAAATATAAGTATATTGCTTCTTTATAAGATATACTAGTTTACCACTATACAAACTTTAATACATGAATTTTTTATATTTGGAGTCTTAAATTCACAATTTTGATTTAATTTTCTGTCAGCAGCTTTGTTGATAATTTTTTGCTCTCCTTTAGTGTTGCTTTTTATAACAACACCTCTTTCGTTATTATTTTTAAACTCTTTAATTCCAACTTCTAATGATGCAGGTTTAAATCAATTAGATTCATGGTAAACAGTTTATTTATTTGCATTGTATTCGTTTCAATTAAAACAAGAGGCAAAGAAAGGCAAAGAAAATTATATAATAGATTGCTAATTGACATTTATTCTACAACTTATTTAAATTAAACAAATAATTACGTGCCCAAGGATTCCCATTGTTGAAGTCATAGATAAAGTCTCAAGCGAGAAGACGGTGAATCATATAACTGTGTTAGTGCTCTCATATCGACTTAATTCTTACAAATTGAGGTATTAGTACATAATAAGACTAATAATGTAGCATTATATATAATTTAATAATACTCCAGCATACGGCAACCTTCACAGTAATAATCACCGTACCCTGAATAGGATTACCAAAAGGATCTAGTCGGTAGTTAGACAATATCCTGCCTTGAACCTATAGTCTACTAATTACATTATTTTGACTAAGTAAAAGTGCCGCTATAAATATTTGCAAGTAATGAAATGATATTGTCTACAATAATGCAATGTTATCTGATTAAAGACATTTTTTTATGAAATAGAATTCTAAGCGAACAATAGGCGGGTGAGTGGTTTCGGCAACTATTTAATAAATAGCGCTTTATTTAACTAAAAAGATTGTAGAAATGGTGATTTATTGCACGTAACTATTTTGACATAGTCACCACGTTCCTGCGAGTACTTTTGTATACAGTGTGCCTTAAATAATGAAAACTATTATGGCGCAAAGAAAAATGTGGGCAAAATAATATACATATATATTTTTAAATCAATAATCATTCAACCAACTAATCAGAATGATATTAAAGCCATTTCTCAATTTTTGTGAATTACAATAGTAGCAGATAATATACCTATATAGTACAATCAATGACTGATTCACCTCCGAAATCTGATCAACTCAACCGATTTGTTTGAAATTTTGACAGTAGCTCAAAAATAATGCAAATAACAAACCTGACTTAGTGCCGATATATGCTTCCACCCCGGGGGTGAATGCCACCCTTTCTCGGGGGTGGAAATTTAAAAATTCAAAATGATACGGGGGATCGATAGAGGATCAAATTTTAAGAAGAAAATGTAGTATAAAGCTTTTCCTACAACCCAATAATTTCTGAGTTATTCGCGATTGAAAATTCCAATAAAAATCACGTTTTTCAACAGTTTTTCGTGAATAACTCGAAAATTAAACGTTTTCTGGAAAAAACTATTCTTATCAAAATTGAAGCTTATAAAAAAACAAAGCGATTCGTTGGTTCTTCGTTAAGTTTTAGGTCATATTAAGCAACTTATGAGTCATTGAAAACGAATTTTTGTTTGTCGTAAATTTATCTAAAGATTTAAACTCAAATAACGGAAAAATTAGTAATTTTTCAGAGAAAATGTTTATAACCTTTTTTAAAGTGCTTTATTAGACCTTTAAAATAAGCTTTTATAAAAAGCCACTAGCATGAAAATTAAGGAAGTTATGACCCGAATAAATTAAGTCTGGAATTTTTGAAAAAAAATTGACAATAAAATTGGCGCCATGAGCGGCAAAATTAAAATTAATCGTAGCCCATGAAAAATTAACTTTATTTATATCCCAATAATACGTTTCAAAAGTTTGAATGGTTTAGAGAATGTACATTTTGAAAAGAGTTGTTTTAAGTAATTTTTTTTTTCAATTCTTCAAAAAATACGTTGTTGTTTCAAAATAACTCAAAAAATAATTGTTTTACGAAAAAGAGTGTTCTCAACAAAAATTTAGCTTTCTTTTTAATGAAAACTTTGCTTTTTTTAAATTCATGTAGCTTAAAAATTAAGCGAGATATGGGCATTTAAAGCTTTGATTTCTATGCGAAGGAAACCTCTTTTTAGCCCTTCAACCTTAAAATTCTCTGAACGAAAGGGTGTAGAAATATTGCAATCATAATGACTTTATAGCTTATGAAATTCCCTACAAAATTATGTGTGGGTGAATGCAAAAAGCTTAAAAGGAAGCCGAGTTATCGTTAAAAAACTAAATACATTTTTTTAGAGATAACGAAGGAAAATTACGGAGCGCCTAAATTTTGAACGTTTTGGAGAAATTATTCTTTTGTGCATGCTGTGTCTTCTTGATACATACATATCTGGATTCCCACATGTATAAACACATGCTTTCAAAAGGATTTTTTCCCTAATTTTTGTTGTAAGGGGTGGTTTTTAGGGATTGAATCATATTGAAAAATGATGTATCAGGTCGTTTACACTTAAAGAATATATTTTTTCTATTCAAGATCCAAAATAAACAGATTCTATGCTTTTTAAACCGTTTTTTTAATAATTGTGTGAGGGGTAGTTTTTAAGGTAAAATATCGAAATATTAGTTACATTATAAAAAACAACAAATATTTAACATATTTGAACATAATGATAACCTATCACTGCTTCCATCTATTAGTTTTCAATTGTTCCTAAGTTTTATTGTTAGGGGTGGCTTTTGGGGGTTGCATCATTAAAAAAATGAAGTATCAGATTTCTTATACTTAAAGGGAAAAATTCTCCAATTACGATCCAAAATAAAAAGGTTTCATGCTTTTTAAACACATTTTTTTATTAATTTTCGTGTGTATTAATTTTCGGTTATTTTTAAGGGTAGTTGAATAGTAAAATATTGAAATATTAGATCCATGATTAAAAACAATTGATATTTAACATATTTGAACATAATTATAGCCCATCACTGCGTTAATTTATTAGTTTTCAATTTATTGGAGTAAGGTAGTTTTCACCCCTTAAAAACAAAAAGCATACTTTGCGACCAAGTCAGGTTTGAAGAGGAAGGTAAGATGAATTAAATTCTAAATTTTCAAGAAGATCGGAGCAGTACTTCAGATTTCTGAGATTGGCCCCTGTTTAACGTTGAATGACTGTACTAATAAGGTGCTGGATCTAGTTGTATCTAATAAACACTATAGTGGGATCGATCTGGCATGAAAAAAGAGCCGAAACGACAGTGTTCTTTTCGATTTTTTTTGTGTATATTATGTAGTCGGACTCCCTCTTTTATCTGGTCATATTTGCGGGCGCAAGAGGGTAGCGGTGGGGGAAAATTAACATGTAAAGATATGGGAAAATTTTTTTCGCACATAACTTGCTTAGTTTCATTCAGATCGAAAAAGTGTATAAAATTAAGAGCTCGCGAATGTGCGTAAACTGAACTTTGACTCATCGAAATTGGCACGGATTTGTATACGGATTTCTTGCTGCGGCGGAAACGTACCGAAATATGTATTCGTGTTTTTTTTCGTAGTAGAAAGTGACTTTGCGACTTTTTTCCCCCCACCCCGATAGACAGTTTTATTCGAACTTCCTATAGAATAGTAGAATGCAGGTGTTCACGGCCGTTGTCTAATGAAATAGTTTCTTCCGGGTCTTGCCGTGGTCGTCGAACTTGACTTGATGTTTCGCTGATCATCCTGTCAGCTTCTTCAGAAGGATTCTAAAGATTGAATTTGTTGTTACATTCCTCGTTATATACCTATGCGCCGATTCGCTTCGCTGTTCATTGGTCGCGCTTGGTTCGCTTCGCTGCTTCAGTGACTTACTATGGTGCTGGTACTTGGCAATACCAGTCTCCACGTGTTACTAAGTCGATACCCATCTTCTCTGTTAAAGTTGTTCACGTTTTTCATAATTTCCAGTGATTCCCTAATGATTCGCGGATAATAGCGCGTATTCCTGTCTAATATATTTCGCTTGAAGTTTCTCAAATTTCTTAATCTGCTTCTTAGTGGCCCTATCTTGTTGAACTTCTGCATGCTCATAAGTAATGCGATCGAGTGTACTCCAAAGATCTTCACTTAATGTGGTGGCCAACTCCAAGTGTAAATTATATAACTGCAAAGAAACTATATGTAGTTGATGATAAGTGTATCTTACCCTCTCCCTGGTTAATGCTTCTTCCGTTCTGTTGATGATCCTCCGGGCAGCAGGTATTTCTAGGTGGTGTTTAATCTTGACGAATGTTGGTGTGACCTTCTTGTCCCTACAGCGTTGTAGGAATGCTAACGATGAAAGTAACTTATTCTTCTTACTCCTTAGTGTATCCAATCTCCTGGTTTTCAAGTAGATATCCTCCCCGTAGAGGAGTCCAGTAGTAGAATGCAGGTTTTCACGACCGTTGTCTAATGAAGTAGTTTCTTCCGGGACTTGCCGTGATCGTCGAACTTATATATATTATAGAATGCGAGACATGTGGAAATAATCCAAAATTAATTTAAAAAGGAGACTGTTCAGATGGAAATAGAGCTGTGTTTAGAAATTTACTACAAAGGGTTAGTTGGGGCGGCACATTTATTTACAAGGAAACAATAAATTAAAGTATGGCTATTTTATAACTACTATTCTATATAACCAAACAGAGAACAAAATCAAATAAAAATAAAGGAATCTATCAACATTGCTTAGGGCAACATAAATAAAAATTCAAATCAGCCTTAAGGCTCTAATGAAAATATTATATTAAAAGAGGAAAATAATGAAACATAAAATGTTAATAATCCGAGCTTTAATAATATTACCACACCATACACAAATCAGTGTTTCGTTCTTAATCCAGTAAATGAAAAAGAAATAGAGGATATCTTAAGTCTTAGTCAAAACATTTTGAGGATTCAGATGGTATACTCTGTTACCTAATAAAAGGCGTAGCGGATATATTAACAATAATACTATTGACATATTTAATTAACAAATCGTTTGAAGCTGAAGATTATCCAGTTAAATTAAAAATTACCAAAGTAATACAGTGTCATAAAAGGGGTGATTAAACAGATAAAAAAAACTATAGACCGATATCTAACCCATCCATATTCGCTAAGGCTTATGAAAAATCAATGTATGTATAGTTGAGTTCATTCGTTTCCTACACTAAAAAAAACGCAACAAGAACTTTACGACATAATTATTATCGCCGCTGAGCCAAGCTAAATGGCGGTTCGTCAGTTGGCCCAGAGATGGGGCCACCCTACCGGCTGTCAACTAAAAAGGTCTCCCTCCACTCTGACCAGGGACTAATTACATCTATCTCCGTTAGAGGACAGCACATAACACTTTTATAACTACCACTATTCAATACGTACAATACCTTCGCTTCAAGTTTAATCATTTATTGGCTACATATGGACTACCTCAAGGCTCTATGTTGGGACCACTAATTCGTCTTATTTATCAGTGATATTACTTGTGTTGATGTCAACTGTTTGATATTTGCTAACGATTTTGATGATTTATACTGCTATTTTTATTTTATACTACTTTATATTGTTACCCCAAAAGAAATTTATACAAAATAAAAAGAAATAGATCTGATGAATTTAAGAATCCGGGTGTTCTGACAGCTGATTACGCCCTGTTGTCCGCTGCTGGAAGTGTATAATACAAAATACCATCTATAAATGAGGCAAAGTTTAGTTTATGGCTATTTTTACACTTACCCACAGGACCACCATCCCTTAAACTACTCCGAGTTTATTGTTTGACGATTGCTTAGAAGTCATATTATCTTTACTTGCTGCAATTAAAGTGGAACCATCTACATTCCTTCTTCATGTTAATATTATATTTTCCACAATATCAAATTCTCCGTATAAATATGTTTTATGGTGGCATCTTACAATAACAATTTCTTCTTCCAGAGGCCAAACTTTCTAACTACCACAATACTAACGAAATTATTGATATTGAATTTAATTGCCATTTATTTGTAAATATGATGACAACTTTAATTACACCAACAAAAGGTACAAAGAATGATTCTCTATAGCAGTATAGCGCTCGAAGAAAAATAGTTTTGTGGGATATTATAATACGCAATAAACTATCAAGTTATATTTCCATAATAGTCGACCGTCGCTTTCTACCTCTAACAACAATGTATTAGAATTTAGTACCTAATTATATTTTGCTAGCATTTATACCACTTCAAGTCCTTTATATCATTACATATGACATGAAAGAAGTAATATACTCATAATCAAATCAATAGGCACACTTCATGAATAAATTATAGATAATACCAACCTGATTTATTCGGGAAAATATATTACATAATGCTATCCATTGTACTTAGAATTTTATTTGATGGATCATGTAAAATTTTTACGTTTTCCCTTAAAATTTGTGGGTCCATTTTTTTTAGAGATGGAGAGTATTAAAATCCCCTTTAAACTTGACTTTTCCGCAAATCGTTTAAAAATATTGACATTTCGGACAAAATTTCTGAAAGAAAGTACTCATTTTTTTACTGTAAGAAAATATTATTTTATTATAAATATTTATACACTATAAACTGAAACAAAATTAAGTTTAATTTATAAAAATATCAGTACATTCTCATTACATAAAATGTTCCTTTTACACTTTTTATATGAACCAGTTTTAGCTATATTTTATATTTTTCATACAAATATACATGCTAATATAATTATTTCTTTTTTGTTTCAGAACCCAAGAACGCTCTCGTACTCTATTGAGGACAATTGGATCGTGATTAGTATAATTTTCCAAATTACCTACAGTATTTTTTGGCTGACCTTCCAGAAATGGTGCTATATTACAAGTAATTCTGATGTAAATATTTCCTAAACTATCTGTTTTAAACCTCACACTGCCAACTTGATGGCTGTATTGTTATTATTTAGGTGTAATTATTAGGATTAAGTATTTAATTGATGTTAATAATGTATTTATTGCATCTGTCGACATGTGCAATGTTTATTTATTAAAAGTTTGTTTTAATTAACCTTGGGTTTTCTTCGATCGTTGTCTAGGAATGAATTATTTAATAAAGATGGCCTTTCAATTAAAATTTGTTCATGACATAGCGGGACATTCTTAAAGAATTATGGACCATATTCTGTATAGCTCATTTATATCACATTAATTGAATACATGAACAAATCAGTTTAAAATCGAAAAGGGTGGACAATGTTGTTAGAATGTTCAAAAACATCGAATTAGACCATATAAACATAAATGTGGATGGAGAGAAATGAACCATTTGCGAAATGCTTCTGAAAAAGCCAGCAGCTTCCTAGCAAGTTGGGTTAAAAATCAAGATCTCCAAAATCCAATTCATGACAAACTTGATACCCAGTTGCAACATATCACTGAAAGGGAAATAAATCCAACACGTAACATAGTTAAAATATCTGTATTTATAAGGAGAGGTAGACCACCCACCCGATGAACGAATTACATGGAAAGAGTCTTCACGAATTAGATCCAAGATGCTCAAGACCGTGCAAAATGGAATAGTTTGAAAGAGGTATATTACTCCATGAAAAGTTGCAAAAAAGAAGGGTTAAAACACAAAAGTTCTGTGACAGGGATAAAATATGAATGCCCCCGTTTTCGAGGGCTATGAACACGTTGGTGATATTTCTAAGGTTGTCACACCTAAACTTGAAAAACCACTCCTATTTCGCGTTTTTTTTCATCGTAGGCATGCGTATCGATTTTTTTGGGCAGAATTCGGGGGTAGGCTGTATGAAATTTAACCATACAACATTATATCCACCTCCGGGGTTGAAACTCCACCATCCCTAACATTGAAATCCGCTGAAATATATAAAATAGTAGAACATGTTTTCTCCCCGCTTTCGAGGGTGCTAAACACGATGGCAATATTCATTTCTCCCCCTCCCTCCATCAACCTCCCTCTTTTCATATTTCTTGATACTGGGCATGTGGGGATTCGTTGGATTGGGGTTTTTAAGTGGATTTCGACATTGTAAAGGGAACTAAGTGAGGAGACATGCCATCAACCCCGGGGTTAAAACTGCCACCACCCTTAACTTTGAAATCTACCGAAAAATACGAAAAAGTGGAAAATGTTTTCTCCCAATTTTCGAGGGTGCTAAATGCGATGTCTTTACTATTTCACCCCCACTCTCCATCAACCACCCCAAATCCTCAAAACCACCCCCCCCCTTTCACATTTAGAGAGACTGGTCATGCGAACACTTGTTGGATCGGATTTTATTATGAAACTGGGTATATTCTAGTCTCCACATGCTTAGTATTAAGAAATATGAAAAGGGGGTGGTTTTAGTGGTGGTGGTGGAGGGTGGAGGAGAAATGAATATTACCATCATGTTGAGCATCTTCGAAAACGGAGGTAAACAAACTTTCATTCATTTTGATTTCTTTGGGGAGATTTTAGTATTAGGGAGGGGGTAGTTTCAACCCCGGGGGTGGAGAAGATGTTGAATGGTTAAATTTCAAACGGCCTACGATGGAAAAAATGCAAAATAGGGGTGGTTTTTCGAGTTCAGGGGTAGTTGCTGATGGGTTTGAACCTTAAAAATATCACCATCGTGTTGAGCGCTCTCGAAAACGGGGGGTTATCCATTTTATATGTCCAGCAGTAGACGAGATAGGCTAGTGTATGATAATGATGATGATGAATTGGATACGTTTATGTAATATATTATGATTCAAACAAAATAAATACTTTATATAAGATTTTTGTTTAATGCTCATAAAACTGAGTTACGAATATTATACTAAAGTCATGATTAACAAAAAACTTTGTTATCCAAAAAGACTCTATAGCTCCTCACTTATAAGTAAGACTCTAAGACTTTTGATAATAAGACCTAAACTTGACTTCTGACAACCTTAGCAGTTACTTGGAAGATTGTAACTGAATAGGCTGAAGGACCTAGGTCAATGATCC
Organism: Leptura quadrifasciata; assembly: GCA_963675555.1. NCBI lineage: Eukaryota > Metazoa > Arthropoda > Insecta > Coleoptera > Cerambycidae > Leptura > Leptura quadrifasciata. Next base: position 147,852,748 of record OY776675.1, read on the forward strand.
GTTGAGTTATACCAGTTGAGTTACTTATGTGAACCACACTCTCCTATTACTAAAACATTGGTAATAGAAAATGATCAGATAAACAAAAAATCTTATATAACATGGTGTCTAAAGCCGTCGGTGTCTTCTTCGAGGAGATAAATAAAAAGGAACATTCTTTAAAATTCTTTAATTTACTTGGTAACCTCTGATTAGACAGTGTTCATATAATATTGACGAGGTCAGTAACAACTGTCGATCTAAACAAGTTCAAGGTCTCTTTGTGACTTATATTTTCCTCTCTTTAACAGATGCTGCATCGATGATAAAAAATAAATAACCAGAAAAAAACACCAGATAAGTGTCACTCAATATATTTGAATATTGCCACTGTTTTTGCATTGGGATTTATTACTATTTTATAAAAAAAAGCGTAAGGATCACTGACTTTCAATCAAATTCAATGTGGAGTCGATTAACTGTGGCGAATGTGCGAGGTTATCGTTTTGATATCTTGCAGTATCTTGGTGGACTATAAATTTATTAAAATATTGAGACAGGTTAATTTGTTTGTCTAGTCGTTCCTCATTACCAGTTTTTTAATGAAATAAAACTAATTACCCCCTGTATAAGAAAAGTATTGCCAATTTATATAACATGAGAAAATGGACACTTTGAACCCACAAAATATCAAATATGCCCAAATTGGCATGCCGCTTATCTGTCTGTCCGTCCGTCCGTCCGTACGTCTGTCTGTCAGTCAGTCAGACAGTCAGTCTACTAGTTTGTCTGTCAGTATGTGATTGATTGACAGTTGTCCGTGATTGATCCATGTTTCTGGAATAGGGCTCAATGTGCAAATCAGAAAGTTTAGATACGAGGCCTAGAAGGTCTTAGGAAGAACGCTATCTAATATTAGTACGGTAGTGCAAATATTGCCAAAGAGATTCCTAGATTGCAGAACTGATTACTTAATATGTGGTTTCTAAAAAGTGTAGCGTCTCAGAGGTCTTAATCGCCTGCTGTCCTTGATCCTAATCATGAAGTTTGCACAGTCTAGGTGACTTATTTTAGTCGGTTGATCCTATGAATCTTTTTAAACTCCTTTTTTATACACTTTTATGCTATATGTGTTTGTTCGTTCGGGGCTCAAAGTGCATAGTTCTGTATCAAGAGACCAGAGACAGCTCCAGGAGGGGACCTAATAACAGATTTTCGTCTTCGATACTTTAGAGTATAAGAATTAATCTTAGATTGAAGTTTAAAGTATAAACAAGCTATATCCACAAGGATATTTTTAAAAATTAGTATTTTGTTTAATATTTATATTTTAATATAGAGTGGAAAAAAATGATGAAGCTTAACTTTCACGTGAAATTTATAAGAAATAAAAATTATAAAAATTAAAAGTAAGTATACTATTGGAAAGCTGAATTCTTCCTCTTTAAATCTACCTTTGTTTTTTTTTTGTTTTTAATGGGTACAGATTGTCTTTATTATGTAGCGGCGGTCGAGAAATGCTTCATTTCCCTGTGGGACGCGCTTGAAATATTGAGCCGAACTAGCGAACTGTAATAATTTCTTATGCTAAGGGAAACATTTATTAAAAAAAACTTTTATACTATTTTTATGTAAAATTTCCCGCTCTTTCACGTGATGTTATCCGTTTTTTATTATTATTATTCGAGATATTAGCAAAAAACTAAATTTTTCCATTTCAGAGGATTGTTTTATAAGGGTTCGCGGGGCCATATTTTGGTAAACTTTTTTGAGCCACTTTCTACTAGCAAAAAACTATTCATTCATGAAAAAATTAGGGAGGTAACAATTAATTCTAACTGTTCATCAAAATTAGTCTCTGACAACTGGGCTATATTGAGATGAGCTAAATATATTATTTTTTCTAGAAAGGAGTATATTCGTAAAGCAACTGATTTTTCTAAAATAATGAAACAATTGAATCTACAAGTACATCTTTACAATATTTTGATAGGCACTTCATCTGAACCAGTACTATTTTTATTAGGCATTTTATTTATAATCTCTATGACATCTGCATCTGTAACTGGCCTTAAATATATGCTTGGGACTATATAAATTGGAGATGTGCAGGTTTGTGAGATGCCATCACCAAAATTAATTACAAGTTGGTTACTGGCCTTATTAACAAAATACCCAGCAAACAGTGAACGTATTTGATTTTGATGTTCAATAAGATTACCATTTTGCAAAATCTGTGTTTGTTTTTGATTTAGTTTATAGCGTCCCAGTTTTTCATTGACAATCGTCCATAAAGTTTTGACTTGGTTTGATGACTCATGAATTCTAATTGTGTTAGATTCTATGGTATATTCTGAGATTTTAGCTTGAAAGTTTCTCCTGCTAACCTTGTAGGAATCAATTAAGTTTGAATTTCCTGACGTCTTAGCTACCCAGCTTAAATATTTGAGCCTTTCAGTTTCCTCTTTGGTCAAATTAGTTATTTTTTATATTCATTGCTATTGTTGTTGCATATAGAAGGTAATTTAAGGCAAGTTGCGATAAAATACCAATTAAAATGTTGATAGAATTCTAAGAAATAGTCATTGACAGTATCAACACTTTGATTAAAGAAGTCATAATAATGTGAAAATATATTTGCAAAATCCAACATATTACTCTCTGTTAATTTTCTGTAGAACATTACTTTATTATTATCTGCGGAAGTTCAGAGAGAAAGTTGGACATGCTATTGAGCTACCAAAATTAATTACTTTTTGAAGTATTTTTGTATATATTTATAAAAAATGTAAAGTTAGTTGTCAGCATGATTTTATTTATTTACTTTGTCAACAGGACACAAAGCAAATGCGTTATTCTAGTTTTAATTCAATTTATTTTCCTGCTTCCTTGATTGTAAAACTATTAAATGTAACAGTTTAATGGTTAGTAAAGGTTTTCGTTGAGGTTACACAGACGCATATTGTGTTATTATATAGTAAAAACAAATTATTTTAAAATATCAATGCAAACAAAAATATCACCCAAGGATCAATTTACAGTTAAATTTGACATTTCCGTAATTTGTGTGCTATTAAAATATTCCATGGAAGTCCACGTCACGCAATGCTAACGATATATATCAAATGATCTTCAAGTTCCGTGTCATCAAACACTAATTTATTATTTATTAAAACACTGTCTTAATTAAATGAACTGAAACGTGTGTTGATTTTAAATTATTATTGTTTGATTCTCAGCAGCGTAGCGGGGATCAGGGGGGACTAGTCTACTCCGCCCCTGAAAACTTGGTGCCCCTTCTTGTAACAAAATATTTTTAACGATTTTGAAACAAAGAAAAACATGTTATCTACGATTTAAACGAAATTATAATTTGGTAATAATTTTCTTTTCCAAATTGAGTTTGAGTTGTGTCATTTACGTCATTTAATCATTTTATTTTGTTCTTGTGTTCCCAGAGCTAATTTCTTTAATTTCTTTATTTACAATGCCTAGACATAATATTTTTCAAATAGGTAAATGAGGGGCATGATATGTGTTTACGCACAAAATAATTTTAGTGGACGAGCTGCAGCGAGGAAATACTCATTGCAACATCCAAATAGAATACAGCAAGACCATAAGATTTTCAAAGATCTGTTTCGCCGTTTGGGAGAACGGATTCATTTCGCCATAAAAACGATGTAGGATGACCGAAACGAATTACTCCAGATCAAGAACTAGAAATTTTAGTTCGTGAGGACGAAGATCCTCAAGTCGTTTAGCAACGGCAACAGGGGTGAGTAAACAATGTATCTTACGTAAAGAACGTTTCTACCCATATCATCTCACTCATGTACAAAATTTACTTCGAAGGGATCTTCCACAGTTTTGTCAATTTGTTCTGAATAAACAAACAGAACACTTTATTTACCGACGAAGCAACTTTTACTCGCCTAGACGTTTTTAACTGTAGAAATACCTATTAGTGGGAAGTAGAAAATCCTCGTGCCGTTAAAGAAAGGCATTTTCAGCAAGAATTTAAGATTAACGTTTGGTGTGGTATCATCGGCGATCGATTATTAGGACCTATTACTCCAAATTAAAATGGACAGTCTTATCTGTTTTTCTTCAAAATGCTCTTGCTATATATGTGGTCCATGCAAGATGAATCTCCCCCTCATTTCTCCATTGAAGTCAGGAGTTATCTTGATGAGATTTTCCCACGCAGATGGATCGGTAGAGGAAGTGAGTTTGCTTGGCCACCAAGTGTGTTTGTAGACCTAAAGCGAACATTTGAAACTGTTGCTATCAACAGTCTCAAGTGCTCGCTTTATGTACTACATCTATATATAGGTTAGTTAAAAAGTTGAGTGAGTATATATGGGCCCCTTCTATTCATTATATATGTGAATGATGTGTCATGTTCTAAAAAATTCATAAGTAAACCTTTCTGCGGATGACACATTGATTTCTGTATCTGGAAAAAATCATTTTGTAATCACGGATATATTGAATAAGAGAGCTTTGTGTATTATATAGATGCTATGTACAAATAAATTAAAACTCATTAATGAAAAAACTAAATGTATGGTTCTCGGAACTAAAGCTAATGGCCAGAAATATATAAATGGTCAACAGTTTCTGCACATTGATAATACAAAAGTTGATTTTTAAATGAAACTAAACACTTAGGAATTATTTTAGATGTTTATCTAATTTACCTGTTTAGGTAACGCTTTCAACATGTTGGATTATTTATATTAAGAAAATTGGCAAAAAATGTTCCTTTTGCTCTACTCTACTTGACTTTAGCCTAATCTCCTCTGCTTTGCTCTACTCAACTCAACTCAACTCAACTCTACTCTACTCTACTTTACTCTACTCGACTCCACTCGACTCCATTCGACTTCACTCGACTCCACTCGACTCCACTCCATCCCACTCCACTCCACTCCACTCCACTCCACCCCACTCCACCCCACTCTCCTCTACTCCGCTCCCCTCTACTCTACTCCCATCTACTCCACTCTACTTCACGCTACTCCACTCTAATCCACTCTACTCCATTCTACTCCAATCTACTCCACTCTACTCCATTCTACTCCATTCTACTCTACTCTACTCTACTCTACTCTACTCTACTCTACTCTACTCTACTCTACTCAACGCAACTGTACTCTACTCTACTCTATTCTATTCTGTTCTAATTCTAGCTAGCATTTACACGCATTTTTACATATCAAGCGATTTTTACAATTTTACATTTTAAAAATCATATATAATCAATACATTTATTGTATTAGATTTACAAATGCTAATTATAGTAATATGTCTAGCAGTATTAACATTCTTATTGGCCATATTTATCGTCATATTTAGCTATATCTATTTTGTTGCATTTTATAGGGGCTTTTGAAATACTTTGAAATATATTGGTCATACAAAGAAAGAAAAATAGGAAGCAAATAATACCAATACTTAGTCTCTTTTGGGTTATTTGAAGAGGTTGGAGGATTGTTCTATATGCTGAATAATTCCAAATGCTAATGCCATCCCTAGAATTCTGCAAGTCTCTTATATGTCATTAAGAAAGGTATTCTGTTTAGAACAGTTGTAATTTTGTTAGATGATCGTAGAAAATAATGCCGTAATCCCGTAAAAATCAATTCAATTCAATTCAAAACTTCTTTATTTAACAGTAACTTATACAATAATTACCTCCCCAAAGCCTAACCCGGGTCCGACCGTGCAACCACTGCGTTATTCGCTGTGGCGGATTGCAGGACTGGGCGGACTAGGCCTGGTTCGGTTTTAAAACAATTAAAACTTATACCTAGGCTCCTTCTGCAGAATGCAGATTAAAAAACGTGATCAAATTTACAAACATCTAAAAAAACTGATTCAACAAAACTTAAAATTACACTTTTATTAGTAGCTCGCGCACTTCACTGTTTCTAATTTGGCTGTTGACGCTGGTACCTCAATCTGGACGAGGAACCATCTGCGAGACGTGCAAATGCTGGGCTGCGCATAGGCTGGCCTAAACTTTGGTTTTAAAACAATTTTGGATTTCGGAAAACTTTGATTTTGTTATAAAATTTTGATGGAAAATGAATTTAGAGACAAAAATGCAAAAAGAGACAACGAGAAACAAACGAGACAACGAGAAACAAACGAGACAAAAAGCAACAAACAGAAAGGAAGAGGGGGACAGGAAAGATTTAAAGATGTAAAGGTATGAAATATCAGTAAGTGGATAGGGTAAGCGAAAGTTATAGTTGTTGAAGTTTGGCTACAGAGGTTGCCGAAAGATCGGTAACGTCTGGTACGGTAGGGTGTGTTTAATCCGAAATGGGGCATAATGCTGTCTAATTTGTGTTATGTTTCTTGTTAGCGGACTATAGGTAAAAATCAAGGTACACTTTTTTTATTTAAAAATTCATCAGCTCGATGTTCTCGATGCTTCTCACTTGATAATTAAGCAGTATAATTTAAAGGATCATTGTATCTGTTCAAGAATCTTCCGCATTTCATAAAACCTGTGAGCTATAATCAATACATAGTTAACACTCCAGCAGTAGCGGATATGTTAAAATTAAGAGAATTAAAAGTAAATACTACACAAATTACACTACTCATGATGTTACATGTACAGAAATTACCTTTTTCTCTGCCATTTTGCTCTACAAGATATAATTTATGGCACATAATTGACCTGAGGAATAACAGGGTAATAAAACTAATTATTATAGCTTGCGATACTTACTAATTAAAATGCTCATATGAGTTCTCTACTAGAAGTAACCTCTTTAATTAGATCAAGTTTAATGATATAATTACACAACTTATCATATAAAATAATTACACCACATTCTTCATTTTAAAATTTAGTGAAGTTATTGTTCTCTCTTACGAAATCATTAATGGAACTAGAGTGAGTGTAGGTACTGTTGATATAATATAAATAAAGAATAATAAAAATTACAAAATTGCCTGCTTCACGTAATCGGGTATATTGTAAATAATAAAGTAGAAAGTGGTGAAAAATTCGTCAAATGAGGAACGAAATTCGTAACTAATTTTTTTCCCACAGCCATGTGGATCTGAAAGTAGCGTTTTTTTCCTTTGAAGATTGTAAAGGTTCAAGCAAAATTAAAGAAGTTCTTATTTCATGTGGAATCGTCGTTGATGAATTAAAAACACGAAGTTAAAAACGTTCAGCGATTACAATTTTTTTGTAGGTGACATAAATATTGATATTTTAAAAACCAATATACATTCTGAGGAATATTTAAATATTATGGCAGAATACGGTTTCAAATCGGTAATAAACAATTGAATTAGAATACAGGGAACTTCACAATCATGTTTAGACCATATTTTTATTAAATCAAAATTTGATATTGAGGATATAATATTACCAATAACAATTGAAACAAACATAACCGATCATTTTCCAGTTTTAATACAACTAGTTACAGAACAAAGAAACAACAATGAACAACACAAGAAAACTGTTATTAAATATATACAATATGATAAATTAAAAGAACAACTTTCCAATGTAGACTGGTCTGAAGTTTACAATTTTAGGGATGTTGAAACTGCAACAAAAAAGTTTTTAAGTATTATAGATGCTAAAATAAAAATATGTACAAAATTAGTTAAAGTAAAACATAAAATGCGTAAAAGGAAATGTTGGATCACTAACGGAATTATCAAATCCATAGAAACAAGAGACAAATTAAATAATTTGTCTCTTGAGAGTTGCAAACAGACCAATTAAACGAACATTTAAGAAAACACTACTTAAACTATCGGAATAAATTAACGGAGCTAATAAAAAAAACAAAATAAATTACTTCAAGTCAAAAATAGATAAAAATTAAACATGTACAAAAAATCTATGGTCAATGGTAAAGGAAATTCGAACAATGTTCAAACGATTATTCCGAAAATATATAATGAAGAAAATGAAATAGTAACAAATAAAAGCCTTTAATGAAATATACTCAAGACTTGGTATAAATATGGCCAAAAAAATAAAAAGAAATAAAAATTACAAGGAAAAAAAGTTTTTACGAATATCAACTCTATGCTTTTAATGCCAACAAATCGGAACGAAGTAAATAATTGTATATTAAGAATAAAGCCAAATAAATCGCCAGGAATAGACAACATGAAATCTATAACGCTTAAAAACATTGCTGACCAGATTTCTGAAACATTTGCATATATTATTAATCAAATGTTTACGGTAATGTACTGTCCTCTTAATTTTAAAATGTCAATAGTTAAGCCTATATACAAAAGCGGAAATAAAATGTTGGTTACTAATTATAGACCCATTTCACTTATCACAAACTTTGCTAAGGTGTTTGAAATGTTATTAAGAACGAGATTATGTAACTTTATTAACAAATATAACATAATCAATTTGTGTTTATAGAAGGAAAGTCGACCCAGGATGCTATTGCCAAGCTAACTAAAAAAATTTATAACTCACTAGATAAGAGTAAACCTTCACTATGTGTCTTCTTAGATCTAGCGAAGGCCTTTGATATGGTTAGCCACAAACACCTGCTTGAATGCCTCGAAGATATAGGCGTAAGAGATACGGAACTAAAACTTTTTGATAGTTATTTAAGTGGAAGAATGCAGAGTGTTCATATTGTGCCTACACAGAGTGAATTCAGAACGGTTAGTTGTGGTGTACCTCAGGGCACTGTCTTGGGTCCAGTTCTATTCTTAATATATTTAAATAATTTATTTGCCTTCGAAAGTATAGGACACATTATTAGTTTTGCCGATGACACCGCTATATATTATGAGGCAGAAACCTGGTCTGAGCTAAATTCAAAGTAGAGACAGATCTCCCAAAAATTCTAGACTGGTTTAAATTAAAATTATTAACACTCAATGTCGAAAAAACCCTATTTGTACCTTTCGGAATGTATAAAAAATCAATTCTGGATATGATCATACTTAAAGTTCACCTTGAAACTGAAGTATTTGACATAAAAAAAGCTACTAATGTAAAATATTTAGGTATTTTTATCGACTGTCATCTGAGGTGGGATATACATGTGGATTTTGTGTCAAAAAAACTTAGAACAGTAATACATATGTTTAAATATATTAAAGATACTTTGAATATAAATCAACTAATAAGTAATCCTTTATAAAGCCTTAATCGAATCGCATTTGACATACGGAATCATTGGATGGGGTGGAATCTTAAATGTACATTTACAAAGGCTACAAGTTATGCAAAAGCGAATCTTGAAAATAATATTCAATAAACCGATCAGATGAACTGTTTCGTGAGTCACATATTTTTGATATTCGTTAATTATATTTTTTTAATGCAGCGTTGAAGGTTTTCCTGAAAGAAAAGATAAAATAAGTCACACTCCTCAAACAAGAACTAAAAATCAAAATAACTTACCTATTATATTAATGCTACAGTATGTATGTATTACTAGTACAGGACAAAGATCAAATACCTATCTTGGGTCAAAAATATTTAATTCCATTCCCAATACAATTAGGAATATAAAGTCTAAACATATTTTTAAAAAAGGATTGAAGAATTTTATATACGTTTCACAAATACTTGTCCATACATAATTGACTAGAATAGCAAATAGTTAATTTTGTGATACTTTTCTATTTATATTATATATACCTTCAAAAATATTTTATTTTTATGCATGTAGAATTTCATATTGCCACTCACGTTCAAGTATTTTTAATACTTAAGTGAGTATATTGTTTATTTAGTACTTTATAGATTAGGTTTAATGTATTATATTTATTGTTATTATTATTTTTATTTTACGTATTTATATAACTTTTTATGCTACATCTGAATAAACATTATTATTATTAATATTATTTTCCGCTTCCGGAATTAAATTTTTGAAAATATCGACAAAAAAGAGGTTTACATATTTTTAAAAAGCCGTTTGTACTTAATATCTAATCTAAAGGTTTGGAAGTAGATAGTAATTATTTTCAAAAATATATGTACGTACCTGTAATAATTTATATTGCAATAATTATTAATGTTCGTTAAATGCTAGAGTTGCCAATTAAATTATATTGCATCCAAAAGTATGTCAATGTTAAATCAAAAATGAGGAAGTTAAAAGAGCAATATATTATTAATAACATGACAGATATACTATATGATAAAATTGAAGGATTATTTACACATTAGGAAGTTTATTATAAATATATTAATATTAAACAGAAATGAGGAAAAATACTCATTTAAGAAATACAGTGTGGAACGGAACAGCCAAATAGAGTAAATTCAGTATCTCAGTTATTGTGCATATTTATAAAAATCCCGAGACACGTCGATTTTGGATTCTGGAATGACATCCTGCGACGTACAAATTTCATCCCTCTTCGAGTGGAAGTTTCAACCTCTAAATTTTATAATGGGAAGTAGAGGCTTGTGGTACCTCATTTGAAAGACATTTTCATTCTCTATTCAAAAATGCTATGGTTTTAATATTTATTGCAAAAATTAACCGCCTGCTTGACGAAATTCGCTACAACGAACGAAAAACATAAAACTTACAGCGTTCTTACTGGCTAGCGAAAACAATTTTAGTGTTCTTTTTCAAAATAAATAAAAGAAAACATAAAAACATCAACATTTTTCATAGCTGGTATTGCCAGTTTTATTGAAAACGCCGTAGCGATTGGCAGCAATAAATAAATAATAATAATAAATAAACACCACAGAAATTAGACAACCCCCAATTCCAGAAGCCAGAGCTTGTGCGGAAGGGGGTTACACATTGAAAAAACGCGGACATACAACCATTTCCTCCGACAGTGCCGGAGCCAGGATTCGAACCCGGTGGTGCGATGTCCGTGTGATTAATCGCGATTGCCACCTCGCGCCTCAACCAACTTGGTTATCGACCAGACAATATAATAGTTGTCATAGTTGTCAATAAATAGTTGTCAGTGTTTTGCGCATTGTTTGAGTTTTGCTAATAATACACGTAAATTAAACATAAAAGCATAGAATAGGAGAAGTAATTTATAAAGTTTTATATTACGTATATATATTCCTAATAGTGTTAGGAACAAGACCCAAAAAAGTTCCCATCTAACCAAGTCCGGTGTCCGCAATATCCCTTATCAACATTTTAGCTATTCCTTACTCAATTCTCTCAAATAGCGTTCAAAATTAAGGGTAGTTTTTAACACACTGTTTAAAATATATGTAATTGTAAGTCCAGCGATCTTATGAACTTATACAGTTATACATTACTCAGGCAATAGAAATCGTATTACATGAAACGGTACGATAATATTATTATACCAGTGGCGGCCCGTGGCTTTTAGCTGTGGGTGAGCAGGACGGGATAGAATTGAACAGTAATTACAGTTTTCCACAGAAATTTAGTGGGTGTAAAAAATCAATAAGCAAAAAACCTCTAATTTCTTAAGTTTATTTTTGAATTTTGTACTTATTGCTCGATAAATCGAAATGGTTTTAAAATAAATGGCGGTAGAGATGTACATACATAAAAATGCTGTTTTTTCATTCCTACATCATATGGCGATAAAGTGCCCCACGTATCCATTTTGATTGACACTGAATCTACGAATCCTTGAAATGAAGTTTCTACTGTTCTACAATCCAAAATATTAATGAGAGGACAATAATATTTCGAATGATCACACCAGCAATTTTAGAAACAGTAGAGACTTCATTTCATAGACCCTCAGGGTCTTCTTTAAAATTACCTGGGTAGAATTCAGTGAAGTTTGAATATATTGATGGCCGAATAATTTATATTTTAAACTAGAAACGGTATAATCTTTCAATATATTTTGTTTTTCAATCGCTTAGTTTAGTATAACGCTTTTACATTACTTATTCAAAAGGGATAGCCTTTTGAATTCCACGGATTTTTACTATTTCTACTGAAGCCAGCAGTAAAGTTTATTTTTTATTTCATTTCCAGAAAGCCATAATCATTTACGTTGCTCTAATTTAGTTATAAAAATTTTGCCATCGTAAGTTAGGGATGCAAAACTATATTCTAATAAAAAAAATAAATAATATTAATAATTAGTCACTTGTCCACTCATCGCACTTTTTTCTACTAAAGTAAACAATTACTAAATACCTATAAAGATCACAGATTATAAATTAAAAAATTTGAGCGTACATAGAAACATTATACAAACATAACCAAAATTTTTCAATTCCAAAACAATTATTTCCAAGCTCATAGGTTTGCGCATAGTGATCCGTGATCCACACGGCTGAAAATGGAGCGATACTTGACTCGTCCTAACACTATTAGGAACATATATACCTAATATAAAACTTTATAAATTATTTCTTCTAAAAAGTACTATTTGCGTGTACTATAACTGCAATTTCTAAACATGATTTATTTAAACGAAATGGATAAAATAATAATTTTACAGATGGTTGGTTACGGAGATAGAATGCGATCACAGAAGAAAAATTTGCTCGTCTATTTCAAGAAAAATTTTCTGATTTGCCGTCTATATCTCAAGGCACAATTAGCAAAATTGAACAGTAGTTTCACGAAAATGGACATGTACGGCAGATAAAAAAAAGCTTCCAATGCTATGAGTAACGATGCCAAATTATATATACTGCTTGCGTTTGAAGAAAACCCACATAGTTCAAGTCGACTAGCAGCTTTAGCATTGAGTGTTTCCCGTTCCTCAATTATTCGGGTATCAAAAGAAACTAAAATATATCCCTATAAACTGAGCCCAAATCAAGAGCTTAGTGAAGACGATTTTGATGGAAGAACATAATTTGTGAACAATTGATGCAAAGGTTAAATAACAGTGTTATCCAACTAGAAAATGTTTTGTTTTCAGACGAGTCCACTTTTACTGTTCATGACCATGTTAATCGTCAAATCTTTCTCTACTGGGCTAATGGAAACCCCCACTGGATGAGAGAATTACATACGCAAAATCCTAGAAATGTTAATATTTGGGCGGGGATAATTGGAAACCATGTCATTGGTCCCTTCTTCATTGATGGCAATTTCAATAGAGATAATTTTTTAGCTATGTTCAAAAATAATCTCGTGCCAACTTTGGCAAACTTATATCCTACTCAAGCTAACCCACAAGTTCCAGCAGGATGGAGAACCATCACACTACATATTACCAAATCAATGTCCGGCAATATCTCAACTTAACATTTTCAAATCGATGTATAGGGAGACGAGGGTCGCTAGAATGGTCATCACGTTCTCCTGATCTTACACTTTTAGATTTATTTCTATGGGGATATGTGAAAAATATGGTATATAAAACTTAGCCACGCGATATAGCTGACTTAAGAACCATTTTTTTTAACCTTTCAAATGAGGTATCACAAGCCCTGTATCAAGGCCGAAAGCTCGTCTGCACAATGCATTTTATGCCAATAGCAGCAGAACTAACATTCAGGTCAAGTCTCCAATATTTATCATGTGCAAGATATTTAATGAAGTCGCTGATATGTGCGATCTCAACTATGATAGTCTAAACCACATTATACGTATGTACAAAGATTCATTTAACTGATTAAGTCTTATTATAACAATCTAATCTAATCTTTTTTGGTAATTAAATTTTGAAATTAATAATAATTAATGTAATTATGCAATGTATGTATGTATGTATTATGTAATGTAATGTATTATAATGTAATGTAATGTATTGTAATGTATTGTAATGTATTGTATTGTATTGTAATGTATTGTAATGTATTGTAATGTAATGTAATGTAATGTAATGTAATGTAATGTAATGTAATGTAATGTAATGTAATGTAATGTAATGTAATGTAATGTAATGTAATGTAATGTAATGTAATGTAATGTAATGTAATGTAATGTAATGTAATGTAATGTAATGTAATGTAATGTAATGTAATGTAATGTAATGTAATGTAATGTAATGTAATGTAATGTAATGTAAATTAATGTAATTTTGTAAATTTGTATCTCATTATTGTTATTTTTATATAGTTTGTTCATTATTTTCTTGTACAGTGGTATTTGATGGCTACACCAACACATCAAAAAGTACGAAAGTTGCTGAACGAAATCGTAGATATCGACTTAAGAAGTTCATCAAGGATACTGAAATCAGAGTAAAACAGGAAATATTCCTCTCGAACGCCAACAACAAGAGCCTTCTCATCGAGCAGTTGATGAAAAAACTGGAGGAAAATAATATCAATACCTTCCAAGCAGAGGATAATGCAGATGTGGCAATTATATCCACAGCCATAGAGAAGTCATGCCCAAAAATTGAAATACTGAATTTATTCCATTTGGCTGCTCTACACTATATATCTACATAAGGAAATAAAATGTATATAAAACGTGAGATATTATAGACGATACTCAAGTTAAAAAATTGTTTTCAATCTGACAGTCCCCCCTATCTTATCTTTTACGGAAAGATAAACAAAATTGGCCATTTACGTGGTCGATTAGCATTGCAAAAGTGGGACTCCAATTTACTTGTGTTTGCAGTAACCCCTTTTATTATTAATTTCCCTAGATTTTTTTGTGCAAAGTTTGACGTTACTTGTTTCTACATTCTGATATGACCCCAAAATTTTTCACTTTGTAAAATTTGACATATTTTCTAGCTCTTTTGATTTTATTACTAAATACTGCTTTTAAGCATTAAATTTGTTTTTAAAGTTTGTTTTTATTTTAAGTAGATTGTTTTGATTAATATCATTTATTTAGTTCATTTACTTGAATGTTATAGAGATTTTGTTTAGTTTACTTATTGATTTCCTGTAAAGTATCAGTTTAAAGAAAAAGCAAAACCTTGTTAATGCATGTATCGTAAAGTTGGGACAATCGTCGCAGTAACAATTTTACTTTACATAACAATTTTTGCAGCAGATAGCAACATATGATGTTAAACAATCTAAATATTATTAAGAAAATCGTCTAACTGAAATATAGGAAAGTTCTTGTTGCTTCAATAAATGAACATACTGTATATCATTCAGAACTACTATGCAAGTAACAAGAATTATGTTATGCAATAGAATTTCTCTGTTATTTCGTCTGACTCAAAGTTGCGACAGCCGTGAATTTAGTTAATAGAAAATCTTAATGAAAATAGCAAATAACAAAAATGACGGTTGTAAGCTGTAAGTTAGAGTTTAGGCACTCACGAAAATATCACAGAATGTTTCCCTGAGTTTAAAACATGCGGCAACAAAAAAATTTCATATGACTGCCAACAATACAAAACGCGGTTTCACCGAAAAGCCCAACTATTTTTTTGAGATTCATAGTGACTAATCGTAAGGGGGTAAGTCTCCAGGCAGTCTTTTTTCAGACAATCAAATATTGAACTTTTATTGGCATAATCAAAATTTTAATCAACTGTACAGATAAAGAATAGGCGTTTCTTTCTCCTTTTTATTTCCACGCCCAGTGGAAGTATAGTAAACAAAAAAAAGGAGTTTTTGTTGAAATAGGTTTAAAATGTCACGAAACGTCGAGATTTTAAATTTGAGCGATCTGCCTGTCTGTAACTTTTTTTTGTGCGCACGTTTACTCTGGACCCGCTTATGATATTGACTTGAAATTTGGTACACTTACATATTAAAATGAAATCTGGAACTAGATTATGTTTTGATCTAATTTCGTTGAAGCGTTCGGGGTAAACGGGGTAAATAGGGGTAAATAGGCAAAACAAGCAGGTAACAGTAAATAAAATTGCAATTTAAAGCATGTACGAAAAGTCAAGATCTTAATTTTTTTTTGGCATCAGTCACCCCCCACTACCACCCCTTTGCCACCCCCGCCCCATTATTAAAAGGAGTAAAATATTAAATTGGGATTTAGTGTGTATACGAGAACCAACGGCCTTTAAAATTAATTTTGGTATTAGCCACCCCTCTACCACCCCCATTGCCACCCCCACCCTATTATTAAAGGGAATAAAATATTACATTGGGATATATTGTGTAAGACTTGGATACAAAATCTGGATGTGGAAGTAGTGATCCGTCGGGTAGCAGTTTTTAGGATAAATATTAGATTTTAAATGTATGAAAGTTATCTGCTAAATAACCAAATAACATGTTTCAATTATTGTTATGAAAGCAGAAATGAAAAATATTGTTCTCAATCACTTGAAGTTGATGAACTATACACAATATATGTGATAGAAAATTGCAAATTAGCAAAAGTAAATTCAATTCAACATCTTCACCATACGAATACTTATTTATTACCTTAAATGTTATATGTATTGATAGAAAGAAATGTTATTGAGCATCGGAAAAAAATGTTTATTTTGAACTCCATTTCTTTTGATCCTAAACTCAACTAGAAAAGTATAATGAACTGTTCTATTTAGTTTGAACAATGAGGAGCAGCAGTGCGCAGCTATCAGCGAGTACCTGAAGATGGTATATATGACTGCCGAAACGTCGTCATTTGAGCAACCATGGCTCTTCATCCATCATCTTCCTCTACATCACATCTCCTTATGTAACCTTATTATAACATATTCATTTACTTTCCTACCATCTACTCAACTTTCCCTTATTTTAGTTGACAGATAGAAACAAAGTATCGGACAGAAATTGTAAGTGCACTATTACATTTAATGGACTTATGTTCATGTAAAATCACAAAGGAGATTTCAAGAAAAGAACACCAGCTTATTCCAAAATTTTACAAACCGCTTTGTACACGGTATTTCCTTTTTGTCAACACTCCTTACTTTTCCATCATCGTCTTCTCATATTCCTCATAACTGAATGAAAATCTACTATATGGATTATCAATACAGGCTTTGCAAATAGCTGTCGAAGTTGATCTTAACCAAGTCATGAAATTTATTTGTAATGCCATTCCTGCAAAACGGTTCAATTTTTTTTTTTTGAAACTGAAATATTGATGTAGTTTATTGCATATTTAAGTTCAGTTTGCTTTTCTCTTCAAGTTGCTGTATTGCTATATAACCTGACTATCCTGAAGTAGATTTATGTTTCTGTTAATAACTGAAATATGTGTCACATGGATTATAAACGGTACCGGATACTTGGTACATAATCAAGGCAGTAAATTCGGTGATTGGTAAACCCGTTAAAAAGCAGTGGTCCCAGAATGAAACCTCGTGGAACTCCATATTTCTTACTTGACATTACCTATTAACTGCTAATTTTAAATATGAATTTAAACGATTTAACAATATACCTTTTATGTAATACCTATTTGACTTAACTAGTAGTAATTGGAGATACATTAGATCATACGGGAAATATCAATAAATTTCCCAGAACATATTGTTTGTTATCAATAGAACTAATAATTTTGTGGTGAACACAAGTGTAATTTCCTTGCTATTGTTCGGAAAGCATCCACGTTGAAGAGAAGAAAGTAGACCGTATTTATAAAGGTTGAAAGTTAGTATTTAAAACAATGTTCAAAGAGGCTGCAGAATAAATTAACAGTTCTGTAATTCATATAATCATTTCGATTCTCTGTTTTCTAGGTATGCGTATTAATTTGATTCGAATCGCTGCAATAGATATGATATGATATGAATTGATTTAATTTATAATAATTGACTTAAATAATATAGACAATATAATCGACCTTAAGCATAACAGGTCTTAAGTGGAAAACGTCTGTGTATTTCGAGACAACAGATATACATGTTATTTAGTGCGATGTCCGTACTATTCTAGGATCAATTTCTTCTTCTGAAAATATACCACAATATATACAGATTTTGAAAAGTTTTACTTTATCTTTTTACTCATGCATTTCATTTCATAATTTATATTTATACATAAAAGAAAGAAATTTTTATTATTTTATCATTTTTCGTTTAAGAGAAAACAAGTTCTGTAAACTATAGTTTAGGTTAAAAAAATATCTGAATATCTGCGAAGCATTAATTATATACAGCGAATTTTAAATTACTTTTAGTAATCAGCGAAATTAAATTTTAACTTGCCTCTATCAAGCAGAATTTATTTGTCCGAGAGAAGTTCAAGTTCAAAACTTAGATGCTTATTCCCCTTTTTAGTCAAGCATAAAGGTCGCGAAATTCTATGAATCACTGAAGTAAATTAAATAACAGTTTAATTAAATCCAAGAGCAGTGTATTTCACATTTGGAGTAAATACATCATAGAGATAATTAGCTAATTTACTTTTTAATTGCTGAATGAATTCAAGTTTAGTTTCACAAATTACAACTAGAGAAAGTGAAAATAAGATATTATATTTTAAATAGAATAAGGGCGAAAGCTGAATTAGTTCCGCAAATACCAATACCATTGAGTACTATACTCGATGTGGGTTTTGCTAATCAGATTGGCATCATCAGGACTTCACTTTTTTGTTTGTTTGTGGGAGCTGTCTATGCTTCCGAGAGTATTCTAGGCTTGCAAAATTATCACAAGAAAATAAATACTGCGGTAAGTAAATCAAAGAAACCTGGAATATTGTACTGCTGGCGATATATGCGGCCTTACACTACAGTCCTTTCTTTAGAATTAATCTGCCTGTCAGTGGTTTCTTCCGATCAAATATTTTATTTTGTATTTTCCGATTCAAGACGTAGTATATCCCAAGCTGCAGAACATTATTTTCAATCGTTTTGGAAATGCACATTTTGCACCTCGATAGGTTGCAATGAATTTATTTCCTTTCGTAGCAAATACTTAGATTTTCGGTCTTTCATAGTAGGTATATGTTTATTTTAAAACAAAATAAGATAAATAAGTATATGAGACACAAAAATTATTTATAATTTAATTGACCTTTCTAAAGGCTATATGTTAATCACGACCATCTATATGTACAGGGTGTCTCACCGGGAACTGAATCAATCGATATAGATATAGGGAAAAGTACGCATCAGAAAATTTTGAAAATTTAGATAATTACTAATGTTGGTGTGGCCAATCCAACTAAAATAATTACAAGCAGCTGGCATTTCCGCTTATACCGGAAGTCGATACCAACTTGCTTATTTCTAATGGAATAACCTATACATTTTAGGGTTCTCGAAAAGAGCATAAAATTCGAGTCGAAAATATGTAGCATACCCTATACCTAAACCTAGCCGTTTCAGAGATATTTGACATTTTATAGAAAATTTGACAGATGCAACGGTTTGCAAGAACCGTTATAACTTTCTTCATGTAAAAGATCCTCATTTGCTTCTTGTCACGTAAAAAGAACACAAGGAGAACTACGTTCTGCAACTGAAATAAATTCAATAATATCATACCAAGTGTTCCGTTTTTCGCGTTACATTTTGTCAACTTCAAATCGCGAAAACTTGTTTAGGTCAAATGGAACACCCTGTATTTTTTCACGTCAAGTTCTGATATTAGCATTGTGTGGGTTAAAGTTACAACTTTATTAGAAATTCATGAATTGTTGTAATCATTTCATCAAAATAGCCATGATTAGAAACAATCAGTCATTATCTTACGTCAAAAAATGCCAGCACGTTTAAATTATACCAACAAAAACTTTTTAAATTTGTTTATTATTTACGGAGAATGTGATAAAGTAATATCAAGAACTTGCAGCACATTTGCTATTCGATATCCAGAAAAACGGAAACCGTCACCAAACACTGTAAAACGCATACTGGAAAATTTTAAAAATTATGGCTCTGTCAAGGCAAAAATGTAAAGAAGAAAGCCTATTGTTGATGACGAAAACATTGAAATAGTCATTCTGGGATATTTTCATGCATTTCCAAGGATGTCATTAAGACACGCTGCTCTGGAATCGGGACTATGCAAGGATGCAATTTACAGAATCTTATTAAAACATAAGTTTCACCCGTTTTCATTCCATATGGTTCAAGGATTAAAAGAAACAGATTTCCTAAGAAGACAGAATTTTTGTGAGTTTATTCTAATAAGGTCTGAGGGTCACGATTCTTATTTGGGAAATATTATATGGACAGATGAAGCAAAATTTACTAAAAATGGACTTTTTAATAGACACAATTCGCATTATTGGAGTGAAAATCATCATATGTTCAGAGAGCGAAACTTTCAGGAAAGTTGGCAGATCAATGTTTACTGTACCATAAGAAACGATAAAGTGGTGGCATTACAATTTTATCAGCAAAATTTAAACGGTAAATTAAATTTTCTCTTCTGCTAATATGTATAGGTAAATTTTTGTTCTTTTTTTAGATGAAAGATATCTGAATATCTTACAAAATTTGAATAATAACTATTTAGAAAATTTACCTCTCGCCGAACATAGAAACATTTTTTATCAGCACGACGGTGCTCCCCCACATAACGCATATTTAATTAATAATTATTTACAAGAAACTTTTTATGATTAATGGATTGCCAATAATGGACCTTTTCTATGATCTCCTCGCTCGCCCGATTTATCAGTTCTGGATTATTTCATTTGGGGAACTATTAAAAATAAAATTTATGAGAGCCCATTAACGACCATTGAAGATTGTATGCAAAGAGTAAGAAATGCATTTCAAAACATATCACAGGATTCAATTAGAAGAGCTACCCATGAGGAACTAATCCGAAGGTGCGAAAAATGTGTCGAGGTTCGAGGGCGGAATTTTGAGCAATTATTAAATTAAAATGAAATCATATTTTAAGTTGATCTTATCTCTGCTATTTTAGTTCATGCCATATCCTCAATTCGATTAATACGCATGTTACAGTGTTAGTGTTATTTTGCGTTTTTGTGGATATCGAGTAACAAATGTGCTGCAAGTGCTTGATATTACTTTATCACATTCTCCATAAATAATAAGCAAATTTAATAAGTTTTCGTTGGTATAATTTAAACGTGCTGGCATTTTTTGACATAAGATAATGACTGATTGTTTCTAATCATGGCTATTTTGATGAAATGATTACAACAATTCATGAATATCTAATAAAATCGCAAATATTTCAAAAAGCTGTAACTTTAACCCCCACAATGCAAAAGGGAATTCAATTTTACACAACTTGTCGTAAAAAAATACAGGATGTTCCATTTGACCTAAACAAGTTTTCGCGGTTTGAAGTTGACAAAATGTAACGCGAAAAACGCAACACTTGGCATGATATTATTGAATATATTTCAGTTGTAGAACGTAGTTTTCCTTGTGTTCTTTTTATGTGACAAGAAGCAAATGAGGATCTTTTACACGAAGAAAGTTATAACGGTTCTTGCATACCATTGCACCTGTCAAATTTTCTATAAAATGTCAAATATCTCTGAAACGGCTAGGTGTAGGTATAGGATATGCTACATATTTTAATTTTATGCTCTTTTTGAAAACCCTAAAATATATGGGGTACTCCATTTGAAATAAGCAAGTTGGTATCGACTTCCGGTATAAGCGGAAGTGCTAGCTGTTTGTAATTATTTTAGTTGGATTGGCCACACGACATTAGTAATTATCTAAATTTTCAAAATTTTCTAATGCGTACTTTTCTCTATAGCGATCGATTCAGTTCCCGGTGAGACACCCTGTATATAAGAGCTAATTCAATTTGAAAATCCCACACTGATTAATCTGGTAACTTATGTGACTCAAAATTGGAGCGTTACTTAAAATATATTAACTGGAAAACTTGCTCCATTAAAATGGATTAGACATTAGACTGGTTGAAAGATAAACCAAGAAGAAAGATGCGGCCATTTACACCGGTAGTTCACTCGTGATGGTATCTACAGAAGTTATTCTTGTTCGACTGACGCTGATGCAACTAAAAATGGTCTCATGCGCAAGCCGTTTATGTCCTATTCATGTAATGTCGTGCATTTTTTAAGCGGTAGTTGTGTTGGAAATATCTGACGAAATTATCTTTATTGGTTCACTGTTTTCTAAGGATTTTAATAGTTTTTACGTTAGTCACGTTGGACATAAAGTAATTGATTTTTCTAATTATTGTCTAATCTGTATTCCTCGGACAACTTGTTTTAATGTAATACATTTACGTGTTTTTCCATGTAACATTGTTGTAAGGGAAATTGGAATATTTTAACATACTTTATCATAAAAAATATATTTTATTGAAATTCTGAATAGGTTAGTAGGTAACGAGAACATAAGTGCCTGCTTCAGCTGTAGTTTGTCTACCGTACGGGGTGCTTGATTACCAGGGCGCCAGAAAGATTAATTGTTATATACAATGAATTTCGATATTATAGAAGTTACGTCGACATAATTATATTTTAAACAACATTATAATTCCCTTATCTCATCATTCGAAGAGTATATTTTTTTGGAACATGGCATCATATACATTTTAGGTTGACTAAAACCAAATGTTAAGACAAGTGAGGCTTCTAGGTAAGTAACAAAGAGAAAAAAATGTACTACTGCAATTGAGACATTTTTTCTCCGCACTCTTAACCATATTGAAAATGCATTAGGAATTTTAAAATGCTATTAGCACAAGTCGTAAGAGTTTTATTTTACCATCACACTTAATTTAAATAAATTTTTTGCATTTCTTAACACAACACTTACAACCAATTGAAATTATGGCACTTTGGAGGGGCTCTTATAATTGTTTATGGTATGCCTCAGGGGTCACATCTAGGTCCGTTATTGTTGTCGCTTTTTATATATGATATTGGAAGTTTTTTCTTTTATAATTACTATCTTTTTGTTGAGTATCTTAAAGAGATGTTTGAAGTGACGTCCATTTGTCTCAATGCCCCCCTTTGGATACGTTTTCTCATAGATACTCTCACTTTATCAAAAATTGCTTGATAGTCGCAAATTTGTTGGCATTCTTCATCGTTCTTATGAAGAAGAGTTTATTCATCGGGATTAAGAACAGCATAAACATAAGATTTTAAATGATCCATAAATAATAATCTGGTGGATTAAGGACTGGCGAACGGGATGGCCATGCTATATGTCTTCCACGACCTATTCATTGATTAAGATAAGTTTCATTGAGATATCCTTGTACGACCAAGGAAAAAAATGAGGTGAAGCACCGTCAAGCATAAAAAATACGTTGCTCTCTGATTAGTGGAACAATATCCATTAGAAATTGTAAATTGTCTCGAAGGAAATTAAGTTATAATTATCTATTAATATTTCGAGGTAGAACAAGTGGCCCAATTAAAATATCGTCGATAATACCAGTCTGAATTGAGAAACATTGTTGGTGCCTCGACTCAATTATTCCGTGAGGATTTTGATCAATCCATAAATGACTATTATAAAAATTTATAAACCCATCCCTATTGAATTCAGCTTCATCCGCCATCATTTTTATTAAAAACGTCCTGTAATCGTAACGTCCTGTATCTTGTAAACGTAGGCTCTGATGACAAATATTTATATGACAAAATTTTATTAAATACGGACGATAAATACGCTTATATCCCATTATGATACACTCTGTATGCAATTCAAAAGATATCTTTATATTAGATTGTAAATCAATCTTCAATTAACCGGCATAAACTACTATTTTTCCATATATAATCGAATTGACTAGCATTTCGTCATCATTGAGGGACAGTTTAATTACAAATATGACAATTATATATATATATATATATATATATATATATATATATATATATATATATATCAAAGAATTTAGGTATGCCCAAACATATTGCGATTGGTACCCTACAAAATGTTCAACAGTTATATAGAACCCAACATACCAACCAAGTGTATGTTTACATCTAAAAGATAATTAGTAATTACTGATATTGATTAATACAAATCGCATACAGATACTTATCTATTTTTCTTGAAAAATATGTTGTTTCCCATTCTCCCTAATTAATTTCATAATTATTATGTCAAGACCGTTCTCCTACACATGCAGTAATTATAAATTCATTAAGTTTATTTTGCATATCGTATCACTCGGTTCACTTTTTTGCAATAAAATTCACTATTATTATATTGGTGACTTCAATGCTAGATTGCAATAGTAACCTCATAGAGACGGATTGAACTAGTTTATTGTTAATTATTTTAAAGCCTTCAAATATTTCTATAACATAAATACACCCATTAATGTATGTTTTTTTATGCAAGGTAATCATCGGCACAAAATGGACAAAAAGAATAATTAACTAATGTGAACCAATGTTTATCCTATTTTAAACGGTTAATTAATAATTAATTGCACCCTAAGTAAGCAGTAACTGAGGCTAAAGACATTAAAATAAATATATAAATAGCGATTTTTATTTTTCTTACAAAACAAGGTAATGTGATTTTAAATACAGGAAAATAAGTGAGTCTCTGTGGTACTATTTGCTTAATATATACTTCCAGCACCTTTAATTCGTGGCCAATATCTTTCCATGATTTAAAAATCAAACCTAGTTTTGAAAATTATAAATAAATAAATAAATAAATAACACCACAGGTAATTACGACGCCCTTTATCCCGGAAGGCTCCAGAAGAGCATTGTGTGGGAGAGGGCTACACATTTAGAGACAAGTTACACACACCCAATATCCGTGTATAGTGAAAAAATCCCTCTCACAGTATTTTCCTCTGCCACAACCGGGGATCGAACCCGAAACTTTTGGGTGAGAGGCAAGTGCGCTTACCTCTAAGGGCCGGTTTTATAATGTTAGATTAACTCCACGTTTATCTTAAGTTTAAACTTAGGATTAAACCATGATTTAAACTTTACTTTACAAACTTAAATTTATACAGTTGGCACTACTGTTCAACAGAAATTGCAATTTCACGTAATTTGATTCTAACTTATTTCGACATTTTGACATGACGTTTCAAGTTATTTTTATAAAAGAAATGGAGGGAAATAGAACGACAAATTCGCTGAACTAATTCTATTAGTGAAACATTTTTAATTATACAAGAGGCAGTTGATTTGTTGTAAAGTTTCTGGTAACAATAAGCATATAATATATGCATATAGGTGTGAAGGGATCAAACATAAATCTTTACCTTTCTGTCATATGTAATAATAAACTTTCAATTAGCTCCAATAAAATAATAACTAGTTCGATCTAAACAGCTGATACATTTTTCTGATTACATTCTTCCTTGCAACTATAGGTCTAATTCTAAAATTTCCAGATCTTTGAGTGTATTAATAATAATTTTCTGTCATCATCTGTCAGTTTAATCTTATATTATAAAACCGGCCCTAAATAAATGTTGTCACTAATTATGCTGTCCAGATCACTATGATAATGTGAGGGAAATTTTCGCAGAGCGCTTAATTCACTATATTATTTGGAGTTGGAAAAACTTCTGATGATGTCAATATGGTTTGCGAACCTTTGTCCGTATATACGTATATGAGTCCGTTCGACATTGTACTGATGTATGTGTACT
The DNA here is from genome assembly GCA_963675555.1 of Leptura quadrifasciata. Taxonomy (NCBI): domain Eukaryota; kingdom Metazoa; phylum Arthropoda; class Insecta; order Coleoptera; family Cerambycidae; genus Leptura; species Leptura quadrifasciata. The sequence continues at coordinate 147,878,083 of OY776675.1, forward strand.
AGCCATCTATAACTCTTAATTCGAGGTAATCTATTTCTCAAAGTTGCTTTATTTTTAATTTAAAAACTTTAATATTCAATTGACAAAGGAAACCTACGTATCAGGCTTTAACAAATCGTGTATATTGACAAGTCTAACAAAAGAATAATGAGCAGTTAAAAACTTTACAAACTAATTAAAAAATGTTTCAAATGTTGACAACTAAAACATCAGAAAGTTTTCCTTTAAGGTTATAAAAATTCATATAAAAATTGTGGAATTTTCGTTTTTAAGTAAACACTGCTTTTAGGATGTATCAAATTATTTTGTTTAAAATTCTCTACAAATGTATCGGGTTATTAGGCCTTTATCAAGAGAGTACAAAGTGTATACTAAAGTAATATAAATGGTTGTTCCAAAATATAGGTACCTAAAAACATTTACGACTTAATGTCTTTATGACGTTATTTTTGACAGTCACCTAAAATAGAAAAACCATATTAAATATTTAAATGGGAAGTTAAGGAAATTAATATACAAATTCTACAATCTGAAAAGCATTCTAAACAGGAAAATTCTCTTAGTGACATATAATAGCCTCGCGGAATCCATAATCAGGCATGGCATTAATATTTGGGGCTCTGCGTATAATACAATCCTGCAGCCTCTTAGTAACACAAAATTACATATTAAGGACAATATTCAACACGAGAATTAGAGATAGCTGCAGAAATATATTTGTAGAAAACGAATTGCTACAGGTCTATATATGCACGCGGCTGTAATTTATACTCCCAACAAGAAACATACGTTCGGTTCAACCCTAAGTAACCAATATGAAACAAGAAATAAAAATAAAAAACGCATATCAAACTATAAAATATAGCAAAACAGCCCATTAAAAACAAATCAAATACAATGGAATCAAGCTATACAACCAACTATCTGAACAAATAAAAGCCCCCGATAAAAGAAGTTTAAAAGAGAATGTACAAAGTATCTAATAAAAAATTATACCGCATGTCTCCAACTCTTGGTCTAATAAAAGAAGTTGTTTCCTCTAAGACCATTGAAGTCAACAACTTCGATATTGCTATTTATAACGATAAGTATCAACAATAAGACACAGCACGAGGTTTTCAGATGTCATAACTCATACATTCAGCATATATAGTTATCATAAAATAAGTATCAATTATATATAATTTGCAATAATGTGAAATTGTAAACAAACGTTGCAGTAGAAAAAAAGAATAATCGCTTTTATAATATTTAAGCCCTTTATCGAGCAAAATTTCACAATAATAATAATAATAATAAATTTATTATTTACCCAAAGCAAATAGATACAATAATATGAAAAAGAAAACACAAGTTACACAAGGTAAGTAAAGGGCTAAATGGTTCAGAATTCTGAATAAATCCAGATTCTGTTCTTCCGCCAATGCCCACACAAAATAATATACAATAACTAGACAACATCACAATAATCAATAATTGCAAGTCGGATCAGCTTCTTCGTTCTTTCATTTCCCCGCTAAATCCACCTAGCGGACAATATTCCTGGATCCTAGTTTGTTAATAAATAAATAAATAGTATAACGTTTCCATGGAAATCATCCGCCAAGCAAATTCATCGGGAAATGAAATGAAGAATAAGGAAATGGTACCCTAAACCAAATTGTTTAAACTAATTATATACATGCTATGGAAAATAAACCAACAAAATAAAATGTAATCGCGATTATAATATAATAAATTAACAGAATATGATGTTGACAAAAAAATAACAGTTACGATTTTACTGAGAATTCTTGTAATTAAATCACGGTTTATTAATACATTTGCTTGTACCATTTCCTCACTGTTAAAGGAGCAATAAAGTTGTGTGTCATCAGCATAGAAACGATAACTGCAAAATTTTAAAGATTCTGTGAAATTTGATGTGTAGATCGTATATAAGAGGAGTCCTAATATGCTTCCCTGCGGTACGCCAGTCGTAACTCTAAATAAAGTAGAAACCTGATCATTTATTTTTACCTGCTGAAATCTGTCACTTAAAAATGAAGATAAGAATGTATTAGCACTTTTACTGAAACCTACGAAGTCTAATATGGATAATAGTACTTTATGGTTAATCATATCGAATGCCTTCGAATAGTCCAGTAATATTAATATCAATATTTTGTCACTATCATATGCTGTAATAATATCATCCATTACATCTGCTAATGATGTTGCACAACTGTGACCTTGCCTGAACCCAGATTGTTTTATTGGTAATATATTGTTAAAATTTAAATATGATCTAATCTGTAGTTCCATAATTTTTCCTAGGACTATTGATAGAGTTGGCAATAAACTAATTGATCTAAGATGGCTAAATTCCGTAGGTTGGTTTATCTTTGGAAGAGGTATAACTTCGCCTTCTTCTCCATTTAGTGGGAAAATATAATATAACATGGCAATACATTTATTAATGATGTGACAAATATATGGGACTAGAAGAGGCCAGCATAATTGAATCAATGTAATATTGAGTTTGTCGGTCCCAAATGCTTTAGATTTTATATTCAAAATTACGTTGGAAATCAGTGCCTCTGTAGTTTCTTCAAATGTAAAAGTATCGTTTAAACCTCCGTTAATATTTGATATGTAGAAGTTTATTGTATCATCATTAGGCTGAACATTATTTTTGGTAGAGTCAATAGAGAACTTGTTGACTTCATTAATATTACTTAATTTGTCAGGAATATCACTAATTTTATTTTTTGCTAAATTTAATTTTTTAAGTTCCTTCCATTTCCCTTTCGAATTTGAGTTTTCGAATTTATATTTTAGATAAGCCCTTTTTTCGGATTTGATTGCAGTATTTGTAAAATTTCTTAGTTCTTTGTAATATGACCAATGTTCGGGTAAACGAGACTATTTAAATTTCTGTAATGCCTTGTTTCTTAATTTTTGCATGAGTTTAATGTTGTCCGTTATCCAAGGAGCACAATAATTATACTTTTTTGAATGGAATGTTTTTGTAGGCGCATGGATATCAAATAAACGAATAATATTATGGTTAAGAATTGAATTTTTTTAATCAATATCATCTGTATCATAAATTAAATTCCAAGGTAGTGACTCAAGTTCCCTTTTAAATTGAAAGTGGTTGATATTTTTTAGAGATCTGTATGCTATTTTTTTTTAAATACATTTTCCCAGGTATTTAGATTAAATTTACATTTTACTAAATAATGATCTGAAATTTGGGCATCCTCAACAGCAGATTCACATATGTTTTCCTAAAAATTTGTGATAATTAAATCTAATAAGGATATGCTACTATCAGAAACGCGAGTAGGTTCATTATTTAAATGGTTAAGATTAAACGACTCTAGAATTGCGAATTGTTTGTATGTGAGTTTGTATTTAAATTTAGTAATTTGTATTAAAGTTGCCCACGCTGATAATATTATCAAATTGTGAGTAAATGTCAGAGAGCAAAATCATTTAAAAATGTGACGGAGTTTGAATTTAGAGGTCTCTATACATTTCCAATAGCAATAATCTTATTGTGGGGAATTACTTTTAACCAAAGGTGTTCCACAGTATCATAAGGGTTCAGAATAAATAATAATAAATAAATAATAATTCAGAATAAATAATAATAATAAGGGTTCAGAATTACTGAAAACTCTCGACGTTTCGACTCGTTAAAAGCTAAAATATCGAGGTTGAAGGACATTCTTTCACGAATTTATTAAAAATTAGGAACATTTACTTTACTTTAATTTCGAAAGTTAGACTTAAAATGATGTATACACTATTGAGGTGCACCTAATTCAGAATTTGGATTTCGCATTAATATCAGGATAAATAAAGCATTGCTAGCCAGGCGTAACCATCATTAAGCGCCTTGTTAATGTGATAACTGGAAAATTCTTGAAACACTCAATTTAACATTGACTTATTTACATTTTAATAGAAACTGAATTAAAGTAATGCCCTCGAGTACTAGACTTTTTTATTATTATTGTTTCCAAATGCTTGCCTTTTCCCATAGCTTACGTTACAAATTAAGGGTATTTGTAAATCATAACCCTGAAGTAAACTTCATATAAACTTTATGGGTGATTTATTTGTTTTCGAACAACAAAATCGCTTAGGCGATAATTATTTCCTAACAGCTTTATCAGAGTGTGTTCACGTACAATTAAATTTTATTGATCATGTTATCTACATGTATGTAATATTATTACCTCACATAAATCAGTTATAATTGTTGTGATAATTTAACCGTAACGTTTATGATTTTAGGGCAGGCGGGGTAAAAATTTAATTTATCGACTTGATTTATTTCACAAATATTTTTTTAAACTAATAACATGGTTGATTGAATAATTATTATTATTATATATTTTCACATCACAGTGCTATTAGTGGTGGTATTACAGCTAAATAATACATTATCAAAATAAGCTGTATAATCAAATATAATTTACCACATCAGATATGCAGAAATTATTAAAGAAAATAATTTTTAGTTGTTCAAACAAGTTAAAACTGGCCGGAATTATATACTCTACAAAAAAGGCGATTCAAATAATTATGTCAACTTCAGAGTAATGAGTCTACTCTGTAGTATTTTTAAACTTTATGAACTAGTTATAAAAGAATATCTAACTACCTTTTTTAACCAAAATCATATTCTTTCTATGCCACAACACGTTTTCATAAAAAAACAAAAGTACTGAATCAGTGCTGTGCGAGTTTCAACATATAATTGTTGATGCGTTAGATAATAAACAACGAGTTTGAGGCTTATTTGTGGATTACTTTTGTTTTTGACTATGTTGATCATGATCTATTATGCCAAATTTGTCGAGATTAGAGGCACTCCGTTAAGTCTTTTAACATCGTATTTAAAAGGAAGAACCCAAATTGTTAAAATAAATAATGCTACAAGTATTAGTTGTGATATTAAACAGGGTGTACCGCAAGGGTCGATTCTAGGACCATTGCTATTGATAGTTCTTGCCAATCACATAATTCATTTCTTGAATAACTATTCAAACAACTCATACTGTATATATGCCGATGATACCAATGCATTACTAGTACAAAATGATTTAGACTCTTAAAACTGCAACCGATCATGTATAATTCTGTGGTCAGAAAAAATTATTTTCAGTTAAATAGAGATAAAACAAACACAATTTTATTTAGAATATGAGGAGGTGTTAATAAACTTTGTCTTTTTGAGAATAAAGAACTTGAATTTACTTGTACTGAGTCGGTTAAGATGTTAGCTATAGTTTTCGACCACAAATTAGTGTAGTTACCACATCTTGACACGTTATGTTCTAAATTGCGTAAAAGCTGATACGCTCTAAACTATATGGCCAAACATTGTAGCCCACAAGTGATCCTAACATTATATTATGTAAAATTTAATCGAGCTTAAAATATAGGATAGTTAATTGGGGGGACAAGTGTTCAAGTAAATAGAGTGTTTATACTTGAAAAGTAGGTTATAAGGATAATTTTTGGATTAGATTACCGTCAGTCATGCCTTTAAAGATTTGAAAATGTTAACGGTTGCTGGAACTTACATTTTGGAAGTGTGTTCTTATGTATACAAAAATATTTCACTGTTTTTGGTGAAACAATAGGATCATGGTCATGGTATTAGGTTAAGAGGCTTGCTAGAGTCTAGTATACTTTAACTTGGCGTGTGTATGTATGAGTTAATATTTCCGTACGATTTCATTTTCTCCCATATTGTACACAAAGTTAAAGCAATAGTCCGGAAACATTGTCTACGTGGACAATATTTCTGGATCTCTGTGTACAAGAGAAAATGAAATCGTACGGAAATATCACCTCATACATACACACGCCAAGTTAAAGTATACTAGACTATAGTGCCGAATAATATCCGCACTACATTTTACCAAAAAAGTTTTTATTACACTGAACGTAAATTTTATAATATATTAAACCCTGAAATAAAAAACGCATTCAATGCTTATATTTTTAATTTAAATTAAAAGATATTTACTGCAAAAGAATTGTTACACATTTCAAGGATTTTTTTTTAAACAGAAATATTCGTTTTCAATTATGCTTAATTATATTTATATGTGTTATGTGTTTGTAATATTCTATTGCTATAATTATATCTTTTTACATATAAATGTGTGTCTGTATCTATAAATACATATATTTTATGCGCGTGTTTACTTCTGAATGTTATATACCTACTTTTCTTGACTATTTCCTTTGTTACATTTAAATGAAAGAAATAAAATGTATTATTATTATAGTGGTTAATCCAATCGAATGCCTTTGGAAGTCAAGTCAATTATGTCAACCAGACCACAAGTATCTAATATCTCGGAAACGTGCTATGTTAAACAATACATATTAGCAGATATAATGATTAGATACAAATCCATATTGACTGTTGCATATTTGCTATTAGATACGGAAGAGAACTGAACGATTAGGTAATATTTCCAATCCATGTAGCAATTGCATAAAATAACGATGAGCTATAATACTCCAGTAAAATTAAGCTTTGACTTCATAAAAATTCTGACAAATTTTACTATTTGTGTTGTAACAAAATCTATTAATTTGACCCGTTGGTTTTTTTAGGGATGAAAGGGTGCAAATTTCAGTTTTCGAATAATGGATTCGAAAACTATAAATGTTTCACGAAAAACAATTGCAATTGTTGGTCATAAAATTCTGCACAAAAAAGGTTTCTACGCTTTTTTTCGTGGGATCAACCATTCCAAAGGTATAAAGTGAATTAGGACTGAAGAAAAAAATATTGACACCACTATATTGTTAGAAAACAATGAATTGTTTATATAATATTCTCCCTGTTATTAAATAATTCACACATAACTGCCGACTATCATTACCCATCATCATGCAAAATATAGTACTAATGTGGCTATAAGGTGCAAGAAGTATAAAATCAATGGAACAACATCGTTGATATTCACAATTCCCTATATCTACAGATGTTCTGATTTATGTGTACATGAATATGTTTTTATTTTAGTGCCTTAATTATATTAACGTCCTGGCGGAGTTTAGCTACAGCTATTCTCCCACTCAACCAGGACGGCGAAATCTGATACTGATACGGACTCGACGCTTAAACCGATGACCGTACCTCACCTCATTCCTCACCTCATTCCTCACCTCCTCCCACCTCACACCTCACCTACCTCACCATAAGATAAATTTATCAGCAACGAAAAAAATAAAAGTTGATTTATTTCTGTTAGGGTAAAAATTGTAGGCTATAAATATATCAATCAAACAAACCCAAGATGTCGATGTTCTCATCGTAAAAACTGCATAGGAGAACTCTCATACTAATATTGAAAAATAGCCGTTAGCAAGGATATTATTTATTGATTCTTTTACTTCAAAGAAATTTGATTTTTAAAACCGAGAGAAAGGAAAGCTGAAACAAGAATATATTCACGCAAAAGTTTTGACGATTTTAAGAACACGAAAAATCACATTTTATTGGTCCATGCTGTCAGCGGATGTGATACTACAATTGAATTATTTCAGGTCGGAAATACTTTTTTCGAATTACTATAGCTTTGTAAATGGCACTTTTTGACGTCTCTCAGTGTTATAAAAATATCACTTACAGTTCGTGGGCAAAAAAATTCTTGTCTTAAATGTGATTCAAAGCCGTCTTAAGTAGTTCCTTCTTGCAGAGACCCCAATAATTGTAACCACCAAAAAAAAATTCAAATAAATAGGAACCATACTTAGTTCAAATGTGTTTTTAGAGGGCGGAATATTAAAACATAATATATTTTTAGTCGCAAACTTCTCTATAAAATCCTTATTTTACTATAAGGAGCGTAACCAGACTGCAACCAACAGCTACTCTCCGGGCTATGTGCCCCGCCGAGAGCTGAATTACAAGTTACAAGCCTGGCGCGTTAAGTGTAATAATTGCGTATTACCATCAAGACGCTAATGCTTCGATTGCAACACCAGCCGAAACTGATCCTACATAAAGGAGCTCTCGTGTTGCAATCGAGCATTAGCGTTTTGATGGTAATATGAAATTATTACACGTAACGCGCCAGGCTTGTAACTTGTAATTCAGCTCTCGGCGGGGCACATAGCCCGGAGAGTAGCTGTTGGTTGCAGTCTGGTTACGTTCCTTATAGTTTGCGACTAAAAATATTATGTTTTAATATTCCGCCCTCTAAAATCACATTTGAACTATGCTAAGCCCAGTTAGGCTATTTATTTTTCGATTGCATTAGACACTGGACCGCTAGATGGCGCCTGCTGACTATTTTACATGTCGCTATCCCAAAGATACCGAAATGTACTAAATAGTCAAGTGATCCTCGTGTCGGTCGTTACATGCCTACCTTGCACTGACGAGAGCCAACAGCTCGAAACTGCAGTCTGCAAGTGGTGTGTGACGACTGGCAATGAAATAAGGATTTTATAGAAGAGTTTGGACTAAAAATATTATGTTTTAATATTCCGCCCTCTAAAATCACATTTGAACTATGCTAAGCCCAGTTAGGCTATTTATTTTTCGATTGCAATAGACACTGGACCGCTAGATGGCGCCTGCTGACTATTTTACATGTCGCTATCCCAAAGATACCGAAATGTACTAAATAGTCAAGTGATCCTCGTGTCGGTCGTTACATGCCTACCTTGCACTGACGAGAGCCAACAGCTCGAAACTGCAGTCTGCAAGTGGTGTGTGACGACTGGCACTGAAATAAGGATTTTATAGAAGAGTTTGGACTAAAAATATTATGTTTTAAATAGGACCCTTGCAAATCATTATTGTTAAAAACGAATAGTATATCTTCATTAACAAATATTTATCATCAGGTGTCTCATTAAAAAATTTGTTAATTTCCATTCTTAAAAACGCATTTGCTTTCTTTGGTCTGAACCCGTCGTTTGTTGATAGGGTCTTTTTGGGCATGAAATATTCACACTCAGATCGTTCACAAAAGTAAATCAGAAGAGATGTTCAGTCACACTGTTGTGTCAAACAAAGATTTAGTTTAGTCGAACTTCTTTAATGGTTTTGCCCTTCTTATATCTAATTTTACTGGAGAACAATTAATTACTAACATCTTGTTTATTGTTTTTTTATAAAATGTAAACATTTTACAAGCTTATCAGCCTAATTTTTCTGGATGAATACTTTCACTTCACCTTTTTATATAAATAGAAGATTTTTGTATTTTACTTCACAATATTAAGATTCATTTTAAGTTACCATTGAAATCACGATCAAGTACTTCACGTGCTACCGTCAAAGGGCTCACCAAAACATATCTAAACTCATCACAATTGAAATCAGCAAAAAATCTCATCGAAAAAATTTTGCGTAACTATAATGAAATCTGACATTTTATATATTTTACATGTACAGCGTGCAACACGTAAAAATATCGTTGGAAGATATTCCAGGAAGTACAAGGAAAACGGGAATATTTTTTCAACTGTTCAACAAAATTTTATTTTGCTTAACTGCACTGAAAACCCAATATTTTACAAATTATCATAAAAATCAATTCCGAGATAGGAATTATAGTAACTGCAATAAAGGACGTCCCGTGGATATATGTTTTTCAAATTCATAACAAAATTTTAATTTTTTCACAACTGCAATAATAATTTCACTTTTGAGAAGTATCACAAACATTGTGAATGATCCATTTTTTCGCGTCTGAAGGATTTCTATTACATTTTCCAAAAACGAATATTAACGTTCAAAAAGAAGGGTTCAAAACGACCGTTTTAGATGGAGAATAATACAAAATTTATACTTACTGTTCGTTTATGCTTAACTGCTTCACTGATGGTACCATTTGGACGTCGTAACACTATAATCTAACACGGTAAGTATTAACACTTTCTTAAAATTAAACCTGAAAGGGAATTTTGAAAAACAAGAAAAAGACAATATAAAGTTCAAAAATGTATATTAAATCTCTTTTAAAAAATCATGTTTTACAAAAACTTCAAGAAAAATGTATTGACAAACTATAGTCTGGCCCGTGTACAACACATGGTGAGGAACGGAACGACTTATAATGTACCAACTACAATCTAATATGCGGTTTATAGCTAACGATTACACAAAAAGATTCAAGAAAAGTTCAATGTTTAAACATTTTTGGTGGGCTTTTGCTTGCCTGTCTATTTACGTATTATCAGTTCAATTATAATTTGGTTCGCTCCTCAGAGCTTAAAAATGCTTAAATCGCAACGACTTTGAATTATATTGTAGCAATTATAAATTCATAGGCAAGGCGGTCCCATGCACATATTATGAGTACATGATAACCATACTTTTCCGACACTGAATCACTGAGGAACAGGAGGGGCAAATCCCGTTAAAACCCATCATTTTCCCGTCAAAATCGACTGCTTGAAAATGATAGAGCACCCTTGTCGCTAAAGGCTATTTTCGCTAAAACTCTCGATATACTTTGACTAGAGACTAGATTAACTTATCCTCATATTTAACACAATGCTTGAGTTGCAGTGCTGCACAACGTGGTTTCATAAAAGGGTTTTTAATTTTGAAATTTCCGCAATTAGTCGATTTTAGTTACACTTTCTAAATTTTGGTGGTCGGGGCGACATTACGTCCCCGTGCAGCGACATTTACTACACTTTCTAAAATTACACTCTTTGATGAGTTTCTGAAATTTTTGCATAAAAAACGCTCCGTATAGCAAAAATATTTCCGGATTTCCGGAAAGTCGGATTTTGTTACAGTTTGGAAAAGTTTATCGAGGGTTTTGGCGTGTTCACTAACAACATCGCCCCATTGAGCGTCATTTACATAACTGCAATAAATGTCGCTGCACGGAGCGTAATTTACGTAAGTATAATAAATGCCGCTCTGACAACAAAAATTTAGTAACAACCTTAAAAACCGATTTTTACTTTCAAAGTTACCCTCCACCCGATCTACAAGGAGGAGGGTGACTATTAGCACTAATTTCCACCGTGGAATGATTAAATGTTGATTATCGGCATTTTTTTTGGTAGAGTGCCTAATATTCAAGATATTTGAAAGTTTCGGGTTAAAACAATCATCCGGTATATTCCAGGCATAGAGCCTAAATTATATTTCAATTGGACCAATATTCCAAGATTAATATAAGAAAAAGTTAGCCGATGTGTATCGATGTACGTTGTATTTGATCTCATTCAAATCAGATATTTAACACACCACAACGTAAATTTTAAAAAATAAATAGATAAAAGTTTCACATACTGAATAAATGCATTATTCGTCCATTTTAATTTTGAAAAGGTAAGTTTGTTGTAATTTTTTGACGAGGGTTTTAAGTGATATTAATTCACGACTTTTTGTTCCCATTTTTTGGGACTATTTTCATGAGAATAAAAGGTCAAGAAAAAACGTCAGAAGAGAAATTGTCCGGATAATTTGGGCTGGTTCGATTCCGGGGCCTCAGTTTGCACAATATTTTAACATAAGTACAAGAAACAATGGTGAATTTCGGTTTAATTTTTTTCAGAACACTTAGACAACATTTTCATTAGTCGAATGTGGAACATGGAACACTATAGTATCGTTAATCATTGTAGTGTTCTAGAGTATCCTTAGCATTTGACTTTGTACTTTGAGTATGTGAATTTTTAAAACAAGAAGTAAACAATTTGCTTATTATAGATCACCCTTGATAGTTTTATTTTGTCATAATAATTAGTTACATTATAAAGACGTTAGGAAATATTCACCGTCCAAGGGCATTAATATCAGCTCAATGCAACGGTCAATAAATTGCAGTCTTATTCATCAATAAAACACAGACACATGGCAAAAAATGTTTCAGGGTTACTTTCTATAGATATCTGTTATTTGTCACGTAGACAATAAGAATTTCTATAATGTAGGCAAACGACGATGTTTCTTAAGAGATTACAATTCACCTTCAAGAATTTCGATGCATTTTATTTAAATTGTACTTCCACTACTTTGATATTATTATTCTGTCCTATCGCTCTTACAGAGAAAAGTGTGTCTCCCGTGGGAGTACTGTAATGTCTTATTTGCAACTCTACCTGTTATCACGTATGAATAAAATATGATTTAAGGATTTACGTGTTTTCATTCTACAAAATGAAATCACACCGTCCTATTTTGTTGTACATTAGATCGCCTTATACTTGACCAATTAATGGAAAGTCTTTCTGAAACCACAGTTATTAGCAGCAGCATACTGATATACGGGGATGGCACATACAAAATTAATTTGTAAGAGATATACGTAATGGTGATATTTAAAATATTCTCTAATATTGTATGAATCCATATTAGATATGTTCGTAGACTAAACATTAGTCAAAATACTTTTTCAGGTCATTTATACTAATTGTAAGTAACTGACGTATAGATTTAGCTAGTTAAATTGTAATTTTAGGGGTTTTTAAGAAAATTTTACTAAACCTATAAATCTTATAGGCTGTTGTTGTGTGCACTAATCGATGGAATCGAAAAAGAGCAGTGAGATTTTTTGAATTTCCATCTACACAAAGCAGATGACAAGTAGAAGCAAGCAAGTAAATAGAAATACGTGTCCTGCCCAGCAGCGCTCCGTAGAGATGATTTTCTCGAATCGAAAGTAAAAAATGCAAGAATATGTTCCAAACATTTTGTTATGGATATCTATATGATAGTTTTTACATGATTTATAACATATTGCACCCTTGACAGTGAAGTAGGATGAGTATGTAATATGTTCTTAAAAAGAATGTAGTCCATTTAACGAGGTGTTGAACATCAATAGTTTGTAGGATTTTTTGCAATACATTTCGTCCCCCGTTTTCGGGGCGAGAAAAACAATAATGATGGTTTCGAGTTCTAAAACCCTTGCGTACTACCCCTATAAAGGAAAAACCACCCCAATTTCCGACTTTTTGGTCTTGGGCTTGTGAATGATCGTCGGATCGGTTTTTTTTTGGGGGAATAATAATAAATTCAGTTAATTTGCATTAGAGTACCCCCACCGACCCCCCGGGGTTGAACCTATCCCCGCCCGTAATAGCAATATTCTCAAACAATAAAAAAATCGGATCCGACAAGGTTTTTATGGGTTTTCAAGGGCAGGGATCACGCTAGTGGTGTTATTTTTCACCTTACCTTTCTGAAACTACCCCCAACGTATAAAAACCACCCCCTCGTCCATGCTGTCGGTCCCAGTCATGCGGGGATTCGTCGGACCGGGATTTTTATGGGAATATCAGAGAAACTAATCATTACTAAACCACAATTGACCTAAGCAACCTCCGAGGGTTGAAACTACCCTGCTCGCAACACCGAAATCCCCGAAAAACGGGAAGACGAACTTCTTACGGGTTTCGAGGTCGGTAATCACGATGGTAATCACCCCTACGTATAAAAAACACCCCCTCTTCTATGCTGTCGGTCCTAGGCATGCGTGGATTCGTCGGACCCGGATTTTAATGGGAATGTTAAGGAAGCTAACCATTGCTCAACCACAATTAACCTACGCAACCCCGGAGGGGTTGAAACTACCCCGCTGGCAACACCGAAATACTTCGAAAAACGGGAAACCGGATCGGAACGGGTTTCTATAGGAATTTCAGTGAAATTAACCATTACTATACCATAGTCGACCTAAGCACCCCCCGGGGGTTGAAACTACTCCGCTGACAACACTGAAATCCCCCGAAAAACGGACTTGCAACGGGTTTTCAAGGGCGGTCATCAAGATTTTTCACTCTACCCTCTCGAGACTACCCCTCACGTATAATAACGTTGTTGGAACCCCCGGGGGCTGCTTAGGTCAACTGTGGTATAGTAACGGTTAGTTTCCCTGATATTCCCATAGAAACCCTGACCCGACGAATCCACGTATGCCTAGGACCAACAGCGTGGAAGAGGGGGTAGTTTCGAGAGGGTAGAGTGAAAAACAACCACCATCATGATTACCGCCCACGAAAACCTGTTGCGAGCCCGTTTTCCCTTTTCGAGGAATTTCGGTGTTACGAGCGAGGTAGTTTAGCTCAATTGTGGTTGAGCAATGGTTAGCTTCAATGATATTTCCATAAAAACCCCGGTTCCACGAATCCACGCATTCCTAAGACCGACAACATGGAAGGGGGGGTGGTTTCTATACGTTGGGGGTAGTTGCAGGAGGGTAGGATGAAAAATAACACCACCAGCGTGATCCCTGCCCTCGAAAACCCATAAAAACCTTGTCGGGTCCCATTTATTTTATATTTTGCGGATATTGCTATTACGGACCCCCGGAGGTCCTGTTAAAGAACGCTATAACCCCGATATACTTTTCGACGTTGTAACAAAATCCGACTTAGGAAATATTTCGTAAGAAAAGCGTGCTTCACGTAAAAACGCCGTGGAGGAGGTTTTTAATTCTTGGAAATATATTTTTGCTCTTCGGAGCGTTTTTTATGCCAAATTTTCGCTAACTCTTCGAGGAGCGTTAATTTGGTAAGTGTAGTAAATGTCGCTGCACAGGGACGTAATGTCGCCCCGACCACCCAATTTTGGAAAGTATTCTAAAATTGGACTTGAACTTCCAAATTTCCAAGATTAAAAACCCTTTTACGAATCCACGTTGTCAAGCACTGCGACTCTTACGAAGTGTTGAATATGAGGACAAGTTAGTCCAACGACTATCCAAAGTATATCGGAAGTTATAGCGAAAATAGCCCTTAGCGACATGGGACCCCCATCATTTCCTAGTAGTCGGATTTGACGGGGAAATGATGTGTTTTGACGGGGTTTGCCCTAAACCGGTTCCTCAGTGATTCGGAGTCAAAAAAGTATCTATACCATGTACTCACACGTGCATGGGATCTGCCTTGCCTGAACGTAAAATTTGTTATTGCATAATACAAACGAAGTAGATACGCTTCAAGCAATTTTAAGCTCCGAGGAGCGACCAAAATTTATGTGAATTAATAAAATACGTTTATAAGACAGGCAAGCATAAGCCCACCAAAATTTCAGTTACATGAACTGTTCCTTGAATCTTTTTGTGCATCGTTAGCTTTTCAAACTGCATATTGGATGGTAGTTGGTACCGTATGAATCGTCCCGTTCCTCACCATGTGTTGTACACGGGTCAGACCATTGTTTGTTAACCTTTTCTCTGAAGAAGTTGTTGTAAAAACATAAATTTTTTTAAAGATTTAATATACATTTTTTGAACTTTATATTGTCTTTTACTTGTGTTTTCTAACAAAATTTCCCTTTCAGATTTAATTTTAAGAGAGTGTTAAACAGACAGTGTTAGATTTATAGTGTTACGACGTCTTCCAATTGATACCATCAGAGCCGCAGTTAAGCATAAACGACAGTAAGTATGATTTATCCATTAATCTCCGTCTGAAACAGTCACTTTGAACCCTAAAAATTTTGTGAACGTAATATTTTTATTTAGTATTTAGAAAAGGTTGAGGAAGAAGAAAATTAATTTTTTCTTTTTCCTATTTTTTTTTTTTTCAATTTTTCTAAGTTTTTCGAACAGAAAATACGTCCTTCAGACTTCCATCAAAAGCATGGATCGTTCACATGGCGCCCGAGCAGGGACCATGCCGTCCCCAAACCCAACAAATCCTTTCTCATTCATGGCGGAAGACTCCGAGGGGTCGACCCCAAGAGAATTTTATGAGCGAGTCACCGCACCGCTCGTCGACGACGGTTCTAGAGGGATAGAACCACAGCGACTGTTTCCGGAGGGAGATAATATTAATTTATCAGCTTCACAGCCACAAACTGCTTCGATGGAAAGTATGTTTCTGAAAATGGCAGAGGGCTTCGTGCAGGCGATACAGAACGTGTCGACCTGTACGCCCCATGAGAGACAAAGATGTCCGAACGTGACGTTCCATGGGCTTGATCATGAAGATCCAGAAGCATTTCTGAAAATTATGGAGGAATATTTCGACAGAGCTCGCATAAGCCACGACTATGATCGCCTCCATAACGTAACCGGCCAACTCAAGGGCGAAGCTCAACGATGGTCCGAACAATTTAGGACGTTGACTACTTCGTATGCCTTATTCAAGGAAAGATTCCTTACGAGATTTAATTCTCCCGACATACAGTCACGAGCTATTGCTCAACTGTATGCCGTCAAGCAAACGTCTTTAGACGACACGGCAGTGTTTATCACAAGGAAAACCTGTCTTTTCGATCGTATTGATCCCTTTAAATCCGAAGCCATCAGAGCTCGGGTCATCATGGACCAACTGCGTCCAGAAATTAGGTCACGCTTGAGAAGCAACCTAATTTCAACCACAGAGATGTTAATAGCAGCGGCTACTAACGTCGAGCGGGATTCAGCTGACGAACAGACGTCGCTAATCCAACTTATAGATCAACGCTTGTCCCGCGCGTCTTACTATCAAGAGCCGGGACGTTTTAGTCAACAAAATTCTAGTAACAGGAGCAATGGAAGCCCAACTCCGACAGCACCGAGGGTGCATTTCCGAGAGGACGTATCTCGACAGGACGGTCCAGGCAGAGCGCCTGGTCGTCCTTTTTTTATGCCTAATTCTACGAGCGGTTCAGTGAATCCTGACCGCAGGCAAACTAATTTCAATGGCGGATCGGGGAAATTCCGAGTACCCGACCGACCGGCAACCCCGTGCCGATACTGTACAGACACAGTGCAGTGGCACTTCCATAGCCAATGCCCGAATAACCCGCATCTCAGCAGGAGACCGGGAAACTTTCGAGGGGCCAGAGACCCAGGCCAGGGTCCATCTGCAAGATCCCCGGCACAACGGCCGAACCAAGGCGGCAGCAATGTCCAGTAATTTTTTCCGATACTCATGACCACTACGACGCTCCTCTGCACAAGACAAGAGAGTCAATAAATTATATGAGCGAAGCGTTCCCTTTGCCTCGTATAAAAGTTCAAATTAATGAACATGCGGTCGACGCACTGATCGATTCAGGCTCGACGCGAAACGTTATCCATCCGAGGATGTTGGATAATTTTAAAAATCTCACGACACGCCGATCATTTGCTATGGCGTGCGGAGATCGAATGGTGGACTCTCTTGGCACGACAAAATTAAAAGTAATAATTTCAGGCACCTCTTTTGAAATTGATTTTCAAGTAATCGAAAATTTGAATGAAACGATAATATTAGGATCACCATTCTTATATATGAACAATGTCGCATATGATTATGGCCGAAAATGCCTATATGCCGGCACGGAAGAGCGTATTACCGTCTTCTGGAATCAAGCTTCTCAGAGGGAGAGACAGCAGGCAAAGCTTCCTGAAGAGCTTGTTATAAATGACAAATTGCTACGGCCGCTGTTCGAAGAATTTGTCGATCTGTTCACTGCGGAACCGACTCAAGCAACCACAGTGACTGTGAAACACAAAATTACAGTAAAAGACACAAAACCATTTAATATCAGACCATATCCGATGTCTCCGAGTACAAAGAAAATTATGTATGACCAAATCGAAGAGATGTTAAAAGCTGGCGTCATCGAACCTAGCACTGCCCAATATAGTTCACCACCAGTGATAATAAAACGCTCCGACAAGAAACCACGATTTTGCATCGATTATCGCCATTTGAACGAAATGACTGAAGACGAGGCTTCCGTCTTACCCAAAATACACGAAAGTATTAAAGATTTAGGCAATTCGAAGATTTTTTCTGTGTTGGATTTAAAAAGTGGATATTGGCAAATACCACTAGATGAAGCATCAAAAGATTTTTCGACTTTTACCACTCCTGATGGGGCAGCTTACAGATTTAATGTCATGCCTTTCGGACTCAAGACAGCTCCCTGTACCTTTCAGAAATTCATGGCAAAGGACGTTTTAACGGGTTACCTGCACCATTTCTGTAAAGTGTATTTAGATGATATAATCGTTTACAGCGTAAACGTGAAGGAGCATATGTCCCACTTGAGGTTAGTCTTTGAAAGACTACGTCTGCACAATCTGAAAGTGTCACCGGAAAAGTGTGTAATAGCGACGAATGAAATTCAATATTTAGGCCATACAATTAGAACTGATACTTCCCAACCATTAGAAAAACATGTCTTACAAATTCAAAATTATCCCGTTCCAGCTACAAAAAAGCAGCTACAAAGTTTCCTAGGGCTTTGCAACTGGGTACGAGAATATCTACCAAATGTGGCGATGATCACGAAGCCACTAACGAAACTTCTTTCGAAGGAAAATCGTTTTCACTGGAACCATACATGCGATGAAGCGTTTAGAAAATTAAAAGAATTATTATCCGGACCGCTGGAACTCCATCGGCCGGATTTTTCACGTCAATTCATTTTACAAACAGATGCATCCCTCCAAGGCCTTTCTGCCGTATTATATCAATTAGGCGACAACGGCGAAAAATACATAATTTCGTATGCAAGCAACACGTTATCTCCAGCGGAGAGGCGTTACCACATAAACGAGCTGGAATGCTTGGCGGTGGTGAACTATATTAAAAAGTACAAGATGTACTTAGCTGACAAACCGTTCTTGGTGAAGACGGACAACAGGGCGTTACTTTGGTTAAACAAACATAAGGACGACAAAACAAAATTTACACGATGGTCATTACTATTGCAAGAATATGCATTCAAAATTGAACAGTGTCCAGGAAAGGAAAATTTATTAGCAGATTTTCTAAGTCGTAACCCACAAAATCAGTATGTCGAGACAGACGATGAAGAGGAAAGAATGTTCCTACCAAATTATAAGTGTCCAGAACGTATTTCTGTTTTAACGCACTCAGAAATATACGAAGATATCGTACAGGCTCAATTGAGTTCAAGAGATATTCAAGACAAGATCCGCCGTTGGAATGATCTATTTCAACAGGAACAACGTTCCGATGCGGATCTTATTTTTATGAAAAATTTTCACGTCCAAGACGATGTACTTTTTAAAGATTGCGATCGAAATTTTAAATTGATAGTTCCAAAGAGGAAAATAAAGGAATTGATTTACCATTATCATGACCGAGATGAAGCATGTCATCCAGGAAGAGACGAGACTCTCAGGAAAATAGCAAAACGCTACTATTTCAATAATATGGCCAGGATCGTAGGCAAATACATAAACGACTGTCTGATATGCCAGTCTGTAAAGACAAGACAAGCCCAACCCAATGCTCCACTTAGAAGTCATGCACCACAAAATGCATTTGAAACCTTGAGCGTCGACGTAATTGGCCCGCTGCAGAGGACTAAAGACGCCGAAAACAGATACATGATTATCGTCGAAGACGTTTTCAGTAAATGGATAGAGGCAAAGGCATACATTCAAGTCGATGGCAGAACGATAGCCAAATTTATAGACGAAGAGATAGTAGCCAGATTCGGAGTCCCTCGAGTCATAATATCAGACAACGGTGGTCATTTCAATTCCGAATGGTACATCACATTTTGCGAAAGAAATGGTATCGAACGATACTTAATTCCGGCATATCACCAACAGTCCAACCCCGTGGAACGACGGGTTCAGGAATGTAAGAAAATTTTAAAGACTCTTTTATTCAAAAAGCCAAACGACACTTGGGATCGCTACGTGCATCAGATGACATACATCTTAAGGAATCGTAGGAACGCCGCTACAAATCAAACACCTAGCATGGTCGTGTTAGGATATGATCCAGCCGAAAGAGGCGAATGGGATTTGTATGCCTGGAGGCAAGAAAGAGCCAAGCAACAAACGCTTCCACGATACGAGCGAATCAAGGAAGCCCGTCAGGCCCAACAAAATTACAAACAGAAATATGCGCCGAAAGAGGCCGTCACTCCGATCGTTTACAAAGTAGGAGACAGAGTCATGAGTAAGAGAAAAAAGAAGGTACATACCTTCACGCCGTCTTGGTCAGGCCCGACCAGAATTCTGAAGAAGTTTTCAGACGAAGTGTATCTCGTGCAAAAGGGAAATGTAACGACAAGAGTACATGTCGATGATTTGAGACCAGCCCCGCCAGAGGAGCACCAATTGGAAATCGAATCTTCCGATGAAGAAAATGCTAGTCCAGGCGGAACATCACTCGATGGAAATGATTCCCCGTTCTCAGACGATTCCACAGAACCTCCACCGCCGGAGCAAACGGTTGTACAAATCCATGCACCGCCACGAGATGCTTCCACTTCTGATTCCGAATCGAGTTCTGGAGATTCAATTATATTTTTATAACATTTTTCAACCTAGGCTAAGTTTTAACTTAGTGCTAGGTTTATTTTATATCAAAATTTCCATACCAACTTCTTGTCGTGTCAGGCAAAAGTTGGTATTTTTTATGCATTTTTTACAAGTTATTTTTCTCGAGGATATTGTATCCACATACAATTCTTCAAAATTCACTGCAGCAACTCTGACCGTGTCCGGCAGAGTTGGTATTTTTTATAATTTTTTCTAAGTCCTCAAATGTTATTAAACATTCATCTGTAAGCAGAGTCCGACCCAAAGGGTCCAAACAAATGTTCCATTGGCACGGCATGGAAAGACGACAACTCTGACGCAGAGCGCGATTCAGACGAGTCTAGCAACTCAAGGGCGAGATGCCGCCACGTCTGCTGGAGGGGCAGATGCAACGATCCGACGGATGCAGATTCTGTCGCAGATTTCTCCCAAGAAGAGATTTTAATAAAAACTATTTCAATCAATATAAGTCAACAAAATTCAATGTTCCTATTCTCAAAGACGACGATGTGATATCGGTCGCAGATTTCTCCCAAGAAGAGATTTTTTAACTACTCGGAAACCATTTCAACCAATATAAGTCAACAAAATTCAATGTTCCATTCTCAAAGACGACGATATGTTATCGGTCGCAGATCCCCAGACGGGATGTAAACAAACATTTTACTAAAATTTTGTTTTATATTGTTTCATATAAACCGAGCAGAACCAATGTATAGCTGGAGCCAAGCAGTCCGAGGACCACCTAAGCTGTTCCAGAAGGCAGTTCGACACCGAAGGTGATCGACGAGGCATAGACACGAGGAGGAGCAGACGCAAGCCCGCATTAGTGGAAGAACACTAAGAAAGATAAGTGCGTCGAAAGTGTTTGTGTTGTGTCATCGAGAATCCGAGGATTCTCGATTTTTTTTTTTTCTTTTTTTTTATGCCTTTTTCATATACAATGTTCAATAATTCAATCGAATGCTATGCATCGATATATGTTCAAATTATCACCATTTTTAAATTTGCATCTATGTTTTGTTCAGATAGGCCGGTCTGAACGATAACCGAATACAACACATGGGAGACTACATCCAATGATCCATTTTATTTTCAAACAAACAATTTACCAAACGTTACACAAAAAGATTCACGGAAAGGAGGGGAGTGTTAAAGAACGCTATAACCCCGATATACTTTTCGACGTTGTAACAAAATCCGACTTAGGAAATATTTCGTAAGAAAAGCGTGCTTCACGTAAAAACGCCGTGGAGGAGGTTTTTAATTCTTGGAAATATATTTTTGCTCTTCGGAGCGTTTTTTATGCCAAATTTTCGCTAACTCTTCGAGGAGCGTTAATTTGGTAAGTGTAGTAAATGTCGCTGCACAGGGACGTAATGTCGCCCCGACCACCCAATTTTGGAAAGTATTCTAAAATTGGACTTGAACTTCCAAATTTCCAAGATTAAAAACCCTTTTACGAATCCACGTTGTCAAGCACTGCGACTCTTACGAAGTGTTGAATATGAGGACAAGTTAGTCCAACGACTATCCAAAGTATATCGGAAGTTATAGCGAAAATAGCCCTTAGCGACATGGGACCCCCATCATTTCCTAGCAGTCGGATTTGACGGGGAAATGATGTGTTTTGACGGGGTTTGCCCTAAACAGGTTCCTCAGTGATTCGGAGTCAAAAAAGTATCTATACCATGTACTCACACGTGCATGGGATCTGCCTTGCCTGAACGTAAAATTTGTTATTGCATAATACAAACGAAGTAGATACGCTTCAAGCAATTTTAAGCTCCGAGGAGCGACCAAAATTTATGTGAATTAATAAAATACGTTTATAAGACAGGCAAGCATAAGCCCACCAAAATTTCAGTTACATGAACTGTTCCTTGAATCTTTTTGTGCATCGTTAGCTTTTCAAACTGCATATTGGATGGTAGTTGGTACCGTATGAATCGTCCCGTTCCTCACCATGTGTTGTACACGGGTCAGACCATTGTTTGTTAACCTTTTCTCTGAAGAAGTTGTTGTAAAAACATAAATTTTTTTAAAGATTTAATATACATTTTTTGAACTTTATATTGTCTTTTACTTGTGTTTTCTAACAAAATTTCCCTTTCAGATTTAATTTTAAGAGAGTGTTAAACAGACAGTGTTAGATTTATAGTGTTACGACGTCTTCCAATTGATACCATCAGAGCCGCAGTTAAGCATAAACGACAGTAAGTATGATTTATCCATTAATCTCCGTCTGAAACAGTCACTTTGAACCCTAAAAATTTTGTGAACGTAATATTTTTATTTAGTATTTAGAAAAGGTTGAGGAAGAAGAAAATTAATTTTTTCTTTTTCCTATTTTTTTTTTTTTCAATTTTTCTAAGTTTTTCGAACAGAAAATACGTCCTTCAGACTTCCATCAAAAGCATGGATCGTTCACAGTCCGTCCGAGGTACTCTAATGCAAATTAACTGAATTTTTAATTATTTCCCAAAAAAACCCGATCCGATGATCACTATTAAGTCCAAGACCGAGGTGTCGAAAATTGCGAGGGTTTCAGAACTCGAAACCATCACCATCGTTTTTCTCACCCTCGAAAACGGGGGAAGAAATGTATTGCAAAAGATCCTACAAACTTTTTAGGTTTTGGTCTTCTTTATACCTCGTTAAATGGACTAATGTTCGTAAGGTGATATGTTACATGTTCCTTTTTTAGTACGCTTTCTTCACATATTATGTGACTATGTTCTCACCTAATTATATTTTAATATAGTGTCCTATTATATATTGACTTGTGTAAAACATGTATTGTATTAGTAACACAAGTAAAATTGGTTGAATATGTGGTTATTAATTACTTCCTCCTCCAGTAATATGCGAATAGACATATTTTTGGTTGTGATAAATGAAGCAGGTTTTAAGATCAATTCGGATTTTAAAATTTGAGTGTAGTAAACAATGCAAAATACATAATGGAATGAATAAAAACTCGATGAAAACTTTGTTTAATATTTTTGTGTATCTAAAGATGTTTAAATTTAGAAACAATAGTACGATGAATATATTAAACTTAGATAGAACAGCACACAGCACACAGCAAAACACTTTATTATTATGGTTTTTAATAATATATTTTACATGTAAACTTAAGAAACATACATCTGTATATAAGTTATATAAAATCATTGACTTCTTAAATATCATAACTGCATAATTTACAAATGTATAGATTGTAGACAAATCTTCGTGAAAAGCCAAAGCGCACTGCATAATCTAAGCTTCTAATGATATTGTTTCCGGGTTCTATCCAGTAAGTCAATGCTTCCGTCACATGTGTTTTCTAATACAACAATGGTTCTTCTGGTAGTCTCTGAGAATGCAGAACCTAAAACAAAAATTACATCCATCCTTAACCCATTTTAATAATATTCTAATGCTTAAAAACAGTAATTTGCCATTAAGCATTATATACATAAGTGAGTGTGAAATTAGCGACAGTTTGTACACCAACATTTTGACTAGTATTTATTATTATATGAACTGTCTGTGAACTCTACATTCTATTGTAACAATTAATAAGACTATAATGTATATACGTAACACAGTATTATCTCGAACCGTTACACTACATTAAAGTCACACAATTAATTCCTTGTCCTACATATCCTCAAGCACTAACGTCTACAAGAGATTTAACTGTAGCGACAATCTTCAATTCGGTAGCGAAATGCATCATATCCTATCACGTCGCGCTGCAAGCTATAATATATGGACTGAAAACCAAGATAATTTGTAAAGTGCCGGTGAATGTGCATTAACATAACAAATGACACTCACTGGCCCGAAACGAGAAAGCATAATAGATGGCGCTTACGATCTTGCTACTATTGTGTCAGAAAGCAAATACATACATAGGTGCCTTTCTAGCAATACATCGCCATTTGTGTACTTGTTCACTGGTGCACACACATAATTTCACATAATGACCCCTTAATTCGCTTTGATTGTTGTTAAGATTTTACGAAGCCTGTGTATACCACTATTGGTTTTAATTAATAACAAATGAAAATGTCTTATGTAAGCAGAGTAATGTACATGAGTAGATTTATATGAATTGAAGTTGCGACACTGAAATTTTTTTATACCTTTCTACATCCATCTGATGTCGGGTATATCACTCACGCATATTTTTACTTCCGACAATACATGTTCAAACACATACCGTTGTGTAAGGAAAGGAGAACTTCCTACAAGAAGGAAGTGATTAACAAGACAAAAGTTGCGTCAGTCAATAATAACACGAACATTAAGTTTAAATAATACACTAAGTTTAAGATTGTTTCTAAGTAATTGAGTTGAAAATTTTACACTTTTTTTTTTAATAGCCATCAACTGCTCTTATTTTTCTCGTTGCCATGACAATGAGATCTCTTGATGGGTTTGAACTACTTTTATTTACATATAACAGCCACTTTTATTTACATATAACTGGCTAATAGCTAATTAGCTAATGCTTTTTTTTACAGAAAGGAAAAACTGATCAATTTTTGGACGGGGGATAGTTTATGGAGACACCATGCCAGCAAAATAGGAAAATGAATCCTCTAAAGAAACTACTATGTCATCAAATTATTCATCTTGCTCATCCTATTTTATAGGAACTCCATTGTGGCAGTTGCCCTGGCCGTTGAGGCATGCTGACGAACAATTTAATGATGCCCTTCTGCATCAGCATCTTCTGGAGTCACAATTTTCTTTGGCAACGAGAAAATATAAATTGCAAATTTCGTTGGGGGCAGCATTTTTGTCTGTTAGTTTTGGCACCAGCTCCTCATTTCTCTCCCCCCAGCCAGGAATTCCTAAACCCCACACATGTGAGGACAATATGGTTCCCATCCACTGGTGGATTTGGTAGCACACCCTGTAGAAATGGTATTTTGTGGCCCCCTGAGTTGGGAAAGTGGAAACGTCTGGCTTGATCGAAGCGACTGATTTTATAAATGATATCTCCTTAGATGGAGCACCATCTTATGCAATTATGCCCTGCTCTCTCAACCTCAACCCCTACCGATGAAGGGCTGGGAAACACCTCAGCTGCTTATTTTATCGAATTTTCTGTTTTGTACAATTTGGCAAGTCTGACTTTGCTCTTCCTGAAGACTGCGGAGGTAATATCACAACCTGTGAAAGCACGTAAAAACAGAATGTGCTCCAGCCCCAGCTGCTGCTGCTGTGAAGAGTATGTTGCTGTGTATACTTTTCCTCTGCCAGGTTTCACGAGGAATGTGTCACGCTAGGAAGGGGTTTTCGCCAACAACAGGACTGCCAAGTCCACATCTTGGCCTATCACAACTACTGAAGAGGAAACTGACTTTTCTTTGGCTGTGGATATAAGCTATCCTTCTTTTCTATAGACAGATAGCGTTTATGTTTTTTTTAGTCCCCAAGGGTCTCTCCCTATTGCACGGAGCCAGGCAAACCTCGCAATCCTACATTGTTCTACCATCAGAATTTGTGTTGAAATAATATTTTTCTGCTCTCTTCATGATTTTTGTTGAGGTTTATTTTATAATGAAGCATTACATATAATAACTGAAGATAGAAACTCTTTGCTGAAGTAAAATATGTACGAAATTTTGTCAGCTTTCAAAAAGTTAAGAATAATTTTTTCTCTAGGACAAATAGTTCTCGAGTCATAAGCGAAAAACCAAAAAAAGTCAAAATCTAGGGATTTCCGGAAGCCACAGCCCCCCCCCCTCCCCAAAAGCTGACCTCATGGGGTCGGGATGCTTACTTTCTAACTACCCCAAACCCATCCCTGAAGTCAAAAATTCTACCGCCCACCATGTAGTCTACAATAATTAATCGCAGGACTATAGATACCCCAGGCGAAATCACATTTTTTACATGTAAGATGCGCTTAAATCCAAAGTCTGAAGGGGTTACATATTTTTTGAAAAGATGCAGGCAACATTCATTATTCCATTGTCCATCGACATTGTCAGTGTCGGTGCCGGAGATCGAACCCAGAACACAACAGAATTTGCCACATAACGCGCTCATGCCCAAGAAATCATATCCAGATTTTGTATCCAAGTATTATACACACTAAATCCCAATGTAATATTTTACTCCCTTTAATAATAGGGTGGAGGTGGCAATGGGGGTGGTAGAGGGGCTGGCCAATGACAAAATAAATTTTAAAGGCCCTTGGTTCTCTTATACACACTAAATCCCAATTTAATTTTTTACTCCCTTTAATAATAGGACGGGGGTGGCAATAGGGGTGGTAGAGGGGGTGGCTAATGCCAAAAATTTTTTAGAGTCCCTTGGTTCTCGAATACACACTAAATTTCAAATTAATTTTTTACTCTCTTTAATAATAATGTGGGGGTCGCAATGGGGGTGGTAGTGGTTGATGACAAAAAAAATTTTGAGACCTTGACTTTTCGTACATGCTCTACACTGCAATTTTATGGACTCATACCTACTTGCTTTGACTATTTACCATTATTTACCTCCGAACCCTTCAACGGAATTAGATCAAAATTTAATCTAGTTATAGATCTCGTTATAATACATAAGTGTACCAAATTTCAAATCAATATCATAAACGGTTCCAGGGTAAACGTGTGCACAAAAAAAAGTTGCAGACTGACAGACAGACAGAAAATTTTTTTCCGCTCAACTTTCATGACATTTTAAGCCCATTTCAATAAAAAAAAGTATTTTTTTTGCGTTACTATACTTCCACTGTATATGTATTATTTGTAGAATACAACTCTGCTAATTAGCCAAGGAACATTTGGTATGAAATATAAATAATAAAGCAATAATTTATCATTCCTTTGTTTGTCTTTTATATAATGTCTTAATATAAATGTCAGGGCAGCCACCAGTTTTTCCTGTTTCTCAATTAAATATCAAAAGTACATTAAATTATTAGATCAATTTAAGACTCCGCTTATAATGTCAAAGAATAAAGTTGTCTCAACATTTAAATGTTTCTATAGGGGACAATTAAATTTGATATTCCTAAGGAATTTTTTCAATAATCCTCAATAAATGGAAAATATATAAATATATTTTGTTGGGTGTAACACTACTGTAGATAAATGAAAACCTTTCCAATGTTTATTCAAAAGAAAAAAAATTAAAACAACGAAAAAAGCTGTGCCGTGATGTTCTACTGGGAACAGAAATATTAAAAATTGAAGAGAAAATAGATTCTAACTTCTATTTCTTACTATGCATCGAATAGTGTAAAAATATACATATACAGGGTGTCTGGAAATAGCTATGTTTAACATTAGAATTTGCTAAAGTAGGCTAGTGTTCAAAAATGCAAGGCGTAAAGAAAGGGGCAGGCAGTCTTTATTTTCTATTCAATTTTTTATTTTAATTATGGCACCTGAACAACACGGTATGATAAAATTATATAAAAAGTCTTCTACTTTACCGACTATTGCTTGTAATAATTGGTTTAAAATAGTTATTGCGGGTTCATTTTCCGACCAGATTTTTATTTTATTGGACTAAGTCTTTAATTATTTATGAAGGAGTAGTTTTTGTTATTGTTTTTAAATGTTAAAAAATAAAACTGTCATGTGGACATAACGTAATTGTAGTCCAAGATCCCAGAGCCGCCAGACCTATGTCATTTTAGTAAAGCTAAGATTTTCACAATAAATATGTAATATGTAGGTAAAAACGTATTGCGTATTTGCTAGCTTGAAAGCGGGGTTCTTTTACAGATAATAGGTACTGAAAGTAAATTTAAAAAATCTTATCATGAAGATCGTAATTTTTTTACGAAAAATCATCTGGATAGACAAAGCAAAGTTTTGTCAATGAGGGGTATTTAATCGAAAAAACATTTTTGGACTCACGAAAATCTTTTTATTGCAATGTAGGTGGAGAATAAAATTCAATCTCTTATTAATGTTTTCTGTCTGTTTTCTGTGTACACAAATCCGATTTCAACTTACGTAGACTTGAGAATAAGGATAATTGGAGTTTTTGATCGTTTGGAACCTTTCGAAGACTGGAGAGCAACGCAGTTTGTTCAGGAGCGTATTGTAGACTATCTCAATGAAAATGGTGCACACATTGAGCATTTGTATTGAAATAAATTATTTTGTTAACCTCTTCATTTGTTGTTATTTTGTTATTATTTGTTATTGCAATACAATTTTTGAATAAAAATTCAAATGAAACGATTATTTCCAAAACCTACTATCCTTAAGGAAAAAAATGTTTCTTTCAAAAAATGGTAGTAATGCAAAAAAAAATTATTTTTTTTGTTGATAGGCTTAAAATGCCATGAAACTTCGAGATTTTAAATTTGAGCTAAAAAAAAAAAATTCTGTCTGTCGGTCTGTAACTTTCTTTGTGCACACGGTTAGTCCGTTCCGTTGAAGGGTTCGGGGGTAAATGGGGTAAATATAGGTAAATAGACAAAGCAAGCAGGTAAGATTCCATAAAATTGCACGAAATGAAAGTCAAGGTTTCAAAAATTTTTTTGGCATCAGCCAACTCCCACTATCACCCCCAATATCACCCCCACACTATTATGAAAGGGAGTAAAATAAATTAAAATGTGATTTAGTGTGTATACAAGAACGAAACGTCTTAAAAAAAATTTGGCGTTAGCTACCCCCTCTACCACCCCTATTGCCAGCCCCACCCTATTATTAAAGGGAGTAAACAATTAAATTGAGATTTAGTGTGTATACGAGAACCAAGGCACTCTAAATTTTTTTTTGGCATTAGCCACCCCCACCTAATTATTAAAGGGAGTAAAAAATTAAATTGGGATTTAGTGTGTGCGAAAACCAAGGACCTTTAAAATTTATTTTGGCATTATTTTTAACGATTTGTGATATACAAATTTGTTCGTAAACTACAGTGGAAATTTTTTTCAAAATTGACATGTATCAAAACCTGTAACAGATAAGTTAACATAACTTAGGTTGTCAAACTCAGAATTGGAAGGCCAATCTAACCGTGTAAAAAAAATATAGGTTTCATTTAAAATAAGAAAATTGGTACCGGCTTTTGGCACACCCTGTATAGCCGGTGGACTGAAATTTTTAGATAGAACGGACGTAATCGATTATGGCTGCATACCAAGTTTCAAGTCTGTCATCAAATTGCAAGTTGAAATACTTCTAACAGACTGCTTACGTGAATCACCCTGTATATTACCAAATTTTGAACGATTTTCTAAAAAATAAATTAGTGAGTGGTGAGGGTTGGAGCTTCTGGCATGAAATTCCATTGTCTCGGCACTGCATATTGCTCCCGTTATCCATAAGTATGTATTCTTCATAGTTTTTTAGTTTGCAAAAGTTAATTTTTTAGGTTTTATCAGAAAATATTAAATTGTTTGAAATTAAATAAAAAAAAAAATAGAATACTGATAAGAAGGAATCTACAAAGGTAAAAATTATTATGTAATCTGTTCTTATGGTAATTGAATGATATCTAGAGACTTAACCCTTCACTGATACCTTTATAGGGTGGATTACAAGGCTGAAGATAAGAAATTTCAGGTTTATAGACAATTTCTGATCCAATCAATATCATAGCCGCTTACAATACGTCTGACGGCTATAATGACTTGACCTATGGAATATTAACTTGCTATTATACTGCTGATATATGTCGCCCGCGCCATGGTGAACGTACAAATTATCGATTTGAGAGCTGTAAAAATTCATTTTCATACAATTAAGGTCAATATTTTTATTGGTTTATTGTGTAACGGCTAATGCAGTTATAAAGAGAATAATAAAGTTTACTAATCCGTGTCTTAACTGTGAATTTATCGACAGGCGTTTAATGTGTTTAATCTCACTGATTACTATACTCTGCAGTATAAGTTAATAAATACCCTTATCTGCCACCTTTCACATTAACCTATTCCACATTTACTCTTTTTCAGTATTAAATGGCTTTTGTTAGGTAAGATAACAATTGGAAAATAAAACAGTCTTCATATTCAATGAGTATTATGAAAGGTATTTCAAAAATAAACAAACAGGAATTGATGGATTTACAATATACAGGGTGACTCGCTACAGCGGAGCATATTCGAGCTCATTTATTTTTTAATGGAACACCCTACATTTACATTCTAAAAAATATGAAAATTTTGGTCGGAACAAGGTTTAACAAATGAATTCGCTGTGTGTGTATTACTATTAATTAAGAATATTTATTTTGCAATTATATAGACAAGATGTACTACAACGACACAACCACCAAATATTGATTGTAATTATACGGGGTGTATTTATATTAGTGCTAATTCAGAACATTTCAAAGTGAATTTTCTCAATTTTTTCAAATGGAACACTTTGTATATTGTTGCATTTTTGAATTGGCACGTTAATTCTCTACGATTTTTGTGAATAATATCCTATACCTAAAGTCGATATTTCCATATTTTCATTAAAAACCGTTAAATGCTTTTCATTTCGAACTGATCTAGTAGCCATGATTTTGACATAAAGTGAGAATAATTGAAAGTAGTATTAAATTTTTCCTGGGTGCGTCTTGTTTGCCTCAATAGTATTTTTTGACAGTTTAATTACATCATATTTGAGTCTATCTTAAGAATTTATAAATAGTCGTTTAATATTACAAAAAAGCTTTGTGATAATTCATGGATTGAAACTAAAATTGCTGTTCAATTAAGCATAGAAAGAATGAAAAACTGGCTAAATGTGTATCATCTAACATTAAATGCTAATAAGACGTATCACCTGGCATTTACATTAACTGAAGTAAATGGACCTGATTTTGCTTGTATAAAAATTACAGGTATGAAAGATGAAATTAGGGAGACAAATCTAGTATCTAGTATCTAGCTATAATCATTAATAAACATCTAAATGGAGTAACCATGTAGATTATTTGACGAATAAATTAAGAAAACTTATAATTTTATCAATTGAGAGAATGTCTTTCAAGAAAACTATTGTTAGTTATTTATAAGACCCATGTCGAATCACTTATCCGTTTTAGTATCCTAGTGTGGGGAGGAATGTATAGAAACTCATTACAAAAAATAAATGTAACCCAAAATTATATATTAAAAATTATATTTAGGAAACAAAGATGGTATCATACAAATCTGCTTTATATTGAAGATATTTGTAACAATACAAATGAAATGGCGGAAATATTAATAAATAAATTTAAATACTATTTAGAAAAGTACACAACTATAAAAAATATTAAAAACAAAGAACGCAAACTTAAACCATGGATAACGAAGGGTCTCCTAGTATCCGTAAACCAGAAAAATAAATTGTATAAAGAGGTTAAGGAAAATTTAAATGATGCACAGAAAAAACAATAGTATAATGATTATAAAAATAAACTAACACTACTAATAAAAAAGGCAAAAATTAAATACTATAAGGCAGAAATTGCTAGAAATAAAGACAGCCCCAAAGACTTATGGCAATTTTTTAATAAAATAACTATTAAACGAAGTTCTCAGCAGAATAATATCGAAAAACTAAACAATGCAAATGGAGATATAATAGTAAGAGAAGCTGATATAGCAAATTCTTTTAATGATTTCTATGTTAATATCGGAAAAAAATTAGCAGAGGAAATTCCCAAAAATAGCAACAATTTAAGTAGAGACAACGATACAAACATTCCAAATTAAATTTTCATAAGTGCAACAGATCAAAATGAAGTAAGAAATATCATTAACTCACTAAAAAATAAGAAATCGCCAGGATTAGACGAAATAACACCAGAAAATCTAAAGAACACTGTGGATATTATGTCTACGTTAATTTGCCATTTAATAAATAAAATCATAGAAATTGGGAAAGTACCCGAGGTTTTCAAAATTGGTATAATTAAACCGTTATTTAAGAGCGGTTGCCTTGCCCTTGAGATATTTCCAACTATCACCCAATTACATTAATAAGTACGGTTGCCAAAGTTTTTGAAAAAATATTAAAATCTAGAATAAATAAATATTTGGAAAAACATAAAATTTTATCACCGAAACAATTTGGGTTTAGAGAAATAATATCGACACAAGACGCAATTGCTTACCTCAAATCAAATATATATCAAATCTTAGATGAACGCCGTTGCGGCTTATGTATATTTGTAGATCTGGCTAAAGCCTTCGATTCTGTGAGTTACGAAATTTTGTTAAATAAAATGTCAAATTTGAAGGTCGAAAACAAATGGTTAAAGTAGGGTCCACATTAAGTTCTCAGCAAAATGTTGAATTTGGTATTCCTCAAGGCACAGTAATTGGTCCCCTACTCTTTAGTATATATGTAAATGAGCTTCTTAAAATGCCTACTATAGGTGATATTATCAGTTTCGCCGATGATACGGCCATAATATATAAAGAAAATACGTGGGAAGAAGTTTAGCCGAAAGAGATTTTGTTAGTATTAAACATTGGTTCGACAGTAATCTTCTCACAATGAACACTGATAAAGCCAAATATATGCGCCTTTTTCATCATACGTAAATCACCTTCCGTACGTCGGGCCACTAATTATAGAAACCGCAAATAGAACAATACATATTAACGAAACCAAAGTATTTAAATATCTTGGGGTGTACATAGATAGACATCTTAAGTGGGATGAACATGTGAATAATGTTATTCGCAAACTCAGGCCATTATTGTCAATTTTTAAATTTATTAAAGACATAGTAAATGTCATTATTTAAAAATATTATATTACTCACTTGTTCAATCTCAATTAAGTTATGGAATTATTGGTTGGGGAGAAGTAAATGATAATTTTCTTAATAATTTACGTATATTGCAAAAGTGGTTCCTAAAACTAATATATAATAGACCGATAATATACCCTACTCGTGATCTGTTTAACGAAGCGAAAGTCTTAGACACACGTGAGCTGTTTTTCCTTATAGTAGCTGTAGAAACCCACAAAAATAGAGATATGATCAACCGCTTACAACATCAATACAGTACTAGGAAAAAAAACGTGTGGTGTTAAATGCAACAAAACAATTGGACAAAAAAGTTATGTATATCTTGCAAAAAAGTTTTATGAGCAGATACCGCCGCACATGAAAAACATTATTAGTACTCAGTTATTTAAAATAAAAATCAAAGAATGGTTATTAAGCAGTCCCAAAAATATCATATACACCTAGATTAATTATCAATTTACCTATTTAAAAATTATCAAAATTAATTTTCCTAAAGTAAATCATCCATATTTACCACAACTTACCTAGCACGCCCATGTATATCATATCTATATATTATGTATCAATAAGTATGTATGTATCAATAAGCTCTCTAAATGCTCTTTTGATTATCTGTCACCACCTTTCTACTTCTATTTTTTTACTTTCTACTTTTTTTTCATTTTCTTTTGTTTAATTAAATTGAGAAGCATTTTATTTTAGTTTGTAATTTTTATATATATATAAAAAAATTCAGATTGTTAAGTTACACTACTCACTCACAAATTAGGACTCGACAAAGTTCTTCGTGAGTTCAGCTGGTTTATTCACACTTGTTTACAGTATTATGTAAGAAATGTGTAAATCCTTCCATCTCTTGTTCAATTGTATATTTGAATATATTCGTGAATAAACTTATTATTATTATATTATTATATTATTATATTATTATTCGATCATTATATTTTCACAGCCTATGTATTTATGCATTCAAAAACAAAAAAATTCAGAATTACATACCTTCAACATATCACACGCGTAGCACCATTAATGAGGTTCTATCCACCCCAAAATTCAATAAAAATATTTGTCATAGATTTTTAATATACACATTGCCAAAAGTTTGTAATCTTTTGCCAACAGAGATTAAGCATATTGAAAATGTAAAAAAAATTTTTACATTGTCAAAAAAATGTATTTTTCAAAATTATTCTGATTTCATAAAAATTGTAGACAAATGTATAGTATAAATACTATATTCTAAGTTGTAGAAATTGTTACCTATATCATTCACTAATTGTACACTACCCATTCTGTACGTTAAGAAAATAAATTCAATAGTTAAATTCACACCTGCTTACAGCACAATACAAGTCAATCACTTAGGTCCTCTACATGCACAACAGCAAAATGATTAAAGAATAATTTTTTTTTCGCATGTACTAATCCTTTGTAATTGTGATCCTCGGAATATATTTATTCGAGGAAGAAGTATTTGTATCTGTTTTTTCTTTCTTTCTTTGTAAATTGCAAGTTTTGTATTTTTAAATAAATGAAATAAATAAATAATGAAATAAATAATACCTAGTGTTTATAGAAACTGTTCAAAGTAGCCTCCCGGTACGTCTATGCATTTCTGTAGTTATAGGAGCTTTGTACACTTGCTCCTTAACATAGTCCATTTTGGTCAAATCAGGGCTTCCGGCAGACCAACTATGAGGTCCTCCTCATTTATTCTATGTCTGGGACTCGGCAAAAATTTTAACAAAAGAAGCGGATACCAAAAAAAAAAAATTTAAGAATCAGAAATAATCTTATTAAATGAAGATAAGTGCGTATCGAATTGCTCTGTAGATATTTGTACAACTTGGCTATCAATGTTAAAAGAAGAACTTAACAAACTCAACATTATCTAAAAGAAAACATCATCAGTTTTGTGTTCTGTGTAAGTATCTATGGAAATAACATAAACAGAATCTTAAAGCTGTGTATTTGACATACACAGCAAAATAAGAGTTCTTCCAAAAAAAGCTTTGAAAACGGAAAGAGACTACTTTCCGAAACGTCAGCAAAATACATTATTTCTGTGTTTATTCCGATTTATATTATTTGCAAAACATAACCTCTGACTATACCTTTGACGTAAACGTCACGGGGAAAGAATATACAACGAATACTTTTCTCGTTGTAACGTCTGTAACTGGAATTGATTAATATATTTTAAGTTAGTTATAGAGTACATTGCAAAAAATTAATTCTACTAATATTGCTTGATTGCTTGTGGCAATGACTAAGCACAAAGAATAAATTAAAATAAATATAAACAGTGTATTGTTCGCTTCATTTACTGGCAGTTTGTAAATGTTTCTAAGTGAATATCATTTCCTTCTTTTTGGGGTTTTCTATACCACATATATTCTCTTCTAAGTGACATCGAGTAAAATAAACGGAACTACATTTTGGAATTTTTGTTAATGTTAATTTTGTACTAATTTAGTTTTTTGTTGTAAATTTCCCAACTATTTCCCGCGAAATGTGGCTTAGTAATTAACAAAATATCGAACAATCTATCACCTGATTAAAATTTTTGTGTATTTTATTTTATAAATACATCATCCAACAGTGCAAGTACCAAATATAGGACGTGAAACAATAGAATTAATACACTACGTACACAGACTACCAGACTGGCAACTTCCCTGAGAAATTTGTCCGGTCAAGGTCGAGGCAACAAAAGCCAAATTCAGATGTCGCTCTTAACGCAAATGTCATTTGTCAGTTGTTTGTCACGTCAAATGTCTTCTGTCTTCTGCATTGTTTCTGGAACTGAAGAAGTTGATGTGCAAAAATTGCACTATTTTCCCAGGAACCTTCATAAGTAAGTGTGCATTTGCTCCAGTCTTTGTTTTCGGTTTTTGGTTTTTGCACAGTGCAATATATATTTCTAAATATCGTAAGAGTACTTTAAATTATTGTTCTGCCTTACCACAGTATCTACTCCAAATAAATAAATAAATATTATCATTTTCAGATCGAAAATGTGGCAGGACTTAATGGGAATGAAAGTGTCAGAAAATACTATACGCCATCTTAGAATTTGTAATAAGCACTTCACACTAGAGTCATACTCAAATGATACCGATTACATCCTCAATAGAAATGCAGTTCCTACCCGGTATCCATGTGGAGACACAGTAGAAACACGTACTG
Source organism: Leptura quadrifasciata (assembly GCA_963675555.1). Lineage (NCBI taxonomy): Eukaryota > Metazoa > Arthropoda > Insecta > Coleoptera > Cerambycidae > Leptura > Leptura quadrifasciata. The sequence continues at coordinate 147,914,229 of OY776675.1, forward strand.
AAAGGGATTGTGCACCTGTACAGTTCGTACAGTTCGAGGAACCCAAAGAAGATATATGTCTACCATCGACATCACGTGGTCTTCGTGTTTCTTCTGCACATAATGAGAAATTAGAAAACCCGCATCCAGAAACATCTAGTAGTGTGCCAAGTACTCCAGTTGATCGTTCATCAACACCTCTACCATCGGATACCAAATCTGGGGGATTCAGAGGCCAAAGTTCAATTTTTTAAAAATTGTGTCAAGAAGATACAACCCCAAGGAAGAAAGTTATGTTTAAGGTAATTTCAAAAAAGGCAGATGAAAGAATACATACAAATTCTAGATTGTTTCTATTTACCTGGGAAAAGTTTCGGTACTTAGAATTAAATTACAAATTAAACAGAGATTTGTAAAAAATGTTAGCACAAACTTTTATAATAAACACATATATTTCATCAGGTCCAGCGACGGGATTCTAAGTTGCTATCGTATCAATTCGATACGATACTAATGGATCTAAGTATACTATCTTATAACAATTTTAACTCTTAATCGACAGAATACGCTCGATACCAAAGAAGTTATCGTTTCAATCTTGCGATATTATAAGAGTTTACTCTATAGTCACTTAGAATTTCAAACGACACGTGTTTGAAATTCGTTGCTATATCGTATCGATTCGATACGATAGGAACTTAGAATCCAGCCACTGTAGTCATGTTTGCCTTGAGTTTTTTTTATTGAGGTACTAACCTCGTCATCACTGAAAATTCGAATTTGGAGAACATTGTTATCATGTAAGAGGTTGCAAGGCGAGTATTTACTACAATTAATAAACGCACACGAAAGGAAATCATCAAGAGAGTTATTGTAAAATATAAATATGGTTCTCTTGATATTGATAATTTAATTGAATATAATAAAATAAAAGTTCCTTGAATATTAATAATAATAATAAACTGTCTTTATTTGTGGCGGAGTTCAGCAAAGCTGCTCTTCTACTAGACCACATAAAAATACAAGTTTTATGATGTAATTTTTAAAGTATCTGTTTAGGTTAAGGATGTGTGTATTTTTAATTCTTATGCTTTCTTTTACTATGTATTTTTCCTTTGTCATACTTTTTATTACATGTTTATTTATGTCTCACAAAATAAAGTTCTATGATGTATTACAAATTTGACTTTTAATTTCCTATAGTATATATATAATATGGCGTATTTGACATTGAAATTCGTGATCAAAGATTCAGCATGAAACGGCATTGCACTTTGATCACAAATTTTAAATGTCAAATATGTTCATAAGCTGTAAGTTAAATTAAACAAATGGTCAAATCTCCCGCATCTGCAACTGTGGCGCTCTCTGAATTGGCTTCCGAAAATCGGAGAGAGAGAACAATAGATTTCTAGACAAAAATTTAACATTGAGTTGCCAGTCTGGTAGTCTGTGCTACGTATAAGAAGATAGAAGACAACTTATTTATAATATAAAAATATAGAATTGAGGCTAACATAAGAAGATTAAAACTAAATAATAATGAAACTTCAGGAAATAATGAACGTAAATTATAACATAAGATATTTCCATATAGAAGTTTATAATATTAATTATTTTATTACATTAAAATTTTTATGAAAGATGTGAAATCTGCCCTGCAGGTTTTGTAGATATTGCACATAAAATGAGGATAATATTTTAGAAGACTTGTTGTAGTAAGATAGAGTGTATTTACGTGCCTAAAATTAAAACGCGATAAAACAAATTACAATTTTTTTTTAAGAGCAGGGTATAACTTAACATATTATAAATTAATTTAGATACAAATAATACAGCTTATCTCTACGGACTTCAAGACCTTCTATACTAAATCTGGTAAGCTCTGCTGTGGAAACCCTGCCGCAGGGTAAACTCCACCAATTTTGTACGACAGAAATTTTAGGAACCGATTTAAAACATTTTCTAGTAAATCTATATGGCTTATACAAGGTGGTCTAAAATTGTATCCCTTAGGTAAGATATATCCATTCTGAAGCCTAATCTTCTAGTACTTACCGTAGCAAATTATTATAAACAATGATTTTGTTGTTAACTCGTTAAAACCAAGTTAAGTTTAAATGAAAAAAAGATTTATATATATTATCAAAAATAATAACAATTTACTCTTGTGGACTTTTTTGAAGAGATTCGTATTTTCTGAGACACAGTGGTTTGAAATTTTCCAAAAAGGAAGGAGGTGGAACGAAAATTGTTTGAAAAAAATTCAAAAAAATACAGGTATGTTGATTTTTTTAATACAAACTTTTTTCCTCATCGACTTTTCCAGGAAACGTAAACCTGCGAAGTTTCCCTGAAAGAACCTATAGAAATTATTGGAAAAAAATTTGGAAAAATGTGCTATTCATGGATGTTAACTACCACAGAAATGTTCCATGTAAAATATTAGTTTAAACACTCAAAGAATCAAAAATTGTTTAAATCTTCACTATAGATGTATATCAACACTTTTTTAATAATTTCGATTTTGAATAGTACTTTCGACTAATATTATTGAAAAAAATATTTAAATTTATTTTACTTCTTTATATTTAGTTCGTTTAGATACTCTTTTATAAACTTAAAAAGTCATACTATAGTTGAAAATTATCTAAAAAGTTACAATTAAAGAAATATGTCCTTATGTATGTAATAATTAAATTTATTAACGCAATGACTGAAAGATGGTATTTGATTTTAATTTTAACCAGTTGCCTCTACACTATATGTTCTTTATGTTATAAGAATTCCTTGAACTATTATTTTTTCCTCTCAGATTTGCTCAGGATTTGATCGATTGAAATGCATCAGTATAAACTTGTGAAAATATTTATATATTACTTTAGATTGCCTTCTAATCTAGGCCAATGCAAATCTACTATTTATTGAAAACAGTTTCAATTATTATCATTTATGGTACACAGAGAATATCCTTGGTAGTATTATATTGTAACAAGGGTCATATATTTATGTATGGACGTGTATTTATACACCGTGATAAGTTTACTGAAAAATTGTTGTTGAAATCATGTTATCTCCATTATATAAACAGATACGTAATCCCTCACAATAATATCATTGAAGTTATCACTAATTTAACCAAAGTTGATCATAGATAGTGCCGAAGAATATGTGACTGAAACATTTATACAGCTCTAGCTACTTTTACTTAACCAACTGATCTTTCCTTGAATACTTTTTGCAGATATGTATTTCCAACAGTCTGGTGCCAAACACAGTAAATTTAGTAGTGTGTGAAATTGTGGAAAATAATGTGATTTAATAGACGATACATAATCTATATTTGATAAGGCATCCGTGATGACATTGTCTTTTCCTGATAAATGACGTATGTCAATAGTAAAATGACGTCCCTCTAATAAAAATCTAAAATGCTTAATTGCTGGGTAAAGAGAAAAAAGCCCTTTATCAAAGGTACAATAACGTTTTTGTGCGTCATTCAACTTTCGTGAAAAAAATGCCAAAAGGGTTGTAACATTATCAGACTGTTGTTCTAATATTGCGCCCATAGCTACATTCGAACAATCTACAGATAAAGCAAGTATAACGTAATCATTGTAATCTGGATGCGAAAGAATAGTTACATTAACTATGCTTTGCTTAGCTGCGATGAAACTACTGATACATTCTTTCTGTTGGCCAAGAATCAATATCCTTAATTTTATCTTTAGCTAATTGACTACTGAAAATATAAAGTGGAGCTAATATTTTCGCGAAATGAGGAACAAAACGATGGTAATAATTTATCATTCCTATGAAACATTGTAATTATTCAAGCGTTGATAGTTTTGGGAAGTTATTAATAACATCAATTCGCTCAGTGGTAGGTGAAATTACATCAGAAGAAATTTGGTGCCCTAGGAAATCTAATGATGGCACACCAAAAATGTATTTTCAAGGTTTGATATTGATGCCAAAATCTTCAAGACGTTTAAAAACGGTTTGTAAGTGAACTAAATGTTCATTATGATTTTTAGTTGCTATCAAAATGTCATCTAAATAAACGAAAATGAATGACAGATCTTTTAAAGCTTCATTCATGGATCTTTGATAAGTCTGACCAGCGATTCGTAAACCAAAAGGCATCATAAAAAATTCAAAAAGACCAAATGCAGTAATGATTGCAGTCTTATAAATATCATATTTTGCGACTGGTATCTGATGGTATACCCGAATTAAATCTATTTTTGAAAAAATAGTGTATCCATGTAAATTTGAACTGAAATCATGTATATAGGGAAGGGGATATCGATCCGAAACTGTAACAGTATTTAACTGTCGATAGTCACCGCATGGTCTCCAATCAATAGGTTCTTTTTTGTAACCATGTACGAAGCTGAAGAAACTGACGAAGAAGAAGGTGTGCAAATTCCTAAATCGACCATTTGTTTGAATTCATTCTTAGCGATGCTTAATTTGATATTATCAAGCCTACGAGGTCAACAAAACGGTAAACATCCTTCTGTTATATGATGTTCAACTATATCTTTGACTGGTAATGAATAATTTGGAGAACTAGTTAAACTTGGAAATGGAACTAATAAATTGGTGTACTGGTTAGTTATTAAAACAATTTGGGAATAGTAGCCGGAGTATTCGTACGATCAATAATACAATTAATAGATAAAGTAGTTTTGTTATCAATTAAACGTTTATATTTTAAGTCTATCATTAATCCAAAATATTTATCAGCAATGTTAAGAACAAAAGGAAAATTACGGCGTAAACCTAAGTTAACTGCCAGTAATTCTTTACCATATGTAGAAATTTCTGATCCAGAGTAATATATCGGCACCAGTAACTACCAAGAAACGTAATTTATTTGCAGTGTCATAAACAAAAAGACGAGATCTATGAAGAGTACTAACGTTTGCTGTTGGAACGCTAGTTTTTTGACTAATCTAATTGATTTGATATGTTCTCTATAGTGAAATTGGAATTATCCAGTGCATGTTCGTGCTTTCTCTTTAAATGTCTGATGAAAATAACAAACTTTTGAATTTGAAGGATTATAATAGAGCTTATGAGAGAAATTTTGTGATCGAGATCGATTGTGACAATCTGTACACGTTTAAAGACAAGGGGCACATACCTAATATCCGTGTATAGTGGAAAAATCCCTCTCACAGTATTTTCCACTGCCACGACCGGGGAACGAACCCGGAACTTTTGGGTGAGAGGCAAGTGCGCTCAACCCTCGACCACCAGTCATGCACATAATATTTATTTAGTCGCAAACTTATTTTACTATAAGGAACGAAACCGGACTGCAACCACCAGTCACTCTCCGCCCTATGTGCCCCGCCGAGCGCTGAATTACAAGTTACAAGCCTGGCGTGTTGCGTTAAGTGTAATAATTGTATATTACCAACAGAACGCTAATGCTTCGATTGCAACAAACACCAGCCGAAAGACTGATCCTACTTAAAGGAGCTCTTGTGCCAGTCGTCCCACACCACTTGCAGACTGCATTTTTGAGCTGTTGGCTCTCGTCAGTGCAAGGTAGGCATTGTGACGACCGACACCAAGACCCTTGGACTATTCTGTACATCTCGGTATCGTTAGGATAGCGACATACAAAATAATCAGCAGGCACCATCTAGTGGTCCAGTGTCTGTTGCAATCGAAAAATAAATAGCCTGACTTGGCTTAGCATAGTTCAAATGTGGTTTTAGAGGGCAGAATATTAAAACATAATCTTTTTAGTCACAAACTTTTCTATAAAATCCTTATTTTACTATAAGGAACGTAACTAGATTGTTGGTAATATACAATTATTACACTTAACGCGCCAGGTTTGTAACTTGTAATTCAGCGCTCAGCGGGGCACATAGCTCGGAAAGTAGCTGTTGGTTGCAGTCTATCTCTGCTTAAAAAAAGTCATAGGCAAAAATGTAAAAAAACAAAAAAATTGGAATTTTGCCTTTTTTAATTGTATTTTTGGATACTTTTCGCACAAGAAACTGTTTTTCATTTTTTTAAGTAAACCATTTCGATGGGAAATTTGATTCTGTACAAAAAGTTACCTAATAACTATACCTGAATTTTGCTTCGTTTTCGAGTTATATTTAAAAAACTGAAAGGGTTGCATTTTCACCCCTGTCTCCAATTTGCACCCTCTAGTACTCCGCGGTTTTTTCATTTTAAATGACCAATTGAACGATTATGCAATGAAAACCCTGAACGTCTTAGGTCCTTTCTATATGACATAATCAATAGCCATAGAATGAACGAAACTTAGACAAAACAATTTTTTTCAAATTATCTGAACCATTATTATTACAATTATAATTTTTGCTGTTGAGAAAACGATCACAATTAATTGTGTTCGTCATTATTTCAATTCTTTAGTAGGTTTTGAAAACATCACTACATCAAAGATAAAATTAATGAATCCTTGAAGGACATTTCGCTCTATTTGTAAGGGCCCTTCAGGCTTGCATTTCCTTTTATCTAACGACTCTAATGTCCACTACATCTCTCATGTCACATGTTCCGATGATATTAAAATAAAAAGAGTTCGTTTAATAATTTATAAAAGCTCTTGAAAGGACTTTAACTTAGGCAACATTTCTTGCTTCATTGTATGAGTAGTTTCATAATATTTTAAAGTCTAGAGGACAATGCTAAATTCCTCATGAAGTGTATTTTATTCAGTAGTATAAATACAAACCAATAATCTTTATACTATATTGATTATGTCATTTTTTTTCTTGTAATATATTCAAAATACGAATTGATGGTTAAAAACGGTAAATTTTACAGATTTTATTTGAATTTGGTAAACCACTAACAACTAATTTATTAAAAATTACAACGAAGTCAAAGTAGGTAGGTATGTTTTTTTCACAAATATTTGGATCTTTAAGGGGGACGGTGGCAAGTGTTGCCACGAGGTTAAGACGAAATTGCACTGTTTCAACATAGGGATGCCATCAGGACCAAAAGAAACTTTCCAAGGCAAATGAATGTCTTTGTCAAAAATATCCTTCACATCAATATAATAATTACTAACAACTAAAGTTGTATTGAAGTCAAAATTTTGAATTCGATTTAAGTTATCATTATTATTATTTTCACTAGCAACATCACCGTAAAACATCCTAGAAGGTAAGCTACAAGATTTTCTTTTATAAATTTCCAAAAATTTTGAGGATCGTTCCAATTTGTTTCATATAATTCTAACAGTATTTCCTTAATTCTTTACATCGAGATTGTATTTGACAGAAATGAATTGAATCCTCTCTTTTTCTATACCGTTTATTATATTTATGAATCCACTTTTTCCCATGAATTAAACCGCACAGGAAAAGAAAAAGGTTTATATATTTTTAAAGGAATCGACAGTTTATCGCATTATACAAAAAATCATAAAATATAGGTAACAATATTAATATCCTCATTGTTAAAAACAGTTTCCCAGTCTACACTAGCAAAATAGTCGTTCATCGCAAGATATCATCATAATATTCTTCATAATCTAATTGAGTATAATCTTCTAATATTGGAAAATCAAAAATAACCGCTGAATGATGAATACTATTTTCAAAGAGAACATCAATTGGGATTTCAATATTTATATCCCTATAGCTTGAAAATATTAAGATAGATACCTCTACCACTTGCAACACAGTTAATTTGATACAGATTATAATATCCAAATGTGTTCAACTAATGAAAGGGCTGGAGAATTCTCTAACCAAAGTCATCGTTATCCCATGTAACATTAGTACATTTTTTTACTTTACTTACTTATTTGCAATTTACTTTATAATTTATTAGTTGATAAAAAATTTCTTCAACATTATTACAGTGATCAATATATTCATCGACAATAGATCCAGGTGGGATGTACACACCTCCAAACACGATATCACGGTTCTCCAACTTTACAATCACAAAAATATGCTCCACATTATTGTTTCGTACTAACACTTCATTAACTCCTTCTTTATAGCGATTAAAACTCTACCTCCACGTTTTTTAAAAGAGTCAACTGAATCACGATCACGCCTAAATATATTATATCTTTCAAGACCTAGTTCAGCATCAGTACAGTCTTTGTTAAGTCATGTCTCATTTAAAATAATAACACTATAATCACATCAAGATACTGCCTTAATCCCACTAATTTCGTTCGTAAACCACGAATATTCTGATAGTAGACTGATAATGAATTTGCTCTGTTCATTATATTACAACAATGATTTTTATCACTATTCCTGTCAATGAGACAAGTTAGTTTTTTTGGTGAGAATTTCCTTTTTCAATTTGTGAGACAGCTCTAACATATCAAATGAAGATGTCTTACTCGCCCTTATCAATTCTTTGCTTCAGTTCATCTTTTAATTTTCTCAAGGTTTCTCTTTGTTGAAATGTTAATTCGTAATTTATATAAATTTCTCTATTCTTGTTTACTTTCCTTTATTCCTCACTCTATTTACCACATCATAGGAGTTTGAAAGGATAACTTTTAGAGAACTTGCACCATTTTTGTATTTGTGTTAAAGAAGCATTTGTGGTCAATGGCTTATTGACTATAATCATCACCTCAGCACCTCTGCCTATAAGTTTGAGTGTTCAAAATACTGTGTATTTAATATCAACGCATAGTTCAGAGTCGGATATGTGCAGATCTAACCAAATTTCGGTAAGACACTGAATTTAAAAATCACAGTTCCTAGTTACATCAATAGCCTACAGCGGCTATTCGAATTGAATCGACTCAGTTAATTTAGGGTCGTATTTGTTGAATTTACTGGTGTCCCAATCACTAAAAGCAATCGATATTGCTGAAAAGCAATGCCAGACATGCTCTATTTTTAATTTGGGAAGATGAAAGTATCTACCGCGGCGAGTACAAATAGAAAATATATATCTGTTGTCAATAAGTCATTTTATTCTATGATATCTAAAGAGCCAAAGAAAAAACTGTCTTAAGTGTTGAAAAACATGTCTGCTAGTCACAAATAAAATAAGATACCTGAAAAGTATCGTTGTTGTTATAAAGTAATATGTACTGAAGGCAAAAATGACTTGTAATATAATTTTAGAATTGAATACATTCATACTGTTCGTATATTTCAAATTAAACTATTGTAGTATTTTTAATTTGATTTGATTTATTTTGCCAGCGTACGGTAGACATTGTTACCACTCCCAAAAAACACACGACCGGGTTGGTCTATACGTTAGGTTGGATTGAGGTTATGCTCTTTATCAGCAGCGAGAACAACATGCCGCTTGCTATAGGAATAGGGGATGAGAATTGTATGTATTTGTGAAGTTCATTGCTACATTGTGTCGTGTTATGGAGTGCTTATGTTCTTCTTGTGTTCTTCAAGAATGTTTAGACCTGAGTCGTTTGCGAGCCTTAGAGTAAAGCACGACGTAGTTTATTTGTAACTATCGGGACCGTCAACACTTTAAATCAAAAAACAATTATCACATGTATTACGGAATATGTGTTTATGAATGATACAAATAAAAATTTAAGAACTTATCTCCACAAAAGATCGATAACTTTTATCTTTCTTTTCTCTTTCATAAAAGTTTAAAAACTTATCCCTTGACATGGCACTATTCAATTTTATATTGCGTCAAATTTTATATTCACATCACTAATTGAACAAATAACTTTTAGTTATTTATACATACATACATGCATCTGAATTTTGTATTTAAAATTTGATTATAAACATTTGAAAGTACTAAAAAGGGATAGGAGCGTAGTACCCCTAATAGCACGGGACATCCACTGGACGTCCGATTAAAGTCCATTTATTGTCCAAACGTCCATGGATATGGAATGGACGTCCCATGATGTCCATTTTATGTACATAAAGACGTCTGCTATGGGCTATTAAATGGACGTCCTGTGGACGTCCATTTAATGCACATAAATATACGAACATTTTATGTTCCTGCTTGGACAGCCAGTGGACGTACCTTAAAGGAACATTTACTGAAGAAACATCTGTAGAGAATAAACGGATGTCCCACAAATGTCCATTTTATGTACACAAAAGGACATCTTCTATGGACATTAAGTGGACGCCCGAAGGACGTCCATTTATTGTACACCAATGTACGAACATTTTATATTCCTGCTTGGACAACCAGTGGACGTCCCATAAAGGACCATTTATTGAAGAAACGTCAGTAGAGGAATAAATGGAGAAGTGTCCATTTTATGTACATAAAGGACATCTTCTATGGACATTAAATGGGCGTCCATATATTTTACACAAATGTACAAATATTTTTTGTTCTTTATCAAAATGAACGACAAACAAAGGGGATCCATTTAATGTTCTTTATAAATAATAATATATACAATTTATTTTAAAAAAATTAACATTTTATTTGAAATGAAACTGCAAATCTGAATATTTTTAACAAAAAATAGTTATATTATAAATTAATAAAACCACAAAAAGTCACATTCGTTATAAAACGCTGTATCGGCTTTTAAATCAAACTCCTCTATAAAATCCTTATTTTACTATAAGGAATGTAACCAGACTGCAACCAACAGCTACTCTCCGGGCTATGTGCCCAGCTGAGCGCTGAATTACAAGTTACAAGCCTGGCGCGTTAAGTGTAATAATCGCATATTACCAACAAAACGCTAATTCTTCGATTGCAACAAACACCAGCCGAAAGACTGATACTTAAAGGAGCTCTCGTGCCAGTCGCCTCATACCAATGCAGACTGCAGTTTCGAGCTGTTGGCTCTCGTCAGTGCAAGATAGGAATGTGACGAACGACACGAGGATCCCTTGATTATTTGGTACATCTCGGTATCTTTACGATAGCGACATGTAAAATAGTAAGCAGGCGCCATCTAGCGGTCCAGTGTTTGTTGCAATCGAAAAATAAATAGCCTGACTGGGCTTAGCATAGCTCAAGTGTGCTTCTAGAGGGCAGAAATATTAAAACATAATATTTCAATCGCAAGCTCCTCTATAAAATCCTTATTTTTCTATAGGGAATGTAACCAGACTACAACCAACAGCTTTAGTGAAAGAAACTCATACTTATTTACTCTTCAATGTATCATAATTTTTTATGTTTATGAAAAATGAATACTGGAAAATACATTCATTTTAGAAAGCAAATTGGGTGTCTGCTTTTTTCTTATATAAATATTTTACGGAGAATTTCATTCAGATAAATATTGGTATTTATAAACCAGCCTCCACTCGAAAAAATAAATAGAAAATCTAAAGCTGATGGGACAATTAAATAAAAGATTTCAATTTGTAGCTATAACCACATTCAATCAATTGAATGAAACCAAGATTAGTATTAGTCTTTAAAGATTTTTACTGGATAGAAAATATACAGGATATAGCAATTGGATTCAAAATATACAATAATTAATTTGATATTTTGGTAAGAAGCATTTGTTATTAAATATGTTTTACGATGGTATACATAATATTCTTTATCGTTAAAGAATGTCATAATTTTCGTTATGTTTTAATACATACTTGTGTTTAAAAACAAAATTATCGAAATCTAACATAGCACTCGGCTGTTTATGAAAATAAAGAAAAGGTATTTGATACGAAAAGAAACAATACAATAATTTATGTATCTATGGATCATAATCTAGGTTTCTATGGATTCATTTTTTGAATTTGGCATTTCTAACTTATATAAAAAAAGAAAAAATGGAAGTAAAAGGGTATCACTTTGTTGCATTATTATATGATATACAATAATATAAGCAAAATACGTCGATTTTCTAATTTTTCAAGCTCTTAACTCGACATGTATCAGACTGTATTCTAAAAATGATATTTAAATCATGTGCGCCTACAGAACAGAAAGCTATGAATACTTAAAATGTTAATCTTCCTTATCAAACTGTTGAATGCCCTTGATTCATAAATCACATTTTCAATGTCGTCGATTTGCATACATCGTTTATATCGTAAAGTGACACTTAACGTAGACTCTTGGAAAAGCAAGTGCAGTACGTTGATATACATAAGAAAAGCATTTGCACACCTCGCGGATTTAATGGATGGAAAACCTCCAACACTAGATAATTTACATGAATTTGACTGGGACAAAAAGTTTCGAGGAGATTAATGGTTCACGCTCATGTTTTGCAATTTTCAAATATACATCTGTATTTACTATTGAAAACAGTGCAAGAAAAACGTAGGTATATTATTATGTATAGTTTTGTAATGGAGAGAATTGAAAATTTCATCATATTTGAAATAAAATATCCTGTATTTTTTTGTTTTTTAAAACCAACTGCAACTTCAGATCCGTGGGCGTCAAAAGTTTTTGTGGCATTTGAGGTCATTCAATTATCCCAAGCTTTAAGGAATTTTAAAAGCTTTTTTGTGTAAAATTTATTATTTGTATCTCCTTCTACTATTACAGTTATTTATTTGTTGAACTGACTTTAATTTTGCATTTTATTTGTGTTTTTTAACCGACGTGTTTTTACGTACTGTCAAAAGTTATTTGTTTTCGAAATGGTGTGTTAATTTTAGTAGTTAGGATTGTTAAATTTGTTGAAATTTGATCTATACACTTCATTTCAGGAGTCACCAAATTATATTTCTAAGTTAGAGTATATTAATTGTGTTGATTCATATAGTTTAAAAGTAGGAGATTTTTCGTTATTTCGAACGATCCTTATGATCAATGAGAGAGAGTATTTGACAACCACGACCTTGCTTTGTCAACGAAAATGGCTGTCTACAGAGCAGTTGTCATTCCAACACTGCTATATGGATGTGAAAGCTGGGTCACTTACCGTCGTCATGTGAAAGAATTAGAACGTTTTCAGCAAAGACACCTCAGAAGTATGATGAAAATCCGTTGGTTCCATCACATATCAAACGTGGAAGTACTCAGGAGAGCAAACAGCCTTCCAATTGAGGTGCTTATTTCAAGAGCACGCCTAAGATGGGCAGGTCACGTTCATCGTATGCATAATAACCGCCTTCCTAAATGTACACTTTATGGTGAATTGCTAAGCGGTAGAAGAAAGCGTGGCGGTCAACGAAAGAGGTTCAAAGACGCTCTCCATGAAAATCTAAAATCCTGCGGTATTGCAGACGAGCAATGGGAACAACTTGCAGCGGACAGAACCGAATGGCGAGGGGTTGTGGCCAGCTATCAAGGAAATGTTGCTGCAAGAAGGCTGAATCCAAGACCTAACCAGGTCTATGTTTGTCCTGATTGCGGTCGACATGTGCTCTCCCGAATTGGCCTCTATAGCCATAGTCATGTGCACCGTAGATGAATGGGAATTACAATAGACTACACCTTTTACTTGTTTACGCAATTTATCGACTGTAACATTTCTATACTCGGACTCGAGTAACGGCTAATAATAATAATAATAATAATGATCAATGGTGAAATTAGATCATGTAAAAGTTTATAGATTGCTCAGATTGAATGTAAACTGATAGAATCTCTGGGTGCATAAAAAAATAGCGAGAGAAGTAACTACCGGGTGTTAGAAAATTATGGGAACGGTGGAAAATCTCGAACAGTTTGTATCAAATCGAAAAATAAAAAAAATACGTGTCAAAAATTTTTCAAAAAACTATCTACTGATACCAAAATTACCTCCCCACCCACCACCTTGTGGGTGGGACGCAACTTTAAAATTTCAAACGGAAACCCCTATTTTTTATTGCGGAATCGGATTCTACGGTAAAAAATACGTAAATTTTATTCCAGACATTTTTTTCGATTCTTGCATGGTGTCGCTGTAATCGCAAAAAATAAAAAGACAACATCACTGTTTCAAGAGTAGCGTCTAGTGCCCATAAAAAAACGTCCAATTCAAAAACTGAAAAACACGTATTTGTTATTTTTATGAAATCTATCCAATGATATTGGATTCGACTCTCCCACCCCTAACCCAGTGGGTGGGGGGCGGGGGACAACTTTGAAATTTGCAATGAAAATCCCTATTTTTTATAGCGGATTCGGATTCTACGGCCAAAAATACGTGAATTTTATATCAGGCATTTTTTTCGATTCTCGCAAGGTGTCGCCGCAATCGCAGAAAATTGAGTGGAAACATGAAAACATGAAAGTTTTGAACGTATACTTAAAAAAATACGAAAAGTAAAACTACTGATCTCAGAGTGAATGATTTCCCGAGCTGTTTTGAGAACAGTGATTTTACACGGTCGTGCGAAAATTACAACAACTATTAACATTCTGTAAATTTATTAGCAGCTAGTAATTTTCAATTTACATTTTTTACAGGGCAATAAAAAACTCGATTTAAAAAAAAACTAACAGTGGTTTTATCTCTTAATTCAGCCACTTCAGACAAGTTCTTGATCCCAGCCAGTGAAGGCAAGGAGGTAATTCAGCCATTTAAGGCAAGGTGAGGATTTCGGCCAGCTGAGGCAATTAGCTTACAGCTTAACTGCTACACTAGCAGGTTTTAATTTCAAGATTATAGCAGGTGTTCAAAGTGGTGCCCATTGACTTCGTGGCATTGTCCGAGACGAACGTAAAAATTTTCAATAGCACTTCTTATAATTTGAGGTGGTATTTCTGCAAAAATGTTTATTATGCGTTGCCTCAGCTCTTCCAAACCACGAGGTTTCGTGAAATAAACCTCACCCTTCACGTAGCCCCAAACAAAATAATCAAGTAGCGCGAGGTCGGGAGATCTTGCTGGCCATTCAATAGCTCCTCTTCGACCTATCCATCGATTTTCGAAAGTACCATTCAAATACTCCCTAACAATATCCCGATAGTGTGGAGGAGCCCCATCTTGCTGGAACCAAACATTATCGAACTCATCACCAGCAATCTCTTGTATTGCGGGAACTATTTGATTTGTCAACATTTCCAGGTATTTTTCTCCATTCAAATTTCCATCCATGAAAACGGCCCTGTGATTCGATCCCTGAGAACTCCTGCCCAAAGCATTTAATTTTTGTGGATACTGCGTGTGTGTTTCAAGCATCCAGTGAGGGTTTTCGTCACTCCCATATCTGAAATTATGGCGATTAACTTTTCCACTGACTTCCAAAGTTGCTTCATCTGAGAAGACAAGTAGAGATGACAACAAATTTGGGTTTTGGTTACTACTTTCCATCATTAATTCACTAAATTCAAGTCGCCGATCAAAATCATCTTCATTTAACTCTTGGTGAAGGTGAATTTTGTAAGGATGAAATTTCAAAAGTTTCAAATTCTTATGAACTTAAAATGCACTCATATCAAGCTGTTGACTGGCTTTTCTGATTGATAACCTTCGATTTTGAACAAATGCCTGGGCCACTTCCATTTGTCGAGCTTCCGATGTTTCAGATTTTGGTCTTCCAGATTTTGGGTGATTTTTATTTAACCTTGTGTCTAGGAATCGTTTGATGGTACGGGACATAGTAGATTTCGAAATTCCCACTTGATCTATACGGAAAGTTTCGTTGAATAAAATCACAACTTCATCATAGGACCTTTCATTATCGCCCCACCCTCGCATCATTAAAAGAGAAACTCTCTCTTCCTCTGTTAAAGTAGCCATTATGCAGAAAAGAACGCGAGAACTAATGAAAAATGAAATAACTTTTTCCGTACAGAAGTGCGCTCCTGCCTCTACAAGAGTTGGAAGGAACTGAACGTTCTCGTAGAAATTTCACAAAACAAATACTGTTATTAAGAACACTTTAAAAAAAAACATTCATAAAAACCAAGATATCACAGATATTGTTTTTTAAACTGAATGTTTTTTTGTCAACACGAGTAGCTAGAATTTGTAAATATTTATAAACTTATGGACGCTTAAGGTTTATTTCAATTTTGTGCGATTGCAGCGACACCTTGCGAGAATCGAAAAAAATTCCAGATATAAAATTCACGTATTTTTGGCCGTAGAATCCGAATCCGCTATAAAAAAATAGGGATTTTCATTACAAATTTCAAAGTTGCCCCCCCCCCCCCGCCCCACCCACTGGGTTAGGGGTGGGAGAGTCGAATCCAATGTCATTGGATAGATTTCGTAAAAATAACAAATATGTGTTTTTCAGTTTTTGAACTGGACGTTTTTTATGGGCACAAGACGCTACTCTTGAAACAGTAATGTTTTCTTTTCATTTTTTGCGATTACAGCGACACCATGCAAGAATCGAAAAAAATGCCCGGACTGAAATTTACGTATTCTTTGCCGTAGAATCGGATTCCCTAATAAAAAATAGGGGTTTCCGTTTGAAATTTTAAAGTTGCCCCTCGAACCACCCACAGGTTGGTGGGTGGTATGAATAGATAATTTTTTGAAAAATTTTTGACACGTATTTTTTTATTTTTCGATTTGATGCAAACTGTTCGAGATTTTCCACCGTTCCCATACTTTTCTAACACCCGGTATAGATCTATATGAAGTTTAAAGTTTATTATCAAAGTATATTATTTATGTCTATAATGTCTAATGACAAATTATTGTTTTTCAAGCATTAGGATATTATCAAAATGATTAACATTGGATAAAATACTACTCTCCAACCTATACGAAATAAATTTATTTCCTGTAGTAATAATTATAACTTTAAGAAATAATTACGCAGCATCTAAAACATGTTTTTAATATTTGATAATTGTTTTTTTTTTCAATAATAACAAGTTGCAATAACATTAACAAACTATTCCTAAAATTATTTAAGTAAATTTTCAATTTTACGTTTATGAGGATAATAAATTTATATTTAAATTGGAATATTTGCTTTGAAAATCAGAATATTATCATTAAATATTATTTTAGATAAATTCCAAAATGATACAAAACTGCTTATGGTTTATTTGAAAATTATACAAAGAGAAGTCGTGGTGTATACAGTTAAATATGTTCTCCAGTGTATATCTGGTTGCCTATACGTTAACTGCAAATCAAAGCAATATGCAATAGAATGTTTTAAATTAACTGAAGGAAATAAAAAGAATATTGTTGGACAGTAATGAATCTATACTAAATCTAATTGCTTATTTCGACATTAAGTTAAAAGTTTTTCTCTAAATAAAATAAACATGCCAGACAATAGTTATTATAACCATTTGATATATATATTTAGATTATTATTTGCTTATTACATTTCTAAATGACTAATTCTCAATATAATTACATTTTTACGTCTATGTATTGCTAAGAAATGTTACCTGCTATAAAGCATGTTGTTTAAACAGGAAATTAGAATGTGATGCTGTCAGAAATCTTAAATAAGACACTGAATTAATTGCTAGGATAATTTTTTGAGTCATCCTGGACACACAAAGCTGTAGGGACAGGCGGGCAAACAAACACTGCTTAGTAGTTTATCAAAACTGTTTCAATGAAGACCGGCGCACATATTATATGAAATTAAAATTTCTAGTAGAAAAGTATGCTAGTGTTCTAAAAGGATTAGTTTTAGATTTAGATGTTTTAAAGACAGAAAATGCTCCTCAACATTGTAGGAACGGCGATAAACTTTTTATATACTTATATGCAAATTCAGTAGCAAAACTATGTAAATATGTCAAGAAGGATACTGAAATTCTCACAAAACGTCATAATTCTTTCGGGTCCAATTCTTCCAATTTCGTAACTAATTCCGTCTTGTAAGTCCCCAACATCGTTCGGTTTATTAAAATGAACTTTGGATTTAAGGTAACCCCCATAAAAATAATCCAATGGGGTTTGGTCCAGGGATCTAGCTGGCCATTATACTGATCCGCGTCTACCAATCCCTCTGTGTGGGAAAATTTCGTTTAAATAATTACGCACTAGTACCGTATAATGAGATGGTGCGCCATCCTTGAAACCATATGAACTTTTCCGTTACATTAGGGTTTTCGCCACTTGGATACAGTGCAGTAAGTCCTGGAATTATGTTTTGTTCGAGCAGCTCCAATATTTTTCACCATTTAATGAATCCTCAATAAAAAATGAACCCAAAATTGTGGCCCCAACAATTCCAGCCCACACGCTATCTTTCTGTGGAAATTAGGTAAAACCTTTATCATTTAGTGTGCATTTTCATATGATCAATTCAAAGAAAGTTACTCGAAGAAATGTGGACTGGTACTACATCATTTCTTCATGGTTTCGCAAAATTCTCCTCTGCAGTCGAAATCATATAGTGAAATCATGAAATACAAACAAATGGATATTATACTTAAATTAATTGGTAAAGACATTTTAACGTTCTGAGCAAGGAGTGACGCTTTTATGGAGGACCTCTATACATTGGCATAACTGCGAATACTCTTTCCATAATTGCTCCATGTTGCTTTCTTAATTATCATTTTGTTTTTGTTACCTGAATTTACTTTATTATTCTTAATTGTGTTAATTATTTTATCGTTTTATTTAATCATACTTCTCCACGGTAAGTATAATACTTGTTAAAAAAAAAATGTATTGGTTTTAAAAAAATATTTTTATAATTACTAACGTAGTACCAATGAATAAATATGGCATGTATATATCGCTGAAAAGGGAGGAAAATACTCTATTTAATGGCGCCATTTCCCGCCCATTTCAAAATAATTTATTTAACAGCCTGAAGAGTAAATCTCAAAATAGAGCGGTTTTTAAAAAAATTAGATAAAATCTCGTTGAAACACTGTTTTGCAAAAAAATTTTCGCCTCAGAATTTTTCTAGTATCTCCTCAAATAACGGAGATATTTGGCCTAGACTTTTTCAGCAGTTTCGATATTTTCCGCCATAACTCTTAAAGTAGGTCATGGATTTCAAATGTCTTTAAACCATTTTGTAGGTTATATAAATCGGCACAATTTTCGTAAAAATATTTTTTTTTTGCACGACCGATATTAAGTGAGATATTCTCGAGGGCCCTGATAAAATGGACAGCCTGTATATTAGAATATTGTTAAATGTTTCTTAAATTTTTTTTAATAAACAAATTGAAAAATTCATTGAAAAATCGATGTGCTCATTGTATATAATGTACCAATTTTGAGACGGAAGTAAAGTGATAAATGCATAATCTGCATTATTCGTTAATTGTGCTGCAATAAGAAAATGTTACTTTATACTAGTTTTTGAATTTCCATGATTTCATTGATTGTTTTAGTCATAGAAAATAAACTTTATCAGAATAGTCCAATCGTTTCCGAGTTCTGTTTGCATATTTACAACGTGATAAAAATACTTCCAATATTTATTGAAATGTCCTTCACTTTAAGGGATAGGTCGTCCGTTCCCCCAAACAATAAGTATGTCTGGTTGATTCTCCATTTCACAAGAAATTTATGTTTTAGGCTCGGCATCATCAAAATTTTCAATTTCGTGTAAATAAAAATATATATAGGGTCCGGTTATAGGCACTTTTATTTATATGTTTGACCGGTTCGTCCACTTTGGGTATTTTATAATTTATCGATAAAAATTGGATTAGAATTGCTGGGGGAAAGTTATAACGACAATAAAGAATGTTTTTATAGGGGTGGAGATGTAAAACATATATCGTTTAAGTACACGTAAAAATCGATATTATTTATTTTGGAAGTATGCCTATAAAATGTATTTTTATATATGTATGTTTTTTGTATATTTGTTGTACATGCTGGTTGACTTATTTGTAGTGTAGTTCTAGTCATATCAAAATAAACAGTCTTCCTTGATTTATTTATCAATTAAGTTATTGCTAATTGTTTTAAAAATATATATACCGGGTGATACAGGAGATATGTAACACTCAGTAACTTTGCTATTTGACAAGTTAAAATTTTGAATCTTGGAAGAGTTTTATATTACCTCACACATAAGTTGTGAATTATAGTAGTGAGACTATAGTAGATGGAACTTGTAATTAGTGTGTACTAATGTGTATAAGGACTTAATTATTGTAATTAAGTGATTAATAAAGTAGTGGTTTATGGAAGTTCTTGTTGCAATTTATTGAACCTATATGGGTGTTTACTGGAGATTGCAAACATGTAACAATTGTTGTCAGAAGCGGAATTGCAACAGGATTTCTGAAGAATTCGAGGAAGTTCTAGAATGTTCTATTTGGAAACCACTGCAGATATTGAAGTGCTTTGAACTGGAAAGTGATATAGACATTAGACAAGACATATTGTGACATTTCGAGAAAATTTTCTAGAATATTCTATTCGGACAAGAAGCATGGCTGCTGAAAAGCTAATGCAAGACATGTTCGCGAAATTTAGAAAAATGATGCTTGACCAGAAAGAAGAACAATAAAAACGACATCAAGAAGAAAAAGAAGAACAAGAGAAACGACGTCAAGAAGAAAAGGGAGAACAAGATGACGTCAGGAACAAAAACAAGGAAATTGAGACGTGAAGAAGAATTAAGGAAAGTTATACAGGTACTGCAGGATACTATCCTTTTAGCTACCGAAGGAATCAAAAGTGAAATTAAGGAGGATATGGGGACTGTAAATGCTTAAGTTAGTGACGTTGATGAAAAAGTAAATAAGGTTGAAGAGGAAGTAACTGAAGTGAAAGACCAAGTTACTGGCGTCGAAGAAAAAGTTACTGGTGTCTAAGGAAAAGTTACTGATATAGAAGGAAAATATCGTGTAGTTGGGGGAGAAGTAGAACGACTTAAACGACAGTTAAGGCAAAAAGGAGGCCAGTTAGTAGTATCATCCCGTCCTCGATTGCAGCCTCCCTCCTTTTGATGGACAAACCTCTTGGTCGATATATAAAACACAGTCTAATTAAGGCAGCTGCATGTGCAAAAAACTGGAGTAATGAGGAAAAACATTAGTTTTAGCATTAAGGGATCAAGCCTCAGAAGTATTTCAGACAATTCCAGTGGCGCAGCAATAAGATTTTAAAGTTTTAGAGGCTGCATTAGATCTAAGTTATGGCGACCAAGACCTCGTCCAAATATATCGAATTCAATGAAGTAAAAGTCTAAGATGAATATCGTGCACCTGGACAGCCTGGCGAAATATTTTGGGGACTCTGAATTGCCTGACCTGGACGTTCAGGCTTAAGGAAGGGGGCAGTGTTATGTGCACGCCTACGCCACTGCCTCATGGAATGTACGAGAAAGGGCCGGAGGCGTCGCGAATAACGGTCTGGATGATTCTGGAGAGTTCGAGTACATTCGACGCGGGTATATATATATATAGTGGATCCAAACGCACTGGTATGAAACGAACAAGTGAACAGATGGAATGCGAATAGTAATAAGTTGTGAATTATAGTAAAGAGACTATAGTAGACGGAACTTGTAATTAGTGTGTACTAATGTGTATAACGACTTAATTATTATAATCAGATGATTAATAAAGTAGTGCTTTATGAAAGTTCTTGTTGCAATTTATTGAACCTGCATACAGGGTGTTTACTGGAGATTACACATACGTAACAATAGGATAGGTGCAGCAATTGGACAAAAAAAGATAAATAACTATCTTTTAAGTAGAGCCAATAAGTAAATGGGTTTCCTATCTTGGTTTCTATGATATCGTGGGTTATTTAGAGATTTTTTTTAGCACAATTGAAACTGGTCAGTGTTAAAGCACAGGGCCGTGCGCACTGAACTTGATATTTTACCCTATATATTTAGCAATGGTATCGGGATTCGAATGTAGTTGAAACTATGCAGGCGAGTCCGAGACTGGCAATGTAATCAGCCTGAATGAGCCATCTACGTCTGCACTGGTTGAAAGATAATCAAACGGACAGGCCTACTAGCATACAGAAAATTCGTAAATCGTTTCTCAGAAGTAACGTGGACTTTTGAGATGTGTTGTCAATGTGCCAGTGCAGTGCATAAATACCTATTATAATATCAAGCGTAGAAGTTTAGTTAGTTATTGTTCATATTTATAAATATTTACTACTATATAAAAGGTAAAATATTTTAATTACTTACTAATTTACCGTGGCTTTCTGGAGACCATTTGAAACAGAGGATAATATAATAACGTCCGAAAATCTTATCATTTTCTTATGACAAGGATTTCTATTTACCTCCGCCCATGTACAATAAACTGTTTTTGCCGGCTTTTAGTTTTTATACGGTTTCAATTAAGTTCGTACACACTTTAAAAATATTGTACCTAATTTCTGAGTTTAAAAGATGTATTAGGTATAAGAAAAATTTCTTAAAAAAATAATCTTAATCCGACCTGCTTCTGGGAATTTCAGTTTCGACAATTTTTAGTTTTCATTGATTCGTCTATGATTAGTTTCATGTTATTAAAAAAGCTGGTACTGGGAAGTGACCAGACAAATAAAAAACCTATAGAATATTTTCCTTTAGGAACACTTTAAAAAAAATTTGCATCAATCTCAGTAATTTTAATAAACATGACTGATTTTTAGCTTTATTTTTACGCCACTATCACGATTACTAAAATACCGTTTTTATTTTAAAAAATGTCAATTTCTATGGCACTTACCGAAACAAACTTAGTTTCACTTTAATGTTTTGTATCCGAGCCCAATCCAATAGACCCAACTCACCAATTACCAACGCTCAAATATATCTTTAGTTGATCACCGATATCGAACATTTATCAAGTTAGTTTATCAGAAAAGTTTTCGGCCGAATATAAAATGTCACACATGTATGCAAATGCCCTCGACACGCATAAAAAATGCTGTCTGCATCCCCTTTAAAGCCTCCAGCGGGGAGTTTGGCAACTTCGAATTCTAGTAGTGTGGTGACCGAGGCAAAAATTTACGACGTCATTAAAGTGGTGACGAGCGACCCTGTAGATTACTTCGAACAAAGCAGAAGATGATAACTTATTGTCGCATAAATGTCCGCTCTACATTTTATTATGTAAGCTGCTGCTTTATTTCGGGCGGGTCGTTAAAAAATGATTGGTCCTCATTTGAATAGTAGAGTTTTACGATCAACTATTCAACAATGACTCCTTTTGTGTCTAATTTATGCAAGATAAAGTTTAATAGAAATAATATGATTTTCCTAAAGAGTTATATAACACTGGTCTGCGTTTTATGGTTAACGACGTCGTAAACCCCAGTTCATATCCAACACACAACCTAATTGAACTGTCGGTAAATAAATCATAATTAAGTTGCACATAGCTATAACCGCCGACGCATAAATACGACCAAATTTAAATGAAGTACTAAATGTCAGTTTTAATCAAATTGCCAAACTGTGTATTACATTCCGTAACATTTTATTTGAAATGATGGATTTAAGATTTGAATAGTTAGATCTACTAGCAAGTCCAATCCTTACGCTGGTGCTGTTGAAAGCTTAGTTTACATCTTGAGAGATGTTTATGGCCATATACAGGGTGTTTGGTAAGGCGATGCCGACCCTGAACAGGGAGGTAGAGGGGGTTATTTGGCATCTATATGACTAAATATAGCTATATGAAAAATGCTACGGTTTTTTTTTATAAACTAACTTGAATTTTGTATTTTAAAAAAAAATCTCCATGTTTCATCATTTATTTAAGTATTATGTACTAAATTTAACTTTCGACATTCTGAAATATTTTTTTTCTTTACCCGAAATTCACAAACTTCCAACAAAAACAAAAAAAAAATAAAAGTTTCTGTCGCCTATTAAAAAAATGACATCTATAGAAGAAAATTGTAAGGGTAAAGTGTATACGAACTTAATTGAAACCGTATAAAAACTAAAATCCAACAAAAATAGTCAGCATCTCTTTATTGTACATGGGCGGAGGTTAATAGAAATGATTGTCATGAGAAAATGATAAGATTTTCGGGCGTTATTATATTATCCTCTGTTTCAAATGGTCTCCAGAAAGCCATGGTAAATTAGTAAATAATTAAAATGTTTGACCTTTTATATAGTAGTAAATATTTATAAATATGAACAATAACTAACTAACCTCCTACGCTTGATATTATAACAGGCATTTGTGCACTGCACTTGCACATTGACAGCACATCTCATAAGTCCACGTTGACTTTGGAGAAACGATTTACGAGTTTTTTTTATGCTAGTAGGCCTGTCCGTTTTGTTATCTTTAAATCAGTGCAGTCGTAGATGGTTCATTCAGGCTGATTACATTTCCAGTCTCGGACTCGCCTGCACAGTTTCAACTACCATTCGAATCTCGATACCATTGCTAAATATATAGGACAAAATATCAAGTTCAGTGCGCACGGTCCTGTGCTTTAACATTGACCAGTTTCAATTGTGCTCGTATAAAGATTAATTAAAAATGTCTATTTTCGTAGCCTTACAAAATTTTTAAAAAAGTCATCTAGATATTACAATTACTTTTAAAACTTCTCTATTATATCCTCTTTAAATGGCAATATCATACAAACCATCAAGTTTTACCAGTCACTAAAAATAGACAAAAGACTATAATCATCAATAATTTTTCATTTAATCAAAAATTAAATATGCGCGTTCTTTCAACAAAAACTATTGTTTCAAAAAACTTTATTTAAAACAAAAATTATTATTTGAGAACAAATTTATTATTTTTGATGTTCAAAATGAGACCCATTATTTCTAATGCATTTCCTTGCCCGTCTTCTAATTTTAACAGTAGGTGTCTTTAATTTCTTGTCTTAGTTGTAGAGTGGCTCGCTCTATTTTTGCTACTAGTTGAACACGGCTTTGTATTTCCTCATTGTACACAAGTTCCTTCATCATATCCCATACGTAATAGTCCAGTAGCGTTAAGTCTGGGGACCTTGGAACAGAATAGGTCCACTACGTCCACACAGAACAGGATATGTTCGATTTAAGAATTGGCGGACTGTCAAGCGGTAGTGAGCTGGGAATGCGTCGTTTTGGAATATGATACGATGGCGAAGTATAATTGGCAGATTTTCCAGGAGCGGAGGAAGATCGTTTTGCAAGAAGTCGAGGAAAGCGTCTCCGTTCAGGTTATCTAGAAGGTAATGAGGTCCAATGACATGTCCAGCAATAACACCCATCCAAACATTGCCACTAAACTTACTCTGAAAGGAAGTTACTTTTTCATTTGCGGGTTGTCACCCTTGTCGGCTCAAAATGGAGATTGTGAAAATTGGTTATGACTTCACAGGAGAATTTTGGTTCATCCAATATCGGCATTCAATAAAAAGTGACAAAATTCTATTCTTCGTACAGGATCACCCTCTTCGAGGCCTTGTACTGAAGTATATTGGTAATGATGTTTTTTTCTGTATTGATTACTGACCAAATCTTCCAAACTGACAATCCAAGTTGCTGTGCCACTTTTCTAACGCTTGTTGTGGGATCTGCAGCAAACGTGGCTAGAATATTTTCGTCATCGTCGGGGTCATTCAATCAATCAAAACACATTTATTTTTAATTAGAATTACAGATATGGCTTCGCCAGCGCGCGTCCCGGGACCAGTCGATCAACCGCAATGTGAGTCGTCGCGGCGGGTGAAAGATAGGACGAAGCGCGTCTGGTTCGGCGGCTAAAAACAATTTTTAAAAGGCAACACCCTTCGCCGCGCAGGGCGAATTAAAAAACTTAATCTAATTTAAAATACTCCCCGCGGAAGAATTTAAAAACACACTAACACTATAGACTTTTTTTCACAAAACTCTCAGAGAAGTTAAGATTGAAGTAATTTTGAGTTTCTTATTAGATTCTGGAAGGGGTCATGAAAAATAATTTAGAAACAAAAACAAACACACATAAACGAAAAGGAGGACAGAATAGGGTTACAGATTTAAAGTATATAGAATACAAGTTGAATAAAGGAAGTTATGGTAGAGAGAAGGTTGGCTACAGAGGTTGCCGGAAAATGGGCAGCGCCTGGTATGGTAATTTGTGTTTGATCCGAAAGAGGGCATTATGCTCCCTAATTCGCGTAATGTTGCGGGTTAGCGGACTTTCGCCCAGCTTGTATGCATAGAATTTTTGGGATATTTTCTGGACGTAGTTCGCTATTGGGATTATCTCGTTACAGTGTTCGTAGAGGTCTCTAAGGGAGGTGTGTCTGCTAGAATTAGAAATGTGGCGCATAAATTTGTGTTCTAACACTATGAGTTTTTAAATGTCGGGCTGATGTGCTGCACCGGTACTGGGTATGTGATTGCCGGCCTGATCACCATGGTATATATTAAATTTTTATTTTGTCTGTTAGGTCTGCTGCTCCTGACCAGAAGCGGATACAGACCCCTGGACATGGAGTAGACTATCCGTACAGTTTCGTTAATGTGGTTATTAAACGTTAGTCTTTTATCTATCTTCGGAGTGATAGCGTGCAGGTCCTACAGCAGGCTCATGATGATGTAAATTACCTGTTTCCGCCATTCGGCGACAAATGTTGCTGAATACACGAGGATCTGGAATGTTTCTACGTGGATAAAATCATTCATGATACAATCTTGCAGCAAGGTAAGCATTCCCATCTGCTTTGCCATGGTAAAAGAATATGTCAGCATACTCTTGGTTACTATAAGTAGCCATTGAAATTAATTTTACTCTATGTGTCAGAAACTTAAAACAAATTATTAGTATAAAACAACACAAAACTGAGAATAGTTATAAACTTCGTTAAAAATACAAGAAATACGAAAGTGGGCGCATGACAGCTGTCAGTGATATATAAAACAAACAAATGACTGATTTGAACGCGAACTGGGCCCTCGAGTTGGGGAAATAAAAAGTAATGAGAGCCGAAGAGCTTAAATAGAGACCCCCGAAGGCGTTCGGCACTTATTTTTGGTTTTAAAAATGTTTCAGAGAAATAAACCATATTCGGTATCGGGGTCAATGCTTCACTCTGTATGAGTAGTCGGAGCACTTAACTTTTGTTAAAAATTCAAAAAAATTCACTTTGGGAAATTTGGCAGGGTAATTTCGTACCACCCTGTATATTACTGTTTAGTAAAACACACTTGTTTAAAAACAAAAACTAAAATATTTATTTAATTCACTTCACAGAGTTTAAGAATGTTTAAAAAATAATTAAAAATATATTCTATCAAATGGTAACTTTTCAACTGCGGAAGTTTCGTCGTAAAAGGACAAAATTAACTCGAT
This sequence comes from Leptura quadrifasciata, assembly GCA_963675555.1. Lineage (NCBI taxonomy): Eukaryota > Metazoa > Arthropoda > Insecta > Coleoptera > Cerambycidae > Leptura > Leptura quadrifasciata. The sequence goes on from OY776675.1 coordinate 147,941,232, forward strand.
TTTATTTTACAGAATTTTAAAAGTTCACTTTTGGGCGAAGGTGCCTGTTAAATATTAAATAAATTCACTTAAAATTAAAGATGTGCGAGGGCAGAGATTTCACTTAAAAACTAAACTCTTTTTACAAGGTTTCGACCTTGGAAGAAGTTGTAGTGGAATGCACGTAACGAACTTAACTTGCTCGAGCCTCGTCGGGTCCGAGTTTATATATTGTAGCTATGTTTCGTTTGTCGTACCTTATCGAGTCAAGCACGATCGTTGCTTTGCTGTCTGGAAAGGTCCCCGTATTCTGTGCGTGCTTGGTCTAAAACTGGTTTCTTGCCCCAGCCAGTCAGTGCGTGCACTTAACTGCGTAACAATAGAAATCTTTTGAAATTCAATTTGGAAAATATATCATCTAATAGAGCCTAAGATAAGAAGTAACTAACTAAAATACAGGGACACTTTTTTATGGGTTTTGACACTGCGGCCGGAAACATCGATTAATTTGACAAATTTTGGAATTTGTTGAGTTAATTTTTTTGATAGTACGTAGTATATACCACAACATGTTCTGATTGGTTTTGAAACAATAGCTTTGTTTTTGTTGAAAGAACGCGCATATTTAATCTTTGATTAAATAAAAAATTACTGCCGATCGATTAGTTTTTTTTCTATTTTTAGTGACTGGTAAAACTTGATGATATGTACGATATTACCACTTAAAGAGGATATAATAGAGGAAGTTTTAAAAGTAATTTAATATCAGGATGACTTTTTTAAAAAATTTTGTAAGACTACGAAAATAGATATGTTTAATTATCATTACGATTTTCTTCTAATAAATGTCATTTTTTTTAATAGGTTGACAGAAACTTTTTTTTTGTTTTTGTTGGAAGTTTATGTATTTTGGTTAAAAAAAATAAAAATTTCAGAATATCATAAGTTAAATTTAGTTCGTAATACTTAAAAATAAATGATGAAATATGGAAATTTCAAAAAAAAGTACAAAATAGGCAATATAAAAAAACCGTAGTATTTTCCATATTTGGTCATGTAGCATACCAAATTACCCCTCCGGAAGATACAAGTAATAAAGATAAGAACAATATATATTCTCACATATATAATAGCAATTGTGAAATATATATCAATCTATCAAGCTTTAAAATATGTTGAAACATCCACGTCTAATATTTCCTTAATTTTGTCAGATCGCTCTCTGTTCTCATGAGTATTAAAAGAACTTTGATTTTTTCATACAAGACCAACCGATACCTATTTAAAATTAAACATTTAACTGCTCGAATTAAATCATCAAGAAGGGACGTTGTTTTTGTTTGGGTGAAAGCTCATATTGGATTGCAGCATAATGAACAAGTTGATATTCTGGCCAAGGAAAGTGCTAATTCCGGACATCTTTTGAACGAGCAGTTATGTGCAAGTGACAAACAAACTGTATTGAAATTAAATAACAGGCTTAAATGGTCCGTTATGTGGAAACAATTCTGTTTCACAAATCCTACTAGGTACACCTTAATACACACGGATATTCCCAGACATTATTGGCACGATGAATATTCCTGTTCAAGAAAGTATATCACAACGCTGATACGATTAAAGCGTGACCATGCATGCTACCCTACCCATTTATTTAAAATTGGAGTTTTTACCTCAAGCAATTGTGAAGAATGCAACGTGATAGGAGACCTTGATCACGTGTTCCTTGGTTGCGCAAAATACAAAGCTGCCACTACCACGCTAATACAAAGAATTGTCCAAGATTGCAATATTCTCGCTCCTTATAATTTACTAAGTCTACTGTCAATTGGTCCAAGGAAAATATACAACAGTATTATAAATTTCATAAATGAAACTGAAATTAAGCTATAGGTTAATCTCGTATACCTGGTGTCTTTCCTCATGTTAGTTTCCCCTACTTTCCGAGGTCTCCTTTGTGCTGTCTAAATTATAAAAATGTCCTGATCGACCCCAGGATGAGAAGTGTGTGTCCCCGTCATTTCCTCTCGTTTTTTCATATTCAATCTCGTTGATTTGTGCTAGGTTTATTTATAGGAATTATTAAACTATCAGTAACTGGCTGCATGGTTCATGACCCAAAGCAAAAAAAAAAAAAAAGTGAAATAACAAAAAATTGATATTTACAACAAACCAATAAAATTTTAACTTACTAAATTAAAAATAGTAACATTAGTTATAACAATCAACGATTTATCAGTCAAATATGCAAATTAACTATCCAATACACATCTTCAAAAAATTACAATATAATCCATAACAGCAATAATAGAGAATAACGAAAAAAAAACAATCTCGAATACTAACATATTTACATATATACACCCATATATATGTACGTACATATTACTTAATTACCTAAAAATGCATCTTCCGATGCTACAAACATTACAGTTAAAAATATCCAAGTTAGCCTGATATTGGTTATAATGTGAGCACATGAAGTAAATAGGTGAAAATTTTAATAAATTTGTACGATGACTTGGTAAGTAAAACAGAGAATACGAGCGAGTTTGAAAAGATGGTATATTGAAGTGAATATAGTTATATAACTCGGGACAATCAATTTTGTTAGTTAAAAGTTTATGTAAAAATAATACAGTAAAGTACACTCTTCGTGACGCCAAGTCATTCAAGTTAAGCCTAGATTGAGGGGTACCAATAGCTAGATAGACACCGTCAGATTTATAAGACACGTATTTAAGATCCTTCCTCTGAACTTTTTCTAAGTTGGAAATATGAGATTCATAGTTCGGACTGCAGACTAAAGCGTAATCTAACTTGTTCCTGACAAAAGCTCTAAATAGTAGAGTGATAGTTGAAAGTTTTAAAGTGTCTCGAGCTTCTCATAATGAAACCCAGATTTTTATTGGAATTAGCTATAATAGTCCTTAAGTCCTTAAATTCAGAACATCTGTTAACAGTTTCAATACCTATATTATGCAGAAAACTTATTAAATTAGTTCTCCTTGTAAAGAACATAGCATTGCATTTCGATTTGTTTAGTGGTAACTTATCGATATTACACCAATTATTAATTTTTGCGAGATCTTGCTGTAATCTATTACAATCGCTTACTGAGCTAATCGACGTAAATAGCTTGAGGTTGTCGGCATACATAAGAGCGTTGCATGTCTCAATTTCCTGACAGATATCATTAATAAATGGTATAAAAGTAGGGGTCCAAGAACTGAACTCTGCGGCCCTTATGAAGTTGCTGAGATTCGAACAGATGTGAAACCATGATAATGCACATTTAATAACCTATTAAACAGATATGAACAAAAGAAATTAATAAAGTGCGAGGTTAATCCAAACGTTGCTAATTTTTTCAATAAATACGCTTATCAAGCTTATCAAAAGCCTTGGAGAAGTCAGTATAAATTACATCAACCTGACCACCCTGATCCGATGATGTGGCGAGAAAATTGGTAATACTTATATGATTAGTGGTTGTTGATCTGTCAGCTAAGAAACCATGTCGATAAACTGAAATTTGAGATTTAACATGAAAAGATAAAATATCATGTAAAATGACTTCAAAGAGCTTGCTAAAGTTACAGAGGATAACTAACTATAGATCTATAATTCTCAATTGCATCGTTATCGCCTTTTTTTAATATAGGACAGATTTCGACCTACACCAAATTTGAGGAAGTGTTTCAGACAGAAGAGCTAATTAAAAATAGCAGACATAAAAGATAATGGCGCAATCTCTTAAAATGATGGAATTCTATCAGGACTAGTGGTTAATTTGTTTTTAAACTTTTTCAAAGCTATGAACACATCTTCCTCCCTAATTAGTGGATATTAAACTTGGGATATTGAGTGAGTTGTCATCTGTTTTATCGTATGCAGATGATGAAGTAAAAGCAGACTGCTCTTTTTTTTACTTTAGAACGCAATAATTTAATTAAGTCCAGACCTTCCACTTTATATAGATGCCATAAACGAGATTTTTATTTAATATCTCTATTTATACTTCTATTGAACCATGGAGTATATGAAGCATTTTCTGGGATTGTCTTGGGAACACTTTCTGCAAAGACAGAATCTAGCACCTCATAAAATTGGGAACCAGCATCATTTACATTTCTATAACTGGTTAAAAAACACCAGTGAATATTAGTTAAGTCTTGGTACAGTTTATTAAAATTGGATTTCTTGAAATTAAATGATGAGTAATTGTGATTATTAAGACGTTTATTAAGGTCGAATTTTAAGTTAAAGTACAAGTATAAAGGTGGATGATGAGCATCCTACGGCAGCAAGTAATGATCAATAATTCTATTATTTTGTAGATTCGGTGATTTGTTTTGAAGAGGATAATAGTACTTGTGGTAGAAAACCCAAATAATAGGAAAGAATGATCAGATTATGATCGATTTTATCTTCATATTAAGAACATATGAGAAATTCATCAATTTGACAACTTGAATATCAATGTATTTGGATAGTATTGACAGAATTATCATTATTCGATCATCTATTTTCAATTGCCTAAGTGTGATAGCAATAATAAAGATAGTCATTCGTGTAATTGAGTAATATAGAACAGTTGGGTTAAATTCCAGCAGGTTAATGTCCTTTTATTATAAGTATCTCATTAATCACACGCAAGGTGCAATTTGGGCTGATCCTTGTCGAGTTTATTACTCCATGAGTCGGCAAATTCGATAAAAAGAATCAACAATGGAATCGTATCCGTGACGGGCTAATGACAGACGTTGCACTTCGGAGCTCCGATGCACCGCGTTTATGAACAATTGAAATATTGCAGTTTCGGCCAATAACGGTGTAATTGCATCTGGTGGGATGCAGCCAACTGAACAGAATTACTTTAAAATACTACCGTTTGCAATAATAAATATGTGGTTACCTACTTATTTAATCTCTGTATAATAACTGTTTTCCTTCCCAGGCACTGTTGCTGAAACGTGGGGAAACTTTTCGAAATATTAATATTAATGATAATGATAGTAATAATGATATTGTTTATTCATTCCAGTAGGATATGTACATAGTATAGGAAAAGTCAGAGTCAGAGGAAAAGAAATACGGTTACTCTCCGGGCTATGTGCCCCGCCGAGTGCTGAATTACAAGTTACAAACCTTTCGTGTTAAGTGTAATAATTGCATATTACCATCAAAACGTTAATGCTTCGATTGCAACAAACACCAGCCGAAAGACTGTTCCTATTTAAAGGAGCTCTCGTGCCAGTCGTCACACACCACTTGCAGGCTGCAGTTTCGAGCTGTTGGCTTTCTTCAGTGTAAGGTAGGCATGCGACACTGCATGCACTGACTGAGAGAGTCTTTCGGCTGGTTGCAATTGAAGCATTAGCGTTTTGATGGTAATATGCAATTATTGCACTTAACGCGCCAGGCTTGTAACTTGTAATTCAGCGCTTTGCGGGGCACATAGCCCGGAGAGTAGCTGTTGGTTGCAGTCTGGTTACTTTCCTCATAGTAAAATACGGATTTTATAGAGGAGTTTGCGACTAAAAATATTATGTTTTAATATTCCCCCTCTAATAGCACATTTGAACTAGGGTACAATAAGTTAACAATTTGTAACATTCCACAATATAGCGAACAATAAATCATAAATGCCAAACAGACAAATAAAATTAAAATATTCAACACTGACAAAGTAATAACCCAAAATAAATATAAAATACAGCAAGGGGCACAATATAAAGGGTAAAATAAAAAGTAAAAATAAAAGTATGGGGTAGGTGTATTAGTAATTAAGATATTCAAAATATTATAGAAAATATTATCTCATAAAATTATTTTCAATTTTGCTTTAAATGAAAAAGTAAAAGTGTAAAACACAAATGGCGAGTGAACAAAATAACATTAAAATATACAAGAGTGTCAAAGTAAAACTTATAATAATAGAATACAGCAAGAACAGGCAATAAATAAATTGTGAAATGAAAAATATGAAATAGGTATATCAGTAATTAAGATACACATAAGTACTGTATAAAACATTATCCTGTAAAAATGTTTGCAGTTTTTTCTTAGACAATCTAATATTCACTAAATCGTTAATATCACTTTTTTCGTACAATGACAAGTTATGACCTGGAATTGACAATAAGGATTCCGATTTTGTTTCATAGCTGTGGAAGTTACTGTTCAGTGCGAATTCATTTTCAATTGCATACGTCAATATTTTATAGATAAATATAGACGGTAGAGTTAGAAATATTAACTTTTTAAAAAATGGTTTACATGACATTCTCTGGGATATACCGACCAAAATTCTAAGTACTCTTTTCTATATTTTAAAAACCCTGTTTAAATGACTAGATGAGCCCCAAAACAATAAACCATACCGTAGATGTGATACGAATTGAGCATGATAAAAGATGACTCATTATTAATATCTTTTAGCCTTAGAAGTACATAACATAAGTATGGAAGTTTACTACAAAGATATTCAATATGTATATTTTAGCATGTTGTCTATATGCAATCCAAGAAATTTATAGTATTTAGCACTTGAGCTATCGACTTACTGCCAATATGTAACCAATGAATTTCATTAATTGTATAAGTTCTAGGTATAAAACATATAAAGACTGTTTTTGAAGTATTGAGACATAATTTGTTTTTAGTAAACCAATTATTAAAACGAATAATCATTCTTTGCAACTCAGTGATTGCATCTGCAATAGACGCTTCGTTGCTCAAATAGGTGCTATCGTCAGTAACCATGGGTAAGTTACTTGCACAGTTCCCTATACAACAACAAACAACAAAGGCCCTAAAGTGGATCCTTGAGGAACATCAATACTACTTTTAGTTTATTTAGACTGAACGCCAATTTATCGCTTGCTTCCTGTTATAAAGATAAGAAGTTAACCATTCATATACTCTTCCCCTAAGGCCATAGTTCTGAAGTTTTTCCTTAAGCAGGTTATGATTGACTAGGTCAAATGCCTTGCTATTTGCTGCACTTTACTTTTTTATTGTATGCCGGCGGATATCTTTAATTTTGAAAAGTCGTAAGAGAGGCCTGTTTATTTTGAAATTACTGAGCAACAATTTAAAAAATATGGTTAAGTGATAAATTACATAACTTTTCTATACTGAAAAATTATTTATATCGTGAAGTTCGACAGTAATTACAGAGATAAGTACGAAAGAATTCGCAGTCAACTACCCACAGTAAAATGTATGTTGGTCGTCGAAGTACTAGTTAGTTATTGCGCTAATATACTGAGCAAACACCAATATAAGACAAGGAAGGTTCCTAACAATTCGAGAATATGAGGGTTTCTCCTTTATTTCGGAAATATTACTCATGTGAGTAGTATGGAAATGACAGAGGATCTGTTCGGTGCGCGGTGTGCATAATCATGATCAGTGATTCTGAAGGGTGGGGCAACAAGAGTGGTGGGAGGGATTTAGGAGGCGAGACGTTAGAGGGCGGGGCCTAGAAGTGGTGATGGAGGGGCAATTGAAATGGTGGAATGTAATTGAAGTGACGTGGTAATTAGAATGGTGTGGCAATTAGCGTGGTGGGTGGTAATTAGCGTGGTCGGGGGTAATTAGAGTGACAGATGGTGATTAGATTGGTGGGGGATAATTTAAGTATCATTAAGGGTAATTGCAGTAACAATAAGGATAATTAAGGGTAATTGTAATAACAGTGGGAGTAAATGCAGTAAAAATAATGGTAATTACAGTAACATAAGGGTAATTGCAGTAACAATGAAGGTAATTGTAGTAAAAATAATGGTGAATAAAGCAATTATGTCCGCCCATCCGTTTGTCCATTTGCCCAACTATCTGTCTGTCTGCTCACCTGCTCGTCTGTCTGACAGTCATTGCATTGTCTTATTGCACAATTATAGTATCTGTGTATTTTTATTACAATAGCATAACAAACATTTATTCTTGATTATATACCTAAAGTTAAAAAATTATTTTACCTGCCTTATCTTTAGGTATATCTTGTACTGATTTATGAGATGAACGATTGCGATGCTGCGAACTAATTCTATATCCGAAAATATAAAGAAAGGCTTTCTTGGGCCAAAAATGTTTATTGATATATGACATATAAACTGCAATATACAGTGTGTTTCCCAAGTCATGTTCCAAGTTATACCAATCTCCCAAGTCCTCTCGGCCGAATTTTAAGGATACTTAAGGGTAATTTCGGTAAGAAATCAGGACAATTAAGAGTATTTAGGACTTGGAACATGACTTGGGAAACATATTGTATATTTCAGTTTATATGTCATATCTCAATAACCATTTCTGGTCCAAGGAAGTATTTCTTTATATTTCCGGATATAGAATATTAATTAATAGTGGTCTTAGATGTTAAGAATAGCGCTATCATTGCCTACATTGAGATAAAGATGAAGTATGTGATCCTCTGACGATGGCTGAAGTCGGTATTGCTGCATATGTTACAACACACGGTAGTTTTAAACACTGCAGCTATCTAGAAAAAATAGACAAAATACTACTAATTAACACCAAGCTAAAGAACCCGCAGCAAAATAGTAGGCTTTATAGTGTTTTACATCCATCCCACTTATGATGCCAGGATGCCTTTATACAATTTTCAGATCCACAATAGTAAGTATATAAATCCGTTGAAGATATGTTTATCATAAAAAACAGGCTACTCTCATGATACAAATCAAATCCTTGAAGTAAATAATCTGCAACCATAGGATAAAATTCCGCACTAAGAACACTTGAATGACCCGATGGTGTAAAAGTGTGCGACATAATTGACGTTATTTGGACATTGTTGCGTGAATTTATTGGCTCCTCCTGATGGGTGACGGTCATTTTTATTATGGCACAGACAATACAAAACAACCCTACCGCATCTTATAATGTAAATCAAACCATCAGATACCCTTGACGTAGATAATTGCAATCATAAGACGAATAAAATAGGATACTGAAAAGTAACAATCCAATGCTCCTTTTGATACACTAAAGACCATAAAAATCTCGGCAGGTAAAATAATTTGTATCGCAATTGTTGGTCGGCATAAAGATAAGGCAGGTAGGTCGCAATTGTTCATCTCATAAATCAGTACAAGATATCCCTAAAGATTAGGCAGGTAAAATAATTTTGTAAGTTTAGGTATATAATCAAAAATGAATGTTTGTTATGACATTGTAAGAAATATATATACTATAATTGTGCAATAGGACAATGCAATGACTGTCGGACAGACTAGCAGGTGGGCAGAGAGACGAACAGGTGGGCAAACGGACAAACGGATGGGCGGACATAATTGCTTTAATTACCATTATTTTTACTGCAATTACCCTTATTGTTACTGTGATTACCCATATTGTTACTGCAATTACCCTTATTGTTACTGCAATTACCCTTATGTTACTATGATTATCCTTATTTTTGCTGCATTTACTCCCACTGTTACTGCAATTGCCCTTAATTATCCTTATTGTAACTGTGATTACCCTTAATTATACTTAAATTGCCCCCCACCACTCTAATTTCTTTGTGCTGAATTTACGCTTGGTGGATAACATCAGATAATGACATATGTTCTTATGATAAATCACTACCAGAAAAATTAAATGGATACTAAAATATAATTTTTAGAAAAATAAACCGTTAATAAATTCATTCCGTGCTTATGAGACCGCACTAGATTATTTAGCAGATATAGTCTCTTTATAAATACAATTTGTCCCGCGTACGATTCACATTATTTAAAATGTACTGTTGTGCAACTTCGAATAAAGGTAATTAGTTTCCTCTCCGGCGTATAGCAACATCAAAAAAGCCTTAAATTATATGACTCTGAGTAACTTCAAATGCACATGATGCCGAAATTAATTCACGGTATTGCTAACAAAGGAATAAGAGGACTAAAAAGATTTACTGTCGGAAATGGAATGAAAAGAAAGAGAAACTTTACGAGCAGTCCCAAATGTTTAATAGGCCTACGGTGGTTTTACAGTTTAGTGTACTCTTTTATGCCAGCAGTCGTAATAGCTGCCCCTCACACATGCAAAAACCAACAGAGGTTTTACTGAAAGATAAATTGTTATTTTTTTAATTTAATGTGGACATTTGGTACGTACGTGAAATTATTTAGCTCTGTTAACTGATTTAACACATTTTTTTCAGATACAGGAGGGGCATAATTTTAAATGTTCTGGTCATATCAAGTTTAGATTTGTTTCCCAAAACTTAAATGGAATATGGGAATTTCAAGACAGTTTTACCTAGGAGTTTTATATTACAAGGGAGTTCTATATTAAGATACAGGGGAGAAAAAAACATAACTACTAATAAAGCAAAAATATAAGAAATCAAGAAACCCGGTCGGGTTTCGCAGCTAATTTTCTTTCACTGACATACGAAAACGAAGGGATTTATATACAGCAAAATTCTGCTTTCTGCGTCATCTCGATATTTCTTTTCCTTTATAAAAAAAACATAATCATTTAACATTGGTATTTATCGCCTCATCTTTCAAATTAATGCCTGTCCTTAACTTGTCATCTTATTACGGCATTGATGTTTGAATTTTGAGATCTGTCACTCCGGTTATAGTTGTGTACTAGACGAAAGTATGCGTCGACGGATACGGAATTCGCTTCATTTTTCGCTTCATTTAATCTTGTTTTAATTCCTGTTTAATCCTCTGTGACAGTGACATTTATAAATAACGTGAATATAGTCACAAACAAACTAGTATAAATATAACCTACATTTTTTAAAAGACATAGTGAAGTTAGGTGCGAGTGGGTTCTCTAACCTAAAAATCGAATATTTAAGTAGGATTTTTTGCAAGCAACCCCCCGGGTCGACACCCGTTGGAGGTACATAACCTCAAAGAGGTTTAGAACAATTTTTAGAGAAAGACGGTCGACATCCTTCGAGTACAGACCGGGACATTATCAACGACTTGGGGAACTGAACAATCTAAACAAGTTTCAGGGCAATTCACACGTGTAGAAGCTAGGATTTTAAGCAAAAATCCAAACTTCGCACGAACACTTCCGAAGTTTCCCAAAGACACCCGAAGGCGCGGGGAGGTATCGTTATCGACTAAGTTGACCACGAGAAATCGACTCCGACTATTGCCGAATCGATCAGACCTCGACCAATGGTTCCGGGAAATAGTGTGCAGTGGTCAAATTAAAGGTCAAAAATAACATGACTGGAGGACTAAAATTTCTCCTATTAATGTGCATTGTTGATAGAGAATGAAATATAACAAAAATCGCTTTACCATTACCACAACAAAATACAGATAAGAAATTTATGAAATCGCGTAGAGCTGATGAAGTTTTTTATATTTTTCCTATTAATATACACTGAAATCGTGTAGAGCTTATTTTAAATTTGATTTATTGTAAAATACATTTTATTAATACATAATGATAGCCACAAGCAAAGTATTGAAAATTTTAAATTGTAGAAATCATGTACAGTTAATGTTCCAGCATTTTTTCATAACAATACAATAAAAAATCTGAAACTGGATTTCACAGGCTGACGACGATATGCCTCGGAGCAGGTTCAAAATTCCTAGCAACGAACAGATACGTTTTTTTTCACAGGTACAAATAACTCAAATTTTATGCCTGCGAATCGGGCATAAATATAGCGGCCCTGCTGAAAAAATTCAGTTGGCATATGCAACTGAAACAGTGTCGTGTCGAAACACTGCCGACAAAAGAGTGCTGCCGTTCCAAAGAAAAACGCCAAGTAATTTACAGTTTATTTCGGAACTGAAACACTGTATTTGGCTAGTGTTGCGTGTCGGTAGTGAAGTGCTGTCGCCTCTATATAGTGTTCAACATCGAATCTTCGGTGTCGATAGTCGATACTTACGCCCTCTCAATTCGAAAGTGCTGCACTAGTTTAATTTTTCTCGTGCAGTAAATTTTCGATATTTTCTTTCCTCTTCTGACGTTAAGGTTCATATAATGACAGAAAAGGATAGAAGTATCGAAATTACCAGGCGTTATTGTGCTAGACTATACATGTATTACACTATATATGTATTCCTGTATGTAAAGGAGATTCTTTGGAATTGTTTGTACGTGGAAAAAATGAGCAGCGCAAATTTTTTCTATTACATATGGAATGTGTTTTGTGCTGCTGCTTTTCTTGTATAATTCAATGGGTATCCCAGCCAGCGAAACAGGTACCTCTACTACGGTAGTACTACTAGAAGTAAAGACAAAATAAAAATCCAAGTAATCAATTATTTACCTACGTTTGGAAAATAAAGTTTTTCTCTAACAAGTCCCGTGTTTGATTCCAACTGTGAAATCCAGCTTCAGATGTTTGGTTGCATCGTTATGAAACAATGCTGAAATATTAACTATTTCAACAATTTATAATATGCAATATTTTGCTTTTGGCTATTGGCTATCATTATGTATTAATAAAATGTATTTCACAATAAATTAGGTTTAAAATAAACTCTACACGATTTGAGAAATTTCAAGTAATATTTTATTCCTTACCATCTATCAGTGTATATTAATAGGAGAAATAGAAAAAACTTAGTCTGTTAAAATGAATAAGGGTAAAAATCGTCTCTACACGATTTCATAAATTCCTAATCTGTATTTTGTTGTGGTAATCATCAAAATCTCAATTCATTGTATCTCACTTAAACGTTCCATTATCATAAAATAAATATTGAATTCAAATTTATTGAGACTAAATAAAAATCTAATGGAACAGTTGACATTAATTTATTATTTGAATTGATAGGTAGGAAAATAATATCACATGCTAGAAATTATTTAGTTTTCACTCCCAAGATCACAGACCTTTAAAACATTACTTATCCACATAAAAGATGAAATAATGAATTTAACTTTTTTTTTAAGTAGTTTTTTTGCACACAGCTCACTTCATTATTTTAGTCGGTGAAACTTTTAAATGAAGAATCCTTTAAATAACATTCTAAGTCCCAATATCGATGTAAATGGCACAGCCATGTCAGAGTACGATAAAATTTGCGAAAAGCGTGACTACTCAATCAGTAACTTTTGGAATATTTATAGACACTGTGATTACCTTAGAGACGCGCGAAGTGGTTTGCTTACATATATCTAGAAGTTCTCTGATCGAAGAGTTAAATAAACATAAATCGATAGATTGATGGATAGATTAAACGTCTCAACTTTCTACTAGTTTCTAACATAGGATAGAATACACTATGTTTAGTCTTTACATGAAAAGTTTAAGCGTATTTTAATACAGAACAGGAGATGTAAAATTAAACAACTCACTACTAGAGAGACTCACTTTTTCTCTTAGAAAAAATACGTTTGCTAATCTAATTTTATAAATTATATACAGGGTGTCAGAATAGTGCATCAAAGTCGGCCTTAATAAAGGATTTTCGAAAATTATTTTTTATGGATGTGGTAGAGTGCCAAAAGGCGCACATTTTAAAAATATTTTGAAATAAACAGGGTGACTCGCAGAGCATCTTCGAGGTTATTTTTTTTTAATGGAACACCCTATATATTTATAGATTTATGAATTCAGCGACTTCCAGATTTTTGATTCTTGACGTGGCGTTGCCGAGTTATTTGAAAACATATGAAAATTTTGGTCAGAACAAGGTTTAACAAATCAATTCGTTGTGTGTATATTACTATTAATTAAGAAGATTTATTCTGCAATTATACAGACAAGGGGTGTACAAGCCCTACAAAAACCACCAAATATTGATTATAATTATACAGGGTGTATTTTATATTAGCGCTAACTAGGGTCATTTCAAAGTGAATTTTTTCCAATTTTTGTCAAATAGAACACTCTGTATATTATTATATTTTTGAATTGGCACGTGAAAGTTATCTTATTGACGTTTAATTATTGACTATTGTAACAAAGCTTTTACACTTATTTTAAATTAAAAATTAGTTTAAAAATCACACTGTCCAATAATAAATTTTTCGAGAAAAGAAATGGTCGATGTGGTTTATGTTCTGGGCGCGAGTGATAAAAATTGTTAGCCTATCAACTTGAATTTATAAGAAGCGATATCCGGAAAGAAGACAGCCCTCTAAAAAATCATTTGAGGGGTTGACTGAACGATTTAACAATACGGGGAAAGAGGAATATGAGAAAAGGGAACGAACAAAAAATGTAGTAAATTAAGAAAACGAAACAGTCATACTTTTTAGCGTGATTGAAGATCCCCATCGCAGTATAAGAGAATTGGCAAGAGAAAACGATATAATCCGATCTTCAGTCTATCGAATTCTACAAAAAAAACGAATTTTGTCCCTACCACGTTCAACGTTCAACTAATGCAGGAATTGATCGACAGGGATTATGAAAACAGAATGCAATTTTGTCAATGGACAAAACAAAAAATAGGACAACAAATAAATTTGTTTGACTTTGTTTTGTTTATCGATGAAGCAACGTTTCATAAAAATGGACATGTTAATAGTCATTATTATTATTATTAACAGCTTTTATTAAACATGCCATGCTTCCTCTACGGACCTCTAAGGGTCCGGTGCAAACTCGAACACTAGGTCCCGCGGTAACACGCATATTATCTTTCGTGGGAAGAGAGAAAATGTAACTTCATAACTTTACTCGATTTTATTGGAAGACACGAGAGCATTTTGCTAATTATAAATATTTATTTATAAATTAAAAACGGCATAAACAATAATTTTATCATACTTTTTCTTTTTTCAAAATGGAAGTCCTCTTCGTGTTTTCTTCCCATTACCTTTGTTACACTTTTTAAGATATACTGAACTTAAAAAACCAAATAATTGCGTAACTTCTTCTAGACCCTCAATTCTGTCTGTTATTTCACCATTGAATCGAAAATAACGTTGATCTCTCTTGGAAATTCATGTTTTCTTCATCCATACTACTCTGGATCCACTTAGCTTCAGCAGTTTTAAGAATGTGTCATTTCTAGTGCTATTAATTTTTCTCTTGGCATTTTCATGGAAGATTACTGGAAACAGGTCAATTTCTTTTACCTGTAATAATTGAGAAGTAACATCAATTATTTGTAAAACATTGTTCCAAAAAATTAAAGTTACTAGGAACTCAAGTCGGAATTATGTAAAAGCCCTGTCTGTGGCTGTCATGTCTTATATCCATAATTGTTTCCAAACAATCAGTGATTGCTTCAAAGTTTTACAGCTTTTGCACTGGCAGAAAATCTGGTACTTGATAAACTTTTTCTTTTTGGTTTGAATTGTTTCAATTTCAATAAAGTTACGAGTATCTCTGCATTTTTCCTTCAACAAAGCCGATGGGCTTTGCGAAGAATCCGGGAAAAACTGTAGCACTTCAATCAAAATCAAAAGGCCGATTGACGCGAAACCGCGACAGTTTCCGGCATGCGCACAGAAAATCATTCGAATTATTGAACGCTATTGAATTTCGCAGTGGCGAGGCGTTGTATTTATTATAATATTTATTAAGAGATTAGATTACTAAACGAGCAGAATAAAATAATAATTATTCTGTAATAATTATTGCCCTTTTGCGTCATTCTTTGCATTAAGTATAATTTTTTTATAAGTATATATATTTAAACAAATATAACTTAATATCACAAAAGCAATACGGTTTTCAAGAGGGTAAGTCTACACGTGATGCCATAGCTGAACTTACGTGTCTAATGTATAATCCAGTAGATTCAAAAAAACCAGCGTTATGTATGTTCCTTGATCTAGAAAAAGCATTTGACACAGTATGTCACAGACAGCTTTTGTTACAATTAGAAAGGATAGGATTCAGAGGTATAACAGCCGAATTACTCAAGAGTTATTTGGAAAATAGAAAAGTGTATGTAAAAATTAATAATACATTGAGTGAACCGGGAATAATGCATTATGGTGTACCACAAGGTACTGTACTTGGTCCGATATTTTTAATAATTTATATAAATAGTATACTTACCTCAAATTTTGCTGGGAAATTAATATCTTTTGCAGACGACAGCGCAATTTTTTATGAAAGCGATTCGTGGAATTCATTAAAAACCATAGTAGAGCTAGATATAAAAGAAATAAAAAATCATTTTGACAATAAGAAGCTAAGTATCAATTATAATAAAACATTTTTCTTACCTTTGACGTCTTATAAGAATAATCTACCTAATTACAAATCTATCAAAATAATGAGTGCTAATAATGAAATTGAAATAAAATCCATTTGTATGGCATTCACATAGACAGCCATTTGCGATGGGAGGAGCATATTCAGGCAACACATAAAAAACTAAGGGGATTAATATACAAGTTTATACAATTAAAAAAGTTTTTACGTGTCAGAGAATTAATACTAGTATACAAATCACTAGTTGAATCAATTTTGCGGTATGGTATTATTGGTTGGGGTGGAGTAGCAAAAACAATATTAAATCCATTACAGAGAATTCAAAACCGTATCTTAAAAATAATATTAAATAAGCGAGCTCGTTTTGTTACAGATGAATTTAACTGTTCCCTACTCGATATTAGACAATTGTATTCTAGTAGTGCCTTACTTTATACATATAAAAATAAAGGAGACCAACTGAACGTTCATTATTATGATACAAGGAGCAAACAGAAGGGAGATTTGAAAATTCCAAAAACCTCAAAAACTGTAGGTCAAAAATATTATGGTTATATTGCCAATAAACTTTATAATTTGTTACCCACAGCAAAAAGAGAAAAGAAGCAGGTATCTTTTAAAAAAATGTCTATTGTTTGGATACAAGAAAATAGACATAGAGTGCACAATATATTCGAGAAATTAAATAGTTAATGATTACAACTATTTTTGGGATATTGTATAAAGGTTCAATACTATTCTTATTTTTGGATCATTTTTGTATGTGCGTGAGAACATTGTACATAATATCTTCATCCTTATGTTTTTATTGTAAAATTCTTAAATTTATATCTTTCTTTAGTATCTTTAGAGTTTACTTAATATATCTATATGTATATTCTTATAGTAATATTTGTGTTTTGCTGTTTAAATAAAATAATATTATTATTACTAGAATCATGTGCGCACTCAAACTCATAATAAGAGTTTAAGCGCACCTTATCTGTTGTAATACTTTACTTGAATTTGTGTATTATAGTTAAACAAATAAATATTAAAAATATTATTTATGGATTTTAGAAACTCAGACCTCATTTATGGAAGGGCCCTGGTTAGTTAGTTAATTTGTTTAGGTCAAATCTTGCAATCAAAATTTCGATTAGTTCTAATTAAGCTAGAGCTTTGAAATTTTGCACATGTGTATAAGTCCGGTGACCATACACTTTAATATTTTCATATTAGAAAAAAACAAGATGGCGGACGACTTTATCGTTCATGATCCGATTCGACTCAAAATCGATATCTGGGGGTTTTCGAGATCGCCAATTATGAATTCTTGGTTCCAATTTAGAATTCCAAAATGGCGGCGCCAATATGGCGAACAAATTTTGTCATTAATGGTCCAAATCGATCAAAATCGATATCTGGGGGTTTTCGGGTTCGCCGATTACGAATTTCTAGTCAAAAATTTAGTTCAAGGTGTGCGACTTCAAGATGGCGTACGACTTTATCGTTTGTATTGCCTAACACCGTATTTTCTGTTTCTATTATATCTGTCAACTTCTTGTAATTATTTATAAATTTTTACTATAGACTCACATACGATTTGATTAAACTGTGAAAAAATACTACTGAGGCAACCAAGACGCAATCAGAAAAAAAATTTAATACTACTTTTAATTATTCTTATTTTATGTCAAAATCATGGCTACTAGATCAGAATAATTTAACGGTTTTTAATGAAAAAGTAAAAATATCTCTGGAAATATCGATTTTAGGTATAGGATATTCATCACAAAAATCGTAGTGTTCCATTTGAAAAAATTGGGAAAATTCACTTTGAAATGTCCTGAATTAACGCTAGTATAAAATACGCCCTGTATAATCACATCAATATTTGGTGGCTGTGCCGTTGTAGTACATCCCTTGTCTACATAATTACAAAATAAATCTTCTTAATTAATAGTAATACACACACTGCGATTAATTAATTTGTTAAAGCTTGTTCCGACCAAAATTTTCATATTTTTTCGAATAACTTGGCAACGCCATGTCAAAAACCAAAAATCTAGAGATCGTTGGAAAGGTAATTTTACGCAGAATTCATAATTGTAAAAATATATAGGGTGTTCCATTTTAATATGCTCCGCTGTAGCGAGTCTATTTCAATATATTTTTAAAATGTGCGCCATTTGACACTATGCCACTTCCATAAAAAATAATTTTCTAAAGTCTTTTAATAAGGCCAATATTTGACTTTGACGCACTATTGGGACACTCTGTATATTATATACTATTTTGGAACTAACAGTAAACTTTGCTAATCTAAAACGAATATATTACCAGCTTTAATTAAAACAAGAGCACTTGGTAGCGCTCTGTTGCGATCATTTCAACTACTTTAAATTTAAACTTAATTATTTCGCGACATTTTTAAGGCGTGTATTTATCTTTACATCTACGCGAAACAAAATGCATTGTTGTTCCATGCCGCTTTTCTTGCATCGCACTGCCCATTAAATGTAATGTTTATAAATGATCGTCGAAGAAACTTTCACAAAACATCGCGTGCTCTTCCGAATTTTGTACTGGTAGCTCGCGACAGCCGGAAACAGATAAAATCATGCAAGTGAAATTGCACCCTTAATGCAGTGCAATAAATTTCGGCGATTTTTTGTCTGATGTGTCCGTGCAGATCCTGCGATAGTTATGGAAGTGCATTCGTTTTTGGTAACTCCCGGAAATGGGCGGAACTATTTTATTCATTTATCATAAAATCTATATACGAACTGTAATTACTAAATTTTATAGTAAGCATCTAAGACCGATTATGATAAATACGAGGCCTAAAATTGACGTTAGCATTTAATAAGTATGATATCGTATCTTTTTCTTTGTCCATAGAGAATAATAACCAGGGTCGGACTGGCCCGGTCGACAGGTCGGTAATTTTTTTCGCTCAAATTTAAAATCTCGACATTTCATGATATTTTAAACCTATTTCAACAAAAAATAAATTATTTTTTTGCGTTACTCTACTTCCACTGGACGTGGGAATAACAAAGAAGATATACAAATAGCCATTACTTCATTTGGAGGGGTTTTTTCGTATTGTGGTAGAGATCAAAGTACTGTCAATCTTAACAAATAAAAAGTAATTAATACCAAAAATATATAATCAGCAATACTTTTAATGGCAATGTTATTTCTTAACATTAATATGAGCAAATAATTAAACCAAGTTTTAAACGATATTTCAAACACTAAAAATGACAAATTATGAGTCCGATCTTGCTTTGTGGCACATGAAGTGATGTTACTAGTCCAGGGAAGTTAGGAAAAATAGCGGGAATTTTTAGGCACAGCAGATATCGAGATGCGGTTTTCTGCATTGTGTTCAGGAAGATCCCAGGAAACGACTCTACATAGTCTGGTTTAGCCATTGGGGAAATTGCATAGTCCATGAAAATCTCTCCAAACTCGTTACTCGGGGGTTTTCGGGGATGCCGAATTCAATTCTGGCATTGGAATTACCCGGGGGCGCTCGGGGGTCCCTCTGTGGGGTTGTCTGGGGGTCATTCTGGGGGGGGGGAATAGCATAGTCCATGGGAAGCGCTCCAAACTCGTCACTCGGGGGTTTTCGGGGATGCCGAACTCAATTCTGGCATTAGACTTCCCCGGGGGTATGAATAATAAAAATTTAGATTGAATATTAAATAAATAAATATTACACATATTATAAAAATAATTGCTTTGGAAGTCTTTTGGGCCTCGAAACTGGATTTGTAAAAGGCGCCAAAGCTATAAAGAGAGTAGAGTATCGTTACCACGGGGACCAGCGCGGTAGGGTTTACAAGGTCAAGACGAGACCTTAGATCCGTTGGAATGGGGGTGGGAATTGGTGGATGGAGAGCTCAGTCCTGTCACCATGACCCAGGAAGCCGGTCCCGAGGAAATTTTAAGCAAAATTTCTTGTTCTTGTCAAACCGACTGTGGCACGAGGTGCGGGTGCCGCCGAATTGGGTTGGAGTTGCTCACTTGCATGCAAGCATTGCGATGGCAATTGCTCAAACCAAAAAGGCACTTCCAACGGGGCCGAGAATAGTGATGAGGAAGAAGATGAAGAAGGGGGAGAAGATGAAGAAGGGGAAGAAGAAGAAGAGTTTGAACAAGATGTTTAGTATTTAAGTTAAAAATTGAAGTTTATAATGAATAATTCAACATTAATAAAAACTCCTATTTGTTATTTGAATAAAGTATTATTTTCATAATTTGTGATTTTTCACTTTCTCCTTTACCATTTCCCACAGAGCCACCCCCGAGCATCCCCGGGGAAGTCTAGCCGGAATTGAAATCGGCATCCCCGAAAACCCCCGAGTATCGATTTTGGAGAGATTTTCATAGACGCTGCCATTTCTCCCCCAATCACCCCCAGACAACCCCACAGAGGGACCCCCGAACGCCCCCGGGGAAAACTAATGCTAGAATTGAATTCGGCATCACCGAAAACCCCTGAGTAACGAGTTTGGAGCGCTTCCCATGGACTATGCCATTTCCCCCCCAGAATGACCCCCAGACAACCCCACAGAGGGACCCCCGAGCGCCCCCGGGTAATTCCAACGCCAGAATTGAATTCGGCATCCCCGAAAACCCCCGAGTAACGAGTTTGGAGTGATTTTCATGGACTATGCAATTCCCTCCCCCCCCAGAATGGCCCCCGGATACCCCCGTAGAGCCGCCCCCGAGCGCCCCCGGGTAATTCCAATCGAATCGAAGTTCGGCAGCCCCGAAAACCCCCGAGTAACGATTTTCGAGCGATTTTTCCGAATTTCCAGTCGTTCCTATAATGGTGCAAGTAATGATGCAATTGGAAAATGCATTTTCCGGCCCAGAAGGCATTTTTCAAAAAATGGCTAAACCAGACTATGTACAGTCGTTTCCTGGAACCTTCCTGAACATAATGCAGAAAACCGCATCTCGATATCTGCTGTGCCTAAAAATTTCCGCTATTCGGGCGATTTTGATCTAAATGCCCTGGACTATACCGCTATGTTGCTGCCATGTAGTAGCAAAGCACAACTATTTTACACGCAATTTAACAAATTCGTACTCAACATTAAACTTTAATTGGAGCAAATACTATGCAGACTTTTCACATTTTTTCATGTTATTTTATTATATACTACATCGTATTATATTTTATTTGAATATTTAAGTCCCTTTATAGAATATAAAACAATTTATGACAATTTGTGACTAATAACAGGTACGTTCGCATTGAACAATCAAGGAGGAGAAAATTTTCGAAACTCAATTTTACCTAGGATTATAATATAAAATATAATAGGTCCTTGCCTTTTGTCTTTAGTTTGCTAGTATACATAATGAAATTAATTCTGAATTTTGTGCTCGTTTTTAAGAAGAGCGTAAAATAAGAATGATGATATTTAACGCACTATTTGACCTTGGTAACACACCCTTAATACGAGATTCTGAGGGTAAGCAAATAATAAATCGTAGCACTAAAATTACAAATACCTCATCGACAATGATTTATCTTATTATATAGTCCGGGCGCAATCAGTCATCGACCGGGAAAATTTATTCGAATGGAATATTTTTGTGCCATCTTGTTCAAAATGTGCTCCTTTATAAGAAAGTAGAGTATGCCAGATGGAAATGTGGCCAGGAATTGTTTAAACAAAGTTTTTTTAAACAAATTAGAAAAATTGACTTTTTCATTTTGGAAAAAATGTTTTCGTATTTTTCACACCAAAAAGTTGATAGTTTTAGAGAAAAAAATTCTTGAAATCTCAAAAAATGCGAAATTTGTGATTTTCAAGAATTAAAAACTATATGAAAATTAACGTTTTTTATTGTAAGAAAACTGCATCTATTCTTTGAAGCTTTTACCACAATATACTGTTGATATATTTTGTTATCCTTTAGCTTAAGTGCTTGTTTTCTAATTGTGAAGACGTGTGCGCGCGATGTGCGCGCGCGCTCTCATGCCTGTCAACGTAGCTATAATATTATATAATAGCATATAAAATCCACAGGACACAAAATAGACCTCGACAACACCAGAACAGTAGCTAATATCGAGCATTATAGGTCAAGGATTACCAGAGAGGCCATAGAGATCGAAAAAAGACCAGTCAGGTAAGATCTAACAAGATTTTCACCAATTTCATTGAATCCGTAATATTTTAATTTTGCACATAGTAAAAGATGATTTATTGTGTCGAATGCTTTTGAATAATCGAGTAGTACCATAACTGTTACCTTTTGATTGTCACATGCAGTTATGATATCATCAATAATATGAGACAAGGGAGACCCTGTACTATGACCTTGCCTGAACCCAGATTGAAACTTAGATAATATATTATTTTCTATTGAAAATGTGAAAATTTGTTCAAACATAACTTTTTCTAAAATTTTGGATATTAAGGGCAAGATACTAAATGGTCTCAAATCAGAAATTGTAAGGGGATTATTATTTTTAGGTAAGGGTAAAACTATACCCTCCTTCCATAAATTGGGAAAATAACAACGTTCGATACAACAGTTAATGATATGTGTCATATACTTATCTATGAATGGACTACAATATTTTAACATTGAGGCACTAATTCCATCACTACCCCGGGCATTTGACTTTAAACTGTGCAATATTGTGTTAATCTGTTGTATTAGAGTTGTAGAATGCTATTTGCTCTTTGCCGTCATCTTTCAGAACAAAAACTGAGGAAAAGTACCTATTTACTTCGTCAGGATTTGCTATATTTTCAGGAACTTCTCCATAAGGTTTGTTCTGGATATTCATATTTTTTAATGTTTTAAAAGATTCTTTAGCATCATTTTTCATATGAATACTAATTAGATATGTTTTTTTCTCATTCCGAATAGCTGTTAAGGTTACGTTTACACGTACACACCACTTGCAGACTGTAGTTTCTAGCTGTTGGCTCTCGTCAGTGCAAGGTAGGCATGTGACGACCGGCAAGTGGTGTGTGACGGCTGGCAAGAGAGCTGCTTTAAGTAGGATCAGTCTTTCGGCTGGTGTTTGTTGCAATCGAAGCATTAGCGTTTTGATGATAATATGCAATTATTACACAACGCGCCAGACTTGTAACTTGTAATTCGGCGCTCGGCGAGGAACATAGCCCGGAGAGTAGCTGTTGGTTGCAGTCTGGTTACATTCCTTATAGCAAAATAAGGATTTTATAGAGGAGTTTGCGACTAAAAATATTATGTTCTTTCTTTTTGTTGGGTATTCTGCCACCTGCGTACCAGAAAAAACACACAAAATTAATTAGAAAAGTCAGATTTGACAGATATTTGGTACATAAAAGAGTTTAAGAAACATTCATTGTATACATTTAAAAATTTCCAAATTTAACTTTCTCGATGAAGAATATACAACATTCAAAAAAATCTTATATTGCTGGATGGAGAATTAAAAACCCTTTCAAATGAGCTATCATACGCACCCTCGTTCCACTTAAAATTGTTAAAGGGGTAGCTGTCACTCCGAGGGGGTTGAAGAGGGAGGTATAAAATTATGCTCAAAAAATGTCATTTTAAAATTCAAAGTTGACGTGTTTTAGGATTTTACTTATAAATTGTTAATTACATAGTTAACGAATTTATCAGTTACCTATGGGCCTCACTGTATATTTTTCATGAACTTAGTTGATTTTGATAATCAGGACGGCTATACTGACGCTGCGCCATTCCGAATTTTGACATCCGGATTCGAATTAGAGGTCTGAAAAACTTGACACATGTATTTTTCGACTGAAATCTTTATTTATTATCTTTCAAATTATGAAATTTTAAATATAATTTAAAATGTTTACGTAAAGGATTGAGATAATTTCTTCTCGGCGATTTATTCCGAAATATGATACATTTTTGTGCAACTTTCTTCTACTATGTTAAGAAGTTATTAGTTTAGTTATATTTCTATAAAAAGTTAGTTCTTTACATTCATTTCCTGCAATAAAACGAATGCAGTAGAAATTAATAAGAGTCCCAAAAGGCCGCGTATATTCTGATAGACATTTAGCCGTCCTGTGTCCCCTACAACGCAATAATATAAGAAACGATTCACATATTCGTCAACTCCACAACGTCCATCCAACAAAACACACATGTTTACGTTAACATCCAACACCGGATGCGTTTTTATGGGCGAACATTTGAAAAACCCGCGAATTATTTTCAGCCGAGTGCCTGCCGTATATCTGCGGTCATTATTCACCATACGTTCTTGCATCCTTTTTCTGAGATAAAATTCAAAGGAAGTTTCGTGTATGAAGTGTTACATAAAACCCGGACTGGTATTTCTTTTCGTTGAAATGAAATAAAATAATACATATTTTTGGAATTATGATTTATGATCCGGTCATAATATATGTTTACGATGTTCGTTTTTTATGAGAAGGGGCGAAGTAGTGTGTATATTTCACTACAGGAAGGATGTAGTTTCAAAAATTAATTGCCATAGTAAAGTTGCTGAAATAGCGCTTTCAAACATGAGTTTAATAATAAAAATCGTCGGTAATTGGACCGTAAAAATATCACGCTGAACGGCGGGAAAGTATAATTTGTACGTTTACAGATACAAAATAAAGAACAAAACCCATCCCGATTGTTATAACATGCCAAGTGGGGCATAAACTTATTGTTGTAAACGTGTTCTGTGCAGAATTAATTGAATTTAATCGTGAAAAGAAGGTGGTGAATATAAAGACAGTAGTGTAAAAGAAGATATTGAGTTGATATTAGAAACACATGCAAGCAGCGCACGGCTGCTTGGGAGCGGAAAAGATGCCAAAATAATGCTTTTCTGCAATTTGAAAATCAAAAGGAACGGCTTATTGAAATAAGTGTAAAAAATAAAAATATATATAATACTCCAGTCGAATTAGCATTTTGAAAAAAAAAATTCTAGGTATAAGCCAAGTCCAGGATGATGGTGAATGTAGGGCTTCTTAGGCTTCAATTTTTTTGCGTGGCAAAATTTGTTATTGACCAATTAAGGTGTGAGAAAATGGTTTTTTTGAGTTTTCGAAAAAACTATTGTTTTTAGAAAAAAAATGTGTTTCTTAAAAGTTGTGCGCCTTGAAAAAACCTACACAAAACGAGACCTATTTCATCAAAATAGGATAAGTTGTTTATGATTCATTGCAAATAAACCTCTTAAAATGGTTGTTTTTTCAATTGTCAATAAACAATAGAAAAACATGTTTCATATACTTCTTACCACAGGAAAAGAAGGCTCCTGTAGCATAGAAAAGGCACGAGAAAGCGGGAGCCATATGGTCGAATAGTTTTTGTACAATCAATTTGTTAATAACTTTTTGACTTTTTTAACGCATTGCGAAACATATTAATGGTACGATGACTACTCTCAATGTATTTTTGCTGTTAAAAATTCACTGAGTGTATTAAAAATATCGTTCCGTTGCTTAATTATTTATTATTTATGAAATTATGGGCGTAAGAGGATCATGGTATGCCCCTTTTCTCCTTTAGTTTTGAAGATAATTGATTGAAATTTAGGATATACTACATACATAATAAGCGGCAATTTTTGACATACAACCACCTCCAGTTTCGCCAGAAGTGACACTAACTTTCGATTTTTAAAGGGAAGAACCTGTATAGTATTGCATTTTTGAATTCTCCATAATTTTTTGAATCCAACGATGCCAAATAAGTGACATTTCAAACATCAATTTTTTTTTATAATATAATTTTTAGTTTTCCATTTAAGTGTGCCATGATGGTTCCGATTTATTCTAAATGACCCGTGTAATGCTACAAAAATCGAAATCCCGTTAAAAACACTAAATTGCGTGATTTATGAACAAATAAAATTCACCAAAATTGTTTCTAGGGCAAAACTCATTTTTTTTTAAATGGAACCATATCGGTACCGTGGTACCATTTATTAGTACTATCAAAGTTAGTGTCACGTCCGGCCAAACCAGAAGTGAAGAAAAATCAATTGTTTGTCAAAAAGTGCCACGTATTTGTATGTAGTATATTCTAAATTTCAATCAATCTTCTTCAAAACTAAAGGAGAAAAGGGGGGTATAACATGATCCTGTTACACCCGGTATACGAAAATGCAATTTTTTTTTCATTTATAAATTTCCAACAATTTCCAAGATTATTCTCAATTTTTCTCATATAATTCTGATAACAGTATTTCCTTAATTCCTTACATAGAGATCTTATTTGACAGAAATGAATGCAACCCTCTCTTTCTCTATACCGTTTATATTGTTTATGAATCCACTTTTTCTAATGAATTAAACTTTTTAATTCCGAGTTAAACCATACAGAAATAGAAGAAGATTTATATTTTTCACAGGTTTATCGCATTATACAAAATATCATAAAATTCCTCATTCCTCATTGTTAAAAACAGTTTCCCAGT
This sequence comes from Leptura quadrifasciata, assembly GCA_963675555.1. Lineage (NCBI taxonomy): Eukaryota > Metazoa > Arthropoda > Insecta > Coleoptera > Cerambycidae > Leptura > Leptura quadrifasciata. The sequence goes on from OY776675.1 coordinate 147,967,790, forward strand.
CTACGCCAGCAAAATAGTCGTTCATCGCAAGACAATCCCCAATCTTAAAATCATAATAATATTCTTCATAATCTAATTGAGAATAATCTTCTAATATTGGCAAATCAAAAATAACAGCTGAATGAAGAATACTATTTTCAAAGAGAAAATCAATTGGGATTTCAATATCTATATCCCTATAGCTTGAAAATATTAAATATAAATAGATACCTCCACCATTTGCAGCATAATTAATTTGATACAGATTATATATAATATCCGAATGTGTTCACTAAAGAAAGGGCTGGATAATTCCCTGAGCAATCCACTGTTAATTCAAAGTCGTCGTTATTCCATGTAACATTAGGTAAATTATAATCTCCGCACAACACCACTTTACAATTTATTAATTGATCAAAGTTTCTTCAACACTGTTCAGTTCAGTAGATCCAACTGGAATGTACACACGCCCAAACACGATATCATGGTTCTCCAACTTTACGAGAACAACAGTATGCTCCACGTTATTGTTTTTCACTAACACTTCATTAGCATAAAACTATTTTTTTATAGCAATTAAAACTCCGCCGCCACGTTTTAAAAAGAGTTAACTGAATCACGATCACGCCTAAATATATTATATATTTCAAGACCTAGTTCTGCATTCAGCAGTAGTCTTTGTTAAGCCATTAAGTTCAATTAAAATAATTATACTATAAACGCAGCAAGATACTGCTTGCTTTAATTCCACTAATTTAGTCCGTAAACTACCAATATTCTGATAATAAATTTGCTCTTTTCTTTATATTACAACAGAGATTTTTGCCATTATTCCTGTCAATGAGATAAGCTAGTTTCTTTGGTGAGAATTTCCTTTTTCAATTTGTGGGACACCTCTAACATATCTAATAAAGATGTTTTTCTCGCCCTTATCAATTACTTGCTTCAGTTCATCTTTTAATTTTCTCAAGTTTTCTCTTTGTTGCAATGTTAAATCCACTATTCTTGTTTAACTTTCTTTTACTCCACATCATAGAGTTTGAAAGGATAACTTTTAGAGAACTAATGCACTATTTTTATTTTTCATTCCTATTCTTACCACCTGCATGACCTTGATATCTGCATTGGCAATTTCTTTAAATATATTAGTTACTTCTTTTAAATCCGCTTCTGCTAAACTAGAACCACCATTTGCTGTCTCGGAGAAATTATGAATCAATAAATTATTCATTTGTTTTTGTCGTTCATATAATTCATTCACAACAAACTCATCATTGTATCATATTTGTGCCTGCAATTTAAGACTATCAACTTCCGTTTGTAATTTATTAATCATTTTGAAAAGTTTAGGGACTAATTTTATACCTTCCATACATTCATCGCAGTAGAATTTTAACACTCGTTTGCTTTTTAGCTCCATTACTTTTAGTTTCAAAGGTGAGAGATTTGAGCAGTCACAATACACTTGAGGTTCACAACTGTCAGTCTGTTATTTTATTCTCTGATCCATCACCTTTACATTTGGTACACTGCATAATTACGAAATTAATATCCACACATAGAACTTTTACAAAATTTTTAAAAGCCAGACCTGAGTATAAATTTTATTTATCAATTTGTTAGAAGTACACCAAATACTTTTTGCTTTATGAGATATGGTTTTTGTTTAGTAACGAAAAACAACTAAGGAACTATTCCATATGTAATTGAGCCTAGTTTGTGCATTTGTGATTAATCCTCAGGTTATATAAACATTCCGATTTAGTAACCCTGGTCACAAGCTATAATATGATACTAAAATTTCCAATTAAATTCCACTTTAAACCCACAATAATTCACTTTAAGGTACGAGAACATCAAATACACTACTTGATCCTTAAATTTACAATTACTATCATTACTATTTCAATATAATTAAAAATATTTAAATACTATATAGATGAGTAGAAAAGTGGCCACAACTTTAAATTCATAAACATCAAATATCTCCAATTTTTTTAATGGAAACCCCCATTTTTTTATTTTATCAAATTCTATGACAAAAAATATGGACAATTTACGTTACTTCCGTATACCTAACTACAACGATTTTTAATATATGTCATTATACAGGGTGCGCCAAAGTTCTGAATTTGGTCGATTACGGCTGTATTTGAAATGGTGGAAAGATATTGTCTATAGATTATTTTCTTGGGTTTCAATTCTGGATAACCAGAAAATATGTACAATTATACAGGGCATTCCGTTTTGGTTGGCCGAGCATCAACTCCGTTATTTTAAATGGAACATCCTATATTTTTTTCCTTTATCGAGTTACACATCTAATTATATTCATAACTCTATTAAGGTAAAATGAACCGTTTAACCGAAATAAAAGAGATTTTTTGACAAAAAGTGAGGTTTGCGGATAAGTTTTTGAGTACCTCCGATTTCATAGACAAGAGAGTTTTCAAAATTCTGCTTATACTGTTATGTTGAGCATATTAAGGGCTAGTAGGGTAGAAACGTTATTAACATTAATCTTATACAGAGTGCTGAAAAAATTGAGTTTATTTTTTCGCTAATAAAATATGCCGCAATTCAATTTTTTCAAATATGATGTACTATTTTCAGTTTTGTCATCCAATGAATTGTTAAATTATCTTTCCATTGATATATCATAGTAGATATTTATCTTTAGAGGTTGTATAGATATTAAGGTTAATTGTCTGGATCAGACTAATTGTGTAGTAGTACAAGCAGTTTTCCATAATGAATTATTAGTCTTCTGAAATATTGAACTGAATTATTATTTTTTTACTTAGAATTGTTGGACAAAGAATTGAAATTAATACCAGCACGTATGTAATAAAGAATTTACTCATAATAAAAAAAAACCATTTCGATCGAGACATATCTGAATCCTCTTCCTAAATGAATGACGCATTTCTTGCAGCATCTGCGGAGTAATGGATGCAAAGGCATGTCTGATCCTACTTTTCATGTCATCAACAATGGTAGGAGTGTCGCGATAAACTATATCTTTTACATAGCCCCATAAAAAAAAGTCCAAACCTGTCAGGTCGGGCGACCTTGCAGGCCATGCTATTGCTGCACCACGCCCTATCCACATATCATTGAAGTTACGATCTAACCATTCTCTGACATTTGCTGCAAAATGAGGCGGAGCTCCATCTTGTTGAAACCACATTTTTTGCCGTATATCAAGAGGAACGTTTTCTAGGACAACCGGCAATTCATTTTCCAAAAAATTGCGATATATTCTTCCATTTAAAGGTCCATTAAAGAAATGAGGTCCAATAACAATCGGCCCTACTACAGCACCCCATACATTTAATTCTGCTGGGAAACTGTTCTTAATAAATAAGGATTCACATCTGAATAATAATGAAAATCGTGTCTATTGACACAACCATTTTTGTGAAATGTAGCCTCATCAGAAAACAACAAACACCTTATGAAATTATTATCGAGCATAAAATTAGACCATTCACAAAAATTCACCCTGTTTAAAATATCATCCTCAAGTAATTCTTGATGTAATTGAATTTTGTAAGCATGGAATTTATTTTTCTTTACGATCCGCCTTACTATTGTCCCGCTTATGTCTAAATTATTGCTCAATTCTCTAGTACTGGTGGTAGGATATTCATTTTCCTCAGTCATTTTTCTTGTTGGATTTTCATGAGGTTTGTACTGCACTTCACCAGTTTCGATAAATCTGTCTCTAAGACTACTAAACGCAGGTTCTAAAGGGTGTCTCCTTTCAGGATATGTGGTTTTATAGACTCGGGGTGCTAAGAAGCTGTTCCTTGAGCACTCCCCCAGAATAAAAATCATGTCAACCATTTCTTCACTGGACGAATCAATAGACAAACAAAAACTAACGACAAGCTAGAATGTGCAAATACCTAATACGTTCCACTCCTGGCAAGCCCAGAATTACATAGCGGGTTACAATGCGAATGAATGAGATGGATTTATTCTAAGCTTTAAGATAAACAACGATAGATATAATTTGCAGCGATGTCAAGTTAATAACGGTGTCCGCACCATCGCCTCGGCGCGGAGCGGACAAACTCAACACGTGGCATAAACGGATGTATCACTTCTCTGTCTACATGAACCAACATGAGCAGTATGCTTTGAAGATTGTCGTACTAGCTCGTAAAAGTTGAGTTTGCACGACAAACATCAAGGCATACCGCCCAAGTTAAAATATTTATGTGATGTGATGTAAAATTATGTGAATTTCAGTCAGTCAGATATTTAACTTTAATATTTGTACAACACCTAAAGATAAATACCTACTATCATATATCAATGGAAAGATAATTTAATACTTCATTAGATGACAGAACTGAAAATAGTACGTCCCATTTGAAAAAAATTGAATGACTGCCTTTTTTATTAGCGAAAAAATAAACTCAATTTTTTCAGCACTCTGTATAAGATTAATGTTAATAACGTTTCTACCCTACTAGCCCTTAATATGCTCAACATAACAGTATAAGCAGAATTTTGAAAACGCTCTTGTCTATGAAATCAGAGGTACTCAAAAACTTATCCGCAAACCTCACTTTTTGTCAAAAAATTTCTTTTATTTCGTAAACGGTTCATTTTAAGTACCTACCACCTTAATAAAATTATGAATATAATTAGACGGGTAACTCGATAAAGGAAAAAAATATAGGGCGTTCCATTTAAAATAACGAATTTGATGCCCGGCCAACGAGAACGGAATATCCTGTATAATTGTACATATTTCCTAGTTATTCAGAATTGAAAACCAAGAAAATAATCTATAGACAATATCTTTCCACCATTTCAAATACAGCCGTAATAGACCAAATTCAGAACTTTGGCGCACCCTGTATGTACGGCTGGGTTGATGACTTGGGTTTATCAGGATATCTCGATACTTTGTCGCATTCTCCATAAATAGTTAATAAATTCAAATAATCTTCTTTGGAATAACCCAGACGAGCATTAATACAATTAAATTTATAAGGAACAACTACTAGTACACTATAAAATATTAAACTAACTTGACAGCTCTGCTACTACTTCTTTTGACAATAATTGTTTGCATGACTGACTAAGACTTAGATAAAGAATTCTTAAGTAACTATATTTTTAATATGACATCCTCCTTCGAGGAGGAAGAATTTTGGTCGCAACCTCCAAACGCTCTGTATAACAAATAATATTACACCGAATGACATCTCGTTAAAACGTACTTAAATATGCATTTTCTGCTCTATATACGAAGTGATTGAAATGCATCCGGTATTCATTGTCATTTCTTTACATAATCGTAGATTTGATTATCTAAAAATCATCCTGATTTGTTATTCTGATTAGATTCCCTCGTATAACATTATTTATAGCAATAGCATCTGTATATACTTTGTTATCCTTTTAAACTCGTTTGTTTTGCATGCATGTTTTGTATAATGACTGTAATTAAATATTCTTTTAAATTTATGCATGTCCCTCTTCTTGTACTATGTGTATCTGTACGGTTTTTTATATGTATATGCCTTCCTGTTTTGCAGTTATAGGCTTGTAAAACAGTGCTCTAATAAATAAATAAATACATAAATGGAAATAAATCAAACACATAAAAAAGGTCCTAACGTGACGTAAGTAATGAGGAGGCTATGAACCAGTCATAATATACTACTTAACAACAAAGGACGTTGATAAAGTATAAGTAGGTCCTTTGGACGGCGAATGTTTTCGCTTGATTGTGATTTCTATAACGCGAACGGCGGCGTTAAGTGATATATTACTACATTTTTATTACATACTGAAACGATGATCATAAAAAATATTTGGACATGTTTTATGCCCATAGTCACAAAATATACTGCGAGCTGTAAAATTTGACATTAAATTAAGCGATAGCCAAAGTCACTTGTTCTTGCTATTTTACACCACACCGTTATTAGGATACTATATTTTTTTTCTGAAGCGGCCGTAGCTGGATGAACAAAACATTGTTAAATCGTATATGGCTTTTCCAAAAGCATTAAGAATTAAACAGTTTCATCTTAACCCGTGTTCGTCCACTTGTATATATATTATTTTATTCTTATTCAATAATATATTTAAGCGCATTTTTCATAGTAACGTTTAGTGTCCCTTCTACTTGCCCAAGGAGCAAAGTGAGCCTGGACCAGAGCACAATATATTGTGTGTCTGCACGGTGTCGACACAAAGTTCAAAATTTGAGTCAGGATGGACACTGTATCCAAATGGTAATTTGTTATGGGTCATGTGTCGACACATTAATGAATATTGTGTCAAAATTGGCACTGCGTCCAATTTGAAACATTTTGGTTTTTGTGCCCAAAATATTTCTATGTTGAGCCTATTTGGAAACGCTAGACACAATTTTGATACATCATATCGACACCTTGGTCAAAATGTATTTAAAATGTGTCTAAAAATCGTGTACCCATCATGTTGCCGAAATACATGTTTCTATAAAGTTGAATTTTAGACATGTTCTTCCGTTTTGTGCATAAATTGTATGTGTGCACACTACCACATGTTAGCAGATCATTTTTGACAACAGCGTACTCTGGTTACATAAAGCATTTTGTAAAAATGCCAAAAGGAGTTAACAAGAAATCAAAAATTTACAACACAACAAATTAAAAAAATGTAAAAAAATGTTTACAAGAGAATCAAGCGAGGTTGTTAACTTATATAAAAGAGGTCAAGCAAACGCCATTTCTGTCTTTATTATCATTAAAACTACCATCAAATAACAAGATATCTGCTATTTAGTCTGGTCTAGACGGCCTCAGGAGTGATAGCGATGTTGCAAATGCCGATTTGCTGCTACCAATGAAAGCGATGCAGGAAATTCTTATGATGTAAGGCAAGATGAACATTCAAACACACTTTTCAATAAGCTAGATGGATCGGATGTTAATAATAGTTCTACCGATGATGAGATTGATCAAAAATTAGAAATGTCTTGTTCCTTTATAGAAAACCTAAAGATGTGGGCATTGTCATCTAATCTATCAGATCGTACGTTAAACCAACCTTCTAAAACTTCTTAAGCAATCTGGCCATAATTATTTACCCACAGACAGAACATTACTCGAAGCACCAAAGCAAATATGTCGAGTTCAAATGGGTTTCGGTGAGTACTAGTACAAAACTTGCAAAACACAGCTTGAAAACTTGCTTGTACGTTAATTTCGAACATTAGAGAAATGGATATATTATATTGAACTGAATTTTAATATCAATGGACTTCCAATAATAGTTCAAAATTCGAATGTTGGCATATTTTGTGCGTAATTAACAATATGCCGATGATAAAACCAATGGTTATTACTAAATATTTTGAAACAAGTAAATAGGCCGTCAGAAATAATTAATTAATGATTTGAGGTCGACTTTCGAGAAGTTTTTTCTCCATCAGATTTTATTGGATAGAATGATAGATTTAGGTGTAAATAACAAGAAAATCATAGTGCGTACGCACAGTTTTGGCTGGGAGATATATTTAAATGCACTTTTATGCAAAAAGTGCATTTTTTGCTATTTTTTCGGATTTTTCGATAATTTATCAAATATAATCGTTTAAAAATAATTAATATTGACTAGAAACTTTTTATTTTATTATCGCATAAACTTTATTGTGCATATAGTATTGTCACACCTAGCGCGAACTGTGAGGGAAACGTTATTTTAAATTAATAAAAACAGATGTAAACAATAACAACATTTAATTCAACAAATAAACGAAGAGACAAATATAACAAAGATACATAAAAATAATACCACACATTAATAAATGAAAATACAAACCAATCAATTCAAAGCTCTCGGGGGCGGCTCTCAGATCGGCAGGGCGGGCGTGTTTCCCCGCGCCCGAAAAACACACAGTCCCCGATATTCATTCACCTCATTATTTTAATACCTAAGATATATGATTACATAAACATTTTAATTGCGAGCAATGTCATTTTATTATGCTGGTAACCTTGCCTGCACAGCAGAAATGCTTGTTTATAAATATTACAAATATACTTGAAGAGCATCAAACCAAAATAATAATGTTTAATAATATTGATAAGGAACTTAGCCATGACATGCTTGTATTTTTACAATAATAATATTAATCGGGTGAATGAAGAATTAGGTTTGACAGTATATTATATAGTCATTTTTGACCATCCAGGTGCAATTTTTAGCCCTTGATTGCATCCAAAAGTGCATTCTATGCATGCATAAAAACAATAATTTTACTAATGCTTTAATATTAAATATATCTTGGGAAAAATTTATACTCGGGGGTTTTCATGGTCGCTGATTACGAATCTGATGTGAAAATTGGAAAATTCAAAATGGCTGACCAGAAATGGCGCGAAATTTAAATAAAAAATTGCTTTTTTCGCGCTTTTTTCACATAAAACGTAAAAAACATTATAATTGCATTTGAGAATTTCGTATTATAATTTCTTTTTTTTGCCCCGCTGACCCCTCTTTTCGCTCTCCCTCGTCTCCCTTTTACCATGTCTCTCTTAGCCCTTAAAAATTAATGCATTATATTTATGCTTACAAAAGAAGCTCTTGCAGTTGAAGTAATTTCATGAAAAAATAAAGTAAAAATAATTTTAAAAATATAGTTAATAAGAAATATAAAAAAGTCAATATTTATAGGATGTAGAATAAGATACAAAGTATTTTTTTTACTCCCTACATAGAAAATACTATTTTACTCCCTCATTTCAGGGAGCAAAGTAGTACTTTTCCTCCTTATACTTTGCCTCCCTAGGGAGGAAAATACTTTGGCTCCCTCTGGAAGCAAACAAGTAGAAACCTTAAACATAATATTTTTAGTCGCAAACTCCTCTATAAATCCTTATTTTACTATAAGGAAAGTAACCAGACTACAACCAAAGTTACAAATCTGGCGCGTTAAGTGTAATAATTGCATATTACCATCAAAACGCTAATGCTTCGATTGCAACAACCGCTAGATGGCGCCTGCTGGCTGTTTTACATGTCGCTATTGTAAAAATACCGGGATGTACTATAGTCAAAGGATCCTCATGTCGGTCGTTGCATACCTACCTTGCACTGACGAGAGCCAACAGCTCGAAACCGCAGTCTGCAAGTGGTGTGTGACGACTGCCAAGGGAACTCCTTTAAGTAGGATCAGTCTTTCGGCTGGTGTTTGTTGCAATCGAAGCATTAGCCTTTTGATGGTAATATGCAATTATTACACTTAACGCGCCAGATTTGTAACTTTGGTTGCAGCCTGGTTACTTTCCTTATAGTAAAATAAGGATTTATAGAGGAGTTTGCGACTAAAAATATTATGTTTAATATTCCGCCCTCTAAAAGCACATTTGAACTAAGTAGAAACCTTAGCAACGTTCCATGTACTTTGATTTTTAACAATATTTACTTATCTAAATACCTATTATGACATTTTGACATATTTGGTTTTTTGATTGTCATGCATAAGAAAATATAATAAAATATATGTAAAACCAATGTAAAACACTGTAAATGGTCGTAGAAAAAATCATATGTATTACACAGGAGCAAAGTGCCATTTCCTCTCTTGGATATTGATCATCACTATCAAACTACAAGTTTTGATGGAGGTTCACCATCTGAAGAGTCACTGCTATCTTCACGTACATCATTGTTGTCAATGTACTCTGGTTTCTTCGACATCCTTAAAACAAGAAGGTTGCACTTCAACTTCTATTATTTCAGATTCAGCTGATTCTGGAGGTATGAACTCATCAATTAGTTCGCTATTTAAGCAATCATTCCCCTTACATTTTTTGCAATGTTTATTGCACTTTAATCCAAGATTTCTGCAGCCACATCTGTTTGTGCAATTATTTTTGCACGAACTTATGAAGTTTTTCAGTAAACTTTCAGGAATCATGGGCTGGTCAGAGAATACTGGTTCTAAAATATTTTCAACAACATTTCTTCTCCAATTCCAGCAGTAAGGGTCAATACTTTACTACAATTTATGAAAATAATTTTTGTATATTTAAAAAGAAGGGCTGTAAGAGACATTGGAAAAGGGTGCATAAAATGCACTTTTGGATGCAATCAAGGACTATAAATTGTATCTAGAGGATCAAAAATGACTCTATATGTACAATAAAGTTTATGTGATAATAAAATAAAAAGTGTCCAGTAATATGCAATTATTACACTTAACGCGCCAGACTCGTAACTTATAAGTCAGCGCTCGGCGGGGCACATAGCCCGGAGAGTAGCTGTTGATTGCAGTCTGGTTACGTTACTTATAGTAAAATAAGGATTTTATAGAGAAGTTTGCGACTAAAAATATTATGTTTTAATATTCCACCCTCTAAAAGTACATTTGAAATAAGAAACATGTTTGTCACATATTGGCTTCATAACAGTAACATTTCGTAAACATGCGACACATTTTAGATACATATGCACATAGTGGTCCCATCACAGTACTGTTTTGGAAACCAGTTACAGGCTTAAGTCACATATAAGCCCTATATTGGAAATAGTTATAGACAAATTTTGGAATCAAGTTAGTATACATTTTCATCAACACTTTGGGCATATATCGTGCACAGTGGGGACAGTTTCGAAACTGTGCTTATAAAATGTGTCGTGTCCAAAAAACATGTTTCGATACAGTGTCGACATATTGCCTATAATGTGGCCTTCAATGACCTTTGGGTGTGTTTCTTTATTCTATTTTGAGATATTCTTCTGGTCCCAGCATTATGTTTCCATACGGACCAGTTCATTCCTGCATAAAGTTATATTAATATGACCCAATAGAATTAAGAAAAAATATTGGTGAAATGTGATGAACTATTAAATTTTAAATAGAACTTGTATATAATAAAGTATCTTACGTTAAGTTGTTATCCGCCTTGGTATAGTTCAGAAACGCAATAAAAGAAAATCAATTATTTCGTCACGAAAAGCTTTTTATCATTTTGCATTATCATGAAACAATGATAACAAAGTGATGGTTAGTGTTTACTTTTACTGCTTTAATTGCTATCAGGTGATAAATGGATCTTGAGGGTTTTATACTGTACAGTAATAAAACATTTTAAATATCTATGGATTATCAAAGAAAAGTGCGAAATATCATACAAAGTTACTAAGATTGGTAAATAAAACATATTATAATTATTAAAATTATAATTATATATTATAAAATAATTGTATTATTTTCAATACGGCTTCACAAATATAAATTGCTACTGTGTGCTTTGATATAAAATCAAATCTGAATTAACTCGACTTACCTACTACTATTATCACTATTATTGTTATTGTTACTTATGTTGTCCTGTAATTGGAATATTCTGTTGGGCAATAAAAACTATATTATTATCTATTATTATATGTGTAATTTATTTATTTATTTATTTATAATAGTACACTCTTCTACAGGTAAAAAGAACCCAATTACAGAACAGGAAGATAAGAAAAAAACAAAAACACTAATAAATAAGCTCTATACAATAAGAAAGATAAAAGATAAAATATTAAACATGTCAAAATATCAACTATGCATTAATAGAACAAGAACATAGATTAAGTACGATTATATACAACATAAAGACGGTTAAAATAAATACAAAAACTATACAGGACTCTACAAAATACTAAGAAAAAACAAAGTAAAAGAACAAAGCTCATTTTAAATAATACATTCTAATATCATTGAGACTGCAACTAAATATGTCAAGACGGCTACCATTAGCATTACAGATTTGGCACACTGTATAAAGCGGGGAGTGTTTAAGAACATTAGTACGAGATGTTGACAGATAAGAAGTTAGGCTATTCCTTGAGTTTACCCTGGGTACCATAAAATTTAATTTAGCCAATAATTCTTGGCAATCAATAATATTATGTATTATTTTAAAAAGGAATGCCTGAGAAAAATATTTACGCCTACTCTCAAGACTTGTCATGCCATGTTTATGAAGCAGCTCCTCTTGCGGAACACCTAAGGGTGGGTAAACACCGTCCGATTTAAAACTAAGGAATTTTAAAAATCGACGTTGGACTGATTCCAAATTATTGATATAAGTGATGTAATATAGGGACCATACAAAAGAAGCGTACTCGAGCTTAGATCTAATAAAGGTAAAATAGACAGATTTAATTGCGTCTAACCGAGTAAAATCACGACAATTTCGCACCAAAAACCCATACATCTTACTGACTTCTAAGGTAATGGTGTCAACGTGAGCGGCAGAAGAAAGCTTGGTATTAAAAATTACACCAAGATCGCGAAAGGTGGAGGGGCGGTTCAGATTGACATTATCTAGGTTGTAATCAAAACTTATATGCGTGGATTTTGTAGAAAAAGACATGACATTGCATTTGCTGACATTTAATGACAACTTTTGTTCCTGACACCAAACTTTTACACTGTCTAAGTTCCTTTGAAGACGCAGACAATCATTGAGGCTGTTAACGTTATCATAAATCTTTAAATCATCCGCATAAATAAGACAATTCACATCCAACACATCTACAATATCGTTTATAAAAATAATAAACAACAGGGGGCCAAGGATGGACCCCTGTGGAACTCCAGATGTTACGATATATTCAGCAGACTTAGAACCATTGGATACAACATATTGAGTCCTGTCATATAGGTATGACCTAAAAAGATTTAATAGGGAATCAGATAAGCCGAATAAATGCAGTTTGTGAAGTAGCATGCTAAAATCGAGTCTATCGAATGCTTTCGAAAAATCTGTGTAAATAACATCAGTTTGTGTCTGCGAGTCTATAGATTCAGCTATAAATTGAGTAACACAGATCAGATTAGTTGCAGTAGATCGGCCCTTCATAAAGCCGTGTTGATAGACTGAGATTTTGTTGGACACATGATGGTATAGAAAATCATGTAGCAAGATTTACAAAACTTTACAACAATTGCAGATAATGGATATAGGTCTAAAATTGCTAATATCAAACTTATTATCTTTTTTATATATAGGACATACCTTCGACCGTTTCCATAATACAGGCAACTCACAATTACGAATGCACGTATTGAATATAACTTTTAGAGGGAACGCCAGAATGTGAGCATAGTCCTTCAGCAGAAAAGCAGGTATTCCGTCAGGACCAGTAGTCAATTTGGGTTTGAGTCTTTTTAAGGCAGCCGCAATTTCACTCTCATCAAATTCATGTAGGTGAATAGTTGAGTCTACGATTTGCTCATTCAGGGATTGGTTAGTAGACTTAGATGATGGTAAAAATGATTTACAGAAAAAATCGGCGAAAGCGTTTGAAACTTCGTTAGAATCCACAAGCTGTCTCCCGTTGTAAGACATTTGAGAAGATATGCTAGGCGATCTCTTTCTACCTTAATAAAAGACCAAAATTTGCTGGGATCATTTTTAATATTTATTTCAGTTGCTCTTATATAATCCTTGTAAGATGCATCAACGTCTGATTTTATTTTAGATCTCATTGTTTTAAAATCATTTAAAGTCCTCAGATCATCATACTTATTATAATCACGCCAGTATTTGGCTTTTAGCTTGATATTCCTTATTATCTGAGAGTTAAACCAAGGAGGATATCTATTCTTTTTTGCAGCGGGAAATCTGGGTACACAAAGGTCAAAAATGAAATAAAGTTTATCATAGAAGTGAGAAGTCATATCTTCAAGATTGGAACAAGTTACAAGAAATTGCCAGTCAATACCGGCAATTAAATCATATAGCAATGAAAAATTTGCTTTACGAAAATTATAACAGTAATCACTATTATATGAGGGTGTATTTTCTTATTAATATGATCCTTCAACTGAAGAATGACATGCAAGGCCGGATGATGAATATCCTCATTAACAAACGGACCGATAGACCGATCAACGCTGCAATTTTTGTCATAGAGAACTAAATCAAGTAGTGTGCCGTTGTCGTTAAAAATTAAATTATGTTGGGTGAGATTGAAAAAATTTAAAAAATTGTTTAATGCAAAAATTTGTCGGTCCCTCTGGGAGCCCTCTAGATAAACTGCATAATTAGATATGTTAAAATCACCGATAATAAGTAGGTCAGATCCAAACAGACATTCAAATGATTCCATGATCTCAAAAAGTCTTTCGTATTCTGCAACTGTAGAGTTCGGTGGAATGTACAATACCACAATATAAATCGGACACCTGTCAGATATAACCTTTACACATAAAAAGTCTACAAACGGTAAGTCATTGAGATTGGCAGGAGGATATATCAAAGTTGAAATTAAACTACCATGTACCACCAGTAATACGCCTCCGCCGTTGGTGCAATTGTAATGATACCAATATATCTAAACTGCAGCTACTTCAGAATAGGCGCATGCGATTCATTTTAAAATGCAATGGATTATTTTTATACAAACTTTACAATAATTTACTACCAACATATTTGTCAGCAATTCACTAGATTTATTGTTAAGCATTGGATAACTAAATTGTATCAGAATAACTAAAAAAAAAAGAGGTTGGTTCTAAATAGCATAATGAATATGTATTATTAATTTTAATTGGTGGCAGTATGCTTTCTTGTGGCATGAAATAACTGCTGTGCTAAATAAAGATTGTCTTTTATTATTATAAATAAAATACTTGTAAAGCATGCCCTAGCAGCACCGACATTTGAACTAGGCTATATTAAACATACACATTTTAATAGAAATCCAATTGACTGATAATATTTACAAAGCAATGTTGAAAAAATAAACATTTCTGATTATATTTTTTCAACTTGGCATGTTATACCTACAGTTTAGCTGTAGAAAATAACACAAATTTAATTAAATAAACAGAGTTACCGTGTCAAACATAAATTTGAAAATACATCGTGTATTTTGTGGAGTTTTACCACGTATTAAACGCAAATATTGACTTAACGATTTTGGGTTATAGGTCGTTTTGAATTTAAATATCGACTAGGGTCACGCCCAGTAAGTCAAAGATGAACCAACACCCTCACATCCGTGCTTTCAAAGAAGATTGGCATTTTATCTGCGTTTTACTAGAATTCGACCATAAAATGCGCCTCATAGAAAGTAAAAACCAAGGAGAGGAATAATAAAAAGTATACTAAGGGCGTCGTAAATTTGGTTGGTGTTGGTTTAACAATAGGTTATAGTATCATTTTTATTACGCAATCGTTTTTATTTACTTGGATTCTGACACCGCCTTAAAAATTATGTCTTGGAATGCACTATCTCTATCTTGTGTTATCATAACTTGCATTAAAAAAAAATTCGTTTCTTCGACACTGCGCTTTGAAGCTACTGTAGTTTTCATATAATGTGTCCAGCAGGGAGCTTCACGATCCATATCTCGAAAATTACTGAACGAATTTTTGTAAAATTAAGTATGTATAATAAACAGTGCATGATCTATCCAACTAAAATATTTTGACACTTCTGTCACTTCCGTTTATACCGGAAGTAGATGTCAACTTTCTTATTTTAAATAGAACACCCATATTTTTATTGATAGTTTACAAAATTTTAAGTAAGTAAGTAGTACTTTATTCATTAATGAAGTTTATATATACAGGAAGTATTTATACAGTATGTCCCCGGATTGAGTTTGCGATATGTGTAATATACAAAAAAAAGTAGGCCACAAATGGGCCCTTTCCACCTTCCCCCTGACGTCCCTCAACCGTTTACTGCTACTCGACCTCCTACTCTCTCCTGAAACCTTCCTGGTGTTCCAATGAAGGTCAGGACGTGTTTCCATTCGAGAGAGTCCATTTTCTCTTTTAGGAGCGTCATGGCACCGAAGAGTTCATACCTCAGGCACCCGAACGCTTCACATTGTCCCAAGAAGTGAAGCGATGTTTCTTCATCTTTTCCGCATCTTGGACAGGTGGGATCTTCCTCAACCCTTATCAGTGTTGGTGTCTACTGAGCCTGCAGTGACCGATTAGGAGTCCGACCAATTGGTTCAGTTCTCCGGCTTCAAGCTGTCCTTGACTTGTTCGGCCCCGTTACGAAGTCTCGAGTCTGTCGGCAGCCACTGCTCAGCCTCCAATGTTTCCTCAATGTTGCATGTGCACACTCATTAAAGGCCGTAGTAACATATTCCCTTGTAATTCCCAACATGGGCTCCGGCCCAAGACAGGGCTCCCTGGCTCCGAGCCTAGCCAATTCATCGGCTCTCTCGTTTCCCGAGATCCCGGTATGCTCCGGAACCCATATCAGACTCACTTCCTTGTGCCTGGCAAGTTCCTCTAGGGATCCCCATACTCCTGGACGAGGGACCTCGTCCTGGGAGAGCAGATTGCCCGAAGTGCTGCCTGGTTGTTGGAACAGATACTAATTTTTACGGAAAGATCAGTACAGTGATATATTTTCTTCTTAGCTTAACTCGGCGAGTTAGATTCCATTTGAACTGAAATTTGGTAAAAATCTAATTTTAGGTCAAGCAGACTGCAGAAAATAAAAACCGTACTAATTTTTTTTAGCATATAACACCTATCGCAAACTCAATCCGGGATGCACTGTATAGTATACCACTGCTTGGACTCCTAATTATTACTTAACCGATGATTGTGAACCCGTCTGAAAGTCACATAAGTCGTGAACCAATCCTTATTGAAGTGTAATTTTTTTGAAAATAATATGTCCCCTTTGCTTCTGTTTATGCAAGTATTTTAGTATGTAAATTACTTGTATAATTGTTAACAAAACGTAATAGTTTAGGGTAATATTTAATCCGATTTACGCATATTTGCCTAAAATATGAAATGTAAGGGAAACATTACTGAAGGTCTATAGGAAGCAGCTTTCTATCTCCCTCGATAAACATACGAATTCCTGCGAACTGTAAACTAAAAACAAACTTGAAGCGTGGAAATGTCTGAAACTTAAAAATTCTTATAGTCACTTCGCTTCGAACTACATACTTATTCCATAAAGATTACAAGAGCGCGTGTGTAAGACCATATGTGTGACAGAGGGATCTTGAAAATCTTTCATCAAGAAAGATTATTCCCAATACTTTCCCTTAAGCACTAAAAGTTTTTGAATACAACGTATCTAATTCAATCGGATCTCTTACTTGTTTACTTCCGCAGAAGGATAACATTGTTAAGGACCCTTTTCTTAATTTCGTCCTTAATACTCTTGACTGCTACCCGCTACATGAATATAACCAACCTGCATCTCTATTCAATACTGACGTGATTTGATTAAAAGTTTTATTCGGTCTTGAAATTTTTAAAGTCGGGTCGGTAATCAGGATAACCATATTACCGACGAAGTCAATTAGACGGGTATGAATATTAAAGACCTGCCCTCTACTATATCATCTCCGATGAGACTAATTTATGCGCCGCAGTCTTAATTAAAAACATTTTCAAATCCGATTTGCGAATGGACCCTTCGCAAAAAACCACTTCATTCATTACAATTTCCGTGATATCCATATTCAGCAAATAGTCCAGTTAAATTAAACTCTTTTACTACGGAATATAATGCGCCAAAAAGGCAGAATTTTCATGATTACTTATATGATCACAAATGTAGGCAATTATGTATTGATTGATTGTGTATAAGTTTTCTTAAATGTTGGACTGAATTTCAATTTTTATCCTCACCAGATGATGTTCACGTGGTTGATGAAATCCCGACGTACGTATCGTTTGCTTCAGTTACAAGAGATGTAGCTATCTCGTGATAGTGAATGTCCTGAATTACTTAAATAAATCAAATTTGATGAAATATGAATTCTACAGATTATAATTTCTAATAGTTAAAGTGTAAACGAACTTAATTGAAATCGTATAAAAACTAAAAGCCGGCAAAAACAGTCGGAATATCTTTATTGTACATGGGCGGAGGTAAATAAAAATACTTGTCATAAGACAATGATAAGATTTTCGGGCGTTATTATATTCTCCTCTGTTTCAAATGGTCTCCAGAAAGCCATGGTAAATTAGTAAATAATTAAAATATTTTACATTTTATACAGTAGTAAATATTTATAAATATGAACAATAACTAACTAAACTCTTGCGCTTGATATTATAACAGGTATTTACGCACTGCACTGGCACATTGACAGCACATCTCATAAGTCCACCATTGACTACTGAGAAGCGATTTGCGAGTTTTTTTATGCTAGTAGGCCTGTCCGTTTTGTTATCTTTAAACCAGTGCAGTCGTAGATGGTTCATTTAGGCTGATTACATTGCCAGTCTCTGACTCGCTAGCACAGTTTCAACTACCATTCGAATCTCGATACCATTGCTAAATATATAGGACAAAATATCAAGTTCAGTGCGCACGGTCCTGTGCTTTAACACTGACCAGTTTTAATTATCATCGTATAAAGTACAACAAATATACTAAATATATTAAATGAAATGTTCCACGGAAATCCTGAAATAATGGTATATTGAAGAAAAGGTTATAATATGTAATGCAGGAACCAAAACCAAAATGATCGGCTCGAAGGACCATGTAATATTTTTAAATAGTCGTTAGTGAATAGTTGTATTTTTTGCTAATTCGGTTTTTCTAGGTTCGTACAGAAGTGAAATAGCACGGACAATAACTAGACGGTTGGATTCAGATTACGTAAAGAGGATTCCGTGTATGACGTGTAAGTGTCTAATGCCCGAGTTTTCTACCCCGTCGTTTGAGCAGTGCGACAAAATAAATAAATAGGTATCCTCATATTTAAGTAGACATGTATTATTCTTTCCTATTATTTGGATTTTCTACTACATGTATTATTATCCTCTTCAAAAACAAATCATCGAATCTACAAAATAATAGAATTATTGGAAAAAAGCCTCTGCGCCCGTGACGTTTACGTCAAAGGAACAGAGGTTATGTTTTACAAATAATATAAATCGGAATAAACACAGAAATAATGTATTTTACTGACGTTTCGGAAAGTACTCTCTTTCCGTTTTCAAAGCTTTTTTTGGAAGAACTCTTATTTTGCTGTATATGTCAAATACGTATTTAATCTTAAAGCTGTGTATTTGACATACAAGCAAGTGAGATATAACGTACAAGAAAACCTAGTCAAAACAATGAAACAATGTTTGACACTACTGTTGTTAAAGGGTAATACTGTTATGTGCGCTGCCTCTTAAGATATTCGACAAGGGGCCAGAAACGCCGCGAAGGATAGACTGGAGCGTTCGAGAAGAAAGCACCTCAGTATATGAGGTGTGGATGCCGCTCACGGAGGACAGTTATATATTATACGAACAAGTGAACAAACAAAATTAGAACAGTAATAAGTTATGAATTGTATAAATGTCTGTAATTGTACTTAGTGTATTATAATAGCGATCAATTATTGTAATTAAGTATTAAATAAAGTAGTGGTTAGTGAAAAGTCTTGTTGCAATTTATTGAACCTGCGTACAGAGCGTTTATTGGAGATTATAAACACGTAACAATACTAAAAGAGATTCCATAGTTTAAATCGATCTTCTTTCTTTTAATTTTAATTCAAACAGCTTTAAGTCAGTTTATGTTTAGTCAACAAAATGTTTATGTATTGATATGATATCTACCTGAAATGTTTCATAATAACGTTTATTTGTTTCAAAATATCAGAAGTATTAAAGTTGCAAAATCGTTAATATTCATAAATTCTGATGGTCATGTCATTTTGATAGTTTGATGTTTATAATTAGTTATGTCACTTCTAACAATTTTAGGTTAAGTCATTTTGACGGTCTAGTAGATATCTCAGGCTGGCAATTTGAGGTTATGCCCAGTGTCAATTAACGGGGGTTTTAAAATTATTGAAAATTTTAGTGATGGTGTTTTATTTTTAAAAAAGAGGGTCGTTTAAAAAAGCAGAACTAGGGAGAATAACAATTTTTAATTTTGAAAAGACAAAAAATTTTGATAATTTTAAGAGGAGAATGAGTATTATGGGATATGAGATATTTTTAGATGATTATGAAGGAGATTCTGAAATAAATTGATTTGGAAGTAAGAAGATTTGGAGGGTAAATTGAAAGTAGGTGAAAGAAAAATAGCAGATTGAGAAAAAGGAAATATATTACGAAGTATAGAAATAGCAGACGAGAAGAAAAGAAACATACTACGAATTTTGGATCCAATTATAGAAAGCCAAGTACACTAAATTTTAAATTTGTTTTAATTTTTGATTTTATGTGCCAATACAAATTTGAATTACATCGTCTTTCACTTGGGGCATTCCTTGAATTATGGTTTGTATATGTTGCTAGAACCGACTCCTGTTTTGTTAGTTGAAATAAATTTATTTGCTATTTAATTTCTTATCATACGTATTATAGCAGTATATTTCGATCAGAAAATTAAATAAATAGATTAATTGACACAGACAACATGATAAAATGTATAAAGTATCAGTTAATATTCCAAGTAAGGCAAATAAATCCCTGTACGAACGGGCAGTATGTTTAAAAAACATAGTCCTTTTTTTGCATAATCAGTAGATAAGCCATTTTGCTGTAATAAAGAACACAGAATACCATAATTGAATAATGATTATACATGTGCAATGTGATAAGTTTGAAGTTATTTTACACTAATACAACATTTTATTCATCAAGTCCTCAATATGTTCTAACCAATTTAATTTACTATCAATAGTGTACCTAATAATTTTGCTGATTGGTTATTTCTCATAGTTAAATTATCGATTATTACTAATGAGCTATGATCTGAAGTGTTACTGGCCAACAAGATTTGAGTTTTTGTCCCATTAATTTTGAACCTTAATCGTTAACAACACCTGTTGCAAATGTTTTCCATTAAAAGATTTCTTGAGGCGTTCTAACAAAATGTTATTAATTTTCCATTTATCAACTTTGTTTCATTCCGTATGTGGTTTAAACAAAATAATATAACAAAAGGCAACATTTTTATTCTCATGTATTTCAAGCTTGGGCTGTGTACCTAACCCAGGTCATATTTACTTAAAACAATACTTCTCAGGACTAACAGAGCCCTATATCAAGATATGAGACTGATACTGCCATTAAGGGAGCTACTAATCCTAAGATCACGAGCAATAAACGCTAAAACGTTAAATATGTGTGTCCCTTAGTCTTCTCTAAGAGAAATACAAACATTACAAAACATAAACCTTCATCATTGCCGCTACTAGCTAGACGGAAATTGGACTTGTTCTCCTCGGGGCTCGAAAGTTGAAATGCTATCGTAATACAACAATGATTGACGATATTATACATAGAGACCAGCTTTTGACTTTAGTTTCGGCAGTTATTACATTGGTGTTTAAAATGAAAATTCAGCGGATGCGTTAGTCATTTTGTAAATTAACGTATGCGATAGACAAATGTTTATCATTGGCACTCGATTACCTTGCAGCTTTAGTTAGAATCTTCATATTTTAATACATAAAGAATATTTAAATATACGAGTTTCTTGAAGGAAAAACATTCCTTAATGTGAATGGGATTTTAAGGACAAAAATTACAACACTGGAAATTATTATTATACATATTCAATACAGTTATACAAACAGTACAGTCTTTATAGTTAACGTGTTTTATATAGTTTAACTAGTTTATAAAATTGGGTTTTAAATACAATTTTAATATGATGTAAAACTGTAGTTGAAATAGTGTTTTATTATATATTAGAAATGCTGAAATGCATCTGAACCCCAATTTACTTAACTTACTAAACTATAGAAAACATTATTAATATACTTATTTCAGCGGCTTGTATACCAGTGTATGTATGGAAGCTTTGTAATCTTAGGCGAGGGTTGTGTAGTGGATATACCATCCTTCGGAGGGGAGGTAAAGCCGTCGGTCCCTTGCCTATTAAATGTTAGGCAAGTAAAAGATCCCTACTCTTCGAAAGAGAAGAGGTTAGGCAAAATTCCTGGTTGGGGGTAGCCCGTCTACAGACGTCGATGTTAGGTCTCGGTAGCGGAAATAGGCCGACGTTAAATAAATACTTACTTAATTGTACGTTAAATGCATTAGTACAGTCCACGTTTCCTAATATGTCAGATTCTTGTCTGATCCATGTTTACCTTTCCAATGGTCTTGAATAAAAAATTCTGCAAAATGAACCTCAATAAAGGATTTTGATCCAGAACTGTCAGCTTATCTACTATATTCTTTCGTTTGATAGCCCAATTCATAAGTATCAATAACTTTCGAGTTTTTGATTGCAATCAAATATCATCAGTTGTTGCCTATTTTGAATTTTTAGATTTTAATGGATCCAGTAATACTATCAGCATTAATAATCTGATAATTAGCTTATGAAAATCAGTTCACTCATTTAATTCTTCTTCTTCAAGTGCTGTATTCATGTTTTGAGGTAGGAGACCTTCTCGCGCATACTTATTCAAAAATATAAGATATTTATAGTTTATCGCCACATTGTCATCTAAACGGTACCGTTTGAGATACTGTACTAGGCAATATATGCATGGTGGTAGCATTGCTTGTTTTTGTTTTTTTTAACCGCCTTCCACGTCACCTGAATAACTCTCTTAAGTCTAAGACATCTAGATTTGTCTGAGTAAAGAAGACGAGGCCCTACAGTTTATAGTGGAATCCGAACCACTTCCTGAGGCTAATTTTGCAATTGAAAATTATTTCGCAGTATGTGGATCTCGCACCCACCGCGCTAGGTATGCTCAAAGAGAAAGCTAGGCACGCTAACCACTGAGCTACTGTCCCCCATCCATGAAGTTATGAACCCGATGCCTCTGATACCTCAGAACACACCAACCCTAACTCTGACAGGTAATAAAGTAACATGATACACCAAAATTTACCAATGGACCTATTGGATTTCTTTGTTGAGAACTATTCAAACATATTGACTCAAATCGATGCAGTAGAATCCTTGATCCGCAAGCGACCCAGCGGATTAGGTTTACTTGCTGTTTATTTGTAAGGGGCTGTGATGTTTGGCTTTTCACATACATCAATTTTTCACGACTTTGTTTTCTAGATTAAAATACAATACGTATACGTCTCAAGTGTTTACCTCTTACATCCCATTGTAAAGGAAACTTCCATATCTTTAGACGGTGTCCTTATGAACTTGTTTACTTTAACATCATAAAACTGGCTAGCTTCAACGACCAAAACCACAGCTTTTAACAAACTTAACTTATGCTGGGAGCATAAAGTTTTAGATCTATCAAAATGATGGTTCCTTATTTTCTATTGAAAAACTGTATTTTTGGTTGCTTATTATACTGCACCAATTATTACTGTTTAATAGTTGAACATAAAATTGCTTAATTTTGGAAAAACAAATAAGAATTATTTGAACAATCCAGGTCATTATTATACAAGAGACTTCGTTATTTTTACCCTTATAATTTAAAAGATAATATAGCCAGTTTTTTGCACTGTTAATGAAATGAAACAATTTATGATGAGCAGTTAGATGTGCATATAACTATTATGTACTATGTTGTAATTGGAATGTGAATTTTGTTGAGTTTATGAAACGAGATGAGATGAGATGAGATAAGATGAGATGAGTTGAAATGAAAATATTTACACATTGCATGTCAAACACATTACCTTCCTTTGCCTGACACGGTCGGATAATACTAGCGACATAGACAATAAATGCTGTTAGATTAATCGACATTTTGTTTTTGTTGTATATTCATTTCTTTGGAAGTTCCATATGTTGGTATCTTCTTCAGAATATTTTGTGCGTTCAAGCTACAATTTTTTCGTATTTATATCAAAATATACAAATATAGCATTATTTTGATAAACCCTGCATGCTAACATGCACACTACTAATAGGTTGTTAGCCATCTTGTATTAATTTAAGGCTTTTGTATTGTTTATTGACCTTATTTTGTTCATGTTTAAATTTTACTTCCAGGTCCAATGGAAGTACAGTAACGCAAATTTTTTGTTTTATTTGAATAGTCTTAAAATGTCATGAAACGTCGAGATTTTAAATTTTAGCAAAAAAAATTCTGTCTATCGGTCTCTCTGTAACTTTTTCTGTGCGCACGTTTACTCTGGAACTCTGTTAGTGGATATATGATAATATTGAGATACCTAGATAGATTAGTGGTGAGAGGAAAGTGAATCCTCTCATATGGCTAATTGCTACTATACACCATAGATGTCTCCATGGCGCATAGGGACTTGCGATTCTGCAAGTACCTGAGAGCGGCGGCCTTTTAGTCCTAGGTGGACGTAACCTACTGTTATAATATATGATTTGCAGGAAACAACTACTCAGCGGGCAAATACCACGACGTGCATTGAATTGCACCTTATAAATCATGAAAGAATCGTAACCAATATCATTTGTCAATTCTCCGACCGGACATAGACTGGTTTCGAACTTATTAGTTCTCATCAGTATGCCATAGGTCATGGAACAGACAAACGATAGTGGCCAACCCACTAGTTTCACACAAACTATAGTGAATTGAGTAGTGGTGAGACTTAAGTGAATCCTCTTATATGGTCGGGGTATTTGCCCGCTGAGTAGTTGTTTCCTGTAAATCATATATTATAACCTAGATAGATGTTACTAACTTAATTAAGAAAAATATTATGTTTATATTACCGACGTTTAATCAGAGACGCTAAAGTAATATGTGCGAAATAGCCAAATACTGTAAAGTAAGATAGTAATCTGCAAACTAAATTATAAAATCTGTTCTATTCACGTGCATCCGAGTGAACATCTACAGGAGAAAGTTCTGCCGAAATTCTATGAGATTCCATGAAACTTTGCAAAGTTTTACGAAATTTTTAGAAATTCCTTTTAAGAGTTTTTATGAAACTACGAAATTTTCCGTTGAGAAAATTGACGAATTTTTTGGGAAAATTTTCCGAAATTTTAAGAGATTGAAATCCTAGAATTCTTCATTTCTACTGGAGTAGAAATAATAATTACTTATATCAAACGTCCTAATTTTTTTTTTGATATTTATTAGCTATGTCTGGAGCCATATATTTCAGTAACACAAAATTAGCAGAACTTTAGCGATAGCAAATATGTACTTGGCAGCTTTCTGAATAGAGTCTCGGAGATAACAGCTAGATACACTAGCAAGGTCACACAGGAACCCATTCGATTTAAAAGTCCTGAGACTCATATTCCACAGTTTCGTGCTCATTTGACTAATTCTAATTTTTCTGTTATTAAATATCACAATCTTTACTGACTTTTTTGTAAAGCATTTCTTTTGTACTGTTGTGAGTCGAAACAAAGAGGACATTTTTTTTTAAATGTAAAAAATGTCTCTATTTGAATATGTAATGAGTAGCCGAAATAAAACAGATATCACTTTTAATTTATTTATTATTTTAATGCTCTAGTTATTGCTATAGTAAATGATGGATGGTTAGTGAGGCAAATTGCACTGCATTATAACATTAACAAAAATTTGGTGTGTATCATTTTAAGAAAGTGGAGAATAAACGGTACGATTAGTAGAAATCCTGGATCAAAGGACAAAGGATATCCTACATAACAAGAAACTAGCTATTAATATCTCGTTATTGCATAATTTCTATTTATAACTTCTATAAGTCTGTTTGGCATAGAATTAAATAACCTTATACAATAATCATTAGTAATAATATTTTTCCATGCATTATTTACTATTTCCAATAATTCTTCGGCATTCCGTGGTCTCACATTTCGTTTTTGAATACATCTTACGAGTAGTCCCTATACTTCTTCCACAGGATTAAGATCTGGACTATGACTGGGCCAGTTAAGAACATTGATGTTGTTATCTTGAAACCAGTTAGTTACGGTATGAGCAGTATGAATGGAGCAATTGTCTTGTTGAAATATGAACTCATTATTAGGAAATAATTGTTACACAGAAGGAAGCATAATATTGTCTAAAATCCTAATATATGTTTCACTATTAAATCGTTCCTCAATATGCCACAAAACACCAGGACCACGTGCCGATATCCAAGCCCACATATTGACGGAAAATATACCACTTTTATCATTGTTAGATAGTTATATATTTCTCATCGAATCGAGTATTCGGAGAGCGGTAAACACGAATACGACCGCTGTGTGTTGACTGGAAAGTTTTTTTGTCTGTAAAGATTACGTTGTTCCAAAAATTTACATCATGCGCTAAAAATTCAAGCGCAAATCCTACTCGAGCTTCAGCTTTAAGTAAGTACTTCTGTGCTGTTGCATGACAGCGTAGCTCCTATTCTCTTACTCGTCGGCGACTAGTACTACTCGATCCAGGAAAATTCGTTTCATCAGCAGCCTGAATAACTGAGTAAAATGGATTTTCTACTAAAGCATTTACCAATTGCAAATCTTGTTGTTGAGTTGATATCCTTCTTCGCCCTGATCCAGGATTTCTACTAATCGTACCGTTTTTTCTCCACTTTCTTAAAATGTTACACACCGAATTTTTGTCAATATTATAACGCAGTGCAATTTGTTTCATTGACCATCCATCTTCTGCTTTAGCAATAACTCCAGATTTAACTAAATCGCTTATATGAGGCATATTAGTTTTTTGCACACTTGCAATACACAAAAATTAAAGTTAGATGTACACAACTAGATTTTAGCAAAATACCGTTATAAGACTTGTCCTATTTTTTTTTTCCTCACAACTGTACAACCAAGTTTTTCCTCAAATTTTCTGCACACCAAAAAGAAAAAATATATATCTGTTGAAAATAACCAGTAATTTTTTTATCTTATAACATTTGTAAATTTTAACTAGATACTTATTTTAGATCTACCCGCAGTGATCTGTTTTCTAACTTTACGAGGGTAAATTTGAGACTTTTATTTTTGCAGGTGACATTAAATTTTTGTTCTCTTAAGTCACAAAAGAAATTAGCCCGGCTAGGTGCTTCGAGAATTTCTAGTTTTACCTCTGAACCCCCTAAAACAGAACCTGTGAATCTAGCTCTCCCAACAAATCGGCTAGTCGTTAGCCCTCTTGTTCTGTCCTTATCTTAAATTATTTATAATCTTTAATAAAGAGAAAGCAGGACGGAACAATTTTAAGTACACATTTTTTATCTTACATGTTACATAATTGCTTATAATGTAACCAATTTTGATTCATCAAACAATAATTAATGAAACAAAACTACTACTTTGGCCTGGAAATATTTGGCTAAAATTATATATTTTAAATGTGAACGTTTATTTCAACTTTAGCACAAGGGATTAGGTAAATCGCGTATAATAATTTAGCTTTAACATAATTCGCTTGTTTCCTTGGCGCTTTATTCATTTTCATTTACTTTCTTGCTGGAGAATATAAAAGTTAGCGTGTTTCTCCAGAGCCACCTGTGTCAAATTAGTAGAAGACAAAACGATCCCGACGGCGTCGCTTGCCAAGGAAACAAATTCCATTTGTATATTTTTTTCATAAATCTAATTTGTCCTCCGCGTTATTTTATTAAGAGGAGAAAAATAAAAACTACTTCGTTAACTTTTAACAAAGATATTGCTTCGTAGCGTTGTAGAGAAATATGTATAATTTTTGCAGTTTTATTTTAATCCCTATAACGCCCGTTTCGTTGGAGGTAGTTTTGCCGTTTTCTTACCGTTTTAATTAAAAGGGTATCATAATAAGGGAACGAAATTAATTGCAATAATTAATGAATTTTGAATGAAAAGTTGACGAAGACAAGAATTGAACACTTTTGCTAATGTAAAATTGAACTACAGTGTGACTGTAAAAAGTCTGAATTTTATTCATAAAAATTACATTCAATTTCTCCCGCGAAATTGGAAAAATAAGCGATTCGGCAGAAAACGAATGTCTTCACGGGGCAGTTCTACAAAACGTGGTTGATTTCACTCACACTGACAATGTTCCAAAATGAATTATTATATATATTTGTAGCATCCCAAAAATCAATGACTTTATGATACTGCCTAGTACTTTTGTTAAAGATTTTCAATCTAAGGCAGAAAACCATTAGTAAAGAGTTGCGTTGAAGTTTAAGAACAAAATCTAATTTGTATTTGTCGAATTTCATACCTACACTACGAGATTCGAGATTATGGCGGATGCGCCAATATAAATTTCTCCGCCGTTCATTATTTTCGGCAGAAATATGACGGAGAGAGTATAAAATTGAAAGTAAATATAATCCGAAAACTTGTTGTCTCACAATAGAGCCGAGAGCCCGTAGGCCTCGAATGCCAACAAATTTGAGAAAGAAACTGGAGAAGTATTTTCTAGTTTATACTCGCTCTCGAGTGGTATTCCAAAGTTTATTGTTAATGTTCAAATTAAAGATACAACCTTTTAATATTATTTTTTTACTATCCCGTATGGGTAGTATATAAGTATATACCCTATGATACTTTATATATTTCGCACAATACATGTAATCTTAAATTTCTTGTTGTTTATTGATATATTCAGATCAGCATAATATCGCAGATGGGGCTTGTAAGATGAGAACGGGTTGAAAAGAGTTTTACCAAAGTTTACAAAGCTTGTGATTTTTCTGAGGGCTAATTTCACTATGTTTTCAGGCGTTAATTCCATTTGTTCTAGGAACTTTAGCCTAGTGCGGACTAACACCTTGCATTCACAAAGTATGTGTTCCGCAGTTTCAGTTGCAGTATCGCAATATCTGCATTTGTTGTCTATCGACTTGTCCATATTCTCGAGATGATATCTCAAGGGGCAGTGGCCAGTTAGAAGGCTTATAATTAGCGTTAATTCGGAATTTTTAAGTTCGAGAAGCCTTGTGGCATTCTTTGCCGAATAAGTTATAAACTGTTTCGTCTTTGGCCTGGAGCATTCCTCCAGTAGGACTTTTCTGGTCCTTTTCCCATTCTTGGATCTCCTCCGCTATGTGTCCCTTGGCCAGGCCACAAAACGGTTCGGGTCCAATGAGTGGGGCTTCAGCTCCTTTTTTACAAGGGCATTAGCAAGTTCGTTTCCTTGTACTTCCTCATGCCCTGGCATCCACATCTAGGTAACCTTGTTGTTGGACAGTTGCTTCAGGGATTGTCTATATTCCCAGGCAATTTTAGACTCAAAGGTATAGGACCTTAGAGCCTTTAGTACTGCCTGGCTATCTGATAGTATATAGATCTTCACCTTTCGGATGCCCTTATTTAGGCATTCCTGGACACAGATCTATAGTGTAAATTTTTGTCTGGAATATGTTTGGGATGTTACCGAGGGCTTTGGATAGCCTAAATGTAAGCTAGGCCCTGCTACGCCCACTCCTATCCCGTCAGCCATTGTAGATCCATCTGTATAGCAGATGAGTGACCCTTGCATTGCCTCTATCTTGCTTGTCTGACGACTTTCAATTAGTACGTCAAACGGGCAATCAATAAACAATAAGGGCCCTAGTATGGTACCTTGTAAGACTCCATATTCTATTATCTTCTGTTTTGTTTTCAATATTCCTAGGGCTACAAATTTAATTTATTTACCTTGATTTCTTTACTTCTTTTGCGTTTCATTATCAGTTCACCACAGAATGTTACTATTATTTTTTTTAAATCTTTAAAATAGAACAGAATGGAATGGAATAGAATGATTTATTTACTAATAGTATGATTTTACAGGTGTATTGTTATATGTAAATATCAGATTGATATACATGCATAGATTAGAGAACACTTGATTTATTATATGTAAATAACAATAACCCCACAAAGGCGTAGCCTGTTCGTGGGTCTAGTCGTCTAGTTTTGGAAAATAAGCAGCAAGTGTGACATATAGTTTATATTTGTTCATTAAAGCATTCGCCTAATTAATTTATTTATTTAAGTTATTTCTATAATAGTTATATTCTTAATTTAGCATTAGGTCTTCTTTCGATTTTTTGCATATTTATGTATGATTTATTCCTATGATTTATTGAATTTAATAAACTCTTAGTTATCCATTTTTATTTATTTTCTTTATCTTCCTAGTACATGAGTTTATTTATTGTTCTAAGGTATTTACAAATACATTTGTTGCCGACTCAATATCTGCATAATTGTACACTTCTTGCCATGACATATTTTTAAATTCATTATGTAATGTGTCAAAATCAATATGTCTTATAGTTTTTATTTTAGCATCATTTCTCTCAGTTATGCAATTTTGCATTACTATTTGTTTTATAACAGGAGAATGATAAGTTATATTATTTTTCATCATAAGGGGTATTGTATATTCATTAGGACTTAGCATTTTACTTTTGATAAAGATATGGTCTATACAACTACTCTTGTGCTTGTGTTTATTTCTGGTAGAAAGTTATACTGAGACATTATATTTAAGCATTCGTTTTTAATGTTATTAGTTAACAAAAACTTTATATTTACATCAATAGTAATTATATTTATTTTAGAATTAAATTGATTATATTCCAAATCGTGTTCAAAGTGATCAAGAAACTCAATACTAGCCAATGATAATAATGATAGTGACTTGCATGTATATAGATAATAAATCTATACTGTTTTCGAGAAACTTCTCTTTATCAACAATATAACATCAGAATTTTGATTCAACATACCCTATACTCCATATCATATAGTAAATTGTAACCTTTTAGCTGAAATATTTGAATATTTACCTTTATCCATGTTTCACTTAATACTATACAGTAGGAATTTTGAAACACAAGAAAAATGCAATATAAAGTTCAAAAATATATATTGTCTTTTTAAAAAATTATGTTTTTACAAAATGATCAAGCAAAATATATTGACAAACTATAGTCTGGCCCGTGTACAACACATAATGAGGAACGGAACGACTCATAATATAACCAATTACCATCCAATGTGCGGTTTATTACACAAAAAGATTTAAGAAAAGTTCAATGTTTATAATTTATTGACGTATTATCAGTTCAATATTAATTTAGTTCGCTCCTCGGAGCTTAAAAATGCTTGAATCGCAACGACTTAGAATTATATTCTGCAATTATAGATTCATACGTTCAGGCAAGGCGGTCCCATGCACATTCTGAGTACATGGTAACTATACTTTTCTGACACCGTATCACTGAGAAACCGGTTTAGGGCAAATACGCTTAAAACCCATCATTTTCCCGTCAATATCGACTGCTAGAAAATGATAGGGCACCCTTGACGTTAAGGGCTATTTTCGCTGAAACTCTCGAAATACTTTGGTTAGAGACTGGATAACTTGTCCTCATATTTAACGCATGAGTTGCAGTGCTGCACAACGTGGATTCGTAAAAGGGTTTTTATCGGTTTTCTTTATACTTTCTAAATTTTGTAGTCGGGGCGACATTACGTCCCCGTGCAGCGACATTTACTACACTTTCTAAAATTACACTCCTTGATGAGTTTCCAAGATATTTCCGGATTTTGTTACAGTTTAGAAAAGTTCATCAAGGGTTTTGGCGTGTTCTTTAACAACCACATTGAACAGACTGATATTTTTTAAATTTTTAAAATCCAACTAAGAGATGCGTGAAGTAATTGGGGTCTACTCCTTGTCTAGGAGCCTGTATCCGCTCATGGTGAGGGGTAGCAGACTTAACAGACGAAATAAAAAATTGTTGTACAAAATGGTGGTCAGGCCGTCCATCCATACGCGGGGTCGGTGTAGTGCAGCATACCGACCGACCATTAAAAAACTAAAAGTGCTGGAACACAAATTTATGCGCCTTATTTCAAATTCTGGAAGGTACAGCTCCCTCAGAGACCTCTACGCACATTTCAACGACATAACCCCGATAGCGGATTACGTAAATCAGATCTCTCAAAACTTCTACTCTTTCAAGCTGGGCAATAGTCCACTAGCAAGACACATAACGTAAATTAGACAGCATAATGCCCCATTTCGGATTAAATACCCCTTACCGTACCAGACGTTACCGATTTTCCAGCAAGCCCTGTAGCCAAAATTCACCAACTATAACTTCCGCTTACCCTATCCACCTTTACTAATATTTCATACCTCTCGTATCTCTAAATTTTTCCTGTCCCCCTCTTTTCTGTTTGTATCCTTTTTGTCGTGTTTGTTTTCCTTGGTGTCTTTTTGCACATTTTTGTATCTAATTCATTTCGCTTCATAAATTTTTAGAAAGTCAAAATAGTATAGAATCAAAATTTTTAAAATCAAAGTTTAACCAGCCATGCGCAGCCCAGCAATGACGTATCTCGCGGAAGACGAATCGTTCAAATTGAGGTGTTAGCGTCAGATACGAAATTTAAAAGTTAATTTAGTGTGTAGTTTTTCAGTATTGTTCAGTCTGTTTTTTAGATTTTTTAATGACACTACCTTTTTGGCAGAAGGTGTTTTGGATTAAGATTTTAACTGTTGTTTCAACTGAACCAGGCCTACTCCGCCCGGTCCTGCAACCCAACATTGCGACCAACGCGATGATGGTTGCATGATCGGTCCCGGGATAGATCCTGGTGAGGTACTTTTATATTGTTAATTTTAATAAAGAAGTTTTTAATTGAATTGAGTCGCGGGTTTGAATCCTGGCTAAGGTATGGGTTTTTAGTGAAGTTTTTCATGTGTTACCGTGTTGGTAGCAGTGAACTAGAGGAGGTTAGTCGCTGTGCCGCTCCTGAGTTCAAGTCTCAGCTGCGGCAGATGGCAATGTCGTAGGGAATGGTCCTTGTATAATTGTCTATGTGTATGTGAAAAAAAGGTAGCTCTGTAATTGGGAAAATCGTTGCTGTAGAGTGGTGATTAATAAAATAAAAATAAAATTAATTACTGACGTGAACACCTGAGATACTCCGTATTAGTGGTATTACATTTTGTCATTTGCATACAAATTTCATTTCTGCTACTTTGCCTCCTTCCAACTTTGTCAAAGCAGAAATTCTTACTCAATATACACTGGTTAGTTTTCAAATAGAAATTCCGTATCTAAGGTAAACCGTATGGACACAGTGACCCTTCAGACTAAAAAATCTATTTTAGAGCTTCGGACATTTGTTTTGTTTTATCACGTCCAGCATTTGAAGCGGAAATATTCCCTTCTTTCCAATCTCTTCAAACTCTTTGTTAGCGACGTCCGTCGCCGAGAATTCAAATGCTTTGTTTTAAATTTCGCCCCCAAACTTTTCAAATATGTCATGTTCCACCTTAGTTACGCATGAGAGAATACAAAAGGGATGAAATACATCTTAGCCACACCGAATATCAATTGACTTCGAAAACTATTGTATAATCTGCTGCGGGGTACTTACGCTGTCAACAGCTCTATATCATTTCTAAACGGTTACACATTCAAAAAACGAAAGTCTGTAGCTAAACGCTTTGAAAGATCGTAGGATTTTTTTAGCGATTTTACAAAATACGGCCGCTAGATGCCTTGAAGTGATAAATTGCTAATAAATAAATTACAATGCAAGACCACCTATGTTAAATTGTTGTTTATTTTACAATACATGCGGTTCCTTTAAATATTACCAAATTAAAGGAGAACCTGTATCAGGTCAAATACATTTATTCTAATAAAAATTCACCTTAATGATAGTTTTTGACAAACTGTACTTGAGACAACAAATACGTATTTTAAAAGATATTCCAGAGCATACAAAATATATTTCACAATTCTATTATATTCATTTAAAACTCGCATATACAGTGTGTCTCAAATTGATGCTGTATGTATTTCTATAGTTATTATAAAAGATAATACCAATGAAAATATATTTTTTTCTATTTAAACTGATTGAGGAACCAATTTTACCATATTGTAATACATCGTTGAAAATAAAATTAAATGTACTATCGAATACAACAAAAATTCAATATGGCGTCCGTATCAAAAACAAAAGTTGTAGTCAATATCTGAAAAAGGACATCGCCTATCGCAGAAATATAAGCATCTTCCCTGGTTTAACTTCAATATTATAAAAGCTATCAGACTAAAAGCTAAAATGTGGAATATATACAAAACTTCAGGTGACATTGACGCTCTTAATGAATT
This sequence comes from Leptura quadrifasciata, assembly GCA_963675555.1. Lineage (NCBI taxonomy): Eukaryota > Metazoa > Arthropoda > Insecta > Coleoptera > Cerambycidae > Leptura > Leptura quadrifasciata. The sequence goes on from OY776675.1 coordinate 148,001,728, forward strand.
TAAGAATTTAAGATCGAAAATTACATTTGATATTAGTGCCTCGTATAGAAACTTTGTTCGGGATCAGACAGTAATATCAAAACTGATCCTTCTAAATTCTGGGCTTTTATTAACAGTAAAAAAGGCGTGACTAATATTTCCAACCACATGCATTTTAACGGTCAAACTTTGACTACCACAAATGATATACTAAATGCTTGTGAAGATCTTAAAAAAATGCTTCTACTACGTACAAGTTAAAATGACGTATAGGTATTATTTTTTTCCTATATTTATGTGCTATAACAACTGGTACTGATGGACGCACCTCCTCTATTTAAACATTGTTGAGCTGTTCATCGATATTGATTTGTCTAGGAATAACCCTGATGCAATGCAATTCAATCAATACGCTGCACTTTCCCTATCATTTTAGACTGGCCATGAATACGCAGGTCATTGTGTAGTGGATACCAACCCTTTACATTGTATGTACATCAACATGCAATCAGCATTGCCCTCGGTGCCAACCAACTGCAATGGGGTATCACTTTTATAATCCTTCTTTTATAATTACCAGTGTAATATATTTAATGTAATAAAATGAGTCGGTTATTACAATTTACTGTAACCCGAATGCGGCAATAGATTTAAAGGTTAAAATTTCACGATCATATAATTTTTGAATTTTATTATTTTAAAACTATGGTAATTTTCAAACAATTTAATTTATTTAAGTTCAATTTAGTTCATAACTCCATTTGGTCTTATTTAGGTATTATTCATAAAATTTATTTACTAACTCTTCCAAAAATAAAGTAAATAAGTACAAGAACAGTTCAAGTTGTATACAAACCTATATTATGATCCTACAACTTCAAACAATACCGTTTTCGATTGTGTGGAGTATAAATTACGAAATGATTCTATAAGACATTCACAAACAGATGACAGACTCTTGAAGTTACTTGAAGTAAATCAAAATAATAAATATAGGTTATTTTCAGTGTGTTAATAATAATCATATAATTTCCTACTACTACGCTAATAGCTAGGAAAATATATAAATTTCAAAGAACAGATGATGTAAATGATTGTGTTGCTTTACAAATTGCTCTTGATAAAATCGATGATTTCTGTAACTAAAATAAATTACAGTTATATTTAAAGAACTGCAATGTACTAACAAACATCAATGTATCGAATTTAATGATGTTTTGAAGAATCAGTGCTTACACGTCCACCAACATTTCGCGGCTTTGGCGTAGTATTTGATAGCAAACTATTGTTTAACAGTCATATAAACAACATCATTAGGATTTACAATAATGTGTTTTCACGAATCTAATGACATTAACATACTAAAACTCAATCTTTTCTTAGATCCAAACTTGAAACTACGTCAGTTATTTGATTCCCACATTATAATATGCGTATAAAAAAATATAGAGGGTATTCAACGGCGTTTCCTAAAGATTTTATGCTATATGGAAGGTGGTATATATCCTGCTATTGGTTTTCTCCAGACTGCACTTTTAAACAAATTTTCGTTTTCGAGCTTAGGGACTCGCAGAAGTCTGACAGAGCAAATATTTCTTTTTAAAGCAATACATAATGTAACAGAGTGTAGCGCGATCTCAAGTTTACTAAATTTTTGAATACCTAGACTTGGCTCTAGGAAAAACTCATTATCCTATTTGCCGGCTCCTAGGACTAACATTCATAATTTTCGCCTCCATACGAAACGTGTGAAAATTACAATAACATTCAAAACCAGTTTGATATCTTCCGATGAAATGTAGCTGCAATAGAAACATACCTAAAGTAAAATTTTGAACTTTCTTATTTTTTCATCTATGTTATATTCCTATGCTTTCCTATTTCTTTGTCAAATAGTTGTAATTCACTTGTAAAGTCCTGCCCAGTAATTAGATTTTCTTGTTGGGCAGTGTATTGCTAAATAAATACGTAAATGAATGAACGAATGAATAAATCGCGTAAGGCAATACAAATTTAATGTATACAGGGTGATTCATGTAGACCGTTCGTTAGAAGTTTTTCAACGTCCAATTGGATTACAAACTTGAAACTTGGTATACAGTCATAGTCGATCATGCTCGTTCTACCTAAAATATTTTTGGTCCTCCAGCTATACAGGGTGTGCCAAAAGTCGGAATCAACTTCCTTATTTTAAATGGAAACTTACATTTCTTTACATGGTTCGATTGGCCTTCCAATTCTGAGTTTAGGCAACCTAATATCAACTCTTACAGGTTTTGATACTATAGTAGTTTACGAACAAATTTGTATATCACAAACCGTTCAAAACTATGAAACCAAATTGATGAAGTAGTTAGCAGGAAGTCCAGGCTAACACCTAATGTCCCATGGGTGGTCCCATCTTGTACCATATGGGCGCAGGAGATTTTCAAATGGTCGCAGTGAAAAATCGTCAAAAAGTCGATTTTTTTCAAATGGCACCAAATGTTTTTTTTGGCATCATTCGAAAGAAAATTGAATTACAGGGTGAGTTATTCAAGCATTCCCTATACCTAACTTCACCCCAATTAAGTTATTAATAAAACTCAAGAAATATCTTATCTTGCCGAGATATTTCTTGGTTTTTCAAGTATGTCATGGATACAAATGACAATTCTAACAATTTACTTAAAAATATGTATGCTTAACCACGTGGGTTAAGATGCGAGGTGGCAATCGCGATTAATCACGCGGATATCGCGCCACCGGGTTCAAATCCCGGTTTCGGCACTATCGGAGGAAATGGTTATATGTCTGCATTTTTTCAATGTGTAACTCCCTTCCGCACAAGCCTCTGACTTCTGCAATTGGGGGATGGCTAATTTCTGTGATGTTATATCTTAAGTTATTGGCAGTTTTTGTAGTAGGCTTCGGAAAAAATGCCAAACGTCAAATCTAACCAGTATTGTGTCATTGTTATCTTACTGTTTCATTTAATGCCTGCAATTTTAATAATAATATGTTTATTTTCCTTTCTCCTTACAATTCAATTGCACAAAACATAATAAACATAGATACAATCAGGAAAACCACTAGGTCTGCTCAAGCAGGCAGAAGCATCTTCTGCCCCCCGGTTTAATACACTAACCTAGCCTAACAAGAACACGTTATTGCCGTAATAAATACCTAACACTAAAAGAACTAATCTAACTAAACTAAGCTATTAACCTAAAATAAAGTAGAGACGTTTGTAGACACTGCAATAAAATAAGTAGATAGGTTCCTACCTTGAAATGATAAAATGACAAAATATCATTGATAGTTACTGATAATTATAAAGATAAGTTGACATTTGATTTTTAAACTGTTTTAGCGTTAAGTAACCTTTGTTTTATATCCACAGGTCAGCATTGTAAAGCTTGGAAATGTTGTAGCTAAAAGACCTCTCGTAAAGACTGGTTTTATGAGAGGGAGGTGTTATGCAATTTTTGTTCCTAATATTAATATTATGAATATCTGACCGGAAGCTGATTTTGTTATATAAGTAACTTGGTGTCTTGGTTAAAATTACTTGATGATATAAGCATAGAGTCTGTAATTTTGGTCGATTGTTCATGTTCATCCATTTTAAGTCTTTTAATTTATGTGATATATGTTCCCTACGACGTATTCCAAAAATATATCTGAGACACGAATTTTGAGTTCTTTGAATTCTATTTCTTGGCAAAACATCCAGGCAAGGGTAATACACAGGCGCACAATAAGAAAAATTTGACAACATCAAATTTTTCTTATTTTCATCATGGAACATTATCCGAGTGATGCTGTCTTTGATTTGTTTGTAATTTATGATGAAAATAACAGAATAGTTGACAGAACATACCGCGTGTTCAATTTCAAGTATCCACATATACAGCAAATGACAAAAGATACATTTCTTAGGTTTAAAAATATATTTTTTTTGGTCATGGGAAGGTAGTTAAGATTAGTGTCTGAAAGTTGTTTGTGGCATTCTACGAATGTGCTTTCCTTTCATTTGGGTTTTTATCACATGTTTTATCCTCTTCAAAAACAAATCACCGAATTTACAAAATAATAGAATTATTGTTAAAAAGCCCCACACAAAAACGCAGAAATAATGTATTTTGCTGACGTTTCGGAATGTAGTCTCTTTCCGTTTTGAAAGTTTTTTCGAAGAACTCTTATTTGTTGTGTATGTTAAATACACAGCTTTAAGACTATATTTATGTTATTTCCATAGATACTACTTACACAGAACTGATGATATTTTCATCTAGATAATGTTGAGTTTGTTAAGTTAAGAATCTTGTGAAAACTATACCTATAACAGGAAATGATGACGCTGAAATTAACGCCGTGGGATATTTTCAAACATATCCACGTGCTTCCATCAGAACAGCATCTGCTGGATTGGGACTTTCTTATACCTCGTTGCAAAGAATTCTTTGCCGTCATAAGTTACATCCTTATAAATTTATAAGGCTACACCTATATCTTGCGGACTACATACGCTGGACCAACTGTTGCGAAGAATTTTTGATAAAGATTCATGATCGAAATTTTTTTACAAAAAATCACCTGGACAGACGAAGCAAAATTTTGTCAACGAGGGATATTTAATCGAAAAAATCGATATTTTTGGGCTCACGAAAATTCTCGTATTGTAATGGAGGTGGTAAATCAAATTCAATTTCGTACTACTGTTTTCTGTCCGTTAATGGACAGTGAGGTGCTGTATTTTGTGTACGATGAAAACTTGAATGGCGAGGGTTATTTGAGAATCTTAAGAGAAGTTGTGGTAAACTACGTGGATGATATGCCACTCAATCGACTTATCAATCGTTGGTGTCAAATAGACGAAGCTCCAGCACATTCGACTAGATCCATAGATGCCAAATTAACGCAACTCTTTGAAGATCGTTGGTGGGAAAACAGAGGCCCATCACTTTGGCTCGCTCGATTTCCGGATTTTACTCCTTTAGATTTTTATTTATGGGGTCAGGTCAAACAATTAGTCTACACAAATTCAATTTTAAATTAAGTAAACTTGTGAATAAGGATAGTTGGAACTTCTTATCGTTTGGAACCTTTCGAAATTCGGAGAGCAACGCAGTATGTTAGTAGCGTATTGTAGACTGTCTCAATGAAAACGGTGTACACATTGAGCATTTGTATTGAAATAAATTATTTTGTTAATTTCTTCATTTATTGTTATTATTTGTTATTGAAATACGATTTTTAAATCAAACTTTTCTAAGCCTTACTACCCTTGAGAGGAAAAATATATTTCGTTCAAAAAATGCCAATAACTTAAGATATAAGTAAATAAGTAAACACCACAAAAATTAGGCAACCCCCAATTCCAGAAGCCAGAGACTTGTGCGAAAGGAGGTTACAGACTGAAAAAACACGGACATACAACCATTTCCTCCGACAGTGCCAGAGCCGGGATATGCAAACAAATTTTTAGGTAAATTGCTAGAATTCTCATTTGTTTCCAGGGCTTACTTGAAAAACCAAGCAATATCTCGGCAAGATAAGATTTTTCTTGATTTTTATTGCATAACTCGATTGAGGGTGCAGTTAGGTATAGGGAATGCTTAAGTAAGTAACACCCTAAAATTCAACTTTCTTTCGAACGATGTCAAAAAAACAGTAGGTGCCATTTGAAAAAATCGACTTTTCGACGATTTTTCATTGCGACATTTGAAAATCGCCTGTGTCCATATGGTACAGGATGGGACCACTGATGGGACATCAGGTGTTAGCTTGGACTTACAGCCTCATTAATTCGGTTTCTTAATTTTGAACGATTTGTGATATACAAATTTGTTTGTAAACTACTACAGAAATTTTGTAATTGACATGTATCAAAACCTGTAACAGATAAGTAACTTGAGTTGTCTAAACTCAGAATGGGAAGGGCATTTGAACCATAAAAAAAATGTAGGTTTGCATTTAAAATAAGAAAGTTGGTACCGACTTTTGGCACACAAAGCTTAATGACTGAAAATATTTTGGGTAGAACGGGCATGATCGATTATGGCTGCTTACCAAGTTTCAAGTTTGTAATTCAACTGCAAGTAAAAAAAACTATTAACAAACGGCCTACGTGAATCACCCTGTATATGCAAATTTGTGGGCTACCTTGTATATAAAACCAAGTATTATGATCAATATTAACAAATATCCCTTCATTAGTGTTATCACTCCCTTGAATGTGCCAAGCAATTCTCAGAGCATATAAAATGATGTTTTGCCCGAAATAAAATATTTTTATTTGGATTTTGACCTTATACTCCTCCCGAATTCCAGTAAATTTGTTACTATGTATAAGTTTTACTACATAATGAGCAACTTGAGTGCAGTTCAGGTGTGTTGTTACCCACTTAGGGGACAAAATGATCCCCTTATCGGAGTGCATACTATAAATGCATGCATATATTTCGATATTACGGTCAAAATTGCACAACCCTCGAAAGCATTCATGGAATAATTCTATAATAAATGTTGTGAGTGCGTTTAGTAGCATGTTTCATTGCCATAGCTCCCTTTTAAATCAAAATGCTACAAAAATAGATTAAATTTTAATTTGATTTATAAGTGCATTTATATTAATTGCAATTATGGATGGTATAATTCATCTAAAATGTTTATACATCATATTATATGCAGTAATAATTATAATTCATGATTGCCATGTATTATATTTGTTAATATTTTAAGTGCATTTATTGAATGGATGTTACCAGCACATAAATATGCCAGCCCGTTTTATGGTAATATATAAATATTCTGCTTAGTCCGGGCGAAATCAGTCATCGACCGCGAATATTTATTCGGATGGAATATTTTTGTGCCATCTTGTTCAAAATGTGCTCCTTTATAAGAAAGTACAGTTTGTCAGATGGAAATATGGTCAGGAATTGTTTAAACAACAACAAATTAGAAAAATTGATTTTTTTCGTGTCGAAAAAAATATTTTCTTATTTTTCACACCAAAACAAACAATCGACAATCAAAACGTCGACTTAATAGTACGGGGGCCATGAACCTTCCCGTGGCCCTTTGAGGTCGCGACGAGTAAATAGGTGTTTTCGACGTATTTTTTCATGCTGAATCTAAATATGCAACTAAATTTTACGGAATCATGCAAGAAAAATTGTTATTAACATTTTAATTGTTTATAAGGCTATAACTTCAAAGTTAACAATGGAAGGGAGAATTTTCAAATTTTTTATGATTTTTGATACAAAAACAAAGAAAACTCTTTTTGAAAAATTGAAATCGGCTGATTAGAACCGGAGATATTGCACATTTATTATTAACAAATTGCATAATTACGATTTTTCCGCACTATTTCACTTATAACTCGGCTCCTATTTAACGTAGAAAGTTCTACCAGGTCTCATTTTAAAGCTAAAGCTTCAAGCTTCAAAATCTTTTGTAGCGAAATATTCCACCATACTCCCGAAAAATTTTACAAGTGATGAAAGCCTGAAATTTTTGCGGAAAAAAGATAAGTAATTTGTTTATACGCATTTTGAGGAAAGTTAATCTATAAATATCAGCAATTGAGTTATACATTATTATTGTACATCTCAAAACAAACATTTTTTGGCTTGCTGAATGTATTTTGATTGATTTTTCGCTGAGTAATATTAATTTGTAGTTGAAGCGCTTTCGCGCGCAATGCGCGCACTGAGTACGCGTTACATGTAGCGACTACCGTTTTATTCCTGGCTTTACTTAATAAATAATTTTTGAAATATTTACATTAATAAATAATTTGTAAATAATAATAAACAAATACATAATTTTTTCCAAAGTGTAATAATGAAAAAAAAGTTAATTCATTTTCTACTAATACTAACTGTTTATTGATTGTTTTTGCATGTATTGTTTTTTTGCATATGCAAAACATGCAGCAGGATAAATTAGCTTTTTTACAGCGACACCATTTAGTTGTGCACATCTTACATGTACAATTTGGTACAAGTTCACTCATCGGGGGCAACAAATCATGCATTTTTTGGGGCAAAAGTAAATCTTGTTCCTTGATCCATCCAAATTTTTCTGGATTTACAAGGCTAATATTAACAGATAAAATGATAGTCTGTACAAAAGTTATATATAAACATCTTAAAATATGTAATTTAATGGTAGCAGATGTGGGTGGTAACTGCTCGATGAGGTGCTTACTGGAATGGGAATATATTTTAAATCTTAATTCATCAAATGTTTTACAGCCTGCATTTTTTTTCATCTTCCACTAAATATTCCTCTCTTCTTCTCAAATCAATGTGAATTGTTTCATCTGAAAGAACTAAATAGTGAAGAGTAATTATTATTACATCTAAAAAATGTTTTGATGTATTCAAAAATGCTGAAAATTGATAGGGCGATATTGAAAAATACACGCAATCTTTACTAGCAAGTATTGATGCAAGTGATGTATTATATTTTAAAAATTAATAATAATAATAAACAATTACCTCGCTTAGAAAGTCTAGAAAGTCATAGTATGAGAGAATGAATTAACTTTTTTTTCATTATTACACTTTAGAAAAAAATATGTATTTGTTTACTATTATTTACAAATTATTTATTAATGTAAATATTTCAAAAATTATTTATTAAGTAAAGCCAGGAATAAAACGGTAGTCGCTACATGTAACGCGTACTCAGTGTGCGCAATGCGCACGAAAGCGCTTCAACTACAAATTAATATTACTCGGCGAAAAATCAATCAAAATACATTCAGCAAGTCAAAAAATGTTCGTTTTGAGATGAACAATAATAATGTATAACTCAATTGCTGATATTTATAGATTAACTTTCCTCAAAATGCGTATAAACAAATTACTTATCTTTTTTTCCGCAAAAATTTCAGGCTTTCATCACTTGTAAAATTGTTCAAGAGCATGGTGGGATATTTCATTAAAAAAGATTTTTAGCTTTAAAATGAGACCTGGTAGAACTTTCTACGTTGAATATGAGCCGAGTTATGAGTAAAATAGTGCGGAAAAATCGTAATTATGCAATTTGTTAATAATAAATGTGCAATATCTCCGGTTCTAATCAGTCGATTTTAGTTTTTCAAAAAGAGTTTTCTTTGTTTTTGTATCAGAAATCATAAAAAATTAGAAAACTCTCCCTTCCATTGATAACTTTGAAGTTATAGCCTTATAAACAATTAAAATGTTAATAACAATTTTTCTTGCATGACTCCGTAAAATTGAGTTGCATATTTGGATTCAGCATGAAAAAATACGTCGAAAACACCTATTTACTCGTCGCGACCTCAAAGGGCCACGGGAAGGTTCATGGCCCCCGTACTATAATGAGAATGTGAGGTTTTCTTTTTTTAAGAAATTATCCAAACTAACTACTGCACACGAGAAAACAAACAATGTTCTTAGACATTTTTCTCTAAAGTTGATAGATTTCAAGGAAAACATTCTTAAAATTTTAAAAAATGCAAAATTTCCGATTTTCAGGGCTCAAAAACTATATGAAAATTAATCCTTTTTAATATAAGAAAAATTTGTATCTATTCTTTGGAGCTTATACCGCCATATACTGTAGATATTTGTTTTGAATTGTTCAGATGTGCGCGCGTACGCGTCAATCAGTAGCAGCTGATACTTTAACGTATCCTATATGTGATATTTTACCAGGATTGCATGCCTTGAGTGGTTGTGATAGTACGAGTAAGATAGGCTCGAAGAAATGCATTAGATCTAGTGAAGTTAAAAAAACCGTTAATGCTCTCAAGCGATTAGGTAGTGGCTTATAGTTAAATAGCGATCAATTTAGTGCATTAGAAAAACTGTGCTACGATTTACACGTACATAAACAAATAAATACGTTGGATATTAATGGTTATAAGATATTACATAAAGAAACTCACTTGTTCTACTGTACCGTAGCAGATATCGCAGACACAACTTACCCCGGATGAGTGATGTAACGTGCCCACGATAAAATTTCACTAGCTCAGACTATCTCAGGGAGTTAAGTCCAAGTTTACATAAACTATGACAAATTATTAGTTTACTTACACAAATCACTGAGGGCTCCATACGTAGTGATCGCAGATGAAATAATGACACTTTCTTTAAACATGAAATGCACTATATTACAGAATTTACAAATATTGGTTCTCTAGCATGTAAGCTGGCGATGTTCAAAAGGTGTGGCAAATTTCTTGATTAATAATTTACAGCATTAATAAAATGCCTCGTGTAACTACACATCGGTTTACAACGTGAGGATAAATGGTAATAAATTCGGCCACAATGGGTCTGATTTAGAGAACCTCCTTAAATAAATATAAATGCATAAAATCTTTAAATATGTAGTTACAATACAAAAATAAGTATGAATGGAATATAACCGCACAGAACAACTGAAGGTGGTCCCCGGTAAATAAAAACAACACACTTATCTAGGGTGGTACGATACCGACTTCGACGTTGAAGAAACTGTCTACGGAGGTGTCTTCGGGACGAAAGAAATTGACCCGACGATGGGGTTGATTATAGCCTCTCCAGCCCTGGAACTTTCTACTGTGTGTGGATGCCCGGTCCGTGGAATTTCACTACTGTGTGTGGAAGCCCGGTCCGTGGAACCTTCACTGATGAGGGAACAATCCACTAATGTTCCTAGAAAGCCACAGTTGGATGAATGGGGTCGAGTCCGCCTTTCAAGTCGACACGATACTTCCAAAGGAAAGCTGTGTATACTTAAATGTCCTGCTTCCGTAGTTAAAATTTACTCACAACAACAAAATATTCCGCTAAACGGAACAACAATAGATGGTGAAAATTTTCCTGTGTTGACAATCCCAAAATCCACCAGGATGCCTCGGATAAAACGAGTTTTGTGAGATTATCAACCGTATACTCCAACAAAAATCTCTCTCCGCTTTTCACCCGCTGGAAGTATATCGCGCCTCCCGTGGACAATAGCGAAACCCTGCTACGGACGTAGCGGTTGTTATTATGCGGCCCACAAAACGCTAAGGCGTATGGTGGGTCGTATACGCTAGAGGTCCGCAACAACTGTGTTTACAATTGTTGGAGAAAAAAGATGAAACAGCTGATGATGCTAGAATAAATATTATTTCGCGTTTGGTTGGAATAAAACATTTGCCCAGGCGGTATCTGCTTGAAATCACCTATATTTTGGTGATAATTTCACTGTGCGCTAGTTTGAAAAAGTGGGCTTAACTTTTTATTAAACAAAATGTGAAAAAATTCCTAAAAATTCCGTTCTTTCTTCCTATTTTTTCGTATACCTCAGTAACTATTGCTTCTGGAGAAAAGTTATAGAAGTGAAAAAGTTTTGTAATTAGAATAATTATAAATATTCAAAAGAATAGTTACAATACGCACTTGGTTTATTGTTTCATTAGTTTTGTTCAGATTTCTTTGACATATGTTTCGGCCTTGCGATCATTATCAAAGAGTCAGTTTTTAAGACTCTTTGATAATGGTCGCAAGGCCGAAACATATGTCAGAGAAATCTGAACAAAACTAATGAAACAATAAACCGAGTGCGTATTGTAACTATTCTTTTGAATATTTATAATTATTCTACTGAATATGTTTCATCAAGAACCTACCGCAGAGAATTAAAAGTTGGCAAATTAGTTCTGTTGCAGTTGAAAGGTAGGTAACATGTTTTCTCTAGATTTAAATTTAGTGGTTTTTGATCAAACCACCTCTTTATAACGGGTGCTTACGACATTACTAGCCAGCCTATAAATTTCTTGTAAAAAAAGATATTGATTTCAAATTTTAGGAAATTGTGTGGTTGAATACGATGCATAGTTTGGTTGCTCCAAGATCTGATTTTCATTTCCGGTTTAACCGAAAACAGTATAAACTTTGTTATTTTTAATTTTAACAACCTCTATATTATTCAAAATTTAGATTGTCCAAGAAATTCTAGGTCCAAAGAATGTAGCATACCCTATATCTATTTTTGACAGTTTTCGAGGAAATGGCGGTTTAAATTGTTATATCGATCATAAATTATTTCATTTTCATATAAAATAAATTAATGTAGGAACAAATCTGTTACGGTTATTTAAGTTTCTGGTGAGTAAAATTTGATAAAGTAATAACAATTTCATTTCGGGATAAACCGAAAGTACTACGAAAAGTGATGTTCAGGCTCAAATTACTTCGACATTTTTATTGGACCACCCTGTATTGAACCTTAAACTTACATTCTACTAACCTTTCTGGACATTTCTTGTTTCTGGTGTCCTCTGTCCAAACCTAATAGTTTATGAGATGTCGGCGACTAAATGTTCACCTGCATTGCAAATATGTAACAAACCTGCTCAAAGCAGAAAAATAAAATAAGTATCAAAAGTGAAACACTAAAAGTAATAGGCAGGTATAATTTATTTTAACCATAATTTAAATGTTCAAAATGTACACCGTTGACTTCTCGGCAAGAAGTAATTCTTCCCGAAGAACGTTTTCCATCTGAATTGGAGTAATAGAGTTTATCACTTGCGTAATTCTATTTCTAAGGTCTGCTATGTTATGTGGTTGTGTGTGACACACCTTTTCCTTGATATGGGCCCAGTAAAAAATCCAAAGGTGTAAGGTCTGGTTATCTCGCCGGCCACCGTATAGGACTATGTGTACCTATCCATCGATTATTAAAAATTTTATTTAAATAGTCGGTGACTACTCGGACGTTATGGGGCGGTGTACCATCTTGCTGATAGAAAACATGTTTATACTGCACAGGTAAAACTTCAATAAAATTTTGAATTTGGTTCTGTAGAAAATGTAGGTACCGGGTCCAGTCCATCAATAAATATTACTACTATACTACTATATTACTAGGCAAGGTAAAAAGATCATTTATATAAATTAGGAACAATATAGGCCCCAAAATTGAACCCTGTGGTACGTCTTTTAGACCTTTAACTTTTTGCTACTGACGCAACCCATCTTTATTCATTGGCGTTTATTTGACATATAGTTTAGACATTCTCCTTTTATTCCAATATCTTCCAATGCTTGTAAGAGTAGGGAGTGGTTGCCTGTGTCAAAAACTTTGGACAGGTCAATAAAAGTACATGTCGTACCCCTGTCCAAGAATGAATATACATTGGACGTTAAGTCCAGTACGGCATCTTGTGTAGACTTTTTTTTGAAACAATGCTGTTTACTAGAGAGTGTTTCATATTTTTTTAAGTAAGACATTAACCTAATTTTTGCCACCTTTTCAAAAATTTTACCAAAATTTGTTATTAAGGAAATAAGTCTATAGTTACGGGCAATGTTGGTATCGCCTTTTTAAAAAATAGAATACTAAAGAATGTTTAAAGACCTGTGGCCAATAACCCACCGACATACAGTCATTTATAATGAATACTAAGGGGCCTATTATATATTCAGATATTGATTTTAAAGTCTCTGCCCTCAAGTTGCCCGATCGTGGCGACTTATTGTTTTTCAAGTCATTTATAATATTTTTAATTTCAATTCTATCTGTGGGTAATAATACTAGTGAATGTAATTTAGAATTCCTCTCGAATTTATTGTTACTATTTATATTAATTTTTTTGGCAGAGTTTTTCCCATATTTACGAACGTTATATTAAACTCATTTTGTTGTTTAAGTCTGTTAATATCTCTTTCTCTTCATTTTTTATAATTTTTGAATTTTGTTTATTATTATTTCATTCAAATATGCGAAACAAAATAATAATATATATTTACGGAGGAAACAGATTAATTTGGGAAACATGCGATTTTGATACTGCCATATTTCAAGCAGCTTTATGAACAGGCATATTATAAAATTTCTTTTGACGTGCTTTTTAATTTAAATGATTATTCGCCCTCGGATTCCTAAATTAAAAACATACAGAGGCATATTTGTGATATATTCAGAAAAGGAACAAGTTGGGCGGCGATGAATTATTTTTAATTCTAATTCCAGTAAGTCTCTTATGTTTTCGTTTAATACGATATTTCTTTTGTGTTTTTTGAAGAGCGCGAAGTGGGACAAAGTAAATCATAATGCAAATCATTTTTAATCTTGACTAAAAGCAAACAAACCTTAATAACTTTAGGGTGCACTTAGGAATATCGCCTTAAATAATAAAAAATAATTAATTTTATATACTACCTCGCTGTTCTGTTCTCTTTTATTTGCTTCACTTTATTAAATCAGCTATGTTTTATATTTTCCTGCAGACGCTCGCAAATAGAATTATAATTTAAATTGAATTATCTTCTTTTCCCATAGTCCACGGTCAAGAGCCATCCTCTATTGTTTAAATCATTATTAATATATAACAAAATTAATAATAAGACTGTGCGTGTACCTAGAGCACTTAAAGTGACAACAATTTTACGTCAAAAAATGTCTTAATTAAGCTTAAAATCCACAGGGTGTTGCACAAAGGTAAGGTAATATTTTGGCTTATATAATAAAATTTATTATTGTGTTGAATGCAACGTTATTACTATTTTCAGATCTTTTAATGTCAGTGTCCCGTAAACTTTATCCTGGAGATATCCCAATAAATAAAAATTCAAACAGGTTAGGTCCGGGGACCTGGCAGGCCACCTTGTGGGACCATGAGTTGCTAACACTTGTTCACCATACGTCTCAGTGGGATAATTTAAATCAATTCTGTTATTGTACGGATGAACACCATCTTGTTGAAAGTATTAGTTTCTAAATTGAGATAATGGCAAACCCGCTACTTCATCCCATATCTCATTTTATAGAAACTCGAGGTATCTTTCACCCGTTAATGTTCCTTAAAATAAAATAGGCCCAACTATGCGGTGTCCATAAATTCCAGCCCATTCATTTATGCCAAAACGTTCTTGAAAATTGTCGTTTTCGACTAATCTGTGATTTTTTTGAGGCCAATATCTAGTGTTCTGTCTAGAATCTAGATTCATCCTAAAATAACAGATTTTCTAAAAATCTGTTATCTTGTTCACATTTTTTTAAGTAACCTCTCACAGTATTGTACCTTTCGATCATTATCACCTTCATAAAGATGCTGGTGTAAGTTATATTTAAAGAATGATAATTGTGTTTTTTAATATGCGTCTTACAGTTTCCTTATTTAAACCCAATTCCCCTGCGATTTGTCTTGTATAAGCAGTTTGATAATAGTTTACTATGCCTAGTACAATAATTTCCATTTGTCCACTTACTATGAATGTTGGGTTGCGTACCTTTGGTTCCCGCTGCATTTTTCTTTCCAGCTTCTTAAAATAATGTCGGGATTGATATATTTTTTACAGAAATCTTTCACTATAAATTACGTGTGCATGCTTTCCATTTTTACGACATTCCCCGTAAATAAGAAGCATGTCAACTTTCTCATTATTTGTATACACCATTGTAGTTTCAATGAGAGAACTGTCATTTCGATTATTTTGTGTCTCTTTTAAAATGCAAAGGTAGAGGTTATAAAAATTATCCTAATACCAGATGAATTGGACCTTACAGCACTTTTCCAACTTAAACTTCATAAATTTTTAATATTTTTATGGGACCTTTGAGCAACACCAATTTATTATCCCTTTTACGATATAAATGAAGAACGAGTTCCCTCTAATGAAAAATATAGCAACAGTAATAACAATATCCATTATCTCGCGTGCACATGGTAGTTAGAAATTCAAATAACTGTTGTGATGTCTGGACAGTTAAGGGAATATTGTCTTCATAAAGCATATCATAATGTGTACAAAGAACAAGTGCCCGAGGGTAACTAGGTAGTGGACACCATTTAATATTTGCATTGGGGTGACCGCTCTACGACACCGCAATCGGCTATTACAACAGCTACTCAGGGCTAACAAAACGAAATGCCGCCATGTCTAGTGTAATAACAGACTCAGAATCGTAATCACATTCTGTATTGGAAGTGCAATAAACGTATGTTTATGAAATTTGCGCTTATGTTCATTTTCGGTTGTGCACCTCAATAATAATCCAGAAGTCAAGTCAAGCTTTAAATTAAAGGTGAAACCAGAAGAAGGTGTTTTCTTTTTTAAAATTAAATTCTATTGCATTACCCAACAGAAAACTATTTACAGGGCAAAATTATATACATACCGGGTGTTAGAAAAGTATGGGAATAAAAGAATACGTGTCAAAAATTTTTCAAAAAACTATCTACTGATACCAAAATGACCTCCCCACCCACCACCCTGTGGGTGGCAACTTTAAAATTTCAAATGGAAACCCCTATTTTTTATTGCGGAATCGGATTCTACTGCAAAAAATACGTAAATTTTATTCCGGACATTTTTTTGAATTTTTGCATGGTGTCGCTGTAATCGCAAAAAATGAAAAGAAAACATTATTGTTTCAATAGTAGCGTCTTGTGTCCATAAAAAAACGTCCAATTCAAAAACTGAAAAACACGTATTTGTTATTTTTACGAAATCTATCGATTGATTGGATTCGACTCTCCCACCCCTAACCCAGTGGGTGGGGCAGGGGGCAACTTTGAAATTTGTAATGAAAATCCCTATTTTTTTATAGCGGATACGGATTCTACGGCCAAAAATACGTGAATTTTATATCGGGCATTTTTTTCGATTCTCGCAAGGTGTCCCTGCAATCGCACAAAATTGAAATAAACCTTAAGCGTCCATAAGTTTGTAAATATTTACAAACTTTAGCTACTCGTGTTGACAAAAAAACATTCAGTTTAAAAAACAGTATCTGTGATATCTTGGTTTTTATGAGTTTTTTTTAAAGTGTTCTTAATAACAGTATTTGTTTTGTGAAATTTCTACGAGAACGTTCAGTTCCTTCCAACTTTTGTAGAGGTAGGAGCGCACTTTTGTACGGAAAAAGTTATTTCATTTTTCATTAGTTCTCGCGTTTTTTTCTGCATAATGGCTACTTTAACAGAGGAAGAGAGAGTTTCTCTTTTAATGATGCGAGGGTGGGGCGATAAAGAAAGGTCCTAAGATGAAGTTGTGATTTTATTCAACGAAACTTTCCGTGTAGATCAAGTGGGAATTTCTAAATCTACTGTGTCCCGTACCATCAAACTATTCCTAGACACAAGGACAAATAAAAATCGCCCAAAATCTGGAAGACCAAAATCTGAACCATCGGAAGCTCGACAAATTGAAGTGGCCCAGGCATTTGTTGAAAATTGAAGGTTATCAATCAGAAAAGCCAGTCAACAGCTTGATATGAGTGCATTTTCAGTTCATATAAATTTGAAACTTTTGAAATTTCATCCTTACAAAATTCACCTTCACCAAGAGTTAAATGAAGATGATTTTGATCGGCGACTTGAATTTAGTGAATTAATGATGGAAAGCAGTAACCAAAACCCAAATTTTTTGTTATCTCTACTTGTCTTCTCAGATGAAGCAACTTTCGAACTCAGTGGAACAGTTAATCGCCATAATTTCAGATATTGGAGTGACGAAAACCCTCACTGGATGCTTGAAACACACACGCAGTATCCACAAAAATTAAATGTTTGGGCAAGAGTTTTCAGGGATCGAATCATAGGACCGTTTTTCATAGATGGAAATTTGAATGGAGAAAAATACTGGGAAATGTTGACAAATCAAATATTTCCCGCAATACAAGAGATTGCTGGTGATGATAATGTTTGGTTCCAGCAAGATGGAGCTCCTCCACACTATCGGGATATTGTTAGGGACTATTTGAATGGTACTTTCGAAAATCGATGGATAGATCGAAGAGGAACTATTGAATGGCCAGCATGATCACCCGACCTCGCGCCACTCGATTATTTTGTTTGAGGCTACCTGAAGGGTAAGGTTTATTTCACTAAATCTCGTGATTTGGAAGAGCTGAGGCAACGCATAATAAACATTTTTGCAGAAATACCACCTCAAATGATAAGAAGTGCCATTGAAAATTTTTACGTTCGTCTCTGACAATGCCAAGAAGTTAATGGGCACCATTTTGAATACCTGCTATAATCTTGAATTCAAAACCTGCTAGTGTAGCAGTTAAGCTGTAAACTAATTGCCTCAACTGGCCGAAATCCTCACCTTGCCTTAAATGGCTGAGTTACTTCCTTGCCTTCACCGGCTGGGATCAAGAACTTGTCTGAAGTGGCTGAATTAAGAGGTAAAACCACTGTTAGTTTTTTTTTAATCGAGTTTTTTATTGCCCTGTAAACAATGTAAATTAATAATTACTAGCTGCTAATAAATTTACAGAATATTAATAGTTGTTGTAATTTCCGCACGATCGGCGACCGTGTAAAATCACTGTTCTCAAAACAGCTCGGGAAATCATTCACTCTGAGATCAGTAGTTTTACTTTTCGTATTTTTTTAAGTATGCGTTCAAAACTTTCATGTTTCCACTCAATTTTTACGAGAATAGAAAAAAATGCCCGATATAAAATTCACTCACAGGGTGGTGGGTGGGGAGGTCATTTTGGTATCAGCAGATAGTTTTTTGAAAAATTTTTAACGCGTATTTTTTAATTTTTCGTTTTGATGCAAACTGTTCGAGATTTTCCACCGTTCCCATACTTTTCTAACATCTGGTATATAAAGTAAGTACAACGTAAGTTATTATATCTTTACATTTAAGTCACTTTTATTCACATCTCAATAAAAATAGTACTTCTGGCATCCCTCAAATAAATAATCTATGGCAACCACGTTGTATTATTTATTGCCTTCATCTGTTACTGGGAATGGGCCTGCTATGCCTAAAACAATTTTCTCATAAGAAAATCTGGTAATATAATAATATATTGCTTCATTTGAACTCTACTTCTCGTCTGTGGTCTCTTGGTGGCCTCACAAACCTTGCATTTACGATACCCGGTATCCACACCCCTAATTATTTGTCCAATAAGATCGTTCCCATACCTTTGTTAGGATTTTATTCTGCCCTCAATAAAGGCCCAGTTTCATTGCCCTTCAGTTGTTCTTTTCTTATATTTGTCCAATGATCGTGAATATCTATCTAAATTGTGTTCACTGGTACTATGCTCTGCACTTTTTCAACGCGTTAGCAATGCTTGCAGTCATCTTTGTATGATCTCTAAACATATCATCTGCATTTTTATAAGATTTCCTAGGTCTGTGTTCGATTCTGAGGTCATACCGTTGCAACCTCTCTATTTAACGAGCCATTTGCTTCCTAGGGTTTTCAGTTGCGACAACTTGAAAAGCCGGTGGTCTTGGAGCTGTGCTGGTTAGGAAGAAATATAAATTTCCCAGCTTCGAAGGATTTCGGGTAGTCTAATGTTGAAGGGCTATGTAACCATGTATTCACTGTTGACACGAATGCCACGTCAAAAATAACGCAGCTAGAATTCTTATCGGGCATACAAGTTAACAAAAGCCAAATTGGATTGGTGGTTCGGACAGCCACGGGACATACAGCAGCGGATCGTGGAGAGGTGGACATGGATCTACAAATTGGACATCTATTTTTTTTTGGCCATAAGGTTATCATGGCTAATATGACAGATGTCTTCATTTTTATGAAAAAACATGAGAAAACAAGTTCTAAAGATTGGGAATGAAGAATTTATTTTTTTAACAGCAGATGAGCGGTTCCATAAAACAAGGCTACTGACTGAGCAAACAGTCAAGATTCCTGTCCGTACGGGACAAATAATCGAGACCGTTTTGGAAAGAAACTCTAGTGGATACTACGTTAGTGTTGTTGAAAAGAATGATTCAATTAAGACAACATGGATGATCCGAATATCTACTTAAGAAGGGCAAATAATCGTTGGAATATGAGTGAGAAATTCCATAACCAACAGTATTTTTTAAATATTTTATTTGTTTTACATCATTCCAATATAAAATAGAATGTTAGGCGAGTGCTACAGGGGGAAACTTCCGTAAAAGTGATACTATAGGGGCAAATTATAATTTCAAAGAGGGCACAGAGTGTAGCATAGTCATGGCATGGTTAGCCCGGAATTATGGTGTAGTGCTCACGACAAAAAAAGTAAACTAGCTCAGTATCTCGGGGCGTAACTGTATCCTATACTTACGTATGAATTATCAGTAGTTGTTCTCGTTTCAATGGCGTGACAATAAAATGAAGAATCCTGATTCACAAATACAACACTTTAATACCGCAACAACTGACCCGGGACAGACTACATATTTCAAACTCAATAATGTGACACTCAATACTTAAATATATTGAAAGAAATAGGTAGCAATTAATTCCCCTGACGGTGTGTCAGGTTGCTTGATATGAAATATACAGCGAATAAAATGAATAAGAGGATATAAATGCAGATTTACCGACTGGAATCTGTGGTTTCGAGCCACCAAAGGATAGGATAGAGTTCTGACAGTTTCGTAGATCTCTCGGTTACGTGGTTTGCTCAGATGACGGCCGTGAGGGAGTTCTAAACGGCGGCAAAGGTGCTTTTCGAGTCGTACTCCAGAAGCGTGGGTGCTAATAGTGTGCCAGGAGACGTACCAGGAAAAAGCGTACCAATAACGTACCAATAGCGTACTAACAGCGTACCATAAACGAACCATTAGCATAGCCTGAACGTGCCGGAAGCGGCCTAAAATAATAAAAATCACATGTCAACAGGTGGAAGGTTGACCATGGAGAACATGCTTACGACTAAAATCTTACTTAGTAATGATAGATTTCTCTCGAAGCTAGTTCCACAAAATAAAACTATATCCAGAATAATGGAAAACTGCAGCTGATTGCCTAAATTTAAAAACTTCACGAGGATAGCTACAGATAAACTTGGTAATCGTCAAAAAAGTGGCCGCGTGCTCTACGAGACGTATATTGAATGAATCATGGCCGAGGCGGAAGTTTTTTCAGAGCCCTCTATGTTGAAGCAATGCATATGTGATTTTATATATTATGTGATTTTATATACTTAACAGAGTACAGTGGGTTGCCTACGGTCGAGTGGTATTATATTCTCCCAGAACATAGCCTCGTAACGTCGTAGGCTCGTAATACGAGGTAACGACTGACAACACTTACCACAAACATTATATCTGACTTGCTCACAATGGCACCGATCTTCCACAATCAACAGTCTCTCTTTACGGAACATTTCCAGTGATAATTTTACTGACAATGTTTAATGTTAAATTTGTATGAGAATCAGCTGATAGACTGGTTGGATTCGCATCATCAAAATTGAATCACTTTCCGTATGTAATAATTTAACTGATGAATAAAAATTGATCAATAATTCTCGCGAATTATTTCTAGACAGACAAAATGTAGTGGTTCTGTGACGCGTTTTTCACCACCTCAAACGATTATGTGGATAAAAAGGGCCACTCTTTAACACTCGAGTTCCGGAAACAATTTGCTCGGGCGCCAGTCCTAATTAAGTGATAGGACACACTACCCACAAGCCGGATACACGAGGCTGAGTAGCTCAAGTGGAGAGAGTATACTCCAGTTGGTCAGTTTGAGAAATTAGACGTTCACACATAAACTGAGAAACTCAGAATTTTCAATAAAATCGGTATATTCAATTAAACCTATCATATACAAATCTACGGGTTTACTAATTGGTTACCTTCACCAAACTTTACAGGTTCTAAATCTTGGGATGAAAGCAAGCGACACAACGATAAGGGTAGGACTACATGACTCCGGTGACAGGGATAGCAAGCTGCAAAATAGTAACACAAAATACGCGGTAAAGGGTTAGCACAGAAATAGCGATGACACAGGGCAAAGTTATATATAGTACTTGAATAGTACATCAGTTTACTTACTCCTTTTCTTAAAATGAATCAACTTCCTATCGGAGTAGGAGTAGCCAGATGTGCTGCTGGTCGATGACGTAGAACGGACTTGGCCAAAATTCTGCTGCCCTGCAATATATATTTCTAACGGTACCTGGGTTCGGTTCTCGGAGTGGGCACGTCTGCTTTCGATGAGTTGCTCTGGTTGACTGCCAACGCGGGACGAATTTAATCATTTCCTTCGAATACCTAAAAGTGGAAGAAACGACGGTAACAGATGCGCGGTGGATCGATGTAACGTCATACGGACTTACAAAATATTTTGGAATATTTCGCGAGTTAGCAAAGTAATTCAATTACCTGAATATCTTTCTAGACGGGAGCAAGCAGCAGGACACGTGTTTCGCATGTGAAGGCAGCCAGGGAACTAACTATTGAATACTTTAATTATTCGCTTGTATCGGAAGAATGACGTCGCATGGGTGACGTCAAATCAACTTAGAAGTACTTTATTACCTTGCTTTGTCACTTGAAAATATTTCACGGTTGGTTTACGCAGGATAACAGGCACTCACGTCTAGCTCGCAGGACTGCTGGCAGTCAACTCACATTACACATATTTACCGCGGGTTCGTAAGGTTATACACGTGCCTCACGTTGTTCCCCCCACTACCCGAGTGCAATCTGTACTTACAAATGGCATGTTTATTCGGCTGCTGCAAATATAGTTCTAGGCGCAAACATAATCTATTCCAAAGTCACTTCTGTGTCTGACAAAATTAATGCATCAACATAAATGATAACCAATGTAAATGTTTCTTTATATTCACGTTTACAAAAATAACTGTGCTTTTATTTTGAATAAAATTAAAACTTTTGAAAATTCTAATTTCTTACCAATTGCTTAAAACTGTATAAAGATTTTTCTGTTTTATATTTCATAATCGTCATAATCTTCTTGGATATCACTATATAAAAATGTATTTCTAACATCAAACTGCTTCATTTTCAGTTTATATTTAGTAGCAGTTACTAAAGTGACTATACTAGAATTATTTAGCAGTGTCTATTGTGTGTGCACTATTTTCATTAGACAACAAAGGGAATTAATATTACATTGACATTTTCTTTCCTGAAGTTGCCGGGACTGCGTTCGAAGTTATTTATCAGCAGTTATTAAAAACCTATAGTATCCATTATACGACGAGATATATTTAAAAATCGTTTTAGGTATCCCTTTGTGTAAATATATCTACTTTCGGCAAACTTTTAAATGAGTCACTTTTCAAAACAAACTTCACTGAATAAAAGAGAATTTAAAATAACGACAAAAGCCCTGGGTCCTGCCTGGATGTTTAAAGATTATATATAAAATATGTAAAACGAGTGATGGGGAAATTTATTTCGTTAATGAAAACGTTCCAAAGCTTTTATAAATAACTGAGTAGCTTTCTGAGTAATGTGTGCTTAAAGAATTTTAATATAAAGCTAGACCTGTTTACGTAGTGACAGGACTTTTATGTTATATTTCGAGCGTAAATAATATAGGTATGAGACTAATTTTTTTTTGGACAATGTTAGTAGGAAAAAGCAATATTCTTATGCTGTCAGTAACATTTTTAAATAGAATGTGGACACCGCTTATGAAATAATATTATTATTGGCGCCATTTTAGAGATCTGTAACAAATCTATATCTTTTAAATATATGGTGGTTCATGTTGGCGTACTACAAAATATGTGGCTTTTTTATAGAACACCCTTGCATTATGCTTGACGAGCTGATTTTATTTAATGACCAATAACATATTTATTTATTTAAAGGTACAACTGCCCAGACAGAAAAAAACCAATTAAGTCAGGAAGATACAAGTAATAAAGCCAAAAACAATATATTGATATTATTTTCACTTGTACTTAAACTAAAGAACACATTTAGGTCAATTTGAGTTGTGTATTTTGAATAAGATGCATTTTATTCCGAGTAGAGAGTTGCATTCATGTTTTCTGTTTTCTTTTGTTTATTCTGTTTGATAAAACATCAACGTATTTTACAGAAGACAGATATTTTCAATAAATACATGCAATTTTTGCATTTCAGCCATTAAAGACAGATAGAGATATTTATAACATAATTTAATGACAAATAGAATCAGTTATATTAAATAAATGTACTCAATTATTGTTATACTAATTATTAAAATGTTTAAAACATCTCGAACTGTTTACGCATCTAACATGTTCAAGTAGATATAAAATTTATAATTAATTTGTGCGAGAAAATGATAAAAGTGAGAAAAATCTCAATACCACGTGATGAGAAGAGAAGAAACCAATTTGTTTTGTTAAGTTGATGTCACGAAAGATTCAAGTTGGTATTCGCGATTTTCATTTTTGAGGAAAAATAAAGGTGATTGCGGAAAAATTAAAAATTGAAGGTTGCTAGGGGAAGTAGAAAATAACAAGAAAACTTTGAAAATTGAAGGGGAAGAAAATTTTGGAGAAAATAGAATATATGAGTAAAGTAGAGAGAATAGACTGTTGTTGGTTTAATCGAAGGAAAGTAAAACGAAGGAAGACAAGTAGCTAAAGAATTTGGAAGAAAGAAATAGAAAATCGAGTTTTTTAACTTGTTGACAAGTAGGGGAAAGAAGAATAATTATAATTTATTTTAAGGTCAAGAAAACAATTCCTGGTGGAAATGGAATATCATTTGAAAGACGAAGGAGCTTAGGAGATAGTAGTTGGACATCACAAATAAGTGATACTGTGGGGCTGGAAGTAATATATTGAGCTACGTAGACTTAAAAGGTTGTAACAAACACTATATAAATTTCTTGTTCACTATTTTATAGTTTAGAAATAATTAAGAATACTTTAAATTGGAAATTTTGATAATTGACTTAATTTTTGTAAACAAATTTTATTTTAAACTTAATCATAACCAAATTATTTTAATTTTATTTAGGTGGAAAGGGAATTATATCTTTGTATGAAATATCCTTTCTCGCAATACATTGTTCAGTTGATTTGAATTTGTTTTATTACTTATGTGTTTCTATAATTGTGTTTCTTCATCGATTCCGAACTTTCGACTTTGAGAACAAAATTTAGAAATTTTATTGTGTGGTATTTTAGCGTCCCTTAGGCGAGAAATCATAGCAATATATTCTTACATGTATTGCATTTATGAAACAACAAAAAAGTGATATTTACAACAAACCGATAAACTTTTAACTTACTAAATTAAAAGTAGTAACAATAGTTATAACAATCACATCAATTTATCAGTCAAATATGTAAATTAACTATACAATATACACCTTCAAACATTTACAATATAATCCATAATAGCAATTGAGAATAACGAAAAAAAAATCTCCTGCCAACATTTTTACATATATACACATACAGGGTGGCATAAAAGTACAGGAACAGCTGGATAACTTGAAAAATACGAATTCTAGAAGAGAAACTTCAAATGCAAACGTTGTATGAAATTTCTCTCGCTATCCGACGGTAATATTGGATATGTGAACCTTGAAAAACTTCAAGGTCGTTTGAAGGTCAAATCGGCTATTCAAATGGAACTCCCAAGTTTAACCCCGGAAATGAAACCAGCGGAAAGTTTTACGTTCGGCTGTGACCTTCGGCACTTACAAAATTGACCTCTGAGGTCACCTTTACTTTACACAAGTTGAACATCAATTTTGTAAGTCTCGAAGGTTATAAAAACTGTCACTAATTCAATAAATTCATTTTCAACTGTCAAAATTATAATAATTAGGCTTAATTTTACAGTTAATTTAATGTTGCCTTTAATGCTGTTTAATGAATAATTAAATATAACATCTAATTCGAGTTTGTATTTCTTTTAAAAACCCGATAATTTTGCACTATAGTGCAAATTATCAAGTAACTTAACATGCATTGGCCGAAAAATTAAAAAAAGACGCTCATGACTGGTGAATTGTTTGGCAGATAAATGAAATTTTCCTTAAAATATACATTTACATCGGTAATATAAAGAAATCGAGTGTCCACCTTAAACAAACATATCACCCTATACAGTTAATGACAGAAATTTTTTGACCGATGAAAAATAAAAAAATATATATTGACACAAAAAGCTGAATCTTCAATTTTTTATAAAAAAATAGGCATCAGAAAATTTATAATAATGATTTAATGTACTGAACCATGACATATTTCTATTATTGAAGTAATACACCTATTTTTGAAACAAAAATGAGGTGATTTTTGTGTAGACAGCACACTAAAAACATCAATTATTCAAGAATTGAACCCTGCGGTGCTCCTAAAGTAGCCGAGATTTGAACAAGTGTAAAACTATGATAATGCACATTTAACAGCCCATTAGACAGATATGAACAAAATAAATTAATAAAATGCGAGGTTAGTCTAAGCGTTGCTAATTTTTTCAATAAAATACGACCTATTAAAAGCCTTGGAGAGGTCAGTATAAATTACATCAAGCTGACCATCCTGATCCAATGATGTGGCGAGAAAATTGGTAATGCTTATAAGATTAGTGGTTGTTGATCACCAGCTAAGAAACCATGTTGATAAACTGAAATTTGAGATTTAACATGAAAAGATAAATATCATGCAAAATAACTTCAAAGAGTTTGCCAAAGTTTCAGAGGATAACCTATAGGTCTATAATTCTCAACTGCATTCTTGTCGCCTTTTTTGAATATAGGAGAGATTTTCGACCTATACCAAATTTGAGGAAATGTTTCAGACTGAAGAGCTAAATGAAAAATAGTAGTCAGTGGTAGAGCAAAGATAATGGCGCAATCTCTTAACAAAAATGATGGAAATCCATCAGGACCGGTGGTTAATGTGTTTTTAAACTTTTCCAAAACTATAAGCACATATTTCTCTCTAATTAGTGGTATATTAAGCTGGGGATATTGAGTGCGTTGTCATCTGTTTTAACGTATGCAACTGAAGAAGTTTTTTTTTTTAATGGCTTTGGGCCAGAGACCATGCAGCCAGTTACACTATGTTAAAATTATCTAACCTAAACAAAATGGAGAAAAAGAGTGAAGAAGAGCAACGAAGGAAAATACAGGAAAACACGCTTCTCGTCCAGGGGTCTGTCAGGACATTGAGTTTGACGTCACAAAAAAAGACCACGGAAGGATAGGTAAAAACATAAGGTTAAAACAAGAGGAAAACAAAGCTAACCTATAGTGTGATATTAACATCTATCAAAAAAACAATGATTAGTTCATAGATTTTATTACTACTTATAGCAAGTAAACTAACTATGTTGAACGGAGCCATCATATTAAAGCATGAACAGATATTTTTAACAAGTGAATCTATAGCTGTCTTGTACTTATCGCAAGCGAAGAAAAGGTGATCAAGATCGCCGATAACACCAACTGATAAGTAATAGTGGACTGGAAATAACTAGCAAATGCGTTGACTATGCTTTGTGGATCATTTAGCGGGATGTTTTCAAAGACATTGAATTAGGAATCGTAAATATATATTGCGCATATTATTAATAATTGACCAAAAACAAGTAGGATTAAATTTTGTTTGAGATTCAGAATTTTCAATATATTTTTTATGTGCCGAGTCAATCTCTCTTTTTATTTTAGAACGCAGTAAATTAAATTGATCCAGATACTGTGATTCACGTTTCACTTTAAATAGATGTCATAAACGAGATTCTTCTTTAATATTTCTAATTATATTTCTATTGAACCATGGAAAGATATGAAGCATTTTTTAGGGTTGTGTTGGGAACACTTTCTGCAAAGACTGAATCTAACACCTCATAAAATTTGGAACAAGCATCATTTTCATTTCTATAACTGGTTAAGAAAGACCAGTCAATGCTAGTTAAGTCATGGTACAGTTTATTAAAATTGGTTTTCTTGAAATTAAATGATGAGTAATTATGATTAAGACTTTTATTAAGGTTGGATTTTAGGTTAAAGTACAAGTCTAAAAGTGGATTATCCTCCGACAGCAAGTAATTATCAGGTTTCTGAATATGAATTTTGAATCTACTAAGTATTAAATCTAAAAGTTTGTTATTGTAATTTAATATTTCGTTATATTGCTTATAGGATTTAATGTATTAATTAAGTAATGAATTTATCCGTTACTTATGGACCTCACTATTGTTGTTGATCAGTTTAATTATATTCTATATAAAATTGATTAAACTAGTTATGGATCATTTACATGAAAAATATTCAGAGATCTTTTATTCCCCGATTCTCATAGAACAAGTATGTTCCAGAAAAGCTTTCTGTACCAGGGCTGTAAATTATACAACTCTCTCGATGAAGACACTAAAGTCTCTGGCAGTAAACACATTTTCAAACACAAACTCAAAAGATTGTTACTCGAGGAAAACTGTTATACTATTGATGAGTTTTTTAGTTAATTTGCAAAAAAAAAGATATAGGATAAGGAATATCTGTTTATATGTTTTATCCATTTATATGTTATTTCTTTTTAACTTGACTTGTGTAAAAAATAGTTTGTATGTGCAAAAATTTCAGATAAAAGTTAGAAGTTTTATTTAAAATAATATTTCCTTCGAAATGTCTCGTGGGCACAAGGCTTAAAAATATAAAATACCAAATATATTTGTAACAAGTAAAAAGACCAAGTATTCTATATTCTAATACAAAATATAACAAATATACTCTTCAATTTGCCTTCTACGTGCCTGCAACTACAGTACTTGAATCATCGCGTTGTTACCAGTCGCACTTTTGGTAACTTAGGATTACTATCATTTGCTCTCTGGCTTTTGGAAACTGGAACATTTCGCTGCAAATCTCATTGATGTTCGTGCGAACTTGCATCACAGCCTCTAGTGTGAATATCTACGATATTTACGATTTTTCTGAACTCCAATATTCATTAACATTGGATAACAGTAGCTTAATCTACGCACTTGTCTCATGAAAACAAAAAACAAATTCCTATAAAATCTTCAAATTTTAAAATTTATTTTGACTTTATCCAGACCCTCGAGTCAGGCCAGCCATCTTCAGTGCGATAGTGCAAATATTTACGGAATTCCAGCCAGCAATTTTATCTTCTGCAACGTTGGCTTGCATTAGACTAACTTCGCTGAACAGTTCGTCTTCATTCAAAACCAGACCTATGTAGTCATTAAAAGCCTCACACGAACAAAAAGACCTTGATTTCATGAAACTTATCTTCTCAAATTCACACGTTCAAAAACATTCAGTTCATTTAAGTTCAAACTCCAGTTTTGCAAAAAGTAAATGAACATTTAATTTTCGAATTTTTTGTATCTCAAAAACATTCAGGTGTACTTAATGAATCTTTTAAGGACAGTAGGGCATTGCCCGGAACGAAAGTACTGTCTAACTAAAATAAGTACATATGGTAACCTTAATTATTAAGCCCTGAAGAAGTATGTGCCAAATAACCGAAATGTCGGCAAAATAGTGTGTTTCTTTTTTATTGTCCTGTCTCCGATAGGACACATACAGCACTACTGGGAGTATTTTATTGTGATGTTGAAAATAAAGGTAGGGTAGAGACATCTTAATCATTGGTAATCGATAGATTTACAAAGTTGTGTGTCCATGGGGGGAGCCCGGGCCCTTATGGCCTCCCCTCCTTAGGACCGCCACTGATCTTAAATAAAATATGTTTAACTTGATTCGATGTGAACTGAAATTAAACACTGTTACAAATGAAACTACTTTAGTATTTACAAACGAACAGATTTTTAAGTCATTTATTGATTTTCAGAATTAGTTTTTAATTGAAATGCTAAAAACGTCGGTAAGATCTAACGGTTTGAGCAAATTGTTGATTTCTTGAATAATTCACGTTTATTTTTCCTTTGGGCATGAAAATTCCCTTTCATCAAATTAAATACGTTTAAAAAGTGACTCATTTAAAAATCCACAGCGAAGTGTATTTACGGCAAGGGAGCCGCTTCAACGAATTCGTTTTTTTAATACAACTTGTCGCATAGTGGAATGTTAATTATCATGTGATATTTATAGCTAAGCTTTTTACTGGTACATATTGGACGCTGTAAATTTAGCGACCGCATTCGGCCTCTCGGGCCATTGTTTATGAAGCCGAGATATGAACAGCGCCATTAAAGGGCGCCGGCTAGTTGGTAATGCACACTATTTCGTTTTAACAGTTATGGCTGACCATGGCCGGAATCTCGTAGATTACGGAATCCCTTCTCTATTTTATAGTCCTTATAATTGTGATCCTCAGGCTACAGGTTGGTATTCATTTACAAAGGTTTCGGCCTAAGGCACTTAATTTGAAATATTATGCATAAAAGCGCTGCCTAGAGCACTACAGTAGCGGTCGTAAATAAGGAAGTGGCATCAGTTTTTTGTTACTTTTGATTGATTTATTTTTCAATTTTCAGATGGAGAAATTCAATTTTTAGCAATAGTTCAAGCAAACTTGACGTGTACTTTAATATTTTATAAAAAGTAAAATTTTTCTTAAAAAAAATCAATTATCGCGCATAAAATTATTCAGAAACCATTGAACAATTACTAAATTAATCAATTTTATATAGAATACAATTAAACTCATCAACAATTATAGTACGGTCCATAAGTAACGGATAAATGCATTACCTAAGTAATTCACAATTTATGAGTAAAATCCTAAAACACGTCAATTTTTAATTCTAAATGAATTTGTTGAGCATAATTTTATACCTTCCTATTCAACCCACTTGAAGTGACGGTGTTACGGGTTTTTCAACCCTCTATTGTGAGGTGGTAGGGGTTGCCAGATAATACAAAAGGAAAACACACTTGGGCTGCTATGCGTAGCAGATCGTGGACACTAACTAGCCCGGATAAGTGAAGTACCGTGCACACGACAAAAAATCCACTAGTTCAGAAATCTCAGGGTGTAAAGCCCAAATTTAAAATAAACTATTAAATTTTTTTAGTTTATTTAACATAAAGTCGCTGAGGGTTCCATTCTTAGTGGTCGCAGATGAAATAATGACACACTCTCTCAACGTGAAATGGACTTTATTACAGTATTTACAACTTATGGTTTTCTAATATGAACCTGGCGATGTGTAGTTATATGGCTATATTCTAATAAATGTGTTAAAAAATAAATAAGGATAAATTCCCCCCGTGTACCTACACTTGGTTTACAAGCGTGAGGATTCACTATAATAAATATGACCGCAATGGGTTACATTAGAGAACGTACTTAATAAAGAATGAGTAAGATCTTTGTTTATACAGGCTGTCCATTTTATCAGGGCACTCGAGAATATCTCGCTTAATATCGGACGTACATAAAAAAATATTTTTACGAAAATTATGCCGATTTATATAACCTACAAAATGGTTTAAAGGCATTTGAAATCCACGGCCTACTTTAAGAGTTAAGACGGAAAATATCGAAAATGCGGAAAACGTCTAGGCCAAATATCTCCGTTATTTGAAGAGATACGAGAAAAATTTATCTAATCTTTTTCAAAACCGCTGTATTTTGAGATTTACTCTTCAGGTTGTTAAGAAAATTATTTTGAAACGGGCGGGAAATGGCGCCATTAAATAGAGTATTTTCCTCCCTTTTCAACGATATATTACATGCCATATTTATTCATTGGTACTACGTTAGTAATTATAAAAACATTTTTTTAAAACCAATAAAAAAATTTTTAACAAGCATTATACATGCCGTAGAGAAGTATGATTATATAAAACGATAAAATAATTCAATAAGTTGTTCAAATCTTTGTAAAGGGTGTTTGTTTTGATTCAACTACCTCACTATTTTCTTGATTCATAAAAAATAAATACTCTGGTGCAATAGTACACCAGGAATATCTAGGATGTAAGTACTGGGAGTAGGATTTCCACCCTCATAGCGATCAATGACTCCACTTTGCTCGAATTCACTAAATTCGGAGGTAAGAGGAGAAAATGTGTGCATATATGTCAGAACTAGAATCCCAAAATCCACAGAAAGCGGCTAAAGAAGCAACTTAAAATGAATAAAATAGTATGAAAACCGAATCATTCATTTACTAATATATATAGCAGCACATTTCTTTATCAACATTTTACGGTGTATTACGGTAACATTAATTGCGTTGAGTATAGAAACAAAGTATAAGAAATGTATGTGATGACATCAGCTCTATTCAAGATCTTACATCACAAAATTATTATCCACTTAAGGGAATATCTACGCGGGATTGTCACTGGTAGATAATATGTATTTTGTTCAATTTTATATATTTAAGATATGACCTCATAAGGAAAAACTTTAGATAAGATACAATTTAAATAAACCTATAGTTTGATAAGGAACTTAACAAAACTCAGTACAATTATTATTTGTAATTCCTTGTATAAACAAGGGGATTATTCATGTTAAGCAGAAATTACTTTTTAATTACCTTAATCAATCAAACTGCAACACTAAATTTAAATTCTGAAGATTCCAGCGACTTTTTTAATCGTCGACAGTTACTTTTAAGAATAATCTACATCATCTAATCTTGTTCATAACTTTATTGATAAGTATTTATCGTAACAACAGGCGTACAGTGTCTTTAAATCGGTAGGTTAGATAGTGACTAAAAATGGAGCTCTCTTCCGCTAAAAGAGGTATGGGTAAAATGGCTGCAACTTTGGGCATAGTACGTATTTATTTATATCCTTACATATTTATGCTCCTGTATATTAAACAGTTAATCGGTTCTTATTTAAAGTGGACTATTAACTGCAAAATTGGTTAAACTTGCTTAGTTTATATTAAGAGTTTTTCTAACAACAAATATCTTAATGTATGAAAAATATTTATCTAGTTGATAAATCCTCGTAATATATTCTGTTATGTTGAACTGCAATTTGCTTATTCATTATTGCTAAATATGAAATAAGTAGCAATACTACTTGACCCTAATGCAGTAAGGAGCTTTTGAAAGACTAGGAACAATAGCTGTTGAAGTATCGTAAAAGTGTAAAGTTCCCTATATAAACTACTTATCGCAGGCGTTAAGAACCTTGATGCCTGAAAGCAACTGCAGAAGAAATTGTTCCGATACAGGAAAGGGTGCCAGTGTAGATGTGATAATTACAAAAGGATTGGCTGGTTAAGTATTCCTGGCATACTGAAGGAAATATGCTGATCGAGAGAGTGCGAAGCGAAGGTGAGAAAGTGCGGGAAGTGTGGGAATGTAGTTTTATATATTTTTCCATATTTTAAATACCGATTGAGTACATTTTAAACTTAAGGCAATACAGCGGGTTAAGAGCACTAGAAATGAATTTCTGGAGGAGTATCGATATTACAAATGAAGAGTTAAGAAGAAAAATGGAGGTGAAATGAAAACAATTATCGGCACAATGAAACGAAAAGGTTTATTACAATTAAATATCATTCATTACTAAATTTTAAACATAATTTACAACTATTCAATCATTTATTAATATTTAAAGCCTTGTGATGTTACATTAATTGAGATATAACGATTTTTAATAATATAATTAAGATAAAGTAAAAATTATGATAATTTTTTATTTTTTAAAAATTATATCGACTTATGTAGATTATCGTCCTGGCGGAGTTTAGCATTAGCTATTCCACCGCTCAACCAGAACGCATGCACACAGACAATTACACAATGACGGTTCTCTGTGGCACTGCCATCTACCACAGCTGGGACCCGAACTCAGGAGTGGTACAGCGACTAGCCGTGTTGTCTCTCACACAACTCCTTGGTAGCATATGAAAAACGCCACTAAACATCCATACCCTAGTCAGGATTTGAACCCCAGACTCCTTGATCTCAAGCCTAACCAATTACCAATTACCAATTAAAAAATCTTTATTATCATTTAAAATTATATACAATTCATTTTGCCTTAGATAACTCAATATAGTATTCATTTCATTTAACAATGTATAAATGGTTACTGCGGCGTGACAAAATGTCAAGTGACATCGACCCGCCACAGTTGCGGGATGTTCTCGCTGAGACAAAAGGCAAATTTTTAGTTATATGGGGAAATAATAACCGCTCACCAGAGTATTCGGTATGTTAAGCTTTCAGCGACTTCATTACTGTGTAATTTCAGATAATTACAGAAAGGGCATTTAAGTTGTTGTATGTTAAGTTTAATATGTGTAGGAAAACATAACAGAAAAAACCTACTTTAAAAAATTACTCTATTTATTTATGGAATGTCGATATTATTTATATAATACACACTTAAGGTGTGTATACTATGGTTATTTAAATTATGTGTGTGAAAAGGAATGATAGGAAGTAGGTGGTGGTATAAGAAAAATGAGGTAGAGGGAGGAATGTATAGTCAGTCTTGTACTATTCGTTCTTCGTATATAGGTAGTCGTTGGTAGATTAGTCGATGGGTATGTCCAGTGTTGTGGTAACGTCTAGTAGCTGTGATGTCGCGTGTCAGGGGGGAATATGTAATTTTAGTTGTGAAAAATTTCTGTGCTGTCTCGTCAATGTATTCTCTGATTCGAGGGAGTCTTGTTTGTCTATGGAGTTCGTCAATTGTAATGTATCTTGTAGAGTTTGTAAGTAGTCTGAGTAACTTGTTTTGTGTACGTTGTAGTCTGTTGCACTGCGTGTCTGAAATCATATTCCAGACAGGACAGGCGTAGGTCAGTATCGGTCTTATAAAGTACCAGTTTATTGTCCGTCGTCAGCAAGCTCCTCCGATTACAAATCGGGTAGAGCTTGCTGAGAGTCGCGTAGGTTTTGTTTATAGTCCTCGTTATGTGTGGTCCGTAGGAAAGTCTAGTATCCAAGGTGACACCGAGGTATTTGACTGTCGTCTTCTCCTCGATGTCCCTGTTGTTAAGTTTAAGTTTTGTAATAGTCCGTATGTTCGTGAATTTGCGGTGAAACGTGGCAGTCTGAGACTTGTCCTCGTTCACCGCAATCTTCCATGTCTTGTAGTAGTCAAGTAGTTTAAGTAAGTGGTAGTGTATTTTGTAAGCCTAACGCGTAACTACTGCGCCGCTGAGCTGGCTGTTGCGTCGTCTAGGCATAGAGTTCAGCATTGACGCCAAATCTCCTAACCTATTCACCACGGGTTTGAATTCCACGAGTACCAAAAATATTGAAGGATTTTTCTTGTATAGTTGTGTTTGGTAATGTCAAAACGTTATATGCAAGATTATTCTCGAAAACTTTTGTTGTTAGCTCGATTTGGGTCGATTTTATTATTGTGAACTTTAAGATAGCCAAAAACGTAATGAATAAATAAATACAAAGATTAAATTTGTTACAACTGGGTTTTCGCATTCAGTGAAAATTTTAGTAGAATTTGCATTAAATAATAATTTTCCTCCTGCAAATTGATTAGAAACATACAAAACATGAAAATAAAATCATACAGGATTACAATATCAATTAATATAATAGGTGCATTTTGGGCAAAACACTCCTTGTACAAATACATGTACACCACATACTTGGGACCTGAACCACGCATAGGGTTGCCTCTTTAAACAAGACAACGGACCATACAATTTTAAGAAACTGCCAGACAACTTTTAAAACGTCAGTAGCTCTTGGTCTATTACCTTTAAAAAGCTGTAGTTAACTTCACAGTGACATTATACTCTTATCTAAAAATCCGATGAAATTTTTTGGTATAAAAGGATTAAGATAGATTTAAATAACAATTAATCATAAATTATATTTTTCTGCCGGCTAAAGTGAAACAAAGTCATTATTTTAATAATTCAGAATAATGACAGTATATTGTATAGATAGATAGAGAGTTCTACTACTTTCACATTCTACTACATTCACATTTTTTACAATATTTGTAGCAAGTTAACAGAATACATGGATCTGGTTAGTTACCAGTCGGCAATTAACAGAAATAATCAAATTAAAATAATGTCTTAACATTAAGTATATCACAATATTTTTATGTATATGACAAATAAACAAATAATGATAACAAACATACAAGTATTGAATAAAAACAAAACAAATAAGAGAAGATGAAATAAAATAGCAAATATTCTGCAAGTAAATGCATACAACATTCATGCTTATAGGGTCACTGTATGTATGAAGTTGGTAAATATTCGTCAACAGAATAAAAGCAGTATTTTAGGATAAATTTTTTAATTTTTGACTAGATTTAACTGCTTGATTTGTGTAGGCAAATGATTGTAAAGGTTTAAATTGAGGCAGTTTTTTTTTACTAACTGCTAAACGGTAACGTGGATTCATAAGAAGGCCTGCAGAACGAGTATTGTGTTGGTGGTAATCAGAGTGGGTAGAGAAATTGTAGACGCTCTCATGAATTTTGATCAAGCTGTAATATATGTAGAGTGAAGGAAGAGGCATAATGCCTTCTTTAATAAATATAGGTTGACAGTGTTCTCTAAAGTTGACATTTACAAGAATTTTTACAATTTTCTTTTGTTACCGAAAAGCTTTTATTGCATGTGAGGAATTTCCCCACAAGACAACTGCATAACATAGTTTTGACTGAAAAAGAGAAAAATAAGTATTTTTCAGTACGTTAAAATCAATAAAAGCTTTTAATTTTCTGAAAAGAAAAGTAGTGCTAGCGAGCTTCAAATTAAGTTGCTTTATATGATGTGACCAATTAAGGTTATCGTTCAGATAAATACCTAGGCGTTTTACATAGGCACCCGTAGTTAGATGTCTGTTTCAAGATACGGTGAGCTTTTGCGTTTTCCCATAGTTGAGCGTTAACTTATTTGATGTAAACCAGTTTTGAGCTAGTTTTTCGTGTGATGATGAGAGATCTAACAAGTTGTTTATGTTTTTATCAGAACACAGAAGCGTGGTATCATCTGCAAACAGAATAGTCTTGGTGGGGTCCATACATTGAGAAAAGTCATTGACATAAAGTATGAACAGTAGCGGTCCCAAGACGGAACCTTGAGGTACCCCGTGCGCGACATTTAGAAAATCAGAATTATTATTATTTATGGACACACACTGTTTGCGATTTGTTAAATATGACTCAAAAAGGGTAAGAGGTAATCCTCTAATACCACATAATCGTAACTTTTTTATTAGTATGTCGTGAGAGACACAGTCGAATGCCTTGGAGAGATCACACAGTGAGATAACTGTGTGAACACCTGCCTCAAGACCCTCAACTATATCGCTCACGACCCTAAGAACAGCTTGGGAGGTCGAACGCCCGGACCGAAAACCAAACTGATCAAGACTGACAAGTGAATGCCTGTCAAGATAACTGGTCAATCTCTTTACCAGAATTTTCTCAAATATCTTCCCAAAAATGGGAAGGACAAATATGGGGCGATAGTTATCAAGGGAGGAGTTATCTCCTTTTTTGTAGACTAGTATGACGCGAGAGCATTTGAGTACATCTGGAAAAACCCCTTATGCGATTCAGGCATTAAAAAGCGCCGTTAATGGGGCAGCAATAATATCTTTGGCGATTTTTATTAATTTTGCATTGAGTTCATAGATATCAAGAGAACTTGAATTTTTTTATGATCTAATTGTTGTCCTCACTTCTTCCTTGGTGAATGGATGTAGAAAAAATGAGAAATTAGGTGCTTGTAAATTATTTATAAAATCGCTACGAAATTTTTTGTTTAATTCAGGCAAGGAATTTATTAAGTTATCTGCCATAGATGTGAAATGATTGTTAAAAACGTCATTGGAGATATCATAGTATAGTATAGCTACACGTTTTTTGTCGCCTTTTATTCATATTCTTGTAATATTTTCTAAAAGTTACATAAAACATCAATATCAAGTTGTAAATAGTGATAACTACTCTTCTGAATGTAATAGTCCTATGCTTTATCCAGTGTCAGTTCAAAATGAAAACAATTGCGAGGTTTTCCTTTGTAAACCAACGCGTGCCATTCATAGGCACCTATATGCTTTTACATAAACTAACAACAAACTTTACTTAGTTATTAAATGATATTTTCTACAAAAAGTAAAAATTCCATTGAACCTTAATGTAAGCAACTAGAAAAACTTGATGTTATAGAAAGTGTCACCGTCCAGAAAAAACCAACGGGGAGGTGTGAGTAGTTTTTGCCAGGATGGGAAGGGGAAAGGTATATAATGTTAGTAAAATAAAACTTGTATTAAAGTAAGAAATTTTAAATAATAATAAAAGATTTTCTCATAGTTTCGAGGAAAAAAATGGCCACATGGTAACGGAGTCATCAGTAAGCTCACTATCAGAATCATTTTCTACCTGACTAACAAAGAGCTCTACGGGCGGTAAAATGGGATACTCTTTTTCTTTGTTTATAACGTGATTCACGGATTTTTTCATATGTCGGGTTCTTATATTATCTAGAATTACAACGCATAAAGTCGGATTCTGCATTTTCTCAACTCGTGTTTTATACTGCCCCAAATCAATTCTGCTGGATTGTGTGTGCCTCGGGTTAATGACTACGGTTACAAAGACCATTCGCCAATTCTATTAGATTAAATATGCAGTAATATGGCGGTAAACGTAACAGACTATGGCCCTATGTTTCGCAGATATGGCATACAGCATAATCTTTTTAAAATTAAGTTCTTTGACAGTTTTCAATAAATATTTCTTTACTGAAATTTTTTCAGGAATATTTATATTTTTAGATCTCACATACTTTATTACATCGTCCTTTTTCGTATTGTTATTATTTGGTACTTTATTTAATATTCGCGAATGTTAAGAAGCGTTATCCATAACGATAACTGAATTTGGGCGAATATTAAATAACAGTTGTTCGGCGAACCATTTTTCAAACAAATTCGCAGTCATATCTTCGTGATAGTCAGCAGAACACTGTTTTATATTTTTGGCTAAGCAGTGCGTTCAGTACGAACCTATTTTTACTTCCAGCATGCAGAATTATAATATGCTTTCCCCTCTTGAACATGGCGCATTTAAAAGCATAATTTTGAGTCGTGCCTACGCAACCGTAATTAAGAGTATCATGCGTATCAAACCACGTCCCGCCAAGATATATTGCCGTCCTATTTGATTCGCGGTACTCTTTTATTCTACTCGAATATTCCTGTCGAATTTCCAAAATACGTCATGATTCCACTACTATTAAATGGTTATTAATTTTTTTATATTTAAATCCGCACTATAGTAAAATATCTCAAAGTATCCAAAGATTGAGAACTATAATCAGAGTATTCACGCAATTTATTCGAAATCATTTCCAGCAGGGATTCATTTTCTTCATAAAAATTATAAATTGTTCTTCAGATAACGTCTTTGGAAGCGTCGTAAATTTTTCTAAATTTTAATTTTTTCATATTTTTTTAACAGAGTGATTTACAGCAACCTCTTTTTTAATAACAAGATGAATAGTAGAAATCGGAATCTTAGTTAACTGTCTAATTTCTGTGGTGTTTATTTTATATTTATTTTTTTAATTTTTTTTATAATACCTGTATCCGTCATTTGACTATTTTCTCTCTTCAAGCAGTTATAAATATTTTAAAAACGCTGGATTTGGACGTGTAAATCTTGGTTCTTAAACTCCTAACTCGTCAAGAAGCCATTTTAAAATTTTGAAAGAAATATTACAGCTATCAATGATTATTTTCGGTTAATATAACACAAATAACTTATGTTTTCTTCATGCGGCACTGGCCGGTTCCACGAAAACAGTTTCGCACAGTACTTTCTTGTTTTAGAACTGGCCATTCCGATCATCAGCTTAAGTTCTTTACCGAACGCCCGCATCGGCGCAATTGTACATTGAATTTTTACTGGTACATCCTGTATACTAACAACTATTGACGATATCTTTATAATTTGAAACGTTAGAAACTGATGATATATTTTGTAATTTTTAGCTACAAGGACTAGCATGGACCTTGATGTCGTTGATGGTCATTATACTACATTATTGGGCACCAAAAATAGCCACTCCTATGACTTACGGAAAACTAATAGAATCAATACTATATCACAAGTTCATCGTAAGTAAGTAGTTAATTTTAAGCCGTTATATTATATTTGCTGGAGTAAAACAATTAAAAAAGTATGTAAACTTTGAAAGGTATAATTATTATTTATTGTGTTTCAAAAAGTATCGCAAAGTTCCTCGTATGTTGTTAGATGTACCCTATGAAATGAATCATCGTTTTGAAAATGTTAAAGCTGCCAGCTTTAAGCACATACTTTTCCTCAGTGTTGTTCATATTATCATTGATGCATTAAACTGAAAGTAAAGGTCCTAGAACAGATTCGATTTGTACTGATCAAATCTGTTGATGGGCCATGGCAACAAATTAGAAATGCACACTCGCTGGCCTAAGTAGAGTAATGATAGGGGTTCTAGATAACTCAACATCGTTGGAGCGGAGCGTGTTCAAGGGTGACCTATGTCTCGAGAAGTTAAGTGACAGCTAAATAGCATAAACCAACAAACAAGTAGACAAACAAATATACAAATAATCAAAGAATTACGCAATTTTAATGCGTACGGTAGATTGTTCTAATGTTGCAATGAATGCAGCGTTTGAGCAGCTACAACGGCAACGACTAGTCAAAACACTTTGCTTTCTTTATGAAATGAAGATATGAATGAAATCTTAAACGAAAATATTTGCTGATAATTGTTGAACATAACGAACATGATCAACCCAATGAACATAAAGAACACAACGTGTTATGTTAGGCATTATGTTCGTCATGTTCATTATGTTCGACGTAAAGATTTACTAGCTAGAGTAACCATTTTCTGGAGTAAGCAGATTTTAATTTTAAATTTTTACAATTGCGTAGCTATCGCAAAAGTGTCTCGAGACATTAAATTTCTGATATAATTTTGATCTGTTGATTTCATTCATATTATCGCCAAATATACTGAGTTTTTCCTACAATATTAGAAGTCCTCTTTGTAAATAATTATAACTTTTAAAATGTTAATGCATCCAACTCTACTTTAAACAGACACTGATACTCAATGATTCATATTATCATTAACAATCAAGTTGAAAATAGTAGTCTTAGAGATGATCCCTTCATTTACTTGAGTAGTGAAAATGGGCGTCCCATCGTGATGTAAGTGTGAATACCATTAGGGAGCGTCCGGAAGAGATTTTAGGATCTAGGACTTGGGTCTTAATATCGAGAAACGGAAGGGGGAGTTAAGAGTTCTAAGATCAATCACTAAGCTTAAATTTAAGAATATGGCCATGTGGGTGGAGCTAAGAGTATGGAGCACTAGTCTGACCAATGAGAGCATCTTTTATGGTAAAATAGAAGATTGTTGCTGGCCACCCGTAAGACTATGAATCAATAGGTTAGCTAATAAATATTACATTACATATAACAAACATGGTCAATACAATGAACATAACGTGTGTGGTACGTTCGTTACTGTCATGTTCATTTCGTTCGACATGTCCTTATATTTAACAAAAATATATACTACCTCCAGTGAGCATTTTCCCTTTACCGTGACAAATTTTGTTACCGATCATAAAAACACTCCACGCTATTAGCTCTACGCTCTACCTTTCGACTATATTCTTAGACCTAAACATGGAGATTGGTCGTAAAATTTTTAGCTCCACCTTCCACATCCCTGATACCAAGATTTAGGTTCTTAATACTAGAACACCCCTGAACATTGGCCAATGATACTTACGATGATGATGTCATTCAAAACCCCGTTGGTGCTCTACTCAGGCAAGCGAACCAGCTCTGGCACTATATGACTGCTAATATCAACAGAATATTAACTGGAAAAACAATATAAACGGCAGAACTTTGTTGTTTCGTCCGCAGCATTGCCTAAATATGATCAGTTTGCTAATTAGACACTCATTGTTCAAAATATTAGCAATTAAAAGTTTATAAATGTCAATCTGAACGGTAACTCAGGAAAATAACCCAGGTGGTATTGTTTTGGTTTGGGTGAATCGGGTAGTATGGCAGATTTTTGACTGACTTTCTTATGATTTACCCAAACAGTGATTTTAAGCAGATTGAGCTAAAATTACATGTTTTTAATTTACAGGTGATGGTACAGAGTTTCGGGGAACCAGCTTTATTATTAGCCCATTTAACTTTAATATTGTAATGTGGGTTTACTTCGTCTTTAGTGTATTATGGACTTCGCTATCTTTTGACCAATTTACAGGTAAGAATTCAACGCCCTTGTTTATGTTACTTATATTATATATCTCTATTTTAAATGAAAAAAAAAATGTAAAAAAATTCTAATAATATATTTTTTATTATAATGATAATGTACAGTAGGTACAATACAATTTACGAAAATATATTTTATCAATAAATAAAAGAAAATCACTGGAATGAGAATATCCTATTTGTACTTGATTAAAATGTTTAAATATATAATGGTTAACTTGTCAATTAGAGTGTCAATTTGGAACCGCCTACACCATTTTTTATACAGTGAAAGACACTTAAGATGAAGACACCCCTGTATTTAATTTATTTTTAGAAGTAGAGATGTGCATTTTGGTACAGAGGTAGAACTTCAGGAGCTGCATTTCTTAGAATACAGAACTCAAATGTCGCGTGTAACCCCAACCTACTACGACCTTGTGAATAGGACAGACTCTCAATATTTTACGTCGCGTTGGAGATATCGAAAAAAGTTGTTCAGAATCTTATTTTAACCTTGGTTACCGAGTTTCAAGACAAAATTCAAATTTTCAAATTTCTTTGTCATTTTCATTCCGCAGTTCGAATTTTTTATTAATTTTCACAGCAAGCTAAGGAAATATATGAGCAATTTCTACTAATGTCAGTTTGAACTTAATTGCGTTAGTATACGAACAGAATGCCACTTGTCCGTCACTTGGAAGAGTGGCTGTGAGCTAAACTTCGTCAGGACGTGAATATAAATAAGGCAATAAAAAAATAAGAGAAAAAATTGAAATAATTAAATTATTTGGTGCTCAAACAAGCAGAGAAGTTCTTTTTGGAGACTAGTGCAGTTAGACAAGTTCTGTCGACTGGAAAGTGATATATACATCAACTAATACCCATTTGTGACATTTTGAAAAACATTCCAGAACATTCTATTACAGACTAGTGCAGTTAGCCAAGTTCTGTTAACTGGAAAGTGGTATAGACATTAAATAAGACATATTTGTGACATTTCGAGAAATTTTCTAGAACATTCTATTCCGGTCTTTTTGGAAACATTTGGATTACACCTAATATAGACTTTAAATAAGACTTGTTAGTGTTGTTTCAAAAAATTTTGGATGGAAACAAGAAGCATGGCTCCCGAAAAGCAAATGCAAGACATGTTCGCGGAATTAAGAAAAATATTGCTAGACCAGAAAGAAGAAAAAGATGAACTGAGGAAAATGATGTTAGATCAGGAAATGAGACGTCAAGAAGAAAAGGCAGAGAAGGAAAGCAAACGTCGAAGAAAAAGAAGAGCAAGAGAAACGACGGACACCAAGACGAAAAAATAGACTAACACTTTGCCCAATTATATCGGACTCGGCTGAAATCACGTATACAAAAAGCTAGGGAGAGTTAACAAGAATTTGAGGCTGCAGCGGAGAGACTGGCACACTTGGCTTACCCGGATGCCCCAAGGCGATTGTTGATGGTATAAAAGACGAAGGTATCGGGTCCTTAGACTATCTCGGCATAAGACTAATGGCGAAGTATGTTATGAACTCTGAATTGCCTGACCGGGACGTTCAGGCTTAAAGGCTGTGTTATGTGCACACCTACGTCACTACCTCATAGAGTATACTAGTAGACGGACTTGAAAGATCTCAAATGATAGACTCAATTCTATTCAATACCACTTTATTAATAATTAAAATTTACATTGCCTCTCCAGAATCCACCCGGGGACCAACCGTGCAACCGCCGCGTTGTTCGTGGTGGCGGATTGCAAAGTCGGGAGGAATGGGACTGGTTTGGCATAAAGACAATTAAAAACAGCTTAACCTGAACTCCTTCCATCGCAGATGGATAAAATTAGGTCATAAAATTGTACATATCTAAAATAGACTTACTTAACAAACTAAACTTGC
Source organism: Leptura quadrifasciata (assembly GCA_963675555.1). Taxonomy (NCBI): domain Eukaryota; kingdom Metazoa; phylum Arthropoda; class Insecta; order Coleoptera; family Cerambycidae; genus Leptura; species Leptura quadrifasciata. Next base: position 148,045,511 of record OY776675.1, read on the forward strand.
AAACTACACATTTTAAAAAACTTTTGCACTAAACGCTTTTTTAAATTTTGACACTGACGCAAACACCTAAATCTAAACGAGGAGCCTTCCGCGAGGTGTGAAAATGCCGGGCTGTGCATAGGCTGGCCTAAACCTTGGTTTAAAAAATTTTGATTTCGAAAAATTTGAATGAAAATGAATTTAGAGACAAAAATGTACAAAAAGAAAACAAAAAACAAACGCGACAAAAAGGTTACAAACAGAAAGGAAGAGACAGGAAAGAGTTAAAGATACAAAATGTATGAAATATCAGTAAAGGTGGATAGGGCATGCGGAAATTATAGTTGATGAAGTTTGGCTACAGAGGTTGCCGGAAGATCGGTAACGTCTGGTATGGTAGAATGTGTTTTATCCGAAATGGGGCATTATGCTGTCTAATTTGTGTTATGTGTCTTGTTAGCGGGCTATCGCCCAGCTTGAAAGAGAAGAATTTTTGAGAGATATCCTGGACGTAGTCCGCTATTGGGGTTATGTCGTGGCAAAATGCGTATAGATCCCTGAGGGAGGTGTACGTACCTTCCAGAATTAGTGATGAGGCGCATACATTTGTTTGTGCTCAAGAACTTTTAGTTTTCTCATTGTCGTAGCCGACGCGCTGCACCACACCGGCGCCGCGTATATGATGGATGGCCTGATCACTATTGTGTACAGCAATTTTTTATTTTGTCTATTAAGTCTGCTACCCCTGACCTTAAGCGGATACAGACTCTTGGACAGGGAGTAGACCATCCGTACTGTCTCATTAATGTGAGTGTGAACGTCAGTCGCTGGTTCAGTCTGACCCCCAAATACTTCACGCATCTCTTGATTGTAATTTTGTTTCTCCGGATCGAGATTGGTGTTATGATTTTGTTTTCGGTGAAACGGCGCGTGAAGACTATCGCCCCCAGCGTTTATCGGAATCTTCCACTGGTCGTTATTAAGTCGTGGCACGAGCCATGTTCGCCTTAAGTAGTATGTTCGCTGCTTGGGCATTATGTGAATGCGTATACATGGCTGTGTCATCGGCCGACTTGGCCAATTTCGTATTCGGGAACTCTGGAAAATCGGTGACATACAGGTTATACAACTTTGGTGACAGGAACGATCCTTGTGGGACTCCCGCGCGAATGTCCCGCCTTGTTGAAAGTTTGTTATTCACTCGAATCTGCAGGGATTTTCCCGTCAAGAGCGAGTGAACGAGTTTGATGAAGTCGGGAAGTTATAGTCGTGTAGTTTGTAGAGTAACCCCGGGATCCCGATGGTGCCGAACGCCTTCTCAATATCGAGGAGCACCATGGCGGTGTTCTTTCCGAGGTTGTTTTGCACTTTGATGTCGTTAACTATCCTAACGACTTGCTGTACCGTGCTCCTGCCCTTCCTAAAGCCAAATTGGGACCCATCGTCGATATGGAGCTCCTCCTAAATAGCGTCTAGTCTGGTCTTCTCCACCAATTTAGAGATCGCTGACAGTAACGAGATGGGCCTGTAGCCGCCGGCGAACTTCGCCTTCCTGCTTCGCTTAAGGATGGGCACAACCACGACACATTTCCACTGGCTAGGCCAGTGCTGTAGCCGCAGGATCGCGTTAACGATAGGAAATCAGTAAGTAAGTCGTAGTATGAAAGGAGTGTACTTTGTGTAGTCAGTAATTAATCAAATTTGTTGTGATATTAAGAAGTCTAATTTTCTGAAGAATATATGTGCCGTAAGTGCTAAAATCTGAACTTTCTTTTATATTGATAGTAGTTTGATTGTCGTATCCAGAGTGTATTTTTGAGATTATATTTGTATTTCTTAATACCTTAGCTGTCAGAGCTATAAAGGCCAATATTGCATAGCACTAGATAATTTCTTGTCAAGAACGAATATAGCTAGTCCTACCACGTTGTTAAAGTGCTTGCTTACTTTAAAATAGATATGAATGCTGAAAACTCTGACATTTCTAACAAAGATCTCCTCGCACAAATCGCTCAAACTATAATAGAAGAAGGGAAGAAAAATAAACAAGAAATAACTGCTGATATTAGTAAACAAATTATAGAGGAAAATAAAAAATTGCTAAATAAAATAAATGAACAGACCACCAAACTAAATTTACTGGAAAGTAAATATAATGATCTTGAAGTCAGATATACTAATCTTGATAAGCATTATAGAAAAAACAATTTACTTATTTTTGGATTAGAGGTTCCTAAAAATGAAAATCTTTTACAGTACACTGTCGATAAATTAAAGGCTCTTCTAGAAATTAATATTGTTGTGTCAGATATAAATAATATATTCTTTCTTAGAGCTAATGATAAGGGCACTCCTATTAAAGTGGAATTTGTTTCATTTATTAAAAAAAGTGAAATTTTGAGAAAAAGCAATAAACTAAAAGGTACACGAGTCTTCATTGCCCAGGATTTCTGTTATGAGGATCGTCAAGATAACAAAATTTTAAATGAGCATTGTAAATTAGCCAGGTCAAAAAATTATCACGCAAAAATAAAAGGTAAAACACTGCAGATTAACGATGAGGTATACACACTCGGCCAACTTAAACTCATGAATTTAAATAAACCAGAAGAACAAGTTGAGAGTGTTGAGGTCCAAAGTAAATCCAACAGTGCCCCACCTACCCCGCAATAAATTCAAAATAAGTCCTTTGATTTTGAACCGAAAACGGTATCGCAAGAACTTACACCGAAGCATACACCAACTACTTTAACAGAAAAAGTGACTAAAAAGAACAATCTGCTGGATAAGATAAATAAGGATCGAGAAAAGAAGTCACAAAGGAATAATTCAACAACTAAGGAGCCTTACGACCGGGTTACAAGACAGAAACAGCAAAATATTAATTCATAAATATACATAATTGTAATTTCATAATCATTTTTTTTTCTCATCTCTTTTCTCAATTATATGAAATAACAAATATGTTCGATAAAATTAACATTGCTCATTTAAACGTAAGATCTCTGATCAGTAGCTTCAACGAGTTTAACAACGTAGTAATTGCTAATAAATTTGACTTAGTAGGTGTCACGGAGACGTGGTTAACGGAAGATTTAAATTCAAATGTAGTAAATATACATGGATATACACTTTTTAGACGAGATCGGTCGACTAGAGGGGGAGGTGTGGGGGCGTACGTAAATGGTCATATCAATACTCAGGTGATAAACTTAGACATACAGAATAACAGTTCAATTGAAAGCCTGTGGTTGAAACTTCGAATCCACACGAAAACTACAGCAGTAGGTATTATTTATCGTCCGCCTAATACCAACCTCCGTGATGGAATTGAATATATTGAACAGCTATTATCTATCATAGTTCCTACAGTAGACAATGTTATATGTCTAGGAGATCTGAACGTTAACTTATTTAACTTAGATAATTTACTTTCGCAAACTCTAGAAGCATATAACTTCGCACAGATAATTAATGAACCCACTAGAATCGCGGGTAATGGTACTGGTACCCTACTAGACCCAATTTTTATTTCTGATAAAGATCTAGTAAGTAACAGCGGAACGATTAATTGCGATGATATATCTGACTACAGACTGGTTTTTTGTGAGTTAAAAATGAAACACATTAAACTTAAACAAAAGATAGTAAAATTTCGAAACTTCCATAATTTTAATTTTGATTTATTTTATGCAGATCTTGTGAATATGCCTTTTCATAATATATTTAGGTGTGATGATATAGATGCAAAAGTTCAATTACTTAACACCTATATTATAAATATCTTTAATCTTCACGCCCCTTTAAAAGAAGTAAGGGTAAATAAGCCTAAATCACCTTGGTTGTCTGATGATTTACTTGCCTTGATTAAGAAACGAGATAAAGCTTACGAAAAATTTAAAAGAACAAATAATCCTGCAGACCTTGTCACGTATAAAAATCTTAGAAATCGTACTCTCACTGCCACTCGTAAAGAAAAGAAAAGATACATTAATAGTATTTGTGACCAAGGCAATGTTAAAAATACATGGGCAGTTTTGAAAAATTTTAATATAAGTAAAACCAAAATTAATGTAATACCTAATGGTTTGTCTACGCCTTCTGAGATGAATACCTTTTTTGCCTCATCGTTTGAAAGGAATGATAATCTTAATAAAATTAATTATTATGCAGATAATAATTTCACTGATAGTAATTTGTCTTTTCAATTTACTGATGTTGAAAGCGTAAATAATTTTTTAAATGAATTAAAATCCAATGCAACAGGATCAGATGGTATTTCTCTCAATATGGTTAAATATTGTAGTCTACATATTGATGTATTTATAACTCATATTATTAATTGTTGTCTGGAGAAGGGTTACTTCCCTGATTCATGGAAAGAAGCTCGTATCATACCATTGCCTAAGACTAATAATGTGCAGTCTGTGTCTGATTTGCGACCAATTAGCATTCTTCCTATAATATCAAAAATTTTGGAGAAAGTAGTGTACCAGCAACTATACAAATATGTTTCTGATTTCAATATAATTGACCAATATCAGTCGGGATTTAGAAAGGGCCACAGCACTGCTACTGCATTGTCAAGAGTGACTGATGACATTTTTTCAGACATAGATAATAAAAATATAACTGCTGTTGTTATGCTTGACTTTTCGAAAGCATTCGACACTATCAGTCATTGTCTCTTGTGTGCAAAATTGCAGTACTATGGTCTTTCTGAGCTATCGGTTTCCTTCATTAAATCATATCTAGCCAATCGGACCCAAAAGGTTGTATTTGATAATGTCTGTTCAGATAGTATTTCAGTTCTATCGGGCGTACCTCAGGGGTCAGTTCTGGGGCCTTTATTGTTTTCTATATACACCACTGACATATTACGCTCTGCAAATACGTGTAAAATTCAGGCATATGCTGATGATACTCAGGTTTACTTAAGTTTTTCGCACCGAGACTCGGCCGCTGCCCAGAGACAACTCAATCACGACCTTAATATTTTAAAAACTGAGTCCCTACAGCATAATCTAAAATTAAATCCAAGCAAATGTAAACTTGTATTATTTGGCTCAAACAGAAACCTAGACAATTTTGAAATAAAAATTGATGACAAACTTTTAACGCCTGAGAATGGTGCGAAAAATCTAGGTCTCTATGTTGATAGTAATTTAAAATTTTCTCAGCATGTTAGCTCTATGATGTCTAAGGCCTATGGTGCGTTAAAGCTACTGTACGCCAGTAGACATATTTTGGAGTTGGACCTAAAGAAAAAGCTGAGTGAATCTTTAGTATTGTCTGTCTTTAACTACTGTGACGTTGTGTATGGTAACTGTATAAATAGTGTTGATAAATTACGCATTCAAAGGTTGCAAAATTCGTGCTGTAGATTTATCTATGGCCTGAGAAAATATGATCACATATCGCATACATTCAGTAGTCTTAACTGGTTAAACATGGAAAACCGCAGGAAGTTACATTTTCTTCTTTATGTCCATAGAATAATTTTATCCCGCACTCCTCCCTATCTTTTTGACCGACTTAAGCCCAGATCCACTATTCATTCAAGGAATATTAGATCTCCTCATATACTGCACATTCCAAGACATAAGTCTGCATTGTTCAAAAAAAGTTTTTCTTATTGTGCTGCTAATCTTTATAATAAATTGCCAGATGAAATGAAAAATCTATCAGTTAGTACTTTTAAGATAAAATTAAAGAAGATCTCGTTAAATGAGCAACGTATTTAGCTTCGATTAAAGACAATGTTCAAGTTAATTGAATTAAGGCATTTGTTTAATTCTCTTTTTTTCTACTGTTGTCTTGTTATCATTTTTTTATATATTGTTAATTTATTTATTTATTTTGTATCCATGGCATTAGTTCTCAATAAGGAATTTGCTATGAAATATTCATGGACATGTAACGATTTCCTATATTACTTTTTCCTACTACTTACTATTTATTTTTTATTCTTTACTTTTGTAAAAAAAAATTTGTAATTTTTTTTTCTTTCGGGTTAAGTGTAAGAATAGCTAGATATACTAGCTAAACTTCGCCCTTTACTCAAGTTACTGTGTATGTTATACCTGTATCTTAGTGTAATAAAGACGTTTATTATTATTATTATTATTATTATTATATACGTGAACTGCACAGTACCCTTCCTGGGGAGATATTTGAGTAGCTTGTTTTCGACACCGTCACTTCCAGTGGCTTTATTTTTAGATAGGACTTTCACAATTCCAGCTATTTCCGAGGATTTGTCATGACCTTCAGAAGCTATCGTTACGTCAGTTTTATGTCATCACCAATGATTTCGTTAATGTCAGCAAATGATAGACTGGAACATTCTAGAATAATCGATATATCCAACTCGACGGAAAATATTGAGAATCTGTCCTATTGGCAAGGTCGCAGTAGGCTAGATTCAAACTGGATATTTGAGTTGAGTCTAAAAAATGCATCTTAAGCGTGTCACACTCTAGATTCTCTGGGTAGTAAAGTAGTGGTGAAGGTTTGACAATGTGAGTGATGTTAATGAGCCTAATTCTAACCATACTCATTAAATGCTATATATACTAACTGGCCTATTCGATTTGCCTTGTTTTTTTTTTAGTTAAATTTGCTACCCATTTTTTTTATTTCGAAGGAATCATGGAGTAGTGGTTGTGGTTTTTAAATGAACTGTATTAACAAGTATAAACTGTTCTTTTAATTTTCAGCAATACACCACAAAAAGAAACGTCAAATTGTGATCATGAAGATGTGGGGAATGGCGACTCTAATTTTGTCCGCAATCGATCTAGCGTTTGTAGTATTCCTTGCGATAGATTATGCAGCTTGCGGAGATTTAGATTCAGAATACGGCATAACCGAGGTGCAATATGTTTGTTATATGTCCAACGGGATAATGTTGACTTTGGCTGCCAGAGGATTTACGCTTTGGTTGATAAATATAGCGTTATCAATAATCTTATTGAGGGAATCCACAGATGTAAGTATTGCTAGATTTTTAATTTATAATTAAGTCTCAATATTTAAGAAATTTGCTCGGTTATAAATAGGACACTTGTTGCATAGTTTGTAAAAGACTGGATTGGGCCTTTGCTATTTAATATTTTTATAAATGATATCGTCATTGGCTTACACTGCAAAACATTACCTTATGCCGATGACCAAAACATCTTTACATCTATCACTAATGTAGAAGACTGCGCTGATTTGCAAAACGATCTTGTACAGCTATGGTCGTGGTGTGGCGTAAACAATTTACAGTTAAATATCTAAAAGTATAGCTCTATGACATACTCTCGTGCACAAAGTCCAATAAAATTTATCTATACAATTACTAATGAAGAAAGTTGTAGTCATCTCAAAGATCTAGGAGTCTTATTCGACTCAAAGCTATCTTTTATTAGCCATATTAATTAAATTACCGCTAATTCCTTCAAAAATTTAGACTACATTATCCGTAATTGTAAAAAATTTAACGGAAATACATTAAAACTTTTCTTTCATTTGTAAGGTCAAGACTTGAATATGCTTCAATAGTATTGAGTCCCGGTTATGAAAATCATAAATATAGCATTGAATAACCTCAGAGACATTTTCTTGAATACCTTTGGCTCAAAAGTTCTGGAAATTATCCAGAGAGAGGTTTTCCACATTGTGACTTATTACATAGATTCAATACGAGTGATTTTCAACTGCGTCGGGTGTATCACTAACTTGTATTCCGAATCCATATTTCCGCTCGATCTTTTTTTCGAATACATCAAATTCCGAGTTACATTTTTCCGCATTCATTTTTTCCGACATTCATTTTTCCGACGGGATAACTTCCGAATGTAAATACATATATTTTAATTTACAATTTTTATAAAATCGAAATGTTATGTGCTATAGATCTCAAATATTCCAATTCTCTCATTTCATCCCTATAGTCCTGGTATATCTAGTCACTCTTCTCAATCTATTTTGTAAGCCTTTCCATTTTTTCTTTAGAGCTGCTTTTACTTTGCGGTCTAAGCGAAGCTCCGTTATCATAATCTCCGTATATGCCTGCTCTTTTTGAATTTCTATGATAGCAGAATACAAGTCGGAGTGGTGTTTTCCGACAATTCGGAATCTATTATGCCACCCTTCACTTAAGTTATTCGTTTTGTGGGAACTACTTAGTGCAGTTTCATATACATTTCAAAGGGCAGGGGGGTAGCGAGGAGCTATGGCTCATTTTCGGCCTTGCGCTGGCTTGTCAATTACATACGTTTCACTAAAATAATCTATTACGGGTATCGTCTTGTCACCGATGTCTTTGCGCAAGATTTGAAAAACTGCACGCACGTCTTCTTCTGGAACAAATGCCAAGGCTAGTATCATGTGCATCTCAGTATGGACGGAGTCGCTCATTATTTTTTGTACACACAATTCTGAACGCCACTTTCTCCTGCAACTTCCTTAAGCGCTCGTAGTACGCTTGCATACTGGTGTGTTTCTTTTGATGATGAGAGCGCAATTTCGGCTTCATCATGACGTCCACGATGTTTTGCTGTTCCGAATATCGTGCATACTTGCGTAAAAATTGTTGGAGAAATCTAGATATAAATTATGCAGTATAATGTATAATATATTATGGTGTAATGTATAATATTCATACCTTAAATGTTCCGTCCAAGAACCACGTTTCGCTTTCCGCAAGTTATTTTAAATTTTTTTTCGTTGCAAATACAAGAACTCTGCCAATCCGCGATATTCCTCTATAAAATCCTTATTTTACTATAAGGAACATAACCATACTGCAACCAACAGCTACTCTCCGGGCTATGGCACGTTAAGTGTAATAATTGCATATTAACATCAAAACGCTAATGATTCGATTATTTTACATGTCGCTATCCTGAAGATACCGAAGTGTACCAAATAGTCAAGGGATCCTCGTATCGGTGGCCACATGCCTACCTTGCACTGACGAGAGCCAACAGCTCGAAACTGCAGTCTGCAAGTGGTGTGGGACGACTGGCACGAGAACTCCTTTAAGTAGGATCAGTCTTTCGGCTGGTGTTTGTTGCAATCGAAGCGTTAATATGCAATTATTACACTTAACGCGCCAGGCTTGTAACTTGTAATTCAGCGCTCGGTGGGGCACTTAGCCCGAAGGTAGCTGTTGGTTGCAGTCTGGTTAGGTTCCTATAGTAAAATAAGGATTTTATAGAGCAGTTTGCGACTTAAAATTGGACTTCTGCCTGGCCAGTCGTAACCAAAATAAATAAATAAATAAAAACTAAGGATATAGAGAAATGTATGTACTTCTGCTGTTACGTGTTCTTGCTCCCAGATTAAATATGATAAATAAGGACCGTCAATTTTCTACACAACGACAAAAGTTTTTTAATGAATTCGTTTCAGATTCTATTTATTATATTATTATTTATCTATCTTTTAAATTATTGTGTACATCAATGAATTATAAATCAATTTAGAAAACAAAATATACGCTGTTCTTATAAGCGTATTGCGTTCTGTTCTAGGTGATATTATTTAATTCGTGAGAATTTATAAAATAAATTCTGCCCTGCAAGAAATAATGGAAATACTAGAACATGAAGAACATTAGCAATACTAGAGCCACAATTAGCTAAAAACAACCAGATGATATAAAATATGATACAATCATAATGTAAATTAAACGCAAATTTTGTAAAAAAAAAGTAAAGTTTTCTCATTATTCAATTTAGAGTGACAGAGTCAAGGTACACACTCGATAGATAACTACAGTTCTTAGAAACATCATAATAATAGATATCTATAAATTATTATTAGTCATGACGTTTCTTTAGACAAAAGTTATGTTTTGAACCTAAAGTCATTTAGATTGTTTGTTTCTCTAAATTTCAAATATCTAGACTGAATATCATTTAATAACAATGATAAATAAACCCACGCATTATCATATTGAAAAACAAAACATTGTTTTTCGTGAAACACCAAAAAATATTTCTTTGACAAATTTCGCGAACTAAAACTGTCATTTCCCTCTCACTCCATCTAAGCGACACTAAAAGCATTTTACAGCTGCTCACAAGAGGCATTGAATACAATTTTTTCAGATCCATATTCGACGTTTGAAGGAAACGTAGCTTATTCTATAAAAAATAAAAGCGAGTTAACTACATCCACGACACGAAAAATATCAGTTTTTCTTCATTAGCGGATCATTAGAATGCCTTCTAACTGAAAACTTCTATCACCCCCCTTTAGATATATCTCTAGAAATTAATAATTTTCAACTCGAAAATTTTCCAAACGTATAATTTTAAAAAAGCCGACTGATTATCCTTTTCTATATGTAAGCCTATTTCAAACAAACTGGTCAATTCTAACTGAGCTAAATGATGTTAAGCGTGTACTGCTTTTTATTCTAAATTAATTAACAGATATATATTAACAGTACACAAATGATATAAAGATAAAAGATATAAAGAAAAAATTCTCTTAGAAAAAAAAAAGATGATTATAATGAATTTAGAAATATTAGAGAGAATATAAAACAGGATATAAAACAATCACATGAGAATTACTTATTGAATGTGCAAAATAACATAAAAAATGATACAAAGAAATTTTGGTCATATGTAAATAGTAAAAGAAGTTGTAGCCCAATTTTGGATAATATTACATATAATAATGTTCAACACACAAATCCGCAGAACACTGTTAATGCATTTGCTACATTCTTTCAGGCGGCATATTTGAACCCTAATACTAATATCAATAAAAATTCCCTTCGTACCGATGTAAACAGTAATAATTTATGCCTGATGAGGTTTTCGGAAATTGAGATACTAAAATCTCTCAAGAAAATTAAACCGAAATTTACTAAAGGACCAAACAATATACTTAACACTTATACTAAAGGACTGTGCACACGTCTTTGCCAGGCCACTTACAATTATTTTTGATTTGTCCCTAAAATTGCAGCTATTCCCTGATGTGTGGAAACACTCTCGTTTGTGTCCCGTTTATAGAAAAGACAACAAATATAATGCGGAGAATTATAGGCCAATAACCATAATTTGCAATTTTGCGAAAGTTTTTGAGTTTACTCTGAACACGTCATTATCTAGGCACGTACAAAACCAGATTGTAACAAATCTACTTGAACTTGTACCAGGCAGATCCACTGAAACTAATCTAACTTGTGTTACACAGTATGCTTCTGAAAAACTAGATAATAACAGGTTGATATCATTTATATTGATTTTTCCAAGCATTTGATCGTCTAGATCGCGGTATTCTGATACAAAAGCTAAGTAAATTCGAATTTTCGTTGGCATTTTTAGATTTAACTATCTCATATTTAGAAAATGGGCAGAAATATGTAGAATACCGTGGTTTCAGATCGTTCGATATCTTAGCTAATTCAGGTGTTCCTCAGGGATCCGTATCGGGATTGTCACTCTTTAACATTTTTATTAACCACATTGTCTTAGATCTGGACGTACTAAGCTTATTATATGCAGATGACTTGAAAAGATATTGTGTAATTGAAGCTGAGGAAGACTGCCAGAAGCTTCAGAATAATTTAAATAAGATAAATGATTGGTGTATACTAAATTATTTACCTCTCAATGTATCCAAGTGTAGCGCATTTACGTTTTATAGAGCCCGCACTCACGCCAGTTATAATTACCATTTAGATAATTAATAGTTTCAAAGACCAGATATGATTAAGGATCTTGGTGTTACCTTCGACAGAAGCTTAAGTTTTAATAAACATATAAATTTAGTTATGCCCTCAGTATTGAAAAGCTTGTGAATCGTAATTAGGAATGTTAAGGGTCTTAATAATACAGACATAGCGAAACTGTTATATTTTTCCCTTGTGCGGCTAAAATTAGAATATTGCTCACTAGTGTTGTCCCCGGGATATGCTACATTGTGTTTTACCGAAGATGGCCATTATCCTACAATCAGTTACTCACAAAGTATTACCTTAGAAGAGTTTGACATGTCGAGTCTACAAAACAGAAGAATAGCTCACTCTGTAGTATTCCTATATAAAATTATTCACAATATCTTTGATTGCCCGCTTATTTAGGAGCAACTATGTTTTCGTATATTTCGTATAGAAAGTAGAAATCGTGAAACATTCTATCTTGCTATTCCCAAGACTAATTTATTAAAAGTTTCACCTATACATTTTATGTGTAGAAATTATAACTCGCTGCAAAATGAGCTTGATATATTGATAATGAGATTGATATAAATCTTGTCTCAATTAAACGCTCTGTACATGGTCAGCTTAGTATTAGATAGTATTATTAGTATTTGTATAACAATTGTATTATCTTCTGTTTTTCCTCTTCTTATACATTTTATACATTTATATTTACATATACCAATGATGTACCGCGCACTTGATATAAATAGTTGTACTTTTAATCTATTATTAAAGTAATTTCCCGATCATGTAACTGACTACCTGTTAGTTGGTTGTATCTAAAAATAAATAAATAAATAAATATACAATTTTTTTTAATGTTTGTGAATATTAATTTCTAATACGTATTTCTATTTACCTTTACAGGCTGAAAGGCCATATATCAGCAACGAATCTCTGTAGTAAGTATTGACTAGTACAGAATATCAACGATTTATTAATTATGCTTATTTTCAGTGCCACTATACCCAGAGCAAAACTTGCCAGCATACCTGTGTATCATCGATATTAAAATAGGTCTAATACCTAATCCTATTCTTTAGTGTGTATTTGTTGTGGGAAAAAATGTACTGTTTTGCCTCATTTGTTTAGTCTCTCTTTTTTGTTGTATTTAACATGTAAATATATTTTTTATATAAGTACATTAAAATATAATAAATATAATTTATTTTAATATAATTTATGAAATTAATATGTTTATTATTTTCTTCCACAAAAAATGTAAGGGTAAGTAATAAATAATAAATAAATAAACACCATAGAAATTAGACAACTCTCATTTCCAGAAGCCAGAGGCTTGTTCGGAAGGGGGTTGCACATTGAAAAAACGCGGACATACAACCATTTCCTCCGACAGTGCCGGGGCCAAGATTCGAACCCGGTGGTGCGTTACCAGTATGATTAATCGCGATTGCTACTTCGCGCCTTAACTAACGCGGCTATCGGCCAGATTGTATACCTTCCTTATTATTCATTTTCGGAAATTAGTTAATTATTTAATAGTTATTTTTAGATGTACTATCAGAAATATCAGTAGACAATTTTGTCATGCCAAGCTAAATTTTAAGGTTTATTATATAATAAATTATAAAGTTGAAAATTCCATTCTTAATCCTGATTTATTTTTGTGTTTTTCTCATTTAGCTTTTTATGATTGAATAATAATAAAAGTATATAATAATATAAAAATTTTAAAGAAGTAAAATGTTGTCTTCTTCCACTTTCATGTATAAGGGATATAAATTACCTTTAGAAGCACTACCCGCACAAGGTCACAAACGGAGACAAAAACTCCACCACTCAGAGATATAAAATACTAGTATTTTCTTATATTAAGGTAGAGGAAATGCTTTCTTTTTGATTTCAACTAATGAGTTTTTCCGCTCTTTTCGATTCTCTTATTAAATTTTATATACACAATAGATTTATTTATTATTATTATTGAATTGAAAGAACAATACATCATTAAGGATGTATCTATGCGAGATACTTGAAGGAACATATAAAAGAGCAGGACAAATTTCAGCTGTCACTGCAGCGCTGAGAGTTTTCCCTAATATGTAAAATTACAGATGAAATGGGGTGCGATTTTTAAGGTAATTCAAGCATGGGGTAAGGTCATATAATGACATTTCCAACTGTCCGCGTGGACTTTGATCCCGTATAATCAAGTGAGCGCTGCGTGGACGAGAGTCACTTCCTTTTCCAATTGAATTTGTCACTTCCTTCCTAGTCTCCCTTCATTTCCCATTTACCTGGAATTTTTATTCAAGGATGTGTGCCTTATAAAGTTGTTTTTGCTGTTTGTAGAATGTTCCATTTATCAATTTGCAAAATTTCCTTGAGGCAAAGTTGTGTGTTTCAGGAAGCTCGGCGACGGACAGCTGTGCTTCCGCAAGCTTTGCGTTGCCCACTTCCGGTTTGTCCATTGAAAATTACACAAGCCAAACTTCTGATTTAGTTTTACTACTTGGCCTACAGATGCGTGTTAATTCGTAAGGGTGGGTATTGAAGGACATTAAATTAAATTTCAGTTAATGAAACTTTATGGAACAAGCCATTTTATTGGGGTGGACCTAATTTATGTGTGTAGCAAGTTTAAAGTGTTGCGGCTCTTAAATGTTTATTAAAAAACAGGCATCAAAGATTCTCAATCATTTCCACAGGTATAGATATTTGCCTTGTCGTAACGTAGGTTACGCTACCCAATTTGGCAACTTTTATTAACATGCCTTTTATAAAGATAATAATAATAATAATAATAAACGTCTTTATTTTGAGGGCGAAGTTTGTCTATACGACATTCTTCCACTTAACCCTCACTTTATCAACTACATATTACAAACACAAACACAACTGTGTAATATAGTTATAATTAATAATAATAATAATAATAATAATAATAATAATAAGCAGGAGGGGCTGACTTCCATCTATCAAGCCTTTGGTGAGTAGCGCCACCACTTACCCCAGCTGGGGTGCAAAACCGAACCGGCAGCCCTAGTGCACCCGGGAGGGGAAAGCGTCTTCCCCTCTGGTGTCGGTCGTGGGTCTGCTGGGCTAACCACCCACAGACCCTAAACTTTGGTTCCGGCAGGCCGAAGACAGGGCCCCCACGATCGACCCCGTGCGGATAGGGGTCAAGGGCAAGGTGGTGGGGCCCAACCGGACGGACCGCCCGTCGACGAAATTGGCAATGTCCAAGGACGCTTTGAGTGGACAGATGAACTGAGGGATGAACTTCTGCATTGCTATGAAAGCAGTGAGCCCGCGCGGAGGGGATACATGGCGCGGATGCATGCTTTGTGGTGTGAGAGGCTACCAGAGCATAGCGCCTTCACGCCACAAAATCTGCGTGACTATGTATCCCACCTTCGTAGTAGGGGCTACGTGAGGGCTGCTCCTGGACCGGTGAATGAGGTGGCCGAAGAGCCGCCACAATCACCGGTTGAGGACGTAGCACTCCTCGTTCCGCCAATACCAGAGGGCCTCAGTACCAGAAGGGGGTTACACCATCTGAAAACCCCCGGGCCACAAGACCTGGCCAGAGTGGACGCTGAACTTCGTACAGCGCTACCAGAAGAGGCTGACATCTGGCACATAAATTGTGCCGTGTATGCCGCTGCTCAACGCTCTTCTCAGGTGGAGAGGCGAAATACCTCTTCCCCACAGGAGAGAGCGCAGCGGCGCATACAAAAGATGGAAGCCAAGATCCGGTCGGCGAGGCAACACGCATCCCGTATCCAATGTGTGATGGACTATATGGCGGCCAACAGGCCGTTCACGCCTAAAGTGCGTCGATTAGCCGCCAACCTAAGACGCGTCCATCACACACTCAATGAGGCAGTGCTGCAAACCATCAAACAGCACTGTCTCGACAGGATACGGATGCTAGTGACTTGTAAAAAATCACTAGTGAGGCGGGCGAGAGGGCTTGCGGAAAATAAACTGTTCCGCGAGAAGCCCTCGCGCCTTTTCCAACCGCCTCCGCGTGTTGTAGACAATCCGCCGACTGCAGATCAGGTGGAGAACTTCTGGAAAACGCTATACGAGGAGAGGCTTCCACTCAACCGAGATTCTCCTGCCCTTGCACACTTTGAAGCCTTTTGTCAAAGGCTTCAGCAACCACAGGAAGTGTGCGAACCAATAACCCCAGAAGAGGTTCGTAGGGCTCTTGAGGGCTCTAAGAACTTTGCTGCTCCAGGTCCCGATGGGATAAATAACTTTTGGTGGAAAAAGTTATCGAGCACCCACCACCATTTGGCCAGAATTTTTAATTCCTGGCTAAATGGGGAGCAGCAAATCCCTTCTTGGGTTGTTGAGGGGCGGACAGTGCTGATCCCCAAGAACGGAGATTTGTCCAACCCAAAGAACTACAGACCGATAACCTGTCTAAACGCATGTTACAAGGTGTTTACACGCATTTTGTACATGCGGGTGCTCCGCGCAGTCGAACCGGTTTACGAACGGATATATGAGCAACGAGGGTCGAAGAGAGGTGTCGCTGGCTGCAAGGAGAACCTGCTGATCGATAGATGTATCACGCAGGACTCCATGCAGTATAAGCGGAACCTCTCTATGGCCTGGATCGACTACCGCAAGGCATTTGACATGACATCACATGAGCTCATTGTTCACTTGCTCCGATGTCTTGTGGTACCCGGTCCCGTAGTGAGATGTATTGAAGAACTGATGCCGCTCTGGAGGACTCGCTTTACCATAACATCGGGTAACGATAGAGTCCAAACAGAGTCGGTGACATTCAGAAGAGGAGTATTTCAGGGAGATTCCCTCAGCCCCCTTCTGTTTTGCATCTCACTACTGCCATTATCCGTCTCGCTCCGGAAAAACCGTGGCTACAACTGCGGTACCCCCGGCGACAGGAGGCATAAGGTCACCCATCTATTTTATATGGATGACCTTAAACTTTATGCCTCTGGAGAGAGGGATCTCCAACAGTCCCTTAGGGTGGTACAGGAGTACACGCAGGCTGTCGGTATGCAGTTCGGGTTGGACAAATGCGCACTGATCCATCTCAAGAGAGGACGATGCGGTGACTATGGAGAGGACGCGCAGCTCGTGGACGGAAGCATCTTACACCATCTAGATGCCGGAGAGTCGTACACTTACTTGGGTGTCGAGCAGCGCTCCACCCAAGAAGTGAATGTAGTGAAAAACGCTCTCCGCGGCAAGTATCAGCACCTACTCCGACAGATCTGGTCTTCAGAACTGTCGGGGAAGAACAAGGTGTCTGCTACAAATATGCTTGCCGTTCCGATTCTTCTCTACTCTTTCGGAGTAGTGAAGTGGACTAGAGAAGAGCTGCGTCAACTCGATGTAGCAACCCGCAAGAAGATGCATCTCAATAGGAGCTTGCATCCTAAATCGTCCGTTCCACGGTTATATCTCCCACGACATCGGGGAGGCCGTGGACTTTTGAGCTTGGAGAGTCTCCATAGCAGGATGGTTCTGGATGGAGCATGTAAGGTCATCAGGAGTTCGGATCCCCTCCTCTGCATGGTCCGAGACCATGAAAATGCAGAGGTAGGAGCTTTTCTCTTTAAGGCAGCACGGAGAGCAGCCGATGAACTTGGTCTCATCTTCGACGTCGAGCGGGTAAACCCCGACTCTGTCACCGAGTTGGAACCCGTTCGACTAAAAGCCCACATTAGAGCTGCAGAACACAACATCCTTCTGCAGCTCCATAAGGATAAGCCATTGCACGGGGTCTTCTATAAAAATATAGAAGACCTCGGCTTATCCGAAAGGCTGACCTTCGCCTTCTTAAGGTCAGCTGGGCTGAAGTCTGAGACCGAGGGATTCATAATGGCTTGCCAGGATGGTGTATTTAACACTCTCGTCTATCGACGTCGTGTCATGGGTATGGAGGTCCCTGATATCAGCTGCAGGGCCTGCCGCAGGGCGCCGGAGACTGTAATGCACTTACTGTCGGCTTGCCCGACATACGCAGTCTCGGCCTATATTCATAGACACAACGCAGCATTACGAGTGCTTTACTATCATCTAAGGCACTCGTATGGGATAGACGAAACACCAGTGCTGCCTTACGTTCCGGGGGATATTGAGTCCGTTGTGGGGAATGAGAAGTGCCTAATTTATTGGAACTACTCGTTTCCCACCGTCAGGCAAATACAAGCCAACAAGCCTGACATAGTACTCCTCGACCACCAACTCAAGACAATGTATGTCGTGGAATTCTCAGCTCCCGCTGAGAGCAACATTGTCTTGAAAGAGGAGGAAAAACGGACAAAATATCGAGATTTGCTCTTCGAACTCCGCAGGCTTTATCCAGGCCATTCTGTTAAAATAGTGGTACTGATTATAGGAGCCCTCGGTGGAATGAGGCAGACGCTGCTTTCAGAATTAAAGATCATACCGGCATGCCGAGATTCGGCAGAGATCTTAGCCGGCAGAATGCAGAAGGCTGTCATCCTCGGTTCATTACGTCTACTCAGGGCACATGATTCACGGACCCGGTAGTCACTCACCCCACGGGCGTGGGGAGTGGCTACTGGTATTACCAGCTCCCCTCTGTGAGGGTCGGAGCCACAGAGTAAGGTGACTGGTTTTTTGTAAAAAAAAAAAAAAAAAAAAAAAAAAAAAAAAAAAAAAAAAAAAAAAAAAAAAAAAAAAAAAAAAAATAATAGCAGCTCTAATGTGGGCTTTTAGTCGAACGGGTTCCAACTCGGTGACAGAGTCGGGGTTTACCCGCTCGACGTCGAAGATGAGACCAAGTTCATCGGCTGCTCTGCGTGCTGCCTTAAAGAGAAAAGCTCCTACCTCTGCATTTTCATGGTCTCGGACCATGCAGAGGAGGGGATCCGAGGTCATCAGGAGTTCGGATCCCCTCCTCTGCATGGTCCGAGACCATGAAAATGCAGAGGTAGGAGCTTTTCTCTTTAAGGCAGCACGCAGAGCAGCCGATGAACTTGGTCTCATCTTCGACGTCGAGCGGGTAAACCCCGACTCTGTCACCGAGTTGGAACCCGTTCGACTAAAAGCCCACATTAGAGCTGCAGAACACAACATCCTTCTGCAGCTCCATAAGGATAAGCCATTGCACGGGATCTTCTATAAAAATATAGAAGACCTCGGCTTATCCGAAAGGCTGACCTTCGCCTTCTTAAGGTCAGCTGGGCTGAAGTCTGAGACCGAGGGATTCATAATGGCTTGCCAGGATGGTGTATTTAACACTCTCGTCTATCGACGTCGTGTCATGGGTATGGAGGTCCCTGATGTCAGCTGCAGGGCCTGCCGCAGGGCGCCGGAGACTGTAATGCACTTACTGTCGGCTTGCCCGACTTACGCAGTCTCGGCCTATATTCATAGACACAACGCAGCATTACGAGTGCTTTACTATCATCTAAGGCACTCGTATGGGATAGACGAAACACCAGTGCTGCCTTACGTTCCGGGGGATATTGAGTCCGTTGTGGGGAATGAGAAGTGCCTAATTTATTGGAACTACTCGTTTCCCACCGTCAGGCAAATACAAGCCAACAAGCCTGACATAGTACTCCTCGACCACCAACTCAAGACAATGTATGTCGTGGAATTCTCGGCTCCCGCTGAGAGCAACATTGTCTTGAAAGAGGAGGAAAAACGGACAAAATATCGAGATTTGCTCTTCGAACTCCGCAGGCTTTATCCAGGCCATTCTGTTAAAATAGTGGTACTGATTATAGGAGCCCTCGGTGGAATGAGACAGACGCTGCTTTCAGAACTAAAGATCATACCGGCATGCCGAGATTCGGCAGAGATCTTAGCCGGCAGAATGCAGAAGGCTGTCATCCTCGGTTCATTACGTCTACTCAGGGCACACGATTCGCGGACCCGGTAGTCACTCACCCCACGGGCGTGGGGAGTGGCTATTGGTATTACCAGCTCCCCTCTGTGAGGGTCGGAGCCACAGAGTAGGGTGACTGGTTTTTTGTAAAAAAAAAAAAAAAAAAAAAAAAAAAAAAAAAAAAAAAAATAATAATAATAAGCAGGAGGGGCTAACTTCCATCTATTAAGCCTTTGGTGAGTAGCGCCACCACTTATTCCAGCTAGGGGTGCAAAACCGAACCGGCAGCCCTAGTGCACCCGGGAGGGGAAAGCATCTTCCCCTCTGGTGTCGGTCGTGGGCCTGCTGGGCTAACAACCCACAGGCTCTAACCTTTGGTTCCAGCAGGCCGAAGACTGGGCCCCCACGATCGACCCCGTTCGGATAGGGGTCAAGGGCAAGGTGGTGGGGCCCAACCGGATAGACCGCCCGTTGACGACGTACGCAACGAACAAGGACGCTTTGAGTGGACAGATGAACTGAGGGATGAGCTTCTGCATTGTTATGAAAGCAGTGAGCCCGCGCGGAGGGGGTACATGGCGCGGATGCATGCTCTGTGGTGTGAGAGGCTACCAGAGCATAGCGCCTTCACGCCACAAAATCTGCGTGACTATGTATCCCACCTTCGTAGTAGGGGCTACGTGAGGGCTGCTCCTGGGCCGGTGAATGAGGTGGCCGAAGAGCCGCCACATTCACCGGTTGAGGACGTGGCTCTCCTCGGTCCGCCAATACCAGAGGGCCTCAGTACCAGAAGGGGGTTACACCGTCTGAAAACCCCCGGGCCACAAGACCTGGCCAGAGTGGACGCTGAACTTCGTACAGCGCTACCAGAAGAGGCTGACATCTGGCACATAAATTGTGCCGTGTATGCCGCTGCTCAACGCTCGTCTCAGGTGGAGAGGCGAAATACCTCTTCCCCACAGGAGAGAGCGCAGCGTCGCATACAAAAGATGGAAGCCAAGATCCAGTCGGCGAGGCAACACGCATCCCGTATCCAATGTGTGATGGACTATATGGCGGCCAACAGGCCGTTCACGCCTAAAGTGCGTCGATTAGCCGCCAACTTAAGACGCGTCCATCACACACTCAATGAGGCAGTGCTGCGAACCACCAAACAGCACTGTCTCGACAGGATACGGATGCTAGTGACTTGCAAAAAGTCATTAGTGAGGCGGGCGAGGGGGCTTGCGGAAAATAAACTGTTCCGCGAGAAGCCCTCGCGCCTTTTCCAACCGCCTCCGCGTGTTGTAGACAATCCGCCGACTGCAGATCAGGTGGAGAACTTCTGGAAAACGCTGTACGAGGAGAGGCTTCCACTCAACCGAGATTCTCCTGCCCTTGCACACTTTGAAGCCTTTTGTCAAAGGCTTCAGCAACCACAGGAAGTGTGCGAACCAATAACCCCAGAAGAGGTTCGTAGGGCTCTTGATGGCTCTAAGAACTTTGCTGCTCCAGGTCCCGATGGGATAAATAACTTTTGGTGGAAAAAGTTATCGAGCACCCACCACCATTTGGCCAGAATATTTAATTCCTGGTTAAATGGGGAGCAGCAAATCCCTTCTTGGGTTGTTGAGGGGCGGACAGTGCTGATCCCCAAGAACGGAGATTTGTCCAACCCAAAGAATTACAGACCGATAACCTGTCTAAACACATGTTACAAAGTGTTTACACGCATTTTGTACATGCGGGTGCTCCACGCAGTTGAACCGGTTTACGAACGGATATATGAGCAACGAGGGTCGAAGAGAGGTGTCGCTGGCTGCAAGGAGAACCTATTGATTGACAGATGTGTCACGCAGGACTCCATGCAGTATAAGCGGAACCTCTCTATGGCCTGGATCGACTACCGCAAGGCATTCGACATGACATCGCATGAGCTCATTGTTCACTTGCTCCGATGTCTTGTGGTACCCGGTCCCGTAGTGAGATGTATTGAAGAACTGATGCCGCTCTGGAGGACTCGCTTTACCATAACATCGGGTAACGATAGAGTCCAAACAGAGTCGGTAACATTCAGAAGAGGAGTATTTCAGGGAGATTCCCTCAGCCCCCTTCTGTTTTGCATCTCACTACTGCCATTATCCGTCTCGCTCCGGAAAACCCGTGGCTACAACTGCGGTACCCCCGGCGACAGGAGGCATAAGGTCACCCATCTATTTTATATGGATGACCTTAAACTTTATGCCTCTGGAGAGAGGGATCTCCAACAGTCCCTTAGGGTGGTACAGGAGTATACGCAGGCTGTCGCTATGCAGTTCGGGTTGGACAAATGCGCACTGATCCATCTCAAGAGAGGACGATGCGGTGACTATGGAGAGGACGCGCAGCTCGTGGACGGAAGCATCTTACACCATCTAGATGCCGGAGAGTCGTACACTTACTTGGGTGTCGAGCAACGCTCCACCCAAGAAGTGAGTGTAGTGAAAAACGCTCTCCGCGGCAAGTATCAGCACCTACTCCGACAGATCTGGTCTTCAGAACTGTCGGGGAAGAACAAGGTGTCTGCTACAAATATGCTTGCCGTTCCGATCCTTCTCTACTCTTTCGGAATAGTGAAGTGGACTAGAGAAGAGCTGCGTCAACTCGATGTAGTAACCCGCAAGAAGATGCATCTCAATAGGAGCTTGCATCCTAAATCGTCCGTTCCACGGTTATATCTCCCACGACATCGGGGAGGCCGTGGACTCTTGAGCTTGGAGAGTCTCCATAGCAGGATGGTTCTGGAGGGAGCATGTAAGGTCATCAGGAGTTCGGATCCCCTCCTCTGCATGGTCCGAGACCATGAAAATGCAGAGGTAGGAGCTTTTCTCTTTAAGGCAGCACGGAGAGCAGCCGATGAACTTGGTCTCATCTTCGACGTCGAGCGGGTAAACCCCGACTCTGTCACCGAGTTGGAACCCGTTCGACTAAAAGCCCACATTAGAGCTGCAGAACACAACATCCTTCTGCAGCTCCATAAGGATAAGCCATTGCACGGAATCTTCTATAAAAATATAGAAGACCTCGGCTTATCCGAAAGGCTGACCTTCGCCTTCTTAAGGTCAGCTGGGCTGAAGTCTGAGACCGAGGGATTCATAATGGCTTGCCAGGATGGTGTATTTAACACTCTCGTCTATCGACGTCGTGTCATGGGTATGGAGGTCCCTGATGTCAGCTGCAGGGCCTGCCGCAGGGCGCCGGAGACTGTAATGCACTTACTGTCGGCTTGCCCGACATACGCAGTCTCGGCCTATATTCATAGACACAACGCAGCATTACGAGTGCTTTACTATCATCTAAGGCACTCGTATGGGATAGACGAAACACCAGTGCTGTCTTACGTTCCGGGGGATATTGAGTCCGTTGTGGGGAATGAGAAGTGCCTAATTTATTGGAACTACTCGTTTCCCACCGTCAGGCAAATACAAGCCAACAAGCCTGACATAGTACTCCTCGACCACCAACTCAAGACAATGTATGTCGTGGAATTCTCAGCTCCCGCTGAGAGCAACATTGTCTTGAAAGAGGAGGAAAAACGGACAAAATATCGAGATTTGCTCTTCGAACTCCGCAGGCTTTATCCAGGCCATTCTGTTAAAATAGTGGTACTGATTATAGGAGCCCTCGGTGGAATGAGACAGACGCTGCTTTCAGAACTAAAGATCATACCGGCATGCCGAGATTCGGCAGAGATCTTAGCCGGCAGAATGCAGAAGGCTGTCATCCTCGGTTCATTACGTCTACTCAGGGCACACGATTCGCGGACCCGGTAGTCACTCACCCCACGGGCGTGGGGAGTGGCTATTGGTATTACCAGCTCCCCTCTGTGAGGGTCGGAGCCACAGAGTAGGGTGACTGGTTTTTTGTAAAAAAAAAAAAAAAAAAAAAAAAAAAAAAAAAAAAAAAAAAATAATACATAATAAATAACAATAATAATAAATAGTAACTACAAAAATAGTGACGAAGTTCCAACATTAATTAGGTGACAAACATGATATAACAAATAAACTAAAAGAGATAGGAAATTTAACGAAAAAGGGAGGGGAAAAAAAATTAAGATAAAAAAAAAAAATTCTCATCAAAATTATTTACCAATGACTTTGTAGATGAGTTCGGATGGAATTTCTGAATGCAGCTACAGACAAAGATTTTAAATCTTGCGGTAATTTATTATATAAATGACATGCTGCATAAGTAAATGATCTTTTAAAAAACATACTATTAAATTGGGGTATACAAAGTGCGCTCTGAGCTCTGATATTTACAGTATGCAAATGCGATCGCAAAACGAGTTTATTTTTTAGATATTTAGGTGACTCCGTTTTCATAACCTTATGTACAAAATTAGCTAAATGTATTTGTCGTCTTTGTTCCATTGTTAACCAGTTTAGATCTTTTAATTTGTGAGTAACAGGATCGTATTTACGTAAGTTAAAAATGTAACGTAAACAGGATCTTTGAACTCTTTCAATTTTGGTACTCACGGCTTTATTTATAGCAGGCCCATATACTACATCAACATAGTTAAATTTTGATAAAATTAATGAATTACATAATAATTCTTTTAATCTTTCTGGGAGAGAGTCTTTATAACTGTAAAAGAGTTTGAGTTTAGCATACGCCGTTCTAATTAAACTGTTTACATGATGGTCAAATTTAAGGCTGTCATCTATTATTAGACCTAGATTTTTACAGGTGTTTTTTATTTCTAAAGGAGTATCCATTATTTTTATTAATATGTTAGCTTCAGTAACTTTAAGTGTGTTTCTTTTACTTCCAAAATACATTACACAGGATTTACTGATATTTATATTTAAATTATGATTTTTCGCTACTGTTACTAAATTATTGAGATTGTTGTTAATGAAATTGAGTGAATTTGCAATATCAGTTATAGGGAATGACTTATACAACTGTGTATCATCAGCATAAAAGTGGGCATTCATATTCGTTGTTGTATTGCTAAAATCAAACGTATATAAGTTATAAAGTAACGGTCCCAAAATGGAACCCTGCGGTACTCCTTTGTTCGTAAGTAAGCTGTTCGACACACAGTTGTTTAAGACTACTTTTTGTCTTCTCCTTCCTAAATAACTCGTAAAGAATTTTATTGCATCCTCATCAAAGCCTATGTAATGCAATTTGGCACAAAGCAATTCATGGTTAATTGTGTCAAACGCTTTACTAAAATCAAGTAATATTAACACAGTCACTTCATTTTTATCTATAGCTCTTATAATATCGTCACTAATTTTAGCCAAAGCAGTGGTAGTGGATTTACCTTGGCTAAATCCTGACTGATATTCAGGTAAGATATTGTTATTATTTAGATAAGCTGATATTTGCTTATTTATAATTTTTTCTAGTACTTTTGACAAGACTGGTAGAATGCTTATCGGACGAAGATCAGAAAAAGTCTCTGGCCTAGTGATTTCCGGGAGAGGTCGAACATATGCTTCTTTCCATTTATCAGGAAAAACTTTTTGCTCTATACATGAATTTATCAAGATCAGATATACAGCGAAGTCCATAAGAAACGAACAAGTTCATTACCTACGTAATTAAAAGTTTACGAGCAAAATCCTAAAATACGTCAATTTTTAATTCTAAAATGACATTTTTTGAGCATAATTTTATACCTCCCCTTCAACCCCATAGGGGGCAGCTACCCCTTTAACAATTTTAAATGAAACGAGGGTTTTTAATTTTTTTGAATTTCTCTAATTTCTTTATTGAAAAATATTACATTCTTAATGTTACTTAGTAAACAAAAGAACATGAAACAATTCAAATCAAATGCTTCTTGACAATAACGGATGCGTTGCTGAAATTCTTCCAAAACATTTTCTATCGTTCCCTTGTTGATTTGATTAATTTCTTGCCTTATTATGTCTTTTAAATCATCGACGTTATTTGATCTGTTGAAGTAGACTTTCGATTTTAAGTACATTTTTTTGTCTAATAAACAAAAATATATCAGTTCTATGAGCGTCTTTTTACTTGAAATTTATTCCACTATATTGTAGTTGCTGTTATAGTGCCCAAATAGGACTATTTAAGTACCGACCACATTTAACATGATTCTAACTGTTAGCAGCTGTCGAACTATCAATTAATAGTTACAAGCCTTTTTGAATGAATGCTCTCTTACTCATTAAGTCACTTTTCTTATCCGCGCCCACGTATCTTTCACGAACGCTTAAAATTCAATACCACCAGCTGTCAGCACTCTCTGAAACCCAGTTGTGAACAGAAAGGGCGTGCACGACAGTGCAGGGACCAGACAGGCGATTTCGCTAAGTGGGATTTCAACAAATCTGCATACAATGCCGATAAATTCATTGCACCTAATTGAAATCTAGTGGGTTTTCTGTGTCCCGGTGATTATTTCCGATTGATATATCGTCTAGGATTAGGCTGTACAATCATAGACCGGCAGTTTGACAAAAATATGGCACTTGTTCGATATATCCTACTATTGAGTTAATTGGCTGGTCAGATAAATTAGTACAGGTAATTTGGACGCATTAAATGGTTTTTAGTTGGTTTTGCCCATCAGGTGTTATTAACACAAAATTTACAACACTTTATTTTATAATCATGTTTTTATTAAAATTAGATGTAATCATTGTATTATGACAATACAATACATTTATTGAAAAAATAAGCATTACAACTAGCACAGTAAAAATAGCACAAAAAATCAATATAAAGGAACTTTTCCTCAAGCAATTTTATGGTTGGATCTTGTTGGGGAGGTGTCAGGAGTACCCCAAAAATTTTTGCACGTACGACCCTGTACTTCAATTTAATTTTTTTAACTGCGTTTTCAACCTAAAAATATGAATAACTCCAGATATGTAGTTCCGATCGGGACAAAAAGAAAAACAAAATCTTTGTAATTAAATTATCTACAAACTTACCTTTAGTGTAGGTCTTAGGAACGTAACCATAACCTACAAAAGTCAAATAACCGGCCAAAAATGGTTTCTCTTCATTTTGCTGCCCAGAGCCGCTGGGTGAACCGATCAGTTTCAAACTTTCAGGAAATCTGCCTTTTGCTCTAACAAAAATACCCTGAAAAATAAATTATTAATATACTAAGTAATTAAAAAGAGCTCGTAAAATGGCATCAATTTTTCTAAGATTTCCAGGGATGGAACAACCCCTTTTAACTTATAAAAGTTCAAAGTATTTTTGGGAAATATTATGCCACTTGAGATATGGCTTGAAAGAGCACTAATCTGTTTTGGGCCCTTGAAATTGAAACTACACTTTTTATTGAAAAAAAAGTAACCCCACAACTGTTGAATGCCCATTATTTAAGTTTAGGAGAGGTTACCTATAGCTATTAGGCGACGTTTTCGTACATTTTATTTAGTTTACATAATATAAACTAGTCAAAAGGACAAAGAAGAAACGTGTTAATAAACAGCATCTTTTCTTAGATTTTAGACATTAGTTAATCAAATTCTGATAGCTTCTGAAGGAAGACGTGCTGATTAGGTATGTTTAATAGCAAAGGTAAGTAGGTTAATCATTTTTTAAATGTTTTCATAAGATGTAGCTTAAATAATTTAACTGTAATAAAGATGAGCCATTTCAAGTAACAACATTTGTTTCTAAAGTAGACGACCATAACCAAAAATAAGAACAGTTGTAATAAATAGTAAAACGTATTGTGACTATTGTGAGAACTCAGTAAATATATTATATTTT
The DNA here is from genome assembly GCA_963675555.1 of Leptura quadrifasciata. Taxonomy (NCBI): domain Eukaryota; kingdom Metazoa; phylum Arthropoda; class Insecta; order Coleoptera; family Cerambycidae; genus Leptura; species Leptura quadrifasciata. The sequence continues at coordinate 148,072,750 of OY776675.1, forward strand.
ATAGGATATACATATATACCTAGAAATTAGAAAGGTAAGGAAAATAATCATATGTACTTATATAGTAAACAAAAATATAAAAATTGAAATCTGATGTAAATAAATGTTTTTGTAGACAATTGTTTCCTGGGATAATGCTGTACAGAGATACATAATAGTTAATAGAACATAACTGAGTTCCTAAGATATTAAAATATGTAGATAAAACAGTGTGAAATGATTTAACAGTTATACAAGTAAATTCTGTTAGTTAAGAACGGTTTCACTTACAAAAACTGAATCAAAATGTTACACAGATCGTGCTAAATATAAATAAACAAAACGCTAGTTTTTATATAATACTGTTAAATGGACATAGGCCATGTAACATGATGTGATATGTTATGTTATGGTATGGTAAAATATATATCATATGACATGACATGACATGACATGTTAATATAATATAATAAAATATAATATAATATGATTGATTGATTGATTGATATGACCTGACATGAGATGAGATGAGATGAGATGATGTGATGTGATGTGATGTGATATGATGTGATGTGATGTGATGTGATGTGATGTGGTATGGTATGATATGATATGATCCGATCCGAGCAGTACTTTAGTATTTGTATCCAGATACTTTTTAAAGGTATATATAAAAGTTTTAAATAATAGAGAGCTTTTTTACAAATAATACTAACATGACCAGAAAAGCAAGGGTCAAAGTTAATACCAAGATTTTTTACGCTTTTAGTTGATGTAATGGTCTCATTATTGATTTGACCATTCAGCTCTGTAAAATTGTGTAACTGTTGAGAAGTTCCAAAACAATATTTGGACTTTTGCTAGCATTAAGTACAAGAGTATTTTAGAGTGTCCATTGGTATATAAGACTTAAGTCGTTATTGATGTAAAATTCTGCCATTTGAAATTCGGAAGGAGAAAACTATGTATTAGCTGAATATCGTCCGCGTACATGTATAGTTTTGAATATAGTGAAAGTCTTGAAATGTCTGCAATAAATATATTAAAAAGAATGTTCCAAGAATTGATCCTTGAGGGACACCGGATAAAACTGATTTACTTTGTGAAATAAGTATTGAGTTTCATGTACTAATACTAGTATACTGTTGTATGTCATTCAGATAATTTTGAAACCAGAAAAAAGTATTTCCAGATAAGCCATAATAACTTAGTTTTGCAATCAGGCAATTAATATCTAAGGAGTCAATAGTCACATTCAGTAATGTCAAAGGGTTGACTTTCATGTTGTCAATGGCTTGCAAAATTTACTTAGTAGTGTAGAAGTATTGCAGCCTTTTCGAAATCCGGACTGATTAGAAGGAATTATTGAATTTTGAAAGACATATTAAGAAAGTTGTTCATATATAACTGATTCTGCAATTTTTAATGGAACTGAAGGCAGGATTTTTTTCTCAGGTATAGGTTTGATACAGGATCTTTTCCATTGAGGAGGAAGAACACCTAGTTTCATTAGTTGTTGAATAATCTACAAAATATTTCTGATATTTCTGAACAACTTATTCTTTAAGGTATAATTGCTATATTTGTAATCTCATCTCTTGATAATGCCAGATTGGTTGGCGAAGCACTAGGAGGTATACTATGTAATATTAATAACGAATTACTTCTGCTGGAAATTCTGATATTTCAACCTCTTTGCTGATATTATATTTACAATAATTATAAGCTAAACATCTTTCTACACCAAATAGACAGAATAGTTTTGTATTAATTATTCAGCCGAATGTGTCGCCGAGAAGAGAACAGGCAGAGACCTTATTGCAGGCGGCTAATAAAGCGGCCACTGCAGAATACCGAGAGTCCAGTCTGCGGTTTCCTTGGGCCAGGATCTGACGCCTAGTGAAATTGTGGTGCAAGTTAAATTACTAAACAATCCATAAGTTACTTTGGAATAACTCGATCCAGCTAGCATGACATTTGCAAACCATGCTTTGTGCAATAAAATGGCCGAGCATCACGAAGGGAGTAAATCATATTGTTGTGGCGGTTATGACTTCTTTGAAAAGGTGGAATATATTCTTTAACATGTAGTGCTAGACATGTTTATTGCATGGTTTGTTGTATATAAGACAATACGAGTATTTAGATGTCGTTTGTTGGCTATAACATGAAGCATCAGCCAACTTGTTAAATAAAATAAACAAACCTATTATTTTATTTATGTACTTCTTTAGATCAATCCGTTTTTAGAAGAGAAACTAAAGAATTAACTATATTAATAGTACATAAGAATTATTGTACAAGTCGTTTAGAAAAAATTTTCAATATAATTTTTTTATTTGCTTGAATGTAAAGAAAAAATCAATTAAGAAAACAGTTATTGATTGAGAATCCTATTGAGAAAGGAAATATAGAAACTGATAGAAATTCGTGCATTAAGTTTAACTTTAAATAGGTGAGTAAGCCTCGTTTCCAACCACCAAAATACAAGGTGTTTCACGAGAAAGGGGACATGGTTGAATGGGGGACAGACGACACCGAGGGCAATCAGAATCACCCATAGAAAAAGCTGTAATGCGCTAGTGATCCTAGATAAATACATATATAACAAAGAAAATATTCAGGTCCGGACTTGACAAAAAGTTGTTTTTGTTGTTGTTTTGAAACAACACTCTGTATATGTTTTGTCAAACTTCGATATATAATTCGAATAGTACATAAAAAACTGAGCAAAATGGCTTCATTAATCTGTTTGCCATACTTTCACCGTTCTCGAAATACATTCCACTAAATACAACTGTAATCCAACTGTAACAAAATCCGACTTAGGAAACATTTCGCATGGAAAACGTGCTTCACGTAAAAATGCCGTTGGAAGAGGTTTTTATATATAAATTCACATTTCGCTCTGGAAGCTCATCAAGGAGTGTAATTTTAGAAAGTGCAGTAAAAACCCTTTTACGAATCCACGTTGTGCAGCACTACAACTCATGCGTTGTGTTAAATATGAGGACAAGTTATCCAGTCTCTAGCCAAAGCATTTCGAGAGTTTTAGCGAAAATAGCCCTTAGCGTCGAAGGTGCCCTATCATTTTCTAGCAGTCGATTTTGACGGGAAAGTAATAGGTTTTAAGCGTATTTGCCCTAAACCGGTTCCTCAGTGATTTGGTGTCAGAAAAGTATAGTTACCATGTACTCAGATGTGCATGGGACCACCTTACCCGAACGTATGAATTTATAATTGCCAGAATATAATTCAAAGTCGTTGCGATTGAAGCATTTTTAAGCTCCGAGGAGCGAAATAAGTTAATATTGAAATGATAATACGTAAATAGACAGGTAAGCAAAAGTCCACCAAAATTATAAACATTGAACTTTTCTTGAATCTTTTTGTGTCATGGTTAGCCCTAAACCGCACATTGGATGGTAGTTGGTTACATTGTGAGTTGTTTTGTTCCTCACTATGTGTTGTACACGGGCCAGACTATAGTTTGTCAATACATTTTTCTTGAACGTTTTTGTAAAACATAATTTTTTAAAAGATTTATTATATATTTTTGAACTTTATATTGTCTTTTTCTTGTGTTTTCAAAATTCCTTTTCAGGGTAAATTTTAAGAAAGTGTTAGTATTTACTGTGTTAGATTTATATTGTTACACATAATCAAAAACAATTATTACAGCTATAAAATACAGAAACTTGCATACTTGCAACTTGATATATTCACCAACAAGCTAAAAAATTACACAGCTAATATAAAATTGAAAAGCAACAAATATTACAAATAAGAAAAATAATTCTTGGCTACCCTGTATAGTTTTAGGAAGTGGAAAATGATTCAAAAACATCACACAATTGTCTTGTAACTGGTATTTATAAATTTTTTTCTCAAAATCTATAATGGTGAATAAAATAAAAAATAAATAAATACCACAGAAATTAGATAACCCCCAATTCCAGAAGCCAGAGGCTTGTATGGAAGAGGGTTACACATTAAAAAAACGCGGATATACAACCATTTCCTCGGACAGTACCGCGATTTGAACCGGGTAGCGCGATACCCGTGTGATTAAGCGCGATTGCCACCTCGCGCCTATAACAACGCGGCTATCGGCCAGACAATGTAGTGATTTTTTGAAAATAAATCTACAGATGGCATTATCTCAACAGAAAATCACTACATCCAAATGGAGATAGTCTAGAAAGACGCTTCTAAAAATGTACTGATAATTATAGCACTCTATTTTAAAATATGGCACTTGGTCCTGTACAATCATCATGGTTTACCCTGTATATTCGAAAATAATTTCCAGATTTTTCTCCTAGTTTCCAATGAGGCCATTGAAAACTTGTTGCATACCGTAGGATAATTCTTGAAATCGTCAGCAAAGAGTAGACAATTCACATATAGATCATCGGCAATGTCATTTATGTATATGTTAAAAAGATAGGGGGGCTAATATAGATCCTTGGGGAATTCCAAAAGGTTGTAACCATTAAATGATACATTTTATGATATATTCGTGATTTATGAAGTGAACAAAATTGTTAAATCATTGGAGATGCAGTAATTGTCAAGTTTAGAGTAACACGCTATGGTTAAGTCCGTCGAATTTTTGAAAAGTCGCTGCATACAGCATCAGTTTGGATATGTATGTCAGTAGATTCGACAATATACTGCGTAATGGGCATAAGATTTGTAACAGTAGAGTCACCTTTTACAAAACCGTGTTGCCTAGTGGTTGTGATTTCAGATATGTTGTGTTTTTATAAACAGCAGAGAATTTGTAGTTTTTTCATATACTTGACAAAGTATATCCCTCTTTAGGGATAATGCCTGACGAATACGTATGCGCAGTCTATGAAATGAATTTAGACCTGATTCGTTTGCTTGCCTGTAGTACTTCTGCTTCAGAAAAATATGTGACTACTGAATTGCCATTAACTCTATAGTTTTCATGATTAATGACGTCCACATGATGTGGTTGAGAACAGAACTTACAAATTGCATTCAGTATGCTGTGAGAATTATTTAGGGGTGACTCATTCTACATCATTGCACTGGGAATATTACTAGCCCTTTTTTTACTATTTATAAACTTGTATAAATGGTTCGAGATTAGTATAGAACTATTTGATTACCTTTACAGCGTGTGTTACAAATACTGACTGTGCTCTTGTCGACACTAACTGGGACTTTGGTTTGAGTGTTTGTCCAAACAAAGAATTGAAATTTGTAAAAGATATCTCTCGAGCTGAAAATCTGACAATTGTACCTATTGTTGTGTGGACGGCTACGCCACTGCCTCATGGAATGTGCGAGAAAGGGCCGGAGGTGCCGCGAAAACACCTGGATGATTCTAGAGAGTTCGGGTACATTCGGCGCGGGTATATATAGAGTGAATCCAAACGCACTGGGGACAGTTTTATGTAAGATGAACATGTGAACAGATGAACAGAAACTTGTAATTAGTATGTACTAATATGGATAAGGACTTAATCAATGTAATTAAGTGATTAATAAATCAGTGGTTTGTGAAGATTGTTGTTGCAATTTATTGAACCTACATACAGGGTGTTTGCTGGAGATTGTAAACACGTAACACTATCATATTCGATAAAATATTAAATATTAATTAAGGCGTTCAAATAAAGCGAGGATACCAATAGGTTTGTTTACTACTTTTTACACTTAACGCTTTTAGCTCGAAAAGGAACATAATGATATTAGTTATTGATTTCCGCTATAGCATTTGTTTGCATTAATTCCGTCTAGACAGACCAACACGACTATTTTTTTATAAATTAATAGGTATCTAGCAGCCGTGGCGATAGCATACACGCCGTTTTTATTAAAACTTCAATTCCGCCATGTCCTATTTGAATACATAATTAGAACGATATATCATCTAAAAATTTAAATTACTTCGTTCGTACATGCCGCCGTTGTGTTTTTAAAAATGCATCATTCAATTATGAATAATAACACTACAAAATTTGTTTTGTAGTCAGACAACGGTATTCGCAAAGCGTCAGGCTTGCATTTATACATCTATTTGCATAATTTGTTCCTGTTACTTATACTTGCATTTACATCTCTATTTACAAATTACCACGAAGTATTGATTTCTTGTAAATTGCTCTGGTAAATGTACTAGGAATAATACAAAATAGAAATTCCACATACATGATGTAAAAGTAATTATATCCATACTAGATTGGCCCATTTCAGGACTAATTTCTTGAAAATAATAATAATAATAATCTTTATAGAAAATATAATCAAATACATAGAGGGCGATGTTCAGTTATAAGCTATACTCTTACACATAACCCCAAATGCATAGGAAGTTGATAATACAATTTATAGTAGGCAGTGGCGGCCCTCCACCAGGCCACCTGGCCAAAGTCACCACATACAGACTGCAAAAAATGTACACTCAACACGCTGGAGCCCGACCGGATGACCCAGTGGAGAAGTCGCCACTGGTGCTAGGGAAACACTTAACTACATATAACCTGTCCTACCTACTATTCACTATTAAAGTAGACAGTGGCAATCTGTCCAGCAGGCCAGCCGATCAGCGCCCCCACATGCGATCTGTAACAATGTACAATCACCATGCGGGGGCGCTGACAACCCGACCTATTGGAGAAACCGCCACTGATACAAGAAAAAGTAGAACTAAATGTGCCTACATGAAACAAGCAAACTACTATCACCTACCTGCCCCACCGTGCAATATTTAGATTTAGATCCAGAAATTATAATCGGTTTATATAACTTTGAGGTACTTTATATTTGAATGTTGCACAATTAAGATATTTGATGTTATCCTCAATTCTGTTATAGAGTTTAGTTGATATGTAAGAAAATGAACGTTGAAAAAAGGCAGTTTTATGTTTAGGAATAGATAATGGGACCACGAAGACGATTGATCTAATTTGCACGTTGAATACATTGGAACGAAATGTTAATTTAGATTTCAGATATGAAGATATTTCCGTGTGTAGCAAACGGTGAAACAAGTTAACTAGATTAAGTTCCCAAATTGAGTGCATAGGCAACCAACAAAGTAGTTTCAAATTAGCAGCAACACTATCATACTTTCTCAACTCAAATACAAATCTAGAACATGTATTCTGAATTTTTGTATTCGGTATCGGGTTATAGAGTCAACACAAGGACCATACACAATGTCTGCATAATAAAAATTGAGAACACAAGCGATTCACTCAATTTTTTCCTGAAATTAAAACTTAAGATGTTTTGATTAGGGTAGAGCAATTTCAAAACACAGTAAGGTTTCTTCACAAAACCGTTAACATGTTCGACAAATCTTAAGTTAGTGTCTATGATTAAACCCAGGTTTTTACTGTATTAGTAATAGGAATTATTTCATTACTAATTTCAAAATTACGTATAATATTGTCAAGAATACGTGCATTTCAAAAAAAAAACATAACGAGTTTTTCGAATTTATTTTTAAATCATGAGATATACAAAATTCGCTAGCTCTAGTTAAATCAGAATTTATTAATTGATTAGCCAGCTACACATTGTTGGATGAGAAGCTGTAGTAAACTTATATATCGTCAGCATACTCTTGTATTTAGCAGATTTTCAGTTGAATATATAAATCCGTGGTATAAATTAAAAAAAGCAAAGGGCCAAGGATAGATCCTTGCGGAACCCCGGATGTTATATTACACTTTTTGAAACCATAATGCACTACAACCTTTTGGCTGCTGTCTAAAAAGTACGAATTAAGTTATCAAATCCTATATACTTTCATTTCGCGCACAACAGGCCATGGTTAACTGTGTCAAAAGCTTTAGAAACATCCATCACCGAGAACTGCTCGCTATGGCTAAAGATCTCACCAAATAAAAATAATATATAGGTATTTTCATATTTATGTTCTATTGTAAATATGCGTAATGATCTTTACGTTATCAAGAAATATTTGAGATTGATAATGATGAACATTGAAAATTACTCAGATTTACTAAATCTCAGAATCAGATAAATATCGATACTACCGATAATAATTAGTAGTAGTAACGTATTAATTATATTTCAAATATTATACCTTAAAATTACATTTTGCGATCATGCTGTTCGTCCTCACCCTCATACACAATATCGGCCAAATAAACTAGTTCTGGCTCATCTTTATCTTCCGATTGTCCAGATCCGTAGTAACAGTTAGATCTTGTGGCTATGTATATCCTTTAACTAATCAAATTCAGAACTTTTGATAGCCTTAACCTAGACTCCACCTTAGAGTAGGTATTATACAGTTAGTTTTCGAAGTAATATTTTATCACTAATTAAGTCATACTCAGAACATCGAAAGATGTATGTAGAAGTAAATTAAAATAAATCAGATGAATTTCAATTAGGTGTACCTTAGGGCTCGGCCCTACGACCTCTTATTTCTATTACGTACGCAAGTATTGTTACGCCAACGATTTGATTTTAAATACTTAGATTAGAAAATGAAGAGGATAGCCCCATATAAATAAAATGGTAATGGTTAATGGTAAAGTTTGTGACGTGCCAACTTTCGTTAGTTTCCACAAATTAAGAATAAAGGACCTTAATCTAAGAAAAACCGCCGCCCAAGGAATCACTACTTCCACATCCACATTTTTATATCCAAGTCTTATACACACTAAATCCCAATGTAATATTTTACTAACTTTAATAATAGGGTAGGGATGGCAAAGGGGGTAGTACAGGGGGTGGCTAATGTCAAAATAAATTTTAAAGACCCTTGGTTCTCGTACACACACTGAATCAAATTTAATTTGTTTACTCCCTTTAATAATAGGGTGGAGGTGGCAATGGGGGTGATAGAGGGGAAGCTAACACCAAAAAAAATAGTTGGAGTGGAGTGGGGGCGGCTGACGCCAAAAGAAATTTTGGCTGCTTGATTTTTCGTAGATGCCCTAATTTTATGGACTCTTACCTACTTGTTTTACCTATTTACCCTTATTTACCCCATTTACCCCCGGAACCTTCAACGGAATTAGGTAAAAATATAATCTAGTTCCAGATCTCGTTATAATACATAAGTGTACCAAATTTCAAGTCAATATCGTAAACGGTTCCAGAATAAACGTGCGCAAAGTTACAGACCGACAGACAGAAATTTCTCGACGTTTCATGACATTTTATGTCTATCTCATGAAACAAAAAAAAATATTCTGTTTTTGCGTTACTATACTTCCACGTCCAGTAAAGTAATTAAATATCTGGAGTAATAAATTAGCCCTTTAACGATAGATGTCACCAAGTTCAGCTGAGAAAATGATTCTAGACCAAGAAAAGACACGTCAAGAAGAAAAAGAAGAGCAAGAGCGTCAACGTAATATAAAGATAAAAAAGCTGTTTCTGACCTGGGAATGAGACATCACGAGGAAAAATCGGAAGAAATTAAACGACTGGAAGAAGAAGAGGAAAAGTGTAGAGGTACAGCAGGTCGCTATCCTTTCAGCTACTGAAGAAATTAATAATGACATTAAAGAGGGTATAGGCAATGTAAAGGCTGACCTTTGTAAAGTCAAAGAAAAAGTAAATGTGGTTGAATGGGAAGTTAGTTACAGGCGTTAAAGAAAAAGTGAGTAACAATGAAGAAAAATTCTGTGCAGTTGGAGGAGACGTAGAGCGACTAAACGGCAGCTAAGGAATAAAGGAGGTCAGTTAATAGAATCATTACCCCTTCGGTTACAATCACCCTCCCATGATAGTCAAACTTCATGGTCGACATATAAGAGACAGTTGAGGCAACTGCGTATGCCAACAACTGGAATAATGAAGAAACGGCTATGTTATTAGTTTAAACAGATGATCATGGTTGCGGACCAACAGAGTTTTAAACTTTTGGAAGCTGCATTCGCCTTTCGCATTTCAGAAAGTACGAGGTGTGTCTGTAAAAGAAGCCCAATCAGAGGAAACGAGTCTGAACGCAAAACTGGACATACAAAAGATGTTTACGTAATTAGTGACAAATATAGATTTTCCAAGAAAACAACAAAACCAAAAAGAAGATGTAAACTCAAGCGGAAGTGTTGGATATTATAAGTGCAGCAGATCAGGGCATATGATGCGAGATGCGAAGCCTTAAGGAGGTAAATGTTGCAAGGAAAGAAGAAGTTCTTTCAGACCAGACGAGATTTATTGTTATACTATACATAAAATGGTCGCGCAAATACTGATCAAATTAAATTCGCCACTGGAGCCGAAACAGGAATCGAAACCTGAGCTGAAGCAGCAACAAGGCAGTGAAAGGCAGCCGAAAGTGGGTCATGTCAAAAGGTATTGTCGCCAGAGATGCCTTAAGGAATTGAATGCCGAGGATGTAAAGAAACTGCAGGATGTAGCAGAAGTGAAAGCGGTTAAGATAGAGGTTCCGAAGCACTGGATGAAAGACATTCTAAGAGGACAACTGAATGACAGTGAAATTGGGCTTATATTGAAGACGAAAAAAACAGGAATCCACCGGGAATGGAAGGATGTTTTAGGCAAAAGTGTCTAACTGAAGGCGTCTGGCAGTATCCAGCTGCCGGGTACCAAAAGTACTTCAGAAATTGCGCGTGGAAATATTTGGGGAATCTTTTGATAAAAATAACACCTTATCTAGAGTATGGAAACACTTTACTGGATAAACAGCAGTCATGATGTAGGGGCTTAGTGTCACAAATGCAAGGTTCGTGCGGATGCTGACACCAAAGAGTCACTTACAAGAAGGAGGAGGAAACTCAACTTGGGAAGAACCGTATTCTGCCATCACCCGGATCAACGACGTTGTTTATCAGATTCAACGAAGTAAGAAGTACAAGATGAAAATCGTGCACTTGGACAGACTGGCGAAGCATGTTGGAGACGCTGAATTCCCTGACCGGGAGGGACGTTCGGGCTTAAGGAGGGGGCAATGTTATATATATAATGGTGTAATGGGGTAGTGAAGCGCAAGTTATAGCCTCTCCTACTCAATTGTTAACCTCACCTTCGCGATGAGTTCAATTTGAACTTGGTGCGCCCTGTTTTCACTAACGAGGCTCTAACGACCGAGTAAGGGCGGAATAACCCTTACCTTTTGCCGTGAGCACATCCACCTTCTCACGAAGAGTGCGGTAAAAATAACCCACCGCACACAAAGGTTGCTTTTGGAATCGTTTGGTTACCCCATCGTCGCAGTCTCCTTCTGTGCCATGGGACCACACCACTCGCCTTCCGCAACCGAGCTGGTCAGTTGCATACCTGCTCCAGCTAAAACTTCAAATGCAGCTTCGTTTTCAGTCGATTAAGGCTTTAAAAAAAATGATGGAGCGTTCAAGTGGGACAAAATCATCCGGAGGTAAAATACCCTCCCGATCGGATCTCCGGGGGAGGGTGCCCACAGGGACACCTCATCGAATGTCGAAAAAACACCGGCAAGTTAAATCCAACAAAACTAATTCTTTCATCTACGGCGCTTGGAATGTTCGTACTTTGAACGACAGCACTCGCACCGATCGGCCTGAAAGAAGAACTGCTCTCATAGATAGAGAACTTCACCGACTCAATGTTGACGTTGCAGCTCTCAGCGAAACTCGATTTTTGGAGGAAGGCTCTCTCACAGAAAAGTACTACACCTTCTATTGGAAAGGTCTTCCCACCAATTCAAGAAGACAACATGGAGTAGGATTTGCCGTTCGGAATCAACTTGTATCCAACTTAACACAAGTACCACAAGGCCTATCCGAGCGTCTAATGCTGCTACGCTATGAGCTATCAGATGGCAACGCGGTAAATCTAATAAGCGCCTACGCGCCCACTCTGGATGCAAGTCACGAAACCAAGGACAGCTTCTATCAACAGCTGGAAGAAACCCTCTGTAGAATACCTAAAACGGAACGACTCGTTATTCTTGGCGATTTTAACGCTAGAGTAGGGAGAGATGCAGACACCTGGCCAGGCATCATAGGCAAGAACGGTTTGGGCAACATGAACGCTAACGGTCAACTACTCCTAACTAAATGCGCCGAACATGATCTAGTTATAACAAACACCATTTTCCGACAAAAGGATAAATTTAAAGGCACCTGGCGTCACCCCAGATCAGGTCACTGGCATCTACTGGACTATGTTATCGTACGTAGGAAGCATCTCAAGGACGTCCAAATTACAAAGGCGCGCATTGATAGCGAATGTTGGACCGATCATCGTCCTGTTGTCTCTAAAATGAAAATTGTTATGAGACCCAAACACCGAAGAACTCAAGTAAAACGTAGACTCCGTCTCTGTATTAGTAAATTGCGTGACCAACAAACCGTCGAACAGCTAAAGCAAAAAGTTCAAGAGAATTTGAGTGCACTAGAAGAAACTAATTCTGTAGATGTCGCTGCTACCTGGACACAAATTAAAGACAGTTTAAAAAGTGCGAGTGAGGAAATTCTTGGCACTGCAGCAAGTAAAAAACAGGAGGACTGGTTCAATGATAATGAAGCTTTTATACAAGAACTTCTTGACCGCAAACATACTGCCTTCCAAAACGCTATCAACCACCCCAACGACTCATCAAAAGCAGAAGCTTTTACCCAATCTAAGTATGAAACGCAACGCGAAATCAGAAGAATAAAGAACGAGTGGTGGGCAAGCAAGGCTAGAGAAATTCAAAGGTACGCCGATTCACACGACTACAGGAATTTCTTTCAAGGAGTAAAAGCAGTGTACGGCCCCAGTCGGAAAAATATGTGCCCTATTAAAGATTTAAATGGAAATCTCCTCAAAGAAGACCAGGAAATAAGAGCCCGATGGAAAGAACACTACTCTAACATTCTTAACCAGCAAAGTCAAGCCGATCATGATATTATAAATCTTATCCCTCAATATGACACCTTCGAAGACTTAGATAAACCACTAACAACGGAAGAGATCTTAACCGCCATTGGGCAGCTAAAAAATAACAAATCTCCCGGCGCCGACTCACTCCCAGCTGAGATCTTTAAAGCTGTGTCGTCAGAGCTCATACCCTACCTCAAAAAACTGTTTGATGTCGTGTGGGAAAGTGGTCAAGCTCCGCAGGAGTTTCGTGATACACTTTTAATCAACCTTTTCAAAAACAAAGGGAGCGCTGCGGACTGTGGAAATTACAGGGGTATAGCTCTCCTGGCTGTTGGAGGGAAGATACTCACTAAAGCGATGGCAAATAGGCTAACACCTGTTATGGAAAAGTTACTTCCTGAAACACAGAGTGGCTTTAGACCAAACCGAGGCACATCGGATTTAATCTTCACACTTAAACAGCTTCAAGAAAAAGCACTCGAACATCAAGGAGAAATTCACATGGCCTTCATTGATTTAACCAAGGCGTTTGACTCGGTGGACAGGGAAGTGCTCTGGAAAATTATGTTCCGCTTAGGTATCCCTAGAAAATTTGTGGAAGTATGTCGCAGTCTACATACAAACAATAACGCCCAGGTTATGTATAATAATGAAGCAACCGAACCTTTCCAAACCCTCACTGGAGTTAGGCAGGGATGTGTCCTGGCACCCCTACTCTTTAATTTGTTTACCACTGCTCTAACAATTATTGTTGACAACAAACTGACAGTCAGAGGAATAGGTCTCAGATACCGTTTTGATGGCGGTCTCTTTAACATAGGGCGCTTTAGAGCTTTCACGAAGACACGCACACGATTCATTTGTGATCTCCAGTATGCGGATGACTGTGCACTTTTAGCCTCTACGCCGGAAGAGCTTCAAGAACTTTTAGATGTGTATGCCCAGAGCTATGATTCCTTGGGACTTAAAATCAACATTGGAAAGACTAAGATTATGTCAACTCCTCATCAAGTGAACCAAATAGACATTACACTTAACGGAAATTCTCTTGAAGTGGTGGATCAGTTCAATTACTTAGGCAACGTTGTTAATGACAAAGCAAACATGGACAGCGAGATTCGCAATAGAATTAACGCTGCATCTAGAGCACTCTGGGGACTTAGAGAGAGAGTATTTGATAACCACGACCTTGCTTTGCCAACGAAAATGGCTGTCTACAGAGCAGTTGTCATTCCAACACTGCTATATGGATGTGAAAGCTGGGTCACTTACCGTCGTCATGTGAAAGAATTAGAACGTTTTCAGCAAAGACACCTCAGAAGTATGATGAAAATCCGTTGGTTCCATCACATATCAAACGTGGAAGTACTCAGGAGAGCAAACAGCCTTCCAATTGAGGTGCTTATTTCAAGAGCACGCCTAAGATGGGCAGGTCACGTTCATCGTATGCATGATAACCGCCTTCCTAAATGTACACTTTATGGTGAATTGCTAAGCGGTAGAAGAAGGCGTGGCGGTCAACGAAAGAGGTTCAAAGATGCTCTCCATGAAAATCTAAAATCCTGCGGTATTGCAGACGTGCAATGGGAACAACTTGCAGCGGACAGAACCGAATGGCGAGGGATTGTGGCCAGCTATCAAGGAAATGTTGCTGCACGAAGGTCGAATCCAAGACCTAACCAGGTCTACGTTTGTCCTGACTGCGGTCGACATGTGCTCTCCCGAATTGGCCTCTATAGCCATAGTCGTGTGCACCGTAGATGAATGGGAATTACAATAGACTACACCTTTTACTTGTTTCTTATTGTACAAAATTTATCGACTGTAACATTTTTATACTCGGACTCGAGTAACGGCTAATAATAATAATAATAATCTTTACAGTGGAAGGTCCCTATAGGTAGTCTCCTTAATAGAGAAAAGCTAGCAATGAAATAATAGTTCGCCAGCTGGCCCAAAGATTGGGCTGCTGGTGAGTTTGGTGCTTCCTACCATAGAGACACGATAAGATGAGAACCGTCTAGAATCACGGACTAGAATGAAATGGAAGGATCTAGAATAAACATCACGGAGTATATTTTTGTATTCTTCGACACTTTTGACAAAACTAATATTGTTAATTTTGTGTAACAAAATTATGGTGAATAAATTTATTCTACTTCATTCTATTCTATTCTATTCTGTTCTGTGCTGTTCTGTTCTGTTCCGTCCCGTCCCGTCCCGACCCCACCCAACCCTTCCCATCCCATCCCATCCCATCCCATCCCATCCCATCCCATCCTATCCTATTCTATTCTATTCTATTCAATTCTATAAATGAAGCGGAACCAACGCACCAAAGCAGTTTTAGTTCAGATAACGAAAGTGATCAAATCAAAAGAAAGAACATAGTATACAGACTAGTACAATGACAATACATAATGAGTTCAAATAGTTAAAAGTTATAATTAGTGCTGTGATTATAAGGACTAACTATTGTTAAGTTAATTTGATGTTAAATAAACCAGTGGTTAGTGGCAATTTGTATTACAATCATTTATTCCACGTTTGAGGTGTTTACTAAACATGCGTATACAAAATAATACTAATTTATTTTAATTTGTTTATTTTCATGTTAACCCCTTATTTAGATTAACGCCCTGGTGGAGTTCAGCATTAGCTATTCCACCACTCAACCAGGACACTTACACAATTGTATAACGGTCATTCCCTACCATTGCCACCTGAGGCTCGAACTCAGGAGTGGTATAGCAACTGGCCGAGTTGTCTCTCACACAGCCTCGTCTAGTTCACTGCTACCAACTCGGTAATATATAAAAAACACCACTAAACATCCACACCCTAGCCAGGATTTGAACTCGGGACTCCTTGGTTGCAAGCCTAACACGTAAGCGTTGAGCCACTGAGGCGGTTTAAAAAGTAATTTTGAAAATACTTTATTCTCTTCGACGTAACAAAAATATACGATTAAGGTGCAAAAGCTTACACTTTCCTATGGGAACAACATTGACTGCGTATCACCTTTCTTTCATTTATTGTTCCGATTTAACATTTTAATCCAATAATCTATGACCTGTTTCATTATTCAGCTCTCCATAATTCAGATTAAAATGTAATTAATTTCATGGTCCACATGAAATCACTTATTGAGGAGTCCAACCATGCGTTAATGAAATATATGGAAATTATAATTTGCAGCTTCAAATGGAATAGGTAACGCATAAAACCTCCTGCGTGTGCAATTTCGATAACGAACTTCGCTTTATGAATTACGAATGCTCTGTTAGACACTTCATGACTACCGCCATGGTAGTTTCACTATATTAATGATAAAACCGTACAAGGTGTCCACGAAATCGATAATTCGTTTAGGAGGCATTAATTAATTTCTGGTCGTAAATTAACTAGATTTATCAATGGATAAGAATCCTAATAAGTAGCAGCTTGTAGAAGTTAGTAGATTTCACTGACCTCGCTGTCTCACATTATTAGGCACTTTACTACCTGCAGTCTTCAATTAATAAACCACGGAATAATAACTAGGTAGAAATAATCCTCTGAATAACAATATTAATCTAAAATTACGAATATTACAGACGCAAATATACAGTGAGATCCTTACGTAATTAACAATTTATGAGTGAAATCATAAAACACGTCAATTTTTAATTCAAAATCTAAGTAGTTCAAGTGTGCTTTTAGAGGACGGAATATTAAAACATAATATTTTTAGTCGCAAACTCCTCTATAAAATCCTTATTTTACTACAAGGAACGTAACCAGACTGCAACCAACAGCTACTCTCCCGGCTATGTGCTCCGCCGAGCGCTGAATTACAAGTTACAAGCCTGGCACGTTAAGTGTAATAATTGCATATTACCATCAAAACGCTAATGCTTCGATTGCAACAAACACCAGCCGAAAGACTGATCCTACTTAAAGGAACTGACTGGCACGAGAGCTCTTTTAAGTAGAATCAGTCTTTCGGCTGGTGTTTGTTGCAATCGAAGCATTAGCGCTTTGATGGTAATATGCAATTATTACACTTAACGCGCCAGGCTTGTAATTTGTAATTCAGCGCTCGGCGGGGCACATAGCCCGGAGAATAGCTGTTGGTTGCAGTCTGATTACGTTCCTTATAGTAAAATAAGGATTTTATAGAGGAGTTTGCGACTAAAAATATTATTTTTTAAATCTAAGTAATCTCGTCTTTTGAGGAGTTGTTGTTTATAATGTATATGAACATTTTTTGTATATTTACCTGCCAATGGTGCTTGGGAAAAATAGTTACAAATTTAAAAAAGTTCAATTTCTCTCTGATTTTGCCCATAGCCATAATTTTACAAGAATTCAATTTTAAACCTCAGGAAATTCTACACAAATTTCACAAAAACATTTTTGTGCGAGCAAAAATAAGTGCAGGAAATCTAAATGTTTATAACGTATAACTCTGGCCTGGTGGGGAGCGAGGCTAGCCAGCAGAGGCACGCACGCGCTTCGTTATAATATGATATAGTTAAGGTGCCCGTCGGGAAAAATTTTGCTGATACATACTCTCTCCAAACTTCGTGTATGGCTTCATTGGACCTAGTCTGACAGCATTTTCCTCTATCATTTTTTTTGTTTTTGGGGCGTTTTCCCGTTAGATTTTCCGAAACATGTCATTTTGACGGCATATAAAAAATGTATAGATACTGTTATTTTTCCAAGTAGAATAGCTTAAAAACGTGAATTGAAACGTGAAAAAATAATTGTCTGACAATAAATGTGGGTCATTGGGCGTGTCCGCTATCTCGAACATGTCGGAAAAACGACTATAAGAAAATTTATTAATAACCAGCTGATTTTCGCTGTATTAATTTATTAAACCATATAAAAACAAGTTTTCGTATTGTCTGACGAAAATTATTTTCCGATTTCCCAGTCTGACGCGTCAAAGTTGCCGGTTTCATGACAGCAAAATATTCATTCATGACCTTCAGACATTGAAAAATTATATGCAGAAAATAGGTATTTAATTTGTGGTATAAGTGTCTGACAAATACAGTGGGGCATAACGAGAGTCTGACGAAAAAACATAATTTTCCAATAGCGGCCGTCAAAGTTAGGGCGATAAAAAAAATTTTGTCGAGAAGACGGTTAAAAAAGACACGGTATTTCAACTTACTTATTTTATAATCTTTATTTTGAATTTTTTAAATTCTTTTAGACTATCTGAATTCGACTTACCCAAGTTTTAAGTTCGATAATATTGAAAAATACGTAAAACTTTTTGTAGAAAAAAGTAGCGAAAAATTGTCTTTTAGTACGTTTAAAATCGCTATATCTCCGGTACTACTAGTCCGAAAATTTTCATCCAGGGAGCAAATTAAAGGTCTTGAAACAAGCTATAAGATAACACTTTACAATATTAGTTATAACAAAGTACCTTTTATAAATGAAAAAACAACTAATCCATTTTCGGTAAATATATGATTTCAATTTAAGTGTGCAATTTTGCATCAAAAATATATGAAGTATGCAAGGAATAAAAAAAATAAACATTATGCACCAAAAAAATTTTTAGGGTGATGCTAAAAACTATCCTATTACATGAAAAACGAATTTCTGCAGCAGAAAAACGATATATTTCCAAAATTGAAAAACTAATTTTCCTGGCATCGCCCTAAAAATTTTGTTCAGTGCGCACTTTATTAAATTATACGATTTATTTTATTGTAAAAAACTTTTAAAAAAGGTATAAAATAAAATAATTTCAAGTACTATAAAACAATTATTATAAAATAATTATTATAAAAAATTATTTTCTTATTCTTATTGGCACTGTAAACATGATTTTTCAATGATTAGTATGAGATAATCATGACAATTTGAAGGAAATTACAACATTAAAAAATTGTATTTTCCAGACGTCAGACTGAAAAACTGGAAAACACCTTTTCTCAGACAGTTAAAAAATTGGATTTGATTTATTTTTATTAAGCTATATTGAAAAAATCAGCTTGTTATTTATAAATATAGCCTCAATATATACATATGAATGTAACATCCAAGCGTGGCTTGACAACCACATGGAAAAACCTTTTATTTAACATTTCCAGCAAAAAGGCTTTATTTCACCGTCAGACAATTTTTTAATCGTATTATAAATTTTATTTAAAAATCAAAAAAAATTTGAAAAAAATGGTATGAATAAATTTTCTGCTGTCATGAAACCGACAACTTTGACGCGTCAGACTGGGAAATCGGAAAATAATTTTCGTCAGACAATACGAAAACTTGTTTTTGTATGTTTTAATAAATTAATACAGCGAAAATCAGCTGGTTATTAATAAATTTTTTCCGACATGTTCGAGATAGCGAACACGCCCAATGACCCACATTTATTGTCAGACAATTATTTTTTCACGTTTCAATTCACGTTTTTAAGATTCTACTTGGAAAAATAACAGTATCTATACATTATTTATATGCCGTCAAAATGACATGTTTCGGAAAATCTAGCGGGAAAACGCCCCAAAAACAAAAAAAATGATAGAGGAAAACGCTGTCAGACTAGGTCCAATGAAGCCATACACGAAATTTGGAGAGAGTATGTATCAGCAAAATTTTTCCCGACGGGCACCTTAACCAATAACTCTTGTTTAAATTGGACTATTTTAACTCAACAAAGTGGCTATCGAAAAATGATAATTTTTCACATGCGACTGTTATGAAGTTTGTTTAAGATTTCATTTTGTGTATATTGCACAAGAGATGAAATTACAAAAAGCTGTTTTTTAAACAATACGCCATTTAATAAGCAATTAATTTTATAATGAACCGTATAACCCGTATAAATTCATTTTCTAGGCCCTTTAGTTGATTACTACAACGAAGGTAAAAAGTTACAAAAATTTAGTTTTTAAGATTCCACTTTATTTGAAAAATTGTAGTAACTAAAAAATAACTTTATTTCAAAGTAAAATTATACAATTACTTGAATAATAAATAAACACCACAGAAATTAGACAACCCCCAATTCCATAAGCCAGGGCTTGTGCAGAAGGGGGTTACACATTGAAAAAACGCGGACATACAACCATTTCCTCCGACAATGCCAGTGCCGGAGCCAGGATTCGAACCCGGTATCCTGACCATCGAACCTCTCAGCCTACGGTTAGTAGAGTAGAAATAAAATTTCGTGAATTTGGAAATGTCAAATATTCCTAAATTTGGTAGGAAACGTATTTTAGACGATGAAAACCTTTTACTTGTTTTTTATTGTACACAATTTATCGACTGTAACATTTTTATACTCGGACTCGAGTAACGGCTAATAATAAAAAAGCAATGCATGTGTATCCCATAAACTTAAAGGTGGAAAGCCCATTAAGTATTTCATAAACTATGGACAAATTGAACTACTTTTTAAATCGCGGCATATTTCAGTAGATATTAACAAGGAATTTGTGTTTTATGCACATTTTTTGTACAGCTTATAAATTTAATCTAAATACCTCGGAAAATGTATTAAAAAAAGAAATATCATACAGATCTCTGAAAAATATAAACCACTTTCAATTTCAAAGGGAACTTGAGTCACTACCTTGGAATTTAATTTATGATAGAGATAAAAATTTCAATTCTTATTAACCACAATATTATTCATTTATTTGATATCCATGCGCCTATAAAACCATTCAATTTAAAAAAGTATAATTATGCTCTTTGGATAACGGACAACATTAAACTCATGCAAAAATTAAGAAACAAGGCATTACAGAAATTTAAAAGTCTCGTTTTCCCGAACATTGGTCATATTACAAAGAACTAAGAAATTTTACAAATACTGCAATCAAATCCGAAAAAAGGGCTTATCTAAAATATAAATTCGAAAACTCAAATTCGAAAGGGAAATGGAAGGAACTTAAAAAAAAAATTATCAAAAAATAAAATTAGTGATATTCCTGACAAATTAAGTAATGTTAATGAAGTTAACAAGTTCTTTATTGACTCTACCAAAAATAATGTTCAGCCTAATGACGATACAATAAACTTCTACATATCTAATATTAAAAGAGGTTTAAACGATACTTTTACATTTGAAGACACTACAGAGGAAGTGATTTCCAACGTAATTTTGAGTATAAAATCTAAAGCATTTAGAACCGACAAACTGAATATCACATTGATTTAATTATGCTGTCCTTTTCTAGTCCCATATATTTGTCACATCATTAATAAATGTATTGCCATGTCATATTTTCCCATTAAATGGAAAGAAGCCGAAGTTATACCGCTTCCAAAGGTAAACCAACCTACAGAATTTAGCCATCTTAGATCAATTAGTTTATTGCCAACTCTATCAAAAGTCCTAGAAAAAATTATGGGACTACAGATTAGATCATATTTTACCAATATATTACCAATAAAGAAGAAGATGGATGGTTAATGAGACAAATTGCACTGCGTTATAATATTGACAAGAATTCGGTGTGTAACATTGTAAGAGAATAAACGGTGCGATTAGTAGAAATCCCGGATCAGGGCGACGAAGGATTTCAACTCAACAATAAGACTTGCAATTGGTAAATGCTTTAGTAGAAAATCCATTTTACTCAGTTATTCAGGCTGCTGAAGAAACGAATTTTCCTGAATCGAATAGTACTGGTCGCCAGCGAGTAAGAGAATCGGAGCTACGCTGTTCTGCAGCAGCACAAAAATACTTACTTAAAGCTGAACATAAAGAAGCTCGAGTAGGATTTGCGCTTGAATTTTTAGCGCATGATGTAAATTTTTGGAACAATCTAATCGTTACAGACGAAAAAACTTTCCAGTCAACACACAGCGGTCGTATTCGTGTTTACCGCTCTCCGAATACTCGATTCGATGAGAAATATATATCTAACAATAAAAGAAGTGGTAGATTTTCCGTCAATATGTGGGCTTGGATATCGGCACGTGGTCCTGATGTTTTGTGGCATATTGAGGAACGATTTAATAGTGAAACGTATATTAGGATTTTAGATAATATTGTGCTCCCTTCTGTGTCACAGTCATTTCCTAATAATGAGTTCATATTTCAACAAAACTCACCAAAGGCTTGATAGATGGAAGTCAGTCCCTCACTCCTAGGGACTATATGTCAATTTGTTTCCTTTTTCATGTCATTTCGAAATTTGGGGACATCGATTGGCCGGTACGGTCACCTGATCTCTCAGCTTGTGACTTCTTTTTATGGGGTTACTTAAAGTCAAAAGTGCTTTCTAGAACATAATATTCGGAAAAAGATTAACGCAATTTCAATTGAAATGTGGGAGCAGGTGATGAAAAACTTTCTTGCTAGGCTTCAAGAGTGTCAGCAGCATGGAAGTCATTTGAGTGATTAATATTAAAAAAATAAAATTCCCGTGTTTCCTCAAGAACCTTGTGTTTAATTTTTTTAATAAAAATTATGCTATTAATAAATGTAACTCAATTTAAAATGGATACTACCGGACCCGTTATAAATCCGAATAAGTTGGCGCATCCACCTATTAACTATGGACAATGGGCCTCTTTATGCTAAATATTTGAAATCCATGTATATCAAAAACACATAAATGACAGAGTGTTAATGCAGACTGATCGTGATCGTGATTGAGCTGAACTCCCAATGGCAATGAATATTAAACATGTTTGGGATCGGATTATGAAATAGAATTATGTAGATATCAAATAAAAATTCATTGCACTCCTCCACGGCGGAGTAGAGACACAGTAATTTATTTATTCGCGACATGTCTTTTCATTTACACGGCTAAGCATAATACAGCATATAGGTAATTTCGGAATTTGCACAAATGTATACCCTTCTCAAAACTTAATAGGAAATGCAAATATGTATTCCATTTCAATGAATATTAATTTTTATATCTGAGTCGTATGTTCGTATTTTAGACTAGGAACAGAAATCCAAATTCGAGCTGCGAGAAGCATTTCGTATACCAATTTGTCAACCGGTGCTTTTAGGAGGTTCTTGACTCCTCTGAATCCGAAATGCCTGTTGCCAGATTGAAAAATAAGCCGAAAGCCCATTATTCAAGATGGCGTCCAAGATGGCGGCAATTTTTGAAATATTGCTAATATGAACTTGACTCCAGTGTCTATCTGGGGGTTGTCGCCACTAAATCCAAATTTGATAACATGATAGTTATATGGCTCACCGGAAATCCGGTGGTGGTCAATATGGCGGCTATTTTTAAAATGTTGCAAATATGTACTTATAGAGGGATTCCAGGGCGAATCTGACAATATCAC
Source organism: Leptura quadrifasciata (assembly GCA_963675555.1). Taxonomy (NCBI): domain Eukaryota; kingdom Metazoa; phylum Arthropoda; class Insecta; order Coleoptera; family Cerambycidae; genus Leptura; species Leptura quadrifasciata. The sequence continues at coordinate 148,095,844 of OY776675.1, forward strand.
AGTAAAAAAATCCACTGTGAGTCAATAATTCATGACTGTGGTCAGTAACAAACGTTTAAATACCATAAAATGAAAGTATCTTTTCACCTTCGACGTGAGCGCTTTCCAGTTATCCTTTTTTATTTAGTAAGATTAAGAAAAGCATTACGTTACTAAATGTTTGTAGATCTCAGCACAAACTAATAGACTGTATATAGTGCCAGGGATGCCGAATGCATTTTGTTTTACGAAACAGATGTGTTCTAACCAGCGCAGCGCAAGTCATTTCAGGCCTCCGGTTCAGCGGTGGGCCAAGGACCTGCCTGCATGTGTAAACTTGCATTACTGAAAAGTAGGGGGTGATACCTTAAAGTTCTGAAATACACGACAGCAAAAGTAAAATACATTCGGGTCCATGTAATCGCAAAAACTCTATTCCCAATGCAAAGAGGACATATTTTAGCTTTCCGTGCAATCACCGGTTCGGACACCACATCCAAATTTGTCACCACCATCAGTAAACCGACTGCATGGGCGCGATATTTAAAGTCATCTGACCTACTCTCCGGACAGGAAATTATCCTCCAGGAGGAGCTGACTATTTCTTATGTGGAGAAATTCGTCGTCCAACTCTACAGGGTCAGCACATATAAATATCAAACTAAAACTTCGCTACCGCTTCCCACTATTGAAACTTCCTAGAATCATTATTTTTAATCTTACAGGTGCCACCGCAAACTTCCACGGGTGATGAAGCACGACATGTTCTATTTGGGACAGTTAAGCACACAAGTGATGCTTTAAGACTACACATACTGAGAAGTCATTCATCAACCAGCAATTTGCGTCCACTGCTGGACATATGCCTCCCGTAAATATTTCCATCGATTCCTGTCTTGTGCAGTCTGTATCCAATTTCCCTGCAACCGCTTTATGTCGTCCGTCCATCGCGTGGGGGGTCGGCCTCTACTTCGATAAGCCTCTTGTCTAGGTCTCCACTCCACGATCCTCTTAGTCCATCGTCCGTCACTGAACCTTGCAACATGACCTGCCCAGTTCCACTTTAGGGAAGTTATTCTCTCTATGGCATCTATTACGCCTGTTCTCTGCCTTATGGTGAGAAGTCATTATCAAGTAAGTATCAAGTAAGTATGGTAGCTCAGTGTGTTAAAGCGACTGGCTAGCAAACTGAGTTGCCTAGCGATTTGGGTTCGATTCCCGCACGGCGAAACAATTTTTCATTAAAAAAATTGCCCCAAGAGTGGTTCGGAGTCCACATTAAACTGTAGGGCCTCGTCTCTCTTTGCCTAGCACAAGATCCTTGAGATCTTCCAGGGCGTTACTTCGGTAACTTGAGAGGCGGTTAAGAAAACATTTTTTAAGAAAGCATTTTCTAAAGACCACGCATTAATACACACCATTAATTACATTCTTTATTAGCAATGCTGCTTTTGGAAAAACGCCCTCCCTTATCGGACCCTCAGGAAATGGGATTGAAAGCTGTAGATGGGAATTTTGTTCCGGTTCTCACGACATCGGAATCAGTTTTGAAAGCCTGCAAGGACAACCTAACTTGTGGGTGCAAGACGGGATGCGCCACCCGAGCCTGTGGTTGCCGGAAAGGTAATTTGCCTTGCCTAAAGTCATGCTGTTACATGGCCTATGTCCATTTAACAATTTTACATAATAACTAATATTTTATTTATATTTAGCTCGATCTGTATAGCATTTTGATTCAGTTTTTGTAAGTGAGACTCATTTCAACTAACAGAACTTTCTTTGTATAACTGCTAAATTATTTCCCATTGTTTTATGTACATATTTTTATATCTTAGGAACTCAGTCATGTTTTTTGTTACACTATTATTTATCTCCGTTCTATTACAGCAGCTCAGGAAACAATTTTCGAGTTCAAGTCTACAAAATATTTATTTACATTCATATACCTACCTATATTTCAATTTGTATATTTTTGTTCACTATGCAAGTACATATAGTTATTTTTTTTACCTTTGACTTTATAATTAACCTATTAAATGGTCTATCCTATAAGATGTAATATATTTGCTGAATTCTCACAATACGCTTTACTATTTATTACGGCAGTTCGTATTTTTAGTTATGTATAGAAATTAGAAATCGCTAAGTAAATCAGCTGTGGTATGCAACCAATATCAAACTATTATTAATTATAGATTCCTTTTATCGACTCTGTAATTTTGCTTGAGTACGGAAATCTACATAAGGCGACCTTCAGGTTGTGCGCTTAACTCAACAAATAACAGATGACAGCACGTGTACCATTTCTACATTTTACAGCTTTCCATTTAATTAGTAAAACAAGATTTTTCAAGTTTGTGTTGGTATTATTTTACAGAAAGTGGGATAAATAAAGTTTACCTTATTAGTATAATTCACCAAGAAATCGTTTGCCTGCAGCTTTTGTACTTATTCCGACCTATAATACAAACTTAACCATGTGACATCCAGTAATTAATATTACATTTTTATATCCGCGTTAACAAGTGTTTAACATCCCGGTAAATTTCATTTATTACTAATTTAAAATTTCATTAATCTTCAATTTTTGTGTTTGATGTAATTTCAATATTTTTAAGGAAACCGCGTCCTCGCCTCACACATCTTCCAGCGGCTTGTATATCAGTGTATGCGCGGAAGATATACAACCTTAGGCGAGGGTTGTATAGGAGATATACCATCCTTCGGAGTGGACGTATAGCCGTCGGTCCCTTGTCTATTAAATGTTAGGCAAGTAAAAGATCCCTACTCTTCTTAAGGGAACAGGTTCGGCAAAATTCCTGGTTAGGGGTAGCTCGTCTACAGGCGTCGGTACTAGGCCTCAGTAGCGGAAATAGGCCGACGTTAAGTAAATGCATAAAAAAAAATATTTTTAAAATAAATTTAAATTCAAATTCAATTCTTTTTAATTTAATAAGTAATTAAAATACTATAGTGTACCACATAGTTATAATTTTTTTTTCTTTCTTTTTAATTTTTTTGACAATTTATAGTTTATGAATCAGCTTCTGTATTTCTTCTATATTTTTCTGCATATTGATTCGCTATATTTTCTTCATTTTAAAAATTTGATCTGCATATTGATAATTTCAAGCTTCTACATATTCTGCATATTGATAATTTGAACTTCTTCAAAATTGAAATTCAGCTATATATATTTTATGCTTATGGTTTATATTTAAGCTTTATATTTTATATTGTAAATTTGAGCTTCTCACGAGTTTATATTAATTACAAAAATATATTTTTCTACAATCTTTAAACTTCACTTAATTGACGTAAACTAAATTGTCAAGAAAACCGTTAGATTCCATTTTTGCAAGAGACAATTGTGGGCCTGAACTGCTGTTCCAGAACCATTCACCTCAACAATACTCAATCTCGGAATCTAAGACCCTAGTATAAATTTGTTATTAATTTTTTTAACATTTTAATTAATCTTTGTTAGCCGATATTAGTAATTAACTTGAAAATTTCACATTTCGCATAATACAAATTGATTTATTTATTCATGTAATATATTTTATCATCAATTTCTCTTTGTCTGCTTTTCTCGAACCAAACAAAAATCTGTCATTTATGCTGTACATTCGAAAAGGGTAAGTTTCACAACTCTCATGAATACTCCGGATCTACGACTCTCTGCTGCGGCTTAAACCAGCTAGTCGTCCGAATATGTTGTCTCAATTCTTTCCCAAAAATATATAATAATGGAAAGGAGGTAACAATGCATCTGCAGTGCCTCCAACATGCGATGTGTAAACATAATTGAATGATTACTAGTATCAAATATTCTTGCACCTGTACTATATCATAAGTGCCACTTGATTAGAGACGTGCAATTAGTCTTAGAGTTTTTAACCCTTCAGTATTATTTGTAACGTGCTATAAATATGACAATGTGCCCCATTATTTAATTTTACATCCACGTCCAGTGGAAGTAATGTCATGAAACGTCGAGATTTTAAATTTGGGCAAAAAAAAATAATTCATGTCTGTCTGTTTGTCTGTCTTCCTGTATCTCTTTTTTGTGCGCACGTTTACTCTGGAACTGTTTGTGATATTGACTTGAAATTTCGTATACATATGTATTATAACGAGATCTGGAACTAGATTGCATTTTGATCTAATTCCGTTGAAGGGTTCGGGGGTAAATGAGGTAAGTAAGGGTAAATAAGCAAAGCAAGCAGGTCCATAAAAATGCAATTTAAGGCATATACGAAGAGTCAAGGTCTCAAAAATTTTTTTTGCATCAGCCCCCCCCCAATATCACCTCAAATACCACCCCCACGCTATTATGAAAGGGAGTAAAAAAAAAATTAAAATGTGATTTAGTGTGTATACAAGAACAAAAGTCCCAAAAAAATTTTTGGCGTTAACTACCCTCTCTACTACCCCCATTGCCACCCGCACCCTATTATTAACGGGAGTAAAAAATTAAATTGAGATTTAGTGTGTGTACGAGAACCAAGGGCCTTTAAAATTTATTTTGGCATTAGTTACCCCTTCCACCACCCCCATTGCCACCACCACCCTATTGTTTAAGGGAATAAAAAATTAAATTGGGATTTAGTGGGTATACGAGAACCAAGGGATTCTACCCTTGGTTCTCCTTCCACCACCCCCATTGCCACCACCACCCTATTGTTTAAGGGAATAAAAAATTAAATTGGGATTTAGTGGGTATACGAGAACCAAGGGATTCTATTTTTTTTTTACATTTGCCACCCCCTCTATCACCCCCACTCTATTATTAAAGGGAATAAAATATTACATTGGGATTTAGTGTGCATAAGACTTGGCTACAAAATCTGGATGTGGAAGTAGTGATTCCTTGGGCAGTGGTTCTTACAGTTTTAATTAATACATTTTTTAATGTCTTTCTTCCTAGATAAGTAATAAATCTGATAATTTTTCCTGAACGTGTTGACTTTTTTCTCCTGGGCGCAAAAAATGCCAGTAGTACGCATAACAACCTTAAAAGAATAGCCGGTTGGCTAACACGAGTAGAATATTAATAAATTTGGCTTTATAATGATGTTGAAAACCCCCCGATATGCCCCGGATTCTCTTTACATGCTCATATTCGCCATATTACAAACATATCCGCCATATTAGTCGGCATTGTTAATTAAGGACTTCCGGTTGGAAGTGTGACTACATTATTAAATTTTGTTTTAGCAGTATCGACAACCCCCTCCCTGATACGTATTCTTTCTATAAGTTCATATTAGGAATATTTCAAAAATAGCCGCCATTTTGAATAACAGGCTTACGATCCATTTTTCTATCTGACAACAGGTATTTTAGGATTCAGCTGGGTCAAAAATCCCTAAAAGAACCGCTTGCCAAATTGTTATATAAAATGCTTCTCGCAAACTTCAAAACGCTTTTATTACTCAAAAATGTTCCTAGTCTATTTATATAATACTGATATCTATCTTGGATTTTTAGGGCTGGTACTTTCGGTCTCTATCAAATTTTAATCGTCTGTCCAATCATGAAAATACAATGGTTTCCATGGTAATTGACTCAGATTAACCAATGGTTTAACAGAGATCGAAAGTAACAGACTTTAATACAATTACTTACTTAATGCCTTGAAATATATTTGTCGTTCTAATGCATTTTGTGTTTAACTTCAATATTATATCGAGTTTGATTGAAATTTTCGGCGAGAAAAAATAAAGCACCTGCTCTCCGATCAAGCAGAAAATCCGAGAGCAATATAATTTAAGCTCCAGAGCAACCTAACAGTTTTTAATACATCGGCTAAATCAAATGTAAATATTCATAAATTTCGAATTGTTAACGGTACGGAGATTAAAACGCAGACGAACCACTGCAGACAAAAATTAATTAAAACACGTAGAAGTGCAGAGCTGTCTGATGAATTTGTGTGTTGAATTTAAATGTTTTTCACTTAGGAATTATTCAGCACATACTTTTACTTATATCGTAATTTTTTGTAGCTTAGTGAGGGTTTTTAAATGCTGCTCGCTTTTTTACAGACTAAAATTCTAGTCTTGAAAATATTAGATTGTTTTAAAAGCAACAATTTTCAAGCTACTAATGCGACTGCTACAACAATAAATTATTATGATTATTTTTTTATATACTCGGTTAATAAGTAAAAATTCAAAATTTGATTTTTTAACAGAAATATTGTACGTTCCCTGTTACATGGCCTATGTCCATTTAACAGTTTTATATAAAACCAGTGTTTTGTTTATATTTAGCACGATCTGTGTAACATTTTGATTCAGTTAGTGAAACTGTTTTCAACTAACAGAATTTACTTGTATAACTGCTAAACCATTTCACACTGTTTTATGTACATATTTTAATATCTTAGGAACTCAGTCATGTTCTATTAACTATTATGTATCTCTGTTTCGTTGTATTATAGCATCCTAGGAAACAATTGTCTACAAAACATTTACAAAACATATTTCAATTTTTATATTTTTGTTTACTATGTAAGTACATATGGTTATTTTCCTTGCCTTTTCGCATACTATATATAGTATATCCTATAAGATGTAATATATTTACTGAGTTCTCACAATATATTTTACTATTTATTTACAGCTGTTCATATTGTTGGTTATGTACAAAATACAAATAATTGCGAGGCAAATACAAATCAGCTGTGGTATAGAAGTAATAAAAACCTTTATTATAGATTCCTTTTATCGATCATATGCCACTATTTTAGTTGTGAGTAAAGGAAATTGTAGAATTTGCGACCTGCAAGTTGTTGCGCTTAACTCAACCATTGACAGATGGCCATACCTGTACTATTTCTGTATTTTATAGCTTTCAATTTAATTATTGAATTAGATTTCTCAAGTTTATTTGGTAGCATTATTTTGCAGTAAATAGGACAAAAAAAGTTTACCTTATCAGTAAAACTCACCAGGAAATTATTTGCTTGCAGCCTTTGTACTGATTCGAATGTATATAAATTTTAATTGTGGATTTCAGTAATTGATATTACATTTTTATATCCGCGTTAACAATAACATCAGGTAATTTCATTTATTACTCATTTAAAATTTAATTAATCTTCAATTTTTGTCTTTGATGTAATTTCAATTATTTTTAAAATAATTTTAAATTCAAGGTCAATTCTTTTTAATTTAATAAGTAGTTAAAATACTATATGTCTGGTTTTAAAATATTTTTTCATTTTTATTTTTTTGGCAATTTAGAGTTTATGAAATCAGCTTATATACTTAAATTCCTAGATATTCTATATATATGCTTTTATGTATATACTTATATTCTTATCTGCATATATATGCTTTTATATACTTATATATTTCTATATATTTATATGTACTTATGTACTTATATATTTATGCACATATATACTTATACATTTCTGTATACGTTTCTGCATAGCTTCTTCATTCCTGCATAGCTTTTGCACAGCTTATCTTTCATATAGATAAAATTTCGTTAACTTTTCATAAACTACCTAGTCAGTTAATTTTCCTACGATTTTCACTCCATTTCATTAAGAGACGTAAATTGCCAAGGAAACTTTAGAATCCATTCTCGCAACAAGAGACAATTGTGGGCCTGGATTGCTGTCCGAGAACCAGTCACCTCAACAGTAGTCAATCTAGGATCCTGGTATAAATTTGTTATATATATAAATATTTTTTTTTAAATTTCAATTAGTCTTTATAAACCGATTTATCTATTATTCATGTAATATATTTTAACATTCATTTTAAACTATCTTTTTATTTCTCTTACCAACAATTTCAGTCTGATCTATAGTACACTGATTATTCGAGAAAAGAGACAATTTTACTTATTTTCATTATAGATGGTGCCCAATTTAACATCAATTTTTCTTTGTCTCCTTTTCTCGAAATAAACAGAAATCTGTCATTTATGCCGTACATTTCAAAAAGGGTAAGTTTCTCTACTCTTACGAATACTCTGGACCCACGGCTCTCTGCTCCGACTTAAACCAACTAATCGTCCGCATATGGTGCCTCAATTCTTTCTCAAAAATAAATAATAAGGGAAAGGAGGTAACATCCCTTGCAAATTGGCAATCCATTATTTCTAAGGTAGAGGTGCTGGCTTCTGAGGATAAGACTAAATAGTAATGTCAGGCACTGAGTTCAATGTTTAAAAGGTTTCATTATTTTCTAGGTCGGTTGTTATAATAATAATAATAATAATAATAAAGGTTTTTATTTTTATTTATTTTAGTTAAAAAATATAAACTGTACCAACTGTGATGGCGGCGTTCATATATATGTTCTTCCACGGAACCATAAAAAAAACAACAATAATGTTAATATCAAAAATAATAACATGATTGATCATGCGTAAGAATCATTAGATAGTAATAATTTAATTAAGCAATTTTCTCTATTTAGTATTAGGGATTTAACCTGTTCTCTAAAAGTGGCAACATTTTTGGAGTCCTTGACCATCTGAGGTATCTTATTACATATGCAAACCGCATTATAAGCAAAAGTTCTTTCAAATAGAGCGGTTCTGTGTTTAGGAACTCTGAATAAGTTACAGGAACGAGTCGGGCGTTGGTGGATATCATCGCCAGTTACAGGCTTTGTAAATGAAGTATTCTGGACATTGCGTTTTAATAATATTATATATAGTATATGCCATATATACTTCTTATCTTCTATTTAAACTTAACCATCTAGATTCCTGAAATTTGGTAGATGTATAATCAAACTTACGGAGATTATAGCAGAACCTTACGCAAGTCTTTTGTATTCTCTGCAAGTGAATCTTATCTCCCGCAGTTAAGGCAGGCCAGTAAACCACACCAGTAATTAATGTGTGATAAAATTAAAGACTCACATAGTTTCAGTTTCACGTCCACACTCAGAACGTCTCTATGCATGTAGAGTAACTTTAATTTTATGTAGGACTTCTGTGTGGTATAGATAACATGTTTAGAGAATCTCTAGTTGATATCTAAGAAGAGTCCAGGAGGTTCATGAGGTTCAAAGAGCATCAAGACAGTTTTAGTTTTATTAAGTATTAAGTTATGAGCCTCAGAGATTTCATAAATATTTTTTAAGTCAGCATTCATTTTTTTAGCAGCATCTCGTGGAAAAATAATTGTGTTTCATCAGCATATTGACGACAATTGCAATAGTTAAGATAAGTATACAAGTCAGCAATAGATATAGAGAATAATAAAGGTCCTAAAATGCTTCATTGTGCAACTCCTTGTCGAATCAGTTCAAAACTAGAAAAAATTGATCTTAATCCAACTATCTGATGTCTGTTACGTAATTACAGAAAAATACCACGGAAGATTCATTAAATCCAAAATATCCGAGTTTACTACAAAGAATAGCATGGTTTAGGGTATCAAATGCTTTGCTAAAATCGAATTAAGCATGCATTTAGACTAGAACCAGAAGCCTTAACAATCTCAACAGTGACATGCAGCAGAGCAGTGGTAGTGTTGTGATGAGGTCTGAATTCAGACTGACTAGGAGGTAATTTCTTTTTTCGCCGATTGACAGCAAAGTACTAACTTTGCTGACTAATGTTAATCAGCAAAGTGTCACTTTCCCTGCCTAGGCTAGACTAGAAAGGTAAAGTTGAAAGAAAAGACAGTAATCGTTGAGACAATAGTCACAGAAACCATTTTATATTAATTAATGCGACAAATAACCGAACATGAAGTTAAAAACAATTCAAATATTTATGACAATTGTCTAAATATTATATAGGAAAGCTTACGTTGCTTTAGTAATGACCATACTATACATGTTTCAGGGTTGGTTATGCGATAAAAAGAACTAGGTAATACGATCGCATTTTCGTGTTATTCTGTAGTTGTAATTAAAGATGTGGCAAAAAAGCCGATTAAATGGTGATTTGAAATTATGGAGTTAGCAATCGCTATGATGACAATAAATGCAATACAGAGGACAATAATCATGTCATGTTCGTGCATTATAGAATTTACGTGGTAAATGAGAATATTCATGTAAAATGTCATAGAATGTTAAGGAAATATTCCTTAATTGATTACACAAACGGCAACTACCAAATTGTGTATGATTATAATGTTCAACAACGTAAAACGCGGTTGGTCGTTGTAATTCAAACAGACAGGACATCCCGGTTTAGCGCCTCGTCGAAATGGTAACCCCTAAAATATAAGCAAGGTATCCGGACCAATGGGCCCAAGCAATAACCGCTGACTTGTACAGTTTGTAGTTCGTAAAATAATTAGAGTGGCGGATCGTCATTCAACAATCATAGATAACCAGGTAGTCGCCGGTGAGAAACTTCACACAATAATTTGAAAGGAAAACATTCCAGTAACATCTTACATGTCAATATAGGCACACAGTAAGCCTTTGTACATCAACTGAAGTATAATGAAGTTAAAGTTGCTTGTCATTGCATAAACTCTGAAAATATATATTTCTAAAATATAAACGTGTTATTTAGCAAACGTAAACTCCCTAATTATGTTTCAGCAGGTGAACTTTCTCGTTACTGAAAATAATATCTGAGCAAATTGTAATATAATTTTATCCTATTTTCTTATTAAATATCAAAGCTAATATTTCATAAAAATCTAGTGTTTCTTTTAGTACCACAAATAAGCAAATTACCCATATTCCCCCGAAACCAGAATGTAAACTCAATTTTAAATAATCACGCAGAGAAATAAATAGGTTACGATACTTTGACAGTTATGTCGGTGAGAGTGGGGTCGTGTAAACCGCGGGGTCGGCGGTTGACACGCGAGCGTAATTACTTCGATGGTTTTAGACTCCCAAAACATTAAAGTCCCAACTGGATTTATTCGTAGGAATGGTTGATGTCTTTAGAGAACTAAGAGGGCTCCAATATTGGATCGTCGACAAACGTCCTGCAATTAGTTTTCTAATTAGTTATCTCAGAGGGCTCGTGGGTGTCGTCGGCGATCGTTCTCAATGAGTTTTCTTCCTGGCAAACTTAGAGGGTTCGAAAACGTCGGCAAGCGTCCGCAATAAGCTCTGTCTCGCTCAATGCCTCGCTTTTATTCTGTTCTTCCAATGCATCGGTTCCAAGTCACAGGTCTAGTTTTCCCCATACATTCCTGTCTTCTTACAGTGACTTCATGCTAACTTGCGTCTTCGATACATGAGGCTATCGTCCTATTTACATTTGCCTCAGCTCTCGATATATCCCTGACTTTGCTAATGTGGTTTCATGTTTTAAAATTTCCAAGTATTAGATAAGAAATAACACTGTGTTTACACGTGGTTTTAAAGGACTACTTGCATTTGGCTGAAATTATGGTCGAGCTCTAAACACACGGCGCCTAGAGCACGGCAGTAATTATGTATTGAATTTAATGACTTGTAAAAATAAAGTAATAGCTACTCGGGTGCGGGACGCTTCACTCTCTAGGATTGGTTTGAAATTTGTGCTGTAAATAATTTTCTCCATTTTTATTGATTAGTTTACAAAACCTCTAAGCTGTTTATCGTCATTAAAAGAAGTTACGGTTTTTAGTTTTCTATATTTAACTAGTGCTTTCTTTTTTAGCTTTGTCATAAATTTTAGGCTATCGGTTAACCAAGGAGCTGGAAGCTTTGTTATGCTAATTGTTTTATACGGAGCATGCAAATCATACAAAAAATTAATAAATATAATACATTATCTATTGCACACCAGCTATTATGACAGCAGTCGATTCACAAATAACAAAGCATTAAATTCAACTTCCACACATTTGCAAATGTACTAAATCGTAAACTGTAAATCACAAATGCATGATTAATTTCGACGTGAAGTTAGCCACCGTATTCAAAACCGGGATAGTTTACATGACAATATAAAAATGATGATATTCAAATGTAAATTAAAGCGAGGCTATGTCCTCCATTTTGCCTATAACCTGATATCTTAATTAAGTTGATTGTCCCTGTATAATTTGAAGTATTGTGTGTCGCGTACGCACCCTTATGTCGTTGTTTATTATTCATAAGAGCTCGGTCTAAAAGGAAAGGCGATCTCTTAATGTCGCGGTCAGCAGCACTGGGGTCCAGTTCTAATAAGCGAGGCATCAGATGACAAACTCTTACCCCATTATCTAAACGACTTTTGGTCCTTAGGGTAATTAAGTTCGATCCAAACTACAAGTTGCTTGTGTTTCGTCTTCAAAATTTGAAATGGGTCGCGTAGTATTATTTAAATGAACGTGTATGAGGAATCCCGGAATTGATTGTGATGCATTTATAGGAAGGGGTTGAGGAAATGGTATTGTTACCCGATATTTTCATTTTGCTTTAAAAAATAAATCTCTTTGTTTAAGTAAAATGTTCCCAGTTAAAGATATACGGTGTAAAACACTTCTTTCCCACCTTCGTTATTTATCCCCCCGTTTATATGAATATAAACAAAACAAACTGGTAATTTATGTGATCGTCTAATTTTGAAAAAGTTAGGAGTGTTGTTTTGTAGCAACCATTAATTAAATCCTTTTACTTACCCAGATTCTTTCAAATAAAGTTTGATGTTGATCATTTCCATATTTCGATTTGATTTGCCTATAAGAAAAGAAAAGAAAACTACTTTCTTAAATATATCACTGGATTGTTAAAGTTCGTTTTGTATTAAAGTGTATTGCCTTGTTAATTGTCACTCATAAATTACTCACTGATTTAATTAGTATACATATTGAATTTTAATATGTATATTTTAAAGTTGGGACAATCGTCAGATTTACAAGATGGTTTTTTTTGGAATTAGGACAGCATCCACACAGCCAGATACTATTTTACTATTGTTGATGAAAATTACCTACGCTACCTAAACAAGCTTATAATGTTATAGAACAAAACGATAGGAAGGCACAAGGACACTCTCTTCTCACCCGGAGGTCAGTCAGGAAATAAAAACACAGATGGACCACTGTTAAGTTTTTTAACATACAGTGTGGCTCACTTAAGAGTGTAACAGCGTAATAATTCTTTTATTTTCTGTCCGATTTAAATCAAACTGATCTTAAAATATAGTAATGCAAGGCCATCTACGATGCTAAATTATGTGAAAAAGTCAAAAAATCATAATAGGCTTTTCTTAATAAAAAAAATTTTATTAACAAAACTTGTTCGAAATCATTCAAGAACCCTAAATCCGGAGTTTAGTTAAATTCTAAAAAAAAAAAATGAGGACTTGATGAAAAAAATTCCAATCCCAAATTTCTCGTTTTGATAAGTATGCTCTGACTCTTTTGTTTCTACTGAGACAACTTTGTAAATGTCAGATTAGTTGTCAAGTAAATTTGTTGGCATTCTGTCTGATGTTTTGTATTCTGGCATATTTTATTTCAATTGTTAGATTAATTGGTTATAATTCTCGTACAACGAGGGAAGCTGCTACATAATTTAATAATCAGTATCCAGATTGACCCCCAATAGACCATGTAAAAGTTTGGTGAATCAATAATTTATTCAATAGAACTGGTAAAGTGTGCACAAATAAGAACAACGTGTGAGGGATGGGTGGGGTGTTAGAGATACAGAAGTTCTTCAGTTTGTGAAAGAAAATTCAAGGTGCAGCCTAAGGAGAATGTCCACAATTTTAAATGTACCCAAGAATACAATTTGGCGACGCTTCAAGCCTGTTTTCTTGAATACATTAGAAAGTAATTTTGTGGTCTTAAATAGACCTCGGTAACCTCTATCTTTGGAGATCAGTAGAGATAACAAGTATGTTAGATTAAAAGGTGTTTCAATTTCCAACTTTGTTATATTGTTGTATGGCTCATTATTTTCATTAGAAAATTTACTGCATTCAACAAAATGTGTTCTAGATCCTCGTAGATAAATTGACAAATGGGTACAAAGAGATGACACTTTAGAAATGCTGTCAGATCCGATAAACATAATTTTTTGTGACAGTTACCTAAAAAATCTTGTATATTGCTGTCAAATGAAAATTTTCTTAGAAATGCAAAGCATTGCAGGATATTACGAAGTGAAATGAAACTGGCACACAGCGAGCCATTAAAATTTATTGATGGATATTTGTTTACAAGTTAATTATATAATAAGTTATATTTGCATAGCTCTGACTTCTAACCAGCATTTGAAATAGGAAAATTGCGCTAACATAAATCTTCCTAAGAAAGCATTGAGTGTAAAATGCTCTCAATAATCTGATTGCGTAGTGGATCACGACCCCCCCCTTTGGGGAAGCCGCGACTGACGTCCACTTGGCTTGTGAGAGAGGGAGATTGGGTAGTCCAAGTAGAAGACGAGTTTAAAACAAATATAATTTATTGACAAAATAATAACAAACGGTGTCACAGTACAAACAGGCACAACAACAATAGTAACAAATGGGGCTCTTACCAACATCACTGATGTGGGGAAATGCGTCGGGATAAGGAGTCGCACTTCTTAACACTTAAGAATAGGACTGTCTTAAGAATTCGACTGTCGCCCGCGTTAATAAAATTCGTATTTATAATTTTACTAGTTGCTTACTTAGCAGGTTACCTATTGAGTACAAGTTCGTATTTATTGTTTGTTTTTAATAATCCAGTGTCAGGTCTCGTTCTCAATATTTGTTTAATATTATTGTAAAGTATATCAATTTAGAATTTGAAAAAATAATTTGTATCAATATGTAACCTACTAAAGCTGATTTATAGTTCTCCTAAAATATGAATACTCCTTACGTAACAATACCATCTTTCGGAGGGGATGTAAAGCAGTCGATCCCTTGTTTATTAAATGTTAGGCGAGTAAGAGATTTCTACTCTTCAACAGAGAAGTTGGACAAAATTCCTGGTTGGGAGCAGCTCGTCTCCGGGCGTCGGTGATAGGCCTCATCTGCGAAAATCGACCGAAACTAAATGAATGGATGATACATATATCATCACGAATGTTTAGTTGCCATTTCAGTACTATTAGTTTACTGCTGTCACAAATTTTATAGAATTTTTACTACAGATTAATTTTTAGTGTTTCATTGCAGTTTCCAAATTACTTTTTAGCATATTTTTCAAATTTATGTCAGAATATAAGTTTCAAGACTTATATAAATAGTAAATAGTTTACGTTTCCAAAAAGTCAATTGCCATTTCAAAATAAAGATTTTATTATAAGTTAGAACTTCATAAATTTCATTACAGTTACCATTTTTTATAAATTTTGAGCCACTAATTAACACATGACATTACGATAAACCATCTAATTCGGGATGAGAAACCAAGACCTACGTCTTTACAAATTAATTATGTATTTTGTTTGTCGGGCCATTGTTTTTTATTTTAGCTTTTTATCCTTACACATACTGGATTTAATATCCACTAATTTCCTGAACAAATATGAAATTATTTTTCAAAAAGCTATTAACATACATTCAATTCATGACCATCCAGATTTCCACTATATATTAGCTGTATTAAAATTTTATTATAATCAAGATACACATAGGAGTGGGTACCTACCACCTAATAAAAATATTGTTAATCATTATTTCTTGTAGGTATTGATTAATTTATGTTATTCTCATATAGCCACAACAACAATATGCGTGATTTATTACGTGAGTCCGTAATTATCCTCCCACGGGAACATAGTTAAACATTTACTGTGCTGTTCTGTTTGAAATGCATAATTGACGATGCACGTAGATAAATCTTCCAAGTTCAGGCTACTTCAATCGTAACTAGAATATCAATTATAGTTACCTGATTGCTTGGTAGATATTAAATCCTACGTAATATAAAGAAGAAGGAGGGTTGACGTTCTGTTCTTCTACTTAATGACAATCGGCGAATCGAATAAAAGGTACTCGAATTAATCACTGATAAATATAAACCTACAGTTCGATTCAGTAGTTCAATACTTATGTGTTAAGTTTAAGACCAAGGGGTGTCGGGTTTGATTCCTGGGTAGGGTGTGGTTACTAGGTGGTGTTTTTAATAAGATAGGATAAGATACTTAAAGAATTTAAAGCATGTAACGGCTATAAATATTTTTTTTAGGTTATAGGTCCATATTTATGCCCCCTGATGTTATACGCTTGCAAATAATATTAAATATTCAATATATTTTTTTTTAATTAGAATGAAAAGAAGCTGTTTAAAAAATAAGAAAAACTTGTACTTTTCCAGAAAAAAAGCCGCCATCTTGTAATGACTAGCTTTAGAAGATTCTTAGCCTCATTTGAAGGAAGATAGGATAACGAAACTTTTGAAAAAAAATTTGTCGATATCTCATCTAGAACCAAATGACTCTATCAAAGTTACATGCTCTTAGAACTTTTAAGGTTACGTATTCTCTAGTCCTTGATATACACCGCTTTGAAATTTTAGGTAAATTGTAATACTGATACTGCCTTTTCTCCAAATTTCACTACACTTCATTACACTTCACTAGAACCTGAGTAATAGAAGAAAGTTTAAAAATGGCTTGTTAACGCATGTTTGTTGGTTTTTTTAGGTTATGTTAAAGCCTTGAGCTTTCAAACTCCTCTAGGTGTGTTGCCCTTTCAAAAACAAATATGGGACCAATAGAACCGTAGATATTTAAAAATAGGTTAGAAAACTACACGCGGCAGCCATTTTGTATAAAAATGGTCCTAAACAGTAGAGCGGTGATTTCCGACAATAATAAATAGCATTTTCGTAACCCATGGGGCCTGACTAATGACTTAAAAGAAATAAAATAGCTTCTTTCAGCTGCTTCATGAAAACCCATTAACCCTAAAAATTCCTTTGAACGTTGCCACAAACATCACCAATCTATTTTTATTTGTACAAGGTTTGTAAGAACTACTAATGGAACATTAGGCTCCCGAATGGTGGACATTGAGATACTAGCTAGCGATTTTTGTATTTATGGGATCAATAAAAGCTATGCTCAAGGCATTGTAGATCTAAATTATACAATGAACTGTTCCATAAACTTTTTCCTTAATCTAAGTCTTGATATATCGGCTAATAAATCTACTGTCGTTATATACACTAGACACAGACTGCTCAAAATATCTAATTTGTGCTTGGAAAATGTTGCAATACCAGTCTTGCCATATTATAAATATTTGGGAGTTAGCTTAGACTTTAAATTAAATTAGTTTGCACATATATCCGAATGTCTGATTCTGAATCGCTCTTCTTTTCTAAAGATCTTATGTTAGAAATATACTGGATTATGGTAGCATATTCTATGGCTCCGGTATACACTCAAGACTCATTAAATTGGATAGATTGAAATATAAACCATTACGAATTGTACTAGGAGCTTTTAAATGGACTTCTACCTGTGCCTACTGGCCGAATGTAATGAGCCTCCACTCCATTTGAGAAGAAGATAATTAGCCAATAAGTTGTATTGAAAAATTTAAGTATATTCAACAATAGTATATGCATCAACTTAGCTACTCTTGCCTCCCTTAGTCTGACAATACCGTACTAACAAAATAAAAAACTCATATTTTGGCTGAGATTCCAAATCATAACTCTAGAATAGAAGAGGCTCTTCCATTCTTTCAGACTGGTTATGATATTTCGCTTTGTAAACCCAAAGTTATCTTCCCCAAATATGATAATTCGACAAGAATTAACTGCTCCAAAAAATCACATCTAAATACCCCAACTCCCATACAATGTTCACTGATGGATCCACGTCTAGGAATGGTTATGGTTGTGCCTTTCTTATAAAAAATATTGGACTATCCTTTAGATATAAGCTAAACCAAAATTGTTCCATATCTATGGCTGAATCCTTGGCTATTGATAAAGGACTAGATTGGGCAACAGAAAATTGCAACTTTTTCGAGAAAATTCTTGTTATGTTAGACTCTCAATCTGTGCTAACAGCCATTTCAGACCCGACCTAATATTTTATGAAATATGAAATAATAGCTAATATTTTGGATAAAGTTATAGAGCTCAAAATAATATTAAAAAATAAGTTGTTTTTATTTGGGTTAAGGGACACTCTGGAATAGTTGGAAATGAAACTGTTGATTTAGTGGCTAGAACAGCTAAAGATTCGGAAGTTGAGTACTTGCCACATCATGACCTAATTACCAACGCTAAAATAGACATGAGGAAAAAATGGGGAGAAGACTGGCTCCAGATGACCCAAACACATAACTACCAATACTGTAACATATATAACCGCCTCCCTTGTAAATCATCTTAAAACGAATTTCCGCATAACAGACAGATAACATATGTCCAGTGCTTGTTTAGTTATGATGCTTTAAAATCTGTACTATATAAAATGAAAATTGTTGTGAATGTAATGGGGAAATTGGAGATATCAACCACTGGCTATTCCAGTGCACTTATAATATTACAGCCATAAATTTTCTGGCAAAGAAACTGGCGAAGAATGGAATTCCTCTACCATTGAATAGTATGTCACTATTACATATAGCAACAAGAAATTAAACATTTAATCAAATATTTTGGAAATACATCAAGTTATGTTGTGTCAGAATATAGGTGTAGTATATATATGCAGGGAGTCTGTGTTGTGTTTTAAAAGAAGTCGTCATGGAGGGGTCCTTGAAGTCAAATGTGTGTCCCTGTCTACAATCCCTGAGCAGTAAATAATGTCTGTGTTATTGGTTTTGTGTGTCAGGTTAGTGATTAAGGGCCGGCTTTTCAATATTCAGTTAAAAGTGTCTGCTACATAGCTAGTAGTTAAGATTAATTGTCAGTCAATGTTCTAGTTAACGTTTTGACCGTTTTTCCAAGTAATATTTAGGATCCAGCTAGCTAACTTTTGGCTAGCAAATTTATTACATTGGCTATCCTGACAGCTGGAAAATCAAACTTACGCATGCGCTAATAGCTTATCAACATAAGTGTTGACGCTCAGCTCTATTCTATAATCTATAAATACTGGCACAATTTGGTGTTTTTATGTAATTAAAAGATATTAATCGTTTTTATATAGTCGTGTTTGTAGCAAACTATAAGTTGAGTGAAATATAACGTAAAATATGTATCAGTTCCAAATAAACAACAAAATGTTCCTCTTTCCTGGGTAATTATATAGTACCTGGTCGATAGCCGAGTGGGTTAAGGCGCGAGGTGGCAATCGCGATTAATCACACGAACATCACATCACCGGGTTCGAATCTCGGCTCCGGCACTGGCACGGTCGGAGGAAATGGTTGTATGTCCGCGTTTTTTCAATGTGTAACCCCCTTCCGTACAACCCCTTGCTTCTAGAATTGGGGGTTGTCTAATTTCTGTGGTGTTTATTTATTTATAATGTATATCCATAACACAAGAGATAATGCCGGTCTGTGATGGTCTCAATTATATGTTCTATCTGTTCCAAAATTAATAAAATTGTCTCTTTTCTTAAACGAATTCTCATGAAGAAATCCACATCATCAAATTCTTCAAAGGGATTGTTTCCATTCTCTTACGACATACGGCCTTTTTTCATATTCTATAAATTCTATAAACTACAGTTCATCATCGTTTACAAAATCAAAAAATGCTTCCATATTATCACTGTTTACTATTTACTTCGAATAAAACTTAAAATCAAATATGTTAGGTTAAAATCAAAGAAGGTAAACAAATTAACCTCTCATTTTAATAAAAATAAAAGCATTACCGCGGCGTCACGCATGCGTTTAGTATATATCCATCAGTTAGATTAGCAAACATATTCAAGCTGAGAATTTGACTGGTGGTGAGGTGAAACTGTGACCTGAAAAAACGGTTGACTGGCGGTTAAGAATTAGCTGTTGGTTAGATTAGCTTAACTGAGCATTGAAAAACCGGCCCTGAGTAGTTCAGGTCAAGTATATTTCTAAAATACAAAATAAAAATAAATTAAATACTTTTGGAATAATGAACACATCAACAACTCCTTTGAATGTGTATACGTATACAAATGTTTTATTATTACGTTTTTAATTATTTTCTCTGGTACGAAATATAAGCATAAAAACATCAGTTATTTCAAGAGCACCATTTTTTACCGCTGTACAGAATTCATTTTCTTTGTTTTGTTCAGTTCACTAAAGGTAATCTTAATAAGAGTAATAATATTTCTGTTCCCTGGATGCGAATGATAATTAGATTTATGAAAATACCGTTGCTCTCATCCCAGAACAGAAGTCAGAAGTAAATTGAGACAGTATTCCCGGTAGGTATAGGTGGAAAGAGGGTGGATATCCAAAGCTAAAGCGCGAGTTATGCGAGCTTGATTACACATGTCCGATGAATACCAACAAGACTAGGGACCGCGGGGCTTCATCAGATACCGCTATGTCCGCGTGCCGCCTTTCAGATTGGATTTCTGCCAGTGGCGGATATGATTGGAGAACTTATTAACAGATTAATCTGCAACTAACGATAATAAACTTCTACCAATAGATAGATTAATTAGAAAAATATCAGTTGCCTGTACAACTATTAAAACAGATAATATTTGGGCCTGAGTGTATACGTTCCTGTAAGAACAGGCAGATAAATACTAGAGACTGTTATACTATGTCGATTTTATTATAAATATCTTTAAAAGTATTTTCTATAGTTCATCTTGAGCCGAAAAACCGACGAAAAAATCTTTATTTGATTTACATATAGATAGCCGAAAGGCATATAGGCAGTAATGGTCTGAGCCGTCAAGTATAGTATCGTTCAAAGCTTCCCTGTAGATAAAAAACGCAACAAAGACTTTACGACCTCATTAAAATACCGTTACTGTCTGTGCCATTCCACCGGCATATTGAATCACTTACCTTTATAGATTTTCAATGTACGTCGGCTTGTTTGATGGCACAATACCGAATAGTTCACCGGCGATTGCAACAAACACCAGCCGAAAGACTGACCCTACTTAAAGGAGCTCTTGTTCCATCGAAGCATTAACGTTTTGATGATAATATGCAATTATTACACTTAACGAGCCAGGCTTTTAACTTGTAATTCAGCGCTCGTCGGGGCACATAGCCCGGAAAGTAGCTGTTGGTTGCAGTCTGATTCCGTTCCTTATAGTAAAATAAGGATTTTATAGAGGAGTTTGCGACTAAAAATGTTATGATTTAATATTCCGCCCTCTAAAAGCACATTTGAACTACGCTAAGCGCAGTCAGACTATTTATTTTCCGATTGCAACAGACACTGGACCGCTAGATAGCACCTGCTGGCTATTTTACATGTCGCTATCCCAAAGATACCGAAATGTACTAAATAGTCAAGTGATCCTCGTGCCGGTCGTCACATGCCTACCTTGCACTGACGAGAGCCAACAGCTCAAAACTGCAGTCTGCAAGTGGTATGTGACGACTGGCACGAGAGCTCCTTTAAGTAGGCTTTCGGCTAGTATTTGTTGCAATCGAAGTATTAGCGTTTTGATGGTAATCAATTATTACACTTAACGCGCCAGGCTTGTAACTTGTAATTCAGCGCTCGGCGGGGCACATAGCCCGGATAGTAGCTGTTGGTTGCAGTATGGTTACCTTCCTTATAGTAAAATAAGGATTTTATAGAGAAGTTTGCGACTAAAAATATCATGTTTCGATTTCAAGTAGTTTCCACCACGAAAACTAATTGTTTAAATTAGTTAACGCTCGAAATTATCAATATTAACTGGCCTCAAGAATGTCAATTTAATTTACAGTTATAATTGTTAATATTTGGGCTATTAAATTAATTATTTTTCCGAAATAATACAACTAATTTATTTGCAAGCGATTCCAGCCATCTAAACTGTCGAGAAATTATTATTTATATCAATTGACCGATTATAAACATTCCGCTTGACTCATATGTGGCTGCGCAACTTGCGGTAGATATGTTGAATTCAAGCCCAGCACCGCTTGCTGCTAAGAATCTCTTTGGTTCCAGCGCTCGAGATAGTCAGTCGACCGTTTGGTAAGAGTTCCCGAATTTAAATCATTTATCATTATCATAATTTTGGAGTTATGATATTTTCTAATTTATCATTGTGGTAATTTTGAACTTAGAATGTTTTTGTATTTATTCCAGTGATTTAATTTGTCTCTGTTATATTTTGAAAAAATTCCGCCTTCAGCCACTTGTTGTAACTTTCAAGTAACCGGTCGTGGTTAGTAAAAACCGGGAAGACACATTGTCGTGAATAATACCCTCTGAGGACGCTGCCTTTAAGTGGGACACTCCAGAGGCGTCGTACCGAAATTTTAACTTTGAATTTCTATTTTATTCCATTTCTCAATTCATATTTATCAAACAGATTATTTTCGTGAAATAACTCCTTTGGGGACGCTGCCTTTAAATGAGACACTCCAACTGAATCGAATTGTATTTAAAAAGGTAAACTGTTAAAGAAATAAGTAATTTTCACACATTATCGCTATACATAAAGGCAAATTAATATCTGGTAAAATATTTAAAGTAACCGTTGATCCTCTTGCCTTATTTGTTTCATTAAGATTTGACGTCCACATCTGTTTGCTTAGTTGATTTTCTATGCACTAATATGTACATCGGGATGTTTCTCGCGAAATTATTTAGTTGAGGACGCTGCCTTTAAGTGGGATACCCCAATTGAGACACACCATATACTCGTACATATACTATTTTGAGAAAGAACTGCGCGTCAATGAGTTTTCTTTAACTAGTACTAGTTAAAAACATCAGGATTTATTTTTTTATAATGTACAATTACTGAAAAGTCAAATTATTATACACTAGTTTCTTCAAAATATTGAAAATCGTGTAATTATTATATTATTTTTTACCGAACTAAAGTTTAAAAGTGAAATTTTGCACGTAACGTAACTTTCTGCCGTTTGAAAATTATGAATTTTCACCATAACAATTAAATATTGGGGAATTCGCCAGAACGGCATACCTGTACCATGTATCGCTTACGCGAGCGAAAGCAAAAGAAAAATTTTGCACGTCTTGTAACCGGTTGTACTTTGTAAGTTATGAATTTTAATGGAGGAAAAATTAAATACCAGAAATTTCAGTTTGTACCATTTTTTTAAGTATCGATTTTTAAAATCCCGATTTTGAGCCACAAAATAAAAAATTATTATCTAAGGTGAAAACGGCATATAAGGGCTATAACTTGGCATACTTATCGTTTCAGGCCTGTTTAATAAGATTTGTATAACGCCAGAAAATACATCACTTCCCACTTTTTTCGCCCGCCCCCGCCCCCCCCCAAAGAGTCCCACTTTCAGGCTAAAAATTACGTATTCCAAATGAAATATCTCCGAAAGTATTTGTTAACATGCAGTGAAAATTTGTAACAAGAAGTGATTGCTGATTATGAATCTGATGTTAAAATTTAAAGTTCTTCCTTCCTTCCTTGTTAAATAAACAAACTTTAAGAAATACCTTATTTCAGAAAGTAGCTGTCGAAATGCGATGAAAATTCTTAATAAACTCCGCTATTTATAGCAAGAAGTACAATAACTTAAAAAAAAAAATAATAGAATTAACATAGGATTTCATTTAAAGTTTCTTAGTTTTTTGGAGGTATTATCCTTATTGTTGTCCACCCTTAAATAAATGGAATCTATCTATCTAAAATAGTTTTTTACATGATCTTGCTTCGCACCTTTAAGGTTCATATGTTTAAATTTTTTCTAAAAAATATCAACATTTTATACATTTGATTCACTTTCACTCTTTTTAGTATTGTGTTTTAGCTCACACTAAAATCGTGTGTACAAATTAAATAATTTAACCACTATTGAACAAAAACACTTAAAAAAATTCCACATCTCGTTTAGTAGATATCAACTACAGGCAAAAACAAATTCTCCGAGGTTTAGAGGCAGCCAATACCAATCTGGTGGAAAAATTCATTAATTTCTAAATATCATGAAAGAAATAACCCAATATTAATTAGTAAACTGAAAACCTCTGTCACACATCTATATAATGCCAAAATGCATTTTATGTTTTTTATGATGTATCATTACAATATTGGCATCAAAATATAAAAATTATGTTTTTAATGACTTATGCGGCGGTATCAGGTAGTGCAGTTTTCAAAAAAATTGCTACGTAGCATGTATTTATGTATGGTACAGAAGGAAAAAGAGTTGCGCAACACTAAAAATAAAACTGAAATTTTACATAGACCGACTATGTTTATAATATTAAAAGTTATAATTTTTGACTTCGAATTCGTGATTAGAGACTCGAAAAACCCAGTTTTCATCACATTTCGACAGATATCGAACTTGTTTATTAGACTTTGTTTATTAAACAAAGAAGAGGTTAACTTTAGATTTTAGGACCGGATTCATGGTCAGTGACCCAACAAACCTCCGAGTAAGTTTTAGCCTTATTTCAACAAATACTTTCCGAAATATGAAACTTGTTAATTAAAGTTTGTTCATTTAACATAGAAGGGATTAACAACTTTAAACATGGTTTGTTCATTTAACATGATTCGTAATCAGCGGTCTCAATAACCTCTTGGTACGAATTTTAACTGTATTTTAGTAAAAACTTTGGGGGATATTTCATTTCCTCATTAAGCCTGACTAAAAGAATTGGGCAATATTTGGCCTGAAAATGGAACCCTTTGGCTTCTGATTTTTTTTGGCATTATGCAAATCTTATTAAAGAGGCTTCAAACAATAAGTATGCCAAGTTATAACCTTTAATATGCCATTTTCATTTTAGAAATTATGTTCTCATTTTGTGTTAAAAAAATCAGGTTTT
This sequence comes from Leptura quadrifasciata, assembly GCA_963675555.1. Lineage (NCBI taxonomy): Eukaryota > Metazoa > Arthropoda > Insecta > Coleoptera > Cerambycidae > Leptura > Leptura quadrifasciata. The sequence goes on from OY776675.1 coordinate 148,120,547, forward strand.
TAGGGGCTAAAATTGAAAATTTTTCATGGCTTTTTCAAAAATTTTTAAAGTTTTGAAAATGTATGCACACGAATACCTGTTTTAGTGAAAAATCGTTAATTCCTTTCTATAGTCTATTTTTGTAAATACCACAAATGAAAAGTGGTAATTTTAGTTTTTTTTATGTTAGATACAATTCTTGTGAACTCGAATAAATATTTATAAAATGAATAACGTTTGATTTTTCATTATATTATTGTTCTGTTTATTACTTTATATATAAATAGACCGTGAGAATTGATTACAAAAACTGATAAAATTATGTAAGTTCTGACTTTGTACCCTATTGGTGAGATATCTTTGGCAATGCCACAACAGGTTAGTAAAAGATTACTTAACTAACTACACGCATGCTCAATATGAATATGCTAGGAAAATTTTGGACCAAGAAAAGTACCAAGTAATTTAGCTATCCGACTGAATAATAAATTTAGAGATAAAAAGCAAACTTCTTTGCCTATTGCATCAGTCTATTTATTTGGTACGATGCCGCTGTTATAAAACTTACATGGTAACTTTTAACACACTTTCGCCCGAAAGCATTGTTACATGGCCATGCTCTGTGTGGATGGAAAAATCATTTAGATACATGAACAATAATGGACCTAACAGTAAGCTCTGAGGAACACCAATAGTGACATTATATGTGTTATGTATATTATTATTAGTAGTAATATAGAATGAAAAGCATTTCATTGAGCGATTAAAAATTGGTTTGGTCAATATGTTGGGGTAACCCCTCAGTGGTCCTGGTACATTCCATTCATAGTGACGATGTCTTTTTATCGATATTACTTGAAAAAATGCATGAGAGACAGATAGAAGACATCGGAGCTTCATGATAGAGTCACTAGTACATAACCAAAGTTAAATGTCACATAACCATTAACATAAATAATAAATAACCGTCACACATTAGGCAAGCCTTAATTCATAGTAAAATAAGTGGTGAACATCTTCGAAAAAATAGATGCATCCATTACCCATTAAAGCTGCTAATGTCGGAGCTTAGTATAGAACACAGTACACGACAGACAGCTTAGTAAACATGTTCGCCACACAACATGCTACAAATTAATCAAACGGTCTATCTTTAAGGAAAAAAAATCTCACTGTGGATCTATGAAATCCTTTACAATTCCACGTCGGCAATTCTACAGAGTAGTAATATCTGGGAGATGATTTACGACGCCACTGGCTTCGTCAGGAGGCTTTATAATTGCGGCAAACTATTACGATATCAGAAAGACGACACACAGCACATGGTTCCGCTGTTCATATATGCCCTCCGGTCCAAATTAACTTTCGGTTCAATAGAAGACGCATTTGATTAAAATGCTTTGTGGCTGATATTACATTTGCTTACTTCAAACGGATACACGAAAGGCAACTTTTAATTTGGAGAAAGGCTCATAAGATTACGCCGAACGTACAAGAATTATAATTTAATATACATTCCTGTATGTATGGTTTTAATGCTTGCGCTAGCTTGTAAGGAATTATTGAAATCGGAAAGTTATGCTTTGTAACATTAACGAATCGATGTGAATATAGCGTATAATCTGAGCTATGTTGTCTTTTATCAATTTCTGTGTTTATGAAAGGTGCGAATTAATTTTGTTTAAGAGGGTTTTTTAAATATAAGGATAATGGAAGGAGAGGGATTAGAATAGAATTTTTTTAACCAAGCTTTTATTAAAATTGCAGTTAAAGGAAGACATTAATTTTTTCAACTATTTTTATATAGATAAAAATAAAAAGCACAGAAACGTATATTGTGTTGTATAAAGTATCTTTAACATACAATCTGGTAAAGAAGCGTTCAGAGAATATATACAAGAAAGGTAAACCTATTGCACCCTGCGACTACAGCCGATTGCTTATGAGTTTTAAAAAAAAATCTGCTCCGAGTATTACGCTTGGATGTGAGCAACTAGAGAAAAAGGATAATTCTACGGCATCTTTTAAAGTATGCTTTTCAATCGTAGACTGTGCCAAATTGTATGATCCAGACATGTGGCCGGATAGTTCTATCGTTAGAAGGTTCACTTTTTGCACACTCAATGACCAAAATTTTCAACTAGCCGCCTCCGAGGACAGCAAGAATCTATAGAAGATGTAAATAGCAAGGCGCCCTCATGGTACGCATTTCGTATAAACATTCAATCGCTCAGTAACAAACTTAATCTAATCGATTTATTTGTAAATGATTATGATCATAGACCTACTTTTTTGTGTTTTATGGAGCATTGGCTTTGCCAAGATAAAATAAATGCGACTACACTTTGCTGTTATAAAAAAAATTAGTACTTTCTGCCGGCGCAATAAAATTCATGGTGGTTCTATAATTTTTGCTGACGAAAGATATCTGGAGATTAAGGCCTTTGAATTAGTTAGTAACCTATCACTAGAAATGATACTAGTATGTTTCGCAATTAAATTTAATAAATTTTGCCTAATAAATATTTATAGACCAGCATCAGGCGACTTTGAAGAATTTATTCAGTCATTGAATCAAATTTTAATAAGAGCAAGCATCAAATGCGACATTATAGCAGTTTGCGGAGATTTTAATATCGATCAAAATAGTAATAATCGAAATATAAAAATGCTATTTGATATTTTTTGTTCGTCTAATATGACGTATCTCATACATGAACCTACGAGAATATTTTCTATTTTACATAACATGACTTCTACTACAATAAATTATGTTGTGACTAACAAACCTAACTTTATAAGCTACACCAATTTTGACCCTGGTTTCTCGGGCAATACGGACAGATAATAACATTTAAAGATAATATATTTTTTAAGAAATCGATTGATAAAAACTATTTATAGTGTTTATACTAGAAAAATTAATGACCAAACGATAGCAGAATGTAAATTTTTATTCAAAACCTTTAGGGGGTTTAGGAAATTGATGTTTTTTTGTGAGAAAAAAAATTGATATTTTACAGGATGTCTACAGGAATAAAGTGGTAGGTGACCTGGATTATGCAACCACCGGGGGGGGGGGGGGGTTGTTTTCTCTCTTGAAAGGTGTGGAAAAAATTTTTTTGGGGAAAAAATTCATATCTTGTAGGGGGCATCTCTTTGAGGAATGTGGTAGGTCAGCAGGAGTGTGTAACCAACACCAGAGATTGTTTTCAGTCTTCAAGGAGGTGGAATTTTTTCTCCATCTACAATTGAAAAATAGTATAAAAAATATGTTTATTAAATTGTTTCTATAAATTTTGTAGATAGAGACATTGGTATACGATACATGTGTCAGATTTGATAAACTTACCAATTGCTTGTGGACAATTTCCAGATCACCTTAAACATGCAACCATAGTACCAACTTACAAAAAAGGTAATAACAAAAATATTGAAACTATCGACCTATTATAAGATTATGAAGATATTGGAAACTATAGACCTATTGATCTAACCTAACCTAACCTAACCAAAATATTGAAAACTATTTACAGACCTATTGCTCTGTTAAGCGTTTTTTGTTCGAAAAATTTCGAGAAGGAAATCTATAACAAAACATTAGAATTTTTAAATAGCAATAATATCTTATCATCATGCCAGCACGGCTTTCGAAGAGGTTATTCGACAGAAACTGGATGCGTAAAGTTTGTTCAACATGTTTTTAGTAAAATGGATAAAAATGAAATAGTAATTGCTTTACTCTTTGACTTTACTCGCGCATTTGACACGGTTGATAAAGATTTTGTTTAGGTGAATGCGCTGGGTATTAGGGGACAATTAAATAGCTGGTTCATATCTTTTATTTCATCACAGTCGTCACACTTTATTTCATATACCTCCGATTTTTTAATATTGAACAAAAGACAGAAGATATTAAAAAATCGGGGGTATATGAAATAAAGTGCGACGACTGTGATGCCTTATATATAGGTCAGAGTGGCCGTAGCATAGATGTGAGGTTAAGAGAAAACAAAAAGTCTATTTTATACAATAAAAAATCAACTGGTTTCGCCGAACATTGCATTGAGCAAAATCACTTTTTTAACGGTAGTAGTGTTAAACTTTTTCATAATTCAAACAAAGGTAAAATCCTAGACAGGCTTGAAATTTTAGAAATTAAGAAGGCTGTAAGAAACCATAAAAACGTCACAAATACACAAACAGAATTTTTGAACAATCCTGTACTAGGCACCGTAATAAAATGAAAAAGTTCGTAGTCCCGGGCTGTCTTCTTAAATTTAAAGAAATAGCAAATCAAGTTGTTATCCCTCTCTAAGTAGGTAGGTGATATATATTGTAAACCATCACTTTTAGGTTAGTTTCTAAGACTCTTTGAGAATGGTCGCAAGGTCGAAACATATGTCAGAGACAAAACTGAACAAAACTTATGAATATTTATAAGTATTCTAAAAAATCAATAAAGTTTATTATTATTATTTTCTTGGGGGCGAGCGTGGGTTCATCTTTACTATGTGCATACTTCGATATCCGATGCAAAGCAACGTAAGGCGCGGTTAGTAGTTGGATAGGTGACGGTTCCAACGAAGACCGCGTCCTCGTCTCACACATCTTCCAGCGGCTTGTATCTTCTTAAGGGAAGAGGTTCGGCAAAATTCCTGGTTGGGGGTAGCTCATCTATAGGCGTCGGTGTTAGGCCTCAGTAGCGGAAATAGGCCGACGTTAAATAAATGTATATAGAATATTATTTTATTATAAGATTTTAACCGCGTCACGTTTCTATACTTTTAAAACGTATTTATGTTCGTCAAAACAAATATATATATTTGCTTTTAAATATTCAGTACGGCTTCCAATTTTCATAATCATATACCTATATAATGTTAAATACCTAGATCAACTTTTAATTGTTTTTGTGGGTCATTAATTTACATTCTTTTATATTGTATACAGAGCAAAATATATATCATTATTATTTACAAGAAAAATCAGCACCAAACAATCACATTACAACTTTGCTTGAAGCAGTCTGCAAACCGTAGCATCTGAAATGAGAGGCCGGAATGGCTATCGCGTAACTGTCTGAGGTGCTGAATAGATAAGATGGGGAAGACAAAGGTTAGAGCGATGTGCATCCTGCTAAGTTATTCAAAGTAAGAGACGCCTTGACAGATTGGCGGCGACGCCGGGTCCTGCATACCAACATCGGACTTTAACGAGCTGCCGGTCACGCCTCACGCACGCTGCTGCCGGACTTGATTTTGCCAAATCAACTCCGTCCTCTAAACGATTTAACATCAATCATGGCCAACTAGGGAGCTAACAAATTACTTTAATGATGCTGTCTGATTATTTATGTAAGAAAATTGGCAAAAAGATATCATTTTTCCAAAGAATAACTGCAGACTTAACATAATGGTCAAAATAAATTATATACAACAGTATAATTTATCCACATTTTAATTATTGCTTCTCATTATTCATGCAGCATATCAGATATTAAGATATTGCAAGTGTTACATAATAAAGGAATGCGTGTAATATTAAATTGTGACAGATATATACCCATTTCGAATATGTTAAACCAATTGAGGTGGTTTTCAGTGGAGGAAAATATTGAAAGAGCAAATTTAATTACTTCCACGTCAGTGGAAGTATAGTAACGCAAAAAAAATATAAATTTTTTTGTTGAAATAGGCTTAGATGTCATGAAACGTCGAGATTTTAAATTTGAGCGAAAAAATCTTCCTGTCTGTCGGTCTGTCTGTCGGTCGGTCTGCTTGTAACTTTTTTGTGCGCACGTTTACTCTGGAACCGTTTATGATAATATTGACTTGAAATTTGGTACACTTGTGTATTGTAACGAGATCTGGAACTATACTTCGGCCGAAATCTCTAGTCAGTAGAGCCAGGGGCGTGCGGATTTATAAGTTTTGTAAATTCCCTAATATAATGTATTTACGTTGTTACCTACTTATTTTCCTTAAGTTTGGAGAATTTTGACGAATAACATCAATTTCGAAGGAATGAAAGTCCTCGGATTAAGTTAACTATGTATGAACTACCATATCTTAAATTTAAAATATTCTGCTTAAATCTGGCAACATTCTCCACGTATTCAACGGTGTTTGGTGCGTTAAACCATTATAACTCAGTTTAAAATCAGTGTACACATAGAGTGCGGTCTTTCATAAGTTGGGCGGTATTAATTTGTTGTTTATAAATTATATATTTGTGGTATCATAGTGCCTAAAAATTTTATTTCATGTAAAATATTTATAGCGTGAATTGTTTAAGAATTGGGCGGCATTAATTTTTGTTTATAAATTACGTACTTGTTGTATCACAGTGCCTTAAAGCTTTATTTTATTAGTGCTTTAGTAAAAATAAGTGTAATTGTGGGATATCGTAATATTTTTAAATGTGCAAAAATGGAAGCGGTTCCCGGTTGCTCAAAAGAAGTGGTAAAAGTTCATACCCCCAGAAAGTCACCATTAAGCTTCAAGGAGAAGAAAATTAGTTTGAATGTGTATCATGCATTGGAGAAAGATATACAGAAATCAGGATCGACAGGTTTAGTAAACATGACTCTGTGAGTGAGCGAACCATTTACAGAACTTTAAGAGAAGAATATATGAAGGGGATGTTCAGAAACCTAAAGTGAAGTCTGGAAGAAAAAAATAACATTAGACAAATTCCAGAAAAATGGAATTCGACGTAAAGTTCATAAATTCTTGTATGATAATGAAATCCCTACTGTTAAGAAAATTTTACAGTTCCTGAATGATGATCATATTCCCAAAATGGGCAAATCGTTGTTAAAAAAATGTTTGCATGATACGAACTTTGTATTTGCAAAAGCAAAGTGAAATAGCCTCCTACTTGAGAGAAATGATATTATTAGTTGCCGAAGGAATTATATTCGGGCAATTAGAGTTGCCCGTGAAAGAGGAAGAAAATGCTATTATTTAGATGAGACGTGGTTAAATGAAGGAAGGACATACTGTAACGCAATTTTGGCAAGATAGAAATGTAAAAAGTATTCGTCAAGGCCATATGGAAGATTGGTCAACAGGATTAAAAATGAAAAACAGGAAAAGGAAAACGCTTAATAATAACGCACATAGGGAGTGAATCAGGATTCGTGGAAGATGGACTTCTATCGTTCATATCGAAAAATTATCATGAGGACATGAATGCGGATGTTTTCGAGGAATGGTTTGCAAAAATTCTCGCTAAGATTGAACCCGGATCGGTCGTTATTATGGATAACGCCCCGTACCACAGTCGATTACTGGAAAAATTACCAACCAGTGCATGGCGAAAAAAGCAAATTGAAGAATGGTTAAACGGTAAAGGTATTCTATTCGATTGTGCTTTGCTGAAAGCCGAATTGCTAACCCTAGCGAAACAGCATTCGCCGATATATAAGAAATATATTGTGGATGAAATGGCTAAAGCTAGAGGTATTGAGGTGTTACGGCTACCACCTTACCACTGTGAACTCAATCCCACTGAGCTGATTTTAGCTGAAGTAAAGGGGAATGTTGCAAGAGAAAATAGAACTTAATTAGAACATGTAAAAGGCCTTCTATCCAGTGCATTAAAAAGAGTTACAGCTAATTATTAGCAAAAATGCACTGGACGTGGAAGTAAAAGGAATTATTACATATGCAAGGTAATCGATAAAAGACACTCTGCTCATCAAAATACATAATGTTACACCTTGGTAAATATTTTTCCAACGAAGCAAGCGATATAATCTTTGATTTATTGACATTTGTTAGAAAATTAGCATTGAACCAGGTCTTTATTTTTTCAGATCATTTTCGGGTTTTGTTCTTCCATCATTACATATGAAGTGTGTATAGATACAACCGTGTTGTCGGTATAAGAGATAATGAAAGATGATATTTATTCCAGGATGACCTTAAGGTAAGTAATTGATATAAGTACATATTAGAACAGGTCCAAGGATCGTTCCTTGGAGTACTCCAAATGTTACTGTTCCCTCGTCGTTGAGGCCTTGATTTATTTATACCACTCGCTTGCAACTCTCTAAGTAGCCGTTAAATATATTTAGTACATTATCCTCAGCGTGGCAAAAACCTTTGATGGTGACATTTACTAAATCAACAATGATACCCAAAAACAATGTTTTATTATACAGGGTGTACAGAAACTTTCCTGACAAACGAAAACTGCAAATTCTAAACGTAATTTTATGTCGTTTTTACGTAAATCACATTATACAAAAATGCTTCCTAACGGAAGATGGAACCTTGTCATCAAATTTTTTAAAGTATCTTCAAAACGCCTGTATCTAAAAAAATAAAATTGCTATATTTATTAACCTAAGCATGATTTTTCTATTGTGATCATAAGTCTCAAGATATATTAACCCTTAATTTTTTAAATATATCCTTGAATTTTGCTTTTATTGTTAAATAAATCGAAAATGGTTACAAATAGCCATAGAGATGTACATACAAAATATGTTGGATTTTCATTCCTACATCATGTGAAAAATTGACAGGGTGTTTCATTTAAACAAAATGAGAAAATTCAAAAAGATCTAAGTTGATAAGTCATTTTTAGCCACCCTGTATAATTTAGGAAGTGAAAATGATTCAAAAATCTCACACAGATGTCTTGTAACTGGTGTTTAGAAATTTGTTATTAAAATCCATAATAGTGACTAGTGATTTTTTCTTCAGATGCATTATTCAAACTTTATACTTAAATATCTGGGAAACCCTTAATTTTAGGGCGTTAGGCCCAGTGAGACTTTTAAACAGCATGGCTTGAAGTACAACATACTTCAGTTTTATGAAATTTTACTGCAACCATTTTTACATAAGGTCAGATGCGGTGTCCTTTGTCAATATCCACTTTGAATATCTATCGGTTACTTTTATACAGCCACAGCAGTACATAGTTTATTATTGAGGTTAAATTGAGGTTAATTTTATTGACGTGATAATTTTTTTTTATTTTTTTTATACATTTATTTAACGTCGGCCTATTTCCGCTACTGAGGCCTAACACCGACGCCTGTAGACAAGCTACCCCCAACCAGGAATTTTGCCGAACCTCTTCCGTTAAGAAGAGTAGGGATCTTTTACTTGCCTAAGATTTAATAGACAAGGCTTTACGTCCCCTCCGAAGGATGGTATATCTCTTATACAACCCTCGCCTAAGGTTGTATAGCTTCCGCGCATACACTGATATACAAGCCGCTGGAAGATGTGTGAGGCGAGGACGCGGTTTCCGTTGGAATGGTCACCCATCCAACTACTAACTGCGCCTGACGTTGCTTTACATCGCATACCGAAGTATGTACATAGTAAAGACGCACCTACGCTCGCCCCCCGACGTGATAATTAAGTCTATGATTTTTCAAATAAAAAGGGTTTTAAAGTATTATTTTGCCTTAATAGGTAAAAAGATGCCAACGGTTAACAAAATTATTTTTGTGAAATCGAGAACGTTTTCATCGTTCATAAAAATTGGCTGCTGTTTATTGCACAAGGTATACCTACGAATACGTGTAATGTAACTACTAAAAAAATAGATGCCCACCGAGCAAATAGTCCTTAAAAATGGCCTGGAAAGTTATATTTTGTTGCTGCATGTGTGGCCCTTTAATACTCTTTAAATTGCTTCTAAGCCACGTAATAAAATTATATGCCCACCTTTGGAAACGGCATCTTATGTTAAAGGCCTCACACGATCATCAAAGTATCCGAAATCGACATTTTTACTTTTTAGATACTGCCTGACACTACTATACAAATCTCAGAAATTCCATTTATTGAAAATACGCTAGGCATAATTTCATACTTGTTCGTCTTTTTAAACATTTTAAGAAATTAAGTATCTATCACAAAACATAACTTTTATTCAATAAACTATCCTGTTTAACGTTTTAAATAATTATATGGCTAATGTCAAAACTTGATTGTTCACTACTCAATTTGTCAATTCAGAAATTAGTAATGCCATGTATTGATGGGTAATTTTCACCTATATTACTCTCCTTGCATTAAACAGTCTGGATTTGGAATTTTCCGAACAGACTTATTGTTAGTTACTCATGTACTGACCGAATATAAATTAGCCCCATTAGAACATAAGACCACAACCCGAATGGCTCCATTTATATTATCCTCAAAGTAGAAGACGGAAGACGCTGCGGGCTTCCCTTCCTTGTATTTACCTTCGCATCAGTGGACCCTTGAATAAACTGTTGATGACACTATTTACTATTCGGCCCATGTCTGTGGCTACTCTGCATACAGGACCTCGCTCGTTTGTCATCTTCGGTTGAAAGGCATGGCCAGGCTTCTTGATCCAGAAGTCACGGGGTCGCTAATCTAAATAACGGGTCGCCAAACATTTCTGATGTCTTTACGGATCCCCTAGGATTTTTATTGGCAACTTGGCTTTATACTGACGTTTGATGTAAGTATTGTCTGCAGACGTGACGTGAATTGCTATCTTTGGAACTGTTTGCAAGTAAGCGTAAGATAAACAGGTGACATTTGCGCAAATCGGGCGCATAATAACAATAATATTAATATCGTTATTGTTCATTTAGCGAGTATAAGGATAAAGGAATGGGAAAATAAAATCATATTTTGTAGATATTAATTAGATACACTACAACATATTTTTTAAATTCTCATATTCGTAGTGTGTAGGAAAGTATTGTTTATGATCGTGCAAAAAATCAATTTTGAATTTTTGACTAATTTTCACGTTTTCATGCCCGCTGAGTCCAAAAAAGTGGTTTTAAAAAAATTCTGTCTGCCGTCTGTTGTCTGTGGTCGATTCTAGCTCAAATGTGGGGGTACTTCAACTTCTAAAAACCGATAAAAGAATGTAAAATAATGTTTTTCTCAAATACGGCTCTAACGAATTTAGTAAAATTTAACACATGGCGCTAATACGAAATGGCGTAACTCGTTACTCCTAAAAATGCAGGGACGCGAACTGTGGTGGGGTAAGGTCGAAAAAATTAATAATTTATATAATTTTTTTTTCTGAAAGTTACAACGATTTTGATCAAATTTGCCACATTGACAGTTTCTTACTCTTAGTATCAGTACAAGATGGCATGGCCACTTGCTTTTAGAAAATTCAGAGAGGGACGTTTGAAGGGATGTGGTTTAAAGAACTAAACAACGTTTTCTCAAAAACGGTGCTAACAATTTTGGCCAAATACATAAACTACTAGTATGAGACGATATCATTCGTCAGCCCTAAAAACTGCTGAGACGAGATCTGTTGGGGTAAGGGGGGGTGTCATACAATATATTGAGAGAAACATACAAATACAATAAATAAATAAAAATCTTGTAAAAGCAATTTTTAGGAAGAATAACATATGTATTTTTATTAATGTCTCATAAAATAAAATATCATTCCTACTATTAAAAAAAAATGAAAAAAAATCGGCCACAGTACCATACCAACACAAAACATCAACTAATACTAAAAGAACATAAATATATACTATAATTATAGGTCAAATGTGCTTATAGAGGGCGGAATATTAAACATAATATTTTTAGTCGCAAACTCCTCTATAAATCCTTATTTTACTATAAGGAAAGTAACCGGACTGCAACCAAAGTTACAAATCTGGCGCGTTAAGTGTAATAATTGCATATTACCATCAAAACGCTAATGCTTTGATTGCAACAAACACCAGCCGAAAGACTGAACCTACTTAAAGGAGCTCCCTTGCCAGTCGTCACACACCACTTGCAGACTGCAGTTTCGAGCTGTTGGCTCTCGTCAGTGCAAGGTAGGTATGCGACGACCGACATGAGAATCCTTTGACTATAGTACATCCCGATATTTTTACAATAGCGATATGTAAAACAGCCAGCAGGCGCCATCTAGCGGTCCAGTGTCTGTTGCAATCGAAAAAATAAATAGCCTGACTTGGCTTAGCATAGTTCAAATGTGCTTATAGAGGGCGGAATATTAAACATAACATTTTTAGTCGCAAACTCCTCGATAAATCCTTATTTTACTATAAGGAAGAAGAAGATTTGTAACTTTGGTTGCAGTCCGGTTACTTTCCTTCTGTCTGCAAGTGGTGTGTGATGACTGGCAAGGGAGCTCCTTTAAGTAGGATCAGTCTTTCGGCTGGTGTTTGTTGCAATCGAAGCATTAGCGTTTTGATGGTAATATGCAATTATTACACTTAACGCGCCAGATTTGTAACTTTGGTTGCAGTGCGGTTACTTTCCTTATAGTAAAATAAGGATTTATAGAGGAGTTTGCGACTAAAAATATTATGTTTATAATTATAGGTGTCATAACAAATTAATTTTAATACGTTCCATACCATTTGGAGAATTTCCGTTGGGCAAAATCGAAGTAAGTATAAGTTTTGTATTTTACGTCTGCCTAAATTAAGTTGAACCAATCAAGTGAACGTCCATTTAGAAAGTCTATCAAAACGTCTCTCAGGCTTAAATCATGGATCATTCAAATTTGGCACGTGATGAATGGTTTCTTAGTTTTTAGGTTCCTTCACAGTATAACTATTTATTAAATTAATTCTTAATAGTACAATTATTTCAAGTACTTCTAATCGTGGTGCTAAGGAGGGTATACTTGCAAAGGAGAGACTCCTGACGGCAAATATCCCATTTATATTACATATACAATCATAGCGCTAATTGACCAACATGCACCAGTAAGAACTGCAGGAATATCGAAACCTAAGGCACCGTGGATCACCTCAAATCTAAAATACTTAATGAAGTTAAGAGACAAAGCTAAAACTAAATTAAAAAGAACAGAGAGCCTAAGAGACTGGAATTATTACAAAACCTTGCGAAATTTTACAACTACAGCTGTCAGAAACGAAAAAAAACCTATTATAGTCACAATTTACTAATACAAACTCGAAAACCGTCTGGAAGGAATTAAAATTTTTAAATATCAATAAAAACCCAGATATAATAATTCCAACTGAATTAAATAACGTAGATGATTTAAATAACTATTACCAGAATTGTACACCTCAAGGTGCTGTTATTGATAATGAAATACTTGATTATTAAGCTACTAATCAAAAATGTAATTTTATCGAAAAATTTAAATTTACTTTAGTAGACTGTGATACAACATCAAAATATCTAAAAGAAATAGTGTCGACGGCTACTGGTGAGGTCAAAATTAGCATAAATATGATTAGACCTTGTTGTCCTCATATTATTAAATATCTAACACATATTATTAATTCGTGTATACTTGAAAATTATTTTCCTGACAAATGGAATAGCGGTCTTGTAATTCCAATTCCTAAAATCTCTGAGCCAACGGACTTTAAGCATCTTCGATCTATTAGCATACTTCCCGTTTTCTCAAAATTATTCGAAAAAATAATAAATTTTCAACTTCGGGAACACATCGCGTTCTATAATATATTACCAGATATACAGTCTGGTTTTCGCCCTAATTACGGCTGCACAACTGCTTATTATATGTAACAGAACAGATGATATACTGACGGCAAATGATAAAGGTTTAGCTACAGTATTAGTGCTCCTAGATTACTCGAAGGCTTTCGACACACTCAATCACAAAGTGTTACTTGCTGTACTACACTTCATTGGACTCAACGAGAATGCTATTAATCTCATTGACAGTTTTCTAAGCAGCCGTACTCAAAGGGTTATATATAATGATGCCACATCGAGACCTCTCCCTGTTACAGTAGGCGTTCCACAGGGATCCATATTAGGGCCACTACTATTCACGTTATATATAAATAATTTATGTCGCTATTTGAAATACTGTTCAGTTCATATGTATGCCGACGACACACAAATCTATTATAGCTTCCCTCCATCGGAATTAGACCTTGCGTTGGAAAAAATAAACTCAGATCTAAACACTATAGCTGACATATCAACAAAACATCAACTGCACCTTAATCCTAGTAAATCTGTAGTAATGCTACTTAATAGACTGGTTAACTCCATTGATCTGCAAATAAATAATTTGAGTATACCAATTGTCAATAGTCATCGTAATTTAGGTTTAACAATGGATAACACATTTAGGTACAAAACGCACATTGCCAATTGTTTGAAGAAAGCCTACCTTAAGCTAAGATTATTGTATATACATAGGTCTTATCTTTCCCAAAAAATTAAAACATTTCTCTGCGATGCGTTAGTACTATCGCATTTTAATTACAGCTCCCAAGCCTTTTCGCAATGTTTGGATAGTGACAGTCTGTATAAAATTCAAAAAGTGCAAAACTCGTGCCTTAGCTTTATTTTTAGTATAGGCAAATTTCAACACATTTCCCATAAATTAAAACAGGTAAAATGGCTTAACATGAAAAATAGATTTTACTTAAACACAGTTTGTATGTACAATAAAATAATAAAAACTGAGCAACCAACATACTTGTTTGAAAAGATTATACTTCGTGCGAATACCCATAACGTTAATATCAGGAACAAGAACGTAATCACACCTCCCACTCACAGTTCTACTCAATTTGAGCGATCATTTGTTATACAATTTCTCGTCTTTATAATACTATCCCCACAGATATGAAATATTTACCTACCCTACCTCAATTCAAAAATAAATTAAAAGCCGCACTGTTTACTCAAGAACTTAGTACTTAATGTTCCTACCTATTAGTCATAAAATCTAATTTTTTTTTCCTTTCTTTTACTAGTGGTAATTTAGTAAGCCAGCTCGTAAGCTATTAAAATTAGCATATCTTCTTTTCCTTTCTCGGCAACTTGGCTCGTTATGACAATTGTTTGTTATTATTATTCATTCTTTTTATATTATATTATTATTTTCGTTACTTTTTACCCATTTAATGCAATAAGCTAAAATGTCTTCTTTCTCTAATATTGTCTTGTTGTTAAATATATCTGTCAGTTATTACTATTTATATATATATATATATATATATATATATATATATATATATTTTATTTTTGTTTATTATGTTAGTTATTATCTTAGGGTTAAGTGGAAGAGCAGAGAGTGTCTCACTATACTGAACTTCGCCCTTTTATTATTGCATTCAATAATAAATAAAGACATATTATTATTATTATTATATTGCGCTTATTATGTACATACCTACTTAAAGTATCATTAAACAAAAACATGTTTTTATATATTATCTAATATCTATAATCTAGGTAAGTTTAATAACCATTTTCTAATTTCGTTCCTAAAATAACCAATAGATTTATAATTATTTTTTATTTGGACTGGGAAGTTATTATATACACCAGGGCCAAGGAAAGTAAAGCATCTTTGTGGTGCAGTTTAATTGACTTTAGGAATAACATGCGATTTGTCCTTAGGGGCCATCCATAAATTACGTCACATGAATTTCATGATTTTTGGAGTCCCTCTCCCTGTCCTTGTCACACTTGTGTGACCCCCACCCTGGTGGGACATCACATATTTTGCAATTTTAAATTTAGAAATTATTAAATTAAAACAGCACTTCCAAAATTATTTATATATTTCTATTAAAAATCTTTTTTCATAAAATCAACAATAAATCAAACATTTTAAAAATTTTACAAAACATAACAAATCAAATGAACGATACAAAATCATTCGATGTGTTAACATCTTCTTCATCTAACCATATAGCATCGTCATCATTTTAAACAAATTTAAACCTTATAACAATATTGATAGGGTTGGTAATATTTTAAAGTTTTTCATTAGAGATGACGTTTAGAGTTTTAATACTTTATATTTATGCATGTGACGTCACGAAGCTTATGCCTTGCCCCCCCCCCCCCCTGTCACATGATGTCACACTTTGTTGACCCCCTCTTTCCACGCGACGTAATTTATGGATGGCCCCTACACCTTGTGCCTTAATAATGTGCAATTTTATTTTTACATTTTTTTTTTGTTCTAGTACTATAGAACAACAGTATAATTGAATAACATACAATTTTTGTGCCAACTGAAATAACAGGGTCTGTAGGGTGAGCTACATCTTATCCATAAATAATTTTTAAAAACCATTTCTGCACTGTTTCTATATTCCTGACGTGTTTGTCGTAAGATCCTCCCCAAGCTCTTCGTAATTGCGATTCTACGAAGGTATGGCATATTATTTTTAAATTATCTTCATTTAAAATCCGATTAAAATATTTAAATTTGGCAGGTAAGCTTCTAATTTTTTGTGTCAAAATATTTGTATGTTTGTCCCATTTTAGTTTACAATCGACAATTATACCCAAGTCTTTCTTCTAGCGGAGGAATTTCAGACGTCTTATTTCCAGCCGGATCACAAACCTGCCATTTACTTTAGCTATGGAAAAAAGTACATAAGTATTTTGTTTTTTGATATCAATTGTTTGTGTCAAACCAATTTTTAAGCATTTTGAAACCTCTCTCAGCTTTAACTATCATTGCATCCCATGAATCATCAGTGTAGAGAGCAGCGGTATCATCTGCAAACTAACTGTTAAATCTGAGAATCTTGATGGAATAAATTGTTCAGGTAAACATTGAAGAGAATAGGTCCGAGTACTGTGCCATGAGGGCGAGGGGCACCGGACTCTACTTGTCTCATTGAACTTGTTTATTTTAACACACTGTTCCCTACTCATTAAAAAATTGTTCATTAACTTATAAGCTATTCCTCTAAAACCCATTTGCTCAAGAGCTTACAATAGTAGAGAGTGGCTGTTGTCGAGTGCTTTATATATGTTAGACGTTAACAAGGCAATTGCATACTGCTTGGATCTGAATTCTCCAAATTGGGAACTACTTTTTTCAAGGTAGCTAAAAACACTAGAAATTAAGGAAATAGGCTTATAATTGCGAACTTCCAACCTGTCACCGCTCTTGACCATTGGTTTAATTAAGGCCGATTTTAAGAGTTTTGAATACTCTCATCTGGAAATTATTTTATTCGCCAGAAAACATAAAGCGTTATATCATCAATTCCCGGTGCTTTATTTTATTTCAAATTTAAAATCGTTTTTCTTGTCTATGTTTCATTAATCTCTGAAAACTATACAGAATTCTGAACTGTTTTTCTTTTCAATAAAATGTAATGTAATGTATTTTGTTAGTTATTTTGTCCAACATTCGAGAATAATCTGCAAATCTGTTAAATATAACTTAGTCTAAGTTTTTCGCCAACTTTGATTGCAATAAGTCGCCACCAGATGGAGCTATTCGATAAGTTGTGGATATCTCTTTTCTGTAATTTGATGATTTTATTATTATTATTAGCCGTTACTCGAGTCCGAGTATAGAAATTTTACAGTCGATAAATTGCGTACAATAAAAAACAAGTAAAAGGTGTAGTCTATTGTAATTTCCATTCATCTACGGTGCACACGACTATGGCTATAGAGGCCAATTCGGGAGAGCACAAGTCGACCGCAATCAGGACAAACATAGACCTGGTTAGGTCTTGGATTCGGCCTTCTTGCAGCAACATTTCCTTGATAGCTGGCCACAACCCCTCGCCATTCGGTTCTGTCCGCTGCAAGTTGTTCCCATTGCTCGTCTGCAATACCGCAGGATTTTAGATTTTCATGGAGAGCGTCTTTGAACCTCTTTCGTTGACCGCCACGCTTTCTTCTACCGCTTAGCAATTCACCATAAAGTGTACATTAAGGAAGGCGGTTATCATGCATACGATGAACGTGACCTGCCCATCTTAGGCGTGCTCTTGAAATAAGCACCTCAATTGGAAGGCTGTTTGCTCTCCTGAGTACTTCCACGTTTGATATGTGATGGAACCAACGGATTTTCATCATACTTCTGAAGTGTCTTTGCTGAAAACGTTCTAATTCTTTCACATGACGACGGTAAGTGACCCAGCTTTCACATCCATATAGCAGTGTTGGAATGACAACTGCTCTGTAGACAGCCATTTTCGTTGACAAAGCAAGGTCGTGGTTGTCAAATACTCTCTCTCTAAGTCCCCAGAATGCTCTAGATGCAGCGTTAATTCTATTGCGAATCTCGCTGTCCATGTTTGCTTTGTCATTAACAACGTTGCCTAAGTAATTGAACTGATCCACCACTTCAAGAGAATTTCCGTTAAGTGTAATGTCTATTTGGTTCACTTGATGAGGAGTTGACATAATCTTAGTCTTTCCAATGTTGATTTTAAGTCCCAAAGAAGATTAGAGGAACAGTGAAATGTGGTGCATGTGCATTCGTATATGTCGTACTGATGAGGGCTAACAAGCTCGAAACTAGTCTATGGTCCTTTCTTTAAGTAATTTGCCTGCTGGGGCTTATTGCAATCAGATTTTATTTTGCGTTTTCTGATTGAAGGCGTAGTATGTAGCAAATTATAGGGCATTATTTTCAATTGATTTGTGGCAATGAATCGATTTCTTTCATAGGAAATAGTGGAATACTGGACTCTCGTAGTAGGTATTTTTACTTTAATACACATTTATTATTTTTGTAATAATTTATTGTTGGCTTATATATTTTTGAGAAACGTGATCGGTTACATACGATTCTAAAACGGGTGACTTTGGGTTAGAAATATTTTTGATGACCCATAGACGATTTTGCCTCACATTGGACCCTTGTATATAGTATATCTATACACGATGCAAATGCATATTCATTCATATTTTGATGTTCCTCAGTGAATTCTCATTCCTACAGAATATTGATGTTTATATCCCTTACTATTATAATATGCTGCTCATTATTTTTTGTGTGATGTTCTAGATATACTTTTAAGTGGTTATTAAATTATAGAGGACACGTAGAAGGGAACCTATAAAAACAAGTTATAATTAAGTTTTTATAATCTCCCATTTTCATTTTAGCCGCCATTGATTCGGATATTTTACTTCCACGTTCAGTGGAAGTATAGTAACGCAAATTTTTTTTTGTTGAAATAGGCTTAAAATGTCATGATTTTAAATTTGAACGAAATAAATTTCCTGTCTGTCGGTCTGTAACTTTTTTGTGCGCACGTTCACTCTGGAACCGTTTGTGATATTGACTTGAAATTTGATACACTTATGTATTGTAACGAGATCTGGAACTAGATTATATTTTGATCCAATTCCGTTGAAAGGTTCTGGGGTAAAATAAGCAAAACAAGCAAGTAACAGTCCATAAAATTGCAATTTAGAGCATGTACGAAAAGTTAAGGACTCAAAAATTTTTCAAACCCCCCTCCCCCACTATCACCCCTACACTATTATGAAAGGGAGTAAAAAAAATAAAATGTGATTTAGTGTATATACAAAAACGAAACGTCTAAAAAAGCTTTTTAGCGTTATCTACCCTCTCTACCAACCCCACCACCCTATTAGTAAACGGGGTAAAAAAAATTAAAATGTAATTCGGTGTGTATGCAAGAACGAAACATCTAAAAAAATTTTTTGGCGTTAGCTACCCCCCTCTACCATCCCATTGCCACCCCCACCCTATTATTAAAGGGGGTAAAAAAAAAATCAAAATGTGATTTAATGTGTATACCGAAACGAAACGTCTAAAAAATTTTTTGGCATTAGCTACCCCCTCTAGCACCCCCATGGCCACCCTCACCTTATTATTAAAGGGGGTAAAAAAAATTAGAACGTGATTTAGTGTGTATACAAAAACGAAACGTCTAAAAAAATTTTATTGCCTTAGCTACCCCCTCTACCACCTCCATTGCCACCCCTACCCTATTATTAAAGGGAGTAAGAAATTTAATTGGGATTTAGTGTGTGTACGAGAACCAAGGGCCTCTAATTTTTTTTTACATTAACCACCCCCCCTACCAAATCCACTCTATTATTAAGGGGAATAAAATATTACATTGGGATTTATTGTGCATAAGATTGGATACAAAATCTGGATGTGGAAGTAGTGATTCCTTGGGCAGCGGTTTTTTACTAATACAATATCATAGTCATAATCATTTTTAATGTATATTATCCCATCATTTTAGTTATAAATTATTTATACCCGTCTAAATAATACAGACTAGTATCATAAATTTTCCAGGTTTCGCTAAGTATTATAATAATAATAAGTAATACGTGGACGGCTGGTATGCTGAGTTTCTGCCAACTTATTACTCGAAGAAGTACTTGTTTCATGTTCGCTCTCGAAACTTGTGTTTGTATTTTCTTCGTTGTCGCTTTCATCAATTTTCCTTTTTTTCTACTTGTAATTTTAAAGTTGTATAATCATATTCTTGTCCCTCTGTTATAAGCTTAATTAATTATGTTAGAAAATAACATACGTATTTTTTTTCTAAAACACAGATGAGATGAAGAATTCTGAAAAATTAGAAAAATATGTACTAGAAGGGATTATAGTTATACTGTTCGTTCTTTTCGATAAACTTATTGTATTGCCTTCCAAAATAAGGTCCAGAATTAATATATATTTTTAAAGACATCTGAAATTAGAGGATGGGGAATTAAATAAAACAACACTTCATAGACAATGGTTATAATTATTACGTCTTAAAAATTTGTAATCCCATTGTATTACATATATAAAAAGCCGTCAAAAGCTCGATCATTTTATGTCATATATTATATTGATATCAAATTTTTCACGCATATAAAAAACATCTTCACATACTCTACGCTGAGAAGGTCGGTACATCACCGCTGAGAAAAAAATTTCAACTTCTTAAAACTAAAACAATTTTTCTCAATAAAATATTAAATTAAAATAAATAACTTTTGTACATTCTAAAGCTTCTTAAAACCTCCACGG
Organism: Leptura quadrifasciata; assembly: GCA_963675555.1. Taxonomy (NCBI): domain Eukaryota; kingdom Metazoa; phylum Arthropoda; class Insecta; order Coleoptera; family Cerambycidae; genus Leptura; species Leptura quadrifasciata. Next base: position 148,141,274 of record OY776675.1, read on the forward strand.
TTCCATACCGACCCGCCCAGCTTACGTTTATTGTTAGCCTAATATTACAAATAGATAATTTACAATATACTGAAGGATTCTGACAATAAACTTTCCTCTCCAGCTTTATCATAGGTACTCTAGTAGTTTCAATAAATACATACTCATTTTCATTGGGTAATTTGATGGTACATTTATTACATAAGGCCATGCACCACTTTACCTCTCAGACGTATTTGGTATTGATCCGGGTATGGCACATATTGTTAAGAGTCGGTGAGATGGTGCACAACTTTATTTACAACTAAACTATTTTACCGGATGGACACTCACCACGTTTCAAAGCTAAATACACTCTTATCGGTGTTTTCGATAGCTTTAGCTCTCAAAGGATTTTTATAAATCCGCCTGTTATTGTTGTACTTTCCATAGTTCGAGAATCGTGTCTGGTGTGGTCCAGAGGCATCAAGTACACTATTTTGGATAATATATCAAACTGACACGGTCATATATTACCGTCATGGCTTATACCTTTTTTTCTAGAAACTTATACTCAATCTCTACATCTCAGGACACAATTTTCGTGCTAGGGGAAGCAGTATATGAATTAGATCAGGCAACTAAGGCTATTGACGGCGTCTTTCTCAGTAATCCAAATTAACTCCACCACCACGACGCGGCATAACCTCACCGCTTACGGTTTCTTGAAAGTATTAAAAGCTACAAATTTACCAGTAGGAAATTATTCACCTCAAATTCATATAATTCCATCATCAGCAGTTCCCGAAAAGCTGCTAAAAGCATGATTAACGGTCAATAAAATCCACAATTTATTGTTAATTAATTTTATATTTGTTATTTAACAAGTGGCCTATAGGAGAAAACACTCATAAAGCTCATATTTACTGCTGATGTAAAGCAATGATTTGACTTTTGGTAGTTTAAAAAATTGGATACTTTTATATTGTTTTCAATTAAGTATTTAATTTTTTAACATTCATATAGTAAGTCAGCCATTTTTTCAAGATGGCGGAGTTTCGCGACTAATTAACAAAATGAAAGTTTCCGAGATAAAATGTAGGTTTACTCGAGCTGTCTGAATACATAAAGTTTGAAGCGTTGTTGGTCCACCCGAAAATCCAAAAAAAAACTAAATACATAATAAAATCCTCTGATGATATTGCTCATGCTAAACTCTGAATGTATCATTTATCAATAATAATCATAATGATAATAAACCGGTCCGGAACAAGGCGGCAGCATTTGTACTCATTCAGTAATCACTATTATGATTTGTAACGTTCTCGGACCTAAACAGAACCCATTAAAGCAGATTCATTCGCGTGGAATTAAGATTGACTTGGAGATAACTTTCTCAGACTGAGCGTGGAGATTGGAATATCGGTATCGTTTCAAGAAGTTATAATTTGCATTGAAACGTGGACTAGACGCGTTTATAGGATGGACACAAATTATTAATTTCAATAGGAGTTGTCTTTCAATTTCTTCTAAATAACACGTATTAATTGTATCTTTAATACTTTACCCTATATTACAAATAGTTCAGAAGTTTTACAACAGAACGAGAACTGTTCTGTATCTTGCGAATTTAGAAAAATTTCCGTGTTAGGCTTATTTAATTTATGGTAAAAATAGGAAATGAAACGTTATGGAAAACAAATATGGCATTTATATAAAATCTAGTAAGATGGCTGTAAAAATGAAAATTTCGCCAAAGAAAAAATCTGCATAAAGCTTTATAATTTTTTTTAGGGATTTGAAATTAACAGAAAATAAAAATATCGAATATGTGCAGTAACTAGAAATTTTTCTTCGAATTAGCGGTAGACGGAAAATTTTTGGCCTTGATTCTGATTTTATTATGAAATTTCTCAACTAGGTTTGTGTATGTGTGTATTTCTTAGAGCAGCAAAAATAGTGAATCCTGAATTGGAAATTCATTTATTAAAATTTTTTTAGGTTAACTAATAATATTTTAAATATTTTATATGTCCTTATTTATTCATTCTGTATGACATATAATATACAGAATGTACACCATTTACATGTAAAATATTCCTTTTTTAATATTAAATGACTTTAAGCGTCTTTGACGAAGTAATAAATCGTAATAAAAAAAACTCAATATTTGCAATGAATCAAGAAGCAACGTTGCATTTAATTGTAAAAGAATATGAAATAAATGTCATTCTTTTATTATTTCATAATGAACTTAATGCACGTGATGACAAATAGATTTTCTCACAATTTTCGTATATCGGTCATGAAAATTTTGTTGTATCTGTATTGAAGTCGTTTTATTATTACCATTAGTTCAATATATACACGAAAAACACAAAATAATTAACATGCACAATTTTGCAACTCCATACAAATTATTTGCATCTTTTACAAAATGTAATAACGGAACCGTATTTTACTTAATTTTATTAAATATGATTCTATTGGGTTATCGGCAATCCCAGATTAAAAACTTGTATGCAGCGCGAATCCCATCTCAACGCCGAACAATCATCTCCAACAAAAACAATGGTTCTTTAAATGTAAATATTGGTAGGTAGTCATGAACCTGATTAGTTACTCTGGAATGAATATTGTATGCAATTAATTTAAAGCTTTGTACGTTTCTCAGACCTAAAACAAATGGCTTATCGAGATTACCACTTTAGAAGGTTCTGTCGTAGGTCCTAGCGCTGCCCTGAGCAAATCAGCTACAGCATATCGATATAACAAGTGGCTGATACCTCGCTCTGCTAAAGTAGTGCCGACTCTATCTAGAGCTAAGAGACGGCAATGCAGAGCGTAGGGCGGCCCTGCCACCCCTTCCGTCCGCTACTACAGTACACTATAAACATACATAAACTACCTTCTCAACTCTCAACTTTCCAATAATAATATGTGTAATTGAAAACAGCGAGGGAGCATTCTAGCGGCTAACTCTACAACTGCCGCTAAAATAGCGGAGCCTCACAACTACGACACCGAAACATGGTTATTTTGTTAATAATAATAATTATAATAGGTGTTATATGAAAATTTGTACTTCAATAGGAGAAAGATATGGCGATATTCAGAAAAAGTCCTCATCATTGGTGTACACATGTAGTGGCATTGTCCAAATGATCATTCACTTGGAATTAACGTGATCTCAAGTTACTAGATTTTGATAGCAGACCAAATATAGGAAATAAAGGGAAATTTCCGACGAGGCGAATTTCACACAGCGTGTAAAAGATATCCCTTCTAAGAGGCGGATTGCTTTGTCGTTGCCCTTAAAAAGGCAGCCCCATCCGTGGTTATTTTTAAATATGCGGCAACTTTTGGATAGTCGAGGAAATCGTCATAGTATAATACGGCCACAGTAAGATAGCAGGAGTGTATATCTTGCCTTCTAGTATGTCCTTATATCGCTTAAATGAAAGTGAGACAGATTATTGTTGTATTGTTACTGCACGAATGAATGTATGAATCCAGAATCGGACTTATCTATTTACAAATTTGTGCGAATTCAGTTGTGGAATATATATGGCGAATGTAACATAGGTAAAAATAATTGAAGGCATAAGGTAGTCTTCTTATAGTTTAATAATATTAAATCTAATATAAAAATCTTTCGACCCAATGAAATGAACGAACAAAACAGTTAGCGCAGTCAAAATAGCACAAAAAATCAATATAAAGGAACTTTTTCCATAAGCAATTTTATGGAATGATCCCATTGGGGAGATACTCAGAAGTACTCAAAATGCATTGAAATTGAAGACGATCTATTGGAAAAATATTTCAGATAATTATTATTGTTAGCATTGTTAATATTGTGTTCGGTTTTCTTTGAATTAAATAAATTATCAACATTATGTAAACTGGTTTATTAAATTAGAAATTTAAAACTATTTTCTGGAATTCATAGCAATCTGGATGCTCTAAACCAACCCAAACCTCGAATATTTCTGACGCAAAATTTTTGAAAAAAAAATAAAAATAAAATAAAAATCAATATTTTCAAATCAAACTTCATATTTGAACTTACTTAATTTTTCTGAAAGACTTTTCCAAAGACATTTTTCCTCTATCTCAATCGCTAATGTTACTTTTGCAAAATTCCCATTTTAAAAACATCACAGTTGACTTTGAAATAGAGATTAAGTAACAGTTCTACCTTCCAAAGGTAGTTCATTATGGGTATTATGTGCTGTAAAAAATATATGCCAAGTTATAGGGGCGGCTTAGTACGAAGTGGGACACGCTGTAGGTCCGATCGAAATAAATGAAAATTAAATTGTTAATAACAATTTGAGCACAGGGTCTTTGAAGTACGTACAAAATTTTTTTGGGCACTCCCCATTAGGATCCAAATATAAAATTGCTTATGGAAAAAGTTCCACTTAAAATCTTATTTTGACTGCATTAAATTCGGGTTTGCGTTCGAAGGCGTAGCAAGCTTCTCGACCTTCCATCTGACCGTAGCGTTCTACTATACTGTTTGCCTCGACTATACATGAAACGCTGTGTAGTGGTTTAGTTCCCAAGTTTTAATTTTACCATAGGTTTACATATTTTTCATTCAAAGAGACTAATTTTGTGGTTAACTATATTATAAAATAGCTATAGACTGGTCTAGTTATGACGTCGTCTTCATGAAATCACATGGGTTTAAAGAATGAAGCAAGTACAGTGCCTTTTTTACACCGTAGCAAACTGAGCAACGGCCCAGGGCCCGGGAATTGAAGGGGCCCATCAATCCAAGCCTACCTCTTCTGTCAAACTAGAAAACTACCTAACACCGAGAAGGCTTCTATTTTTGTTTCTTACGTTTTCTAATTGCTACAGTTTCATGTCTTTTTATATAATAATTGAATACGTTTATATGTATGGAACTTCATATAAACTTGTGTTTGTGAATATAAAGACCCTAGCCCTTACATTTTTCTTCAGTTATCATTTCCATATTCCTTTCTCAAATTTGCATTTTTCTGTAAAAAGGGCACTGAACAAATATGTGTAAATATGCTGCTGTTCTTGCCTCTTGTCGCACTTGGAACATTGCGCAAGATCTCAATGCAATGTAGCATATATCAGTTATATAACCACAGATTTTCGGATGTCAGAATAAGCTTGATTTGAATTTCTTAAAATAAATATTCTTTCTGAATATTCTTACAATGTTCTGTTTAATATGTTCTATTCACATGCACAAATATATACCCGTAATATTTATTATAGAATATGCATGCTCAATTATAAACATTTAATTACAGTTTTATATTCTCGGATGCAGTTTTCGCTTATGAAGGAATTTGTCCTCTATATTATGCAATATGATTGGGCTACAAGTCGTTGATACCAAAAAATATATCACTTGATTTTAATTTATACGAGGATAGCAATACAACAGGCGGTTCAAAATTCAGTCAACTTCGTGGCGCCAGTGTACGTGCTAATTTATATTTTACCCTTCTATATTTGATCTTGAACGCTTGGTATGTTTTCTGAATATCGCCCCTGTAACGCAAAAGCAAGGAAAGCCACCCAACCATGAGCCGACAACAGAAAACACCTCGAAATTCTTAAATTCTATTATCTTATTAAACTACCATATTCAAAATCGTTATACAATTTACAATTTCTGTATAAAATACAATTTCCATTCAATATATTATATTTTTTTGTAAAATTTTACACTTGTATTTTTTTATAAAAAGTTATCACCAATAGATCCCTAACAATACAAATCGTAATCACACTTCGGCTGGAACCACTCGCAAATATTTTGAGCCAATTGGAAATAATATAATAATTTTGCGGTCCCTAATTCTAAAGCTAATAGTATAAAAATATAGTATCACAAAATATGAAAGTCATATACGATTTTTTCCTCGTTTTAGTATATTATTACGTTATGCCAATTAGTAAGACTTAAGTCAACATAGTTATTCTACGGTTTGGTCGTCTTCGTCGACCCACAAACGACCTTTCACTTGCTATTTGAACCATATGCAATAAAACTATTTTTAGCAGAATTTCATATGCAGGCACTAGCATCGCGTAAGAAGTTAATATGAGTTTCTCAAAATCATTTCCCTAAAACGGGGCGTAAAATCTTTGTACTGCGTTGTGTGCATGAATGGTATTTCATAGAGGATCTGGTACTTTGAAATTTAGAAAGCTTATTGTCTCTCTTTATTCGTTATAACTGTGCTAAATATAGTTGTCCATGATGCACACCGTTTTTTAGAAATTGCTTGGCGCAGTCCATCGTGTTTTTATGTTTTTGATAAGAGGATATATATTTTTTAAATATAATAATTCCCTAGGTTCACATACAACAATTTTATGTGATTTCTCTGTCAATTTACATTATACAGGGCGCTTTTGATATATGTGTCAAAATTTTCTCATCATGTTCTGAGAATGATACTTTTACATAAACATAAATATATTTATATAAATATACACCCGTGAGGAGCTCGTCAAAGTCCACTCTATAAAATCAGTGTTCATCAGGAGTGCATTGTTTAATATATATTTTAATATGTAATGATCATCTGTTTTCATATTTGGAACTTGCTGCTAAAATCTAGATATTCCTTTTAAAACTCCCTGTATTTCTTGTGTTATTAAATGGACCATGATCATTGTTAAATGTTTTTTGCTAGAAATATAATTTTACTACATTTTGTGTATTTTAGCTGTTTTCTAATTTTCAAAACATCCCAGTTTCCAACCGAATAATATAAATAGAAGAAATAAGTACATGTAGACTACATCATAAATTTAAGAATGAAGCACAATTTTATTTAGAAAGTTGCATCAGAAGATCTAAATGATCAAAATAGTATGGCAAATGATACTGATAGTAGTTCGCTAGATAAAATACTTTATTCTGAGTGCGATTTTTCTCTTTAAAATAAGGGAGAAAAGAAAGTCCCTCGTGGAAGACATAAATAATTGCATGTCTTGCTATTGCTTAACCATGTTAAAATTCGCTTTTGTTTATTGTTAACCACTTAGAAGTGCCACAATGTTTTTGTTACAATGCAATATTATTTTAAAATAATACCATCTATTGTTTTTCAGAATTCCGGAAAAGCTGAAAATTTGGACATACATATCCGAGTATATACCATTTTTTATCAAAAATCGCATATTGACTCGTTTGTATCGATGGCTTTACAAGACAGTACTGTTAAAGTCATTAAAAATATTTTTTTCTACAAGGTACAACTATAACAAAGTCAAATTTTGTACTGGCTTTTCCAGCATTTTGGAAAATCCTAATAATTTGGCCACATGTATACATTTTTTGAGCGATAGCCTCCTGTAATTTAATTTTTACCGCTTTTTTTCTGTAATTAACACGAATGAAAATATGTATGTTTAAATTTGCACGACTTTCCGGAATTCTGGAAAAAACCAGTGGGTAACATGATTTTGCGATAATTGTGCATTGTAACAAAAAAATTGTGATACTTCTTATTTGTCTTAATCAAAGATAAACAACAACAGAGGCTAATTTTAGCTAAAATGACTAAGAAATAGCAAAAAATGTAACTATTTGTGTTTCTTTTAAAAGTCCTACACAACATATCATATTTATGTTGTCTAAAACTGGTTAAACTACCTTATTTTTTGTATCTATTTTTAAGCCAAAGTTTGTTAGAGATAATGAGAAACAAGTAAAGTAAACTTCAATAGCTTTCGAAAACAATGTTGCGTTTTGGTGACTTCCACATAATTTGAATCCAGAAATAGAAAATTTGCACCAGAATTTTTAAAGATTTAACTGAATGACACTCAGGTTAGGAACAGAATAATCAACAACGAAGCCGCAAAATTTTGATCAAGATTTTCTATTCTTATTGGAAATCATCAGTTTGTGCGAATTACACTCATTTATTTTTCACTGAAAAAAAAATTACGCCTATTTTCCAAAACCAATTCATAATTTCTACAACTCCTGATGGTTTTCAACGGGAACAAAAGAATCTTGGTCAAACTGTTGGGGTGTTCATTATTGGTTATTTAGTTTCTATTCTGAGGGTTAGTTGTTAGATGTATTTTGACTTTTTGATTACGAAAAAAATGTTCCTGAATTCCTTGCCAAATACTTAGGCAATGTACATCAATTTTTCTTTTCCAAATCATAGGGTTTTGTCGTACTTTCAGGCGATAAAGTTAAAGGAATATATTTTTGCAATTCTCAAGAATACACTATGTCTTCCCTCTTTCATTCCATTACATTTTCGTATAAATAAAATGCAATATACATATACAAAAAGAACTTTTAAAAATTTACATTAAAAAAAATCAATATTGGGCAATTAGAAGTAGAAGACAAGTTACTTCTGTAACGAGCCTAATTATAATATCGATTTCAATAAACAAACGTTATGAAGTAGACGTTTTTAATTTTAATTACGTGTAATTGAAGAAAAATTTCATGCATTTTGAAAGCACGGGAGTTAGAAATTTAAAAAACTGGTTAGACAACTGTTTGTATGCTTTAATTTTAATAAATCTTTGTTGAATTGAATTGAATGGGAGTTAGAAATTTAAAAAACGGTGCGCCAAGTTCTCAATTTAGTGTAACCCAACCTCAGTAAAAGAGGTTAAAAAAATGCATTCTTGAGAATTGTAAATAATTTATTGCTTTTTAAAAAAAATTGTTTTCAACCTCATTGTCTTAAAATGGATTGAAAATGACATTTCATCCGCCATTTTTTACCGCTTTATTTGGCATACAGCATCCGTGTTATTTTCACCAGCATTGTTGAAGTTCCTTGCTTTTATCGCAAAAATATTCAATTTTGAATCCTTCGAGTTAGGCTAATGATTATGTGATCATGTCAAAAAAAAAAGGGAAATAAGGAACTAGGACGTTCCAGGGTTTTTATTGCATAAATCGTTCAATTGGTCATTTAAGATGAGAAAACCGCGGAATGCTATTAAATTAGAGGGTGCAAATTGGAGATAGGGGTGAAAATGCAACCTTCTCAGATTTTTTAATATAACTAGGAAACTTTTGGTAAGGAATCAAATTTCTTATCGAAATGGTTTATTGAAATAAATAAATAAATAACAATTTTTTGTGGGAAAAGTATAAAAAAAAAATTGAGTAAAAATCAATTTTGTTATAAACAATAAGATTTAAAACAGTGTCAAGGGAAACGCGACAAAAATCGAAACAAATTGCTAAGTTTGAACGACTATATCTCAGTCAATTTTTATCGAAAAAACTTTTTGAGGCCACCATTTTAAAGGAATTTTCGTCAACTTTTTAGTCTACTAAGCAATGCCTATACCGATCTCTGCTCAAAAAATTGCTATTTATTCCATTTCCATTTTCACCCCTATCTCAAATTTGCATCCTAATAGCGGTTTTCTCATCTTAGTTCCTTTCTGTATGACATAATCAATAGCCTAACTATATTTGGTATTTTTTAATTCTTTTCAAGATGGCAGATTGACCTTCGGCTATCGTACAAGTCTATATTTATACTACACTAGGTGAAGTATAATTTTAAATTTTTCCATATTTCTATATTTTTCTGAACCATAATATATTCGCAATTTCGACATTAACTGATAAAAATAATGATTAAAAAGGGAAGTTTATCAAACTGATGTGTTAGGATGTCAATAAAAAGCTAGTTTCTTTAACAAAAATTTTTGTAAATGAAGCAATCTGATGCAATCTAACCAATTTTCAAAATTAGTTTCTGGTCGGAAGTCAAATTAAGGTTTCTCTTATTTCAAATTTAATTAAAATATATGTCAATTTTTCGTTGGAGATTCGACTGGATGTCTTTGAGAGTATACATTTTAACAGTTCCAAACAAAATAACAAAAAGTCTAACTCAAAACCCTCTTGTAACTTTGGATTATAAGATTCTTTAGATTTGAGAAGGATGCAAATAGCAACGGAGAACGTTAGTGAAAGAGATTGTGGGTCGTCGACGTGACCAGGTTGTTCTCATGGTTGGTGGATAGTAGACTAAAACAGCTAGCACATAAGCGACACACACAGATACATATCATTATCTACTTGCAGCCAAGCTACACTAAATTATATATAGTGGTGCTCTACGGTACGACCCTTACCCTGATTGCGCCTCGTGTAGTAGTATTGTGCATCGACAGCCTTATCAAAGTTTAAGTGCACGGCTCGGCGATCAATTACCGAAGTGTCGGGATAGTTTGCGCCCTTGAGAGCCGGCGATAGCTCTTCAACTCTATGATATATATGGATAGAGTGGGCCTTGGACCGAGCCGTGCGATAGAGAGGACGCCGGACCGCCGAAGACGTTGTCCTGTCTGCAGGAATCGCGGACAAATGAGTCGAGCTCTGGCAGCCACCGATTGGTCCTCGCACCAGCTGGGGTGCCCGCGCCTCTTCAACGATTTACACCTATAATTCGTATTTTAAATTTATGTAAAAAACGACTACGAGCTAGACTTAGATTAATCGACATATATTATTGTAATACCAATTGAAAACTTAATGAATCGAATTCGAATACGTTATATACAAATTTCAAGTGAAAAAACGACACAAAGGATGATCCATCCATCCCACAGGTAGAAATATTTAGACCGTGACTTAGGCCTCGATAACAAGAAGCGAAAATGATTCTACTCACTAGAGTCAGTTAGAGCCAAGCGGGTGGGTGCATGCAGACTACCTCTATCGGCTATACTAGGATAAGCTACGCTACGGTACGGAAGCTCGCTTACACACTCGCAACATGTCAAGTCGGTCGATGTGATACATTAGTTAGAAAACAACTTAAAGCTTTGGCTAAATGGAGATAGGAATTACTTTACCCTCAACAATTGATTATATGTATTAATATTTATTATATAAAATTTGCAAAAGTAACGAACGGTTTGTACTTGAAGCAATTTCCTAGATCCGCCACATTCATCTTGAGACTTTTGAGGTATTTGTGGATAAACTGAGCGGCTGAGTACTTTGTACGTCCGTTTCTGGAAGGCTACGGGTGCAGCAGCGGGATGATGTGGCAGTGTGCTATTCATAGCAGGGAGACCGACTGTCCCTGAACCCATCACAATGACATCGATAACGATAACAGGATACTCGCAAACATTCTCACACGCGCAGACACACACTCACGCGCCCGTCTACTCGACCTACGAGCACCTCTCATACCTATCACTAATTATTGGGACACAGCAATTTATGTTATTTATTACTACTGTTACTTACAATAATTATTAAGTAAGCGATCGTTAAGATCCGTAAAAAACCAACACAGGTGCAGTTCTAACATTAAAAAATCTACCTAAAAGACTCACAAAACAGGATTGCTTCAAACTCTTAGTCAATTATTGACGATAACTTTTTCAGGGCCTGCTTTTGCTTCTGAATTCGAGTTAAACTTAAAGATAACGATATAATCACAATTGTCATTCATTTTTATAAAAGACTTAAGTTGAATAAATTCACTAGAAACTAACAAACATATAATTATAATAAACTAATAACATAACGGTTTTATATAGAACAAATATCTAAGAAACGGTTCCGCAGGTGCGCAGCCGTCGCCGAGGGACGCGTGCAAAACCGCCCCAAAAATAAATGCGATATAAAATGCAACAACATAACAAAGAAAACTAAGGTCGTAGGTCTACCGAGCTCGAGTGAGCTGCAGTCGGCAGAACTCGTCCAGACGGAGGCCTGCCAGTTCGCGCCATAACAGTCCTAAATCTAGGTCCATCGGATCCGGATCGGGAGGCGTAGGTGGCGTCGGCGGAGCCTTGGCGACGGCTCTGGGGGCCGCGGGCTATGGCCACATCTGCAGCGATCGCGACAACTGACGTGTGTAGCAGAAGCCCAAGGGCTTCACGAAGTGGGTGTCCAACGTGCGGCAATGTGGACAGGGCACCATGTGGCTGTAGTCGCTGAAGAAATTCAGCCTCTGGGCTGGATGCAGAACGGGCTTATAACACGAGTTGCACTGCAACAAAAGACAAAAATTTGAAATGAGGATTAAAATACAAAAAGCGTTAATAATAACGACATGAAATTTCCTACACAAACATAAATTATTTTAGAAAATTTTGCACAACATTTGTACAAACCGCGCAAGTTAAAAATTGTGATTTCTATTAAACGGTTGGCAGACATATTGTGAAATTCCCAACAGTTGTTTCAAAGACAAGATAGTCATCATCATAATAGGCATTTTCAAAAGTATTTGCTGTTATTAACGGTAGATGGAGCTATCAGCTTAATTGTAAGTTGCTGTCAAGTGTCGCTCCTGAGTATTATATGCTCCAGAGCATTAGCACCAACTAAAGGATGAAAATTGTTAATTTGATAGTCACATCATGGATTATAAATAACAAGATAACGGCTAATATAGTACTTTATGTAAAATAAGTTAGACTATTTCTTAGAAAAACAGAATATTATTTGATTTAAAGGTACATATTGTACAAAATAGCTCAACAAAAAGGATTTCGCATTCAGAAACTAGGTACATCAAAATATCCCGCAAACTGTAGAAACTAAATTTGTTCAGTTATTTGTTTCAAAAGTTGAGTAAGAATGCTGCATTTTTAAGTAATCTTAAACTGAATTTCACAGTTCAATTGATGGGAAAAAATTGTGCAAAAATTTCAAGTAATGTTAATAATGTATAAACAACTCCAAAAATGTATTACTCCTTTGTAATTGTCCGACAACTTATATTGGAGTATGTTTAGTGCAGGTCTTAAACTAAGTTCTCTATAAGTTGGATTTTACTGGAGATATCAAATAAAACCAGGCTTCGTCGGAAAAGGTTTCGTCGAAGAGCTCGTACTTAACATTAACGGAATGTCATTCTACGTGGATAGTGTCATGACATGCGTCATATTTTAAGGAAACACCATTACAAAATTCTAAAGCTATCTGAGAGTAAAACCAACCGTCGCAGTATCTGGATCTACGCGGTAATTTTTCACTTGCGAAGGCTACTTGTCATTTCTATTAACGCTCATTATTGAGGAGGGTGTTGAGACTACTTCAACACCTATTCTAAATTTTTCTTAGTAGAATGCAAGTTTTCACACCTCTTGTCTAATGAAGTAGTTTCTTGTGGGTCTTGCCGTGGTCGTCGTCGAACTTGACTTGACGTGTCGCTGATCATCCTGCCAGCTTCCTCAAAAGGATTCTAAAGACTAAATTTGTTGTGTTACACTCCTCGTTATATACCTAGGCGCCGCTTCGCTGGTCGCGCTTGGTTCGCTTCGCTGCTCATTCGTCGTGTTTGGTTGACCGTGACTTACTATGGTGCTGGTACTGGGCAATACCAATTTCCACGTGTTACTAAGACGATACCCATCCTCTCTGTTAAAGTTGTTCATGTTTTTCATAATTTCCAGTGATTCCCTAATGATTCGCGGATAATAGCGCGTATTCCTGTCTAATATATTGACGCCCTCGTAGTCGATTTTATGGTTTTCGTTATTATGGACATGTTCTGCTATCGCCGACCTAAATACCAGACTTGGATACACGGATAGGTCGGCGATAGCAGAACATGTCCATAATAACGAAAACCATAAAATCGACTACGAGGACGTCAATATGTTAGACAGGAGTACGCGCTATTATCCGCGAATCATTAGGGAATCACTGGAAATTATGAAAAACGTGAACAACTTTAACAGATAGGATGGGTATCGACTGGTATTGCTAAGTACCAGCACCGTAGTAAGTCATGGTCAACCAAACACGACGAATGAGCAGCGAAGCGAACCAAGCGCAACCAATGACCAGCGAAGCGAAGCGGCAATGACCAGCGAAGCGAAGCGGCGCCTAGGTATATAACGAGGTGTGTAACACAACAAATTCAGTCTTTAGAATCCTTCTGAAGAAGCTGACAGGATGATCAGCGAAACGTCAAGTCAAGTTCGACGACGACCACGGCAAGACCCGGAAGAAACTACTTCATTACATTTTTCTTGTTAAAATGAATATAATCAATAAACATCTTTCCAAACACAGATACATAAATGATTTTAAATACCACTTACTTTGATCCTTTCAGTACAGCACGGCATGGCGGCAAATATATCGTAAGAGTACATAGTACCAAGTACCAAAGACGATCCGTCCCATTTCTGGTTACAGAAACGACAAATGATTGCACGTCCGCTCACACCCTCCAGACAGCCCATGCAGACGACTGTGAGAAATTGGGTGCGTCCTTCTACTTTCACCTGGAAGTTGAAAACAATTGAAATGTAGTAACTTCACGCCAGTTAAAGTGGGTCAGGTTGAAAGTTGGAAATATTCAACGGTTGATAAATTTTGACAGAAAAGCTGATTTGCTGCCGACTTTAAATAATGTAAGTTGGAGGATACTTTTGATTAAACATTCTGTATATGAATTACAGCTACATATCTCTACAAGAACGCTCTTTTAAAATTTTACCAATATCTCTTCTGTTTATGGAGATTCAACGTTTTAAAATATGTAATGTAATTTTAAACATATGCTGCTAATTTCAGTTGTCATTCACATTTATTTTGTCTTAACTCTATGCCACCTACCTCAATACAGCTCTTGGCGTGCTGCCTAGGACTAAGGAAGAATGTGCCGTCGACCAGAGGATATCTATCGAACACAGGGAGTTGCTCCTCGCATAAAACACAATGGACTCTGGACCGTCCTTGTGACGCAAGTGTAGACAAAATAAAACAGCGAGTGTCGTCATTTCCGTGGTTTCCTTCGTCCTCCGTCTGCAACAGATAAAAAATATAGTCAATAAATGTTCCGTAAGAATAGATCTCGTGTTATAAAATACATCGATAACACTAAAAGACATTTCGGACGACATCTTTGATCATTTTCCGATTGGAAACTCTGAAGGATAATATCCGGCGAACATTTAATAAGGTGGTGAGGACCGGACGTAATAACCAACGAGGGTAAACAGCCGACTTCTTTAGGCGTCATGCTAACAGTTACCCTTCTGCTTGTATTGTATTTTATTTGTACAAACATAATTTCGGATGGAGATCGTCGGTATCTGGATGTATGACACCAAAATCAATATCGTGTTGTTTGAAGGGGATATAATTAAGGGTGCATCCGTGGATGATCAGGTATTGTTTATGTTCGGCTTCTAATGAAAACTACTCTAACATACAGGGAGTTGCAAATTTGCGTGGCACAACTTTAGGAGGATATTCTCTAAGTCAAAATTAAAAAAATCAGTTAATAAAGTCAAATTGGAATTCATTTGTGACTATTTTTCTCATGATGACTTTGTCCGTTCGCCTGCCGCATTTTGTGTATCCGCTTAATTCAAAAAGTTTACAGTCTGCCAGCCATTCCACTTACTACTTTAGTGCACGTATACAATTTTACATGAGCCGGTATGGTTATACATAACACGGCGGATTGCTGAGGGGGTCAGTTCTTGGTCAAAGTTCAAATTGGTTGGAAGGTAAGCCTCGAGTCAAAACCACTTTCCTAAATATACTAAATTGAGTGATTGAAGGCTTCGAGTCATATAAATCTTCAAACTGTTAGAAAAATTTCAATTTCACTTTCAGTTTAAAATAAAATTGTCTTACACATGAAAAGTGAGGTAGAATTAGTTTCAACCAGCAGCAAACTTTAGTATTGAACATGTTAATTTGTGGAGCTAAAAACAAACTCACAACGAACATTATGTTGACTTATTCTATTCAGAGCAAAATATAAACATGGATGAGCTCCACTACACGGTAGTCGCTTCCAGAAACGTCGCCGTGTACCAATCAATAGATAAAAGTCTTTTTAATAGTTGTAAATCGCTGCCATTTTATTTGCTTTAACAGGGAAAGTATTTATTTCGCACAGCGTGAGGATTTCGTTTAAAATATCCAAATAGAGGTTATTTGGTCAGTAACCTGCAAACAGTAATATTCTGGCTTGATCGTTTCACTCGGTATCTGAATTTCATTTAAAAATTAGCAATCATACTTTTATGGGTTGGAAACTCGTCATTTTTTAAGATCCGCAAGGTTTTAGGATGGCTAGGTAAATAATTTCGTGTGTCAATTCTTGGAAACTAAGAGGTCGAGAATTTCGCATCTGTCCTGTAGACTCATGCAATATTATCTACGTGCGAAATTCCTATCACGACTAAGGACATTCATCAAAATATTAATGAAGAAGTAGTCACTTGGGACCGTCGTAATATCAAAGAGACAATTCACTAAAAGTTATTTCGAACAATTTACGAAAGTAAACTATGGGCTTTTAACTAAAACGGGCGGCAAGTTACTTGTTCCTTACTAAGAACACCTCTATAGTGGTTCTAAACTCATACATCATATTAAGTGCTTGTTCTAAAATAAAACCCTCTTCAGTAAAATTGAAACAGTGGGAAGCAACTGAGGCTTTTCATCTAATAAGCTGCTGAAAAACTTATTTATCGCTGGCAAGTTACGGCGTTGAACATTATGTGTGATTTGTTTACAGCTACTACGTGAAAATTAACGGCATTACTTTCTTCTCGCTATTATCATACTATGAAATATCTATACACATTATTTTTGGTAAAGACCACATTAAAAACTACTACTATAATAATGTAAAGGTGTGAACATATCTTTCCATTAAGATAGAAGCTCTAATAACAAACTTGTTTTAGAATAGAATTCATAATTTTTTATATATACACAATAAAAAAACTAATTTAAAGGAGGGGTGTGAAGATAAGGCCCAAAATCGAACTCCACTCGTCGTTTTTTTGTTTGCATCTCCTATTTGTCTCCGACGACCACAGTCATGACTTCTTTTTTTAAAACACCCCCTTTCTCTTAACCTCAAGTGAATATTAGAAAAGGTACGAACATTTGGCACAGTACGAGTAGGGAGCTTACGACGATATCGTTTTTTTGCCGCTGAAGCATTTCCTTTACATTCACCATAAATTAAATGTATGCCTGCATATTCCTCATTACTAAAACTATTGTAGTACTTGTAGGGTACCCTGTATAATTACTAAAGATATCCTGGTAATTATGTCACCAGTAAACTAATTACTATTTATTTATCTGAAGGATAAATAAATAAAATTGGCCATTTACGTGATCGTCAAGTTTTATTAGTTTAGGACCCAAATTTCGTTGTGTGTGTGTAATAACTCTTTTTAATTTCCCCAGATTCTTTTATATAAAGTTTAATATTACTTATTTCTGTCTGACACTATATATATTTTGTGTTTTAGGTTTTCGCGGGTATTAAATGAAGTGTTATGGTACTTCCGGGTACTCTCTCGCGTCGATGGTCGACTCCTCCAGGAGTAACGGTTGTCTGAACGACGTTTTAGTTCAGTTCGAGGAACGAGGAGCAGCGGTAGGCAGCTTTCAGTGAGAACCTGAAGATGGCAGATGGGATTCTGCCGAAACGTCGTTCAGACAGCCGTGACTCCTGAAGGAGTCGACCATCGACGCAGTAGAGTACCCGGAAGTACAATAACACTTCATATGTCCTCCAGGAGTCACGGGAGAACCTCGGCATTCTACGGCAACGATTGGACACGAGGATGCCCAACCACCAACGAGAAGTCACGTGGAGCGTGACGTTTCAGCGAGGCCACTTGTCGGGTTGGCTCAGCCGCCCGCTACGCCGCCCACAAGTAGTAGGGGACCAGTGACACGTAGCCAGTCGCGCAGGCGCGCCCTTGGCCACAGCCTATATAAGGAGCCGTACAACGCCGAGAACGTCAGTTCAGTTCGAGCAACGAGGAGCAGCAGTAGGCAGCTTTCAGCGAGAACCTGAAGATGGCAGATGAGATTCTGCCGAAACGTCGTTTAGACAACCGTGACTCTTGGAGGAGTCGACCATCGACGCGGGAGAGCATCCGGAAGTACAACAACACTTCATTTAACACCCGCGAAAACCTAAAAAACAACATAATATATATATACCTTAGAAAATTAATCACTCTGTTAATTTAAATATCTGGTAAACTTGAACACACTGTCTATTAATTGAGAGACCTAGTTAATTATATATGTTATTTATGTAGTGTTTTTATCACTCAAGGTTGCACTGTACATTTATAGTTGAAGTCTGTTTGCTATTTTGATATGACCAAAAAGGTAAAGGTGAAAGAAAAGAAATAGTTGATGGGAAAAAATAGTCAAAAAACCCATTTTATTTTATATAAATTGATGTAGCAAATAGCTGTACATGAAATCAAAAATAATCCAAATATATGAGACAATTGTCTAAATATTATAATGGGGAAATCCACGTAGCTATAGTAATGACCATACTATAATATAATGAGTGTTATGATGCAATAACAATAACTGAGTTATACAAAAGCATGCTGTGTTATTTTAATAGTAATTAGAGTTCTGGCAATGTCCTGGTAATGATAATTTTAGAATTAGAGCTGTTAGCAATCGCTAGCGCTAGGTAATAATGGTTTATAATTAAAGTTGTTAGCAATAGCTATAATTAAATTAAACTTAATGCAAAACAGGGGACAAGAATCATGTCATGTTCGTGCATCATAGAATATAAGTGATAAATGAGAATTAGAGACTCATGTATAATAGCAGAGAGTATTGAGAAAATATCCTTTAATTAACTACCCTGTTTATTGATTAAGAGTAGAGTATGAACAATAGTTTAGATAATCATATCACCAGAAGATTGCCTATGATTTTCAACCATACGAAGCCGCGAATCCGCGAAGGTAAGAAAGTGGTGTTGTATCACCCTTCAATTGAACAAGTGACCAGACGACTGCCTGAAATATTGACCATCCCACGTTCTAACGACCCCCAATTCATAACCGAGCCAGCCTATTGGCCGTTGTCAATGTTTCAAATTTTTGTCAACGCATAATACGTCGAATATTTTATTGTAAGTAAAATGGTCAACAATCAGACAACCTTGTGATTATAGTAGGAAAATATTCCCAGTGTACTTTAAATATAAAGAAAAACCTTACGTGTGATGTGGTGGACACGAAAGTCAACTATTTGTTTTATAAAAAACTGAAAAATAATTATTGATATGAAGTTTGGCTAGTCTCTGATAAAGTACTTTGTTTATTGCTCAACTCTAAATATATAACACTCGAATATAAACTTGTTATTTTGCAAACGCAAATCTCCCTAGTAAAATATTCAGAAAATGAAATTTATGAATTAAATTCGTGAATGAAATCATAACTGAGTAAATAATTGTAATGTGATCTTGTCATATTTTCTTGTTAATAATCAAAGCTAAGATTTCATTTAAAAAAATCTAATATTCTTTTAGTACCACAAATGCGCCAACGTAAACCCTTTTTAAACACCCCGTAACCAGAATGCAGATTCAATAATAAGCTGAGAATTAATCAAGTAAAAATACTTATCAAATTATGTTGGCGTTGTGCAAACTGCTAAATATCGCGTTGTGCTAAACAGTCAGATAAGGTGGTGTAGACATAGAGTGTATTTTGTGTGGAAGTACTTGGCAAAATGACCACAAAATAATACAGTGAGTACAGCGAACAATAAAGTTCTACGATGTAGATGTGGTTCAAATGCAATCTCCAAAGAGCACAGCGAACAATGAAGTTCTGCGATGTAGCTCGGGTGTGGTTACAATTTCCTCTCCCCCAGGTGAATCGCGCCAATATCCATTGGCTGGATGTCGGTCCCGATAACTGGGGCCGAGTAGGACTACTACTCTTTGCTCCTAGATTATCTCTGTAGACCTGAACCGGCCTTCGTGATAGGTGGGCCCGCTTACTTCTACCAGACCCAGCTCGCAAATGCGAGATGTGTCGTGGTATTTTCTGCGGACCTCCTCTGGTCCTGGCTGTTGAACCTCGCTTGCTGAGGTCTCTTCTGGCGCTCTTCTTGTCTTGATATTTTCTTTCTTCGCCAGCTTGTCACCCCCGGGGGTAGTTATCGGTCGAGTTTGGTTTAGGAAGTTTTGGCTGGGACTGACTGCCGGTACGTAAGACATCAATTGATATCCTACCCCGGATCGTCGGAAAGGTAAGGATGAGCTGTGTAGCTCGGGAGTGTGGAGACCTAAGTGCTTATTTTAGCACTTTCGGTCTCCACGGAGCAGGTGGGACAACGGGCGTTGGACGGTATGTTGTCCGACGCCCGCAAGGAGGTTGGGTTAGGGTTGGAAAACGTCATGTCTCTGGTAGTGGTGGTCCGTCTTGGCGTATCTGAAACAGATCAGTCTGGTCTTCTTTTTATATAGTACGTGATGTCACTATTCTACCCGGATTTACGCATCCCTTGGTCTCACGCTCGGGATTGTTTATGTTAACAAAAATTCCAATGCTGGATACGTCGTAGTTTTGGGTAGCTTTCTAGACGGAAAAATTTAACTATCCGTCTTTTATAAGGTGAAGATAGAAAACGACAGGCGATTTCACACTATGGGAAGTAACAGAGGTACTTGACGCTTATCCTGTCCAGTGTAAACAAATATTATGGCTTGGCTTATTTTAGTTGGATTCTTTCGTAAAAATGTATCGTTTATGTTACTTTAAAAGAATGTAATTTTAAAATGCATTCTTGGTAACTTTACTCTGTTCAATATTTAATCGCTAAATAAATAAAAAATGAAATGAATTAACTGCAATAACTGCTTGAATTTGGAAAAATAAATAAGAAAAAATTAAATTTGTATATGGGCTATATACAGGGTGCTTCACTATGTATTTTAAAATTTGGTTGAAAAACTACTGGTATTAGGTAATAAAGAATGATTATCTTAATATTTCAAATGCAAGAAACAACAAAATATTGTCTAATTATAATTTGACACCAGCCTACTTTTAATATTTTACACTAATATAATTGTGCTCATCGCTTTTGATTGATCATTTAGGCAGATATAATTTAATTTTTTTCTCAGAAGTGGTCGATTTTACGAATTTTTTCAAGAGATAAAAAAGTTTTTAAATGAATCATAATATTCAGTAATTTTTTTTACTGAAAAAAAAAATTGCATATTTATAAAATTTCAAGAAGGGTAGTTAATTTTACCCCTTTGTGTACACGCTAGGTGGATTAAATAATTTAGTTGGATGCCTTTTGGTGAGTAACCGAGATGTGCCAAATTTCGTATTTTTCCGATTACGTTATATAGATTAGATAGAAATTAAAAACGGTTTTTAGCACATCCCTTTAACTGGGTCTCGCTGAACAGGAAAGGGTTATTTTGAAAAATTTTATACGAAGAACCCGTAATAATTTTCGACAGGCAATCTACAGTTAAATTTTTTGCACGTTATTACGGGACACCCTGTATATTACATTAATAATATATTTTTGTGATTACATGTGCGTATATTAATATAGTCCTTTTTTTTTATACATTTATTTAACGTCGGCCTATTTCCGCTACTGAGGCCTAACACCGACGCCTGTAGACGAGCAACCCCCAACCAGGAATTTTGCCGAACCTCTTCCCTTAAGAAGAGTAGGGACCTTTTACTTGCCTAACATTTAATAGACAAGGGACCGACGGCTTTACATCCCCTCCGAAGGACGGTATATCTCTTATACAACCCTCGCCTAAGGTTGTATAGCTTCCGCGCATACACTGATATACAAGCCGCTGGGAGATGTGTGAGGCGAGGACGCGGTTTCCGTTGGAATGGTCACCCATCCAAGTACTAACTGCGCCTGTCGCTGCTTTACATCGCGTATCGAAGTATGTACATAGTAAAGACGCACCTTCGCTCGCCCCCCTAATATAGTCCTGTAATAATAAATATATCTATTGTAATCTTACTAAAAAGGTAGCTCCGTATCTAGACTGACAATGTTCAGCTTAAACTAGAAATTTTCCAAGCCAACGTGACAATTTCAAGAACCCCTACAGAGCTAGAATGACTAATAAAAAGGCAAAAACAAACTACTGCCTGAGGGTAATATTCCTAGACGACAAGCTAATCCAGGAAAATAAGACAATGCAACAAGAACAATCATAATGAAAGCGTATCATGATGAACATAAAGTCCTAGACATTTTAATAAGAAATTTTGATAATAATAAAGACCTTGTGAAAATTATTAGAAATTTAGCCAAAAAGCTATTTACACGAGCTTTTATGTTGTTGAATTCTCTCTTTAATTTATGAATTTCAGCCGAATCAGAGTACCATTTTAATCATGAGGCAATTCTTGCTCCTCTTAAGCTTGCAATATCTCCAAGATTTATTATATTTTAAAAGTGACTTTCTGTCGGCGTAACGACCGGTGAAGATGTTGAAACGAGCTTAGAGAACGCATTTATTAAAGTCGCTTCATGTTTTTCTGTACACGAGAAAGGTATACTTACCTTTTAAGGACGTTCGAATCCTATTAAATATTTCTGCTCTGAAAGTTTTCGCTTGTGTCACACATTATTATTTAGTCAATTTGTTATTTCGCTGGTGGTCAGCGGTCCCGCTGTGCAAATAAAATGGACTTTATAGGAGTTTATAACGACTCTACTGTTATAGTATACGACCGCATTTCGTAACTTTCCAGTCCTACTGTCAAAAACAGGAAGCGACCCTCATCGTCTGCATACGATAATAATGAAGTATCCATTGATGGCTCAAAAAGAAACGGTCAGTTTCCTGGAAATTTCAGGAGCTCTCGTTAACGCTCGGTTGAGTTGCTGCTCGAGATTTTCATATAATTGCAAAGTTATATTTTATTTCAAAGAAAATGTCTGAAGCCTATGTCTGCGAGAATTGTGCATTTAATCATAATTCTTAATGATAACAATCACATTATTTATTTAGCGAATAGCCTATTAGAAACAAACACACATTTGTATATCATATTAATAATAATAATAACTTTATTTTCATGCGACATGTTGTACATGCATTAAAAAATTTCAAAAAAGAAATAACAATACAATCTATATATTAAAAAGTATGAACACAGCATTATATTTATAGGGTAAATATTAAAATACAACGAGAATACGGCGCAAAGCTTTTGCACGAACATAAATATTACGTTAAATAATAAGATAACTTTATTCCGACATTTTAGTGTGAGAATTGAAGTACTCGTCTACAGAATAAAACGAATTTTTTATAAGACATTTTTTAATAACTTTTTAATCTTATTTGAATTGTTTATTTGCTACACTTTGTATGGCAAATGATTATATATTTAAAGGCATTATTGTCGGTCCATTTGCTGAAAGTGATAAGTGATGATTTGACAATAGAAGGCTATCTTTTACACGAAAATTATAATTTATTTTCCTATCAGAGAAGCCTGATAAAAAAATCGTTTTTTCGCAAAAAACTCGGAAAGTATCAATTTCACTGTAAAATATGTACACATGAAAATTATAGGTAATAAAAATCCACAGAATTTCATTTCTTTTTAATTTCGTACGACCTATTGGGACTATCCACTTTAAGACAAAAAATTTTGTCTCTATTTTCATTAATCGATTTGTTATTTAGTTTTATAAGGAGGCTCCCAACTAACAAAGTTGTTCTATACGTTTAAAATAATAGGATAATTTTATTTTATTACTATTGCATTACTGTTCTGCAAAAGCTATTTGGTTTTATTAAAACTGCCAAGGTGATTATTTAGTCTTCACAATTAAATTATCATATAAATAAGTGCTATGAATGTTCTTACAGCTAGATTATAAAATATTTTGAAGAATTTGATTTTCGCTGTTTTATAAACGTTTTTACAGCAATTATTATAAGATGTTTTAGCTCACGGCACAAAATTGATTTATAATAATGACCCCTAGCACTTATTGGCTAATTGACGAATGCCTATAAAACTATTCTGTAAAAGTTTAGCTAAGCAATAATAAAACAATTTTATTAGGATTCTTCATAACACATATTATTTCAGGGAACATATTGTATTCTGCTGTAACTGCTAAACAATTGTTATATAAAGGAAGCACGCATTGCTGTCATAAAACACTTATAAAATAATTGATAAACTAAACATTGTATTTAAAGACTACAAAATGTTCGTTACCATTTTTATGGGGTAGGTGTTTATGCGCCCATCAACAGATGTCTCACATCTAACGTTAAAACTACACATGTAGGTACACAACATTACATACCTGGATTGAAGACAAACACATAATTGTTATATTTAGTTCCACTGTTAAGAAACAAGTGAATAAAAGATCCCTGAGATACAAATTTTCCGTTTATTTAGCTCGACTAAGAAGCGCTTCAGAATGTATTGCTCTATAAGTATTGCAAATAGAGTTTTTGTAAAACATTAAAACATGTTGCTGCATATATGTTTTATAAGATGTTCTTTCGGAGCAACTATATTTTTTTAAACTTCCATAAGCACTGCCTCGGAGACTGTCAGTTTATTGATATATAACAGTTCTTCGAAAAATACCTTTGTCTATAAGTGTTTTTATATTTATAAATATGCTTTATTAGATGGACGCCATAATGTTATTATGTTCGAACTATTTGTATAGCGGCCATTTTGGAGTTTAAAATAAAAATAGTTCAAAAATAAAAATTATTGTGATATAAGCATTTTAGCAATAATTGCTTCGCCCTGTATAATCCCTGTCCGTTTCTTTCGCTGTCTTCCGATTGGTAATTTAGCTAGCACTTTAGTTTTTTTGATATATTATTGATGGCAGGTTCAATAACTACACCTTGTATATTAAGTGTGAATGATTTGAATATACTTAGTTGGATTCCAACGTTAAATTTGAATGAAATCTGATTCACTTGTCAGGTGATTTCTCAACACCCTGTATATACTTCTTAAAGGATATTACTTTTTGAATGTAAGATTTAGCACTTTGGTTTAAATTAATAAATTGTAATTAACATGTTCAGATGTTTTGGAATACCCTGTATGTATTCCTTTTAAATTAAAACACTTTGTTTTAAAACGAATTAATAAATTTTATTATTAGAACGTAACAACGATTTAAGTATTTCAAATCAAGTTAAATGATTATTCTTTTAATACAGTTACTATAGTAGGTAACTTTTCGACAACGAGTAAATTCCGGCTTGGGATATTTAATTCGAGTTAGGAGTTATTTTAAAATGTCAAAAATTCACTTGAGATTAGGTGCGCGGTGGCAGATTAGATTAAATTAGAAAAGTCTTTTTTACTTGTTGCAGGCCAAGAAAATAGCGCGGGCACTGGATTTAAGTATCACGAGTTACACCGAAAACTGACTAGATGCGGAACACTAACTTCGGATACTGTCACTGACTTGTCTAAAGCGTGTCGAGCTCGGCCTTTTATACTATTCGCTATCGTGTCCCTTGTCGTGCCCCGTGAGTCTCGCATGATCGTCTTTACACCCATTTTATTCTAGAAAGTTGGCCCCGGACATTCCGTGCGGGCGAGGGTTGCGTAATATTGCACCATCCTTGCAAAAAGTTAAAATTTGAAAATGAAAATTACACGATTATTTAGGCAATAGAATGTGAAATTGTTTGTTGATTGAACGAAACTCGAATCGGTTTTGGTTTAGGAGATACTGAATAAAAAATAAGTTGAATATATTGACTCGTCCTCGTAGTACTGTTATTTACGCACGCACGTAAATATGAACTTTGGTTATCTCGCGTGTCGATGCTTGGAGGGGGTAAATATGGAGTTGAAGTGAAATTAAAGTGTACTGATGCGTTGGAACGAGAACAAGTTGTGACATTAATTTGGAAATATTGACTGTGATGACATAGATAAAATAGTTAGGGCGCGAATTCGAGTGAAGGTTAAAATTAAATGGAAAATAATTTATAGAAAGTATACGAACTTGAACTTTATACCGGAGGTACGAAAAGTGAGTTGGGTGTCATTTGAAAAATTTATTTCGTAAAATTGACAAATGGAAATTGAATATTGTAACGTATTTTTCGATTTTTTCGTTAATTCTTTCAGATTTTTTGCGACATGAGCGCAGCATTTGCTTGAAATGAAAATGAAAGATAATTTTTTATTAGTGTTTGTCTTTTCAGACTAAAAGATTGAATTTTTTGACTATTTTTGACCTTTTTTGTTTTGCATTTATTTATAGGGAATGGAATGTACTATAACACTGCATCAGTTACCGTTCATGAACTGTTTGAGAACCTCTGGCATTTCTGACCCATCCAATGCATATTAGTTTAGACGGCGAAACGACCTTTGGACCCGCCAAGTTAAAGTTTATAAGATTTTACTGTATTTTTTAAGATCGATAGAGCCTTTTCTTATTAGTATGCTACGTTTGCACTAAAAGAAATACCTAAATAGATGTGTGTTCTTTACTTATTCATCCCATCAGATACCAGCAATAATAAAGACTGTAAGTGCGCAACATATACGAAATAATCTTTTTGAGGGCAAATACAAAGAGAATCTAAAATTGAGCCGTCTCATCCGTTCTGCTAAAAAACACTTCATTTTATTCGTAATTTCTTTCCAGCCTCGAAGGATTCGAGATCCTGTATAAAATAAAACCAGAAAACCAATAAACCTTTAAGATAGGTCTGTTCTTTATAATCCTGTGAGTGTGATAGAGATTTAACTCCGCCATAAAAGATCCGATATATATCACACGCTTTTGAAGCAAATTCACGCGCTGCCAGCTCGGAGATCACATCAATCCCGAGATTAAAATAAAAATGTCCGTTTCCCAAGTCCACCCTGTTTGCTTTCAATAATCTAATACTTTGATACATTGGCTGGCATCGTCCTGTGAAAATTCCTTTATGCCCACACGTTATCCTTTCAGATCATGAAGAGGGCAACCCAGATGTGTGGAAATGTCTATTTATATTTACACATGAAAGCAAATATTTCGCCGCTGGTTAGAGATACAGGTTTCATAAAGGTTACTTCGTTGATTTAAATCGAAAACTGGTTGAGGATTTTATGAAAATAACTTATTCATTATATGAAATTTTCATAAAGAAAAGTTGAATGTTTGGTGAAACTTTGTTCTTTACGTTATAGAACTACTAAAGTGACCTATAATCACTTTGTTATATTATACAGGGTGGACCATAATAATAGGCCATAGTTAGTCTAACCACTAAGTACTTCACACACCTTTTAATCGGTATTTGGCTGCTCCTGATCAAAATTGGTGTTAAAAACCCTGTTCTTCATGAGGCGGCGCGTGAAGACTATCGCTTCTGACTGTTCAGCATTTATCCGAATCTTCCAGCAGTCTTAGTACTCCGTGGGGTGGAATAGTGAAAGTAGAACACAATGAGCTAGTTTTCGGCCAAATATTCTTGCATCCTAGCCACTATTATCCCCAGATTTAAATCCAGCTGGTTTTCTCTGGAGCCACATGAAATGACTTGTATATTTTTAAGCTGTTTTTAAGTTTCTTAAAATTGTGTTAAATAATTGAGGAATTCTAACAAAAAAGGAATCGGACTTATACTTATAATTTTTCTAAATCATCTGTTTGTCATAGCTTCGCTAGTACACCCTGTATAAGTCGGTAAAAAATACACCTCGCATGAAACTAATTACTGTATTTAGTTAACTTTTTCATTACCCAAAAGCTAATTTAAATTGCAGAATTAAAACGGATATTCCCTTAATGAAGGTGTCATTTTCATACAGCAAGTGTTTTGTTTGATTTTCCTATAATACAGAGAATTTTCATTGCTGCAGGATTAGAATCTGTTTCGGGATTAATTTATTTATGTTTCACATTTGCCTATCACGACAGGCTAGTCCTTTTGACACGCGAACTTTTAGTAGCGGTGCTTTAATCGAAATTGTTCATCAGACGAAATTTTAACTGCGCTCATCGCGTATCTACGCAAGCGTTATTTCATTTCGCGATATTAAACTTTTGGTTTTTATTAGTTTGTGAAAAAGTGAGTGCTCGTGTTTGAAGAAGCCTCGAGCTTTTTGATGAAACACTGCGCCGCTTTCTATCCCATGATGATTGCAGCAGATAAATAGTATTGCCTTGTCACAAAGTGAAATATTTACAAAATAAAAGAAATTTCCTCGAGGAATCTATAAGGTTTATTAACTTTTAATATGACGGATGACGGGGCGAGTCGGCTCAGATAGCAAAATATATATTTTCGTTGATTAAAATATTGTCTATTGCTATTGCTATTTTGTTAGATATACACATACACAATGTACTCTTCGCTAATGTATCTATGCAAGTTTTTGTGTAATTGTTGAAGATTCCATAGGATACTCTTGAGATCAGCTGTATTAAGTTAGCACCACCACTTTAAAATCGTTCGTCCCATTAATTGTAGATTTTTTGTTGCGAATTTGCTGCGGTGAAAAACATTTGTTAGCTCTTTATTAAAAAAAAATAACTCATGGTAATGCTAACTTCACAGTAAAGATAGCAATACCACTCACAGAAATCGCTTTAAAAAGTGCACGAACATTTTCTTATCGTAAAAATAATTTGTTGCGAATTTGTTGTGGTGAGAAAACATTAGTAGCTCTTTACTTGTTAAAAATAACCTACGGTAATGCTAATTTCACTTCAAGACTAATAAAATATAATTAATTAAAAAACTGCCTCTTCTAATAACTTCTGGTGATACGAACTTGATAATCAAGATAGCTTAAAACTCATGAAAATCGCTTTTAATCATAATTATTAAATAAAGAACAATGAAAAGAATTCCTCCAATAGTTTTCAAAAAGAGATCGGAAAAAATGGATCGCTTTAAAAAAGGGAGCAATCACAATTGAACGATTCTGGGTGCATCGTATACAGAAATGAAACACAATATTTGCAACAGCCCCAGCAGTAAGGAAGGTTTGTAGATAGCAAGTTTCAAAAGATTTTGAGAATAAAACGTGGATTACCATAATTTATATTGAAAAGTAGTAGCAGTTTACTCATAAAAACAGGCATTCCATTTTAATGCACAAGCATTTTACCCAAAAATGTTTTCTAAGAAACGAAAAAGCACAAATCGCAAATTACCAGAATTTTAAGATTGTCTTAAAAACTGGGAGAGTGCTCGAAAATCTATTATTATGTTGAAATTATTTTAGAGAAAACCTTATTTGCAACAAATTGTTTCTCGCTGCAACTAATTTGTATGTGACACTCAACAAAGTCTGGAACTGAAAACATGGAAAAATGCGTTTTCAACGGTTTTTGCAGGTAGTAGTGCCAGGTTGCGCTGGAAATTCAAAGTTCCATTGAATTTTGCGAATACTTTTTTAGCAACAAATTAGGTTTCGGTGCAACAAATTCGTACACGACACGCAAAACATTCTGGAAGTGG
The DNA here is from genome assembly GCA_963675555.1 of Leptura quadrifasciata. Classification (NCBI taxonomy): domain Eukaryota; kingdom Metazoa; phylum Arthropoda; class Insecta; order Coleoptera; family Cerambycidae; genus Leptura; species Leptura quadrifasciata. The sequence continues at coordinate 148,170,523 of OY776675.1, forward strand.
AAGACTCATATGCAACGGTTCTTGCAGAATGTAGTGTCAAGATGCGCTGGAAGCTAATCGTTTTATCAATTTTTGCGAAATAAGTTGCGGCGTAATGTAGTTTTCTGTTAAGTAGTGCCATAATACAGAATTTCAGTCGCCATTTATTAACTAAGAATTATTATAATTGGTTTACATTTCAGTAGAAAACCAACAGTTTATGTAGATCGTCATCATCATCGTTGGACTATGAATGTATGTACATCTGCAATATTGATGTAGTTTACTTCGAAAACGGGGCGAAATGGGGCCTAATCTCAATCTGCAAACTAATAACGCTAGGTTTATCTAAATGTATTATTGCTTTACGGTACTTTTACAAGCCTTTCGCGTGAGCTTCTCGATAACAATGTAGCGAGATGATGATTGTGAAAAATAATAAGTAAACAGAAAAGAATAGTCTGATTAAAAGACGTCACACAATAATCATAATCGTTATTCTGCACACGCGAAGGCCATTGGAGAGACTGCAATTATATACTGTAATAAGAAGTATGCATTTTGGAAAACATCCAAATCAGTTACATAAGTCTGTTTGAATGCAGCGACACTTGTAATTGCTGCTAAGTCTCGAGATACAAATTTATAATTTAGAAGGTAATATAACACGCTATGTAAGATATGAAAACAAAAATATAAAATGCAAACAATAAATATGAGTCTGAGTTGACGAATATTTATGACTAGTAAAATAAACAACGTAATAACATTTTTATTTTTTCAATACTCGCCCGGTGTTCTGACATCCTACCACTGTACTGAAGAAATTATTGTGGCAAATTATTGTGGCATTCTGTCTGTTATACTTCATAGACTGCCCCGTCCGTCCTTAAATTGCCGAGAAAGTAAAGAGAACTAACTATTAAACCTAACAAACGCGAGTCAACATGTTGGTCGTCAAATAGAAACATGGCACCGATCTCGGAACAATGGATATTAGAATATTTTGAAGAAAAGACTTCGGTTAGATTTCGCCCTAGATATTGTATAATATAATACAATATAAAGAAAAAATACTATTAAAATCTAAAATGAGTATTATACGAGCTGCTCTTCAACTCAATGCAAGTAGATGGAAAATATGATCAATTTGAAGAGGTCAATTACAAAGGTTAGCTTAGGCAGGTACAATATTTGTGCAAATATTTAACACCAACGAATATTCATAAATATGAAATATATTATAAATCGTATTTGGAAGGGCGAACCATGGTCATTAAAGTTAAGGGACTACATCAGCACTACATGGCGTTAAACTTGGGGTTCCACAGGGATCAGTCCTGACACCAGTGCTGTGTCTACTATTTACTAATGATCGGTCAGAAAATATCATTAGTAGTATCCTCACAATGTACGCGGATGATATCACAATAACTGTATCCTCAGTTAACTATCTAGCAATATTCTAAAGGTTTATGGCCATCACGTTCAACAAGAGCCTTGTGCGAGGGTGGCTTACTCTACTTATTTGCGATCAATGCAATGTAAGTACTGTTAGGGTACGCTACAGGGGGTTCTTGTACGGAGACTGTTTATTTCCTTCCACTATGGGTCATTTTATTCCAATTATACGGATTACGATACGACATTAGATTTGCTTTGATGGCCGTTACATACACTCTTTACTCTCTAAGATTAAATGCATTTTGCTAGAGTTGGTTATGTATTTATGACACTCTAAAATTGAATGAATTTTCCTACAGCTGGTTGTGTATTTCAAACACTCTACGATTTCTCTTCGACAGTGACAGTGGCTGCCACCGTAAATTTGGTACACGCTATTGTGCTTTTCAAATCAGGGGAATTATCCTCGCACCAGTCGTAAGGTTTTACGTTGGTTCATACCGCCACGTGGCATGTAATTACGAATGCCATGAAGCCATAAATTGGTTTTTTATGAGCATGCTTCGAGGAGCATTGAACGTACCTTAGGAGTACTATTTTATTCCCTCCGAGTTTGACGATTTGTCACCAACATCTAAATATATGTATCAAACTGATTTCTGTCTTTTCTTTCAACTTACCTTCCTGATAATAAACTAAATATATGATAATGGGTTAACTTACTATACGCCAAAACAAACCTTACACATAAATCCCCAGTTCAATCCAGAATAATAGAACAACTAAATAACATAAATAAGTAATGAGGTTTCTCAATTCATAAACAGTGTGTTCCAACTTACAAGTTACTTAAATTTACAGTGATTAATTTTCTAAGGTAAATAGTATCAGATAGAAACAAGTAATACCAAACTTTGCATAAAAGAACCTAGGGTAAATATAAAGGATTACTACCTACACAACGTAATTGGATCCTGACTTCGTAAAACTAGACGATCATGTAAATGGCCAATTTGTTTATTTATCTGTGGTGTTATTATCTTGATATAAAGTTGAGATAAATAATTACTGGGTGAGATGAAATGTATTCTTGATTTTTTCCCAATTAAGAAATTTTGTTAGTAAATAATTGGGGGAGGGGGGGGGGGGGGTAGAGGCGTTTCACTGGTGCCGTGACCAGGATTTTGTAATTAAGTAATATACTGGGGGGTGGGATCGAAACAGAACAAATAAAAGAAAACAAAAAACATGCATGCAACCGTCTACTCGGAATAAAATACGTCATATTCACAATACACAACTCAAATTGACCTGAATGTGTTCTTTAGCTTAAGTACAAATGAAAATCATATCAATATATAGCTACATATAAGTAGATCTTCAATTAATGCCCTGACAATCAACTTATGGTGGCTATTGTTGTATTTTACTTTGATTCTTGTTATTGTTTTAATACTATTATTATTATTTCTCTGTCTTTCTTTTTATACATATTTATAGTTTTGTGTGACTTTTCATACCTGTATCTTTCTTATACGGCTTACATGAATAAAAATATTATTATCATTATTATCATTAGCATAAAATGTCAGGCTGGAATTTTATTATAATACTAACGTAATCAAAAAGATTATGTAGAATAACAAGTCAAACACTTTACAAATAAATAATAAAAAACATTCGTTATTTATATTTTGTAACAAAAACAGTTTTTGCTGGAATTATATCCAACCGTAAGTCATTTTTTTGTTGAGAAATGATAAATCAATAACGGGGATTTGATGTTCGCAGATGACTCTTTTATGTTTCCTCTATTAGAGAAAATATTTCTTGCCGATGAAGATAAGAATAAGAAACGAAACAGACTTATTGAAAAGTCTCATAAGAGAAAATCCATTTCATAATAATTTTCCTGTGATGTTGAGTAAATTTCACCTCTGGAAATATTGAGTGTTATCCAGGCCGTAATAAGACGGGGATTGAATCCGGATATAGAAATACTGACAATCGGAAATTCCGCTGTCGTCAATGGAGGCACGCGCTTTGCGACTAGAGACGAGAGATTAATTGAAAGATATAACACACGGTATTTCTGTATCGGCAATCAATATCGCTGATTAACTAAACCGACAGAACGGATTGCCAGCTATAATATAGCTTTTTATGTTTCGAACAAAAAACGTCTCGCTAAGGAACTTATTAAATTTATAATTGCTTTATGATTTCTATTTTATTTAACTGAAGCTCTTGACTGTGTGTCACATAAAATCTTAATTGAAAAGTTAGTTTTTATAAATTTAGTGTCAGCAGTATAGACCTTATTAAATCTCCCTCTTCAGTTTGTGTCTACGTAGTAATAAATCGGAGCCACGCGTTCTTAAGGAGGGTGTCCCTCAAGGTTCGGTACTGGAGCCATTACTTGTGGGCGGATTAACATCTAAAGTGTCACTGTACCTACTATTATTTTATCTAAATCTTTTAAATGTACTTTTCTTACTCTATTTATTTTACAATCACTTTTATTTTAATGTTTTATCTCTTTTTACCTTATGACATTTGAACAATGAATCATTTTATCTAACTTTCCTCAACAAAAAGAGCAATATGCAATCCATAACTAACAATAAATTATATGAACACAGCAGACCGCTGGCGCTTACTGTGGTAGAACAACATTTGTCTAGCCACAGACTAGAGTAAACCTGATATCTGTCTAATGGTTTATTTTATTTATTTTAATTTTATTATACACTACCCAACAGAACATGTTCCAATTACAGGGTAGGAGAAATACACTATGGACAAAAATACTTGATATTACAAAATACACAATACTGCAAAATGTTCAAGGAGTATAATGTACATATAGATTATGAAATACCTAGCATATTAAAAGCACATATAATGAATTAAATTAATTGTTATAGTAAGCAGTTCTTATATCTACAACATTACAATTAAAAAGATTTATATTATCCTGAGAATCATGCCAGTGGCACATAACATACACCGGTGAGAATTTTAATAGATTTGTTCTTGGTGTGGGTAAGTAAAAAAGATTAGTTAGTCGTGTTTGCACCAATGACATATGAACAAGCGCACTGACTTTTGCCAGGAGTTCGGGACGTCTTAGTTTATTATTGACAAGTTTATGTAAACACATAACAGAGTGAAGAGACCGCCTTCTGACTAGTTCATCAGCATTGAACCTCTCTAGCAGTTTGTCATGTGGAAACCCTATTGGTGGATAGGCTTTGTCGTCCATGAATTTTTAAAATCGTCTATGAATTTGTTCGATAGCTTTATTAGGTACACTCTAATTAGGATTCCATACGACAGAGCCGTACTCATGCATAGAACGCACAAAAGACGTAAATAGAATTTTTAATGTGTCGATGTTGTTAAGTTCACCGGAGTTTCTAATGATAAAGGGTTTTGTAAGCTGATGATACAATCATATTGATGTGCTCGTTAAAGGTCAGCTTACTATCAAAGGTAATGCCTAGATCTTTAAATACCTCTGGTTTGTTTACATGTACCTGATCTATAGCGTATTCATAGTGCACAGGATTCATTTTTCTAATATAAATGACAAGAAGTTTGAGGTGCACCAGTCGTTTATTAGATCCAAGTCAACTTGCAGTACCAGTCAGATTCATCCTTGATAGCTAGATACAGTTTTAGGTCATCCGCATATAATAGATAATAGCAGTTCAGACAAGTACGATGTCATTTATAAATAAAATAAAGAATAAGGACCCAACACTGAGCCTTGTAATACTCCAGAAGAATAAACAATACTTTCAGATTTATACCCACGATATTGAACATATTGATTTCTACATTTTAAATAGGAGGGGCAGAATAGAACTAAGTCTCGGTTAAAGCCAAAAGCTTTCTCAGTAAAATACAGTGGTCCCTATATAAATATTTATAAATGTTTCTTAGCGCCCTCCAGGTCACTTGAATGATTCTCTTAAATCTAGGAGATCTAGATTTGTGTGAGTAAAGAGACGGGGTCCTACAGTTTATAGTGGGATCCGAGCCACGTATTTATCTTAGTCCTTCTCTTGTTCTGATATTAGTGATTTTTCAATAATTCAATTATTTTGCTTTGCTTTCTTACCGTAGGTACTTACTATTGATTTATTTGATTTTAGGTTAAGTTTAATTTAGGAAGTTTAAGTGACCTCGCTCTCTAAAATAACTCTATAATTTTTACAGGTTTATTTTGTGTGTTGGGATTCTTAATAAAGTTAATTAAGCATTATTATTGTATTTCTCACCATACCAAAAGTAAATTAAAGCAATGAAATCGCTATAATCAAAGAAATTCTTACAATTACTCTACTATTATGGCTCTGCGAATCCTGACCTTTTCTATGTTTGAAACGTGTCAGGTTTATGTCCACATTATTGTTGTTATATAACGTTATCAGCCAGACAGACATGCAGGGACGTTATGTAAACGTTGCACTTGACGTACGTGTTCGACAAAGTTAATTCATTTAATTGTCCAACCCGACTGTAGTACAGGCAGTACATAACCATGGAGACTGTGCTCCAGAGTCTCGAGCCGGCTTTATCGAGTGCAACAGTCAAGAGTATTCGAAAACTATACCCGTGTTGATTTTATGTGATAGGAGTGTGTGCCTACACGGCCGCCGATTCTCAATGACAGGACAGGTAATTGGCAATCCGCAATCCTAAATCGATTAGTTCGTCTGAAGCTGTAATCGATTCGCGTCACTCAGATACGCTCCTACAACTTGCAGGACCATCAGTAATAACCGCACTAAATTTACTTTCACACGAGTAACTTTGGCTTGTGGCAGGACACGCTATGCAGATGAAGTAGGGGTGTGTTCATATCTGGCTCATCAATTGCTAATTATATATCGACGCCTGCTAAGAATTTATCAAACGATATTCGAATTAGCTATAGTTCTCTGATAGTTCAGCATAATATAGTGGTTATAGAAATATTATTACAGCGGGTTGCTCCAAAAGCTGTAGTTATTTTATTGCTCGTCTTGAATGCGGTCTCTTGCTTCTGCAATTCTACTGTGTTGTTAAAAAGACCAATCTACTAAACTACAGTTTCGTACCTTCGTTAACAGTCGAAGTATATTGTATTTTGCATCATTCCTTTTGTTAAAAAGTTCTAATGCAACATTATCTACAAACAAAGTTCATTTCCATATTCATCTTTTTTTAGTATTCCTAATAAGAGACAACCCAGGGCTGGTAAAGATTCATAGTATTTGTACCTTATTTTGAGGTAGCAACAAAAGGTAACGTAATCGGTAAATGAATTTTTTAGGCGTCACCGGTTTTTATTTATAATGCGTACGGTCGTGAGCAAAAAAAAGGACGTCTTATAACGGCATTTTGCTAAAATCTAGTTGTGTAAACCTAACTTTAATTTTGTAACATTGTCAGTTAGTTGTCATAATTTATTGCAAGTGTGCAAAAACTAATATGCCTCATATAAGCGATTTAGTTAAAACTGGAGTTATTGCTAAAGCAGAAGATGGATGGTCAATGAGATAAATTGCACTGCGTTATAATATTGACAAAAATTCTGTGTGTAACATTTTAAGAAAGTGGAGAATAAACGGTACGATTAGTAGAAATCCTGGATCAGGGCGACGAAGGATATCAACTTAACAACAAGATTTGAAATTGGTAGAATGCTTTAGTAGAAAATCCATTTTACTCAGTTATTCAGGCTGCCGAAGAAACGAATTTTCCTGGATCGAGTAGTACTGGTCGCCAGCGATTAAGAGAGTCGGAGCTACGCTGTCATGCAGCAGCACAGAAATACATACTTAAAGCTGAACATAAAGAATCTCGACTAGGATTTGGGCTTGAATTTTTAGCGCATGATGTAAATTTTTGGAACAATGTAATCTTTACAGACGAAAAAACTTAGTCAACACACAGCGGTCGTATTCGTGTTTACCGCCCTCCAAATACTCGATTCGATGAGAAATATATACATATCTAACAATTATAAAAGTGGTAGATTTTCCGTCAATACGTGGGCTTGGATATGGGCACGTGGTTCTGGTGTTTTGTGGCATATTGAGGAACGATTTAATAGTGAAACGTATATTAGGATTTTAGACAATATTATGCTCCCATCTGTGTCACAATTATTTCTTAATAATGAGTTCATATTTCAACAAGACAATTGTTCCGTTCATACTGCTCATACCGTAACTAACTGGTTTCAAGATAACAACATCAATGTTCTTAACTGGCCCAGTCATAGTCCAGACCTTAACCCTGTGGAAAAAGCATGGGGACTACTCGTAAGAAGTAATCAAAAACGAAATGTGAGACCACGGAATGCCGAAGAATTACTGGAAATAGTAAATAATGTATGGGAAAATATTATTACTAATGATTATTGTATAAGGTTATTTAATTATATGCCAAACAGACTTATAGAAGTTATAAATAGAAATGGTGCAATAACGAAATATTAATAGTTAGTTTCTTGTAGGATATCCTTTGTCCTTTGATCCAGGATTTCTTCTAATCGTACCCGTTTATTCTCCACTTTCTTAAAATGTTACACACCAAAATTTTGTTAATGTTATAACGCAGTGCAATTTGTCTCGTTAACCATCCATCATTTACTAAAGCAATAACTACAGCATTAAAATAAAAAATAAATTAAAAGTGATATCTGTTTTATTTCGGCTACTCATTACATATTCAATTAGAGACTGATTTACATTAGAATTATTTTTTTCTGCTCACGATAGTACGACCATACTTTCTCGCTGTTATTGTCGAAAACACCCCTAAGAGAAGAATCCGATAGCTTTCAATATTATTTCTACAAATTTGAAAATATGGATGGACATTATATTGACGAAATTGAGAAATCCATTGTTGCACAATGACACATTTATGAAGTGCAAAACTGGTGGTATTATGTTGTCAGATATACTTTTGAATATGTGAACTACAATGCCATGAAAACCAGATGATTATGTATGATATTTATTTACTGATTCTCTTTCGCGCACAGGACAAAAAAATATTGATCTGTATTCCGATAGCGTGCAGGGCGGAGATAAGTTATATCCGAAATGTTAATTTTTTTATACTGTCAGGTGTAATGCCGGAAAAATATGATGCAAAGGAATTGAAAACTTAATTTTCATCTGAAATGAACTTGTTTTGGATGTTTAGTTAATTCAAAACGACGACCGTCAACCCTTATCCATCATAATTTATTATTAATTATATAGGTACCATGTTTCTTTGGATTCATCTTCTGCATTTATTATTTTGCTGTTATAATACTCGAGTTTGACAACTTTTGCATTCATTGCGAAACAATTTTTTTAGAACAATTAGAATATTTCATTTCATTTTGTAAACCATATTACCTCTTAAAGTAATGCATTTATTATCCACCGTTTATGGTTTTAGCAAGAGGGTCATTTTTATAAGAGGGTCGTTTTTACAAGAGGGTCGTTTGTGCAAGAGGGCCGTTTGTACAAGAGGGTCGTTTGTACAAGAGGGTCGTTTGTACAAGAGGGTCGTTTGTACAAGAGGGTCGTTTGTACAAGAGGGTCGTTTTTGTTGTTTTAATGGATATGCAACGCTAAAACACCATATAACGTTATCAGAAAAAAAACTGAATACATCATTTCAGTTTAGGTCTATCACTGAATTCGTCAATATTTTATTTTTGAATACCCCTTTTAGCCCAGTTGTCAGAGACTAATTTTGATGAAAAATTAGAATTAACTGTTACCTCGCTAATTTTTTCATGAAAGGCTAGTTTTTTGCTAGTAGAAAATGACTCAAAAAAATTTATCTAAATTTATCCCCGCGAACTCTTGTAAACAATCTTTTGAAAAGGAAAAATTCAGTTCAGTTGAATTCATTTCTTTAAAATGCTGCCTTTTTTCGTTTTAATTTTTTTATTATGTAGCGGCAGTCGAGAAATGCTTCATTTCCCTGTGCGACATGCTTGAAATATTGATCCGAATTAGCGAACTGTAATAATTTCTCTTCTCATGCTAAGGGAAAAATTTATTTAAAAAAACCTCTATACTATTCTTTTGTAAAACTTCCCGCTCTTTCAAGTGGTGCTATCCGTTTTTTTTTTCATTATTTTTCGAGATATTAGCAAAAAACTGAATTTATCCGTTTCAGAGAGTTGTTTATAACGGTTCGCGGAGGTAAATTTTGGTAAACTTTTTTGAGTCAAAAAATTAGCGAGGTAACAGCTAATTCCGACTTAAAACCCCTGGCAACTGGGATTTATCTTTAGAATTTGTGAGAGGCTTTTATCATTTATAAGTTGAAGGAAAGTAATTGGGCGAAGCATTAGGCATTAAACACTCCAGGTGATAAATTTGTCGCCATGAAATTGAGACATGTAGAACTTGCCTAACCTGTCATATTTGTAAAAATACACATTGTTTTTGTGGAAGATAAAATTAAACCCGAATGGCATCAATACCATTTCTAATAAAAATCAATATTTTCCATTTTACAATTCAACAGAGAACTACTATCTGCTATAGAAAAAATAAAATAGTTACCGATTCTCAACATAGATTCAGATCAATAAATCAATGGAGAGCCGCCATCTGTATATTTCCACCAAATTTATGAGCTGGATGAGGGCAAATGAGATTCTGCGGTTAGAAGTATTCCATCCAAGAAATTAGAAACAATCGGTATACCCAGATATATGCTAAGCTTTATTAGCTCCTACATGGAATATAGAAAACTAGTTGTAAAGTGGATATCTACTGTTATAATATATGATTTGCAGGAAACAACTACTCAGCGGCCCCGACCTGCATTGAATTACACCTTGCAAATCATTAAAGAATGGTAACCAATATCATTTGTCAAATCCCTGACCAGACATAGACCGGTTTCGAACTTATTAGTTCTCATCAGTATGCCATAGGTCATGGAGCAGACAAATGATAGTGGCCAACCTGCTAGTTTTATACAAACTATAGTAAATTGAGTAGTGGTGAGAGGTAAGTGAAACCTCTCAAATGGCCAATTGCTACTATACACCATAGATGTCTCTATGGGCGTATAGCGACTTGCGATTCTGCAAGTACCTGAGAGCGGCGACCTTTCAGTCCTAGGTGGACTTAACCTACTGTTATAATATATGATTTGCAGGAAACAACTACTCAGCGGGCAAATACCCCGACCTGCATTGAATTACACCTTACAAATCATTAAAGAATGGTAACCAATATCATTTGTCAACTCCCTGACCAGACATAGACCGGTTTCGAACTTATTAGTTCTCATCAGTATGCCATAGGTCATGGAGCAGACAAATGATAGTAGCCAACCTGCTAGTTTTATACAAACTATAGTAAATTGAGTAGTGGTGAGAGGTAAGTGAAACCTCTCAAATGGCCAATTGCTACTATACACCATAGATGTCTCTATGGGCGTATAGCGACTTGCGATTCTGCGATATCTACCATGTTTAGATGTTCCCCAAGACTTTATATTAGGGCACCTATTATTCTTGATTTACATTAACGATTTACCTAACTATATTCAACATGGCGTTACCACGATGTATGCTGATGAATGTATACAAAATGTTTAAAATAAATCTTTATTAATCGCCTTTCAGGTCACCTGAGCGACCATTTTAAGTCTAGCAGGCGTAGGTTTGCCTGAGTAAAGGAGACGGTGCCCTACAGAATAATTTATATTTGAAAATTACTTCGCAGTAGGTGGAGCTCAAACCCACCTCATTAGTTATGCATAGAAAGAAAGCTAGACGTGCCAACTGACTGAGCTATCATCCCCTTATATGACAGAGTTTCGATATCAGCGGTCACCCAGGAGGAGTTATATCACAAAATTTATGTTACATTAGACATAAATACCATTGTTTTATAAGCAGCAAAAATGATTTTTTTCTTCAAACGTCAGAAAATGATGATATTTCTTACTCATTTCATGGCATTAAGTTTGACATTTCAGACGGCTGTGCGTTGCCATGAGGAACAAAAGGAAAAGTATTTTTTCTTCCGCTCGAGAGGACTTTTACTTCCGTTGCTAATGGCAACACACAGCTAAATTTTAGGAGTAAAAGCCACTTTTACTCCTAATAAAACAATATACTATTTTCTTCAAACGTTAGAAAATCATGATATTTCTTCATGACATTAAAATTTGGCATTTCAGACATTAAAATTTGGCATTTCAGAGAGCTGAGTTGCCGTTAGCAACAGGAAGTAAAATTACTTTTTCTTCCGCTCGGGCGGACTTTTACTTCCGTTGCTAATGGAAAGGTACATTAGGTACAAGGTTATTTTTTTATAGCTAATCGACGTTTGAAGAAAAAATAACATGTCTTATTCGGGGTAAAGGCAACTTTTACTCCTAATAAAATAATATACTATTTTTTCAAACGTTAAAAAATCATGACATTTTTTCATGACAATAAAGTTTGACATTTCAGACAGCTGTGCGTTGCCATTAGCAACAGGAAGTAAAAGTACTTTTTCTTCCGCTCGAGCGGACTTTTACTTCCGTTGTTAATGGCAACGCACAGTTAAATTTTTTATCTTTATTTTTTTTATAGCTAATCGACGTTTGAAAAAGTCAAAAAAATAATGACATTAAAGTTTGACATTTCGGACGACTGTGCGTTGTTCTTCCGTTCGAGAGAACTTTTATTTCCGTTGTTAATGGCAATGTACAGCTAAATTTTGTATCTTTTTTTATAGCTAACCAGCGTTTGAAAAAAACAATAACATTTCTCATTTGGAGTAAAAGTCACGTTTGTGACTCGTCTGTAATTACCGCCTGTAAAACCTACAGATACGCCTTACTCATAATAAAACAATATACTATTTTCTTCAAACATTGAATATGAATTAAATAAATACTGTTATTTTTTCTACAAATACTTTCGAGCGGCAGTAAAATACTGCTCAGAGCTCGTTAGTGGCAATAAGAGACTAATTAAGCCGGTCAGACGAAGTATCAGAGAAAATGACATGTTAAGTTCAAAGAAGAAGAAAAAAAGAAAGAAAGAAGAAGAAAAAAGATATTGTCGATATCGATGCATAAACCAGCTTAAAACTCACTGCACTATAGTATTTTATTTAACAATGTTCCTAAAACCATGAGAAAATTTTCATCATTTAAAAAAGGAATAAGAAAACTTTAAGAACAAATGCTTTTTATATTGTTGCTGAATTTTTAAATTCCTAAAACTTATCTGTCCGTCTGTTACATTTTTGTAGAAACTTTCTTCTTCAAAATGTTCTTTTGTTCCAAATTCTATACGAATGAAACTATACAAACCACAAGGATTTTCGTCTGTATGTACCTTGATGATTGTGTCATTACCTCCTATGACATTTCGCGCGAGAATTATTGCTGAAACGAAAACGGTAACGATCATTTTTGTTTATAATATCACACTCTGCAATTTGTTCTATTTCGCCAGGTGTACCAACACAAAGTTTTTTATTCTATTCCACAATTTTCCACTTCATCTATAGCGACTGGACTATAATATTTAAAATTAACTTTTTCTATATAGCCGGGAAAATTGTAACCTAGAAAAGGCTGAAAAACTAAAAAACTAAAACTAAACGAGCACAATAAGCTAAATAAATTATCATTAAATATTACGATTACTAACTGTACAATAAAATAAAGCATCAAATTAAACTAAAGTAAGTCCTAGTTGTATGCGTTCGGTGAGAACTATAATGCGTAATACGGAAAAAGATATAAGATAGCATTAAAAGCAAAGTTTGGTTGACATCAAGCACTTCCATCAAGGGGAACCCAACAGTCGTGTCATCGTGAAACAAGTAAGGGAGAAAAAGTGTTTCCAAACAGGAAACCACTGAACGGAAGAGCGATTGACAATGGGCAAGTCCTTCCTCTAGACATGCAATGATTTGTCAATCTTTATTAAATTGATTTGATATGAAACCGCACTTTTGCAACAATGGGATAAAAAACATTTATTCATGTCATGGTACAGGAAATCCATGTCTGTGATGTGTTTATGTGCTGAAAGTATTTAGGTCTGAAGCAAAATTTAGATTTTCAGGATCATGCCTTTAAGAAAATATGTCAAAATATTTCTATAAAGTATAGAAATTATATTCTAATTTGTTAATGAATATACAAAGCTTTCACAAGTTATAATAACATACATGAAGGACCAAAAATATATGTTTATGTCAGGCTGCAGCAAAAAATTCCTGTTTTTTTTTTTGATTTTTATTTATTTTTACTTCATTAAGAAATAAGAAAATAATTTAAAACATTTATTCGCATAGCATAGCTTAAACGTTTGCTATCGCCTTTATGAAACAGACACATTCATTTGAAATGATAAAAATACTTTATTTGTCTCCTACATTGTCCTATTAAAGGAAAATATGTTTCAGAGCTGCGAATATAAATTTTTAGTTGCATGGGAGGTGTAGATAAAAGCGCAATAAAATATTTTACAGCCAAAGTTAGGTGTGTACGACACTCGTACGCGTTTTATTTTCTCCTTTTTTATAAATAAAAGTGAATGACAAGAAGTACAGGAAATGCTGTAATGGCACATTACAATTGCCAAATAAATTTTGCCGAAGTCGTAAACCGTTTTCATTCCTGCTGGACGATGTAGATACCAATCTTAATAGTATAAAATATATTTAGTATATACGATAGTCGTGGCAATACGCCAATGTGTTGTGGTTATCCCACCTATGCCAGTACTTCCTGTAATGTGCCGTAAGAAATGAGTTTTGAGAAGGAAAAAATATTTTCATGCAAATATTTGGCGACTGCACAAATCATTCTCATGTCGAACTTTCATTTGATCTGCATATCATATTTATTCGTTGGCAAATGGCCGTTTAGGTTACATTTAAAATTATTAAACGGTTAAAAAGACATGAGAAAAACAATGAAGTTAGCCTGCACTTCAATCACCTAGACATGACCTGACTGTTTGTGCGTTACACAAACTGACTGAATCCACATTTTTTAAATTAGAAATACATAATTTGTTTTTGTTAAAGTTAACTAAACTGAAAGTAGCCAGACTATTATTATCATTATTATTTACATCAAAATAATTGTACAAAATTTGTAGGGTTATTTTGTATATAGTTTTTCAGTTCTTTTTTATAATTATTTTCGTTATTTATGATTTTTAATTCCTGTGGAAGAATGTTGTAGAGTTTCGGTGCAAAATAGAAAATAAATCTTTGGAAATGAGTTTTTTAAATAATGGAACCACAACATGTCGATTTACTCTGGTGTTATAGGCATTTTCAATTTGTACATAATAGGGTTTTCCCACAAATTTTATTTTAACAATTTGTGTCGTGAAAATGATATAATAAAACATTTTATTACTTCACAACAATTTACTTTTCTAATAAGAACTATTTCTAAGAAAATATCGTTAAGACAACTTGCTGATAATTTTAGTGATTTTTAAAACGGGCATTTTTACGCGCCAGAATTACGTATCTACCCGGAAAACCAATGAGATTATTATAATTAGTTTGTAATAGATTCTAACTGTGTGTTAAAGAAAGCTTTCCTCTAAAACTTCTCAGAATTTCAATTTGTAATGCTTGTACGGTGATTGGTCTAAAGCAGTGGACGTGTAAATATTGGCCAATCAGAATCCAGATAAATGCCGCACAAGTTATTCGTGAAAGCGTCGGACGTTAATATTTTGTACCGTAGTTTAAGTTTCACCTTCACGGACATTACACATCAGATGACTAACCTAAAACGTTAAATTTATATTTTTATGTTTGTATTGTTTGGAGTGAAAATATTATTTTATCAGTTTCTGGTTTATGATTTATTAATTCTACAATCAAAATGAAATCAAGTGGAAGAGAGATATGTTAAAGGTGGCGCTGATAATTTACCTAAAGTAGAAAACTGCTAAGTGCAGTCAATAAATAGAGGTTATGTTATGTTAAGAGAGACCAAAATTAATAAACAATCTTGAACAGAGACAACCTGTGTGATGTTAATTCTGTGATTGGATTTCAGGGTGTTGACGTCACAACGCGCCAATTTATGGCTGTTTAAAATGAACCCAATATTTTTCAAACTTCAAGTTTTTTTTTTTGTTACTATTAGTAAAATTTAAGATAATAAATATGCCATAAATCATTTTTTTACGTGAGTTAAGTATTTCAGCAATAATTTTTTTTCTGGGAAAACCCTATTGTTGTTATTATGTATCCATAATAGGCAATCGTACGAGTATATATTTCTTATGTCAAGTAGTCTAGTTTCTGTGTACAATACATTAGTTGAGTGTGGTATAGATTTCTTAAACATTTTTAAAACTGTATTTTGGATTATTTGTAATTTTTTTAATGTAGTATTGAACAGTCCACCTCTAAGATAATAAAAGATGGGAATTTACTTTTTCTATATTTAAACTTAGTAAACTATAGTTTAACCAACTATATATTTTAGATAGACCATTTCGGCCAACTTGTAGACAGATTTCCATGAGTCATCGCCAAAAATCAGTGCTGTGTCATCATAATATATTAAATGACCTCTAAGTTATCAGTGTTTGCAATATTATTTATATATACAAGGAACAGTATTGGGCCCAGTAGTGTTCCTTGCGGCACATCCATGGTTATTGGTAATGACTCACTTAGAGAGTCGCCTATCTTAACAAGCTGAATTCTATCGGAATGATAATTTTTCATAATACTCAAAGTGGGCCCTCTTACACCAACATTAAAAACACGTTTTAAAAGACTCTCATGTGACACAGTATCGAATGCCTTAGCTAGGTCGAGAAACACGCTGAAGCATTTTTAATTTTCATTCACATTTGTGACAATTGTTTTTATGAGATCAATTACTGCGTGTTCCAATTTTACAATAAAAAGAAAATATAGCAGTTACTTAGCTTTTACAAAAAATTTGGAGAGTTTCCAGGCGCTCCAGACTTGAAGGAAGGTTGTTGATCGAGGTCCTTGCAGGTGGTAGAAATTTTCACAACACAATTAAATAGGGCTTAGAAATCTTCACAATGATTAGATAAGGTTTCTCTCAATCGTAATGCATAAATCAGGACAAATCCGTATACCAATTCGTGAACCAAAGAATGGCAAATAATAATAAACACCACAGAAATCAGACAACCCCCAATTCCAGAAGCCAGGGCTCGTGCGGAAGGAGGTTACATATTGAAAAAAAATGCGGACATACAACCATTTCCTCCGACAGTGCCAGTGCCGGAGCCAGGATTCGAACCCGGTGATGAAAATCCAAATAATCTAAAATAGAACCGTAGGTAAGTTCTGTACTCAAAATCTGGCCTTACCAAAATCGTCTATAATTAAAGTTACCAAATTATTCTCAAAATTAACCTCTAACATGAGCACGTGTCTATAATAAATCAAACAAATTGAAACTTACCTATAGAATACCACTTCTAGACGATAACTTGCCTATTAATTCGAATAAATCTAAATTTCAATGAAACAATCCAAAATATTAATTGGAAATTAAGGGGGGCGAGCATAGATGCGTCTTTACTATGTACATACTTTGATATGTGATGTAAAGCAACGTCAGGTGCAGTTAGTAGTTGGATGGGTGACCGTTCCAACGAAGACCGCGTCCTCGCCTCACACATCTTCCAGCGGCTTGTATATCAGTGTATGCGCGGAAGCTATACAACCTTAGGCGAGGGTTGTATAGGGGATATACCATCCTTCGGAGGGGATGTAAAGCCGTCGGTCCCTTGTCTATTAAATGTTAGGCAAGTAAAAGATCCCTACTCTTCTTAATTCCTGGTTGGGGGTAGCTCATCTACAGGCGTCGGTGATAGGCCTCAGTAGCGGAAATAGGCCGACGTTAAATAAATGTATTAAAAAAAAATTGAAAATTAGGTTAAATCTAGTTTTTGATCCGGTAACAAACCGACGCCGCTAGAACCCTTAAATCCAAAGACAAATAAGAGTGTGTAGGGAAAGTTACATATTTGAAAAAAATACAAATGGACAACCATTATCCACCGACAGTGTCGGTATGATTCTAAGTACATGGATTTGCTGCGGCCGCATATTGTTTCGGAAATCCGTTGGATTCATGGGAAAAATTTGATGAAGTATGATTTTAACCTCATGACTGCCCCCTCCCCATTATTCTTATGTAATTTTCACTTTGGGTGTATGTTTTGGTAATGCTGTTGCAGCTATGAAATGTTATGAAGATAAATTCCCGAACTGAAATATTCCTGATACAGTACAGTACAGAACGCCGACTTAGAGAAGCAGGAAGTTTTCAAGTGAAAACAGAGACGCTGGCCGTCCAAGAAACGCAAGAATTGTTGACGTTGAAGAAGAAATATTAGATATTGTAATGGAAGATCCTACGAAAAATAAAAGAAAATTGTTCGTAATCGAATTCCTTACAACTTTTCATTTGAAAAATTTTTCGATCCGAATGACCCAACATAAAAAATTCTTCTATTTTCATCTTTAGATTAGCAAAGTGTTGGTCACTTGATTAGTAACTTTAGAGCGTCCAAACTATCAAGACACGTTCTAATATTTGGTGAATGCGCTAGTAATAGACATGAAAAGTTAATTCAATTGAGTGTGGCATGCTAACAAAATATTTTATTTCAGTATGCAGAAAATTAAAAAAGGGATTAAGAAGGTGATTTAATTGAGGCACCAAAAAAGCCTATCAATAGCCCTGTCAATTGAACTTTTCAAAAATAACAGCAACTGTGAACATTTCAATAGGCGGTTGCATTAAGATATTATTAGTGTATTTACATCGGCAATTTCCGCGCGTCCATCTTAATAATTTATTCCAACTCAAACGCAGTCTAAGGTCACTAACGGGCTCTGCCATGTATGTTTATTATTCATGTACTTATAATATCCTACGCGTGTTGCGTTGGACGTAAATAGTGTAATGGTAAAAGACATGTACTAATGTTATACATACTACTACGTGAGCGGTGTAATAATTTGTCAATAATTACTTCATAATTTATATCCCAAATAAATTCAGCGCCATCTTGATGTTAGATCGAAATTTTGGACAAAAAACTAAGCAGTGTTTTATAAATCTGCAAATTTCTGCAATAAACGGCAGTAAACTTTTTGCCCATTAGCTAATGTCTTTTCTTATGTTATTGATCGAAACTTGTTGCCAACTTTCTTTTAATCTTCTACTAGCTATTGCAGACTTCCAAGAGGGACTCGGTGGGATTTACTTTGAACAGTTTCAGCGATTAGTGTAATAAATGACAACAAACCATAAGCTAATCGTTAACAAAACAGTCGGTCATTTCACTTATTTATGATGGTACTAACCTATTATCTAAATTTAAGCTTTGTTAGACTAACAAATAAGTTAATCAACTTCGTAAATTATACTAGTGATTATAGTACAGGCGAATAGCAACCGTTGGCGAGAAAATTATCTAGTATTGACTTTTTTTCTTTCGTTCACCACTAACCATCGGCACAATTTCATATCATGTTCAACTCTCCGTGAACAAACCTTCGTGACAACGTTACGGGGTCATTCCAAAATTAATTAAAAAATTCTTCACATATTTTCATTAATAACTCCTAAATTAAAGCCGTTCAGAATTTCATTCTTATATCGAAAAATTGTCCTTTTCAACGCCGATGCGGTCTTATAATTTTTAAATCAGAATTTCCCGTTTTTCCCGAAATGATGAAATATTGCACCATCGTTCCCCGTACTGAATGGCGGGGGACCTTTCCAGCTCTCGGCACACCTAAGCCCCGACATATAAATGACTGAGCGCAACGGGCTCTGGCTAAGTTCGAAATCGCCAGCAAGTTGAAGTGAAACTAGTACGTTAAGTTTTCGCGAGAGCAATCTTTAGTAGTTATTTAAAAGCAATTTTAAATTTAATAAGCTATATACTAGTAAAATTCTGTTTTATTTAACTTAAGTTGTAGTTCCCACTTCCTACTTCGGCCACAGACTAATTTTCTGAGACGAAACTGCCGAGATCTAGCTTCCTTGTCCGAAACCAAGTAAAACGAGTTTTAAATTGAATTAAATCGCTGTCGCGCTTAAAACACAAACAGTGAATTTTTTCAGAACATTTTAAAAGAAATCCTTAAATAATTTTATTTTTTAGAAAAATACAACACGACTGAATTTCTGCTGTCGAATAGTTATCTATTCTAAAAAAACTTCTTAATTAAAGATATAATAATCCAATTACGTTCGGAACTCTGTGAATTAAACGAAAATTAATAATTTGTTCGTTCCGTTTTAAACAAAGTGTTATTATTTCAAGAAATACGATATACAGGGTGTAGCCTTCGACCCTGCCAGAAACAATAAGTGCTAAATAGACTAAACTTTAAAATTAAGTGCATACAAATTTCCAGAACTCACATACAGGGTGTAGCATTTGACCCGAACCACTACTCCAAGAAATCGAACCCCAAGGCTTCTCTCAACAAAATAGAGTGCACCAACACTCTCAGGAGTCTCTACCAAAGCTCTTCAACTCAAACTTTTTAAATTTTTTAATCTCGAGGGTCCAGTTCATGTTCACAGGGTGCATTCTTTCAGGCAATGTGTAGGAAAAGCATGTAATTGTCAGAAAAAATAGGTGTAAAATTTTCATGTAAAATCAGTTTTGCCAATGGTACAAAAATCCACCATTCGTAAAGATAGCGAATTTGGCTGACATGATATCAGTGAGAACCTTTTACAGGTTATTTAGGAGACAATGATAATAATCCTACAAACAAAATCAATTCAATTTTGGAACGTGTACTTAAATCGCACTAGAGATAATTTATACAAAGAAAACAAACTCCAAAGGATAAAAATAGGTAGAGTTGCCCGTTTTGCTATGTACTCGCTCTGAGCATTTTATAAAGTACAAAATGAATGCAGTTTCGACAGGTTCGCAGATTATCACATTGTAATTAATAAACAATAGACAGAAGATGTACGGTACAAACTATGCATATAGTCGAGCTCAGATTTACACTGCACGTAAAAAAAGGTAACAAGAACTTTATGGACTTATTAAAATACCGTTAAACTAGTTGTGAAAGTATTTACACCCAGGTCCGGACTTGAAATATTTAGATCAGCAACTCAGTAGTTTACGGGTTACGATCTAGTATTATTAATATGTACATTCTAATACATCCGAATTTTAAATACGGCGCTGTACTATTTCGTTCGCAAATTGACTTGCTTATCTGTATAAGTTTTTAATCTGCGTCAGCTTGTTTTGTTGATAATAATGAGCTCGTATAGGTTTTATTTCATTTGTCTCTGCAGGGAAGCGCTGTACTATACTATACAAGAATCGGCAGACAAGGGATACACTGATTGTTTTATACGGTAGCAGTGACGGCAGTTATGTTATTAGCTCGTAAAATTTATTTTGGTGGTCTATTATTATATATATTATTTAATTTCTTTTTAAAATTTGTTTAACTTAGCTACCTAATTGTTCGAGGTGTACTGGGATTAAATTATAAACCTGGGGCCAAAAAAATAGAGATCTTTACGTAAGTGTTTCTTTTTTGAAAAATTGAACAGCAAGGTCCATGTTAACAGTGGAGAGAGTTACACGATTGTTTTCGTACTAAAACTTTTTAGGAGAAACACATATTTTTATTATACGGTAAATAAAAAGTAATTTAACGTTGAAAATTTTTGTTCCATCATATAACTTTTTCGTAGAAAATAGTCTCACATTTCTAAACATAATTTTCAGAATAGCATTTTGGACTGTTTGTAAGACGTTAGTTGTTGTGTTGAAAGCGCCACCCCATGCTACAATAGAGTGAGTACCTTACGACTGATTTGGCCAATGAGTTGTAAAGCATAATTAAATTTTTTTCTAGAGAGAGATAGAACTTATGCACCAGAACTCTCAACCGTTTAGTGACGTAAACAATATGTTCTAACCAGCGTATATATTGATCTAGAATAACTCCTAAATACTTTATTGAAGATAATTTTTCTATTGTACATTTACAGATAATTTGGCAATTCGAAAAATGCAATTTTATCCAAAAATCAGTAGGTCGGCATAACATATGAGATGACCAGTGAAGCTATTAATTTTTGTGATATTGTTCATGTACACACGAAACAGTATAAGACCTAATACTGTTCCTTGTGGTACTCCCTTTTTTTACGACCGAGTTGGAATTTACCTCATTACCAATTTTTACTCGTTGAATTTTGTTTATTATGTAATTCAGACATAAGTTCGAGCGCCAGACCTCGGACACTAAAGTTGCTTAGCTTATTGAGTAAAACTTCGTGACACACGGTGTCGAAGGTTTTAGCCAGATCTAGGAAAATTGCAATACATGCACGCCGATAATTCATTCAAAACCCCGTACGTCTTCTCTAAAAAATCGACAACGGCATTTTCGGTGTTCGAGTTTTGTACGAAACCATATCGTCTGTTTGTGATGACATTGTGAGCATGAAAGAATTCAATTAATCTTTTTTTCAAGGCGTTCTAAAAGATCTTTGCAATATGATTAATTACAGATATGGGTATGTAATTGTTTAATTTAGTGGAGTCGTCGGATTTGAAAATGGCGGTGACAGTTGATATTTCCACTACTGCGGGATTTATCGACATTGGAAAAATATATTCATGAATGTTTTTTATTGGTTTAGAGTTAATTTATCTGAACCATATGCACAGTTATTTTTAAATTTGATATAAGAACAGTTACTTCACTTATTTTTATAGACTTCAAGAATATATTCAGTTAACTTTATTATTTATAAAGAAGTCATCTGATAAGTTTATTTTAGTTATTTTGTTCGCCATATTGGTAACTATATTTGTGAAATAATTATTAAACATATTTGTTTTATCTTTATTAATATTTGTGTGTTCATTATTGTCATTAGTGACAGATACATTTTCGATTAATTTAGGCTCCTTTGTATGACCTGAGATATCATTTATGACGTTCCAGATTTTTAAAGTCTGTTCCAGCTTGCGTCATTATATTTTGATAATGTTCGTTTTTTCTTTTTTAACTAAAGTATTGGGTATACTTCTGTAATTTTTATATTGATTTTCAAGCTCTGGAGAATAATTTTCTATTAATTTCTTTTTCAGGTAATCTCTTTGTTTAATGAAAGAAATTAAAAATATAATTCAGATTTCAACTCAAGATTTCGTTGACCAAAGACTATAATATTTTTTACAAAACTGGATATCACTATATTTACATGATAGAAATTCCAACCTTTCCCGAACCCTTCAACGTATAAACAGATAATCACAATTTATATTTTTCCTCGCCCACTTATGACGCTTGCTACACTCTGAAGAGCTTTTCAGAACCCAATTATCCTTAATATTTCGTCTAGTATATAATAACTCTGAATGATAACGGTTAAATGTTAATCCTAATAATAAGGGAACGAAACAACATGATGCACAGGATTTATGTCAGGATTACCAGAGAGTCAGAATTTGATTACTACACAAAGCAGTGCCTGAGTTCATGCTGATGCCTTTCCTTGCCATGGCATTGTGAACGGATTATATAGAAAACCCTTAATTAATCTAGAGCAGAGAGAGTTCTTTTAATGTCGGACGGAAAATTCAGTCAAGTTTTTCGCTTATTTAAAACACGAAATTCGAGAGAGAGTTTAACAACACAGAGCCGGCTCGAGGTGAGATTTTTTTAGCGCTTAATTGTGAGCTGTGAAATGAAAAATATAAAAGCCCGGAAAAAGTGATTTTATAGGCGTTATTAGAATGAGTGATGTGCGAATCGAGGCCTAGTGGTCTTTGGATCATTATAGGTTCGATTTCTATTAGCACTAACAAAAAAAACACCTCTTAAATTGTAAATTCTTTAACTGTTCAAAAAAAAATTTAACTGTGACTTTTTCGAATGACTACTAGGGTTGGTCCTTCTTGACTACAATTTTGAATGGTAGTCATAATAAATTCATCTTCTGTTTCAGTTTCATACTTGGTAGTGTTTAGTAGTCAGCCCAGGTCTGTTGAAAATGTTTAAACAAACCTACATCAGGTCTAAATGTTGTAGCAATACACACTTCAAGTACATATATTAACACTAATTCAAAAATGTAGTGTCTGCAACGTAACTACAATAAGCTCTTAACTTTTGTTCTAAAATAACACAAGCCGTGATATCAAATCACAGAGCCTTAACTGAATCTAAAAACTGATTTTCCTCAAGCAGGTTGTAAATAGTTGTTGCTATTTCATCCCCTGTTGCAGAAGTCAGTAGTGGCACTCCCAAAAGTTTTGCTCTTTACAGTTGACTGTTACAATTACTGGAAGTCGATCAACTTTTTCGTTCCCAATTAATACTGGAAATAGAATTAATACTGGGATGAATGACAACATCCTTTAATTGTAAACTTAGAAATTCAGTTTTCAATACGAAAACACGCTTTGCACGTAGTTTTTGACGACACCGCCGAATTGAGGATCGGTATATTAAGTACGCACTCTCTATCGTGCTCTTTTGATATTATTTGATGGCAGGATTATTTAAAATGTTATTTTAATGCATATTCTTTTGTATTGCAAAATAATTAACGAAATGCATATTTATATTTTATAGAATTTAATGAATTTAACTAGAAATACCAATGTTCGGACCATTTGGGGCACGGGTTGTTCAAATCAGGTAATTTTTCACTGGCGTTAGTTCCAAGTCAAATAAAAAAAGAGTAAGTAGATGGTAAGACCGACAAAAATTTAAAGTTGAAAATAAGGACCAACCTTATATCTACGAAGGACAACTAAAAACGACATGAAATTCACCTAAACACCTGTGGAAGACTATATTTTCAAATTTAACAGCGGTTTTGACGATTGACTGTCGTAACGTCTAGAAAAAATCAATCAGGAAAGAAAATGTATTATTCCAGTAGTAGTAGTAGTAGCTCGTTCAATTTTGAGATTATTTTTCCTATACCTAGCGATTGAAATAAGTAATGCCAACAAACACCACACTCGGAAATAGGAGACGTCAATTTTCTTAATCTACTGAAACACCTCACCCCCTCTCCCTTACTATATTCACATAGAAATCCTCATCGTTAAACAACCAGAAAAATAATTTAAGCCCATCTTGTAATTATTTATCTCAATTTTATAGGAAGATAAATATATATTGTCCAGTCACGTGATCGTCTAGTTTTGCAAAGTTAGTACTTCAAATTACGTTGTATTTGTAGTAGCGTCTTTTATATGTGCCCAAATTCTTTTTGTAAAGCTTGAGATAAACTTTAACACACTGTTTATTAATTGCGAGATCTAATTAGTCATTTATTTTATTTATTTTCTACTTTATTACTAAATGTTGCACTGTGAATTTAAGTCCAAAGTCAGTTTTATATATTCAGTTTATTGTATTTCTTGAAAGTCAAAAGTTAAAAGAAAAAGCAGAAATGGTTTTAATACATATTCTGTTGTAAAATTAGGACAGCAGTCATATAAACCATTTTATTTTATAACAGTTGTTGTAGCAAATAGCCAAACATGTAGTTAAACAATCAAATTATTAAGACAATTGTCCAAATTGCGTTGCTACAATAACGACCATACTGTATATATTTCAGAGTAAGTTATACAAATAACAAGAACCATATTATACAATAGAATTTCTGTGTTATTTATTTTCAACAAGAGTTGTAGCAATCGTCAATGTAAAATAAAACTTGATTCAAAACACAACGAGAATCATGTTAATGAACTAGCAATATCAAATTTAAGTTGACAATGTGAGTTAATACTCATTTAAAATACCTTGGAATGTTGGGGAAAATTCCTCAAAGCAATTAAACAAATGGCAACTACTAAATTGTGTATGACAGCTAACAACATAAACTAAGCTAACAACATAAAACGCGACTCGCCGAGGTATTTTACAGACAAATCGTCCCGGTTCAGAACATCGACGAAAAAGTATCCCCCTAAGAATCATAGCAAGATACCGGCCGATGGACCTATGAGCTAAACATTAGCCAAACTATTTTACGAAATGTAGAACAGTTATATCCACGGATAATTATTAAATAATCATGGAAAGCTAGGTACACTGCCTGTGGGAAACCTCACAGTATAATTTTAACAGCAAAATATTCTTGTGAAATTTTATATGTCAATAGGCACACGGTTAGTAGTTGGTATCAATTTACTGAAGTACGTAAAAATGTGTCTGAACCATTTCGACAGAGAATTTACATATCTTTAAATTTGATAAATACCTTTTTTTCGTAGGACCGAGATATTGGCAAAGAAACGATTTTTGAGCATTATTGCCCCAAAGTTGGGGGTGTTCCGAGAGGCGGACGAGGGAAAAAAATAGTATGTCTAAAAGAGGCCTATAATGAACTGGTTCCAACAGTAAAATCTCTCGTCTGATTTTAAACGATGATAATCTACCTAACGCCTGGCCTATAAATAGTGCTATATTTAAATATCTTAGAAAAACTATAAATAAGTTATAATTTAATTATGTTGTTACACATCAATAATTATATAGACGGTTACTAACAAAAATGCAAAACCGATTATTAAAATGGCCTTGGCGTTTTTAATGACGAATTTAAATACAGCTTACCAGTCCAGTTTTTTTATGGTGAGATAAAGACGTTAACTAGAGCCCAGTCCATATTATGTAGTATCAAGTTACTTTTTTATATACTTTTTAAATTAAAATATAAAATTACATTTGTGGCGTAACTTAAGTGTGGTTTGCGTTAGATATATAGTTATTAACGTAAATCATAGTGATTTACTACAATAATAAAAAGCGTAATAAATGTGAGAGTCAATCGTAGCAAACAAAACATAAATCATTAAAAGACCGGGCAAGATTGGCCAGAATTAAAAGTGAATTTTAAATAAATCAGTCGCGATTTTACATACACATCGTAGTTATGTCAATGCTTGTGTCGATCCTTTATTATAATTTTTAATTTTATAGAGAACCCAAACATTCATAAACTTAAAAACGAAGTGAAGTTATATGACAATAATTCATACAACCGAGAGTACAAACACCCTTCAAGAATTTAATTAATCATTGTAAACTACTTTCCTCTTTCATCCTTTATTAAATTATTCTTAATTAAAAAATACGCGTAATTTTGCTTAATGTATTTTTAGCGTATTCTAAATATCGCAGCTTTCTCTACAATTTAAATGGCTAAAATCAATAGTACCTCGAGATTCGCTAAATCCCCATTAATATTTATCATTCAGATACGTAATTTTCTTAAAATGACATGACATTCGTAACAGCCGATTCAATTGAATACAATATCCAAGCTAGAGGGAATAGGGCTGAGAAACAAAGTGTTAAATTGGTTTAAAAGTTACCTAAGTAACAGATCACAAAGAGTTAAATACAAAACTCAGTAACAAGCGAGCTACAGACAGAACACGGCGTTCCTCAGGGAACTATTCTTGGTCCTATTCTATGTATTCTTATATAAATGGTATTGTTAAGTGTGTAAGTAACTGTAAAATATTCATGTTTGGAAATGATACAATATTGTATATAAATAAATAATAAATAAATAAATACACCACAGGTAATGACGACCCCCCTTTATCCCGGAAGGCTCTAGAAGAGTGTGGGAGGGGGCTACACATTTAGAGACAAGGGACACACACCCTATATCCGTGTATAGTGAAAAAATCCCTCTCACAGTATTTTCCACTGCCACGACCGGGGATCGAACCCGGAACTTTTGGGTGAGAGGCAAGTGCGCTCACCTCTCGACCATCAGTCATATAAGTTGTAATGATCTTAACCAGATGTATATATTAGCGGTACTAAATAAATGGTTGAGTGAAAACAGTTTAAGTCTTAATTTAAATAAAACAAAATCCATACTAATAGGTTATGTAGTTTAAATGTAACAAATTTGTATGTGGAGATAAATAATTATAAGTTTGAACAGGTTAAAGAAATTAAGTACCTGGGTCTTATAATAGATGAGAACTTAAAGTTTAAAAAACGTTGTAACTATATATTAAACAAAATGTCAAAAATTGTAGTTTAAAAAAACTAAAAAACACGCTTAAATATTAAGATTCATTTTATTGTAAAAAGCGTGGGGTGCTTGATATCAATTGTTATAAACCCCACACTTTTTACAATAAAATGTATCTTAATATTTAAACATTATTTTTTACTTTTTAGTTTTTAAACTAAAATTTTTATTAGTCACCCTCTTGCCATTCATCCCTCGGCACGTTTCTCACCAATAATAAAATACATATTAATAACAAGGGCTCCTCCGTCAAAATCTCGACAATAGGTTAGCCATTTTTTTTAAATTTTATTTTATCCTGATGATCCTGGAGAGGACATTAGGACAAAGTTGTCAAATTATTATATTTTCATCAGTCTTTGATAAGTGTGCAAAGTTTCAGTTTAATCCGACGTCTTGAAGTGGATAAGAATCACGTTCAAAGATTCCTTTACAAAAAAACAAACAAACAGGTGAAGGTAATATAAAGCGTGTAAAAAGGTTTATTTTTTGAGAGAAATCGATAACAGCCTAACGATGAGCACAAAAGTCTTATTATAAAAATCAATAATATCCCCACAATAATATCCGTACACATTGAATTTTAGTCTAGTATTCTTTTCAATTTTAACCAAAACGAAATAAACAAACTGCAAAAATTGAAAATAAACCTATAAGAACAATTCTTAAGAAATATGAAGTAATTAGTTTCATGAATGTAAAGCAAAGAATAATATTTAAAATTTTAGATTTTAGTTATAATGATAATGTACTTATGTAATAAAGTGACATATATAAATAGTATTTATTCACATAATACAAGATAGAATAATGACTTTTATAGGCACAGCCAAAAATATATAAATAAATATATAATATGTAAATGTCTAAATATGTTTAATACTCTTTAATACTCTACCTACAGAAATAAGAAATTGTGAGAACTATTTTAGATTTAAAGAAAAGTTAAAAACCACGTACTTAATACTTATGTATAAAGTCAAAAATATGGTCTGCCATAATGTAAAATGCAACCAATATTGAATGTAAATCGTTGTTGTTTTGTGTAAATAAGCAGTGGTAGTCTTTGATCCTCCAAATGCTATTATTCCACCGTGCGAAACAAGCCTAACAAATTACAATGAAGAAATTAGAAATTGGGCATACACATCACTCATAAAACAATTTACGACTTCTCCACTCCTCAGCCCATCCCTGATAACATTTCATTGGTGTGACGTCCGATTTAAGTTTTAAGCAGCTTACTTTAATCCAGTCGTTCACAAGTCACCACCTTCCAAAATTAAGTCGAAATCAGATATTTCCGCCCAGGATTTAGCGTTCTCTTCTTCTTACCCTCAACACGGAAAATTATTTGTATCTATTTTATTTTGCCCGTCCTAACGATTACTTCGGATAAAATTTCACGCCGTCGTAAATACATTACGAGGGATTTTGTCAAAAATAATTTTAGAATGGATAAAGATTAACAAAATGATCTCGTTGATATTATTTAGTTCCCCCGTCAACTTTTAATTAACTATAAGTTAACGTACCTCACTTAAATAAAATAAAATTAATACTTAAGCTAGATTTCTATGCAAAAATTAATTATGATTGTTTTAAAATATCAAAACATAAGAATGACTAGTTTAGTGTACTTTCTGTAGTTTTGTTGTTGTAATAAATTAGCCTTTCTTCATACGTCAAAAACATGACTTTTGACAAATTTCGTGAACCTAAACTGTCATATTTCTGACACTTCATTTGAGTGGCAGTAAAAGTATCTTAATAAAGTGATTTTTTTGTTTCGGCTGTTCGTCAAGTACATTTTAGTCACAAAAAAATCACTTTACTTCATATAAAACAGTGCACTATTTACTATATTTATAATGAACATATTATAAAGCTAACTTCCCACAATATGCATACTATCCTCTAAGAACTATAGCAAAATTATCCAAGGGTGATAAAAATAACTATTTTCTCCAAACGTCAGAAAAACATGACATCTCTTAACTCATTTCATGATATTAAAGTTCAACATTTCAGACGGCTGTGCGTTGCCATTAACAATTGAAGTGAAAGTATTTTTTGGGGGCGAGCGTGGGTGCGTCTTTACTATGTACATACTTCGATATGCGATGTAAAGCAACGTAAGGCGCGGTTAGTAGTTGGATGGGTGACCGTTCCAACGAAGACCGCATCCTCGCCTCATACATCTTCCAGCGGCTTGTATAGGGGATATACCATCCTTCGGATGGGATGTAAAGCCGTCGGTCCATTATCTATTAAATGTTAGGCAAGTAAAAGATCCTTACTCTACTCAAGGGAAGAGGCTCGGCAAAATTCTTGGTTCGGGTAGCTCGTCTACAGACGTCGGTGTTAGGCCTCAGTAGCGGAAATAGGCCGATGTTAAATAAATGTATTAAAAAAAAATTCCGCTCACAGCGCATTTTTCTCCCGCTTTTACAATATAACCATAGCAACCAGCGTATTTTGTTTAATACGCGGGCCATGCGATATTAACACAATGCGTTTTCGGTGGTGAAATTCGACATTTTCTATTTTTATAATTTTTTATTTATTTTTAGTTAATCAAACGTTTGAAGAAAAAAATAGTACGTTTTATTCGGAGTAAAAGCCACTTGTTGTGACTCGTCTGTAGTTGTCGGACTTACTTCTTCGTCCGGCGAACCTATAGACTCATCACAAAAGTATCACTTTTACTCCTAATAAAACAATATACTATTTTCTACAAACGCCAGCAAATCATAACATTTCTTACTCATTTCATGACATTAAAGTCTGACATTTCAGATGGCTGTGCGTTGCCATTAGTAACGGAAGTAAAAGTCGTAAAAGTTGACCTGCTAACTTGATATACATGAGTAAAAGCCACTTATTGTGACCCATCTGTAATTGCCGGACGAACGAAGTGACTGAGACTCGTCACAAAAGTATCACTTTTACTCCTAATAAAACAATATACTATTTTCTACAAACGTCAGCAAATCATGACATTTCTTCCTCATTTCATGACATTAAAGTCCGACATTTCAGATGGCTGTGCGTTGCCATTAGCAACGGAAGTAAAAGTCGCAAAAGTTGACCTGCTAACTTGATATACATGAGTAAAAGCCATTTATTGTGACCCGTCTGTAATTGCCGGACGAACGAAGTGACTAAGACTCGTCACAAAAGTATCTCTTTTACTCCTAATAAAACAATATACTATTTTCTACAAAAGTCAGCAAATCATGACATTTCTTCCTCATTTCATGGCATTAAAGTCTGACATTTCAGATGGCTGTGCGTTGCCATTAGCAACGGAAGTAAAAGTCGCAAAAGTTGACCTGCTAACTTGATATACATGAGTAAAAGCCATTTATTGTGACCCGTCTGTAATTGCCGGACAAACGAAGTGACTGAGACTCGTCACAAAACTATCACTTTTACTCCTAATAAAACAATATACTATTTTCTACAAACGTTAGCAAATCATAACATTTCTTACTCATTTCATGACATTAAAGTCTGACATTTCAGATGGCTGTGCGTTGCCATTAGTAACGGAAGTAAAAGTCGTAAAAGTTGACCTGCTAACTTGATATACATGAGTAAAAGCCATTTATTGTGACCCGTCTGTAATTGCCGGACGAACGAAGTGACTGAGACTCGTCACAAAAGTATCACTTTTACTCCTAATAAAACAATATATTATTTTGCATTAAGTTAGGCACCATGTACTATTTGTATTTCTAAACATATCTGGTACGTGAGAGGAAAGTCGTCCACAGATTCATACTTAAGTAGTAAAGATTTAAATAAAAAATAAATATAACCCCGCGAGCTGATATCCATAGAAGTGTCTGCCAAACTGTAAGAGAAATTTATAATTTGCAATTTTGTTCTAAAAACGTTTTTTAATTAAACGATCGATTGTGTCAGTTCAAAACTTTTAACGAGCTGACATCAAAGGACCTCATTTTTTACTCCCTTAAATTGGCTATTTATTTTAAGAAATGACAACCTTTATTATACACGACCTCTACATTAGACACGCCAAGCTTACTGGAAGGATTATGGAAAAAAATTTTTTTGGTTCAATCTACGGATGAACAAACTGAAACGAATGAAAAGTTCTATGCGAATGCAAAACTCATGAGCGATGGTTTCATTTTAGTTAAATACAAGTGATAGAAAATTGTCATAAGTGTATTAAGGATATTTGTAACTGATATAAACCTAAATGTAAATTTTATACAGTCACCGGTTTATTAAAGTTCTCATATAATTACATTTACTGTCGCATATTCTATAAAACACTCCTCGCAATTTTTTAAAATAAATAAATTTTTACATACATTTGCAATTTTAATTTTCTACTAATGATGTCAGCTCGATTACCGAAACGTTTGTCATTGTACTACGCAGTATATTTATTCTTATTTTATCACATTTTTATCTTCAAATGTTTCATAACTCTTATACTCATTGATCGATTTAAAGAAAAAAATCAAGTAAAAACTAACGTATTGTCCAAATTTCAATACTGCCTTAGTTACCATGCTTACAAAAAGCAGACAGACCGACAGATATTTTCAAAGGCGTCCACAGTACCTACGATGACCAATGATACAATTTCCTTTACGAGCGATATTTATGGTTTTGAGTAAGTATAGTCGAGCTCATATTTACAGTGCACTTAGAAAAGGTAACAAAAACTTTACGATCTCACTATTATCGCCGTTGGATCATTCGGCCTGGTGTCATGAAACAAGCCGAGGCATATTAAAAACCTATAAAGGTAAGTGAGTCAATTCCGTAAATCTGAGCTCGGCAGTACCAAGCATACACACATACACATCCAGATACTCCGTCAAAAACATACTACCAGAAAATAGAAATAATACAGATAAGGGTCAAAGTCTAAATTACTAAAATATTCCAGGAATAACTAAACAAAATATTAACTTCATATCGTTTTTTCTACACTGAAAATAAATAACTCTGGAGTACTTCATGATACACCTTTGATTGTTCTTGTCAAAGAGCAGAGTAGTTAGTTGTTTAATAATCAATAACCTTGTTAACTGCTAATAAAAGAAGTAGAGTGTAATGACTTAGTTTTAGCAATGGCAAAAGTAGAAAAGGTCGTATCTCATTATAATTAAATCAACTCTCTCTATGCTCGATCCTGTCCTTAAGTGGAAACTATAAATTTGAGCTTTTCACAGGACTATATGGAATAGGGACATTATTTAATCCGAATTCGGAGAAGACGTAATAATTTAAGAGAACAGAAAGAGGCGAAAATTTTTTTGGCTGGCCGAGGACTGTATTTATTTGTATATTTATATGAAAACTTTTCTGATTACGTATCTATTAGTCAGAAACAATAATGATCTCGTGAAGAATCTGTTCTCGAATATGATCGCTAATTTAACGTTATTCAAAATTCTACATCTAACACAGTAGCTTTTTTTTCTGTACGAGCGACATTTACTTTATAAGTGAGTATTTATTTATTTTATTTTATACCATCCAACAGTACTAATTAAACGATGGGAACATACAACAATAAAATTATTATAAGTATACATACACAGAGTAAATAAAGCAAATATCATTGGCAGCATATGACAAAAGACGAAATAAAAATGAACACACTACATAATACAATTAATTCAATACTGAAACCGGTAATTACAATTAAAGAGTATCCAGCCTGGTCTGCAGGTAATTGCAGTTCTCACACATAAAGAAGAGGGGGGAACATTTAATATGTTTGTCCGCGGGGCAGTCAGGTAAAATGTGCAGTTTATTCAGAAAAATCAAGGACTACGTTTTCTACGGTCTAGCAAACTTAGTACAGAAAATATGTTAAATAGGTTCTGCTGGGATATTCCAATATGAAGGTAGTGGCCATCCATTTTGAAAAACAAAAACTTTAAAAAACGACGTTGGATATTCTCCGAGCTTTCATTGTGAACATTATAACCTGGTTGCCATATTAAAGTAGCATACTCAAGTTTAGATTTCGCAAACGCATTAAAGAGTAGCCTGGATGTCGGTGAAGCCCTGAGAGATTATAACAAAACCCAACTTACAAAACCAATATTTTGTAGCTGGTCTTAATACTTTCATTAACACGCTGAATAAATGACAATTTTTTTTATCAAATATAACCACTAGATCTTTAATTGAGTCCAACCGATTTAAGGAAACATTGCCCAGGATATAACTGAAAGAAATAGGTGATATTTTTCGGGTGAAAGTTACAATATTGCACTTTGCAACGTTTAGGGGGAGGTTATTTAATACGCAGCACTCATTTCATTTTGTAGTCATATTTTGCTACTTTAGTCAGTCAGGCCTACTATATATTGAGCAGAATATTTTTATGTCGTCGGCGTATAGTAAAAAATGCACATCAAGGTCTTTCACTATGTCATTGATGAATATTATGAAGAGGAGCGGCCCAAGGATTGACCCTTGAGGCACTCCTTGGAAATGAAACCACGACATTCAACGAACTGCGTTCTACTAGTCAAGTAAAACTTAAGCAGTGGTATAGATATTTCAACTCTTTCAAGCTTTTAAAGTAAGATGCCATGATCTAACCCATACAAAGGTCTTGGAGAAATCTGTACAAATTACGTCCACCTGGACATTCATATCAAGATTTTGAGCAATACATTGAATGATGCACAATAAATTTGTTACGGTTGATGTATTACGCATGAAGCCATGTTGATGAATAGACATCTGTCCCCGAAGGTACTGGTACAATACGTCATATAGTGTAATTTCAAAAATTTTGGCAAAATTACATATTATTGTTATAGGTCTGTAATACACCGTTAGTACTAAACTGTGAAAAGTGTAGATAATAATCATTGTAATATGAATCATTTGCATTATCAGTAACGTTCAACGGTTTGGTGAATGCAGTGCTGAAAAGGCTAGCGAATCCATCAACAATATCTTGCATGGCGGTTAAATTTTTATCTTTTGTTTTGCTTTCAAAACATTCGAAAAATTAACATAATAGGGGGCGCGGCATTCATTGAATTAGGCATAATTAGGTATAAAAATACACATAACTTATTTCGCAAAAAAGCAATAAACAGTGGCATGATTGGGGACGAATAATCGAATATTAAAATTTGCACTATTGCTTTCCTCGTACATGATTATAGGGACCATTCATTTTTCTTGATATCAGCAGGTTTGTATTGAAAATGTTGTGTCTGGCTTGGAAACTGTTAGCGTTCGAGTCCCTCAAGGGTCTATTCTAGGGCTCATGCTTTTTATTATTTATATTAACGATATGTTGAAATTTATTCTATATCCATCATGTCTGACAGAGTCTTATGCTGATGATACAAACATTTTAATAAAATACCCTAGCTGATGCTGAACACTGTGCGAAAATAATTTATGATAAAGTAATGTTGTGGAGTCAAAAAAACAAATTGTGTGTGTGTCAAATGTGCCAATGATTCCAAAATGATGAATGAATATCCATGATATATGTGGAAAGCTGTCTAAGACCTGCTATGTAGTGGCAAAAACATCTAAACAATACAGTGAATCAATTGTAAGACAGCTGTACTTTGCATCTTTCCATTCGTACAATATGTCTTGCAGGACCTTTAAGATATTGAATATTTCTACTTTAAGTTCTATATGTCTATGTGTTTTGTTTAAAAAAATAAAGCTAAATTTGATGAAATAAGAACAGATCATCAATACAACACTAAAGAAAAAAGATCTCCAACCAGAACAACATAGAACGACTTTATATAAAAGAGGTCTTTATTTATGGGTTGTAATTTTTTTAACAGCTTACAGGAAAATGTTAAATCCACGACAATTTTTAAATTAAAAAGGGCTTTAAAATCTTTGTTGTTGGACATTAAACTGGTATAATGTTGACGAATTCTTATCATGCATGTAATATCTACTGTCTTCAATACATTTTATTACACATGGGTTATATGTTATATTTTACTTAACATATTTATTTGTTTCTGTTTACATGTATTTTTTGTGTTAAGTGTCACAATGTTATTTGTAATAGTACTTTATATGTCGACAATATTTCTTAACTGCACTAGTCTGTACACTGTACAGTTGTTTCTGAAATTAATAAATATTATTATTATTATTGATGCCATTTTCGGGCTTCCCGAAATACGATAGCCCATAAGCCCCTTCAGCACTAATTAAGTTAACACATACAATAATATTCGACATGTACACACATTCCCTCCTTCGTATATTTTATTCATGCGTTATAAAATGAAAAACCCATTAAAATTCGTCTTTATTCTTACTTCATAAAATATGAAACACACAGCTCGCCACCTAAAAATTTTACGACACATTTCCAAATGTCATTTTCTCCTAGTTTAGCACAGTAAAACGGTTTTATTCCCGTCACACCTGCCATTCCTTCTCTTCTACGAGTGAGAGAGTAGTTTCGAGTGCTGAACAATTTTATAGGAGTTCACTTTATGAGACAAATAAAAGGTATCGAAATTAATTGCCTAAAAAGTGAGTAAATGCAGTGCTTGTCTAGAAGTTATGGTGGACGGAGTTGGATAGAAACTGCTTTGAAACGATGCAGACTCGATCTGTTTATATCGTAGGTGCGCTTTACGGGCATAGACGTACTTGAAAAGGAGCCACCTTCGTAAATAATTGTAAATTACCTAACCATATACACAGACAATCAGTTATATAGGGTGGGGCAATAGTGCATTCAACTTCGATAGCTCGAGTTCTATGATAGCTAGAAATGAAAATAATACAGGTAAAGTACATAAAAAAATCTATAACTGGAAATTATTTCCAATATACAGAGTGAACCAAGACGATTGCACAGAACCAAGTGCCATTTTTTTCAAATGGAATGCTATAAATGTCAGTACATTTTTAGAGGCATCTTTCTAGACTTCCTATATTATTGCTATGTGCCGCCCTCTAACGGAGAGAGATTTAATCAACCATTGGTGGCAGAGTGAAAAAAGGTCTGCCTGGTTAGCTGCCGGTAGGGCAGCGCCATCTCTGGGCAAATTGGCGAACTGCCATTACCATAGAATATACGAGAAGGGCCAGAAACAACGCCAACAACAGGATGGATGATTCTACGAATATAGAAGAGGTGGATTCAACGCACGAAGTGGAGTACAGTTGAAGACAGTACAGTAGATAAATAAGGAACAGCAACAAGTTGTAAATTAAAGTAGTGAATCTATAGTAAATTAAATTATAATTAGTGTATAATTGTAAGGACTTATTATTGTAATTTAGTGATTAATAAATTAGTGGTTAGTGAAAATTCTCGTTGCAATTATTGGACCTACGCTTGGCGGTGTTTACTGAAAGGTGTAAACACGTATTATTATTAACTATCTCCCAACCACTTGAATGCAGTGATATTTTTTTGTTGAAATAATGCCATCTGCAGATGCACATCTCGATGTTTTTGAATTATTTTCACATCCGAAAAAGATACAGGGTGACCCAGAAATGATTTTTCAATTTAGAACTTTTATTTTTGTATCTTAGGGACTCAGTCATGTTTTTTAAACTAAATTATGTATCTCTGTTACATCACTTCAGATCACTTATTGACTACAATGTCTGCAAAACATTTAATTACATTCATACATTCATATAAATTTCATTTATTTGCTTTGTCTACTCGGTACCACATGTTATTTTTCTTACCTCTAAAACTTCTTACAGGCACACCTGCTATATAGTGTATCTTATATAATGTAATGTATTTACTGGATTTTCACAATAGAGTTTGAAAACAATTTACTTTATTAATTTGGACAGTTCATATTTTTTTGGTTATGTATGCAAAGTATATAACTATCTGATCTGTGGTATACACGAGGGTATGCAAATTACACAAGTACATATACGTGTACACTATATAAACATGATTTAAAAACACGAAAGATTTTTCTACATATAATAATTATGAGATTTATTTATTGTTGGGTATGGGGAGGAACACAAGTCTGCAATGTATTTTTAATTGTTTTCATGGCTGGGCAGGGTTGTTTTTATATCAATCATGACATGCACTGATAATCGTGGAATTTCCAATATACATTTTTTATATTTTTTCTTAAAAAATTGGAACAAGTTTTTATTTTTTAAAGCCATCGGAACTTCATTATATCATTTGGGAGCTAGGTAAATGTGGCAGCGTTGCTCTACTGTTTTAATCATTTTAGGTACTGCAATTGATTTATTATTGTTTTGTGTATAATGATTGTGAGCAATGATATCTACGATGGCTCCGAAGGGCCACAGCAAAAAATTTAAAAAGTGGAAATTTCTACTTTAAAAGTAGAAATTTCTAGTTTTACATTAGAACTTTCTACTTTTCAAAGTAGATATTTCTAGGTTTAAAGTAGAAATTTCTACTTTCAAAAGTAGAAATTTCTAGTTTTAAAATAGAAATTTCTACTTTCCAATTATTCAATTTTCAAGACAGAAATGTCTTCTAGTGTTAGTTGCCGTCATGGTTTATGTGTTCTTCGTTTTTTTAAGTAATTATAACTATAATTGACTGCTGGGAAACTACTCTAAGAAATTTTATACCTTATGAACTTTTATCTGAAATTTATTAGAAAAGAGAAGCGACGCCAGAAAACATTTTAAATAACATAATTTTTGATGAACATCTCGATTTAGAACAATCGAAAATATTAAAAATTATTAAAAAATTCATACATGAATGCGATGAGAAAGATTTAATAAAATTTTTGAGATTCTGCACTGGCGCGCAGATTTGTTAACGGAAAATACTCGAAAAATAACTTTTAACGAATCGAAGGGAATAAATCGAAGATCAATAGCCCACACCTGCAGCTCTAAATTAGAGTTTCCCCTATCATACATGATAATTATACCGATTTTAGAGCTCAAATGAACTCAGTTTTATGGTCGAATATATCGGTGATAGATTTTGGAACTTCAAGTTTAAAAATAATCATAATTGACTATAATTTGAAATCATTCAGATTCAAATCCATCAATGTGGTCATTGAAGGAAATCTATCTACTATGACCCCTAAATTTCAGTATGTCAGCATTTATATATTTTATGGCTTTTATCCAATCATTTAGTGAGAATGAAAAGTACATCTCAATTTCTCATCTGCATAAACGTGAACACGACAATGAGTAAGTATCTTGGGAGATCGATGATAAAAACTGGGAATAATATTTTTGTGATCTTTGTTTCTTCTTTAATCGTTTGCTTAAAATTATATCTTACATAACGACAGTATTTACGTTTTTTACCAAGAGGACATAATGGGTGCATTACAATTAAAACAGATATATATATATATATATATATATATTACTATCAAAATATTTTAATCTTAAGTACATAAGTTTCGTATCCACAAAATGAATGTTGAGTACGCCTTTCGTCGGTAATTGAATAAAAAAGCAAACCTTATTTCCTCTTTAGAGTCGACGTTTTAAAAATCTTTATTGTTTTTCTCAGGACTAATAAGGTGAAAAGTTATCAGTCATTAAAATCAGACATAATATCATCGTTACCAGTTTAACATAAAACATAAATATATATCCAGTAGCAAAACTTAGTCTATGAATTTTTTTCTAATATGCTACGAGTTTCGTTGTTTAAAATATTTTTTTTTATCCAATTACCGACGAAAGACCTATTTTAACTTTGAGTTGAAATTTTTTAAATTAAGTGTATTTTCCCAAAAAGTGTTATAGATGACATCATACGTAACGGCACTTATGTTAAAAAAATGTAATTCCTATAATAAATTGTATCTGGGCTTACTTTTTCCTCCTCACATAATACAAACATATGATCTTTTATACAGTGCGTATCCATATATCACAGCTTTTTACAGCAACATCTATCAAATACCAGAAGTTTTCAGTAACCTAGTAAAATTTCTAGTTACGTGACATATCAAAATAGTATAAATTATTAAAATATTTAGTTCCCGCAGAATCCACATTTAATAAATCGATTTTGATGTCCATAAACAGTGTGCAAAACGACACTTAAAATTGCAATGTAGTATAAAAAACGGCACAAAAGTTTGATGTAAAAAGTAAAAATAGTTAGATATTTTTTATTTAATATCTTGTTGTATAGTTGCAACTGAAATTTATTAACATTCATCACATTCATTAGATAATACTAACTACTCTAAATTTAACAATAATTTTATCTCGTTTCTTAAACAAACGTAAATATCAACTGTATCGAATGGATCTGCCTTAACTCCATTTTTTCTCTTCTAAAATTAATTCACATAATTGATAGACATCCTTGTCGACCTTGTCACCAGGTAAATCATAGACATTTAGTTCTTCTTAGTTATTCATTTTTACAAGCCTCAAGGGACACAAAATTTTTAATGGGAATAAGATCATCTATCTACCTAGCTACTTATGATCGATCAACCTTACACCACAATAGAAGTCGTTTACCACCACAAGAGAAATTGTAGTTTTAAAGTAGAAATTTCAAGTTAAAAACTAAAAAACTAGAAATTTCTACTTTTGAAAGTAGAAATTTCTACTTTAAAACTAGAAATGTATACTTTGAAAAGTAGAAACTTCTACTTTAAAAGTAGAAATTTCTAGCATTAAAGTAGAAATTTCTACTTTTTTTATTTTTTGCTGTGGCCCTTCAGAGCCATCGTAGATATCCTTTGTGTTTAACTTTTTATACTGATATTCTGGAAAAACAACTGTCTTATACCTAGGGTTTTATATTCTTTATAGAGAACATCACTCGGGTAAGTATAACTTCTGCCTAATATAATTTTTAGAGTCCACTTCTGTAATATCTACTTCAAAGTTTTGATGTAACAATTTGTTATGCCCCTACCCCAAGCAATGATACCATAACATTAGTGTGGTTGAACTAAAGCAACGTATATGGTTTTTAAACGATCTATATCCAAGAATCTTTAAAGTATTTCAATTTAGGAAGAAGTGACCTTAATTTTTTAATTAAAAAATCTACGTGTTTATTCCATCTAAGGTCACAATCAAGCATGGCTCCGAGATATTTTATTGATGTAATAGATGTTATATCCGTGTTACTATATTTAATGTTGATAGCTAAGAAGTTTGGAAGTTTATGAGCCTAGCATGGTAAGTAGCATGTTTTAGTCATGTTTATTGTTAATAATTATATATTACTACAAAAATCTATTACTACTGGAAAGTCATTCTCGATGTTTATTTTTATGACATTCCCGGTTTCTCCTTTATAACACAAAACTGTTGTCGACGGCAAAACTGATCACTTTCCCTGTAAGAGGGAGCTTAAATAAGTCGTTGACATATAATGTAAACAATATTGGTCCCAGTACGGTACCTTGCGGTACACCGCAAAATACTGGTTCCATATTACTCACTGTATTGCGAGCTGTATTGCCAATCTTAACACATTGTGTCTCATCGCTCAAATAGCTCTTCATCAAGTCATAACAAGTTCCCCTGAGACCCAGTTTCTCTAGAGTTTCTAATAAATAAGAATGACTGACAATATCAAACGCTTTTGCCAGATCAACAAAGATTCATACAACCGGTTCAGAAACGTTGACTGAGTACTTGGTCTTGTACAATCGTCTTGGTCCATCTTGTATATTCCAATTATAGGCTCTTTTATGTAGTTTATCTGTATTTTTTTTTTATTTATAGCCATCGTAGAACTCGAGATATGGAAGTCGGACGCACTATTGTCGTTCTCTGTATACTGATTGGTCCTATGATATCAGTATATACCTTGTGATTATTACTAAGTATCTAAGAGATATTATATGGTTTTTATACCCTGCTGTTTTTTTCAGCTAAACGATGATCCGCACGCTCGTGCTTTACGACCCAAGCACTGGAACAGTCGAATTTCAATGCATCCATACTAGTGGCAGTTCAAAACGTAATTCTGGACCGGTGAAATGTTAAATAAAACCGAGAGAACTTTTATGCGATCACTCCACTTTATTTTGTTTGTTTTCTCCATTGTTTTGTTTCTAATTTTAAATTTAGATGCATGAAACTTTCGGAACTTTATGATCACGTTAACCCAAATGACGTATTTTCGAACATTCATAAAGCCGAAAGCGATTAATTAAAATTTATGGCGGTTCTCTATTGTCAGAGTGAATGTAAAAGTTACTTTTCGTTAAAATTATTTCGTGTTTTACTATCCAACCTGATTTTAAAGTTTTTCAGGGTATATTGGATGTTGTGTAATAATGTTTGTTTTATTGCGTCTGCTTTAAACCGTAAGTTTTAAACGTTTAGTTTTTTTGTTCTAAGAAAGCCATGACGGGTGGGTTTTATGTTTTTGTAATGTTCAGAAAGACGTGTCGTCAATATGAAAATGGAAATGTCTGTATAGGTAGGGTGTTGGTGGCACAAATTTTTAAATCAATTGCTAGTGGAGCAGACGTTATGACCTTTGCCAACTTGCGACTTTTTAATTATAACTCAGGTGGTATCTGCTTAAATTACATATATTTGGGTACATCGGGTAGTATGGCAGATTTTCAGCTTAAGCTCTTCTAAAAATCATAAGAAATGATAATTTCAATATGCGCTAGTTTGAAAACGTGGGCGTAATTTATTATTAAACAAAATGTGAAAAAAATCCTGAAAATTCCGTTTTTTCTTCCTATTTTTTCATATATCTCAGTAACTATTGCATTTAGAGAAAAGTTATACAAATGGAAAAGTTTGGTAATTGAATTTTAAATAAGATGCAGTTGGTTGCAAATCCAAAAGTTCAATTTTACTATTGCAAAAGTAGTAAAAATCCCAAAAAATTTTACATAGCAAGTTATTTGTGGAATTTTTTTTCAAATGCTTATATTATACGTAGGGCCATATTTGATGGACTTTCTATTGAACATGCACTTCTCAGATATGCGGCATGTACTTTTGGAGATTATAGTGATATAGTATCCTTACCATGGATCGATAATCAACTTAAGGACTCTCCAAAAATAGAAGTTATATGGGACACTTACAAGAAAGGCAATCCAAAGGAAATTACCCACGAGAAAGGAGAAAAGTAACAAGAGAAACGACGCTTCCTAAAAATTTGTCGCATTCCTTAAAAATTCAGAAAATAAAACTGAAATTTTCACTCAATAGAGCGATGCAGTCGCAGCCCATAACGTACAACAAGGCAACAAATTATATATCACGTATGGTAAATGTGTCATTTATAAAAAGAACAATACACCCGTGCCCAAAACTGATGACCATTCTTGGGTTTGCTAGGTTTAGGTCCACTAAGAATTAAAAAATGACTAGACGAACAGCCATCAAGGAATGGGTGCAAAATAAATCTGTGGAATGGTGGAGGAATCTCCCAAGACAGAGACAGGCTAAAGAGTTCATTAAAGAACGTACGGCCAAATTTACGAAAGATCTACTAAGCCAGAATAGGAAGGCCATCAGAGTAATAGTAGGTCTTCTAACTGGGCACTGCCGGCTCAATAGACACATGAGTCTAATGGGCCTGGCAGAGGACGCAATATGCAGGTTCTGTCAAGAGGAGGAGGAAACCTCAGTTGGCGTATTGTGCCACTGTGAAGGCCTGGCGAGACTGAGATTCCAAGTACTCGGAGAAGAAAAGTCAAGGGCTGACAGCTATACAAAAGGGCCTTTATCAAAGCTGTGGAGTCTAGTACAAAGGACAAAGCTGGATAAGTGAGTAGTTTTCACCCCCTTGACAGGAAATAAGAGGTGGGTGGTTAATTTTACCTCCCTCATCCTTCTCTATCTGTTTAGTTACATTCCCTCCGAACAGCACGAAAAAGTGAATTACGACCATTTGTTTGCTTCAAAGGCTTTCATCTCCCTAGATCAAACCTCTCGGTGGCCCCATATCGAATATCATTTTTACAGGATAAATTCCGCACAAAAACTACGCCTCCACTTGCTACACCTTTTAGGGGTGGTTATTGGCCAATAGGAGGAGATGATGGCAGGTGTTTTTCACCTTCAGACCTATCGCAATCGATTCTCCGCCCTAAAGAACGGGAGGGAAAAATGTCTTTTAGCCCTGGGGAAGTTTTCACCCCCTTGACTGAAAATAAGAAATGAGTGGTTAATTTTACCTGCCTCATCTTCCTCGATCTTTTTTTAGTTATATTCCCTTCAAACAGCACGAGGAAATCAGTACGACTATTTTTTGCTTCAAAGGGGTGGTTTTCACCCCCTTGATTAACCCTCTCGGTGGCCGCGTACCAAAAATCATTTTTACAGAAAAAATTTCCCACAAAAACTGCGTCTTCACTGGCTACATCTTTTGGGTGGTTTTTAGCCAATAGGGGTGAAGGCAGGTTTTTTCACCCTCGGATCTATCACAATCGATAACTCACGCTATTTGTTCAAGAGCAGTCCATTAATGAATATTATAATCTAATATGAGTAGATAAACGTGTTTTTCTCACCTTCTCGTTCGTTAGCGTGCTTTTCAGCGTACATACCTGTAACAAAAAGAGGGAAATTAATAATAATGTAATCATTCATGATAACTAAAAATGGTAACAATTAAGCATTATTATTATTTTGAACCGAAAAGGAGGATTCAACACGGCAATACCTGAGTTAGTACTTAAGTTATTAGAGATCAGCAAATTTCCGATACAACTTTTATAAAGTTCAGGTGTTTCGAAATCAAG
Source organism: Leptura quadrifasciata (assembly GCA_963675555.1). NCBI lineage: Eukaryota > Metazoa > Arthropoda > Insecta > Coleoptera > Cerambycidae > Leptura > Leptura quadrifasciata. Next base: position 148,214,742 of record OY776675.1, read on the forward strand.
CAAAAACAATTATTTTCATCAAAAACCGGATAAATTCATAGTTTTATCTTTAGTTTTAACTCCAAGAAATCCATGCAATTGAAAGAGAGAGAATATGAGATGGATTTAACTGCTTTTGGAAATAGGCTACTCAAATAATAAACAATTTAAAAGCAATGAAATGATAAAATACTGTTATGTATTATTTATACAATATATCTGTTTCATTTATAAAAATCGGAACAATTAGAGTTTTTTGTCATGTAATTGGATGGCATGTAGCAATAAACAATAATTAGATATTTCTGGTCGGCAAGTATGTAATTGTTTACCCATTGGTTCACAAATTTCTTTATTTATAAATTTTCATAAATTTAAGTTCACATTAAAAAAATAAGAGCCGCCGAAATCATTTTTCATTTGTTATTTTTCTTCTTCACTGTTTCTTGTAAACTGTGTCATGGGTTAGCTTTCCTTCAATCATATAAAGATAACATTCATGTATGGTGAATGTATAGTTAATATATCTCAATGAAATGTGAACATAAATAATAATTCGACATGGAGCGCTTGTGCATTTGATTACGCAATTTGTTACCCCGTTGCATTAAAATCTGTTTAAAAGTAACTTTATGAGGTAGATGTAAAAAATTAGATGATTTTTCGCAAACATTTATCCCCTAAGAAACTTTCAGATTTACAAGAGCATAATCGTGATGGAAAATGACGCTCTATAAAAAAATTTCATTTTATCAGTTATCACTTTTATCTGTCGATGAGAAAAAACGCCTGGGTTCAATGGGGACTATGGATACTAGTAGAAGTAAAATCTCATTACCAATAAAATGACTTCATATGAAAGAAGACTATTCTTAACTGTGCTCTGAATAATAATTTCATATTTTAATACAGAGCTAGTAAATCCGCATTAAACTGGGATATACCTGATAAAAAGACAGTAGCATGCTGCATGGTACTACTTATATAATAATAAAATATTTACAATTTACCAACCGCAAAATAGTATTCGTTCTGCAAATACAAACGCTCATAAATTACCCATATGCAGGTTGGTGACATTTAGAAGAATATTTAATACTTTCTAATGTCGATATATTATATATTTTTCTACATTTCAATGAAACAACCATTAAATTATATAATTACAGAGAGTCTATTAACCATATTACAATATAGTGTAATTGAAAAAACCTAAGGTCAACTATAAGGTAATGTTAAATTACACGTACGGATAATTATATTTGATTTACATCGAGGGGATCAGCAAGCAATAAATTAGCTTAAGAATTTTTTAAATGACAGTGTAAAAATAAGACGTTATGACATTACAGCACTCCGAATACCCCACTAGTTCCGCCTATGTTGCGATTCGAAATCTAGGAGCTAGAATCGTGAGACTTGTTCTACCAATAATTGCTTAATATTACGTGTACATCATATAGTTAAAATTCTATTGATTCTTATTAATAACTGCAGTAGAGTTACTCTGACAGTTTAAGTGGAACAAGCCTACATAATTCTGCTTACAATATTATGCTATGGTCCAAGTCGCACACCTGGTTGCTTGAATGTAGGTTGGAATTTAATCAGATATTAATTGAATTAGAACCTTTTTTAAACTCTGGTACACTGCGACATAGGTAACGGACATGGGCTTTAAGGTCGAGACCTAGAAATCGGAAGATATTGTTTATTTTGTTGTGGTAATAATTTAATACAAGTAATTAATTATATAGCTTGCATATTAATTTGCATCCAATTAGGTAGTGGTAAAAATTATTAATAAATTATGCCGGTTAGGCGCCAAAAGAAGCTGCAAAATTAATCACAAAATAAAGAAAATTTAAAAAAATCCGACTGGTAAAAAGCGAAAAGTTTTTGCCATCGGATTGAGACCAATGAATCCAGGGTTCGAATCCTGGCTAGCGTATGGCTGTACACTAGTTGTAATGTGTTGCTGAGTTGCTAGCAAGGGATTAGACGTGGTTGTGTGAGAGGCAACACAGCTAGTCGTATTATCAGTCCTGAGTTCGAGTCTCAGCTGCAGCAAATGGAAATGTCATAGGGAACGGTTATTGCCTAATTGTTATGTGTATGTGCCCCCGTTGAGTGGTGGAATAACTAATGCAAAACTCTGTCAGAACGGCAATCTAAATAAGACGATTAAAATAAACCATACGATCTTCATCTAAACCTCGCAACACCTCACTTACTGAAAACAACCGTTCTGCTTTGCTACTTCCATCGTCCGACTCGCGACCCCCACCACTTACCCACTCACACCATTTCTAGAAATAACATTTGATTACACACTATCGGCGACTTCTCTAAGGAGTAGGCAGATTGAAGCCTCGGAATCGAAGCACTTCTAAGATTTATCCTGACAGTTTTCCTTCCCATATTTTCTCTTAACAATTTTTCTCTTGATCTTCCATTCTCTTGAAAGTGGCTGCAAAACGGGAGCTGAAACCTCAAGGTTTTAATATAGTCAGACGTGGTTCAACCTGAGAATAAAGCATATCTCATATATACATACAAAATTGATAAAAATAGTGCCCTCCGTAGTAGGGTCCCATAAATCCCATTAAAATTTTAGAATAAATAAATTTTAGGTCTTACTCTCTAAAAAGTTTCTTTATAACACTGTGATTTCACTCGTAAAATTTCACTTTATTCAGTTAATATTTAGAGGTCCCCACATATCTGCTGTTTGGACTGATTTTGAATTTTCGCGACTTCGTGCTAGTGGAAGACGGGTAAGTTAGTACACCTAATTACAGATGATGTGACTGTCGATGATAAAGTAGAACGGTTACTTGTTCTAGTTTCCTCTTTAGTTGAAGGTACAACTAATCTTCTTGGTGTTCCGAAGATGACATCTGGCTCTGATCAGGCAGCAGATGAGGCAGTACATGAACAATTGCAATCATGGAACTGCGATTCCGTGGCGGTTGGTGTGTGCTGCGATACGACTGCTTCGAACACAGGAAGATTTAATGATCCTGTGCAATTCTAGAGAACATCATTGGGAGAAATTTGCTGTGGTTGCCGACACTACACGTTAGAAGTGCTCCTTTCAGAAAACGTGTGTTTTGGTTCGTCTACTGGACCAGATATTCTTGTTTTTAAGAGATTCTGGGATAATCGGTCTACGTTCAACGATGACTACAATCGAAACTTCTTTAATATCCACGTCAGAGCTTCAGAAGGAATTCATGTATAAAAACCATCCTTGAGAGGACTGCAAGGAGCTTCTTATCTTTGCAGGTTTATTGACTGGATTGAATATCGCAGCTAATCCAATTCGGAAGCCCGGTGCACTTTATAGAACTCGCAGGATGGAAAGGGCAATTATGAAAATTGAACTACTGCTAGGATTAGAAGAAAACCAAAGCGCGAAAGACCTTGCACGCATGTAGTCTAATAGTTAACAGCTGTCTACGTATGATGAAATTCGCAATGCTTATGTGACTTTATCATTTAAATTTTTTGTGATGTTCCAGAAGATTCCTTTGCCCGGACGTTGAATTCGAAGATAATTTGTAAGCTACTACTAAAAGTTCCTTTCTAATAGCAACAGAGAATCTCTTTTATCAGATATTTGTCAGATAAACTTTCTTCTGCAGGAACTGAGGTAAGTCAAACGTGTGTGTGATGTGATAATGCTGACCTTCCCGGAGAAAAACAGCAACTCAACTATATCCCTCTGTTGAACTTCAAGTCGAGAATGAAGAGATACACGAGAGAAAATTCTTTTTTGCATGCAGCAAGTGGTTGCGATTCAGTCTCTGCAATTTTCAGGATGGGAAATGCCAAATTTCTACAAACACTAAAAAAGCATAAATTACAAATACTCGTCAGCATTTTTAATGAAGAAAACACATCTACTCAGATCACTGAAGCTCGGAAGAAATTTTGATTAAAGTTATATGGTGCACTGAATACAGAAAATTCATACAGGTATAAAATGTTTGGAAAACGCGTTGCCCAAAATAAAAGTGAAATCAAATTGGCTCCTTTCTTGCCACTTCCGAATCTTGTAAGCTACACTTTCTGGAAGTTTACCACCAGCACAATCATGTCGAGGACGTATATTAAATCCACAGTTTTGGGGATGGAAGCAAAAGAATAATGGGCTTCATCCCATGGCAACTTTGAATTCGCCAGCTCCAGATGTAGTCTTAAAACTAATTTCACGCAACTATACAAAAGGTTGTCATGGTCAAAGTTAGCCTCAAATGTTCAAGTGTCTGCGGGTCTACATTGTCACAATAGCGAACCTGTTGAGATTACAACTACAGCTTTCTGAACAGGGAGAGGATGGTCATGTTGGCGATGTGGATGACAATTCTCAGAGTCTTTGCGATAGAAGTTTAATTATTTCCACGTCGAGTGGAAGTATAGTAGCGTAAAAATAAAATGTGTTTTTATTTTGTTGAAATAGGCTTAAAACGTCATGAAACGACCAGAAATTTTAGCGAAAAAAAAAAAAATTCCTCTCTGTCGGTCGGCCTGTAACTTTTTTTGTGCGCACGTTTACTCTGGAACCGTTTATGATATTGAAATTTGGTACACTTATGTATTATAACGAGATCTGGAACTAGATTATATTTTGATCTAATTCCATTGGGGGTTCGGGGGGTAAACGGGGTAAATAGGCAAAGCAAGCAAGTAAGAGTCCATAAAATTGCAATTTAGGGTATGTACGGAAAGTCAAGGTCTCAAAATTTTTTTTTACATCAGCCCCCCCCCCCTCTATCACCCCCACTACCATACCCACACTACTGTGAAAGAAAGTAAAAAAAATAAAATGTGATTTAGTGTGTGTACAACGAAACGTCTCCAAAAATTTTTTGACGTTAGCCACCCCCACCCTATTATTAAAGGGAGTAAAAAATTAAATTGAGGTTTAGTGTGTGAACGAGAATCAAGGGCCTCTAAAATTTATTTTCACATTAGTCACCTCCTCTACCACCCCCACCCTATTATTAAAGGGAGTAAAATATTACATTAGAATTTAGTGTGTATAAGACTTGGATAAAAAATCTAGATGTGGAAGTAGTGATTCCTTGGGCAGAGGTTTTTTTTGTGATAATGAGCCAGAAGAAGATCATGTTTCGGTAGTAACGAGGTTAAAATGAGTTTTTATAACAACGTGGATTAGGCCTACTGGGGGAAACAACAAATAACGCACCAAGTGTTACACCTCATGAGTGGTATGGAAGTAGCGTATCTGTTCATAAGTATCATTACGCCAAAGATGGTTATTTCTGCAAATTTTTTTTTATCACTATTACTAATTTATTATAGATATTTTTGTTTTCATGACCGTGAAAATCAAATTGATTGAAGTGGATAGTCAGCTCAGATTTGCAGCGCACTCAAAAAAGGCAATAAAAACCTCACGACCTCTTTAAAATACCATTAAACTAGTCGGAAAAGTATTTGCGCTCAGGCACGCTCTTGAAATATTTCGATCAGCAACTCAGTTTTTCAATTTTAACAGCGCGTTACGGTCTAGTATTATTAATATGTACATTCTAAAATATACGAAGTTCGGTTCTGTACTTTTTCGTTCGCAAATTGACTCGCTTACCTTTATATGTTTTTAATGTGAGTCGACTTGTTCGATGACACCATGCCGAATGGTACAACGGCGATAATAATGAGGTCGTACATTTTTTGTTGCCTTTTTTAAGTGCACCGTAAATCTGCATTCGACTATATATTCTACCGATGTGTATATTCTAAACGAAAGCCCAAAAATATGCACATCAATCAATCTAATCTTCTTTCGCTAACAGGAGAATCCGGGCTAACAAACTCTATATTCTCAATATTTCTCGCCATAATTGTTGCTAATTTTTTCTTCAAGTTCTTTCCTCCTCGCTTTCTCATTCCGTCAATTTCCGTTTTCGTCAATTTTATTTTAATTAGTAAAATATATACAGGGTGTAATTATTTTTAAGTTAATAAAAAAACTGCCAATGGGGAACTACCAGACAAACAAAAAACCTATATAACTTTTTGCTCTAGATATTGGAATTTATGACTTTCTCATAAAAAAGCGTAAGGGTCACCGACTTCCGTTCCTTCAACTAGATTTCATGTAGAGTCGATCAAATGCGACAAATGTATGAAGGTATAGTTTTGATGTCTTTGGACTGCTGGACTATAAAAGTTAATTGTCATGATAGTCAAATCGCAAAGTGATATAATAATAATAATAATAATAAATCGTCTTTATTCAGGAAAATGCATAATCATACATTTTAATTTACATAGGCGAAGTTTAGCCATTGGCTATGCGTCTATTCTTTCACAACCACACGTTCATGCATTGATTCATTGACAGAGATTCCATATTTATTAAAATTATTGAGATAGGATAATTTTTGGAAAGTATTCCTAGTTTCTGTTTGTCTAGTCGTTGTTTCCCATTACCTGTTCTTTTTGATGATAAAACTAATTACACTCTGTATTTATGGAAATCAAGGACGACATTAAAAACTATTCAATTTTTTCTTCGCAGGTTGGGAAATTAACTTCAAGATAAATGTGCACGTAAACCACAATGAAACGCTGGCTACGTTCCGCTACTACTACAAGTGAACTTTTAAAATACCATTGAGCTAAAAATCGCCTGAATGATAAAATTCAACGATCCCCTCCCAGCAATCGCAGGTAAGAAGACATGTATGCGCCTTTGCAATTACGTCGACACACATTCGGGGCCATCGACCTCATCATATCGCCAACTTCTCGCCATTTTTAGCAACACCAGACACTGACTTTATTATGACACACGTGATCTAAGGAGTGTAAATTAGCCTCCTTGAGTTTTACTTGACCTATTTTTGAGCATTTAAAAGTCGGTTTTGTTTTTTGCTACGCGATGTTTTCAAATTGTACAATGCGCTTGTTATGTCTTGAAATATCGCGTCGTGTCAATGACTCTTAAAAAGCAATAAATATGAATGTAATCCTACAAAAAAATTCGCTTAATGTTGATGTATCTTTTTCTTGAATCTGGTGCATGTGGGCGAAATATGCGTTTAAGCCTCCTGATTGTGGACGTTTCGAAATTTACTGTCTTTAAGATTGCACAATTTAATACGTTGGTCTTTAATCAAATCATACAGTATTGCCTAAACGCTCATGTCAACACCTTTTCAATTAATCATCAGTTGCTTCTTTACTGAACATTGTAACTTAAATGTTGAATATGAAAATAAAAGTTGGGACACAACCCATTCTTGGTGATTTCAATAAGAACACTCTCTTATTCATTTGTTTCCAAATATGTGTCTAATTAATTTGGATTAATTTTGAATATTTAAATTTTAGATTTTTATTTTTAGATTCAATTAAATTTTAGATTTATTTGCAATAGTTAATTGGCCCCTAACAAAACCACAGTGATAATAAAGATGTTATAGAAATGCATTTCTGTATGCAACTCTGGCTAAACATTAATACAAAAATCGGCAGCTACTGGAAGCGGCTGGAACCTCCCCACTCGGTGGATCTTTGAAGCCGAAAAGAGCATTAAATTTGTAACAAAACGGCACTAAACGTAATCCGATCTCATCCAAAACCTTTTCAGATCTTCTGGGGCACTAAAAAACCGTCAACTTAATGAATTTACAATCATCTATGCGAGTTATTACCTACATTATCGCTCGTTGAATAATATACTATTACGATATTAACAACTTTAACATCACTTGAACGACTAAGAAAGTCTAGTTATCCTAAATACTACAGATTTGTAAAGCAACAAACTGAAAATTGGTAAAGTGACAATCTATAATAAATTCACCAACGAAGGTACAGAAAGCATATGATATTGATATTGTTACATCTACCTTTAAAGTTTGTGACAATCCACTAAAAGTTACAAATGTGCCGAAATCTTATTAACATGACATGACACCAATGTTATCGGATGACAAACGATGACAATGACAATCATCAAAATTTGCTTATTGCAATAGGATCGCTCGCGGCTGTCTTTGTTAAATCAAACATTTGCATTTCAGTAATTTTACTAGATTTTAGAGGAATATTGGTAGTTTAATTCTTCGATTTGTCTGTATATATATTTAAAAACGGCACTAAACGTAATCCGCTCTACTTTTAGAGCAGTGAAGAAACCCTCACACGTGAATTGACACGTGATGTGACGAGTTTCACGATGTAAAGGCTACACGCATCGATCATGTCATGCGAAATGCGATCTATGCCATATTTGCTTTGTTTTTAATTTTTTTCACGGAAACCAAATCGAAAGGGTGGAAGTGTGATATATCGTTGAAATCAGAATTTTAACTGCTTTTCAATGGTTCCATTGCAAATTGAAAATAAATATAAAATAAACAACTTGTTGCGTCAAAATGGCACTAAACGTAATCCGATCTCAACCAAAACCTTTTCAGATCTTCTGGGACACTAAAGAAACGCACACACAAAGTTTCATTTAAATCCGTTCAGTAGTTTTGGCGCTATCGTGCACACACATACACACATACACACACACAGACATTTTTCAAAAACCACTTTTTTGGGTTCCTAGGACCTCAAAACGTAAAGATTTGATGTTATCTCAATTTTCGTTTTTGAACCAATTTTAGTAACCTCTCACAATTTTATTGTGGAGAGGTGAAAAAAGAGAGTAATGCTTTTTGATAACAAATTACTGCACTACGGCAATCTAATATTAAACTAATGATGTCCTCGCGGGATAATACATTACAAATGTTACAAGAACACCAAAGACAATAATCACTGGCAGTTTTATAAATAACTTAGAAATTATGTAACTCAAGCATATTAATAGTAATAACTTTAAATTTCAAACTGAAAAACGAATTTACAATTCTAAAAATAATTAATGACATCTCTACAAGTGCTATAGGGTGTGATGGTGTAAACACTTCTGAAGTTGTACTGTTCTCTTATAATTTTACATATTACACATAGTGTAACCAATTTGGTCTGTTAAATAATATTATTCGTACTTTATGGAAGAGAGCAGTTATAACTATCCTGGCTAAGAAATCTAATCCTACTGAAAATTAAATATAATAGAAGACATTATTACCGCCTCTGATAAAGGAAATTGTACTGCGTTAGATTGTTCGATTTCAGTAGAGCTTTCAATATGTTAAACAAGAGATATTATTAAATATTTTGAAGTACATTGGGCTTTCTGAAAATGCAATTGAAATGTTTAGAAGTTACTTAAGTAATAGAGAGCAGAAGGTACGGCTGGATAACATAATATCAGAAGCAGTGGCGTTAAAAACTGGAGTACCACAGGGATCCATCCTTGGCCCTCTGCTATTTATGATATATACCGGTCACCTAGTAAATTGCTTGAAATATTGTCAGGTTCATTTATATGCAGACGACACTCAGCTATATTATTCTTTTCCCCCCTCAGATATTGGCAATGCCAACCATCGTAACGAGGACGTGAACGATGCGGAAGCCAAGAATCATTGTCTAATAATTAACCCAGTCAAGTCTAATGTAATTGTTTTTGGACCAAGAAAATAGAGGAAGTTAAAAATGAAATAAATATAATCATAGATAACTCTCAAATTGTTATGAAGCAAAAAGCTTGGGGGTTATATTAGACAGTGAAATTTGATTTGCTAGCCATATTAATAAGTCATTACAAAAAGCGTATGCAAACATAAAGTTAATGTATGCAAATAGGCATTATACCTCAAAAAAACAAAAATATACTTTGCGAATCTCTTGTTCTATCTTTAGAATTATTCTGACATGTTAAATTGACCCTCCTTAAATTACTTATATTAACATAAATTCCAAAAGGTGCAAAATTTCTGTTTCCGTCTAATGTACGGCATAGAAACCAAAGAGTATCATATAAATTAAAATAACTTGATTGGCTGAACATGTATAATCGAAGATTGCTTCACACAGCAAATTTGTTTCATAAAATAATTATTCTGAAATCTCTCATCATACCTCTACAAAAAAATAAAGTTTAAAACGGATGTACATACCCTTAATATTAGATTTAAGGGAACTTTAATACCTGCAATAGATCAGCTGGAACTATTTAAATGGCCATACAGCCACCATATTTGCAAGATAAGATAAGATAAGATAAGATAATTTATTTGACCAAGTTACAATAGAGTTTTTGGCAAGTCTAGAGCCCAATAGAGCAGTATGACAAAACACTATAAAACATGAAAATATAAGCATAAATCATTGTAAAATATTTGGACAAACAATTAGAAATACATAAGGATAAAGTATTTCCAATATACAATTATACATTATAAAATACAAGGTTTACAATGCCATCGAGAATAATTTAAAGAAAATGAGTACCCACCAATTTAAAGTAGAATATAAAATAATTCTACTTAACAGTCAAAGTTAATATAGTTAAAGCTCCTCCTTTGTCTCGTGCTACACTAAATTAACCCTAAGAAATATTATTTATTTATATATTTAGTTTTTTCTTATGAACGCCATTTTGATAGATTTAGTAATTATTATTTCTTGGTTAAGTCGAAGAACAGTTGTCACGTGCTTTTTGCCGGTGCCAAACTAAGCTTTACCATTTATTTTTTGTACTGCTAAGTTTATATGTATGCTTTTTTATGTTTGTTTCTCTCTTTGAAACATTGCATAATGTATGTATGAAAAATAATAAAGACGTTTATTATTGTTATTCAATGTTGAAGTTGTTCTACAATACAAAATATGAAAGGAAGTTTTGATCAAATGCGAAATTTTTGATAATAAATGAGTTGGATGCAAATAGCGCTGTGATACATTTCCTTGCATTTTTATTAGTTAAAATATTTTGTCTTTATAGTTATAGTTATAGAACTTTAATGATTGTTCTTATACCGTTTTCATTTTTATTAAAAAATGTGTGATCCAATCCACTGCTTTATATTTAGATACTCCGATAAATAAATTACATGTCAAAGATTATTTTAAAAATTCTCTGCTCTAAAGCCAGGAATAAGATGAATTTAAAAAAATATTCTTAAAATCAACTTACATTATTTATGTAGACAGCCTTAACGAAAAACTGATTAAAGATTGAAGTTTTAAATGTGTCTAGAAACGAGGTTTAATGCTTCCATTTGTAATTTAAAAATAGCACGATCTTGATTTATATCTGTTGGTTGGCCATCTGGTATTAAAAGTCCAATTTAATCAAAAGTAATCAGCGGTTTTCGGAGAGATGCAGAATGATTACGATTGTTAACATAAATAGATGTATTTTCATGCGGTAATAACAAGTTAAAAATGTTTCCGATCACAGCACAATACTATAATAATTCTTACTTTTATTTAATGGGGTCTATTACTATAAAATATTCTACATCCTCAATCGCAGCAATAACATTTTGTGATCATTCGACCATCCTGTGTGTAGTATTTATGAGGTCAATATAATTTTGCGGAATATTTAGTATATTTGGTAGACATTGACAAATTCGTCACGCAAATTTCTTTTCAAAATATGTTTAATGAGATTAAACTCTGGCGATCTAGGTGGTAGCTTCGTGTTAACTCTTCTTGGAAATCTTCTTGAATGATTCCACGAACCTTTACGATGTTTTCGAATAGTACCAACCAAACATATTTCAATGACGTTAACATGGACATCAACGGGTATTAAAGAGAAAACAACTTCTCAAAGGTACCTAGTTTCCGAACCCACAGTGAATATTTTATAATTTGTTTTATATCATATTACTTCTTGAACAACCTGTGACTATTTCTTTGACATATTTGTAATAATATTTCGAAAATCTGAAAAACTATTGTTGATAAGGCTGCTTAGTGTAATTCGTTTTGTGTCATAAAAGAATGTAGTAATAATGAATATCAGATAAACAAATATCTGTAACATGGGGTTTAGAAAGCACAGTTTTGGAGAAAAAAATATTTTTATAAAGCTGGTTGACCACTTCTGGAATATTGGGATAGGCTTTATTCGTTATTAGTGTTGGTATAGTAGAACTAACAGCAATTAAAAATTAAAAAATTAAACATAAAAGGGGTGTACGAATGGTTTTAAGTCGTATCTATATGGAAGGAGTCAGCAAACCAAAAATAAATAAAATTAAATCTGAAAAACTTTTTAATAATAATGGAGCTCCACAAGGTAGTGTACTGGGGCCTATGATTTTCACGCTATTTCTTAATGATTTACTTCTAATCAACTCAGAGGAGTGCAAAATACATGTCTTTGCAGACGGTGCTATAATATATTTATCTGGAACTAATATGAAGCAATCCAAAAAATTAATATGAAACTGGAATTAATTAATGAATGGTTTATAACGAACGTGATAAACGCCAAAAAATCCAAATATATGATAATAGTTCCAACAAATATTTAAATCAAAACATTGATAATATGTGTGTAAAATATAACGGAGAGCATCTTGAAAAGGTAATAACTATGAGATATTTAGGGATAATCATAGATAACAAACTAGCATTTAACGACAATATAAATACTACATATGTAAAAAAACATAAAAAAACTGGAATTCGCATATCGTGTTAGTAAAGATTTAACTTCAAATACAAGGAAAACTGTTTATAACACAATAATGAAACCACACATCGAGAACTGCTCAAGTATATTTTATATGTGTAATGACACTAATATATAACTGCAACCAATTAAAATAGATATATGCGTTTTATTTTAAAATTTAATAGATATGCTAATATAAATACAATGCAATGTATACTTAATATAAAATACAGGACATTAATATTCTTATACAAACTTTACAATAACTTACTACCAACGTATTTATCAACAAATGTATAACATCGTAAGTATATTCATAATTACAATACACGGCAAAGAAATCAGATAAATATTAATTACTCAAATTTGATGAAAACAAAATCCTCCATATATGACAAGGGAACGGCCGAATTTAACAAATTACCAGAATTTATAAAGCAAGCTAAGAATGTCTTTCTGTTTAAAAAATATGTATATAAATTCATGCATAAAACTTCTATTTTACTCATTAGGCTTGTAGGTATGTTATAAGTTATTAGATTGTACTACAATAAGTAACAAATGTTCTAAATGATATAAAGGAAATATTTGTAATAAGTATTGTTAAATGTAGGTAAATGTACTGTACTACACATGTATGTTACACCTCTGTAATAGCTGCTTGTGTCAAATAAATATTGTTGTTATAACAATAGCCGTCTAATGTCTAGAATATTAGCTAGTTTATATAGAGTGCCGGTTGGGTAAGTTATTTCTTTTTTATACATAATTTTAATAATCCATTTTTGCACAATTTCCCCAAACCTTTCGCAATTGTTTGTCCTTCCCCAAACTATTATTCCATGTGGTAATGAGGATTCTACAAGAGCATAGTACAATGTATGCAGTTGCTTGATGTCTAGGATTTGCCTAAAATATTTAAATTTGGCAAGTAGGCTTCTGACTTTCCGATTTAAGTTATTGATATGTTTATCCCATTTTAAATGACAGCCTACAGTTACGCCCAAATACTTAATTTCATGAACTGGCTTAATTTTAAAGTTCTCTTCAATTTTAAGTGAAGGGAGCATATCGTTGTTGATTGAAAACGGCACGTATTTGGTTTTAGTAACATTTATTGTTAGAATTTTTTAATCGAACCAACTTTTAATAATCCTAAAATCATGTTCAGCTTTTTTCAATACAGCCTCCCTTGTACTGTCCGTCTACAGTACAGCCGTATCATCCGCAAAGCTAATTATCTGACCTATGTAACCTTGCTTAAACAAATTATTCAGATAAATATTGAACAGTAAGGGTCCGAGTACTGTTCCTTGCGGCACCCCGTATGCAATTTATTTTATTTTACTAAGACTTTTATGCATTATTATTTCTTTCAGATAAATAACTTTCTATAAGAGTCAACGCTGTACATCGGAAGCCTATTTGTTTGAGAACCTTGAGCAGTTTGGAGTGGTATCAAAAGCTTTAGCACTATACATTCATTGTAATAAGGAAGACAGGTTCTCAAATATTTTGTAGGTAAGTATTCAAGTTACTAGCCTAGGTTAATTTTTCAAAATATCCCAGAGGATAAAGTTTTTTTATTCGTCCGGTCGTACCCTAGAACCAGTTTTTTAGTGACATGAAACTATTCACACCCTGTATAATACAAAAGGACTATAGCAATATTTTTTTAGTGCATCACTTAAGCCTTGTCCTCAGGTTGACCTTGCATGATTTACAACTCCAATGAACTTTAGAGAGGTTCATTTCGTGTATAATTATTTATATTATACGAGCGACTGTATAAACAAAATCATAACTTTCAATTACTAATGTAAACAGCGCATATTAATACTCAGCATACACAAACACATTTAATATAAATAATTTAAATTCAATGCATTAAAATTACCAGCTTAGGCATTAAGCAGACAGAGCTCATTAGGCATGCATAAATGTTTGTTTTACTGCGTGGGGGATAAGCGTAGAAATATCTGAAAAACACATAAGGTGTGTGTTTTAAATCAAGTTTGAAGTTAGTTCAAGGTGGTTCATCAATTAATAATCCGGTCAACAATGAGGAATTTCATTTAAATTCAGAAACAAAAATTTACTTCTGGAATGGAACTGTTCTATCAAAAGAATGTTTGGGAAAGTTAAAAATAGTTTCTATTAATTCAGTAACTTTGTAACGTATCTTAGATGCACGCAAGTTTTTTAAAATAATAGTAATTATTGTTAATAATACAATGCAACAACAATGATTTAAGATAATAATATACAGGGTGTTTCACGAGAAAACGGACATGGTTTAATGGGAGACAGATGACACCAAGGGTAATCGGAATCACCCACAGAAAAAGCTGGTTGGAGACCCGTTGATGAAATATAGAGTGTTTTATGTGTTTTTGCCAACATCTGTTTTAGTCGTTACATTGTAATGGAATAGAATAATTAGTTCATATTTGGCCAATGTAATACGCTAGTGACTCTGAATAAATACATATATGACAAAGAAAATATCCAGGTCCGGACTTGACAAAAAGTTGTTTTAGTTGTTTTTCAAAGAAACAACACCCTGTATATATTTTTTTCAAATTTCGATATGTAATTCCAATAGTACATAAAAACTGAGCAAAAAGGCTTCATTAATTTTTTTTTGCCTCACTGTCACCGTTCTCGAAATACATTCCACTAAATACCACAATATGAGACTTATCAAAATATCGATGAATGACACTTGCAAAAATGCTTCCACAATTGAAATTATTCATTTACTATTTTTTTTCAACAGTAAATAGTATGTTGTAATTAAGAATTTGTAACATTAATCACTTGTGTGATATTAAAGGAGGGGGAGAAATAAATAAAAACATAAATGTTACAGATCATCGGACAAATCATCTATTTTATTACGCTCATGTATTGAAAACTAGTAAAACAACAACATAACATATCTATCAACAGCAACAATAACGATAACAACAAAATAACATATCAATAATGCATATAGTAGTGGAGTCAGACAAGCATCAAATTTTAGTGAAAAAGGAATTGCTTCAAGTGTCAATTTTTTCTCTTAACATGTTAGTTACATCGAATACTATACGAAATGGACATTTTCTACCTCTAGCAACCGCCGCTACGCAAGTTATCGGCCATTTTGTGAAAAATCGACCATTTTGGTCGTTCTTTCTAAATATGGATCAGTATATCTCGGTATGTGTATGTCCAAAAAAATTGAAAAAAATTGAGGCTGTTCGTTATAATATAGGCTATCAGCGGTCATAATATGAAATTTTTGTCTGTCTGCACACATAACCTCAAAAAAACATAAAAACTGAAAAAATTTTGGTTTTCTGTTATAACTTCGGATGTTTTACATGAAATTTGATAAAATTTTCAGAAATTATACTTTATAGTGTAAACAACAACTGGTCAAAATATTAAATAATACAAGCCTCAAAAATTGATTTCAAATTTTAAAATTGATTGGCCAATAACTTTTGTGCATCATATCGTATAAGGTTCCTTTTTGTAGGTTTTCTTATGTACTTTGTGATGGCGAACAAGAAAAAAAATTTAAACTAAAAAAAAATGTGAAAAACATCGATTTTAAATTTTTATTCATATACAAATTTAATTATCCATTAGATTAAAACATATTTTTTTAGTCGCAAACTTCTCTATAAAATCTTTATTTTACGATAAGGAACGTAACCAGACTGCAACCAACAGCTGCTCTCCGGGCTATGTGCCCCGCCGAGCGCTGAATTACAAGTTACTGGCCTGGTGCGTTAAGTGTAATAATTGCATATTACCAACAGAAAGCTAATGCTTCGATTGCAACAAACATCAGCCGAAAGACTAATAGCAGCTCTCGTGTCAGTCGTCCTATACCACTTGCAGACTGCAGTTTCGAGCTGTTGGCTCTCGTCAGTGCAAGGTAGGCATGTGACGACCGACACGGGGATCCTTTGACCGTTTGGTACATCTCGGTATCTTTAGGATAGCGACATGCAAAATAGTCAGCAGGCGCCATTTAGCGGCACGAAAGCTCCTTTAAGTAGGGTGTCCAACCAGCTTTTTCTATGTGTGATTGTGATTACCCTCGGTGTCGTTTATCGCGTATGTCTCCAATTAAATCATGTCCGTTTTCTCGTGATACACCCTGTATAATAATACTAGGTTTGCTTGTTTTTTGAAAATGTTTTTTAAGCGCCTTCCAAGTCACGTGAATAACTTTCTTAAAGTCTAGATTTAGATTTGTCTAAGTTTAGGAGACAGGGCCCTACCGTCGATAGTGTAATCCGAATCACTTCTCAGTCAACTGTATAGAAAATATTTAGTTTCACAAACTGATCCTGTCGGCCTAATACCATGAAATTGTGGTTCTAAGTCCATCTAAGAAGCATGTGGAATACAAACTACAACCAGTATTGCCAAAATTAGTGTCACAGACGTGAAATTTTTATGCCTAGCCGACTTTTACTTAAAATTCCGAAAAATATGCAACTGCTATTCAGTTAACCCTTAAGTTTGTTATACTTCGAGGAATGTATAGCTTTCATAGAAATTCTTTTAATTCCTTGCCCTTTCACGAAGCTTAAGAACAATAATTGACAGAACTTTTTAAGCTCCACTCGGTACTATATTTAAAGGTAGAATGAATAGCCGTTGAAAGGTTCTAACAGATGTCTATCTGGAACAAACTGCAGAGATTTCACTCACCATATTAGTATCGAGTTATAAATTAAACTTTACCAACTATAATTGCAAATACAGTTTCTACATTCAGTCGTATAGAAGACCAATCAAAGTAGGGATGCGGAGGAGCAAATAGCAAACATTAAACATATTTAATTTTTTATTATGAATATATATTTGGTGAGGCAACGCTTAGAATGAACTGGTGGAACGTAGCGGAAGGAATTACAAAATTACGTGCAGATTTTTCGCGAATATAAGATAATTTTAATTACATTTAACATTATTTAAAAGAACATTATCCACATTTCGTGATAAGAATATTTAAATAAGAAGCCCCAATGAACAACATTTAACGATTATAAATTGAAAAGGATGTGGTTAAATAATCAAAGTGAGATATGATTTTAATAGTGTTTGATGAAATATTTATTTTTATTTGGTATTTGGGATTTATTTTTATTTAATATAACTTACATATCTGATACTCTACCCAAAAGTGTGAAGCTTTAAAATAATTCATCATATATAATTAATGCACATAAATAAGAAATAAGCAAATAAATTTGGGGTATCGTAAATACAATTTTTCCTTCTGTGGTAGTATCATTTATTAAAATATGCATTTCTTCAATAATATTGTAATTATGTATCTATATGTATCGAATTCTGTACAAGTTTAGGTGTGATGTGTGCCGCCATACTAGGCGTGCCTTAAGGGCCAGTCTTGGGCCCTTCTTGCTTCAATTCACTCACTGAACAGACCTCATCCCTGAGAAATTAAAACAATCATTAAAAAGGACTTAGTTAAATAAAATTTATACTTGGTTTGTATTTGTAACGTGGACAGCTGGAAGTATTATTCTAACTAAAATTAATATTTCCTACCATTTCAAATAGAACCGCAACCCTTTTATTTATTTGTTTAACTAAACACCTTCTTGCGACACAGCACAAAACCTGGATTAAAAAGGCAAATTTACGGTGAAAATAAAGTTAAATTAAAAAACGTATTTTTGTGAGGTAGGTAATTTAGTATTTTCAATCTTTATTTATTCTTTCGATCATAGAAAATGATATAGGATATGTCAAAATAAAAACAAATAATAATAATAAATATGTAAAACATAAAATATGAAAAAACTAAGGCTACACATTCATAGATATTAGACATAAATTATTACAAGTAACATATTCCTATTTATAGCATATATTATTACTGTCAGTTTTGGCTAAGCGGTTTGAAATTAATATTAACCAATTCTGTACAAATATAGGGCGTCATACAAATAAAACAATATATTAAAAATAAACAAATAAATGTATTAAAAACAAACAAATAAATATACAAGAGCCAGAAAAATGTATATACACATATCTACGTATAGTAAAATCACCCTTACAAATATAAGTGTAATTGACGTACACACAAGTTCGTATGTCAGAAATTCTAACTAGAATTTAAAAATTCATTAATCGAGTAACAAGTCTTCTTTACTAGCAGTTTTATAACAATTTTTTTATAACGTCTGCACGGTGGATCCCGCACACTTTTTCTGATCTATATCCAGTGTGTCAAATAATGCCATATTATCCCTCGCAAAAAGCAAACATAAATATAAACCCTGGGTACTGTAAGGATTTTATTATCCTTAAACACTATTCTCCATGTATCATTGCATTTCATATTAAATATGAGTCTTAGTATCCTCTTCTGCAATATAAACACTATTAATGTCCGTGGATTTACCCCTCAAAATTATGTTAGAACAGGCAGGAGTAGGCCAGCGCATAGTAAATATTTAAGAGACCTGGTTGGCCGAGCGTTTTTTTCATTTGCGATATAGCGTAAAAAGCTTTATTTAATTGTTTGTAAACATGATCGACATATCCGACCGAGGTTACTGTCAATGTATGTTCCTAGATATTTGAAACCAACTAAAAAGGTATGAAGTCCTGAGTCAGAGACCTTCTAAGATTAAAATTATTAATTTTTACAGTATTTCTTTTCATTTAAAATGAGACTATTACGCTGACACCATGCACTCATGGTCTCACAGACATAGCCATTATTTATATAGAGTTCCTCAGGAGTTGAAGCGAAAATTGATACCGCTGTATCATCTGCATACATTGTGATATTATTTCCATTGACAAATTTAGGCAGATCATTTATATATAAAGAGAATAACAGCGGACCTAAAACAGATCCTTGAGGAACACCCAAATTAACGATATTTAAATCAGAAGCTATATTTTGATATTTAACAATATGTTTTCCGTTACTCATATAAGATATTTTTCAGTCTAAAAATTTGCCTCGAATTCCAATATTTTCTAACTTAGACTCCAAAAATGCATTATTAACAGTGTCAAATGCACTAGTTAAGTCAAACAAAATAGAGACAGCATATTTGTCCTAATCCAAATATTTGTAGGCATACTCAATAAAGTAAGAGACCTTACTAGGTCTGAAACCATGTTGGCATGGTGTAAGTATGTTTGAAGAATTCAAAAACTCGAGATGTTGCAACAGCTTAGAAAATACACTTAATAAACGTATTTGCTGATAGTTCTCAATGTCATTATTATTCCCATTTAAAAAAATCAAACTGGTTATAATCCGGACGAGTTTACTAAATCGTTAACAATTCTTAGTCTCTTGTCTAGGCATTTAATTTTATATAAAAAACCGGTTGGCTTCTATATGTCAGGATATGTTTGATTTGTGTAGATGTGTGGCTTCCGTGACAAGAATTATAGTAAAATATATACACTCTATTTTTCTTTTTCATGCCACGGGAACGAGGCATATTGTCTTCTTAATTATATTCTTGAGCATATCGAAAACAAGCATATATATACTAAATTAAGTAATTTAATGAACAAAAAAAAAAAAAATGAATTAGACGCGGTATATTACAAATGCGGTATACAAATTAAATATTTATAGATATATGCGTGGCAGGCATATTAAATTAAATTGTGTAAGAATCTGATTTGAAATTAGCACAAGAATTTTAAGTCAAATTCAGTTTGAAGAATATAATAATAACAACAATAATGGTGAAACCATTATGCAGCCATAATATTTATTTGAAGGAAAACATTAGGTACATCAGGTACATTGACAACATTTTTTCAGTCGAGTACGAGTAGAACAGAGAATGAAGTCACAGATAGACAATATTCTCGAGAAAAACAAATACGACATTGATGTTTCTAAATTGTATAATTAAACAAACAAAGTTAATCTAAACAAATATAACTTATTCCTAATTAAATATACAAAAACGTTCTTATTTATAACTTTATTCTTCTGCTTTCTTACTATAAAAATAAGAGCATCAAATAAGTACTGTTTGTAATTATCGTCGTTGGTATAAGTCCTAGTAGATGGCTCTGTTTGCAAGTTGCTTGAGCAAAATCATTATACGCGTTGGCAAGGGAAAAGTATTTATTTTCTCTGATTTTGATTACCGATTTGAACTCGCACTGTCGTGGGTTAATGAATGAGAAATTATAGTATACGAATGGTGTAGTAATGAATGAGAAATTATAGTATACGAATGGTGTAGTATCTACATTACTAGGTACTATGTAATGGGTAAATAATGCAATATGTTTTGTATTGCACAACGTTGAGATTCAAAGGTATTTTGAAATAATTAATCATTTAAACTTGTTTCATTTTTTATTTTGATGATAAGGAAAAGAGGAGGAGGTTATAGACAATACATGTTTTTATGCATTCATATACTTGTTCCCGTTAGTAATTCTATGAAAAATGTACATTTCAAGGTAATTAGGTAGCAATTGATTATTATTCAATTAAGCTCAGTTTACTTTAACGGTGATATTAATGCGTCCATCGAACTTTTACCAGCAAAACTTACTTTATTCACACGCACAGTAGGTAGTTCTATTTGTTTCTTCCAGTAAAATCCAAATAATTTAAAACATATTTTAAATGATTATTTAATTAGTTGATTTATTAGTTATTTCATGTATTTTTATCTAAATCTATTGAAATCATGAGAGGGATTTGAAGAACAATAACTTTTGATTGACTCGAATTTTATTTGACGAAAATCAACATATTACAAAACAAAAATATATTTGGTTTCTTATTTTGTAGTATACCTGCCAAATATTTAACTATATCAAACTATTTCTTAGATATATCGCCGACGCACAGCGTACAGACAGACAGATCTTAATTTCTGTGACAATACTTCCCTTGAGTAGCACTGTATGCTAAAAAATAAAGTATCACACATAATAGAAAAAATATTTTACTACGTGTAAATTCCGTATCACAGGCGTTTATTAATATATTTTGACTAATTGTCACACAAGTTGGATACATTTATTTTGTATATTAGCTATCTCCTATATTGGTTCCTTATAAAACTTCTTTTTAAATAATCTAAGAAAAAATAATCTAGTGGAGCCATGTCAGGTCAGCGAGCTGGCTAATTCAGTGGTCCGCCCATTCAAATCTACTTATGTGTGAAAATAGTGTCTAAATAACTCTACAAATAATTCTAACAGTGTGTGGTGGTGCACTATCTCGCTGAAATATAATTTTTAATGCAATTAAATATATAAATGAAAAACATGATGTAAATAGGATATATTTAACTCAAATTACGAGGATATATAAAATTGTTTATGCAATTAGAAATATAAGCAGAAAATATGATCATGTTTACATGTAATAATATAATAATTTTATGTAAATTGACTACTTTGTTTCGATTTTTTTTGTCCTTATCTAACTACTGTGCAGTCCGAACATACAATAAATTGATATGTTAATGTTATCGTCCCTCTTTTAAAAACTACATAATTGTTGTTTATGATCCATGGAAAATAAGTTGTTAGTATAGGTCAGTGACAACTGCAATTAAAAGAATCACTTTAAATGTAAATGCATAATAAAACGGAATCATAATTAGAGATCCTAATGTTATTTTCCTTATATTAGAAAGTTTTAATGATTTAAACAGGCGCGTTTTCGCGAGTTAGTTTCCTTTTATAAGCGAATTTATTTTTGCTGTTACGATAACGAAATACAAACATAAATGTAAGGAAAAGTAGATAATTTTAATTGAGATCCTTCACTTTTTATGAACTGTATAAAAAAACATGGTTTTAAAACAGTGTCGACAGTATTTTTATTTTTGTTGTCACTGAAAAAGCAGGATTAGGAGATGCATGCTCAACCGTTTTAAGACCTCTAACATAAGACATCTAACTGTCATATATTTTTGAAAATTAGATAAAGATGAAGAAACAGTGTTTGGTAAGCTTGTGGTGGCTCAAAAGAATTCGCCGTTTTTATGGAAAAGTAATCCACTTCTATGTGTCCTATTCTCAAAAAACCACGACTAGTCTAAATTTCACAGCCACTATATTTGACGTTTTGTCTTCTGTATGAGTGCATATGTGCATAATTATTTACGTCTTATCAATTTAAACGAAGGCAATTTATCGAGTACGAGAGTTTTCGTTCGAATTACTACATTAATGCGTCTGGAGTCCCACAAGGCTCCAATTTAGGGCCACATTTATTTCTCATGTATATCAACGATATTAATAATGTTATTAGCTGTTAAAAATTAATATTCGCGGATGATTTGAAGATCAATATAGAGTTAAGAACGATAAGCGATTGTAGAATGACCCAGAACGACCTTGAAGCCGTATCTGACTGGTGTAGTGCGCACCATCTATGTATTAATGTTAAGAAATGCTACGTTATCACTTTTTGTAGGAAAAGCAAACCTGAAGAATATGATTATAAAATAAATTCACAGTACAGATGTACACAAATCAAAGATTTGGGTATTATCTTCGATAGCCAGTTAATATTTCGAGCCCATATTAATAGTGCTGTGTCAAATTCATATAAAATGCTAGGCTTCGTATTAAGAAACTGTAAGTGTTTTAGCAAAACTTCTGGCCTAACGTTGTTATATTACGCATATATTCGCTCAAGATTCGAATATGGCACTATCTTATGGTATCCGCGGTATATAGGTCACGTGAATAATATTGAGTATTTGTTTATTAAGGAGTATGGCATTAACCCGCCGGCGCCGTGAGGAATTAATACGTTCATTTTAACAAACCGTTTTAAGATGGTTTCATTAGAAATTCATTTCATTAAATATTTATTCAATTTAATTCACAATACTATTGATTGTCCCTTTTTGTTGGACAAAATCAATTTCTACATACTCAGACTTGAAATCCGCCATCACACAACCTTCTATGTCGATAACTACAGGACAAATATTATGGCTAAACCTCCATTTTATGTAATGTGCAATAATTTTAATAATAATCTCCCATCTATGTGATATTAAGTTTGTTTGTAACTTAAGTGTCAATACTATTTTTCTTTTTCATTCACTATTATAATATTTGTTTTCGTGTATTTTCTGTAATTGGGTGCTTATCTGTTGGAAATAAAGAAATTATTATTATTAAAAAAAAGGAAATTGGATCATGTAAAGTCGAAAGCTTATTCGGTTTCGCCGTCTTCGCTGTAGCTACCCAAGCCTCTACTATCTCACTATCTCAATGAAGAAGTTTCGAAGACACTTTTTTACTATTACAACACTTCCCCTCCGTAAGCGTGGGTAGGAACAATTAAAATATTTTGCAGATTACTAGATATCGAATTTCTTATATATATTACACATGTACTATTGAACAAAGCCGAGAACAATCTTCGTGAGAGATACAAATCTGAGGATATTTTAAAGCCGTGGCATAAAATGTTTATAAATTTCCTAGCTGCACTTTTGAATTTATGAACGCCTGTCAACCAGTATATTTCGATAGGGACTGTAAAAACACCGCCTAGACAGAGATATGGCCATTATTTACAACCGAAATTCATCATGCATGAACTGTCAGCATTGGAACATGGTCGAATAACGAGCAATTTTATCACATTTATTTAGAAACGGAATAAATACGGCTTGTAAAAAGTATATTTGGTTAACATGGACTTTTTTGGAATACCAACGATTTCAGGTTATTTTAAAATTTGAATTCATATATCAGAATTAGCTTAAAGCTCGTCTACAAACATAAGGAGCCTGTTATATTTACTGAAGGATAATAATTAATTTTCTAATACATATTTCTTCGTAATAATTTCAACAGTTTTCTTGTTTTTGTCATTTGCAATCCATTTTTCGACCATTTGTCAAGAAATCTACTAATTTATTTACATAAGAAAGAAGAATATAAGAAAACATGGATAACCAGAGGTTTAATGAAGTCTTTACAAAAAATTACAAAACAAAAGAGGCTATTTAAAAAGACTCGGACCTTAAAACCTCCTACTACTAAAACCCTAAAATCAGGTACATATTGAAGTTCTTCTAGTTGAAAAATTGATAAGTTCTCAATCATATTATTTCCAGGTATAAACAAATATTTTCTGTTGTTAAATCTTTCCATTTTTAACATGATTTTACGTTCAAACATTTTAAATATCCACAAGGGTCTGCCGCTGTTTACCACAACATCTTGGCATCCAAAGTTAAATAATATCGGTGGGAATATTTTCTGATGCTAATTCTATATTAATGTTGATAAAAGCAATATTTCTAGTATAATTGACGGAAATAAATTCATCAGTGAACATTATTATACATCGTGAATTAAGAAAATATTGTTGAAGTATAGTATTAATTAATATGTCCGCGTATAAGTTCATGTTTAGTTCACTTTGAGGTTAATACTAATTGAACTTCGTCTCTAGTTAGTTTGGTTTCGTATAGTTTGTAACAAATTCATGTATCGCTCGTGAATTCAATAAATTGTGTTCTTAAAAGTAATCTGTCAGTCTACATATTATCCTCGTTGAAAAATTTAGGGAAGAGAGGCAACTTATGTCAATTCTGATACAAAGAGGCCTGGTGAAATCACTGAAAAATGTAAATAATATTTAAGAATTTGTTGGCAGGCCTTTCCACATCAGCAACGTGCAAATGTTCTAGTTTGCTGCCTTAGTTTTATTTATATCCTCTCATGGAGTGTTGAATAGTATTTTCCAATAACGAACTCTAACATGCGATTCTTCATAAATAACAACAACAGAAGCAAATTATCCTTACACGCAAGCATGTCGAAACCATGCATACAAACTATTAACAAAATTAAACTTACATTGAATTAAAATTAAATTAAACATTATCTACCAAACGTGTAATGAGATAAATGTTTTCAAATTTAGTAACACACCTTGGGGCTCAGTCCTTCTAAATCTAAAACTAAGAGATATAAAAAATGAGTTAAATCAGTGTTACACAGTGTGTTTTGTAAGTAACTATCCGCACTAATAAACCACCCTTATTTTCACAGTATAAAAAATTCTACCAAGAAAAAATATTAAGAATGTAATTTTATGCCCCCTTAATAAATCTCAGTATTACTTATACCTTAACGTTGCTAAAATTACTATTTTCTACAGTCGTTTCTTTGCTGGAAAAAAGACAAAATATTGTGAAGGTAAAAAGTTTAAGTTCGGAAAAAAACAGTGGAAAGGAAATAAAAGAAATAAGAATTATAGAAATTATTTTAAAGAAAAAAGACGTTGCTAACTCGTTTGTAATTTTCTTTGCAGATATAGGCAAGAATTTGGCAAAAAGCATAAAAGAAAAAGAGAAAGCAACAGGTGATGAATGAAAACTGCAAAATTTTATTTACCTATCAGAAACAACTCAAAAAGAAGTAAGGAGAATTATCCTAAATTTAAAACTTCATAAAGCACCCGGGATTGACGGGATAAAGTCGAGTACACTGAAAGCAATATTAGACCATATTACCAAACCGATATGTTTTATAATTAATAATATAATAAACAACGAAATATTTCCTAGAGCACTTAAAACAGCATTAATCAAACCTTTATTTGAGAGTGGGGACAAAGTGGAGTGTTCAAATTATCGACCAATTTCGTTACTTTCTAGTATAGCAAAAATTGTTGAAAAAATTTTTATAATAAGAATGACTAGCTATTTAGAAAAGTATGAAATATTGAATGACGCTCAATATGGTTTTAGACAAGCCAGATCTATTGAAGATGCAATTGGCTTTTTAACAACAAAATTATATAAAGCTATGGAAGAAAGTAAGCCAACAATACGTATCATTGTAGATATGGCTAAAGCTTTTGATACTGTTAGCCACTCCAAACTATTTAAGGCTCTCGAACAAATAGGCTTCCGAGGTACAGCACTGACTATTATGGAAAGTTATTTATCTGAAAGAAGCAACAAGTAACAATACATAAAAGTCTTAATAAAATAAGAGAAGTTGAATACGGGGTGCCGCAAGGGACAGTACTCGGGCCCTTACTGTTCAGTATTTATCTGAATAATTTGTTTCAGCAAAGTTACATAGGCCAGATTACAATTTTGCGGATCATAAGGCTGTACTGCAGACGGATACTACTGACGATGCTGTATTGAAAAAAGCCTGGAAATGATTTCAGGGAGATTAAATGTTGGTTCGATCCAAAAATCCTAACAATAAACGCTACTAAAACGAAATACGTGCCGTTTTCGATCAACAAAATAGATACCCCTTCACTTAAAATTGAAGAAAACTTTGAAATCAAGCCAGTTAATGAAAAAAAAGTATTTGGGCATAACTGCAGACTGTCATTTAAAACCGGATAAACATATCAATAACTTAAATCGGAAAGCCAGAAGCCTACTTGCCAAATTTAAATATTTTAGGTAAATCCTAGATATCAAGCAATTGCATAACATTGTAGTATGCTTTTGTAGAATCACAACTATGATGTAGAATAATAGCTTGGGGAGGTTGATACAATTGCCATATGAAAGGTTTGGAAGTTGTGCAAAAATGGATTATTAAAATTATATATAAAAAAGAAATAACTTACCCAACCGACTCTCTATATAAACTAGCTAATATTCTAGATATCAGACAGCTCTAGTGTTATATTATACTTCTAGAACAAAAAAAGAAGCAAATGCAAACAAATAATTAATCATAGGTATAAAACCAGATATATGGAAGGCTCTATTAAGATTCCAAAGGCAACTAAACTACGCAAAGATGTTTCACTTACCTGGGACCACGTATATATAACATAATTCCAAATGAGATAAAAAACAAAAAATCCATACAATTTTTCAAAAACAAAGTAAGAAAATGGTTATCAGCTAATAGATATTAAAAACACGTAGGTATAGTAAAAATAAAAGAAAAATATAAAAAGATAAATTAAATGTATATGTGTATTTGAAAAGGGCATGGTTATATGATTGTGTATACGAATGTGTCTGTGTATATGGGGGTGGACGCGATGTCTGACTAGTTTATTTTTACTTTAACGTAAAACCGCAAATATCCCCTGGCGTCGGTGATTGGCTTTGGTAGCGGAAATAGGCCGACGTTAAATAAGTGATTTAAAAAAACGCTAAGTCGCTAAGTTTAATTATAAGATTAGAGTAATTTTTCATATTTTAACAGATAGTAGATAGTTTTATTATAAATATTTAAGCAATGGAAATGTAGTAAGAATGACCATAGACAAAGTTCACTTTTCGTGGTTTTCTCCTATTTGGTTGATTTTTATTTCTTCTTGTAATTCTATACAGGGTGGAACTATGGCCTATTATTAATGGTCCACCCTCTATATAAAAATATTATTATTATTATTTGTTGCTGTTTCAATCCAACGTGCAATTTACGGCAGATCACTACGACTTGTTCTCTTTCCTTTCACATAGCATATCTTTAAGGTGGGCTCATTTGAATTATTAGTATACTCCAAAATCAACTATTAGAGGGTTAGATCAGTATTAATCCGATTGGAGGATACCTAAAATTCGTATTATAATTATATTGTGCGAAAATTGATATTACTACGTTTGCTCATCTGTATAATACACTAAAACCAAGTAATATCAACGAAATAAAACAAACTATTCAAACAATCCAACCTAAGCTAATTTAAATTGGTTTGGTCACTACAGTGGGTCTAAAGATTTGAGAAACCAAACTCCCAGAAAAGGGTCTACAGATATCAAGGCTTGCCTTCAACAGTTTATCCAAATATTTGCATGAAGCTTTAGAGATGGAATGGAAGTTCGCCTTTAATATTATCGAGCGACGGCGACATACGACCGACAAGACAATAAAACACACATCGTTTTTTATTATCATTTCAACACATGGATCAAAATAGTAAATACACAAAAAAGACCTGAAGCATGAAACTTTATACGGGATTAAGTTTGCCATTCCAGAACCGTTATTTGTTATTAAAAATTTTCATATCAAAACTCTCACAAATCTAGTGTGCCTATAAAAAATTCATACATGTTTAATCTCGTGAATTACTGATAAGCATGTACTTTTTGAGGAGGGAAAGGAATAAAAAGGGGAAATTACGGTGTCGGTATAACCTAACGTTATGCTTAATAATATTTACTACTACTCAAACTAAGTTGGGTAGAAATGTTGTATTAAAGCACTGTAGGATGCTTAAATGCAACTGTAAGGAGCGGGGGGGGGGAGGGAGTAGAGTGGTCAACTGAAGACAACGAGTACATGCACAATAATTTATTCAAGTCTTGCCCGAAGAAAACAAATCGTAGCTGACCTACCTGGCATTTAAATCCCTAACTTTTGATTTGATTTTAATGTAAAGAAATTTAAGATTTTATAATTTTTATACATCAATTACAGTAACAATGTAAGAAAATTCCCCAATGTCTTAGTTGGATGTACCCCCATCACCAACGACAACTGAACCTGAGAAAGTCTACGACTGCATTGGATTGGACTTTCGAACATCGAACAAAAGCCGTCACACCAGACGTGATGCAAAATCCGAAACTATACTCGTGGAATCATGGAAGCAGCTAAAGGGCAATCTGGCCGTATACCGAGCACTAGGTAAATGTCTTTTAATGTTCGCGAGCAGCTGTCATTCCCTGTTTTATCTGGTTTAAGATAGAAAGTACTTACTTAGTGTAACTGAGTAGTGAGTTTTAACTGTGCCGATTAAATAGTAATATTATTGAATTGAATGCTCACGCCTCTAAATTTTCAGATGGGAATAAATTAAATTCTATTTTGCTTTAAATCTGTTATAAATCAGGTGATATTTTTATAATTAAAATACGAAGACCACGTTGGGAATTTTGAGCTTTTGCCCATTTTAGCTATAGTAGATAATTCAGTCATATTAATTCGGGTTATTCGGCCACTAACCTGCAAACAGTAGACGTCTGTTATTTATAAAGAAATTTGAGACTGCCAGCTGTCAGTGCCAACTTTACTGTATCGTTCAACACGATAACATATATTAAAAAATGCCTTCTAACTGTAATTATTGTTTTCCGATATTTTCGAAGGCATGCAAGATTTTGTTGATTGTCACTTCCATTAATTACAGACGTGATAAAACTGTGTTAATGGCTTACGACAACAATAACTTGCAACTTTGAGGGTGTTATTTTTGTGCAATGAAGGAATTAAATCTACCCGGACACGTTTGTCATTTGTTCGATTTGAAGATGAAATCTGCAGCGAAAGAAGTGAATCTTTTTTACTTTGACGATCAGAAAATCTTACGATTGTTATTTTTATCTGAAAGAGAAAGTTTCATGTGTCTAAAGTTTTCAACGTTGAAATTCACCGAAAAACTTTTCTGGAAAAAAATGATAGGAAAACAGCAAGAGTTGGCTATAAAAAATCCTAATCGGGTATGTAATACCCTTAAAATAGGTTACTCAATGAAAATCTTATGATTCAAAAACGAACAATTGCAGCCGCCTAATTTTTCATGCAATATATTTGTTTCGACTGTAATTAATTTCTAACATTTTTCCGACTTCGAAATCGCTACGGAAGCTACCCGTATTTGTAGCCTTTAAACTTTTTTATTTTTTGGGATGGCAGGTGTTGATTGTAGACGTATGATTTTTGTAGGATCTTATTAGTCTCCAGTCTGAGTATTTTTCAATATATTTTAAAACTTCGAAATCGCTACGGGAGCTACCCTTATCTGTACCCTTAAAATATTTGATTTTGTTGGGGAGGCAGGGATTGATCGTAGCCGCATAATATTTACGGAAACTTATTACTCTCGAGTCGGACTATTCTTTAAGATTTTTTTTAACTTCGAAATTGCTACTGGAGCTACCCTTATTTGAAGCCTTTAAATTGCAATTTGTTTAACTGGTGGAGAATTTCGGTTTAATTGTCTGTGTCTGCATCATCATCTTTCTGATCTCTTTTACTTTCTTCCCTTTCATTGTAATCGTTTTCGCATTTGGAACCAAATGTTGGAAATAGTTTTGATTTTGTGGACTCCCAAACAATTTTCAATCAATAATCTTATTTCTTTTGTTATTAGTAATCTCTTGCAGGGAACTTTCTGTAATCATTTAATTATCGACAGCGGATGGGACAATTTTAGCATTAAGTACAAATTGATTAAAACCGTGCAAATAAATTTCTAATCGAGTAGAAAACGTTGATTATCGTTAAATTAAAATTCAGTGTGGCAGAGGCGAAGACTACAGTTAATAACCCACTCATAGATACGCATTAAGGCATAATGTCTTTTATTATTTTAAGTATGTGAGAGTTAATAATTATGCAAATTAGCAATTATTTTCTGTATTTATGATAGTGTCATGAGTTGATCTCAATGCAGATAAACAAAATTGTTTCGTATTCAACTAGAGATTTTTAATAAGATTTTTTTTAGGGAATGGATTATTTTTTCCATTCTTCTATTTTATATAACGATAAAGATTTGATAAAAACTAATTTTAACAAATACCAAGAACGCTACTGTTAGAGGAGCAGATCTGGAAGGAAACCAGACTCGACTAAGGAAACGTCCGATTGTGATTATTTCTTTTGCCAACAAATAAACTTGGGTCCCCTCAACATTCCGACACATTTGTGCTGATGAAATGGGGAAATGACATGTTATGTATGGTAAAATGGTTTTTCGAAGATAACTCGGCGGCTTTTGATCTGATGAAAAAAATCATCAAACCAAAAATGAAGAGCTCCCGAAAATAAACAAATTTTGTTCCCAACCTCATCGACGTTAGACCATTGATTCGCGAGGTATCGCGAATCCAAGATCTAAAAATTAAAAAATTTAAATTCATTTTTTATCATGAACGAGTGGAGTTGAGGACTCATCGGACATAACTAAATTTACTAGTGCAGATTAAAAAATATTTTAAAATGCTATAAATCATTAAGATTATCATTAAAGAACTCGTCCTTAGTGTAGTAATCCTTTTTCAGAAGCATGGCCTTCAACTTTATTTGTGCTTCTTTAATAGTAGCATTTCTTATATTGTTGGGAAATTTATTATAAATTTTTATTATGGTATATGGCATATTTTTACTTGTTTATACTTATATATTATATTTAAAAGATCAATCCATTTTCAAAGAATTTGTGGGATATATGGAAAAAAGGGCCAAATATACTTCATTTTTCTATTTGTTTCTCTTGTGTCACATATGTGGTTTCTATCGTGAAACAGAGAAGTATTTTGCATTACAAAAACAGACTCATAGATGTAGTGATTGATTAAGGCAAGTATATTTCTTTCAATAAACATTGGCTTGCAATTGACTGTTTGCTTAATGTTTAAAATATTTCTCAAAAATTTTTTTTGTAGCACAAATGTTTTATATATATATATATATATGATTTGTTACGCACCGAAAAATGATAACATGTCTGAGTCGAGACCCCACATAGGCTATAAAAGCTGCATCAATACTAATATTTTGTGATATCGATTTCCAGTCAAGTCTGGCATCATTTTCTCAATATCAGATGTGTTACATGTAAATGCTATAGCTTGCGTTTTATCTTTATTTAGTTTAAGATTTGTGGATGTAAAATATTTTTCTAAAACATCTAATGTTGAAAAGACCTTTTCTTCTAGGATGATAGAGTCATAAGAGTGCATAACTAATGTGCAGTCATCAGCATATTGCACTGCGTATTCAAGTATCATAGTTAAGTCATTAGTGTATATAAGATATACAATAAAGGTCCTAAGATTGACCCTTGCGGGACACCTCTTTTTATTTTTTATTTTTCAGATTTTTGCAATTCTCCATTACTATCCATTTCAACTACACATTGTAGTCTATTACTTAAATATGATACCAATAGTCTAACGTAATACATCTAATTCCGTATTTTTCCAGTTTCATAATTAAAATGCTATGGTCTACACTATCAAAAGCTTTTGCCGAGCAACTGTATGTTCCCTGTTTTTCAGTATGTAAATTTTCTTCTGTATCAAACGGTCTCCAAAAAGCCATTTTAAAAATATGCCGCCCGCATCGGTGCAATTGTACGTCTGCTCAACTACGTCTCACATACGAGGGAATAAAATTTAATGCTATATTACAAAAAAATGGGTGATCCTGAGGCCATGGTACATAAAAAAACATCAATGTCAAAAGCAAATCAAGAGTTTTGAAAATCTAGGGTATTCGAATACGCAATCAATTTATAGAAAAATAACTAAACTAATTACAGATAATTTTACCACAACAAAAGGTAATTTACATGAACAAAATCTAGTATTTCAATAATACAAGCATAATAAAATCTGGAGTATACAAAAATATAGGTAGATGCTCCGACATTAACACATATTATGATTTTTAAATGAAATGCCGAAAACCATTCAGGGACTTAATTGGAACGTACTTACATTCTCGTTGCACATTGTCACGAAGACGTTAACTAGGCACTGACAGCAATCTTCCAAATACCCACTTGGAGGGTCTATCGTTTGAAAATGTACAAATTAACCTTTATGGCACTAAAGATTCCCACACTAAACAAGTGATATTTCCACAGAAAGTCTTTATTTCGCTGAGAAAGTTTCTGGGGTTTACAATTTTCTAATACAGCATCGTATCGAAATAATACCGTAAATGTATACAACAGAATTGAACGTGAAATTTTCGTAATAAGTATGGCCGACTTGCCACTTACAGCATAAATCATGGCAGCTTTCATTAGCCAAATAAAACTTCTCTTTAAATTAGAACTTATGAAGGTCATATTGACAAATTTGAACATTAAACGAATCTACAAATAATTAACTGAACTTTACATATTATTTCACTGTAATACCACACTTGCAATTCATATTTCTAACCACCGATTACTTCAACTGGAATCCTGCATCGCGTGTCATCTCTCGTTGCACCGATTATAACCTTAGAGTATAAGTACAATTAGATCACACATTATAGGCTTTGTTTTGAACAGATTTATAATAATTCCATTAAAATTATACACGCTAAAAAATGGACCGTTATATTCTAATATTTCGAACTAAATTTAGATAAACTGTACAACAGTATTGGTTTTGACTTTTGCTATGTTGCCATATTAATAAATTTCTAATTTTAGCCCTCGTTTTTAAATGCCTCTTTGAACAAAATGCAATATAGAAAAGTTATTCCATTAAATGTATACTATCCACCATTATAGGAACTACCACCAATTACCAAACAAACTGTATGCCGTCATAAAACTATAAAGGTACATTATCATTATTATTATTAAATGCGTTATTAAATTTTATGTTCTACCCACAAAAAACGAGTATTCCATTAAGAACAAAGTCCAAGCACCCTTTACGTACGCATATTAAATACTTCAAAAGGAATAAATTACACATTTCATCCTTAATTTCACTTGACGAGTTTATTTAATCTAGTGGTATATGCTCCGCTAGAAACTAGGCATTGAATGCATTTAAAATTAGATGTCCTTGGATTCGTTATTAGCATCGTAGTGCAGTCGTTGTCCTGTTGCAGTTCACGGTAGGTCAGTTCGTTGCATGTGCATATTTATGTTTTAATTGAGCATTACCGACAAATCGAATGAAAACTGTTACAAACTATTTTACGAAATATGCATTTTGAACCAACATGTTCGCATAATTACTGGCGAAATATAGACGAGCGGGTTGTCGACCTCGCGAACATGTAATCATTTTTGCGTTATTATTATTTAACCCTGTGATAATAGTTTCCGGGCTGAAATGAAACTTCCGTTGCTAGAATTCTTACGTGTTTTGACATATAAATTTGGTGTTTTACTTAACTAAATAGAACGAGGAGAAATGGTAACCGTGGGAAGCTGATTTCTGTTTCTTTGATCTGTATTTTAAGCCAAGATATATGACATGACATGATGTAAGAACAGAAAGAGATGGACGTATTCAACTATAAGAGACATAATAACCTTTGTTGTAAATTTGTAAGTAATCGAAATACATCGTCCTGTCGATAACACAGAAGTCACATCAGTCTAGGAACCAGATTCGGCGTACAGGACCGTACGAACTGTAATCGCGACGCGATTTTATGTTTATATGTACCAGTTACAACAAACTTTTGCAAAACCTCGATGACACACAGAACATCTTGAAGTATTGTGGTTTGCGCGTATTTAGTTAGCATAAAAGACGAAACATTAGTAAATCAACGAATTTAGCTATCAGGAACGCATAAGTGCCGTGATATAATTTGATATAAGTATAGTTTGAATAATAAATACGTAGGTATTTAGAACACTAAGAAATTTACAGACTTTGTTCATGTTTGTGTGTAATTATTTTTATAATTAGAACTATTTTACAGACGTCAGTTTTACTAAAATCGACAATCGTACATAATAATTTATAACCTTAATTCCTACCAAGATTTAATATCTATTCACATATTAATTCGGGAATTGTGCAGTAAGTTTGAATGAAATTGTAGTGTTCTAATATAATGAATACAACTGGTGCATCTTTTGCAATTTTTTTATCATAAAAAACAGTAACTACCTACTTTTCTTCAGAGAAACAGGGAAAAAATAAGAACGATATGTAACTAGCTATTACTTCATTTAGGCAGGTTTTTTCGTATTGTGGTAGAGATCAAAGTACTGTCAAACTTAATAAATAGAAAGTAATTAATCCCAAAAATATATAATCAGCAATACTTTTAATGACAATGTCATCTCTTAACATCAATATGAGCAAATAATTAAACCAATTTTTAAACGATATTTCAAACACTAAAAATGACAAATTATGAGCCCGACCCTGCTTTGCGGCACACGAAGCAATGTCACCGCTATGCTGCTGCCATCTAGTAACAAAACGTCCAACTATTTTACACGAAATTTAACATATTCGTATTCGACACAATACTTTAATAGGAGCAAATATTATGCAGATTTTCCATTTTTCTCATGTTATTTTATCCTACATCGTATTATATTTTAAGTCCCTTTGTAGAATATAAAAGACAATTTATGGCGATTTGGAACGAATGACACGTACATTCGCGTTGAATAATCAAGAATAAAATGTAATAGGTTATTGCCTTAAGTTTGCTAGTTTACGCAATGAAATCAATTCTCAATTATGTTGGCTCGTTTTAAGGATTGTGTAAAATAAGAATGTGGATATTTTACGCACTATTTGGCCTTGGTAACGCCCTTAAACTGATGTCCTATGTTAAATATTCATATTGGTATGTGTTTATACTTTTTAGTAAACACTGTAAGTATGACTCAAAATTTACAACACAAAGATAACACCAATAACTTATTTACGACAATTAGAACTTTATAATTATGACAATAATTATTCTTTTTAACGCGCTTTTATTAGCTTCACCTGTATGTTTCTTTGTTTGTTTCGTAACGGAATCTTAGAGCGTAATTCTCACCCACTTCAAAATGAAACTGCACACTTATCAAGGACCGATGACAATACAACAATTTGACAACTTGGTCATAATGTCCTCACCAAGATCATCAGGATAAAAAATAATTTTAAATGACTAATCCATTGTCGAGATTTTGCCGGAGGCGCCGCTGTTATTAATACTGTCTCAGCGGTTAGCACAAGAACGACGCGCATATAGGTGTACACTTTTGCGCAACCTTCTGCGCATATGCGTTGTGCGTCAAATAGACGAGGCGCAACACTCAGCGCTCGACGAGTGTTAAGCAACCGCAGTACAGTTTGTAATCATTGCATACCAAAGTACATTTACGTAACTTCGGAATTGTCTGTAACGTATTTGCCGTTGTATAAGCCCTTGTTAGATGCTAGTTGCAACTTTAATACATACATTATGATGTAATATTAATTATGTACTACTAGCGGATACTCAGCGGTTTCGAAAAGCAGGCGGTTATCAGCTGGTTTCTATATGTATCGGTGTTCGTGGTGCTAATTCTAAAATTCACCCAATCCAATATATTGGTGAGAAACGTGCCGAGGGATGAATGGCAAGAGGACGACTAAAAATGTCATGTCGCTAGCGTCAACCTCATGGAACCGGGCACACCCTGTTGTATAAGAGCCTTACCCTTCTATCGGACCTCTGGGAGGGTTGACCGTTTAATTGTCCATTACATCGATAGAAAGTCCTAACACCTAACCTAACAAAAAAGTTTGTCATATGGTGCGGATTTTTTGGCGGATACTCCATATTTATAGTGAAATCATAATCAATAATCACTGATTCATTAAATAAATGTTTCTGCACAAAATTACCCAACATTTTTTTACAGCAAATATAAAATCATTTCGTGTCATATTTTACTCATTCATAACTATTTACACACATCCCCAAACACCTACATGCGCGCTATCTATGTCTATAACTTTCGAGTTGGCGTTTACTGTATATCCCACAAACAGGACTAAGTTCTACCATCCACCATCTAAACAAACTGCAGCTGCATACATAATTTAATTGCATTCAGGATTATAGCAAAGGACAACAAATAAAAAACATTATTTGACTGAATGAACCAATCAGATGTAGGAAGTACCGTCAGTCAATTGCTGTACGTGCCTAGAGTACATAATGTGAAACAAAAACATGTACTAATTGGGATACTAGAAAATGTTTGTAGCGTTTTGTAACCTTTACTCGTACCATATTAATACATTAAAAATAAAAGCTAAAAAAACATAGATATATATAAAACAAGCTTTTGTTAAAAAGGTAGCAGAAATATTTACACAAATATTAAATAATTTGTAACCTAGAAATAATTTTTGTTCAGTCATGCACATGCACAAAAAATACTATTAAAATAACAGAGTTCATGCAATTGTGCAATAAATTTGCTCAAAGAATTATAAATCTTCGAAACAGTTTTGCTGCTTTGCACATACATTTTCAATTGATACATATCGTGATTTATAGCGTAAATTGCCTTCCGTCTTTAGATATCGTTGTGGGTGATCGGGTTTAGTATAGTGATTAATGATTTTCGCTACTAATTTCACTATAACTTATTAGGGAAATGCATAATTGGAATGATTTATGTGTAGTAGGATTTAATCTGTTGGGGATCACGTGAGATAATTAGAGAAATAAGTAGCTAAGAGGACAAAACATAAATAAAATCTGGATTATCCAGGCAAATTAAGCGTTGTAAATAAATTGGACTCTCTACTGCAGATGCGTTTGAAATAGAACCGACATATTCATAACGATCAGAAAATGTGCATGTTGATCATGACCAGGAACAAGACATATTGAGCTTATCTGTGAGTAATTTAAGCAAAAATATTGTGATAAATTCAGTCAAGCACAAAGTGAATCAAATGGTTGTTGTGTGATAAACAAATGTCTCAGTAAAAAAGATATATTGACAAACTGATCAATAGCACCTAAGTAATCAATTAAAAAATATCAGTTAACAAGATCAGATTATTATCGGGAACAATATAAATCAAAAAGAAATCGGGTGACAATAGTAATAAGGCAGGAAAGGGTAATGTTAAAGTATTACGAAAAGAACATCGATGAATATAGAGGTGATAGCAAAAGGATGTGGCGTACCATTAAAGAATTAACTAGCAAGGCGAAGACAGGAGATCTTGACGTAGAAAAAATTATTTTTGATAAGCAATAAAGCTCACTGGAAGAATACTTTAACAACTTTTATTATGAAAGCATTAAAGACATAGCTGACAGTACTGAGAACAGACCGTTTGATTTACAGACAGAAGCAGATAGAGAATGAATTAAATTTGCTTCACAAGGCAATAAACTTTAGTCAATTAAAGAAAATCGTAAGTACTGGTGATGAAGAACTTAGCGTTAAATTGTTGAAAGACTTGTTTTATGTAATTGGTTACTCTTTTTTATATATTTTTATGATTGTCAGAATCAAGACATACACCAGTGCTGTTAAAAATTAGTACAATAATACCGGATTCCAAAAGTAACATCCCCTACGAAACCTGAACAATGCCGCCCAATTAATTTATTGCCGGTTGTGGACAAATATTGAAAATTTTAGTTGCGTGGACATATTCAAAAGAATCACACTTTATTTATAGGTCAATCTGGCTTTCGAGAAAACCACTCGTGTGAAACGTGTGCGCAAAATTGAGGAAGGGAATAAGTGAGGATAATATAGTTCTCAGTGTGATTGTGGATTTAAAGCGGGCTTTTGAAATTATTGATAGATGCTTGTTAATAAAAAAATTGTATAAACCCGCTATTGAAAGTACTGTTTTGATATAGCTAGAAGACTATTCAAATGATAGATATCACAAGACAAAAGTCATGAACAAAAAAAAATATCTAGTGAAATTGCTAGTCCATAAGGTGTCCCCCAAGGGAGTGTCTTGGAAAGTCTTTCTTTTCATCATACGTGAATGACATTCATTGTGGTTTGAAAAATTCATATGTAAATTTGTTTGCTGATGACAATGTAAGCACTGTATCTGGTAGAAATTTTTACGATATATAAGCTACCAACGACACCGATAGCCATTGAACAAAGCCACCCTATCGACACTACAACTCAGGGCAAGCATCGGTGTTCGATGGAAAGCCTCGCGCATTGTCATACACTTTACAGACTCACTTATCAGATTTATTGATTTACATGAGTCCCTTCGCCTCACCATCTTTCAGTTAAAGTAAGTGCTGAAAATGGTGACCCTTGATTTCGATGCACTTATTAATCCGCATTTGAAATGACTGTACACAACTGAGAAATGTGTCTGCTTGAATTTCGGCACAAGCATTTACGATTCGCTCAATCACATTCCCACGTGTTGTTGATACTTGTTTTGTAAGCTTTGTCTTTGAGATAGTCCCACAAATAGAAATCTGGCCAAGTAAGATCTGATGATCTAGCTGGCCAATTTACCGATCCAGCGACCATTGAAATCATGATCAAGTACTTCACGTGCTATCACCGAATAGTGTACTGGACAACCGTCATATCGAAACCACATGTTCTGTCGCACACAGTAATGTTTTCAGTTTATTTTCCAAAATGTATCGGTGCATGTGACCATTCAAGTTGCCTTCAATAATATAGGGGCTGATGGGTTACCAATTATTCCACACCATACGTTGACAGTCCAAGGACGCTGATATTCAACTTGGCGAAGCCAGTGCGCATTTTCAACACTTCAGTAATGCATGTTGTGTCGATTTGTAAAAGGCGACTCATCGCAGAATAGTCCATGACGAAAAAAATTGGGATTACGTTGGATTTGTTCATGTGCCCACTGACAAAAAGTTACCCGATTTTGGAAATAAACACCATGAAGATCTTGGTGTAAAGACACATGATACTGATGATATTTATTTCGTTTTTTTTTTTTGGTTGAACATTTCCGTCTGTAGTAAATTGTTTAACAGTACGATACCGAACCTTTTCAGTTTTCACAGTACATACTCCATTCTGAAGTAGTATCAACAGCCTAACGGAAATAGGCGTTTTTGTTTGCAAAATAATCTTCGAACTGAGTAAAATGTGTTGTCTTAAATGTATTTCTTTCTTTTCTACGTTTATTTATAAAAAAAAAACAAAACTAAAATATAAAAAACACGAAGAGAAGAAATAACACAAACGTTAAATGTAAACATAATAAAACATTTTTATAAAAAGTATTTTTAACATAAGAAATGGTATTTTTTAAAAAAAACTATAAAAAATACATTAATTTAAAAGCAGATTTAATCAAGTACTCCGATGAGCCATACGCGAAGGAAATCATGTTGACTAAGTATTCCATAAATGACGCCTGTTCCTGGGTTACAATAATAGTCATTTTTCAGTAATTGAAAATTAAAGAAATAAAATTTGTTTTAAGACTAATGTTGATTACTTACAATGAAAACGTGGTATTTTTTATTGCAAACGCATTGCAGAATCGTATGAATAGGTTCTCAGTAGGATAAATCGAAAAATTATTGAATTTCGTCGATTACAGCGCCATCTATCATGAATCGAAAAAAATGTTTCAGACAAATCCTACGTATTTTTAGCAGTAGAATCGAATCTGCAATACAATATACAGGTTCCTATTTAAAATTTCAAAGTTACCCCCGCCCGACCTACAAAGAGGGGAGGGGGATTGATTAATTTTAGCACTAATGTATTCCCTCTGCAGAATGATTAAATTTTGATTAAGGGCATTATTTTCGTAGAGTGTCCATTATTCGAGATATTTGAAAGTTTCAGGTTAAAAAAATCACTCGGTATTTTCTTACGTGTCGGTTCTATTAATCATCGTCAGAGAACTACAGATTAGAAAAATAAACGGTAATATTTTTGCCAATTTACCGTCCTTTTTTAAATAAATAAACGAACATGGTCCCCTCCTTAATTTAATTCAATTAAAATCATCGACTGACTTGACAAATTTTGAACCGTGTTGTAGACTGTACTTCGAGATTAAAAATGAAAAAATGAAGCTAAATAATTAATTATTGAGCAATTACGTGAGTACCTCGAGTTGCGTAATTAATAATAGAAGCGGAAAAAAATCACTGGCGTATGTTTTAAATAAAGAGTTGAGATTATTTAATAACATTTCAGCAGCTGCGATGAGCGGCTATAATTCGTCATTTTTTAAATTAAGCAACGGCCACTAATTTATCGGGGTGAAAATTCCGGCTGGCAAATGTACGTGGAAGGCTGTGGGCGACATCTGAATGACGAGATGTACGAGGATATCAGCGTTACCGTATATTTAATAACACACAATATGGTGCAGACTTCAGCGCTTTGAAAAGAAAGTGACACTGTGAAGTGTGCGCCATTAAGCGCGTATTTTGTTAATATTAAGCTCAGATCTGCCGCCAAATTAAGTGGAAATAAAGTGTCATTTATATAACAATGTGCTCTTGTTATATCCTCTTACATACTTTGAGTGTGAGTGGCAAGTCGATTGCAAGGGATGACGCCAGTAAATAACGAAAATGTTTAGTTTTTTAAATAGCAATAATTCTTCTTTTTTATAATTGGATTCTTCTTTTTTAATTATTTATTTGATTGTTTGTTTATTTATTTATATTAACATTTCTATTGAAATGCAAAAAAGTAATGTAAGAAAAAATTTAAGAAATAGTAGTATGGTAATATCGGGATAGGTGTCGTTGGTAGCTTGTTTTGATATCTGCTCTTCCTGTTTTGTGGGTATTTTGGTGATAATTTATGTTAGTTATAGGATTAGTATAGTGCGTGCCCCGTCTGGCTCTTTTTATATATGTAATGGCTCTTTCATTTCTCAATGACTGTAATTATAATAGTTTAAAAAATCTGTTTCATATTTAATACTAATTTTGAGATTTTTTTCATGTTTTTGTATTTTAATATTTTTTTGTCCCTTTTTATTTCTTGTTTTTTTTTTGTTTTTATATTTTGTCATTTTTGTTTTTTTTTTCAAATAACAGCGTACAATGATTTATTTATGGGGTGTAAATATAGTTCAGGGAGGGACGGGTAGGAGCGTGGAGAAATTTGGCTATAAGGGGATTGACGAAAAGTGGGTTAGTGGATGTGACTAAAGATTGTACAAAATTAGGTGGTAAGCGTTTTAGTATAAAATCACTTAATACCGGAGTACCTGACAGATCGTGTATTAACTGTGCTCGGGCTGTAGATGGTGGTGATTCTAAGTGAGAGACGAAGGAGACTCACATTAATCAAGCACCATGAAGGGTACAGAAGACTACTACGTAAATGTCGTTGTTCCTGGATTAAGCTAAAAATAGTTTAATCAGCAGTCATTTACATTTGTACAAGTAACAATTTCCCAGTTATTCGCAATTTGTAAAATAATAATAATAATATCTTTATTATATCCCATGGCCATTACAAAAAGAAATATATATTACAAATTTATATTGTGACGTATAAAAGGCGAAGTTTAATGTATCACAACTGTTTAACAACAAATATGATCACTCTTATACTTAACCTTAGTGAAACTGCTTGCCTGTCTAATTTATTTATGAATTTGAAATGATTATACTCATAGTAATTCAAAAAGAGGATCAATATGTATAAAATCAAGCAAACAGTAATTATTAAAAAAGGCTAAAAAAGGCTTTAAACGAGATGGCATAAGACAATACTTAATTGAAAACAACAACAATAGTAATGCTATAGGTATAATATGAGGGCAATAAATAAAAAAATTTGACGCTCAAATAAAAGATATATTTGTGTTTAAAATTGCACATTCTTTTGATTTTAAGTTCGTTACTGATACCGTTATATATTTTACAAATTTGGTAACTAAATGATCTCTTGAACAACTGAGAACGATGTATTGGAGGAGTTAGGAGACCCTTAAACCTAATATTCAAGTTATGTACGTCTGTTCGGAATTTAATTTTCCTATATAAATATGGTGGTGATTTATTCAATATTAATGCATGAAACAAACACGCAGCATGGTTGTTAGTTCTCCTATTTTGCATATTAAGCCATTTTACTTCAGATAATTTGTGTGATATTCTTTGACTTTTTCGTATTCCATATATTAATCTAATGCATGAGTTTTGTAGTTTTTGGATATTATGTGTATAAAATGCATTAAAGCAATGACCATATAAAGAATCCACATAATTAAGGAGGGATAAAACTAGTGATTCGCAAAGTATTACCTTAGATTTTTGAAGAAGCCAGTGCCTGTTTCCATATATTAATTTGGGGACAGATAACCTTTTTGAAGTACTTCATTAACATGACTCTCAAACCTTAAATCACTATCAATAATAACGCCAAAACTTTTGACTATTATCTTTTTTCCATGGTAATATTTAAAATAGATCTAATAGTATTTCTTTCTTTCTGAGGTTCGAAGATTATTCCATCAGACTTGTTTGGATTAATTATTAAACAGTGACCTTGAGCTGATATTATGAGTTTACTAATATCTTCATTTACATGAAAACTGGCTGTCTCCGCATCTTAAGAGTGAAAAGAGTAGTAGAGTTGTGTGTCATCTGCATATAAATGAATTTTACAATAATTTAAGTTATTAACGAAGTTACTTGTGTAAATAGTAATGAGCAGTGGGCCAAGGATGGACCCTTGAGGCACACCGGATTTTAAAGTTAAATAATTTAAACACACACTTTGCTCCCGTTTTTTCATGAAAATTATCAATTAATTCTACTGAATCTTCAGAGATATCTATGTAATGAAGTATTGCTGCAAGCAGTTCATCATTTATATTATTGAAGGCTCTACCAAAATCCAGTAGAAATAAACACGTACACATTCCTCGGTCCGTTGCTCATCCACTATATGAAGCAAAGCCGTGGTGCAACTGTGTTTAGTCGCAGAGTAAGAATCTCTAATAAAAAATAGAGGTTCCTAATTAAGATTTCAAAATTACCCTCCACCCAACTTACAAGGGAGGGGGACTAATTTTA
Organism: Leptura quadrifasciata; assembly: GCA_963675555.1. NCBI lineage: Eukaryota > Metazoa > Arthropoda > Insecta > Coleoptera > Cerambycidae > Leptura > Leptura quadrifasciata. The sequence continues at coordinate 148,258,792 of OY776675.1, forward strand.
GCGCGGAATGTTTAAATTTTGATTATCGATATTTTTTTCGTTGAGTTGAGTGTCTATTATTCAAGATATTTGAAAGTTTCCGGCTAAAAAAATCACCCGGTATAATGACTTTATTTAATGACCGAAATACTAGAATATATACATTAGTTAATTAGATATCATCGCTCTAGAAAATAAAAAATCTAGATTAGCATACCAATATTATTTATAGTTACACTACTTATCACTTATTGTGCCGAGCCTACAGCATTAATTTTAATACCCGGATTAATATTTTAATATAATTTATAATTAATATATTGCATTTGAGATAATCTTATTTTCAATTTCAGCAATTATTGCTCATAATAAAATCCTAATCGGTTTATGTCTTATGTAACATTATTACATTTCATATAGGAATGCTGGAGATATTTTTTAAATCATTTATTTAACGTCGGCCTCTTTCCGCTACCAATCGCCAATCACCGCCAGGAGATAAGCTCATCAATGTCTGTGTAGGCACTGGAACCCCTAACCTGGAAATTTTACCGAACCCCCACACTATGGCTGGTGATAATTAATAGTAAAAATAAATAAAATACATTATAATAAGCAGTATCGCTCATCTTTACTATTTAGTAATTCGGTAAGTAAAATTACAAATAATTAAACTGTTAATACTATGTTGGAATTATTATCATGTAACAGTCTTTTTGTCTTGCTGTGGACATTATTTATATTCCACCATCTTCTAATTCACAGTAATATGCTCGAATGGGGGAGTTTACAGAAACGAAACTTTATCGTACCGACTGTTAGAAAGTTGATGAAAAATATGTCAACGTATAATGTTCTAGTAATTCACGACAGCACCGAGTATAACGGTTATATTGTAGTGTAAAAAAAATTCCGTAACCACAGTTAAGGCAGCCCTTACTCAGAATGGAAGAGCTGATGTGATTGTATTCCAAAAACCTGAGTAAAATACAAATTGTCATGCATTATTCAATTTTTAGAAAAAAAATCATTATGCAAACTAGCACTTGTAGCATTTTTTGCAGTAATAGCTCTTATTTGCCAATCTGGTCGATTCGTATTCACTGCTAGGCAAGAATGTGTTGATTTTAGAAATACTTTAGGCACATAGAATATAAACTAATATTGATGTAGACGCGTTTACAACTCATCGAAAAACTGTAAAAGATGTACCGGTATTTCGAAATGGCTTAAGCAAATTTTAATTAATTTTTATCGTTGAGGAATGCTTCTACTAATATTTGCGGTGATAAAATCTTTATTACACCCCGTGATATTTAAATGTATGTCTGTTTGATTTGTATGTTAATTGCTGTTACTTTTATAGTTATATTTACCTTCAGGATATTAATCTCTTAAATTAATTGTAGATTCCAGTTCTGCGTGTTGAAAGTCTCAAAGTTACATTTTCCTTATTAAATTATTTTATACCAGGTGGCCACTAAAACCAGCTCAGGCTTATAGCTTCTGGGGTATAAGCCTATTACAATACATAAGTGAATTTTTCATTTAAGAATAAGAATTATTTATTTGACAAATTACATCAAATATTTTTTGCTCCATTACAAAGTATTATTAATCGACAGTTGAGATTGTCGATGTCAACAAAACTTGGGAAATACAATATTTACTTTTATTTATTTATTTATTAATCACCACTCTACAGGAACGATGTTCCCAATTATTGAGTTGTATACACATACTGAACCGGACCGCCCCTGGGGCCATCCTATTTTAAAAATAAGTCTTAAATTTGTTTTAAATTCGGGGAAATATCGCTTTTATAACTACAATTAACCAGAAATTATTTAAACATTACATTCTTAATTTCATTTCCAAATTTACGCAAATATTAATTTTACAACAGAAATTATTTTCTCAATACCAAATGATAGCCGACTTCAGGGCGCCGTTACGTTTTAACTTATTGGGGTAGAAAGTTGTACATATGTCAAGTGCCACTTTAAAATAACTTGTAACATGGTTATTAATTCTTATCTAAAACTTGGCAGTTTTAAAACCAACACTAATGCATTAGTAAAACCAGCAAAACGTCGAGAATTGTCTGTGAAGTGAATAGGGTAACTTTAAGCAAACGTGTAAGACGAAGGTAGGGCAGGATACCGGAGCCACATCTCATGTGTAAAATATACAAGACCACGTTCAGGATATGGGGGAATTGGCACTGTGATGTTGGAACCGCGTTATTGGAAGAACAGAATAAAAGCCAGGAGATGCTATACCTCGCGGCAAAACTGATAGAGGATGCTTGCCGACGTTTACGAGCCTTCTCAGTTCGCCCGGAAGAATACTTATTCCAGTAAAAGCAAATTTCATCGAGGATGTTTGTCGTCGATTTTCGAATCCTCTGAATTTGCTAAGAGATACTAATTGCAGGACGCTTGTCGACGATCAAATACTCGAGCCCGCTTAGTTCTCTAAAGACACCAATTAATTCTACGAATAAGTCCAATCTGGCTACTAAAAGATTTGGACTGCTAGAACATAACTTGGCAATTGACACGACAACAATTTTACCAACATAACTATTTAAGTATCAAACCTATTTACTTCTCTGCATTATTGACTTTATATTCTGGTTTGGGGGGGATAGGGGAAATTGGCTTATTCGTGGTACTAAGAGAGTATTGGCTTTTTATGAAATACTAATTTTGATTTTTAACTATAAAGAATATTATATTACCAGTTATTCAGTTATGATTTCATTCACGAATTTAATTCATAAAATTTCACTTTCTGAATGTTTTACTAGGGAAATTTGTGTTTGCAAAATAACAAGTTTATATTCAAGAACTATATATTTAGAGCTATGGAATGACAAGATATTTTAGCATAGACTCGTCAAATTTCATGTTAATAATTATTCTGCTGTTTTTATAAAACAAATAGTTGACTCTCATATACACCTCATCTCTCGTAAGATTTTTCAAGAATGCTTTATATTTAAAGTACACTAGGAATGTTTTCCTACTGTAACCACAAGGTTGTCTAATTGTTTAACATCTACCTACAATGGAATATTATCGTCACATGAATTCGGTGTACTTTGCGTTAACAAAGGCTTGAAACATTGACTACGGCAATTGAAGGGTGATGCAACCGCATTTTCTTACCTGCGCGGATTCGCGGCTCCGTATGTTTGACAATCATATGCAATCTTCTGGTTGCTTTTCTATTTAATTACTATAGAGAGATTTCCCCAGCATTCTAAAAGATTTTATGTGAGTGTAAATTCTCACCTCAGCAAGATTAATATGATTATCTGAACGATTGTTCCTACTCTAATTTCAATCAATAAACAATGTCTAATTAAAGGATATTTCCTCAACACTCTATGATATTTTACATCAGTATTTAATGCTCATTTCTCAACTTAATTTTGATAATGTATAAACATGACATGACTCTTGTCCTTTGTTTTGCATTCTATTTATTATCTAGCGATTGCTAACAACTTTATTTAATTATAAATCATTATTACCTAGCGATTGCTAATAGCTCTATTATGGATTATCATTATCAGGCCATTGCCACAACCCTAATTACTATTAAAATAATACAGCACACTTTTGTATAAGTTCTTCTTATTGCATCATAACACTCAGTATATCTATAGTATGGCCATTACTATAGCAGCGCAAATTTTCCTATTATAATATTTAGACAATTGTCTCAAATATTTGGATTACTTTTGATTTCATGTTCGACTATTGTTGCATCAATTTATATAAAATAAAATGGTTTTTTTTTACTATTTTTTCCCATCAATTATTGTCTTATTTCTTTCACCTTTACTTTTTTCATCATACAGTTAACAAACTAAATAAATGGTTTTGTTTCAAATCAAAATAGCAAACAGACTTTAACTATAAAGGTACAGTGCAACCTTGAGTAATAAAATACTACATAAATAATATATCAAATTGACTAGGTCTCTCAATGAATAGACAGTGTGTTCAAATTTACCAGGTATTTAAATTAACAGAGTGATTAATTTTCTAAGGTATATCGTATCAGACAGAAACAAGTAATATTAAACTTTTTATAAAAAAACCTGGGGTAAATTAAAAAGGGTTACGACACACACAACGAAATTTGGGCCCTACACTAGCAAAACTAGACGATCACGTAAATGGCCAATTTGTTTATTTATCTTGACACAGAATTGAGATAAATAAGTTCTGGGTGGGAGTAAATAGATTCTTGATTGCTTCACGATTAAGGATTTTGATATTAATTAACATCCCTGGGGTTGAGATGTCGCACTGGTTCATGTGACCAGGATTTTATTTGTAATTAATTGGGGTGGGCTTCAACTTCTTCAATACACATAGACAATTATTCAACGACTATTCCCTACGAAATTGCCATCTGTCGCAGCTGAGACTCGAACTCAAGAGTGACACAACGACTAGACGTATTGTCTCTCACACAACTTCGTGTAGTCCACTCCTACCAACTCGATAACATATGAAATACGCCACTAAACATCCATACCCTAGCCATTTTTAAAGACTTAAGTCAATACAATTAACATTACATTAAATATGTCTTGTATACAGGGTGTTTGGTAAGGCGATGCCTTATAGTAACTTGGATTGTCAACTTGGAAGGCTTGGTCAGTAACGAATACACAAATAAAAACATCCTTACCATTATACTTCAGTACAAGGCCTCGAAGAGGGTGACCCTGTACGAGGAATAGCATTTTGTCGCTTTTTATTGAATGCCGACATTGAGAACCCTCATTACATAAAATCTATTCGGATGAATCAAAATTCTGCCCGCAAATGAAGAAACAAACTTCCTTTCAGAATGAGTTTAGTGTCAATGTTTGGATGGGTGTAAATGCTGGACGTGTCACTGGGCCTCGTTACCTACCAGATAATCTGAACGGAGACGCTTACCTCGACTTCTTGCAGAACGATCTTCCTCCGCTCCTGGAAAATCTGTCAATTAACCTTCTCCACCGTATCATATTCCAAAACAACGGATGCGCAGCTCAGCACCGCTTGACAGTCCGGCAATTCTTAAATCGAACATGTCCTGTTCGGTGGATTGGGCGTAGTGGACCTATTCTGTGGTCTGCAAGGTCCTCAGACTTAACGCCACTGGACTATTACGTATGGGGTACGATGACGGAACTTGCGTACAATGAGGAAATGCAAAGCCGTGTTCAACTAGTAGCAAAAATAGAGCGAGCCGCCCCACAACTACGACAAGAAATGATAAAGACAACTACTGTTGAAATTAGAAGATGGGCGAGGAAATGTATTCGAAATAATGGGTCTCATTTTGAACACCAAAAATAATAAATTTGTTCTCAAATAACAATTTTTGTTTTAAATAAAGTTTTTTGAAACGATAGCTTTGTTTTTGTTGAAAGTACGCGAATATTTAACTTTTGATTAAATGAAAAATTATTGCCGATTGACAACTGTTTTGTCTAATTTTAGTGACTGGTAAAACTTGATGGTATGTATGATATTGCTACTTAAAGAGAACATAATAGAGAGGTTTTAAAAGTAATGGTAATATGTAGATGACTTTTAAAAAAAAATTGTAAAAATAATAGGCGACAGAATTTTTTTTTTTGATGGAAGTTTATGTATTTCGGGTAAAGAAAAAAAATATTTCAGAATATCAAAAGTTAAATTTAGTACGTAATACTTAAATAAATGATGAAATATGGAGATTTTTTAAAAAAGTACAATAGCAGCAATATAAAAAAAACCGTAGCATTTTTCATATAGATATGTTTGGTCATATAGATGCCAAATGATCCCTCTAACTTCCTGTTCAGGGTCGGCATCGCCTTACCAAACACCCTGTATACTGCACACATGTTTGGTATTTTAGCGTGGAGAAAAATAACTGCGAAACAAAGAATAATTCCAGGGAGATTGTTGAAGTGGGATAGCGAAAATAATGTAATACATAGGTTATCAATGCAGTTGATTCAACATTTTTTCAAATATGTTTGGATTAGTTAGTTCAAAGGTTTTGATTTTTTACAAAATTCTCTTTTATTGCCAAGTGTCTTTATATTTAAAGGATCAAGTTATAGAGTTTAGGTCCATAAAAGTTAATGAATTTTGGTAGGCTTCATTAGAACACTTAGGTACGTCAATGAGATTTTCAAGATTAGCTTGGGTTAAGTGTTCATAATTATAGAATTTTTTGAGACGGGAAATAATAATGTACACCTTTGAGACACGTGATGACATCTAAATTTCGAATATTTACTAAATTTGTATCTTTAAAAAATAGATTCGTGGGGTGTTCAAAAATTAAGTTTAAATGTGATTTTCAAGAATTGATTTTGACAACTTGGAAAATTTTTAAATTTTTATGTGTGTATCGTAAATTCCTCCTCAGATAGATACATGTTAGAGTCAAAGTATTTTTTTAGTGTCTGTAGTCCCAATTCCCTCTCGCGGTATATATCATCCCAGTTGCTTCTCTGAAATAATAGAAGCGTATCATCTGCATAGTATATTATTTTATGGGATATACTTAACTCGTTAATGTCATTTATATACATGAGGAACAAGCCTGGGCCCGGCATCGTGCCTTGCGGCACACCCATTTTTATTGTTTTGTGCTCACTTATGGACTTTGACAATTTGTCTTCTGTCGGAGATGTAGTTAATGAAAAGTTGCAAGGCTGTAACGAATACCCGTCAATTTTCTCTAACAATATTTCATGAGACACTGTGTCAAATGCCTTTCTTTATTGCTATTTAGACTAATATTCATATCATTAACAAGCTCAAATATGGCATGTTCCGTTGACAATCCCTCTCTAAAACCAAATTGTTTTTGCGATATAATTCTGTTTTCGTCCAAAAAAATATTAATCTTTCTTTAAAAACTTTGACAAAATTTTAAATTAAAGATATGGGCCTGTAATTATTACTGGTATTACAATTTACTTTTTCTAGGAATTTGGTACAACGTCATCTATTAAGGCTAAATTTATTTTCATGTATTAAGTATTTAAATAGTGCTAAACGAGCTCGCATATAGCCAAAAACATTATTAGAAACCGGGCCAGTGCTATAGATATGGTGTACTGAAAAATTCTTCGAAACCATTTCACGAACCTTACTGAGGATGTCGATGTGACATTGCAAAGTCAACAATCACCGTTCACTTTCTAAACCAGACCTTGGCTCCATTTCTTATTCACGTTTTATATCCTTGGCGATTAGATGATATTCAGACCATCGACTTTCATTTTCGGGTCGCAATGAAGAAAATCGTTTCGTCACGTGATGATGTTTTAGGGAAAATCTGGTTTTTGGAGTTAGCCAAAATAAGGACAATGAGCCTTATTTTGAAGTTAGAGGAGAATTGAAGAGAGGATAGTACTGGGAGACCTAACCAATAGCATTATTAATGGTGGTCATGGATTTCTAAAGAGAACAATTTCTGTTTATGCAACTTTTAATTAAAATAAACAACTGACTTGACAAACTTTTAATATTAGACATCGGAAAATCGACACAAAATATCTTAGTTGGGTAACATTTAAATAGAAATAACAAGCCCTTTTATACAATGTTGTGTAATATGTAGGAACTAAATAAGTTGTAGTCTATTAGATTTAAAATAGCAAGATATATTTTAGCACAAATTATTAATTTTTTATACAAGTAACACATCTATACTTAAATAGATAAGCTAAATATCGCCTTGTATGTATTTGTCGTTTTTTCATCCGGAATTATTATTATGAATGTAAGTGTTGTTTACATTAACTTTATATATGAATGTGTAATCCCTGAATTTGATGTGCCAAATAAGCTCAATTAGGTGAATGTCCTGGCCATTTATAAAATAAACTCCATATACGTATACTGCACATCTGTTGCTCCGAACATAATACTTGTTTATCTGATAAAAGATATACAGAAAATGAGAGGCTGAGCATTTATTTTGTATTTGAACACGAATACAAACACTGGTAAACAAATACGAACCTATCACAATGCATAATCTATTCTGAAAATCGCTAGGCAACCATCGAACAAAAAGTACTGGCCAACGGGTCGGGTCGTTGACGCGTCTAAAAAATTAAAGCCAAAAGACCGTAATCGCGTAAGTGTCTTATTTGCTGCATAGTGAATAATGAACCATATCCTTTTCGTCCATTAGTTATGGTGCGCCTTAAATAAATCTGGAAGAATCGGTTAGAACTTTGCCACATATATTAACAGCCAAGTTTCGGGTAGATTTATCATATGAAACTTTAGAGAGTAAATCTGCTCCATAACACAAAAAGGTCATCATGTAATACGGGATTGTGGACTGCTGGTAACACACGTATCTTATTTTTAATAAAATTTTGCCTCGTGAAATATATATCTCATAAGAGACAATGATGAATGATTTTAAAATTATACAGGAAGGTCAGTAATAAACAGGAAGTTTGAGGACTGATCTCAACTAATTTCCTCCATTTTGACTCCGGGAAATGATTCTCTTAACATTTTACGTACAAGGTGTCCTTTTAATGGGAACCTCTAGAACTTTCAAGAAAACAATCCAGAAATTTGGTACTTTTAATTAATGACAATTAGTTGTAAAGATTCTGGATTGTGAAGTGGCGTTCACAAAACCTCAGGTCTCGAAAATGGGCTGCCACTGCAGCCATTCTATTCCTTACGCCAATCAGTACTTATCATGAACTTGAGGAGGAGGCCTGGCGGGGTGCTACCTAAAGTGGTCATATTGGACCATAATTCTTCCAGCGTGGACCCTCTTATTGTTGAGAAAAAAAAGCAGTGACACAGAACATACTGGGCAATGTTGTCTTTTACATTACAACCATGCAAATGAAAATAATAAAAAATTGAAAATTGGGAATTGAAAAAATCAGTATTACTATTTATAAACTACATCTTTTTCGACCAAATCACCCTCAGACAAAATACATTTTTCAATCCGTCTCTTTAAATTCGGCCTTTTTCTCAGTTGTTGTGGAATCACCTCTTCACAGGCCTCTCTTATTCTCTCGCACAACTCTTTCCTGTTTGTTGGTCTTGTCTTGTAGACTTTTTTAAGTGTTTCCCACAAAAAGATATCTAAGGATTTCCGGAGACCTGAGAGCCCACTTATCCATCTATTGTAAAAATGATCATTAATCCACCCCCTTACAATAAGAGCGTTATGAATAGAAGATCCATGTAATTGAAAAAATAACTCGAAGTATAAATTGAGAGGAACAAGCTCTTCTAGCGCATCTGTAAAAGTGATAAATTTGATGCCAGAATGAAATTAAATACAAATTGTCTTATAATTGCTAAGCTGCACTGTTTGGATGCTAAAGCTAATGTATAGCATACTTTAGACAATTTATTACAGACATCTTGTATATGACTAGACCATTTAAGATGGCAAGTACTAAATATTTCTCTTGCGTCCAGACTATTATTTACATTAGGACTAGACTGCGATGGTTTAAAAACTACGACCACTGTCTTTTCGTGCTTCATACATAATTTTTTTCTTCAACGCAATAATTGATCTTTATGCATTAAAATGGCACAATTCTCCTCATCCGAGAAGTTCTTACACTTAATCAAAATATTAGTGTTAACTGGCCGACGGCCGCGTTGGTTAAAGCGCGAGGTGACAATCGTGATTAATCACGCGGGTATCGCGCTACCGGGTTCAAATCCCGACTCCGGCACTGTCGGAGGAAATAGTTGTATGTCCGCGCGTGTAACCTCCTTCCATCTTCCACACAAGCCTCTGGCTTCTGGAATTGGGGGTTGTCTAATTTCTGTGGTGTTTATTATAATAATCTGCATATGATACGATTGAGCACAATGGATGTTCTAAATAATTTAGCATATCGTTAATAAAAATAACAAAATGTGTTGGACCCAATATGGATCCTTGCGGAACTCCAGTATTAATGGTTGCCAAGCTGGAAAGAGAATCTTTAATTTTTACCTGTTGAAGGCGATTTGTCAAATAGGAGTTTAACCATTCATGAGCAATACCCCTAACCCATAGTTTTAGTTAATAGAAGAGAGTGATCGACACAGTCAAACGCTTTAGAAAAATCTACAAATAGTCTCATAGCCATTTCTGATTTGTCCAGTGCACTTACTACCCCATTTACAAACTAGCTTAAAACTGAGTCTATAGTTTTCTATTCCGTGAATTCATGTCGATTTTGAAAATCTACAAGCGGCATATTAATTGCAGATTCAAAGATTTTTGATACACTGGGTGATAGGCTGATTCTACTATAGTTGATAACTAAATTTGGGTCACCTTTTTTAAAAAGGTGACCCAAATTTAGTTAACGCAAAAAAAATTTTCTTTTTTTGTTGAAATAAGCTTCAAATGTCATGAAACGTCGAGATTTTAAATTTGAGCAAAAAAAAAATTTCCTGTCTGTCTGTCGGTCGGTCGGTCTGTCTGTAACTTCTTTTGTACGCACGTTTACTCTGGAACCGTTTATGATATTGACTTAAAATTTGGTACACTTACGTGTTATAACGAGATCTGGAACTAGATTATATATTGATGTAATTCCGTTGGGGGTTTCGGGGGTAAATGGGGTAAATAAGGGTAAATAGGCAAAGCAAGCAGGTAAGAGTCCATACAATTGCAATTTAGGGCATGTGCGAAAAGTCAAGGTCTCAAATTTTTTTTTGACATCGGCCACCTATCAACCCCAATACCACCCCTACACTATTGTGAAAGGAAGTAAAAAAATAAAATATGATTTAGTGTGTGTACAAGAACGAAACGTCGCAAAAAATTATAGGCGTTAGTCACCCCCTCTACCACCCCCATTGCCACCCCCACCCTATTATTAAAGGGAGTAAAAAATTAAATTGAGATTTGGTGTGTGTACGAGAACCAAGGGCATCTAAAATTTATTTTGGCATTAGCTACCACCCTCATTGCCACCCCCATCCTATTGTTTAAGGGAATAAAAAATTAAATCGAGATTTAGTAGGTATACGAGAACCAAGGGCTTCTAATTTTTTTTACATTTGTCACCCCCTCTATTACTCCCACTCTATTATTAAAGGGAATAATATATTACATCGAGATTTAGTGTGTATAAGACTTGGCTACAAAATCTGGATGTGGAAGTAGTGATTCCTTGGGCAGCGGTTTTTTAATAATGTATTTTCATGTCATAAATTCCAGAAGAATTTGAGTTTTTCAACTTGTTTATTAAATCTAGAACATCCTCCTCTGTCAGGGCTCTAAGAAACAATGAATCTTTACAGGGCTTTAAACATGATCCTAGAAATTGATGATCTATATCATTAGGTATATTTGCTAATACATTTTTAGAGGCAGATATAAAAAAATTATTAAATGCCCTTGCACATTCAGTAGGATTCAAAATTTATAATAAAATATAATAAAAAATATGTATGTAATAGAAAAATTGTTTAATGAAGATTCAATCCTTTTGTGCTATTTATGTGCATGCAAACATATCACTTTATATGACATAATTTATACTTTCCTTTATGTTAAGCTTTATTTATCAACATAGATGTAGGTCATTAATTACAGAAAAGCATAAAACTTCCAAAATACATGAACTTATCACATATTTCATTAATACAAAAAGGAATTAAACGTGACGGTTGCCTAATTCTTGAGCACGGTTAGTAAACTATATCAAATTTATCGGCATTCTTACACTTTTAGCAGTGTTTGTGGTATAGTTCTTAACGATTATAGTTAAGGGTAAATTATTTATCACCAGCCATTAATAAAACAAAACCGATTTATGTTTTGGGAATTGTCACAAACAAAGGGCTATTAATTATAGCTTGACTTATTGCTAGTAATGTGGTGCGCGGTGCGTAAGGAGCTATGCCTAGGACAGGGTTTCATAAAATTATTCTGGCTCAGATGATTCGAAAGATATGCCCGACTTGCGGGCAGGGATTTTAATCTATTCTTTTCTATTTTACGTACTTTTGCTGACGATGGCGGCATTCCGTTGTACATATTCATTTATTTTTCTGTCAATAAAATGTAATTTTAAGAAATCAACTGCTGTAATTCGAAGTTTGGAAACCAGATTGCACACGGCTAAAAGCTCTCTACTACGGTCAAGACCTGTTGACAGATCACCGAAAATATTTTCAGCAAGGCTTTTATTTCCAGGGACTTCTATTATACTTTCCACCACTTTGTTAATTGCCATAGTTGGGTACCTACTAGAGCGGAAACTAAGCTGACAGTTTGGAAAAGATTGTTTTGTACAAGTAGCGTTGCGAATTCTTGAAATTGGGGTTTTCTGTTATTTTCCCTAACATATCTATGACAGATGTAGGACGATAGTGGTTCAATTCATTTATGTAACTTTTGCAAAGCAGAGTGACTGTTATTTTAAGGCCCTGGAAAAGAATTACACATGTAATAGATTTTATTAATGTCCTGTATATTACTGTTAGTAACGTGCCTTTGTTTGAATTATTTTTAAGGTTCTTTAAAATATATTGTGTTTTGAGGTATGAAATTTAAGAAGAAGAACTAGATAACTTATTAATCACAGTATTTGTGGTAAATACGACTAATGGGGCCAGATTCAGAAGTAAATTTTCGAAAAAAAAAAAAATTATTAACGTCGCGTCGATTGAATTTAAATTACAATTTCATATTTGCATTTGTTTCGAATTTGTTACTTAAAAATATTGATCTAATAATTTAGACCTAACGCTTTGATTATAGAGGTTTGTTTATTTCCAGAACCCTCTACTACAGAATGAAAAATATTGTATTTTTTGGCAACAAAAATTGCATTTAAAATTCAATAGAAGTCGGTCTCGGTCGGTAAGTGTTTACAGATAAAATTAAATTTCAAATACAAACTATTGTAAAAGATATATATACATAATTTTACTTCTATGTCCAGTGGAAGTGTAGTAACGCAATTTTTTTTGTTGTAGTTGAAATAGGCTTAAAATGTCATGAAATGTCGAGATTTTAAATTTGAGAAAAAAAAATTTTGTCTGTCGGCCTGTATGTAACTTTTATGTTAACTCTGGAGCCGTTTATGATCTTGACTTGAAATTTGGTACACTTATGTATTATAACGAGATCTGGACCTACGTTTGATTTAATTCCGTTGAAGGGTTCGGGGTAAATGGGATAAATAAGGGTAAATAGGCAAAGCAAGCAGGTAAGAGGCCATAAAATTGTAATTTAGGGAATGTACGAAAAGTTAAGGTCTCAAATTTTTTTTTGGCATCAGCTACCCCCACTATCACCCACACACTATTATGAAAGGGAGTAAAAAAAATTAAAATGTGATTTAGTGTGAATAAAAGAAAGAAACGATAGCTACCCCCTATCCCCACCTTGTTATTAAAGGGAGTAAAAATTAAATTGTGATTTTGTGTGTAAAAGAACCAAGTGAATCTAAAATTCTCTGTGGCATTAGCCACCCCCTCTATCACCCCCACTGCCACCCCCGCCCTACTATTAAAGGGAGCAAAAATTTAAACTGAGATTTGGTGTGTATAAGAGAACCAAGTGCCTCTAAAATTTTTTTGGCATTAGCCAGCCCCTCTACGGCCCCCACCCTATTATTATAGGGAGTAAAAAAATAAATTGGGATTTAGTGTGTATAAGACTTGGATACAAAATCTGAATGTGGAAGTAGTGATTCCTTGGGTAGCGGTTTTTTAAAGCGCATAAGTAAGTAGCTTGTGAAAAAATAATCCCAGGATATACTCTGCATTTTGATGAGAAACGTGTTTAAATAATTACTTAACTAATAAATACTCTCTATAATGAATAGTATAACAGTTTAGTACAAAACCACCGGGTATAGTCGAGCTCTGATTTACAGTGCACGCAAAAAAAGCAATAAAAACTTTACGAACTCATTAAAAAACCGTTAAACTAGTCGCAATAATAATTGCGCCCAGGTACACACTTGAAATATTTAGATCAGCAACTCAGTCGTACAATTTTAACAGCGCATTACTGTCTAGCATTAATATGTACATTCTAATACATACAAATTTTAAGTACGGCTCTGTACTATTTCGTTCCCAAATTGACTCGCTTACCTTCATAGGTTTTTAATGTGCGTCGGCTTGTTTGATGACACCAGGCCGAATAGTCCAACGACGATAGTAGTGGGGTCGTAAAGTTATTGGTGCAGCGTAATCTGAGCTCGACTATGGTGAGAAAGGAAAATGAGAAAACGACATCCTAAGTTCAATAAGATAAGTCTTTAACCCTTTATCATATTATTATAAAAAGCTTAATTTGTTACATCGCATGAAATAGTCTCGGCTAAATTAATATCGGGATATTTTCAATTCAAATAGAAAAGTGTACCACCCCTATAGAACACACATATTGACTTTAGATACGATACTTATACAATCTTAAGCCGGACGGCAATAAAACTGCCAATAATGCTGTGACTAGAAAAAAGTACAAATATACTTAGTTTCAAATTTAAACTGCACTTAAATTAACCAATGAAAATTATAGTGGTAAATAATGTATATTGACATCTCCCGGCATATTTAAATTTCTCCAGCTAGACATAGCAAACTGTGGTTCAGGAAACGAATCATAAATAATAGTGATGGTGGTTGCTTATCAGAAAAAGTAGAAACAATGGACTATTAGAAAATAAAAAAGAGTTTTCTTCGAAAACATAAAACCCTTACAGCAGGACAATGACTCAATCAAACCTTCAGACACGAGAGTGAAAAAAAAAAGAATATATAAGTGTGTCTATATGCAGGTATGGGTGTGTATGTGGGTGCGTATATGGGTGCATATAATATATTATATATGGAAGAAACAATAATGTGGAGAAAAAAGATAACTCAAAGAAAGAATAAATACGAAAAATGGTATACTGGAACTTGGAGAAGCCACCATCGAAGATGTTAATGGCTAGAGATAAATATAGCACTTGAAACAAATAAACAACGAATAAATTCACTATAGACTGGAAAGGTCAAAGGAGCAAACCATAGAAGGCATTTTACACGAGAATGGATGAAATCACACATTTACTAATGGAATAGAATATAACCATACATACTTACAAACTAGAAATAGGGAGACCATACTACACGCAAATATCAACAATCGAGTGGATCATCCGCAGCAACACGTTGAGAACAAAGAGGAAGTAAAATAAAGGAATACTATAAAGAAGTCATAATGATATATGCGTTACCAGCACAACAGAAGAAGAAAAACAACCCAGATGCAAAAATACAAAAAAACAAGTATAAACACTCCATGTCACGACGCAATGCGGTAATGCATTTCATAAACACCTACATTTCCCTTCTTCTATACCGTACCATGCGGCTCTTACTGCTGGCAACAATCATGGCCTCACCTCAGTCCAACCCAGTGTAGACGTAGCTGGCCTGGCGCTGCATTTTCCGGGAGTGACAGCAATGCCTAGCATTCACTGATCAATCAAGCAACAAATTTAAAGTAAACATTTTTACGAAAGCATTGGCAAAAAGTTATTTACGCTACATT
Organism: Leptura quadrifasciata; assembly: GCA_963675555.1. Classification (NCBI taxonomy): domain Eukaryota; kingdom Metazoa; phylum Arthropoda; class Insecta; order Coleoptera; family Cerambycidae; genus Leptura; species Leptura quadrifasciata. Next base: position 148,274,359 of record OY776675.1, read on the forward strand.
TATTCGGAATTTGAGTTAGTAATCAAAATCTTGTGGATTTTTCTTCCGATCAAATTAATTTATATAATTAAAATACGTCAAATTAGTACACCGATAAAACTGTCAAATAACAAAAGTAAACCACAACAAATCCTGTTCACATAACGTAACCCTTTTTATTAGAACTGTCATGAATTATCAGTTTAATTAATCGGCGAAGATATCTCTGTAGATTATGTTATGCCGTGTATTATTAATATTTAAGTAAAATAAAATTCTTGTCACAGACATTATACATATTTTTATAAATGTCTCATGTCTCAATCTCTTATTTACTTGTTTTTGACGTGAAATCGTTAATAAAACAATAGCCGAAGTTCCACAGCCAAAGAAATCGATTACTTCAATATGATAATAAACCGATGCAGTCATAACTTTATTTATTATGCATAGGCGTCTGGCGTCTAGTGTCATAATCATCCTACACAAAATTTTGAACTTCGTTCGATAAGAGAAAAGAAACGAATGGATTACCATTGTGTATTCTGTGTATAATTTCTTGATTCTTGGGACGACGGCGCTGTATTATTAAAGTCCATGTGAATATTCTAGTATTTTTGATGGATCACGTGAATCCATACGTTTAGTACTAACAGTTCTAAATAACTTAATTATTTTGGTAGAATTCAACGAGACAAAATATTCATGGAAAAAAATATTTGCACAAAAGAGGAAAGTTAAATAAAATAAAGGCATGCCCCTAAAATTGTTCTGTTATAAATAGAAGTCGCGAAATGCTAAAAATAACAAGATTTGTAACAACAATTATACAATTGATAAAGAAGTACCCCAAGGCTCTATTTTAAGGCCTGTATTCATGATTTTTTCAAAGACTAATTATATATTTCTTATTTCATTTATATATTAATTACTACAACAAAATTAAATAAATAAGATACCTAGTTTACAATCAGAAATGGCATTTGAGGAGAACTCGTATTGTGTCGAGCAAAATCCAGTCAAGGCGGTGAAACCTACCCCGTGCAGGAATCACGGACCTCCTTCAATCTTCCCCGTGGTTTTTAAAGGGGTCGCAACAGGGAAAGCGTTTGAGTTCAACACCAATACTCGGTGTAGAGTCGGTTGACTGGTTTTGACTCTCGAGCGCCTTGTTATATAGTACTTTCCACAAATGACGTACAGAAAAAATTGACAAAATCTTAAAATTTGCAAAATAATTCAGTCTTTCAGTTCAAAAAGTCAAAACATGATAAAAAGTCACACTTAATTTAATAAAAAAATTACACTTTTCATAAACAAATTCTGAAAAAATTCGCGATTCATCGATAATTCATAAATAACACCAATCCGTCAGTAAATATCTTATAATATTCAAATTACTAATAATACGGCTCTAACATTACAAAAAATCGTCCAAAAAACTTTATCGACATCAAAACTACTTTCCGCACCCCAATCAAAACATTTCAATTCGTTTTCGTTAATTTTCTATCAAATAATCTTCCACTTTCATTTCAATTCACGTCTTTAAAATCCAATCGATCTGCATTGATATCCTTAAATAAAGTACCGGTACTGCCGTCCTCCATTATTATCAAAACATTCAGTCCCCATTTGTCTTCAAAACTTACTTCCTTTCGTTCACCGCGGTTTTCGGGACGACTTTACGGGATCATCTCAAGCTTAGTTAATATTTTCAACTTATTTTCGTTAATAACTTTGGAAATAAACTCGATTCGAACTTCGTTCATAAATCAAAAAAAAATCCCATTTCAATGCCGAGACGGTCGTATAATTTTCGTGTCAGAATTTTTCATTTTTACATTTGATGATGCAATATTGTGAAATATTGCGTAATCGTGGCCTGCACAGAATGGCCGGGGATATTTCCAGACCTCCGCGCGCTACGTTCCCGACAGACCTTATAAAAAGCCGAGCATGACGAGCTCGGGCCAAATCAGTTTCCGGTGTACCTTAAGTTTTAGTTCCGGTGACTACGAAGTTGAGTTCTTGCGTCTAACAAGTGTTATACAAGTTTAAGTAGTGAATAAAAAGTGAATATGCTAGTAGCTCTTTCAGTTTTCAAAATTAATAAAATTTAGTATCGTCTGTCTAGTCCAGCGTATCCACTTTAACTTAAACGTTAATTCCCTGTAACCAATTCGCCGTGACTGTTCCTTGGACGCACCAAGTAAAAAAGGTAAACAAATAAATCTACGTTAAACAAATCTTGTGCCAGTGTGTGACCAGTGAACAAAATCTCTCCCCTGGTGAGTTTTAATCTGTAATTATTTGTCTAAATAATTAATTTTATATGTATATTTACTGTAATATGTGCGTATATTGTTATGTTTCTCAGTAATTTTTTTACGTTACATATTTTTAAAGTTACCTCTATTTTCTAATGAAAATGTCCCTCCACTGCCATATCTCCCCTGTCTCGTAAGACGCCAGGGAAGAGACCCTGTTCTTTTTTCTAAGTTATAACATAGTGTGATTATGATAGAAGCGTTTGCTTTGAAATATCTGTGGATTCTTTTGCAGATGGCAGGTCAAATTGGCGCACGAAGAATATCTGGAAAAGAAACGTCTCTCTCCTGCATGAAATATCTCCCCTGGTCTCTGCTAAAATAAGAAAAAATGGATTAAATTACTGACCATCCTCCAGATACGAACAAAGTAGCTGCTTAAATAAAAAAATACTGTTTTTAACTTTTTTTGTCTTGCCGCCTGTCCTAACCTTCGATGACCTCTTAACGTAGAATCACCCATTTACGTTTAAGAAGTTTTACAAACTCTGTTAATTTCATTTAAATAAATATTTTAATTTCGTTTTAAAACAACATGTTATTTCAAGAAGTGATATACAGGGTGAAGCTTTAGACCCTTTCACAGACGTTAAAAAATAGAACTTAAAAGAAAGTGCTAAAATAGACTCAAATACGTAAAATACAAGTGAAATCAAACATCTGGGATTTATATAGGGTGTAGTGTTGACCCTGTCCGACATCTTAGTAGCAACCCCCCCAAACTTCTTCAAAAATAAGTTAAGTGCACGGAAAGCCATCGAGAGTCTCTATCAAGCTTTCAAGCACCAAACTCAATTCAAACTTTTTTATTTTTACCAAACTAGAGGGCATTTGCGTGTTCAGCCTCCATCTGTGCGTAGGAGTAAATTCCTTCTCTGGCAATGCCGATGTCTGTGGAGGTAGACCGGGAGTTGCATGTCCCTGCAGGGGATAGTCTTCACCCTCTTGACAGCAAATAAGGGGTGGGTGGTTGAACTTTATCTCCCTCATCCTGCTAGATCTTTTCTTAGTTACATTTCCTCCGAACAGCGCGAAAAAATCAGTTACTACCGTCTTTTGCCGGGTGGTTTTCAACCATATCAGTGGCCCCGTATTTGATACGGGGCCACTGATATGGTTTCACAGGAAAAATTCCGCACAAAAACTCACCTTCACTTGCTACATCTCCGTTTTGACATTGGTTTTTGGTCAATAGGGGATGAAGACCGGTTTCTACCACCTTCGGGCGTATCGCAATCAATTCATCGCCCTTCAAAAAACTGAGGGAGGGGGGGATGTTTTTTAGCCCTGGTCCAGAAATGTCCAATTTTTCCGCTTATTTACCTGGACTATAAATAAACGAATTCTTTTGATTTCATTATCCTTAATTTTGGATGACTGTGCCATGCACATAATAACTATACAGTTACGGACCAGGAGAAGCAATAGCAATAGGTGTTTTTATATATATATTATTTATGTTATAATTGAAAGTAATTTGAAATTAATGGAATACCCCAACTTTCTTGTATTATTAATAAGCGTAGAGTGTCTCTTGTTTGCATACAGAACGAATTACTACACACAATCCGTATGCCTTATTTAACTAACGGCTATGAATCACCTCTATATTGAACCACAACTGCCTAATTGATATAAATAACAACAAATTGACCTCTCCACATAAAAGCTATAAACAGTCCCATTAGGTCCCATTAGCTTCCACCCCACATATACACAAAATTTTAAACAAACTATAAATTAATTTCCTCTAATTTTCTAATTGTCCTTTTGTACACTAATGGATTCTAACAGGACACCAATAATTAAGTTACATGTTGAAAGGGCTAAGGACGAAAGTAGGGTTGCCAATTTAGATTCAGGTAGCGCTGAAGTAAGTGATAAAGTATTAATTGGCTATCGGAACGCATTTGTTGAGGTAAAGAACGAATCGAATCGATTGGCAACCCCAATGTTTTTTCGTATTGCTCAGGAAAGTAAGAAGCGGGGAAGCGCACCAATCCTAGGGGCGCGAGAGATTGAATGAAACGTTGCTGGTTTTATTTCTTCTTTCTTTTAAATCAGGATCCAATATTATTTGAATTTTCTTGTTATGTGTAGACACAGTGATAGAGTCTTGTCTTTTAGCCGCGTCGTAATGGTATAATTTTTAGGCCCACATAAAATTTTGTTAAACCAAACAACAACAACAACATATATTTTAATTTGAGTTTGTTGTAAAGTGACCTTATTTTTATTACAGCGTTGCCAAATCTGTACAGAACATAATATTTTTAGTCGCAAACTCCTCTATAAAATCCTTACTTTACTATAAGGAACGTAACCAGACTGCAGCCAACAGCTACTCTCCGGGCTATGTGCCCCGCCGAGCGCTGAATTTTACAAGCCTGGCGCGTTAAGTGTAATAATTGCATATTACCATCAAAACGCTAATACTTCGATTGCAACAAACATCAGCCGAAAGACTGATCCTACTTAAAGGAGCTCTCATGCCAGTCGTCACACACCACTTGCAGACTGCAGTTTCGAGCTGTTGGCTCTCGTTAGTGCAAGGTAGGCATGTGACGACCGACACGAGGATCACTTGACTATTTAGTACATTTCGGTATCTTTGGAATGCGACATGTAAAATAGTCAGCAGGCGCCATCTAGCGGTCCAGTGTCCGTTGCAATCGAAAAATAAATAGCCTGACTAGGCTTAGCATAGTTCAAATGTGCTTTTAGAGGGCGGAATATTAAAGCACAATATTTTTAGTCGCAAACTCCTCTATAAAATCCTTATTTTACTATTATATATTATTATAATGGTTTTATGTTTTTAAATTGAGCAGTTCTTTTTCTTTACCCATTTAGAATTGGACACGTATTCATATGAGCTTTTTTTATTCTTTCCTCCTGTATATGGGCAGGGATTTTGTTATTTTTATCCAGTACCATTCACTTTACGGTAATCAAACAACCACGACTGTCTTAACGGAATATATTAAGTAGTATTATTATATTTCAAACAATATATTTACGAGGAAAATATTTTTTGAGATATGCTAACACGAAACAATCACCCCAAAAATACGACTTCTTTGGTATACGAATTTCAGATGTTTCTGTCGTGTTATCCTATAAATAGAACCAGTAAATAAAATAATACCCTAACGCTGCCGACCGCCTGGTTCCATTTTTGAAATTCATAAAATATTAATTCGTTCATGTCTGATGGTAATTTACATTGAAATGTAACTGATACGTTCGAGCTATATATTGGCTATTGTATTTTAAGGGAAATTGTTTAAAAGTTATAATTACCAAAAATTTGCCTAGCTTATAAAAATACAGATATTATTGTGAATGAAAAAAATATCTATTTATGATACCAGACTAGTACTAAAAATATCGTTAAATAGGCATGATCGGACGAAAATATATCAAAATAGCTGTTAGGTAATAGCAATTTAACTTTAGCAGATTATGGACAAATTTTTTAAAAAATTGTAACGATTTTCAGGGCAATATAATACAACAATTTTTATATTGTTATAAAACACTAACAAACATGCAGAACTCATCCAGCCATTTTGGAGCCTAAAGTGCCTGCCGAAGCAAAATTGATGAAGTGAACAACTAGAATCATCATAATCTCTCTCTCTCTCTCTGTCCACCTTACCTTCGTTTCCATTGAACATAAACCTTTAAGATGTTACATATAATGAAAAATATTCGTAGCAAATTTGGTCAACATTTTTACGCCATTTGTTAAAATAATTATAGGTTTTTCTCATATTTTCAGTTAATTCAAAAGTGTCTATTTGAAAAGCTGCCAACGTATTCGACAATACTGTCTCACTACCTTTAATTACACCCCAACCCAAGTAAGCATATTAATAAAAATTAATATGGAAATCGTATATTTGTCAAATCTTATCGCCAATTTCGTGTTTAGTAACGAATAAATGATAACTATTACATTCACAACATTGTTATTCAAATTACTTACTTTACTGCTACGAAGACTTTACATTCGAGGCGGGCATAAAACGTCAGCTTACCTGAAAAAAGAAAAATCATGAATAAGTAATACATAAATTTGAAACTAAAAGCGCAAGTTAACATAAGAAATCTACAATGTTGCTAATATAAACGGCAAGCACAGGTGGATACGGCGCCATTGTTTACCAAGTTACATGAGTTATTAACAAAGTATTAAAACTTTAATTTTCAAGTTTGTGCTGAGTAAAATCTCAGGTTTATTAAATGTCTAAATTTAGGTGGGTATAATTTGTTTTTTATAAACAGCAAGGCAGTCTTACCCTAGGCAGTTTATTAAATTAGTTAGCAAAATTGAATAAAATTCGCTTTATTTTATATAAACTTGAACACATCAAGGTAGTACAACTTGTAAAGTCGTTACAAACAAAATAAACGTTTGATGTATTCAGTTTTTTTCGCGTATAAAATCTTGTTATCTATAATTTATGTTTTAATAAGATGTAAATGGTGAAATACCAGTAAAAACATAATAATTACTGTTAGATTATGAATTTTACAACTATGCAAGTCAGTTTACGTCTTAATTATGTATATAACTATGCATAAATATTAATTTTATTACAATTTATTATGATTTATCTTCATCCTGAAAACAATTCAATTAATTAGCCGACATGTAATTTTTTTGCTTGCTAGATGTTATCTTCTAGAAAAACTGCGCAATGACACAATGTTATTGACATACATAGTTCTAAATGGTTTCTAAAATATACCGAATATATTTTAGAAGGTTCAAAGATGCTTTTAGAGGGCGGAATATTAAAACATAATATTTTTAGTCGCAAACTCCTCTACAATATCCTTATTTTACTTTAAGGAATGTAACCAGACTGCAACCAACAGCTACTCTCCGGGCTATGTGCCCCGCCGAGCGCTGAATTACAAGTTACAATCCTGGCGCGTTAAGTGTAATAATTGCATATTACCATCAAAACGCTAATGCTTCGATTGCAACAAACACCAGCCGAAAGACTGATCCTACTTAAAGGAGCTCTCGTGCCAGTCGAGAGCCAACAGCTCGAAACTGCAATCTGCAAGTGGTGTGTGACGACTCAACGACTTGGATTCAAGACAACATTCTGAATATACCATGGGACTCGAGAATTTTTCAGTCGATGTTCAGTTTTTTAAGCATTTTAAGACATTCGTCTAGAGTGCTTTGGAATACCTAAATTTGTTCTACGGCAGGTAAAGTCCATGGGAAGAACAATTTTTCATTTAATTTCATTAATAACCATTGTCTGAAAGTTATTTGTGGCATTATACGAATATTCTTTCCATTTATTTGGATTCCGTACCACATTTATATCCTCTTCAAAAACAAATCACCGAGTATAGAAAATAATAGAATTATTGGAAAAAAGCCTCTGCGCCTGTGACGTTTATTCAGTGTGAGCACAAGAATTATATTAGACAGAATGAAATTCAGAAATCAAAAATTTGCGAACATGGTTGGGTAAACAGCAAAAATTTTAACAAAAGAGGCAGATAACAAAAAAAGAAAAATTAAAAAATCAGCAATAATCCTATTAAATGAAGATAAATGCGTATCGAATTGTTCTGTAAAATGCGTTACTTCTGTGTTTATTTCGATTTATATTATTTGTAAAAAAACAACCTCTGACTGTTCCTTTGACGTAAACATCACAGGCGCAGATGCTTTCTACAATAATTCTATTATTTTCTAGACTCGGTGATTTGTTTTTGAAGAGGATAGTACTTGTGGTAGAAAACCCAAAGAAAAAGGAAAAATATTCGTAGAATGCCACAAATAACTTTCAGACAATACTTAGATAACAGGTATGGGCCTAATATAAAGCAATGTTTCATTCAGAGCTTTAGAAAAATGTTGTAAGAAGTTAGCCAAATCAGAAAATAGCATAATCTTTTTGTGTAATTGTCGAGAATATGACATAATTTCAAAGTTCTTAAGGCTAAAAGTACCTTTCTAAAATGCGAAAACCAAAAAATTTTTGGAAAAGGCTAGCAAATTCATGGTTACGGAAAGAATTCAATATCGTAGATATCAAAAGGAACGAATTATTGGTGAGATTACTTACACAGAAAATGAACCAAATAGGAACGTCATAGAACAGGATTATCAATTTATAAACCGGAATGTCAGGTTCAGTTATGAAAAATTTTTAATCGGCAAAAAGGTACGCGTTTACATAAATTTAGAAACTTAATACGGGAAAAACAGATTAGGCAATTGCAAGATATAAATAATAATCCGTTAATTGACAGGACTGTCATTAATATGTCAAACAGAGTTTTGTCCATTTCAGACAGGCATGCTTTACCAACAGATAATGGGGATGAATATCGCATACGGGCAAAAATTGCTTTAGAGAAGCAATACAAAATTAGAGACAATTTAACTCCAGAAGAAAACCTATCGCTAAATTCCTTAAAACGCGATGAAAGTATAAAAATATTGCCAGCGGACGATGCCACAGTCATTATAGATAAAGATATATATGACACAAAAATCATGACTCTTGTAAATGAGGAACTCTACTCAAAACTAAACAAAAATCCACAAAATCAATAGAGAACAAAATTTACAGAACTTTGTTTAAATACAAACACGAATTTAATGATTTTGAATGAAGGAACTTTACACCACATCATACTAAGCCTCCTCATTTTTATGGCTTACCAAAGACACATAAACAAAATATTCCTTTAAGACCAATTGTTAGTTCTACTAATTCACCATGTCATAATTTGACAAAATTATTACTTAAAATTATTGATCCATTATCTGGAAATACCGATTCGTATATTAAAAATAATAAACATTTTATAGAAAAAAATTATGAAAATGATATTAATGAATCACACATGATGGTTAGTTTTGATGTAGTTAGTCTTTTTACCAATGTACTGGTAGATGAAACCTTAAAAACAGTTAAAGATGGGTTGCTAAATGATAATAATTTGGAAACTAGAACTAAATTAAATGTAAATAGCATAATGGAACTATTAACAATGTGTATAAAAACAACCTATTTTCAATTGGAAAATGAGTTCTATCAGCAGGATTTTGGTATAGCAATGGGGTTTTAAGCAACATATTTATGGAGAACTTTGAGAACACACATGTTCAAAATTGTATAAACAAACCGGTTGTCTGGTGGAGGTATGTTGACGACATCTTTGCAATTTGGCCTCATGGTGTTGATTTACGAGATAGTTTTTTAGAAAATGTAAATAGTAAGGAACCGTCAATTAAATTCACATTAGAAGTGGAAAGTAGGAATGAGCAACCGTTTTTAGATGTTTTAATTAAAAGGGTAAATAATACAATTGAAGCAAGCTGTTGTGGGCGTGGTGCATATGCGACCCGCAACACACCTTTTGTGTTTTGCGGGCCACATATCATGGGAGGTCGCGCGCGCCTTCCACCTGCGAAGAACGGTCATGTGACTTCCGTCTGGTGTTAAAGGTAAAACGTTGGCTCCTGTGTGTGTGCGTTGCCCATAATTCCAAAAAGCTTGTTTATTTGAGCCATCTTAATGGATTGTGGATTATCGGCAACGGTAAAATTTCCTTCGTTTTAAGTTGTTGCTGTTATCAGAATATTTCGTTTCTACGGAGAAAGTTTAATCCGCATCTGTGCGGGATTTATGTGCGCATACACTGGTTGACCACTTTCCTTTGGGAGTATCTTCGATGTCAATTGAGCTGCAGCGTTGTACAGGAATTTTGGTGATTTGTACCCCTCAGCAAATCAGAGGGTCTACGGACTGGGTTTAGAAAGTTCCACGAACTGGGTTAGACCTTCCACTGACTTTGTTAGAACTTCTACAGACTAGGTTAGAAAGTCCCACCGACTGGGCTGAAAACGTTCCACGGTTTAGGGAGACTGTAAGCCCACCACCATCGTCTGCCCCGAAGTCAACATTGTAGGGCTGCAGTCTCATCACTGGTTGACGTCAGGGTATCGTACCAATATTTGTTTGATAAGTGTTATTGTGTCTTCTACCAAGAAACCACCATCAGTGGTTCTGTGTAATATTTACTTTCTTTTCACTTACGTTGTACATATTTAAAGCAAGATTTTATTCACTCAGATTGATTAAGTAAGTTCTCCAATTTAACCTATTGCGGCCAAACTTATTTTAGTCAACCCTTGTAAAGCAAGTGCAGCTACACGAGGGGTATTTATCTTTATTTTATGCTGTAACATTTATCAGGATATAGCCACATAATTGAACATCGTCAGGTTTATATAAGTGTTAGTAAGGTATACTCATACAATGAAATAGTACAAGATGCTTTCGGCGTAACAGGAAATCAGATGATGATGTCCTGTATTCATTGGTATTGGTAGAACAGAATAATAAGTAAGTTTATTTGAGCACCTATACTTTAGCTCTGCTAATAAATAGTATGTTGGATTGGTTTTAAAAAAGTATCCATAGTGATCGCTACGTTCGATAGATCCTATTGATTTTCTTAAAACCACAATGTTTTCGAGTACTAGGCTATGTCGGTATGAAACACTCGAAGGGCCTTGTATCATATTCATAATCTAATAAATAGTTTAATACGGATTTCTCATGTTCTTTTTTTCGCACAATTGAACTAAACTTCACGAAAAGCTCATTGACCGAATTTAAGAAATATGTTTCAGAGCAAAAATTCCTTGTTTGTTTTATTTTCGCGGAATTTTCCACGACATTAATTTTCATTATTACTTGAATATGTAAGTCTACCGCATACATTTCAAGATTCTTTTGGGAATAAAAGTTCCGCGGAACATTGTGTCTTTATTTTCGTATCCTTCATGTGCCTTGCTACTGCTAAGGTTTTTATATTGTGCGAATAATTTAAAGAGGGAACAGCCAAAAGAATGGCATAGAGAATGACAGTTTATTCTAAATTGTGCATTTTGCAGGCAGTAACTTGAAGTGCCTGTCAGAGGCGATGGGGAGCGAGTGGTACATTGAATTTGACCCAATATTTTTCCACACCCAAAGCATCTGCTCGCAAAGGGTAATGGTAAGTTTTACTGCTTAAACATGTACTTTAGTTTTGGTTTAAATGAGATGGTGTATTAAACTTATTGTAATTTACATTTAGTTTGTATTGAGCGTTAAATATAACTTTGAACTTAAACGAGGATAACAAGACTCAAACGACACAGAAAATGAGTAATGAATTCCATAACTCTACTATTGGTTCATCAATGGTTCCAAACTAACGCTAAATTCATAATAACTTTCTATTTTTCCATATTAAATTTACGTAAATACTATTTTTACAATAATAAATAGTAATTATTATTATATTTTAAAAGTAATTAAATTCAATATAAAATTACAGAAGATTCCCAATGCATATATGTTTTAAAATATCGATGCATAATTTTAGACAAATATAAAGTCTTACTTGTTTAGTAACGTTGAAAAGTCGCCTTCAGAACGGAATTTTCGTTCGTCTATGGACTTATCTAAATTATTGTGTAATTATAAACAAGACATAACCAAAACATAAAGAAAGGGATGAGCTCTACGTTGTTTGCAAAACGTACCGTGAGAAGGTAAGGCGAATTATGTATTGAACAACTATAGGACTCGGAAACATGCGTAGAACAAAGAAAGAAACTTCGACGCACAGAGATATGTGTTCTATAAAAGCGAGGAAATGTGTTGCAACTGGACATTCATGTTTCGAAGCTATCTTCTTCTAGGCAGAGACCCCATGGATTGACTAAGACAACAGCAAACTGTACTAGCTGTTTCTACTTACAATATTTTTTCATCAAAGTATGTCTTAGCCATTATTAAAGATTGGTTTTTCTAGCTTGGAGGCTGTAATCAGCAACGCATACAGATGTCTTTTACATGACACTTTGGATGGCCTAAGTACTTTCTGTTGCACATGATAAATTTAACGAGTTAACATTCTTACGCTGATCAGCGACGAAACAAAGTGCCAATTTCAAAATTCAGCTGAGGTTCATACCGACCTCTTGGTCGAGGAACTGATATCCGAGATCGAGGGTAACTTGGTTATTTCCACTGCTCCAGGTAATTTCGTTAATACAATTATTACGAGTTTGTAACGATATAATTTTCAAAATTTAATAACCTGTTTATTTCGCGTTATTATTTAAAATTGAATTTACATTCTGGTAGTTCTCAGACTTTTATAAAATATTTGATTTGACTTTAACAAGACATTAGGATTAATTTATATTACACTTTTCTCAATAAGTATTTTCAATCAATATAATGAAGCTAGGTAAAATTTCAATATTTAAATATTTTATTAGAGGAGATTAGGTTTGCTAACTTGCAATTTATTATCATGCAAATTGTGTATATTCAGAGTTATGCAAATACGAGACTTTTATAAGTGACCAATCAACATTCGTTTCCATTACTCTTCAGTTTAATAAAACATAAAAAGGTGGTTCCCGTGTCCCCCATATATCATATATCATGTAATGCTTTGTCTTCAAAATATAATATGAAGACTTTCATATTGCAACTACAAGGTTGTTTGGTTATCACAAATCTGACCGGCAATTAAATACTGTAATTACATTAATTCCACGCATAGTGAACCAACAAAGGTTTGAAGCATCAACGCGGTCAGTTAGTTGTCCGATTGCTCAATTGAGCTCCGTTACAACGCGAGATAGTAATTTTTCGGACATTATCTGGTCACTTGTTCAACTTAAGGGTGATACAACACAACCTTCAACCTTCGCGGAATAAAGCTTTCATACAATTGATAGTAATACGCAACTTTTTGGTTGTCTTTTTATATAATTTCTTTAGGAAGATATCGTCCACATTCTACGAGATTTTATGTGAGTGTGAACTCTCATTTACAATCCAATTAATAGAATTATATTGGCAATTGTATAAGTCTATTGTTACAATTCTAATTTAAACAAAAATAACACGGAGATTCGATTGCATAATATAGTTCTTGTTATTTGCATAACCAACCCTGAATATATACAGCGTGGTTACTAGGGCAGCAACATAAACTTTCATATAAAATATTTAAGCAATTGTCTTTAATATTTGGATTGTTTAATTTCATGTTTGGTTATTTTCTGCAAAAATTGTTGTATAAGATAAAATTATTTTGTGACTGTTGTCCCAACTTTACAATATATGTATTAAAACGGTTTCTGCTTTTTCATTTAACTTTGAATTTCTGAAAATACAAGCAATAAACAAAATAAATGATAATTTAATTTCAATCAACTAAAGTATAAGACGAACTTTAATACGAAATGGAGAATAAATAAAATAAATGATTAACTAGGTTTCTCAATTAATAGACAGTGTGGTAAATTTTACAAGGTGCTAAAATTAAAAGAGTGAAGTACTCTTTAGTACAAAAGTATATATAAAAGTGTAGACGAGTGGGAAGTTTAGCTTAAAGCTTTTGTCACACTTGAATATTTTCATAAACATTAACTTAATTATCTCAAAAATAAGACAAACAATTCTAGCATCTACCCGAGAAGAATCACAATATGTTAAAGCCAAATACCATAATCGTCAAATCTATTTTAAACACCATTTTCCACTGCCTAGGTTCAATACAGAACTATTAATTAATATAAACAGCAAAGTTATGGAAGTTACTATGCAACCACCAACATAAGCATTGTTTTGCCTTTTGTAAGCCACAAATCATCATAGAAAAGACCGCAATGGAATTTGCATATCGAATTTAAACTTCACGGACTCCAAGTTCGAAATCGATTCTGACATGTAAGTTATACCCGAGCGTTTAGTTACACCTTTACTAGCTGCCACTCTCTCCTATTCGTCAGTAAAAGTACAGCAGTACACAGACGCAAGCATTATATAAGTAGTTGTGCGGTAGTCAGCCAATGTAACCAGAGTAACAAGATACATACAAAAATATATTTATTTTGATGTAACGTGAGAGCCCTTTTCAATTTACGCGATGTCTGCCCGCCGGAAACACAAAGCAGACTCGGAATAATGTTGCTCCTCATAATTCTGTCTCACCGCATACTCGGTACGTTTGCCTTTCCTTAAACAGCAGATTCTGAACGATACAAAACCCTGAAATGTTAATATATTAGGTGTATTAAACTCCGGTAGTTTATGGTCAGGGTCGTTCAAATTTCTGCATTTTAAATTAATTGCGTGAAATTAAGAAATTTACTACGGAAGGGGTTAAAACCATTTATTCTGCAGTTACTAATAAAAAATAAAAACACCACAGAAATTAGACAACCCCCAATTCCAGAAGCCAGGGGCTTGTGCGGAAGGGGGTTACACATTAAAAAAACGCGGACATACAACCATTTCCTCCGACATTGCCAGTGCCGGACCCATGATTCGAATCCGGTGGTGCAATGCCCGTGTGATTAAATCGACCAGATTATAACTTGTATCATAATAATTAGATCCCAAGAAACACCAAACGGTTAAATAAACGTTTTTCGCAATGTATATTCAACGTTCGAATGTCCGCACCAAAAACGTATACATTACAGAGAAACTTGTCGTGATGCCTTCAAACAGTTACAAATTCTAACAGTTGCTAGCCTATATATTTTTGAGGTATGTTTATATGTCCATAAAAATAAATCTATATTTGTAAGAAATCAAGCCAGACATTTACATGAAACAAGATTCAGAGATCTTTTACTCCCCGATTCTCATAGTATGTTCCAGAAAAGCTTTCTGTACCAGGGATGTAAATTATACAACTCTCTCGATGAAGACATTAAAGTCTCTGGCAGTATACACATTTTCAAACACACACTCAAAAGATTGTTACTCGAGAAAAACTGTTATACTATTGATGAGTTTTTTTAGTTAATTTGCAAAAAAAAGATATAGGATAAGGAATATCTGTTTATATGTTTTATCTATTTATATGTTTTTTTTTAACTTGACTTAATAGTTTGTATGTGCAAATACGTTTGAAATATTTGATCAATTTTTCTTTTTTCAATGATTTTCTCTTTTTGACACTTTCTTCGTTGATCTTTTGTACATTTTTTTTGTACATCTTTCCAATGGAGAAATAAATATCATTATTATTATTATTATTATTATTAATGTGTTACTCCAAAAACTTTAGGATAAATTCATATATAATAAATAAATAAATAATAAATAACACCACAGGTAATTACGACCCCCTTTATCCCGGAAGGCTCTAGAAGAGCCTTGTGTGGGAGGGGGCTACACATTTAGAGACAAGGGACACACACCCAATATCCGTGTATAGTGGAAAAATCCCTCTCACAGTATTTTCCACTGCCACGACCGGGGATCGAACCCGGAACCTTTGGGTGAGAGGCAAGTGCGCTCACCTCTCGACCACCAGTCATATACGTATAAAAATCGTTTATGAAATAAACGCTTTTCACAGACGTTGATTAAATATACGATAACGAAATTTAAACCATAATTTCATATAATAAACGTTTATTAAACCATCATGTTTTGCTTGAGATTTTTCAAAATATTCAGCTGGCTCCTCGTGAAACATTGGTCAATATTTCAAGTATAAGTACAATTTAAAGTACGTTTCAGAAAGTTTTATTATGACTATACTCGTGTTTGGGCTGTTTAGGCGTTTGCCTTCTTACTATTGATAAAGGCCTAAGCATTTAAAAAACATACTTTAATTGTGCTTGCATTTAAAATATTGTTGTCAACGCATACATGGGGCAAACAAAAAAGGGAATTGTCTCTGTTGTTGTGAATTAGATTCTGTGCTATGGTGTTAGCAAAATACAAGGGACAGGGGACAAAAATATATATGTTAAGAGACCATGGTATACATCCTACCCAGCGAAGAAGTGTCGCACTACCTAAGAAAGAGATAATATAAGCTTGCGTTTATCTGCAATACAATGGCACGGACATACGAACGAGACCAACCAGAAGAATGGGGGCGAGTGTAGATGCGCCTTTTCTATGTATAGTCCAAGTAAGGACTTCCTGAGACAAAAAAAAACTAAACAAAAACTTTACGACATCATTATTATCGCCGCGGGCCACCGGCGGCATGCCTAACACCAGACGATCAAACGACTCGCCGCTCATTAAAAACGTGCGAGATGCTTTGCGGTCGAGGATCGGTCGAGGTAGCACAAAGATTAATGGTATTTTAACGAGGTCGTAAAGTTTTTGTTACGTTTTTTCTGTCTCAGTTTATTCCTACTTGAACTATACATACTTCGATATGCTTTGTAAAGCAACGTTAGGCGCGGTTAGTACTTGGATGGGTGACCGATTCAAAGAAGACCGTGTCCTCGCCTCACATATCTTCCAGCGGCTTGTATATCAGTGTATGCGTGGAAGCTATGCAACCTTAGGCGAGCGTTGTGCAGGTAATATTCCAACCTTCGGAGGGGATGTAAAGTAGTCGGTCCCTTGTCTATTAAATGTTAGGCGAGTAAAAGATCCTTAATCTTCTTAAGGGAAGAGGTTCGGCAAAATTCCTGGTTGGGGGTAGCTCGTCTACAGGCATCGGTGATAGGCCTCAGTAGTGGAAATACACCGATGTTAAATAAATGTAAAAAAAAAACAGGACAATATAGGAGTTACGTAGGATGCCCTCTCCATATCCCCTTAGTTATTCACCATGGTCCTAGATTAAGTGAAACAAAGCATAATAAAGGAAACACCAACGAAGATACACTTAACCTATGCTTTTAAATCCATTCAAATTCAAAATCTTCGAAAAACACAAGTAAATGAATTCTTAAAATTTCTTAAAATCATATACTCATGTTTATTATCAATTGAGAAAATTAATGTAATAATGTTGTTGATATGAAAATGCGTTATTTTTTACTCTGTTATCCATCACGATAAAATAGGTATATTGGCAATTTTTTTTCTTCGGATATATGAATTCTGTATGGCTGTTACAATAACTATATGAACAGAAAATACTTGTGCTATGTACTTTTACTTATATGCTGAATTCTTTTAGAATGAAGTAAACATAATATTTATGGAAATATGTGACAGATCAAAACTTAAAAGACCATCATAAAACAAAAATTGAAATGAATTTTGATCATTCTGACATCATCTTTAGTAATTTTAAACCGCGTTGTAGGCCATGTGCAGACCAAATTAAAATTCCTTGTAATACCCGGACGATCCGATTGAATAGTTTTAGGAAACTCGAGTCCGTCCGTTATTAAGACTGCTAGGAGGGGTGGCAACGCCACCTTGAGTCACTGGATCCACAGGACAGAAGCATGTGGAACACACAACGTGCCCTGCGAAACCGAAGGAAGCCTATGCGCCCGATTCACGGAGAGCGAGGGATCGTCTACACTAACCAGGAAAAAGCCGAGGCGTTCGCCGACAGCTTAGAACTGCAGTGCAGAGAGAACGAGCTCGATGACGAGGACGAGGACTGGGTGGACGACGTCGAACGCAGAGTACGAAGGATCCGCCGCCTGCCAGATGACGACCACATCCGTCCGACTACCCCCGAGGAAGTCAAGGAAATCCTGAGGAGCCTAAAGCCGAGAAAAGCTCCGGGATGTGACAAGATAGGAAACATCGCTCTCAAAAAGCTGCCCAGGAAAGGAGTAGCGGCGCTAGTCAACATCGTAAACGCGATGTTAAGGTTACGGCACTTTCCAGCCAGGTGGAAAAAGGCCGACGTCATTATGATCCCTAAACCAGGGAAAGAACTAATTTTCCCGTCTTCTTACAGGCCCATCAGCCTCCTCCCAGCCATGAGTAAGGTTGCAGAACGGGTCATCTTGAAGAGGCTAACAGAGAAGACAGAAGAGCTGAACATCATCCCGGATGAACAGTTCGCATACCGAACAGGACATTCCACGGAACTCCAAGTGCTTCGCCTCACCGAGGAGATCACCAAAGGGTTCAACCTGCGTCAAGTCACCGCGGCACTGTTCCTAGACGTCGCCAAAGCATTCGACACGGTCTGGCACGACGGTCTCTTAGCTAAAATGATGAGCATGGGTTACCCCATCGAACTCGTCAAACTAGTGAGATCCTACCTACACTGAAGACAGCTAAGGGTGAAAATCTCGGACCAACTCTCCACCTACAGGACCGTGGAGGCGGGAGTTCCACAGGTATCGGTGCTGTCACCGCACCTGTTCGCCATCTATACCTCGGACCTCCCCCGGACCGACCATACAGCCCTAGCCCTGTATGCAGACGACACCGCCCTGATTGCCAGATCCTGGAAGGCCAGAGACGCAACCAGAAAACTCCAGGAAGCGGCCACACTCCTGGAAGAATGGTGCACGAAGTGGAAAGTCGCAGTCAACGCCGACAAGAGCCAAGCCATCCTCTTCAGACGAGTGCGGAAAGAAATTCCCACAGGACACGTCTCCATGAACGGCGAGGACATCCAATGGCACGACACCGTCAAATACCTTGGCGTGGTCATGGACAGAAGCCTAACATGGAGACAAAACACGGACGCCATCACAGCCAAGGCCCAACGTACGAGAGCCCTCATCTACCCAATGACGGGAAATGGGAGCCGACTTAACTTCAGGAACAAGCTCACGCTTATCAAGACCCTCATCAGGCCGCAGCTGACGTACGCCTCGGTAGCGTGGGGCTACCAGGCGAAGTCCTACATGAAGAGAATCCAGGCAGTGGAGAACATCGCCCTCAGGACGGTAGTTGACGCCCCATGGTACGTGAGAACCGCAGACATCGTCAGAGACCTGGAGTACACCACGGTCACTGAAGTCATCCGGGAACGAGCGAAGAAGCTGTACGCCCAAGCCGAGGAGCATGGGAACCCGCTGATCAGACAGGCCACTGATTACGACCCCGCCGACGCCCCGAGGCACAAGCGACCGAGGGTTCAGCTACTGGACAACGGGTAAGTATAACCTTTATTTCCCACTAACAGATCTGTTTCAGATACGCCAGGACGGACCACCACTACCAGAGACATGACGTTTTCAACCCTAACCCAACCTCCTTGCGGGCGTCGGACAACATACCGTCCGACGCCCGTTGTCCTACCTGCTCCGTGGAGACCGAAAGTGCTAAAAGAAGCACTTCGGTCTCCACACTCCCGAGCTACACAGCTCATCCTTACCTTTCCGACGATCCGGGGTAGGATATCAATTGATGTCCTACGTACCGGCAGTCAGTCCCAGCCAAAACTTCCTAAACCCAACTCGACCGATGACTACCCCCGGGGGTGACAAGCTGGCGAAGAAAGAAAACATCAAGACAAGAAGAGCGCCAGAAGATACCTCAGCCAGCGAGGTTCAACAGCCAGGACCAGGGGAGGTCCGCAGAAAATACCACGACACATCTCACATTTGTGAGCTGGGTCTGGTAGAAGTACGCGGGCCCACCTATCACGAAGGCCGGTCCAGGTCTACAGAGATAATCTAGGTGCAAAGAGTAATAGTCCTACTCGGCCCTAGTTATCGAGACCGACATCCAGCCAATGGATATTGGCGCGTCTATTGAAGGGCGTAAACTGTGTTTATGCTGTACCCACTTAGTGTACAACATTACAGCTTGCTACAAACTAGTTGGTCCAGCTCTGAAACGATTCAACTGATCACAGGTAATCCTTCTGTGAGACGTATATAACAGAAAATATACAAGTTTACAGTATCCTTTCTATTTTCTGCAGACTAAAAATCATCTCACGCTACCCTGTTTTTGTCATTTTGATACTGTGGGGTGAGTCGAGCGTACCAAACTATGAAACTTCTGCACCCACGCACCTTGCAAATCCTAATATTCAATTTACTAATCAAAACTTCCTAATTAAACATTTTCGCAGTGCGGGATTCCATTTACTCTTGTTTTAGTTGCCAACTTGTTTTTCGCCTTAATGCTAGCTATTTTAATCAGCGCCAGAGATAAACGATATAATAAAGATCGCTCAATTAGATAGCTGGCTAAACATTTCAATCGTAGGAATTTACAACTTTACCGTACTGATATATTAAGTCGGCATAATTTTCGAACGTCGGGCTTCTGAAAGTAGTTGAGCTGTTTTTCTCGTTGTGTCGAGAAATAATTAATTTTTAGTGAGGGCAGTAAAATCGAGCTAAGAAATTATACGTAATAGAATAATTATAAATATTCAAAAGAATAGTTAACGATACGCACTTGGTTTATTGTTTCATTAGTTTTGTTCAAATTTCTCTGACATATGTTTCGGCCTTGCGACCATTATCAAAGAGTCTTAAAAACTGACCTGAAACTGGTGGTTCACAGTATATATCTATCTTACAAATCCTCTACCCACCTAGAGGGGGATAATAACTTGATTTGCTATTTCTTAAAGTTTAACAATACAGGCCGGAACTACGAACTTAATTTTAATTTTATTACTGTGTCTAGTACAGGATTGTTCATAAATTCTGTTTGTATATTTGTAACGTTTTTATGGTTTCTTAGGGCCTTCTTAATTTCTAAAATTTCAAGCATGTCTAGGATTTTTCCTTTGTTTGCATTATGCAAAAGTTTAACACTACTACCGTTAAAAATGTGATTTTGCTCAATGCAATATTCGGCGAAACCAGTTGATTTTTTATTATATAAAATAGACTGTTTGTGTTCTCTTAACCTCACATCTATGCTACGGCTGTTCTGACCTATATATACGGCATTACAGTCGTCACACTTTATTTCATATACCCCCGATTTTTTAATATCTTCTGTCTTTTCTTTATTATTAACCAACGAGCGACCTAAATTATTTCTATTCGTTGATATTGTATTAATACCTAATTTATTTAATTTATAAATAAAAATAAAAAACGAAAGCCTTGGATTACAATGGGCATTAAAATCTATAAATATTAGAGACTATTTATTTGTTTAACATTTACTAGATCCAAATAATGAATATTTCAAATGTCGATATTTGCTGTATAGAAATAAAATAAATAAACTTATAGATAAAGCCAAGCATGACTATTACAAAAGGCAAATTTGTTTTACAAATACAGATACAAAAACTCTGTGGAAAACAATAAATCAGTTTACAAATAAAAGCAAACCAGCAACTAGTATTCCATATTTAATAGAAAATAATAAAAAAATTGAAAACGATTATATGATGGCAAATAAATTTAAAACCCATTATTGTAATATTGGTAAAGACTTTGCTGACAAAATTGTGCCTGAATCTCAAATTGTAGAACCACCGAAGGTGGACCAAAATTTTTTCTTATCCCCAACTGAGACTTGTGAAATAAAACGATATATAAATGAATTAAAAATAAAAAAAGCTCCAGGTAAAGACAATATATCTAGTGAAATACTAAAAGAAATTCAAAATTATATCTCCCGTGTTATCTTTTATTTTTAATAAAATTTTTCAATGCGGAATCTATCCAAAAGCTCTAAAAGAGGCAATTATTACACCTAATTTTTAAAAAAGGTGATCCTAATAAAGTGGAAAACTATCGGCCTATTTCTTTGATATCAAGTATTGGAAAAATTTTAGAAAAAATAATAAAATTTCGTGTAGTAAAATATTTAAACAAATATAACTTAATATCACAAAAGCAATATGGTTTTCAAGAGGGTAAGTCTACAAGTGATGCCATAACTGAACTTACATCTCTAATGTATAATGCAGTAGATTCAAAAAACCAGCATTATCTATCTATGTTCCTTGATCTAGAAAAAGCATTTGACACAGTATGTCACAGACAGCTTTTGGTACAATTAGAAAGAATAGGATTCAGAGGGATAACAGCCGAATTACTCAAGAGTTATTTGGAAAATAGAAAAATGTATGTAAAAATTAATAATACATTGAGTGAACCGGGAATAATGCATTATGGTGTACCACAAGGTACTGTACTTGGTCCGATATTTTTCATAATTTATATAAATAGTATACTTACCTCAAATTTTGCTGGGAAATTAATATCTTTTGCAGACGACAGCGCAATTTTTTATGAAAGCGATTCGTGGAATTCATTAAAAACCATAGTAGAGCTAGATATAAAAGAAATCAAAAATCATTTTGACAATAAGAAGCTAAGTATCAATTATAATAAAACATTTTTCTTACCTTTGACGTCTTATAAGAATAATCTACCTAATTACAAATCTATCAAAATAATGAGTGCTAATAATGAAATTGAAATAAAATCCACTTGTATGATAAAATACCTTGGCATTCACATAGACAGCCATTTGCGATGGGAGGAGCATATTCAGGCAACACATAAAAAACTAAGGGGATTAATATACAAGTTTATACAATTAAAAAAGTTTTTACGTGTCAGAGAATTAATACTAGTATACAAATCACTAGTTGAATCAATTTTGCGGTATGGTATTATTGGTTGGGGTGGAGTAGCAAAATCAATATTAAATCCATTACAGAGAATTCAAAACCGTATCTTAAAAATGATATTAAATAAGCCAACTCGTTTTGTTACAGATGAATTGTATAATAACTGTTCCCTACTCGATATTAGACAATTGCATTCTAGTAGTGCCTTACTTTATACATATAAAAATAAAGAAGACCAACTGAACGTTCATTATTATGATACAAGGAGCAAACAGAAAGGAGATTTGAAAATTCCAAAAACTTCAGAAACTGTAGGTCAAAAATATTATGGTTATATTGCCAATAAACTTTATAATTTGTTACCCACAGCCATAAGAGAAAACAAGCAGGTATCTTTTAAAAAAATGTCTATTGTTTGGATACAAGGAAATAGACATAGAGTGCACAATATATTCGAGAAATTAAATAGTTAATGAGTACAACTATTTTTGGGATATTGTTTAAAGGTTCAATATTATTCTTATTTTTGGATCATTTTTGTATGTGCGTGAGAACATTGTACATAATATCTTCATCCTTATGTTTTTATTGTAAAATTCTTGAATTTATATCTTTTTTTAGTATCTTTAGGGTTTACTTAATATATCTATATGTATATTCTTATAGTAATATTTGTGTTTTGCTGTTTAAATAAAATAATATTATTATTACTAGAATCATGTGCGCACTCAAACTCATAATAAGAGTTTAAGCGCACATTATCTGTTGTAATACTTTACTTGAATTTGTGTATTATAGTTAAGCAAATAAATATTATTATTATTATTATTATTATTACATACTGAGTTGCTAACCTTATTTACATAATTTATACTATGCCACTTTTTGTTTTCTATATGTGGCACGTTATAAAAATGTTTTTGTAATAATTCTCTGTTTATTTTTTATTAATTTGTCAATAAGTAACTCATCATAGCCATTGTTTTTTGCTGTGTTTTAAAAATTCTAACTTCTTTTTCAAAGTTAACCCTATTTAAATTTAGAGATAATAGTCTGTGTACATAGCTATGAAACGGTGATATTTTTATCTTCCAAGATTGATTACAATTTGCATGTGTAAGAGTGTCAGTAAAAGTTGGCTTTCTGTAAATATCAAGTTCTAGCCCATGTTCTTTACGTGTCAGAGTAATATCTAAAAGGTTTATTGACCGTTCTTTTTCCATTTCAACTGTGATGCCGTATATATATATATAGGTCATAGTGGCCGTAGCATAGATGTGAGGTTAAGAGAACACAAACAGTCTATTTTATATAATAAAAAATCAACTGGTTTCGCCGAACATTGCATTGAGCACATTTTAACGGTAGTAGTGTTAAACTTTTGCATAATGCAAACAAAGGAAAAATCCTAGACATGCTTGAAATTTTAGAAATTAAGAAGGCCCTAAGAAAACGTTACGAATACGCAAACAGAATTTATGAACAATCCTGTACTAGACATAGTAATAAAATTAAAATTAAGTTCGTAGTTCCGGCCTGTATTGTTAAACTTTAAGAAATAGCAAATCAAGTTATTATCCCCCTCTAAGTGGGTAGAGGATTTGTAAGATATATACTGTGAACCACCACTTTCAGGTCAGTTTTTAAGACTCTTTGATAATGGTCGCAAGGCCGAAACATATGTCAGAGAAATCTGAACAAAACTAATGAAACAATAAACCAAGTGCGTATTGTAACTATTCTTTTGAATATTTATAATTGTTCTATTGAATATGTTTCATCAAGAACCTGCCGCAGATTCCATCCAAGCAATTATACGTAATGTACGTATGATGCGTAATTTTCATATATTTCAACTGATAAAGTGGTACAATTATTCTAAGCAGAAACAATGAGAACCAAGGATAAACGCTCCGTATCCAATTTTGCTTAATTTTATTCGTATTAAAGCAATTAACTACAGTTTTAGTCAGAAAATGTTAGCCATTTTAATTATAAGTTTGAAAGGGGAGAAATATAAAACTCATAGATGTAGATATGTACACTTGACTTATCTAATATTATAAAATAGTTATGTCGTGTATTGCTGAAGTGCATTGTCTCGTTTATTTTGTCAACACCACAATATCGAAAGAGTAATTGGAACTTTTCACCTTAAAATGTATCTTTTACAGCAAGTCTACAATTTCAGTATACTATAAGATTAAATTTAGAAAATGAATTATTATGTAAAGGCAGGTTTTAAAATTAAAAATTGTTTTGAAGTTTATCGTTTATTATTTTATTGTAATTACTGTTGACTACTGATAATTAAGATTTGGAAAATAATTCAGTTCTGACAATAAAATGGGAAATTATTTGAAAAATAACTGGCCCAGATCGTCTCAGTATCGAATCCACCCGTAAATAATTCGGCGGAAAATACCGAAACTTTTTTAAAAACTTGGAGCTTGCGCGTCTAAATACTAACTGTAAAACTCATGCATGTATCAAAGATAAGAATACCTTAATAACGGAATGCCTTACTTGCTATTTAAACATGATTTTTTCCTATTAAAACGATATAAACTACTAGACTAAGACATCAGATACATTTGCTATTGTTCCAGACAGAGCCTATTGTAATTACAAATACAAAGAGGTACAACCATTGTATATCGGCAGACGACGATAACGTCTTCCTAACCAGACGTTTTAATATGCATACGATGTTATAGGTTTATTAATAGATTACATCCTCTGATTATGGGATGATTGGCAGCATAATCAGCATTTAAAGCAACATATTTCGCAGCTAAGAGTGCTCATCACGAGATTACTCGCTGAAAGGTGACGGTGCCATTTTAGTTTACAAAAAAATATCTACATTGATTACAAGAAATGTATTTATTGGAGTCAATATAAGGAAATGTAATGGCTTAATCATTTTATTACAACACTATAATGTGTTATATGGCAAGAATTATATGCAGCCACAATCTTGCAAGTGAAAGACAAAGAAGTAGATTATAGTTAGTTAATAGTAGATTAAAATTATATTTTCAAATTACACATAAATTGATATGATTACCATTTCTTCAGCATCGTAGACGAATGTCAAACGTTTAACGATATCCAATCCAGTATTGTAGCTATAGTATCGTTCAAAGATTCCCTGCAAATAAAAAATGCAATAAAAACTTTACGACCTCATTATAATACCGTTACTCTCTGTACTATTCCAGCGGCAAATTGAATCACTTATCTTTATAGGTTTTCATTGCACGTCGGCTTGTTTGATGACACCATACCGATTGGTTCGCCATTGTTATTAATGAGCTCGTAAAGTTTTTTATTTGCAGGCAATCTTTAAACGATACTATACCATTTTTCTGTGCCGAAGGGTTTTTGTTCAGAAAAGTCGTTTCGACGTTGAATCTCTTAAAAAAGTCTTTGACGATGGTTGAATGAACTGCTCCAGTTTCTTCGTTATGTTATTTTCTTGGTAGCAAGGTTGGGATAAATCACAGGTTAATCGCAAAACTGTTATTATACGATTTATACCTACTCGCACTATAAATGTAATTAAATACTTTTGTATAGGAGTAATTTTTGATACTGGTCTACTAATAAATTGTATTTTCAATAAAATTAATGATTTGGTATTATTTAAATAAATACTTTTCTTCGAATACAGTTTGTGCAAATAAAAAAAAATATTCGAAATTATGAAGTTTTTATGACTTTGGGATTGGGAGTATCTATAACAAAATTAAAGGACGTAAAATAAGCGCCATTTTAATTAATGTGCAATAAATTAATGCTGGAACTTATAATTCGTAATTTTATAGTTCGAATGTTAAAAATTTTCACATTCACTGATTTTTTTAGAAATAGTATTAAATTCCCTGATTTATTTGGGACTTTTTAAATCTAATTTTCCAATAACTTTCCAGGGTTGCTAGGAAACCTGAATTACTAATGATTATGGTTGTTGACCCTGCCAAATTGAAGCTTTACAAAATAAAATTATATGAATTTAGTCACCTATTTATTTAGTTATTTGTGAAGCCCCATTGCTTCGTGTTGCTATTTTATGTAAACTTGCAGTAAAACTGCTTACGCCAATACACCAACATAGTAGTGATATCAGTATTTATTTCAACATGAAGTTGTGTATGACTGAGAACTGTTGAAAAGTTCCAGGAATTATGTTTTGATTTTTGTTACCGTTTTTGCTTTTTTTTTAAATAGACTTATTTAGATTACCATTTTGGTAAAGCTTAGCAATAACACAACGACCCCTCCCTACGACATAACCATTTGTCGCAGCTGATACTCGAACTCAGGAGTGGTACAGCGATTAGCCGCGTTGCCTCTCACACAACACCTCTAGTATACTCGCTAATTAATCTCAAGCTTAACGCGTATGCATTGAGCCTCTGAGCTGGCTAAGTATTGTAGTTTTTTGGATTTTATTTGATATATAAAACTTAAATCATTGTTAATGTAAAATTAAGCCCCTTGGAATTATGAAGGAGAAAGCTGAATACCACTAGCGTATATGTACGGTTTTGTACATAAATAACGTTTCGATATATTTATAATGGGTATATTAAAAGGAGTGGTCCAAGACTAGATTCTTGCGGAACATCCAAAACAACTGATCTATTTTGTAACGTGAGTATTGCATTTCTTGTATGAACACTTATAAACTGTTGTCTGTCATTGAAATAATTTTGAAAGCAGGAAAAAGTACTGCCAGGTATAACTTAATATTGCAATTAGGCAATTAATGCCAAAGAAGTCAAAAGCTTTAGTAATATCAAATAATGCCAACAGAGGTGACTTTCGTGTTGTTGAGGACTAAATTTTCAGTTATATTGCTTAGTGGTGTAGAAGCACTGAACATTTTTCAAAATTCTGACCGATTAGAAGGAATTATTAAGTTCTGAAAGATGTATTCAGAAAATTGTTCGTATATTGCTGATTCCTTTACAGGAGCTTAAAGTAGGGCGTAGATCCTAAGTTGTTAAGAATTTTTTTTACGTACAGGCTTAATACAAGACGTCTTGCATTGAGGAGGAAAAACACCTAGTTCTAATGATATATTAATAATATGGGTTGGTGGAGCCGCTACAATGCAAGCCGTAACGTTTTAACTAACGGACTGGAGCATTTATAAAGAACACTTAAGGACTGAGGTCGAAGGTGTAACACATTCCATCGACACAATAGAGGAATTAGACATAGCCTCATGCCAACTACAAAACATCACTTCATGTTATGAAAGAAGCTGTCCCGTCAAAAGAGATGTGCCTTGGTTGATAGGGATCTCGGCCGACTTAGGACTTAGACTAGGAAAACGTTCAGTAGAGCCAAAAACTCTGGAAACTGGTAGGACTACAAAAAAGACCTTACGGAGTACAATAAAGAGTTAAGAAGGTCTAAAAGAAAATCATGGAGATGGTTCTGTGAAGGGTTAGATGAACCAACCCCAGTAGTCCGCCTACAAAAAGTCCTTACAAAAGACCACTCAAACGGAATAGGGCTAATCAAAAAGCCCGATGACAAATATGCAGAAAGTCAGCAGGAAAATATAAGAGTTCTTCTAGGTACGCATTTCCCAGGCTCTCGTATAATTGATTTCCCACAGAAGTATCTGGGTGAGGATGAATACCGTCCAAAAGACTGGCAAGGAAAATATTCACCCCCAACAAAATTAAATGGGCGGTATCTACCTTCAAACTCCTTAAATCACCGGGCATAGATGGCATTTCCCTGCCCTACTTGAACATGGAATTGAGGAGCTCATCCGAGGGCTGAGAAGTATATTCTTAACAAGCTATGTACTTGGTTATAAGACTGCATCAGGCACTCAAATTTAAATTAGGCGTTCTGCTTGGTCACTTAAAGATTTTGGAGCTAATCCATTTTGAGTCCCTACCCAAATCTACTGACTCAATGCCAATCAAACAGGACTTTGACTGTCCGTTTGTCGTGCTGATCAAAGGTCGTCATACGAGCAAGATGGAGGCCTTGCGATTGGAACAAGAGTCACTCATCTGGTATACAGATGGATCTAAGATGGTTGAAGGGATAGGAGTTTGTGTATCAGGGCCCAAATGTAGGCTATCAAAAGCCCTCGGCAATACCCCAATCATCTTCCAAGCAGAAATTCATGCTATAGATCTGTGTTCCCAGGAATGCCTAAATAGAGGCATTTGAAGGGTAAAGATCTATATACTATCAGATATCCATATTAAAAGCTCTAAAGTCCTTCACCTTCGAGTCTAAAATTGCTTGGGAATGTAAAAAATCCCTGAAGTAACAGGCTAACAACAAGGTTACCTTGATGTGGGTGCCAGGGCATGAGGGAATACAAGGTAATGAACTTGATGACAGCCTTGCGATATCCAAAAGTGGGAAAAGGAACAAAAAAGTCCTACTGAAGGAATACTCCAAGCCAAAGACCTATGCGACAACAAAGAATGCCACAAGGCTTCTCAAATTGAAAAGTCCGAATTAAGGCTGATAACAGGCCTTCTAACTGGCCACTGCCCCTTGAGATATCATTTAAAGAACATGGGCAAGGCAGTAGACGACAAATGCAGACACTGTGAAACTGTGGAACATATACTTTGTGAATGCCATCAGGTATTAATCCGCACTAGGCTAAAGTTCCTAGAGCAGATAAAATTAAAGCCTGAAGACATAGGGGAAAATCACAAGCTTTGTAAAAATTCGTGGAATCCTAAGTAATAACTAGTTGCAGGGTTATTTACAAAAGATCTTTTAGGTCGAAGTGAAGTAAGGTTATTTAAAGTCAAACAACTCCTGAAACAATCTACAATGTTTCAACTGATAATTCTTCAGAGCCTATGGTGCGATATATGTGTTTATTTATGGTATGTAAAAATTTTTGAACAGTAACCGGCTTGAAAGTGAACAAAGTATCATCTTTAAATGTAGTCTCTGACAATATATCGTGCTTGGAATTTAATTCATTTTAACTTAAATACTTCTCCACAATTTCTAATAATAATAATAATTGTTAATTAAAAAAGATGTTATAACAAACAAATTTGGAAAATGGGAATATCTAGGAATTGAGAGAAACTAATAACTACTTCTTAGCGCAAGACTTGTAATTTGTTCTTTAAAAAAACACATCGTTTTCCGTATATTACGATATGATATTTTCAACTGTGTGTGTTTAGAGGCACACTCTATAGTCCGGATATGATAAAACCCCACCATTACAATTCTACTACATATCTCAATACATCAAGTTATTTAATGTCTACTTTGAATATTTCTAAATTACGCGTGAATTCACTACAGTTTATATTTTCGCGATATTGCTGAAGTTTCGCTATCTGAACACGGTCTAGCGGGCACAATGTGCTGCCGGCGCCATGTACCACAAAATACTGCACTCCTTTCCTTATCTACCCCTATTGTTCTGTTTAAATACTTGCTGGTGTTTGGTTGTGTTCATATTTATTCATATATTTTATGCATTTTTGCAAAATGCGGCGTCAGATTCCGCGGAAAACCTGCACGTTTGACAGTATTTTAAGCCAATAAATTCAGCAGTACTTCATATTGAAAAGACGCAAGTATTAGCAATAATTTCTCAATCGATTCTGGTACAAAAATTAGTGAGAATATTTTCAATAAGATATAACAAAAACATTATTTTAGTAAATTTAGTAAAAATATGAAAACAAAAAAGTCAAAAATTCAAAATTCGAAAAAGCGGATTGTCCACATTTTCAATTTAAATCTATAATGCAGAAAAACTACTTGAAGTCCCGAATCCTGCCGAAAGTTGAAACCTTTGGTATGACAAGACCGCATGTGAATTAGTTTTTACCGCAATTTCTGTAATTAACGCTAAAGAAATGATCAGCAATTATTATTTTACAA
Organism: Leptura quadrifasciata; assembly: GCA_963675555.1. Classification (NCBI taxonomy): domain Eukaryota; kingdom Metazoa; phylum Arthropoda; class Insecta; order Coleoptera; family Cerambycidae; genus Leptura; species Leptura quadrifasciata. Next base: position 148,304,898 of record OY776675.1, read on the forward strand.
TGTACAATTAATCATTAAATAGTCGAATTATTTATTTTATACACTGGGTTTTCTAAAGTTTTGGAAAATCACGTAACTGCAACTTTTTGTAGCAAAAATATAAAAAAAAGCTTTTATTTAAATGCTTCTAAAGTAAATCAAATCCATCATTTTGTTACATTATACAATTTTATTTATGATATGAAAGTTTATTGCGAGATTTTCCTGTGTAAAGGAGATTGTTCGCGACAAGCTTTTATATCATAAAAAAATTATATATTCAAACAAAATGACGGATTTGATTTACTTCAAAATTTATTTTCTACTTTTTGGATCATTTAAATAAAAGCTTGTTTTTAATGTTTTTTTATATAATTTTACTTTTTAGTCTTTTGATATGCTCTAACCCCAGATATTGATTTTGAGACGAATCGGATCATAAACGATAAAATCGTCCGCCATCTTGAACTAAATTTTTTGCTAGAAATTCGTAATCCGCGACCCCGAAAACCCTCAGATATCGATTTTGACCGATTTGGATCTAAATGATAAAAGTCGTCGGCCATTTTGGTGCCGCCATTTTGAATTTCTGAATTTTGACTGAAAACTTATAATCCGCGACCTAGAAATCCCCCAGGTATCGATTTTAAGTTGAATCGGATCTTAAACAGTAAAGTCGTCCGCCATCTTGAAGCTGCCAGCTGTTAAACTGTATTGTCGTCGGACTTATACACATGTGCAAAATTTAAAAGCTCTAGCTTAATTAGAGCTAATCGAAATTTTGATAGCGAGATTTAACCTAAACAAACTAACTAACAAACATTGCAAATTTAATAAAGGCTCTTAATAAAAATAGCGTCGACTTTCTTCTGTTGGATACCATTTTTAAATTCAAATTTTTCGTCGGTTTTTCAAAAATATTGTGAAAATTCATGCACATTCATATAATTTTTAGTAAAAAAACGTATATTCCTTTTCTATCGCTTTTTCCCGTAAATACTAAATATTGAAGGTGTTGATGTAACATACAATTTTTATGAACTAAAATTTTTCAAAAAAATATTTAGATAATGACCAATTATTATAAACACGCCACATATAGCAGACAACCCCCAAATTCAAAGCCATGGACCGTCCGGAAAGGGATTACACATTAACGCGCTCTAGCCGACTGGGCTAGCATACCGTTATAATGACATAATGTTTTATTATATTAAAATAACTATAATTAAAAAAGATCTTGACACACTAGGAAAAATCCGGGAATTTCAATGTCTAAATTTGGTGATTACCGTCATCCAACTAAGTAGCGTTTAACAATACTAAAATTTTAAGGCCATTCTAGTAGGATTTGGTTATACTTTTTTTGTGGTATCAAATTAAAATTTAAGACTGCGTACCGCTTTAAATTTTTAAGGTTAAATTCTGAATCACTCTGTATTGCTTGTTACTCGAGGCAGCTTTAAGTGCGTAAAACATAATTTTTTGCTAAAGCAGCGGCTAAAAAAGGCAGCGCCGGCGCTTTCTTATGCTGCTTGAACCGTTAAAGATTATAATTCAGTTGATCACAAGTAAAGTGAAATCATTACTAAACATATTCAAAAAAATATCCGAACGAGCATGTGTTTAACAGGAAAATATTTTTCGAGAAGTAATGAGACTACAGCTCAAAAAGAAGCTACCCAGAATGAACAGTAAAATCCATAACTCTATGAGACGAGCAAAACTAGAACCGCATTTTGTTTTACATATCAAGTATCTTAAAACACCTCGACTACAAGATATTGAACGTTCAGGCGTTAATATCAACTGAATTGTAACTTTTTAAATAGTTTAAACTTTCTTAGAATCCCTTCGAATCTATTCATTGCTTAACAGGTTGCCCGATGTGAACACTAGTTTGTTGGGCACATCTTCCTCTCCCCGTGTATATGTATTTTTATTTGAGTGATATTTTACCTTGAAGTATATTGATCTTGTTCATTTTCTGCACGCTACGGACTTTAGCGACGAGGATTTTCGATGCCATGCACCCGCTGCTGAAGCACCATTTTAATACAGGCCTTAAAGTGGCTTCAGAATTTTTATATTAGGAGTATTATTCGAAAAACGTAATCCTATATCAAATTCCATTCATTTTTTCGTGTACCATGCAATAAGAGCTTATTAATACATATATAGTCGGAAATATTTAACCTATCGTAGTGATATGGACAAAATAACGAGGGTCACGTTTGGTAGGTCCATTTGTGTATTTCAGTTTACATTCGCGCACAAGTTCATTAACAATATTTGCTTTCGTTTTTGGATTTTATTTAATATGAGTTTTAAGTGTTGTATTTTGTGTTTAATTAATAGAAAAAAGCCAAAACGTAAACACTTAAAAGAGACAGAAAAACTCTTTTATCTGTTCATCGTCGATGTAAAACTTTGCTGCTAGACTACTGGAGAGGCTCTGTCTAGTATGATTAATGGTTCTGAAGTGCCCATTATCGACACGACAACGGTTTAAAATTAATATACTGTTACTTATAACTGACGTTTTAATAAACCTTTTACCTGGACGATTAAAACCCGTAATAAGTCTATCATGTTTAATGTCAACTTTTGTTAGCCGAAAATAGATGATCTGGAATTATTTTTTAATATTTTAGTAACTATTATTGTCGAGGCCTGCTTTTGTTCGGTTTGTGTGATTGTATTTTGAAAATCGGTGAAAAATAATCGATTTTAACTTTGATTGTTTACTAAGATGATTAACTGCTAAAATTGAGAATGTTATAACTAAGCCCCAATATCATATTACTCCACATTTATGTGCTTTAAAACTTAAATATATGTGAAAAGAGATCGATACACGCTATAGGATTCATTTTAAGCAGTTTTAAATGAGGCAAATCTAATAATTTATCTCATAAAATATAAAGACGAATTAAAATTCGTAGCAGAGATCTAAGATATGTCAAAAATAAAGTTTACATTCTCTTCCATAATATGTGAGTGTTTGTATATGTTATGCCTTGGAGAAATTGCGCTTTACCACCGTCACTAATTAGCAAGAGGGACGAATTTGTGAATAAATATGTGTGCACATTTTTGAACCTTCAATGTCTATAATTTCTCTTATCTGATGAATATTGATGTAGAAAGAATTATAGAGAAGCTGATTCTGGAAAATAAATCTGCAATAGACTAGAATTTTGTTCTGATGCAAACAGGAATCACCTAAAATCAACGTTATTCCGTATAGGAGATCCATTAGAATAGGTATTTTCGTGAGATGCTTACATAGTTCAAGTAATAAGTTCCTGATGCATAAAAAACGCAACAAAAACTTTACGACATAATTATTATCGCCGCGGGCCATAGTGGCATGCTGCATCAAACGACCTGACGCACATTAAAAGTCTATAAAGGTAAGAGACTCAATTGCGGTCGAGATAGCACAAAGAGTAAAGGTATTTTAATGAGGTCGTAAAGTTTTTGTTGCGTTTTTGATGTCTCGGGAAGTCCTTACTTGGACTATACACGATAATTTGTGAAGCAATCAACAAATTCAATTATAAGCTTTCGACCTAGCTGGATGGAAATGTCTATACTTCGGCCGAAAACTCAAGTCAGTAACACAAAAAATAAGCGGTACTCTCGTCAAAGGATAGTAGCTCTTATTTGATACTAAAGCGGCACCTCGTTCCACCATATAATCCCATCGAATCGAGAGAAATATATTAAGTTTTATCCGCCTACTTGAAATGGAAACCACGATTACCACAAACAATTTTAATGACATAGTCGACCGCATAGAGTAAATGATTTAACGTGCCGCCTTTATACCTAATAATTTGCTCGACTAACTATTCAGTCGTAAACAAACTTGGAAAGAAAGAAAGATATCGTATATCCCGGGCACTCAGTAGCGCGACATACGTATTGATGTAGGTATATATAAAATAATAATATTTCATAAAATAAAAAAATAAATATAATTAAATTTGTTTCCAGGCTCAACTCGGCCAAAAACAAAAACTGGAGTTCTTTTAAAAAATTTTTAATGGCAGGCATAATTTTATTAGGAGTAGAATACTTGCGTAATCCGACATTAAAACTGTAGAATGGTTGATGTTTATAAAAATTTTAACCATGCTAGTTGTTCTTATGGCCCAGCAAGGAACAACGTGGAGGCGGGAGCATATTCCTTGCTGGGAAAAGATGGTGACAGAGTTGTTAATAAAGAAAATAAATAAATAAATAAATAGACTTACAGCTTAAAATAAATACCTGTTCTACAACAACATAAATAAACGTTCTTATTAAAATAATATAATAAAAAACAAAACTTGCCAGCAGCAATTTTCCACAATAAATAATTCATATCACAATTACTACATGACACTATCACAGACTATCACTCACTCACCACTGTCACTATCACTGCTGGCTCCTACATTTATTATTATTTGCTCAATCGCTGCGTCCATCCGAATATCCGTATTCCACATTTTTTCTTCAACTTTTTTAACGTGCCCTATGAATTTTTTCTAATAATCAGCTGTAACTCTTTTTAATCCACTGGATAGAAGGCCTCTTGCATGTTCTAATTTAAAAGTTCTATATTCTCTTGTAACATTCCCCTTTACTTCAACCTAAATAAGCTCAATGGGATTGAGTTCACAGTGGTAAGGCGGTAGCCGTAATACCTCAATACCTCTAGCTTTAGTCATTTCATCCACAATATATTTTTTATATATCGGCGAATTCTGTTTCGTTAGGGTTAGCAATTCAGCTTTCAGCGAAGCACGATCGAATAGGATACCTTTACCATGTAACCATTCTTGAATTTGCGCTTTTCGCCATGCACTGGTTGGTAATTTTTCCAGTAATCGACTGTGGTACGGGGTTTTAACCATAATAACGACAGATCCGGGTTCAATCTTAGCGAGAGTTTTTGCAAACCATCTTAGATTCGAGAGTTTTTTTAATCTAAATACTTAAAACCTGCTCACAATCACTTTTTATTATTAATATTGAAATTTTTATAATGAATAGTTACACGGCTAAATAAAAAATTTTTTTAGTTACATCACGTGAAAGTACATAATACCTTCAATTTGTTATAAAAAGAAATTTCGTTCGACCATTTGGATAAATTGAGGAAAGTTTTGAAAATTTTGTGGAATTTGGACCAAAAATGGAATTGCGGCCAAACTTTTGGATGTTTCTTGACAAAATTTGGCAGACTATTTCTTGCTAATATGGGTTAGTTTCGTCTAAAATTTCATCAAATTCGGTTTAATTTTGGCCAAGTTAGCCGTAATTCAATTTTTTACGTATTTTTTGCGAAAAAAAAAACGGTTCCCCCACCTACTCGAAGCAGAAAACTCAGGGTATTCCTAATTTCACCAAAACAAACTTATTTTTCTTTGTCGCGGTACTCCATGTAAATTTTTTTCTATCGTTTTATTTTGGCTATTTTCACTCCACTATATACCTACTATTTGGTCTGAATGATTTACAGAGAAAAATATATTAAAATATTTATATACTTTTTATATATTAATAAATTCAACACATTTATATACAGAATCTCCTTTTTGCAATTGTGATTTAATATATTACAGTAAGCGTATACGACACATCAGTTGTTGCTGAACTTTTTTCAATAATAAAAAGGTTTCCTTTAATAAAAAGTGTCATCTGATTCCATTAGTCTGACAGTGAAGAGTCATATTCCTCCACATTCTTTTCATTATGAGCCAGACCGTTTATTGCAACATTCTCTTTATCTTTACGATCTTTATTCTTAACAAAACGTCGGACAAAATCACTTAGAAAAGTGAGAGGAGCAGTAATATAGTAGTCTGTTGTTTCCAAGTTATACCGAGCACCTGTTTTTCGTCATTTTCCAACTGCACAACAATGAAACGACGTCGTAGAGACAGTATTGCAAAGGAATGGGATAAACTCCCAACTGTGATGAAACTTCTCGGTATCAGGCCTTGGGGCTGGTGTGTATCAATCAGGCCATAATTAGTTTCGAAGTTGCCGCCGCCAGGGACCAGATAGGGCCAATGTTCACTTGTTATTTGCTACATATTTAGTGATTCACTACCTTACTAGTTTCCAATTATTGAGTGTAGGCACTGAAGTCTTAGAATTTTCATGAATATATCGTATCAAAATGCCGTGTTTGTAGATGTAAACATAAATTAATTAATAAATATTTGAAAACTTATTGTTTCGGAGATGGATCAAATTAAATTGATAATTTGTAAACTTTGGATGCTGCCTAGCTGAAACTGATGAAACAAGATCTGTTTGAGTGGGCACTATCAGTGACGCTGGCATGGAATAATAATTTGGATTTATGATTAGGTGCTACATAATATTAATCATTACTGAATATTTTTTTCACGGCAGCGTTTACATTTATACATTTTTTTCCTGAAAGTCCTGGCCCAAATACAAATAAACATACTGTCAGAATACAGAATAAGGTATATCGAAAGAAACTATGAAGGCAATATAAATTCCTACACACAAACAAATGAATATTTACAAGTAATAATGAAAATTTAGTTTTGGTAAATTGTGGCGAAGGAAACTTAGACTTTCGATTCTATCAGGCGTCAGTCGGCTATGGTGTGGTTCACATATATTTCCAATACCTAGTCACTGTAAACGCTTGCTGCTGACACAGATAGGAAAGTTTTCACCTGGACATATAAATTTGGAAATGTTTGCTTGTGTTTATCCCACCATATAAAAGGTTTTTCTGTTCAAAGAATAATTGACAGTCACAAAATCCTTAACTCATTTATTAAAAATTTTTGACAATGGTTCCTGAGAACCATTCTTTGAATTCTTTGGTGATCTTTTGCAGCTAGAACCGGGAGACCCAAAATAATGTGTGGGCATTGGGTTTACTCATTTTCGCGGGTGATGGGACAACACTTTCAATAATTTGGGCTAATGGCATTTCATCATCGCTTGAATATGATCCGAGATCTATGTCAATAATATTTGGTTCAAGTTGATCACCAACAATTAGGGATTTGAGTTTGGAAATAACAGTGTTGCGAATATTTTCATCAAAAAATTTTGTTTTGAACCTTGGATCAAGATATGTAGTAAGAATCAAATGTTCTCTCGAAAACATTGCTTTGAAACGATCATCTAAATTTTTCCATAGTTCTTCTTTTAATGTTTCTACACCTGCTTTGTTAAATAGGCTTTAAGTTTACAAACGAAAGGAATAACTTCAGAAATACACCAGTCTTCATAACTAGCAATTTGGGTTATTTCTTCAAATGGGTTTAGCAAGTTAATTATATAATATACTAGCTCCCATTTTGGAAATGTGAGATCTGTTAATTCAGGTTGATCTGCAATATATATATTAATATGAGCTCGTTTTTGTTCAATTAGTCTCTACAACATATACAATTTAGAGTTCCATCTTCTTTGAACATCTCGAATTAACTTTTTGGTGGGACGATTTAATTTCTCTTGAATATTTTTTAGTTTATCACATGCTAGAGAAGAATGGTTGAAATGAGTTACTATTCTCCTGGATTTTCAATTATATCAATGACAGCTCTTTGACTTTCAAACGAATTTTATATCACTAGCTGGAGGGTGTTTATGAAATATCCCTTTCTTGATGTTAGCTGCATTATCAACAGTCTACTTTATCACTGTGTAGGTTCCGTTCATTCAGCATCACACTTTTAGTATAGCTTGGCTCGTGTGGCTTCATGGAAAATGTCTTCCAGCCAGGCGAGGATAAAGGGAGAGACCATGGGGGCACATATGGTTTTAAACGATTAATCGGGTATCCTAAAAAATTGTTTATTTACGTTGCAATACACAAAACCCTCGCAATAAGTAGGAATTATATTTGATTTTATTTTCTGAAGCAATAATAAAAATACATATGTTATTCTTCCTGAAAACTGTTTTAATAAGATTTTTGTCATATTTTAGCGTATTCTATTTGTATGTCTCTCTTAATATTCTTTATGCCCCCCCCCCCTTAATTTGGGTCTGGATTCACGCTTGCTTACAGCCAAAACATATTATAAACATCTGGTGCCTGAATTTTCGATCCAATGACCTTAACCATATATAAGAATTATTATTTTACTGAGATGTCCAAATATCGGATGTAATGATGATTTTTCCTGTCAAACAAGTCAGCTTTCGTAGCAATATCTCCTTACATCTATTGTAAATATTTGACAATATGTTGTCGAAATAATTTATCTGAAGGAATCTAATAAGAGGGGATTGTTTTCTTCAATATTTTCAATTGCTTTTAAAATGGTTAACTGACTATGGCTATGAATCGAGCAAATATTGATGGGCTTTCTGCTGGTGGCAGAACATAATTTGGTAAAACGGCAGAACGCGCAAACACCTACGAATTTGTATTGCCGATAGTATCGGTATAATCTTCTATCATCATATCCTATGATCATTAAAATTTTAATACGCTCACTCGGTTTCACTTTAACGTGCTATTCTTGCGCGAAAATTATTCACATTAAATGTTATAAACATATGTTGTCAAGATCATCACTGATAAACAAATCAACGTCGCGACGTTGTTATGGAGCTAGAAACTTTCAAAGGTAACTTGATGGACTATAAACTTAATGAATTAAAATGTTTTTGTTTAATTTATATGATTTTCAAAGTTCGATATCTTGAAAACGGTTAAGTTTAGGTATATGATGTGCCATGTGAATTTTGTTTAGAATTTCGAGAAGAATTGAAATATGGAATAATATACAGAGCGTTCTGTTAAAGAAAAAGCAACTTTGATTTGTCATGACTTTTTGACTCATCCTGTATATTTATTTTTCTTTATTGTAATAGACTTTAAAAAACCCTAAAACTTCTGTATCTTAATATTTTTCACTAGCTATCTTACTTTAGGAGATAATCGACCGTCTCCATACATATCAGCGACCCAGTATAAATTCTAACAAAGAAAAAAATCCAGAATAAATGGTATCAAAACTGATGGATCAGACAGTTGTGCGAAGGCCAAAGAAAAACTACACGCGCAACAATGATTTAATACTTTCCCAGAACTTTTATAATGATACCCGAATTATCTACTACAAACCAGACAGCAAAAAGGTAATGCAAGACAGTATAATAACCACTTTCCCTATCTTTTATTAATTCTATAAAGCACGCAACAATGTACAACATTCAATTGAATTGTGTATTGACATGTTAAAAGTAGAAAAAGAAGCATGTTTAAAAATATTTACTCCAGACTTTTATTCACATTGTTTTAAAATGGAACAAAGTTTTCGTCAGTTTGATTTTTGATTTCGTACCGATTACGATTGTGAGTGCTCCCCGAAATATATTTTATATCTACTTAAACCTATGTGTTAGTCTTCGATAAGTTAAAAGTCGTGAACCTACTACTATTGATTTGAATTTATAATGTGAATCACGGGAAAACACGTTTTCGCAGAATTACATGTAGTTGACACCATTAGTATTCCACACAACAAAAACAATTGAAAATAACACGATATATTTTTCCTGTTCTAAAAGGCTGGTAAACAACGATCTGGTCTACGTGATCTCAAACATGAAGTAATACATCCAACAACGCAGCTCCCAAATTTAACCCTCCAAGAACACCGTCAGGAGGGGTGGCAACGCCACCTTGAGTCACTCGATCCACAGGACAGAAGTATGTGGAATACCCAACGTGCCCTGCGAAACCGGAGGAAACCTATACCCCCGATTCACGGAGAGCGAGGGAGGATCGTCTACACTAACCAGGAAAAAGCCGAGGCGTTTGCCGACAGCTTAGAACTGCAGTGTAGAGAGAACGAGCTCGATGACGAGGACGAGGACTGGGTGGACGATGTCGAGCGCAGAGTACGTAGGATCCACCGCCTGCCTGATGACGACCACATCCGCCCGACTACCCCCGAGGAAGTCAAGGAAATCCTTAGGAGCCTAAAGCCGAGAAAGGCTCCGGGATGTGACAAGATAGGAAACATCGCTCTCAAAAAGCTACCCAGGAAAGGAGTAGCGGCGCTAGTCAACATCGTAAACGCGATGTTAAGGTTACGGCATTTTCCAGCCAGGTGGAAAAAGGCCGACGTCATTATGATCCCTAAACCAGGGAAAGAACTAATTTTCCCGTGTTCTTACAGGCCCATCAGCCTCCTCCCAGCCATGAGCAAGGTTGCAGAACGGGTCATCTTGAAGAGGCTCACAGAAAAGACAGAAGAGCTGAATATCATCCCGGATGAACAGTTCGCGTACCGAACAGGACATTCCACTGAACTCCAAGTACTTCGCCTCACCGAGGAGATTACTAAGGGGTTCAACCAGCGGCAAGTCACCGCGGCGCTGTTCCTAGATGTTGCCAAAGCGTTCGACAGGGTCTGGCACGACGGCCTCCTAGCTAAAATGATGAGTATGGGTTACCCCATCGAACTCGTCAAACTAGTGAGGTCCTACCTGCACCGCAGACAGCTAAGGGTCAAAATCTCGGACCAACTCTCCACTTACAGGACCGTGGAGGCGGGAGTCCCGCAAGGTTCGGTGCTGTCACCGCACCTGTTCGCTATCTACACCTCAGACCTCCCCAGGACCGACCACACAGCCCTGGCCCTGTATGCAGACGACACAGCAATAATTGCCAGATCCTGGAAAGCCAGGAACGCAACCAGAAAACTCCAGGAAATGGCCACACTCCTGGAAGAATGGTGCACGAAGTGGAAAGTCGCCGTCAACGCCGACAAAAGCCAAGCCATACTCTTCAGACGAGTGCGGAAAGAAATTCCCACAGGACACGTCTCCATGAACGGTGAGGACATCCAATGGCACGACACCGTCAAATACCTTGGCGTGGTCATGGACAAAAGCCTAACGTGGAGACAGAACACGGACGCTATTACAGCCAAGGCGCGGCGCACAAGAGCCCTCATCTACCCGATGATGGGAAACGGTAGCCGTCTCAACCTGAGGAATAAGCTCACGCTTATCAAAACCCTCATCAGGCCGCAGCTGACGTACGCCTCGGTAGCGTGGGGTTACCAGGCAAAATCCTACATGAAGAAAATCCAGGCAGTGGAAAACATCGCCCTCAGGACGGCGGTCGACGCACCATGGTACGTAAGAAACGCAGACATCGTCAGAGACCTGGAGTACACCACGGTCACTGAAGTCATCCGGGAACGAGCGAAGAAGCTGTACGCCCAAGCAGAGGAGCACGGGAACCCGCTAATCAGACAGGCCACTGATTACGACCCTGCCGACGCCCCGAGGCACAAACGGCCGAGGGTACAGCTTCTGGACAACGGGTGAGTATAACTTATATTTCCCGCTAACCGATCTGTTTCAGATACCCCAGGACGGACCACCATTACCAGAGACATGACGTTTTTCTACCCAAACCCAACCTCCTTGCGGGCGTCGGACAACATACCGTCCAACGCCCGTTGTCCTACCTGCTCCGTGGAGTCCGAAAGTGCTAAAAAAGCACTTAGGGTCTCCACACTCCCGAGCTACACAGCTCATATCCTTACCTTTCCGATGATCCGGGGTAGGACACACCTTTACTGTGTCCTACGTACCGGCAGTCAATCCCAGCCAAAACTTCCTAAAACCCAACTAGACCGATGACTACCCACGGGGGTGACAAGCTGGCGAAGAAAGAAAATATCAAGACAAGAAGAGCGCCAGAAGAGACCTCTGCCAGCGAGGTTGAAGAGCCAGGACCAGGGGAGGTCCGCAGAAAATACCACGACACATCTCGCATTTGCGGGCTGGGTCTGGTAGAAGTAAGCGGGCCCACCTATCACGAAGGCCGGTCCAGGTCTACAGAGATAATCTAGGAGCAAAGAGTAGTAGTCCTACTCGGCCCTAGTTATCGAGACCGTCATCAAGCCAATGGATATTGGCGCGCCCAAATTTAAATTGCATGCTAGCTTGAGCAAATTTAGAGGACACATACTTAAGTCAGTGTCGTATTCACGTATACAGGGGATGATCAAAGTCTATACTATCTAAATAATAATAATAATAATAATAATAATAATATTTATTGACCATCTTAGATACAAGTTGTATATATGGTAAGTCAAGTGTAAAAAAAGAAATATATATATATATATATATATATACATGTATATAAACATACATATAAGTTACAATATGCAATACAAATAGATATTAAATAGATTGAGACAATATATTAGTATAATAATAATGATTATAATAACAATAATAATAATACGAATAACTATTATTCACCATTAGCGATACAAATGTAAATATGGCAAGTCAAACAGTACAATACATATATATGGATATATAGAAATTAATAGAATAATATTGTCATATTATAAAATAATTACATATAAGTGTATATAACAAACCAGGTAAACTAGACGAACAGACATTAAATATAGATTAATATTACACAAAATATTCCTATGGATTCCCTCTATTTAAAAAGTCATGTGTGCTATAAAAACTTCCCTTTAGAAGTATTTTTTTTACCTCGCATTTATACTTATTATAATTAGATATAGTTTTTATTTCAGCAGGTAGGCTATTATAGAAAGTAATACAGGTATAGTGAGGAGAATGTTTGAATTTGCTTGTATGATGTTTAGGTATGTGCAGTAATTCGGCATGCCTCATATTATGTGAATGGCAGTCTCCTCTTTTTATAAACAGGTCCATATTTTTCTTGACATATGTTAGACATTTATATATAAATATACAGGGGGTAGTCAGGATATTATTATTTTTGAATATTTCCCTACAACTCTCATTATAATGAAGTTGGAAGATTAATCGCATTAATCGCTTTTGAGATATGAAGACTCTGTCCTTTTCCTTAGCACTACCCCAACATATTATGTTGTATGATATGCACGAGTATGCCAACGAATAATAAATATTTAACAAACCAGCTTGATCAAGATTATTTTTCATCTGCAGTATAGCAAAGTATGCTTTATTTAGCTGACCGCAAACATATTCAATATGATTATCCCATGAAAGTTTAGCATCAAAGTAGGTACCTAGCAGTTTAGTACTTTGTTCCACAGTAATATTATCATATAGCGTTACATCATGTGGTAATGGTTTCTGTATATGAAATTGTATAAATACGGTCTTTTGATTATTTAATATCAGCCTATCTCTTTGTGACCAGGAACTGATCTCTTGCATAGTGATAGTGAAATGATCCATTATTTGTTACTAATGATTATGATTATGACTTTTACAATTCAACCTACGTAAAATTTAAAAAACAACAAAATAGATATATATCTTTACTAACATTCAGTGGGTGAAGGCCGGCATTCGAAGCAGATATCAATCAATGGTAATGCCTCTACTACTAGACTACTAGACTACTAGACTCTAATTCACTGGATGTGGAAGTATAGTAACGCAAAAAAAAATATTATTTTTTTTGTTGAAATAGGCTTAAAATGTCATGAAACGTCGAGATTTTAAATTTGAACGAAAAAAAAATTCCTGTCTGTCTGTAACTTTTTTTTGTGCGCACATTTACTCTGAAATCGTTTGTGAAAGTGACTTGAAATTTGGTACACTTATGTATTGTAACGAGATCTGTAACTAGATTATATTTTGATCTAATTCCGTTAAAGGGTTCGTGGGTAAATGGGGTAAGTAAGCCATCTCCTCCCCCTCACTATCACCCCCAATACCACTGCTACACTATTATGAAAGGGAGTAAAAAATTAAAATGTGATTTAGCGTGTATACAAGAACGAAACGTCTCAAAAATGTTTTTTGGCGTTAGCTACCCCCTCTACCACCCACATTTCCACCACCACCCTATTATTAAAGGGAGTAAAAAATTAAATTGGGACCCTCCCCCGGGGGTGAATTGAAGATTTACCCCTTTAGAGTCTTGATATAAATTAGCAAAAAGTATGGAAGATCAAGCCTTATCTCCAGGATCGAGGTATAGTGAAACTTTCATGAGTTAGTCAAAAAATGACCAAAAGGTGAACACTCAATGGGTGTATATATAAAAAAATCATTTCAAAAATTAAAAATTTGGTTGATTGCTATTTTGTAATATATTGTTTTTTAAATTTCCAAAATGACTCAACTTAGATGATAAAATGGGACATTATTCGCAAAATAAATGAGATTGGTACGGGTTGCTTCAGATTCCACAAGGATTCGTGCTAAAAAGTTAGTAATTTTTTATTAATACGTTTAGTAATTTATTTATTTATTGATGTAACAAGGACAAATGGCCTAAGTTTACAGTTACATCACTTAATTTACAAACAGTACTAAATAACATTCAGAATAGCCTGAAACCTAATTAATTGCATATTAAAGTGAGATGCAGCGGCATAAAAAGCAAAAAAAAATGTAGGAATAAAAAGATAGATAAATACGTAAACGTAAAATAGAAATGGCAGAGTTTTATACAGCAAAGAGGACGAGAATAACTAATTATTCTTAAAAAAAAAATCACTACTTCCACATCCAGATGTTGTAGTCTTAAACACACTAAATCCTAATATAATATTTTATTTCCTTTAATAATAGAGTGGGGGCGATAGAGGGGGTGGCAAATGTAAAAAAAATTAGAAGCCCTTGGTTCTTGTATACCCACTAAATCCCAATTAAATTTTGTATTCCCTTAAACAATAGCGTGGGGGTGACAATGGGGGTGGTAGAAAGGGTAACTAATACCCAAATAAATTTTAAAGACCCTTGGTTCTCGTACACATAATAAATCCCAATTTATTTTTATTCCCTTTAATAATAGGGTGGGGGTGGGAATGGGGGGGGGTGGTGGTAGAGAAGGTGGCTGATGCCAAAACAAATTTAGAGTCTCTTGGTTCTCGTATACACACTAAATCCCAGTTTAATTTTTTTACTCCCTTTATTAATGGGGTGGGGGTGGTAGAGGGGGTAGCCAACGCCAGAAAAATTTTTTGAGACGTTCCATTCTTGTATACGCACTAAATCACATTTTATTTTTTTTTACTCCATTTCATAATAGTGTGGGGGTGGTATTGGGGGTGACAGTGAGGGTGGGGAGGTGACTGATGCCAAAAAAAATTTTCGAGACCTTGACTTTCCGTACATGCCCTAAATTGCAATTTTATGGACTCTTACCTGCTTGCTTTGCCTATTTACCCTTATTTACTTCATTTACCCCTAACCCTTCAACGGAATTGGATCAAAATATAATCTAGTTCCAGATATCGTTACAATACATAAGTGTACCAAATTTCAAGTCAACATCGTAAACAGTTCCAGAGTAAACGTGCGCACAAAAAAAGTTACAGACCGACCGAGAGGCAGGACATTTTTTTTTTGCTCAAAATCTCGCCGTTTCATGACATTTTAAGCCTATTTCAGCAAAAAAAAAATTTCTTTTGCGTTACTATACATCCACTAGACGTGAAAGTAATTGTTAGTTGTTTTTTCAAATATATGAATTGTTGAACAAACTGTGTTTACTGCATAGCACATTCTGATAATAAGGGCTCTATAGTTCTATAAGTATACCAAAATAATATATCTCTAGGCCTTACTCTTTCTGGATTATAATAATTTAGTAGCGATATAACTTCGTAAGAACGTATACGTGCAGTTGCTATATTAATATTCACTGTAATTTGGATATTTTTTGTAGTATAGGTAGAACAGAAATTTATTTTGTAAAGTTTCAGTAAGTTTCGAATGTCTGTCCACAGTCTCTGGGTCCCAAATTTATGAGCCGAATTCTAACTTAGGTCTTACAAATGAAAAATATAATAATTTTATAGTGTCTATCACAAAATGTTTTGAATTTCGAATAAGAAAACCCAAGTTTCTGTACTCCTTTGTTACAATGTTTTCAATATGTTCTAGAAAATTAAGGTCTTCATTAAATAACACCCCTAGACATCTTTGCTTTATCACTTGAGCCAGCTGTACATTATTTATATTATATGGATAACTTAAAAGATTCCTTTTATGCAGCGAGTCATGGTGGTATATTTTTTAGTATTTAAAGGTAGTTTATTAATTCCACTCCATGAAACAATACCGTTGATAGAGTGGTCATTTGTTTTACTTGCTGATATGACAAAAAGCAGTAAATTGTTAGAAATTTTAAAAATATGTAACTTTTTTAACAAAATATCGTCATCCACTCTGTCAAACGCTTTACAAAATCTAAGTATAAATATCCGTCTGGCCACATCTGTCTATAGTAGAACTTAAATCGTCTGTAAATATTGCTAAATTAGTAATTATTGATTTTTTAACTACGCAAAACCAAGCTGACATTCAGTAATTTTATTATTTGCTCAAATACTTTTGCAGCTAGTGACAGTATGGGTATGGGTCTATAAGTTTCTATGTTTTCTCTTTTACCATTTTCATATATTGGAGTATCAAAACTTGTTCTCCATATAGCAGGAAAAGTATTTTTTCCACAGCTAAATTAAAAATAATATAAAGAGGCTGTTCAAGTAATTCACCACATTCTTTGATAATATAAGGTCAGCACCCGCAGACTTTTTTGATTTTAGATTTTTTGGAGATAATCGAATTTCTTCTAAAGTAATATTATTGTTATGTGCTGCCCTCTAACGAGAGGAGAATTGTAATTGCTCCCTGGCCAGTAGTGTGGCGCCATCTGTGTGCCAACTGGCGAACCGCCATTTGGTAGTGCCTAAGAAAACTATAGAGGATTCCAGTACATTCTGGAAAGTTCTACAATGAGATTCTAGACATTCCAAGTGTGTATATAAAGAGGTGAATCCAGCAGATGGGGGAACAGTTCAGTTAAGTATACAGTACAGTTCGGGTATACAGAGACAGTTTTTAGGTTAGATAAGAGTTGACAAGTTTTTGAAGAAAAGTAAAGTTGTGATTTAAAAGTAGTGAATTTATATTAGATTAAAGTTATTATTAGTTTTGTGATTTTTTAGTATTTACTATTGTAATTTAAGTGATTAATAAAATAGTGGTTTGTGAAGATTCTTGTTGTAAGTTATTTGAACCTACAGAGTGTTTACTGAAGACTGTAAACACGTAACATTATTTAGATTTAAGTAATCAATATTGTCATTATTATTTGAGTCTGCCAGGTCTAAGTCATATATAGCTTCATCACCATCACCGACTGGACATATTCCGAAAATACTTCGACTATTTCTTCCTTGCTAGCTAATCTTATTCCATCTTCTTCATAATGTTTATTAGGTACAATCGTATTGGCACTTTTTATTATTTGCGAAATTCCAAATATACTAATACACTAATAAATAAGAATGTCAACATAACTATAAAAAATAGGTAAGTTATTATCAGTATGGATGTTTTGCTACAGCAATTACAAATAACCTATTTTCTGTTACTCATAAATTATACAAAAGAATCAGGATTTAAAGTTTGAAAACTCTCATCAGTATTTGATGGTTGGGTATCAAAATCAATTAATACGTGTTCATTAAAGGAAACTATTTAATGGAGAACTCACTGTCCCATTGTATTTTCTTTGTTATTCACAAATTAATAATATTTAATTTGATATAACATATGCTAAAATCCATCGATTTTTGATAATCTGCTTTCGCAATAAATAAACACTAATTAAGGCAAACACTTGAACAACAGTTATTCGGCTGAAATGAGTTCACGGTTTGGAAAACATGAACTTTGAAGATAAATTATATCGCATGTTTAAATTAAATAAAACAGAGTTATTTAATTATCTTTTGTTCCATCGTGCCGTTTCTGTGAATTATGTTTAATTATAAATCACAACAATTTTAACTTTCACTTTCGAAGTTTTTTAATTATATGTTATTTTGCTATAAGCCTTTCTAGATTTGTTTTATACCCTGCAAATTGTTATGTTTCGTAAATTTCTGAGAACATACTATTTAATAATCAGCGCGGTAAAAAAACAACTGATTTTTTAAAGAAAAATGTTCAAGTTCAACGAATTCAAATAAATAACGTCTAGTCAAATATGAATTAAATTTGGTCAACAATGGAATTTTAAAACTTGCCTGCATTGATTCGAAAGCGCCCAGAATGCAATTTAAACTACGCCGGCGGGTTTGACTGTTCGGGGTCGGCAGCAAAACACTGCAATTTGTGTAAATATATTAAACAAACATTTTGGGACAAGCAAAGCTATCGTAGGAATAACTTATAGTTCTGCAGGATACTGGATGTTGTAAACTTATAAATCAAAATCTCAACTAGAGATAATAAACTGGCGTCACGACCTACAACTGTTAAAATTTGATGGAAATGGTCCCTGGAATATGATTTTTCTTCTCGTTGACATTTTATTCATGGACGAAAAATTAACTTGAAAGAGTATTATCGTCTAATAAACACCAGAACAAGTCGTTGGGCCACAAAATTTTGGTTCCACTCACCCCCTTTCCAATTAGACGCCAAATTTTTGAGACTGTTTTAATTTTCTGTAATTTCTTAGTTTCCAAAATAATCCTTTGAAAATAGTCTTGGTTGACCTCTATCTCTTCTACTTTGTGGTGCCCATTCAACACTTCTTCAGCAGTCTTTCTGCCACAATTTTTCTCTTCCGTACAAGCATTTCAATTTTTCCCGGTACGATATTCTCTACTTGTAGATTTTCTCTAACTGCCTCTACTCAAACATGATCTAGCAGAGTAACAACATATGCTTATGTAATTACTTTCCATAGCATAGAGTAGTGTAACTAGTATAGATGTATATTTGACAAGGTATAGACTGTATTAATTTGTGTACGAAAATTCTTGTACACTATAATACCCATTTCTGGCAAGAACATTCTTTGTCTTCTTTCCTAAGCTATGACAATTTTTTATGTTGCGAACTTCATTTGGTAACGAATTGTAACAAATTATGCAATTGTAATAAAAACAATGTTTAAAGTTACTAGTGCTGTGTTTGCGGATAGAAATAAGATTTGAGGACAGTGTTGTGAACTTGTCTTTATTTTTGGTAAAAAATATGATGCATTTTAAGATAAATGTGCAAGGATCAGTTAAAACTTTGCGAGCAATTTTGTCTTGTTTAAGAGCGTCTCTACAACTTTCTTTATATTTTAACTCGAATATAAGTCTCATTATTCTTTTTTGAATTATAAATACTGTGTTTAATTCATTTGCACTTCCCCAAGATATAATATTATATAAGATACACGAATAGCACAAAGAGTAATAGACATCCAAGACTACTTGCTCATTCATCGAAGTTTTAATTTGAAAGATAGCAAAAAATCCCTTGGTGGGCTGTTTGCAAACATGTTCAATTTGAACATTCCATGACAATCTTTTGCCCAAAAATATAATCTTATATCATTTGCAAATTTTAAATTTATCCCTCACAGCAAGTCCCTCTCGGAGAGGTTTAGACAGATAGTCTTATTTAATTTTAATTTATTTCTATCACACCACACATTTAATTCCTCTACAACTAATTTTGCCACAGCCTGAATATTTTCAGGACTTGCTGATACAGTTATTGTCATATCGTCTGCAAACATTGTCATTCTACCACTTATGTTGCATGGAAGGACATTCACGTATATACCAAATAACAGTGCACCAAGGACTGAACCCTGGGTAACACCCAACTTAATCACATATTTCTGACGTAATGTCTGCCAATTTAACGATCATTTTTCTACCACTCAGATAAAATTTGATCCAATTTAAAGGGGAATTTCTAAAGCCTGTATTGCATAATAATTCTATAAGAAAATGATGATTCACAGTATCAAATGCTGAAGATAGGTAAAAAAATAAGGAAACAACATACTGACCTTTATCAAGATTGGAATATACATATTCCATTAAGAGGCAACATGCTGTGTAGATTTTTGCTTTTTGAAACAATGCTGTGAGTCTGTTATAACTTTATATCTATCCAAAAATTTTACAATTGTATTATTGACCACTCTTTCTAAAATTGTATATTCTTTGACATTCTTTTTATATAATAATTAAAAAATCAATTTAGGGGACATTTATTATTATTACTATAATTTAAACGATCTGGTAAGCGAAACGTGAGCAATATTTTCTGTGAGTCTGTAAATGAGATCCTGAACCAAAAACGAATTAAACTCACTTGAGACAAAATTAGCTGCTGTATTTGTATTCCTTCCACTTCCAGTGGAAGTATAGTAACGCAAAAAAAAATTATTTTTTTTTGTTGAAATAGGTTTAAAATATCATGAAACGTCGAGATTTTAAATTTGAGCGAAAAAAAATTTCCTGACTGTTGGTCGGTCTGTAACTTTTTTTGTGCGCACGTTTACTCTGGAACTGTTTATGATATTGACTTGAAATTTGGTACACTTATGTGTTATAACGAGATCTGGAATTAGATTATATTTTGATCTAATTCCGTTGGAGGGTTCGGGGGGTAAGTAAGGGTAAATAGGCAAAGCAAGCAAGTAAGAATTCATGAAATTGCAATTTAGGGCATATATGAAAAGTCAAGGTCTCAAAAATTTTTTTGACATCAACCACCCTCCCTATCAACCCCAATACCACCCCCCGCACTATTGTGAAAGGGATTAAAAATAAAATGTGATTTAGTGTGTGTACAAGAACGAAACTTCTTAAAAAAATTTTTGGCGTTAGCCACCCCTCTACCACCCTATTATTAAAGGGAGTAAAAAATTAAATTGAGATTTAGTATGTGTACGAGAACCAAGGGCCACTAAAATTTATTTTGGCATTAGCTACCATCTCCATTGCCACCCCCACCCTATGGTTTAAGGGAATAAAAAATTAAATAGGAATTTAGTGCGTATACGAAAACCAAGGACTTCTAAAAATTTTTTGACATTAGCCAACCCCTCTACCACCCCAACCCTATTATTATTATTATTATTATTTTTAATCATTTATTTAACGTCGGCCTATTTCTGCTACCAAGGTCAATCACCGACGCCAGGGGATAAGCTCATCAGTGTCTGTGTAGGCACTGGGACCCCTAACCTGGAAATTTTGCCGAACCCCCACAGTTTGTCGTGAGGAAGGAATTTTTAACGTGCTCACATCGTAGATACACGGAACCCACAGTTTTACATCTCTTTCGAAAGATGGTGACGCGAGCAGATCCGCTCATCCACTATATCTCATCGACTTGCTGTGACCCGGTTTTGAACCCAGGCCGTGTGGGTGGAAGAACGCGCCACTGTCCACCCCACCACCAAGCCGACTTAACCCTATTATTAAAGGGAGTAAAATATTATATTGGAATTTAGTGTGTATAAGACTTGGGTACAAAATCTGCATGTGGAAGTAGTGATTCCTTGTGCAGCGGTTTTGTATATTACATTCCATGCAATTATTTCTTACTAATCTTCGTCTCCAATTATAATAAGTTCCTAAGTACAGAATGTTTTTACTCTAAGCATGATTTATATAAAGCTCCAAGTACTCAATTTGATTTTTGCTTTACCAGGGCACAAAATCTGCATAAGAATGTACCTTGTAATTTACTTACTTAAATAATTTAGACTTTAGAGGATTACAGTGAAAACCCGCTCTCTTAACATTCTGCGAATATTCAACACCTGATATCTTGAAAACAGTAATTATTATTAAATTACGATACTTAATTAATATGATTTAACTACATTCCTGAGCCAGGCAAAATGTTTTTAATCGGTAGATCAGTTCTGATAAGTATTAATAAATCAATTAAGAATCGCATTTCCTTTAATGCCTTACCCAGCCTTGTATGGGACAATGCCTTATCTCGATCAATTAAAATGATGTATAGTTAATATTTATTCCACGACTCTAGGTATCTTTTTAATAATCGCAGTAGAATTTCAGCGGTACCTCAAAAAAAATAACTAAATTGAATTTATCGATTTGTGTATGGTTTGCTGTGGGTTGTAAAAAAAAGATTTATGGGGATATTAGTTGCAGCAGCCTCCATCTTAGCTTAATTTCAGTGAGGAATTTAATGATTTGTAGAGTTTTACCCATAAGGAAGTCAATAGTATTATTGTTTTACTTAATATTGAATATACAGTACTAATATAGTTTCAATAACTTCTGGAGATTACTGGTTGACATATGTTTATTATGCGTTAGATTTCCAAATTGCTTATAATGAATGGATATGTTTTATAACCGGCCAGATTTCCTGATCTCAATCTGTTAGACCATTTTCTTTGGGGGCATACAAAAAACTATGTTTGCATTTAACCACCAGAGAGTGGACGGGGGAGTTTTAGGGGTACAAGAAAAAATATTTGGCTGAAGTTAATCAAATATTTAAAATAAATTTTCTTCATAGCCTCAAAACAGTGCCAAAATTAAATAATACGATAATGAAGTTAAAGTAATTAGATTAGGGAAGATAAAAGAAAAAGAACTGACGTCTACCAAGTTATTATTAAGTCGGATTTTGAATCATACAAGAACAATGTGCATTGAATTGTCCTCGTAAACCGTCCATTGGTGGGGGAATGAGCCCCCTTTTGACTTCGAACGGTGCCAGCTGATACGTGGTCGTCGGTGGAAGGGTTATTGAATTCATTTGTACGATTTGATGTGAATACTTTCCGTAGAGGCCCGTTTCCATTTTAGGGGAGCTGATCGTGACGTTACAGGCACGGCCTGGATAAACGGCGTCATTGGTGTTGCTGGTGGGCGAGTTCAATCCCTAATTGTTCTGGGAGTAGCGTGTGGCTTAATAGCGATCCTGAGCATCAGATTCCTGACTGCATCGGAAGGCTTATTGCTGCTTTGGAAATTGACTGAATGAAGACTGCGCCTGCGTCGATATCTAGTGGGGGAGAGACGCGTGGCGTTGTTGATGGGCGTCGTGGCGGTGCGTCGACGTCGAGAAAGTTGACGGCTCTCCCTGCTTCCTGTTAACGAGACGGAAGCCACTAGAATGGGCAGACGACTTGAGCCTGGTAGAGTGGGGAGAGCCGTCCTGGGCTCGTGATGGTGGTTCGTTCTTGTTTCTGCCGGGCCTGGCTTCGAAAATTCATGTGTCTGTGGTTCAAATTCTCTTAACGACGGACTATGGGTATAGTCCTAGAGTAATCGGGTCTTGCAGAGAAGTATCTTGGTATTGCTGATATGTTTATGAACTGATATGTTTACTAGTAGAGCGCGATCGATGAACTGAAGTTTATTACTTGATTGAAGTGAACCGCTGATCTCATACCCAGGTGCTCCGCGTGCGCGCTATTATAGTTTGGCGCATGAAACGTAGACTAATTGGTGAGATCGCGGTCTCAGCGCTCGTCGTCGGGCCCCTCTAAGTCGCGAATTTGTGCTTGATTCGCGATTTAATTAATTAATTTTATTAAAACTACATATCACATCGAAACACATATCTCAAAAGAAAGGTCTCTGCGTTCTATCAAACGGTATATTCGTATGGGCATAAATTCATGTAGTTTCCTGTTTAGAATAACAGGAAAATTTTAGAAAAAAATAAATTTCATCGGTGTTTTTCCCTGATCTTTAGGTTTCCGATGACAGAACATCGTTTTTTAATTGTCGGCTTCGGCAGCTGTTTAGTATTTGATGAAATCGACTTGAAACGAAGAAGAAAAGCCAAAAAATTCCGGTCCGATGTTGTTAAATTTATTGACAGTTTTAAACATTAAACCAAATTCTAATTAATGCAGTCAAAATAGAATTTGAAGTGGAATTTTTTCCATAAGCAATTTTATGGTAGAATGCTGTTGGGGAGGTACTAAGGAGTCCCCAAAAAATTTTTATACTTGAAAGACTCTGTGCCTCAAAACAATTTAATTTTTTTAAACCCGTTTTCAACATAAAAATGAGAATAGCTCGAGATATGTAGGTCCGATCGGAGCAAAAAAAAACTAAAATCTTTGTAAATAAATTTTCTATAAATCTACGCCTAGTGTAGGTCTTAGAAGCGTAACCATAACCTACAAAATTGAAAAATCTGCCCAAATTTCGTTCTTTTTTCATTTTGCTGCCCAGAGCCACTGGGTGAATCAGGTTAGCTTCTAACTTTCAAGAAATCTGCCTTTTACTCAAACAAAAATACCCTGAAAATTTGGTGCAAAATTGAACCCAATGCGCGCAACTGAATTTGTTATTTAAAATTTGAATTGGTCGCCATTTTATGCCATTAAGTCCAAAACGAATAATTTTTTGTCAAAAGTTAGGTCTGGACGCCAACTTTTTGATGCCGTAAAAAAATTTTTTTAACCAATTTTGGAATTTTTTTTGCATTTGTTTAAAACCCAATTAAAAAAAATCAATTTTTTCGGCAATTTTGACCAAAATAAACTATTTCTTTTTATTAAAATTTTCTTTATGATCTGATAAAAATGGAAAAAATTCATCTTTTTGTTTATTGGGTTTTAACCAAATGCAAAAATGGCCAAAAAGGTTTAAATTTTTTTTATGGCATCAAAAAGTTGGCGTCGAGACCTAACTTTTGAAAAAAAATTATCCGTTTTGAACTTAATGGCGGATAATTCAAATTTTAAATAAAATATTCAATTGCACACATTTGGTTTAATATCTTTGCACCAAATATTCAGGGTGTTTTTCTTAGAGTAAAAGGTAGATTTTCTGAAAGTTTAAAGCTAATCGGTTCACCCAGCGGCTCTGGGCAGCAAAATGAAAACAACACGGTTTTTGTCCAGTTTCTTCACTTTTGTAGGTAATGGTTGCACTCTTAAGACCTACAGTAAACATAGACTTGTAGAATATTTAATTACAACGATTTTGTTTTTTTTTTGTTTCGATAGGACCTATATATCTCGAGTTATTCACATTTTCAGGTTGAAAAACGCGGTTAAAAAAATAAATATTGTTAATAAGAATTGGAGCACAAGGTCTTTGAAGTACAATTTTTTTTGGGTACTCTTGAGCAGCTCCCCAACAGAATCCAACCATAAAATTGCCTATGGGAAAAGTTCCTTTATATTGACTTTTTGTGCTATTTTGAGTGCGTTAAATATAAATGTTGATGTAACTCATGCAGTATGGGATTCAAACTGCATATACAGTACGGTGAGAATGTAATTTCATAGGTGTATGGTTTTAAAAAAAAATCAAACAGGTCGATTTTCATTTTTAAATTCGGATCTCTTGAAAATTAAAATACACATTTTCTGAAGAAGATGGTATGAATAAAAATACCAACCCATGTGCGAAAAATAAGATAGAAACTAAATAAAATCATCTAAATTACATATATAGCATGATTAAATCAAACCTAAATGTGATTTAACCATAATATAAGAACAAACTAATAAAACAAATTATTGTTCACTGATTGCCACCAATGTCCCACTGCCGCCGTGTTCTTTAATCACTACATACCTACCTGTCATCTTTGCGAGTAAATAGACGATATAATGTGAACTAATGGACCTCTCACTACAGTTATGGAACATTAAATTTTTATGTTAGGACATTGAGGATAGTTTACTGACTACTTACCAACTATCGTGCCATTCTCGCGGATAAATAAATGATTTAGTGTCAGTTAATGGCCGTCCTTTGCAGTAGCGAACTATCTGATTTGGGATATTACAAAAAGTCACTGACGTTCTATTTGGTTAATATATTTTACTACCTTTAGACCTTAGAACCAGTGTAATTTTATATCATGAATTATATAGTCTGGTCGATAGCCGAGTGGGTTAAGGCGCGAGGTGGCAATCGCGATTAATCACACGGACATCGCACCACCGGGTTCGAATCCTGGCTCCGGCACTAGCACTGTCGAAGGAAATGGTTGTATGTCCGCGTTTTTTCAATATGTAACCCCCTTCCGCACAAGCCCTGGTTTCTGGAATTGGGGGTTGTCTAATTTATGTGGTGTTTATTTATTTATTTATTTATTTATATACAGGGTGTCTCACCGGGAACCGACATAGAGAAAAGTACGCATCAGAAACTTTTGAAAATTTAGATAATTACTAATGTCGGTGTGGCCAATCCAACTAAAATAATTACAAGCAGCTGGCACTTCCGCTTATACCGTAAGTCGATACCAACTTGCTTATTTCAAATGGAACACCCTATATATTTTAGGGTTTTCGAAAAGAGCACACAATTCTGAGTCGAAAATATGTAGCATATGCTATACCTAAACCTACCCGTTTCAGAGATATTTGACATTTTATAGAAAATTTGACAGTTGCAACGGTTTGCAAGAACCGTTATAACTTCTTCGTGTAAAAGATCCTCATTTGCTTCTTGTCACATAAAAAGAACACAAGGAGAACTACGTTCTACAACTGAAATAAGTTCAATAATATCATACCAAGTGTTCCGTTTTTCGTGTTACATTTTGTCAACTTCAAACCGCGAAAACTTGTTTAGGTCAAATGGAATACCCTGTATTTTTTTTACGTCAAGTTGTGTAAAATTGAATTCCCTTTTTTCTGATATTAGCATTGTGGGGGTTAAAGTTACAACTTTTTGAAATATTTGCGATTTTATTAGAAATTCATGAATTGTTGTAATCATTTCATCAAAATAGCCATGATTAGAAACAATCAGTCATTATCTTATGTCAAAAAATGCCAGCACGTTTAAATTACACCCACGAAGACTGTTTAAATTTGTTTATTATTTATGGAGAATGTATTAAAGTAATATCAAGAACTTGCAGCACATTTGCTACTCGATATCCAGAAAAACGGAAACCGTCACCAAACACTGTAAAACGCATACTGGAAAATTTTAAAAATTATGGCTCTGTCAAGGCAAAAATGCAAAGAAGAAAGCCTATTGTTGATGACGAAAACATTCAAATAGTCATTCTGGGATATTTTCATGCATTTCCAAGGATGTCATTAAGACAAGCTGCTCTGGAATCGGGACTATGCAAGGATTCAATTCACAGAATCTTATTAAAACATAAGTTTTACCCGTTTTCATTCCATATGGTTCAAGGACTAAAAGAAACAGATTTTCTAAGAAGACAGAATTTTTGTGAGTTTATTCTAATAAGGTCTGAGGGTCACGATTCTTATTTGGGAAATATTATATGGACAGATGAAGCAAAATTTACTAAAGATTGACTTTTTAATAGACACAATATATGAGAATAACCTGTTCTGACGATTGTACGTTACTACAAAATGATATTGACAGAGTTCATAATTGGTGTATGAGTAATAGGTTACACCTGAATTCCTCCAAATGTAAATATATGACATTTAGCAAAAAGCATTCTAATATTGACCATGATTACTCCATTGACGGATTACTGTTAACCAAAGTTGATTCCACTAAGGATCTTGGCGTTGTATTCGATGGTCAATTGTCATTTATTGAACATATTAATATGAAGGTTAAAGATGCCACTAAGATGCTTGGTTTCATAATTAGAAACTGCAAATTATTCACCAACATCAGAGCACTAAAAATACTCTACTTCTCTTATGTTAGGTCTAAACTCGAGTATGCATCGCTTATCTGGATTCCCTACTACGAGAATCATAAACTGGCACTAGAAAATGTGCAAAGAAAATTTTTGAAATTTTTAACATTCAAAGTTGATGCAACCTATCCTGAAAGAGGTATAGAGCAAAACACTTTACTTACTAGATTTCAAATGCACAGTTTAGAACTGAGAAGAAAATGTAATTCTATTTATTTCTTGTACAATTTACTTCATAACAATATTGACTGTCCAGGTCTACTGTCTCAACTACGTTTCAATGTACCAATTTATCACTCTAGACACAACTGCACGTTTTATTATCCACATGCTAGAACGAATTTACTTTTGTAATCCCCAATCTATACAATGTGTTCTAATTACAATAAAATTTGTCATATATGTGATATTAATATTTGCACGAAAAATGAAATATCACACACAGCTTTGAACTATCTGTAACCTTAATCTGTACTTTTGTTAACATTACTAAAACCTCATCTATTATATTCATAACATTGTAATGTTTAGGTATTGTTGTTTATATTTGTTTATATTTATTCATATTTATTTTTTTATATTCTTTTGCTTTCTCTTTTCATTTTTATTTGTAATATCTACTTATTGTAGTATTATTGCGGGCATCCTTTGTGTTGTTCAAAAATTGTCCTGTTATTGGGTGTTACCTGTTGGGCAATAAAGGCATTATTATTATTATTATTATTATTATTATTATTATTATTATTATTATTATTATTATTGGAGTGACTCAAATCCTCATATGTTCAGAGAGCGAAACTTTCAGGAAAGTTGGCAGTTGAATGTTTACTGTACCATAAGAAACGATAGAGTGGTGGCATTACAATTTTATCAGGAAAATTTAAACGGTAAATTAAATTTTCTCTTCTGCTAATATGTATAGGTAAATTTTTGTTGTTTTTTTTTTTAGGTGAAAGATCTGAATATCTTACAAAATTTGAATAATAACTATTTAGAAAATTTACCTCTCGCCGAACATAGAAACATTTTTTATCAGCACGACGCCGACGGTGCTCCCCCACATAACGCATATTTAATTAATAATTATTTACAAGAAACTTTTTCAATGGACTGCCAATAATGGACCTTTCTTATGGCCTCCTCGCTCGCCCGATTTATCAGTTCTGGATTATTTCATTTGGGGAACTATTAAAAATAAAGTTTATGAGAGCCCGTTAAAAACCATTGAAGATTGTATGCAAATAGTAAGAAATGCATTTCAAAACATATCACAGGATTCAATTAGAACAGCTACCCATGAGGAACTAATCCGAAGGTGCGAAAAATATGTCGAGGTTCGAGGGCGGAATTTTGAGCAATTATTAAATTAAACTGAAATCATATTTTAAATTGATCTTATCTCTGCTATTTTAGTTTATGCCATATCTTCAATTTGATTAATATGCATGTTACAGTGTTAGTGGTATTTTGCGTTTTTGTGGATATCGAGTAGCAAATGTGCTGCAAGTTCTTGATATTACTTTATCACATTCTTCATAAAAAATAAACAAATTTAAAAAGTTTTCGTTGGTATAATTTAAACGTGCTGGCATTTTTTGACATAAGATAATGACTGATTGTTTCTAATCATGGCTATTTTGATGAAATGACTACAACAATTCATGACTTTCTAATAAAATCGCAAATATTTAAAAAACTTTAACTTTAACCGGCACAATGCTAATATCAGAAAAAAGGGAATTCAATTTTACACAACTTGACGTAAAAAAACATGGTGTTCCATTTGACCTAAACAAGTTTTCGCGGTTTGAAGTTGACAAATTGTAACGCGAAAAACGGAACACTTGGTATGATATTATTGAATTTATTTCAGTTGAAGAACGTAGTTCTCCTTGTGTTCTTTTTATGTGACAAGAAGCAAATGAGGATCTTTTACACGAATAAAGTTATAACGGTTCTTGCAAACCGTTGCACCTGTCAAATTTTCTATAAAATGTCAAATATCTCTGAAACGGCTAGGTTTAGGTATAGGATATGCTACATATTTTCGACTCAGAATTTTATGCTCTTTTCGAAAACCCTAAAATATATAGGATGTTCCAGTTGAAATAAGCAAGTTGGTATCGACTTACGGTATAAGCGGAAGTGTCAGCTGCTTGAGACACCCTATATAGTAAAGCTTCTATCAGTTCTTGACAGCCATGGGCCACGCATCCACGATGAAACAATAGTTACATAAAAACTGCAGTTAAAAATAAACGTAAAATGGCGACAAAGTATTCGAAACGACCTTCCTTATGAAACTAAAGCCGAGGATCTTATTAATTTAACAACGTTATTTATACTAAACTCTGGTAATATAAAACCTCGATGTCCGAGGGAATAAAAGCAAGTACTCAGCCGCAATGATGTGGAATAATCCCCCTTTACTTCGCAGCTAGTTTAAGGTGACATTTGAATTTGGGATGATCCGCTAAGCCCTCCAGAGTAAACTTTGTCATTTGTTCATTTCAGTGGAACCGCGATGATATGCAAATCTCCGCGTGTAATTACGAATAGCTACTGTAATATAGACAGTTAGCATTAGAAGTAATGGCAGGATCATGTTCGGGACTGCTATATGTGTATTTTGTTCGTCATTATGTTGTAAAAGCTCCGGGGAAGATTGTATCGCACGATTCCTGGAATGTAAAGAAATAGCTGGGGGTTGCTTATTTCTATCTCACGGCTTTGTTTTAAAACAACGCACATCCCTAAGCTACTGGGAGTGTAACTTAGAAACTTAGATCTTTTGTGACTATAATCATGAAGTCGGAGTTTAAAGAGATGGAATCGCTTGCCCTCAATAGTAACAATTAGCATTGCAGGTAAGTCGGTAGAGAAATCTGTTTGTTTTGGCGCTGGTCATGTCGGTAAAGACTAGCGGCGCGGCGGGTACAACAAATTAAAGTAATAGAAATGGAGAGTCCTCTGCTGTATGCGATGCGATGTGTCTAGAATTTAGTTAAGATATTTTTTTATTTTTCTTGTAAAGCCATTTGCGTAAACTGGATCACGTAAATATAAGCTCTCTTCAGCCCTCTTAATCTACAATGTTATAATATTATCAACAATAGGATGATTCTTTCAGAAATGAACAGCGCGTATAACAGTGTTATATATGGATATATCACCGTTAAATATGTGTAATAACAGTTACTTGTTCTTTCACCTAACCCCACATAAAAAGTTCTAGAATGCTTAGATCTGGTGAGCGGGCAGGCTAAGGTGCAAGTACATTTGTTGTAATTATTTGCCCATTATACCGATTCTCAAGCGGATCCCAATTCTGAATATCATTTTGTAGGAACTGTAAATATCTCTCCCTTGTTGAAGGTCCTGGAAAGAAAATAGGTCCAGTAATTCTTGCTCCAATCACTCTAGCCATCATATTTACTCCAAATCGTTCCTGAAAATTACATTGCTTCTTTAAATGTTGATTTTCCTGCGCCCAATGTAGATTGTTTTGTTTATTGAACACTCTATTGTTGGTGAACTTCGACTCGTCAGAGAAAAATAAAAAAGAAAGAAAATTCGGGTTAACGGTATCATTTTGAAGTAACCAGTCACTATAAGCTAATCTTCGGTTACCATCATCTTCGTATAAATGCTGTGCAACTGATATTTAAACGAGCGGTAACCGTATTTTTTGCGAACCTTTCTTGCGAACTAATTTACACCTCATGGCCAAGTTCACGAGTAAAAGCAGTAGGATTCACTTCAACAAAGCCAATATTTCTGTAACTTCATCAACAATAATAGCTTTACGATTGTTATCAGTTCATTTCCTGATTTGTTTCTCCACAATTGGGAGATATGGAAAACATGGATGATGTCCGTTCGAACACCGTTCGACATACCCTTCTGCGTTTCTGGAATTTTTGTGGCATTCTCTAAACATTAATAACATGTACACTTTTTCATCCCTTGTATACATGTTAAACAACAAAACAACAATTTAAAAACATTAAACAACAACAACCTTAACGATAAAGAGCAAACTTATTAAGTTAACAATACACAACTATTATTATTTATCAAACTTCTTTTTGTTTCCACCAGCATACTTCTTTATTTGCGGTGTTCTTACGTCTACATTTTTCTCTTATCGTTTTTGTTCATTTGATTGACATGAGTGCATCAAGAAACCCGGTCGGATTTCGCAGCTAATTTTCTGTCTCTTCCATGCGAAAGCATAACGAGACCGGGGTTCATATACAGCAATATGTTGCTTTCTGCGCCATCTGGTTTTTTTTTTTTTATAAAAAACATAAATATTTAACATTGGTAATTACATGCGAAATGAGTTGTTTATCGTTTCATCTTTCAAATAAATGCCTGTCTTTAACTTGTAATTTTATTACGACATTGCTGTTGATGTTTGAATTTTGAGACCTGTCAAAATAATATGAAGTATTAATCACATTTGTGCAGTTTCATTTTCGGATTTTTGGCTCACAAACTCCAAAATACGAATTGTGTTAACTTTAACAATATCCAAAATAACAAATTTGTAATTATCTAATGTAAAAAATAGAAATGTTTAGCAAAAACACATTAAGTGTCATGTCCGATTACGTGCCGGATATAGGTTATGAAATAGATGCTCTCTAAGTATTACACGAATTGTTTTACAGATTTTTAGGGGCCCGTCGATAGAGTTTACGTCTGCATTGGATATTTACGTAAGTATAAAGGTTCAGTTCTTTTTACATTCGAGTTTCTTTTTCATTATCAATATGGATAAAGAATTTGTGTGCAAAGAATTAACGAAAACAGATGTCAAAATTATCATAGAAGGTCAGTGGCTCGAAGATCCTCACTTTTCTTTTTTTCGTACATTTTACGTACCTACAAGTGCTCATTACGAAATATGAATTACAAATTATGTGAAAAATTTTAATGCGATTCAACCTATCCCACCTGGAAAAGACCAAATACAACTTTTGCATCGTCTAAATCATTGGACATGCAGTTAATATGATGGTTGCAGTGTTTATATTTATAATTCCTTAGATAATAAAGCTGCTGTAAATTTTCTAAAGTCTCAGAATCCGTTTCAGTTGATCGAATGACATATAGAGTAATGAGTGTATTTACTATTATGTAATTACACAACTTTACTTCGAGGAGGAAAAGCTGGTTGGTAATGTCTAGAAAACGAAAAGGTAACTAAAGTAAAATGGTCAAAAAATGCAAAAATACATATATTGAATTTTATACAGAGATAAATGAAACACGTTCTGAAAAATGTAATTTAAAATACAAATAAAATATTTTTTACTATATGTATACGTCAAACTAATTGATATCATCACTCCGAAACTATAAATGACTTGTTGTACATGTGTAAAAATGTTGTTGTTAAAAAATATGAAGATGATATGAAGAAGAAACATTCTAAACCTATAAGTCAGAAACACATGACTGACACTTCTAAATTTGCAAATGCGAGGGGAATTATTTGATATAACTAGTCAAGACAAAGAGCATTGCTTGAAGCAAATGACAAATATCCTATGGTATTGTACTTTACTACTACTTGCGGTGCTTTTCTTCTTCGCCTGTTAGAAATAAATTTATAAGTATGTCTATATTAAAATATCATGGTTCTTTTACACAACCCATCTTAATGGCTAATCGTGAAACCACGTACTGTTTAATAATGAAAAAAATAAGTGAAATCCCCACCCCACCCCCCTCAACACTGGCAATGTATACTACAAGCTAATTTTCTATGTGACTTCCCTGCACCCCCCGATCATCCATTATGTTTATCTTTTTGAATATATACTTTACGATAATAATATAACAGCAACATAACCATTGCTTAAACCAAACTGGAAAAAAATTACAAAAAGCGCTTTACCGTTATCGTAGTCCCCAGCACCTTCTGACTACCTTTACTTTCTGATACAGAAAAAAGTCATGAAATAGTGTAAAGCTCATTTTTACCCTTATTTATTTTATTTTAACAGACTAAAATTTCTCATATTAATGTTTTGCATTGATGGTAGGGAATAAAATAATAACAAAAATCGCTTTATTGTTACCATAACAAAATACAGATTAGAAATTTATAAAATCGTGTAGAGCTAATTTTTAACCCTATTCATTTTAACAGACTAAGTTTTTATCTATTTTTCCTATTAATATACATTGATTGACGGTAAGGAATAAAAGGGATAAAATATTACCGATCAGAAATTTCTAAAATCGTGTAGAGCATATTTTAAACCTGATTTATTGTGAAATACATTTTTTTAAATACATAATGATAGCCAAAAGCAAAAGATTACAGGTTATAAATTGTTGAAATCATGTACAGTTAATGTTTCAACGTTGTTTTTATAACACTACAACAAAAAATCCGAAGCTGGATTCCACAGTTGGAATCTTAACACGGGTCTTGTTTTTCAAAGTTAGGTAAATCATTGATTACTTTACTTGAAATCCTATTCTGCCTTTACTTCTAATAGTATTAGCGTAGTAGGGGTACCTTTTTTGCTGGCTGGGATACCCATTGAATTATGCGAGAAAAGCAGCAGCACAAAACACATTCCATATGTAATAGAAAAAAATTAACGCTACTCATTTTTTCCATGGTGCAGGGGGTGAGGGAAGGCCACATAGAAAACTAGTTTGAAGTATACATTTCCAGATTGGAGGGGGGGGGGGCGTGTTCACTGTACTCTAGACGCAAAAATAAAAATGGCCCAGAAAAGTCAAGCAGTAACAAAAAATTAAAACTATTCAATCGTACATATTATCGTCTTCGGAATCCAAAATGTAAGAATATACAGGGCGCTTTCTTTAAAATTGCAAAGTTTTGTCATTTCCGGGAAAACAGGAAGTGATGAAAATTGTCAAGTAATAATTACCCCTAAGTCTCATATTTTGAAAACCTTAGAAATTATGGCTTATCCTAATCATTCCATTGACACCCAATAATTGAAAAAATTCTACACTTGGAGTAATCTTTGTTTGCGAATTATATAAGCGATTTTATCTAAGACAGTTGACATTTTGAAAATTTAAAGCTTATTTTCTCGAAAATCGGCACTTTTTAACTTTTTCATACAATATTGTATAACAAATCAAGGAGTTAGCCTAGAACGAGCCCCCTTAAGGACATATATATAACTCCATATTGAAAATTCGGGCCTTTTCGTATGGCTGTAGAGATTTACTGCTAGGTAGTCAAATTTTGTCTCCCCTTTCGTTTTGTTTAATTGTCATTATTTTTGTTTTTTGTGATG
Source organism: Leptura quadrifasciata (assembly GCA_963675555.1). Classification (NCBI taxonomy): domain Eukaryota; kingdom Metazoa; phylum Arthropoda; class Insecta; order Coleoptera; family Cerambycidae; genus Leptura; species Leptura quadrifasciata. The sequence continues at coordinate 148,339,619 of OY776675.1, forward strand.
TTATAAATATTTGTATAATTATCTCTGTCAATGTATATTGTCATTTTCCCCCGTAATTTTGATTATTACTACTTATATTGTTACTATAATTTTTTGCTTCCATTTCAATTCAGTTAGCATCAATGTCCTAGAATTGGGCTTCTGTTTATTGGATATATACTTCAAAATAAAGCTTCTATAAAATATGTAAGAAACAAATAACTTTAACGGTAATGTTACTCTTTTCAATATATGCTGATATTATACAATTTCTGAAATGTTCTTAAGACGTATTGAACTAACGTGTAGCATTGTATTTCCCTGTGCAGACTGTATTTTCACCTTCGTCAACTACGTGAAAAATTGCATTGCAATTACTAGACTTTCTTCTGCGGACATTAGTGATGAAACTCCGTGACACAGAATTTACCATAACTGATAGAAGCACAATCAGGACGACGTTGATTTTTATAGGCGTTAGTCATCAAACTTTTGCGTTTAATAACAGTGCATCGTAAAAGTTAGGAATGTCTCCATAAAGTGCTCCGTAAGACCCATTAATTTAGGGGCCCGTGCAGAGCTCAGAGGTCATCTCATTAGGAACTTCAAATATGGCATAAAAATGTTTCATCACGTCTTGGCGGCCATGAAGACTACACAGCTCCGTTCCTATGCAAATGAATACAATTCAGCTTTAGGTTTAATTACCCTTTTCCAGTTCTCAATCTTCCGGTTTCACGATCCAACTGCCACCTTATTAAGTTTGAGTTTACGATGAATTCTCCGCTGCCACTCTCTGTTATAAACATGATCGTGAAAGCGGGTGACAGACAAAATTCGAGTTACCATTGTATTAATTACGGGATAGCGTGTTTGGAACTCCAGACTAAAGTGAAAATCCTACTACATAAGTTTGCAGTTAATTTTTAATGATGCTTCACCTTGATACCCTAACTCTATGTAAATACATTTGTCTGAAAAGGAAACAGCTTTAGTGGGTGTGCTCGAGTTTGGAGGACGCTTTCGCTATTCAGGGGTCCTTAAGTTAACACATTTTTGTTCTTTCCGTACAGAAAAGTTCAAAAGGGAAAACACTAGATTTCAACCCACATGAGACGCCTTTTATGTTTTTAACGTGTCGTTGGAAAATGTGTAGGGCTTTAAGGACGTTAAGTCACTTTGAAATATTTTAGATTGATTGGTTTTTCCTAATTTGAGAAACATATTTATATACAATAGTAGATATTAACCATATCTTACCGATTTAATATCTACATAATTTTACCCTCGATTGCCATGACCAATAAGAATATTTGATATAAGAAAACACACAATGAGTTGCTGAAAGGATTAATATAATTTCGTGTATCCTGTACTTTTTATTTTCACTAGACAACATTCTCTAATACACCGGCGAAATTAATTGAAATACATACTAAGTATGAGAAGAATGAGGATGAGGCAAGGAAAAACACTCTACAAATAACAGGTTCGAAGTTACAATGATTGAAAATACTGCACAAATTTATTTTCTTGCCAATGCTTCATATATTTCATAAAATTGTTTCCAGTTCAATCTAAGAGAATCATACATTGAAGTAAACATATTTTTCCTTATATCACTTACTGCATCCTGGCATTTAATTGCAATTAATTTCCTGTCATTCTTCTCAAATTTATATTCATATCACTTTCATTTGTGATATGTCGATTTTAGATGAGTCAGTACAGGGAAGAAGGGACATTTAATTTTAACTACAAAAAATAATTGCAACTTGAGTTCTTCGTAGCCATCATTCCTCTCTCTACCACCAGCGCTCTCAGCGCTTGAGATCTTCGGGGGCGTCGATGAATTTCCCAATGTATAGACCACGTTTCGCTTACCTGTATGCTCTGTTTTTAGATCTAATCCTCAGAGTGGCAGTGCCCATCCAGCTAATCTGCCATTGAGCGATTTTAATGCAGCTACCGTGATATCAAGAATTATCTTGGTCAAAGGTGGTCATGGAATGGAAAGCTACCATCTTAGCTTTTATCGTCCTTTTATTTGTTTTTGAAGAGGATAATACATGTGGTAGAAAACCCCAATAAAAGGAAAGAATATTATTTATCATCCTTGTGTATTAATTTTATCATAGTTTTTTAAGTTACACCCGACATTGACATCATCTGCAGTAATGTTCATGTGTTGTTGATTCTAGAGATGAAATAATAAACTCCAAGTTCTAAGATAAAATATTATTTACGTTTTTATTGAACTTCAACAGAACTGCTTGTCAAGTTCAGACAATAAAAAATCTGTGACATAAATGCACGCTATGTATTTTAGAATCCGACCTTTGACGAAGACAATTTTTGATATCGTGGTAAGTACTTGAACAGCTGATGGTCATTTTGCAGAATGAAAATCATTCCATTCAGGTATCCACGGAACTTCTCTATTTCCCATACTACCGCAAGATCGTCTCGCGCTGTAGTGCAATAGTTTCTTTCAGTGAGAGTCAGCAGACGACTAGCAAATTCCACAGGTCTTACATTGGAATCTTCCCCCTGGATCCAACACGTTCCGAGTTCATATGCACTAGTATTGTTACGATGAATATATGGGATGTTTTCTTGTTGCATTTGTGGCATTTAGCATTATTTTTCGTGATAGAACGCGATATCTCGGAGATCCTCTTAATGAACTGTTGAAACCATGAGGCAGCCTAAAGGAAAGTGAGCAGTTGTTTGAGATTCCTTGACTCTGCTATGTTTTAATGATTTCCATCGTGGATGGTTCTGGTTTAAGACACACAGGGGTGATCAGGTGGCCAAGATACTTAACAAAGGAACAGCCAAAGGTACATTTACGTTGATTTGAGTCCTGATTATAATCTCTTGGATTATTATGTGTGGGGACATACGAAGTCATTAGTTTATGCAAATACTATCAACTCAAGAGAAGAACTATGGGACAAAATACAAAACGCAGCGAATTTTATTAGAGGACAGGAAAATGTATTTTTCAATGTAAGAAAATCTTTTATGCATAGAATTAGAAAAGGCATTGAAGTAGGTAGAGACCATATCGAACATTTACTCATAGTGTTGCAGCAATGGGGTTATTGCATGGGGGGAAAGGTTATAATGTCATTAAATCAACTTTTGCGCTATATTTTGGTCTTCTAATAAGACTTAGATCCTTATTTTAGACTATCCTATGTTTTATGTATTTATCTCAATACCGAAAATAATACATTAGTTCATAAGAAAGTGAGAAAGAGTTTACGCTGTTATTACCATTTTGCTTTCCCTTACGTTTCGTACTTTTTTCAATAAATACACTTTGTTTCATTAAATTTGAATTTGTCTTTCAAAAAATTATTGAAATGTTTAACGGCACTTTCCTCGAAAACGGTTGGAGTTACCAAGTTCTAGCAAGTGTACCTTTTATACGTGGAAATGACGCACTCATCAGATTTTCTGGTCAGTAGTACCACAACGCTTCGTTAAAAAAAAATGAAAAAAATTCATCATCAGATACAGGTCCTGCGGCGCCTATGATCTATCGTGATGTAATACATCTCTATAGCAAATTTGGCGAAAATCATTCAAGAGGCTGTTGAGTTATTGCAAAAAAACGAAAAAATAATTTGAACTTTGTCACCTTGTATCTTTTTCCACCGCAACATTTTACTAAAACATATTTGGTTATATCCTCATATTTTGACCCAGAGAATCTACCCCTCAACTATGGCCTATTATTAATGGCCCACCCTGTATAGTAAATATAAAACGAAACACTATTAAAAATGAAATTACCTCTAACGGAGATTTCAATGCCCTTAGGTATTGCACATATGCCGGTAAATGCCGTGATTATAAAATCCACGATAAAATATAAGTTATTTCACACTAAATCATTAATGGAATCGTAAACTAAACACCGTCACTAATGCCATAATGTCACTTATTTTCTGCGGCATACAAAATGAATAGATGTTACACGGCGACGTGCAAATGTACTTCTACTCGTTCATTAAAATTCAGTCCTATAACCTTATACATCATGATGCAACCCTTTCCTTCCGGGGTAGTCATTTTCTGCTTTACGACCAGTATTTAATGCTAACGAGTCGGACTTTTGTGGTGATTTTTCCCTAAATGTTCAACCTAACGGACTTATTTAGATGAAAAGGCTTAATAGTATTTCGCAGTTTATTTCAGAACGTTTCTGAAATAATAATAAGCGAGGCTTTAGGCACAACAGTCAAAAACTTTAATGTGAATTTTGATACGTGAATGCGTGAACAATTTCCAGTGGTTCACTCTGAAATAAGTCACGTGTCGTAACGATTGAGGAGGGAATAAGATAAAGCACAAAACATTTTAAACGAGGTTGGCGTTTCGTCAGTATTTTTAGAAAACGTCAGGGTACCGAAGTTGACGCATTTTGTAAAATGAAAATAAAAAATATAGGTATAGATCTTTTATTAACCATTTAATAAAACAGTGGATGTATTTTATAACATTTAAACATTTAAAGTTATGTAAAAGATTAAATTTGCTAATCAATTAGAAAATATGCAGGTGTAAGTGACGTCCATACTTTGTATCTGCCGTAATGGTCGCATAGTCAAAACTAAGAAATCAAATTGATAATGTACGAATTCATTTTTGTCCATGAAGCATAAAAAACTTTTCTTGCACAAAAACCGTCACTTTTAGCAATTTTTTATATAAAATTATTATTTAAACAATTTGTTTTTCAACAGCCCGAACCATAAACGGTTAATCAAAGTTCCCTTATTTGATATTACATTGAAATTACTATTTTGACTGACTGTCAACACTTCATTTCAATAAACTATCAAGAATTCGTGACATTTGCAGAAGAATAGATCTTGAAAAAATCTTTCTTTTGGTTTCTCCCATTTTTGACAATGTTTTTCTGTAATAACAGTATTATTTTTTTAAACCGTATTAAAGTAGAGGTTACAACGAAAACAATTCCGTCCTGAAATTTTCAAAAATAAAATTTTGTTAATCAACTTTTTTGATTGAAAATTAGGCTTTTTCAAATTAAATTCGCATAAAATCAAAAAATAAATATTTCGCTTCAAAAAAATTACAGGTTATTTGAGACATAAAAATGTACATTTTCACCATATTTTTGTGGGAGGTAAGAATAAAAAATCAAAAAAATGGTTTTTGGCGTTTATTTCAGTAGTTTTGAGGTTACGTTGGAAAATGGTTAAAAAAAAGTTGTAGATCTTTCAATTATCTACAACTTGCATTTAACTTTTTTCGGTAGGAGCTCTAGTTTTGCCGGAAATCGTAAAAAAGCACGTTTCACTCCTAACAACAAGGGGTGTTCCACCCCCACCATACTTCTTGTTATTTGTTGGGGTCGATTCGATTTTTTCCCATTTATATACCATTAATCCTAAATTTTCCGACCATCACATCTTAGGCCTATTAATAGCTTGCCCACTATGTCTAAAATACTTGAATATCTTATGAAGGAGCAAATTTCCACCTATGTTTTCACTAACAAAATTATACCTGACATTCAGTCAGGGTTTCGTGACCTACACAGCACCACTACTGCTTTATTAAATGTCACTGTTACTTTTATAGGGCCATTGATAAAAATAAAGTTTACTTTACTTTACTTTACTTTACTTTAGACCACAGACCACAGTTTGTTGTGTAAAAAAATTATCTTTTTTGGCTTTGATAATACTTCCGTTTTTCTAATACAAAATTATCTATCAAAGCGCTCACATAGCGTTCTCTTGGATTCCGAAGTGTCAGAAGCTTTGCCTTTTCCCCAGGGGTCAATTCTTGGACCCCTGTTATTATCTTTATATATCTCGGACTTCCACACGTTTTTAGGAAAGTCATTATGCGAATGATACACAGCTTTACCTCGACTTTTGTCCAAGCGAATATATTCCAGCATCTGAGGCTATTAATAATGATTTGATATCTTTATTAGATATTTCATTAGCACATAATTTAAAACTTAATGCAATCAAGTCAGCGGTAATGTATTTGGGGTCAAAAGCAAAGAGAAACACCTTGGACCAACTAAACATTAATTTAAATGGTGAACAACTACCTGTTGTTGATCATTATAAAAATTTGGGTCTTTGGATAGATTCAGACTTAAGATTCGCTAAGCATATTAGTTATTTGTGTCAAGTTTCATACACTCTGAAGAAATTATTTTAAAAAAAAGATATTTTAGATCCTAAAATTAAACTTCAATTATGTGAGAGTCTAATTTTCTCTAAAATATCTTATGCAGACGCTACCTATGGCTCTGCATTGAGAGATTCTGATGCCAAACGACTTCAATTATTACAAAATGCCTGCCTCTACAGGACTTCGTAGATGTTAGTTATAAATATTCTGAAGTCGGCTGGTTAAAATTAGACAAGCTATGTTCTCTTCATTTTCTCTGCTTAACCCACAAGGTTCTTGATAAGCAAATCCCGACATATGTGTTTGAGAAATTGTCATGCTTTAAATATAATCAAGTGAATATACGTAAGCGGGATTTTCTGGCAATACCAAAACACTCCTCTGCCATCTTTAAATGTAGCTTTTCATATAATTCTAGCAGTTTATACTCTTTAGGCACTACTCAATTTATAGTTTTAAAAAGAAACTAAAGATATATCTATTTTCTTCTTAATGGTGATATTGCTTAGCTTAAAATGGTACTGTTACTTCTTTTTTTATGTATTTGTTGTTGCTCTGGTTAAGTTGAAAATAAGCCTTCGGCTGAGACTTCGCCATTTCTGCAGGTTGTAATTGTTAATTATTTATTTACACCATTTATTTTTAGTTCAAATGTGCTTTTAGAAGGCGGAATATTAAACACAATATTTTAGTCGCAAACTCCTCTATAAAATCCTTATTTTACTATAAGGAACGTAACCAGACTGCAACCAACAGCTACTCTCCGGGCTATGTGCCCCGCTGAGCGCTGAATTGCAAGTTGCAAGTCTGGTGCTGTAAGTGTAATAATTGCATATTACCATCAAAACGTTAATGCTTCGATTGCAACAAACACCAGCCGAATGACTGATCCTACTAAAAGGAGCTCTCTTTCCAGTCGTCACACACCACTTGTAGACTGCAGTTTCGAGCTGTTGGCTCTCGTCAGTGCAAGGTAAGCATGTGACGACCGGCACGAGGATCCTTTGACTACTATTTATTACACTTAACGCACCAGACTTGTAACTTGTAATTCAGCGCTCGGCGGGGCACATAGCCCGGAGAGTAGCTGTTGGTTGCAGTCTGGTCACGTTCCTTATAGTAAAATAAGGATTTTATAGAGGAGTTTGCGACTAAAATATTATGTTTAATACAACTTATTTTTGTTAATGCCAATGAATAAAGACGATATATTATTATTTTTTTTTACAAAAACCAGTCATCCTACTCTGTGGCTCCGACACTCACAGAGGGGAGCTGGTAATAAATACCAATAGCCACTCCCCACGCCCGTGGGGTGAGTGACTACCGGGTCCGTGAATCGTGTACCTTGAGTAGACGCAATGAACCGAGGATGACAGCCTTCTGCATTCTCTATTATTATTATTATCCATTACTGCTAAGAATTTTGTCGATTTTTTGCATCTGAAAACCGGTTCGGCATTATTATTTACACTTTTATGTAATATGTTTAATATTTGCATGTTTGACTCGTGTAAAACAATTTCTGTTTTATACACCAATAAATATTATTATTATTATTCAAGTTCAATACAAAACTAATATAAATATTGAAATAAAAACAGTATTCTTAAAATACAACAAAGTAACTGATGATTGTACTAAATTATGACAAAATTAAATAAGTAACGATATTGTAGTCCTAAAACATGTGTATGCTAAGGAATCTGTATTTGGAAAATAAGTAATCTGAAAAGTGCTAATGCCTTATAGGAATATGCTATAAAGTTCTTACAGTTTACTTCCCTCGTAACAAATTTGCAGTGTTTCTGTTCTTTGTTCGCAGATTGGTCGGCGTCCAAGTATAGACAGGCAATTAATTTAAAATGTAATTTGCGTTAAAACTGCCTTTATCCACTTTAGAACCTATAGTTTTTTTAGTTGTTTTTCAGGGATTTGAAGGATAACGTAAATAGGATCCCGTAAATAGAGGATAACGTCTTGCGGCAACCTAGCAGATGTCTCTGGTTGTGTTGCGGTTCTAATAGAGATATTAAAACCTTAATTACAATTTAATAGTCTTTAGATCCCGTAGAACGGCCCCGGGGATGAAATTTTAGGGCGTATTCATTATATTACACGCTCGAATAAATAGCAACTTTTCAGATAAAGCAGTTTTTATTTGCTACGAAAAAAGTAATAGTAAACTTTTCGACTGCCAACTTTATGTATGCTATCTCTGTGTAAAAAGTTTTGAAGAGTTATTTTATAAGGAAAATGTACTTGGATTTAATTATGCCGGGTATTTTTCTCATACCACGTTTCCATAAATTATAATTAGAATTGGATGACATTAAGAAATTGTAGAGTCTTCAGTTAGAGTTGAAGAACGCATCATAATCACATAATTATACACGTATAATACAAGATTGACGTAATAACTTAACAAATTGTTTTTAGGTAAATTTGTCAACTTACAAAAAAATTATCAATTGATTCTTTAACGTCGATTGAACAACAGTAAAGTAATACTGTATTTCGACATTTAACGTTTTTTCAAAAAAAAAAAAAACGGCTGTTCGATCAGATTTTTTGGTATACAGCAACAACATTGCAAGAGTAATTCGACCCGACAGAAACGAAAAGCGAAAGGTATACAGGAGTGGTCAGTCTTCATTACAAAAAACGTCCGATCGAGCAGACTTGTCAAATCTTTAACGTGCACCAAAAATCAAATCGATCCACCCCTGTATATCCCTCTCTATTCATTTTTATTGGGTCAAAATCGTCATCCAATGTTGTTGCGGCAGACAAAAAGTCGGGTCGATCGGATGTGTTTTTTAAAAATATATAAGGTGGCATAGAAGCACGGTAACAGCAGGATAACTTTAAAAAATATGAATCCTAGAAAAAACTTGAAATACAAAAGTTGAAGGAAATTTCTCTGTCTATCTGGGAGTAACCTTGGATTTGACCTTGGACGTCATTCAAGGATCGTTTGAAGGTCAAATCGTTGTTTTTTTTCAAATGGGACACCCTGGGACTTTTAACCTTGGAAATGAGCAAAAAAATTTACGTCTGGATATGACCTTCGGCACTTATAAAATCGACTTCTAAAGGTCATCTTCAGGGTGGCATAAAAGTATGGGAACAGCAGGATAAGTTGAAAAACACGAAAAAACTTTAAGTACAAAAGGCGTAAGAAACTTCCCTGGCCATCTGCCGGTGACCTTGGCCATGACCTTTAAGGTCATTCAAAGGTCACGTTTTTCTCAAATGGCACCCCCTACTTTTAACTCCGGAGATGAAACGAGCGGAAAATTTTATGTTCGGATGTGATCTTCGGCACTTACAAAATTGAAGTTTATCTTGAGTAAAGTAAAGATGACCTCTAGAGGTCAATTTTTATAAGCGCCGAAGATCACATCCGAACGTAAAATTTTCCACTCTTCATTTCCGGGGTTAAAGGTAGGGAGTTCTATTTGAAAAACCGACTTGACATTCAAATGGCCTTGAACGTCGTGGCCAAGGTCAAATCTAAGATCACTGTCAGTTACCCAGAGAGATTTACTACAACTGTTGTATTTAAAGTTTTTTTCTCTAGAATTCGTATTTTTCAAGTCATCTTGCTGTTCCCCTACTTTTATGCTACCATTTATATTCTACCTCTTCTATGTATTAGAAAGAAAAATTCACGAGTTTGAAACAACAAAGACAAAGGACCCCGCATAGAAATACGTGATTTGGTATCCCGGTGAAATGAAAATGGTCGAAATTAAGATAGGTTGTAGTTCAGAACTTCCTGATGAGAAGTTCTAAAACCTTTTATCTTGGAGTTATAACAAAGGAAAAAGCCGAAAATTCGTAACTTCTGGGAATTGGGATCCCGGTGAAAATGGTCCAAATTGAGATATGTTGTAGTTCACACCTTCCTGATGAAAAGTTCAAATAAGATCAAGAATCTTTTATTGTGAAGTTACAGCAAGGTCAAAAATTCGTAAATTCGTGACAAATCTTGAAAAACAAAAATATATATATTAATCTACGACAACATCAAAATATGTTTATTTTAAGAGTGTAAACTCAATCATAAGTAACTGCATTTTGCACGGAATTTCATTTCGCATCGGTTGCCAGGCAAGTTGCTAAGTGACAAATGCGATATGAAATATTTCGTGTTAGATTTCACTCATTGTAACTGTTTTTGATGACAAAATTTTTAAGGCGGCTTAGAGAATATGACGTCCAACGACGGAGTAATGAAATGTCATTCTAGATTGTTTCTGTCAACATCTTTGTACATTTGCAGATAATTTCGGAGTTATTTCCAATAAACTTGATGATTAATATGGAAAGTGATAGTGATAATGACTTAGAATTGACACCCCCAAACATAAGAGAAGCGGCAAAGTTAACAACACTAAATTTATTACCAGAAACGTCGAAGAAAATGTATCAACGCGCTTACAACTTCTTTTTGGATTGGAGAAGGGATCAAAACGCAAAATCGTTTTCCGAGGACGTTTTAATGGTTTATTTTAGCGATTTGGCGAAGAAATTCAAAAGTTCTACTCTATGGGACACAATACTCAATGCTGAGAACGACTCTTAGTATTCATGAAAATCTAGATATCGCCAAATATTTGAAACTGAAAGCATTCCTCAAGCGACAATCCGAAGGCTACAGGCCCAAAAAGTCAAAGATTTTTACCTCAAAAAATTTATAAATGAAGCGCCAGATGAAATATACTTAGCGACAAAAGTAAGTTTAATTATAGCCATTATGTGATAATAATAAGTAATTTGGTTAACTATTTAGGTCGCATTAGTTACAGGCGTAATGGGTGCATGCAGAATACATGAGCTACATCAAATGAAAATTACTAATTTCAATGATTTAGGTTCAGCTCTTTTAGTAACAATACCAGAACCAAAACCAAAATTGTACGAAATTTTGCTGTAACTGCTCCATACTATGAAATTTACAAAAAATATGCAAATCTGCGCCCTCCAAATGTTAATGGTCTATGGTTTTTCATTAACTATCAAAAAGGAAAATGTACTGTTCAAAGAATAAGCTTGAATAAGTTTGGAGCCATGGGCAAAGACATTGCAAAGTATTTAAAATTGCCAAATCACGAATTATATACCGGGCACTGCTTTCGTTGTTGATGCTGGTGGTGACATAACCACGTTAAAACGCCACGGTGGCTGGAAGTCCACGGCATCGATGAATCCAAGAAAAGTAAGCTTGACACAGCTAATAAAATTGCAAATGCGATACAGGACATTTCAAACATACCATCGACTTCAGGAATGGAAAATCGTGAAAGGCCGCCGACTTCAACAACGGAAAATTGCCAATATCAAGAAAATATTAGTATCAAGCATTCCACAAATTCTCCAAAAATGATTTTCAATAATTGCAAATTTATCTTTAAAAAATAAATAAAATAGGTAGGAAGTTATTTTATAGTTTATTTTTTCACTAGTTGGGCATTGCTGTCCAGGCACTCTAACTCATGGTTTCTATTCAGAGCAATAAAGAAAATATCTCCATATTTTTTGTATCGATTATTATTTATTTAGTAAATTACGCGTGAGCAGTGGGTTGTCGTAGAAAAAATATAGTATGCAACTCGCACAAAATAGCAATTTTACACTCGTATGAATTGCAGCACTCGTCTTCGGCTCGTGCTGCAAACTTTCATACTCGTGCAAAATATGCATCATTTTGTGCTCATTACATAATATACTATTATATATACGGTGCTAGATAACAGTCGTGTGATATTAACATCATAATGCAACTTGAATATAAAATTACCAAGCGCGTCGTCTGCTAGATATGCAGCGCATGCGCGAATAAGATTATACGAAAACGTAATTTCCGTTGCAAATATGCTATGATCATCGAGTTAAGGAGCTAGTAAAAAATTGTTATTTGCAAAAAACTCCTACAATATAATAATGGTTTTCGAATTTTCCTACTAACATATTCCAATTTTTTGAGTGACGTAAAACGTTCTTCTAAGCGTTTCAAACGTAGCTTTTATACTTAATTGATTATAAAATTCGCATATCGTATAATATGTATTTGCGTATATATATTTACGTACACATAAATATATTAATAAATATATGTGTATTTTTGAAGATTTTTCACGAATTTTCGACTTTTGCCCTTGCCGTAACTCCAAAATAAAAGGTTTTCGAGTCTTGGCCCCATTTGAACTTTCCATCAGGAAGGTTTGAACTACAACGTATCTCAATGTCGATAATGCTGGATGCGGTTGGAACAAAACAGTCTTAATCGGGAAGTATGTATGAATGTAAGAGTTTATATACGCGTGTTCTGGAATTGGTTGGGCGGATGGTCAATAAGAATTATTGAACCACAGCACTTAGGCCCCATTGGGTCGCTTGCACATCCTCCCTGTAGACAGGCTCTCGCCTAGGCCTCCAACCAACCTAATCTCGAGAAACAGGTGGTGATGCTGTCTAGGGGCATCTCCCTTATCTCGGCCAAAGTAGATCAATGTTCTCCCAAATTGGATTCTCTGATTGATGAGACGGCAGAAAAGTCACAGAGTACAGTATTTCTATTGTATAATTTTATGTTCGACTATGCTTAATTTCTATATAAGTATTTTGAATATTATATTTTGTATCTACTTGTCTACTGACATATTAAATATTTTTCTTTTAATGCTATTTGACTTGTCATATGTACAATAGTTTGTATTATGTAACTATTTACCTATTATTAACAATAGGATGGGTATTATGCAGATTCTTACTATGAATTTCCTAGACAGCCACCAACAGCTCGAATCTTCAATAATTTATTTTATTTATTATTGCAACAAAATTGAGCATTGAAAAATTAAAACAGCATTTTAGTTATGAAAATTAATTACGCAGTGTCCTGCAACAATGAATACATATTTAAATTATTATATAATTTTACTAGGAATTAAGGATATTTAAACCCTTTTAATTAGAACTTAAACAATTCATATTTCAAATTATATTGCAGCTATAATCGTTCATAAATTAAAACGCCAACACACTTATTTACAAATAAGTCTCATTTTGATGATTGATAATCCTGGCACCTTTGTTACCAAAACAAATTAAAATTTAATATAGTTGCAGATGTCTCTATAAACGAATACACCGAAGGAACCTCGAAGTGCTACTATAATTAGCTAAAAAGTATCATATGGCGTTTCGAGGATCCACACATGTTTGATTTATTCGCCATTGTTTTTCTAGACTCCTGAGGCAATACCTCCGCAGGTGTCTGGCAATAAATATATTAAACTGGGGCCATTAAAGACCGCAACTGTACGTAATAACAGTAAAGGCAAATGTGTTGTGTAAATGAGTACACTGGAGTAAATAGTAGTAAGATGATATCACCAGACTATCGATTATACAGCAACACTTAGTTGTTATTTCAAAGAGGCGGCATGCAGTGCGTTTCGGCATATTTCATCAGCATTTCCATTAACACCACGCTTGAAACTTTACTTCAATACTTATCTGAGTCCTATTATTCACTAAGTCTTGGTAGAAATTTTATTACCAATACATTGTCCCAGTTGGTTTCTCGCTGCTGTTTAGCGCATTTGACAGCAACACGTCTGTTACGTGTACGACTTCACCAAAATTCTTTTCCAACATTTTAGAGGATGCTCTTTTATCCAATTACTTGTATAGTGCATATTAGAAAAAGGATTTCTAAAATGCTATAATATATCTTAAGGAAGCCCTGCTTCAAGCTGTACTTAAGCGAAGTACCATCTGCAGAAGTAACAAATATTTAATTTCCTGAAAAATTAGTTGGCTGTTTACAAAACTTTATAGAAAAATTAATCATTATCACAAAAAGTCATAGCTCCATCTTTTTAGATCTACAAAAAGCCTTCGATACCGTGTCACATTGCGAGTTACTGGACAAACTAAACAAAATGGGAATTAGAGGTATTGCCTACAGCTTATTAAAATAAATATCTGTCAAATAGACCGCAGCAAGTAAAAATTGGCATTGCTCTTAACACTAAGAAAATAATAAAATCTGGAGTCCCACAAGGAACGGCCTTAGGTCCAACCTTATTCCTGGTGTTTATCAACGATTTACTGAACAAAAACTTTAGATGCAATACCATATCATATGCAGATTACACTGTGCTGATACGTTCGGGAGAGACCTGGAACTTAGTGCGACAAAATGCGGTTGGGGCAATTAGTAAAGTCAAAAGCATTTTTGCATTGACAGAGCCATAATTTTTAAAATTTTCCAATATGCGTTTTACAGTGTTTGGTGACGGTTTCCGTTTTTCTGGATATCGAGTAGCAAATGTGCTGCAAGTTCTTGATATTACTTTATCACATTCTCCATAAATAATAAACAAATTTAAAAAGTTTTCGTGGGTGTAATTTAAACATGCTGGCATTTTTGACATAAGATAATGACTGATTGTTTCTAATCATGGCTATTTTGATGAAATGATTACAACAATTCATGAATTTCTAATAAAATCGCAAATATTTCAAAAAGTTGTAACTTTAACCCCCACAATGCTAATATCAGAAAAAAGGGAATTCAATTTTACACAACTTGACGTAAAAAAATACAGGGTGTTCCATTTGACCTAAACAAGTTTTCGCGGTTTGAAGTTGACAAAATGTAACGCGAAAAACGGAACACTTGGTATGACATTATTGAATTTATTTAAGTTGTAGAACGTAGTTCTCATTATGTTCCTTTTATGTAACAAGAAGCAAATGAGGCTCTTTAACACGAAGAATGTTATAGCGGTTCTTGCAAACCGTTGCATCTGTCAAATTTTCTATAAAATGTCAAATATTTCTGAAACGGCTAGGTTTAGATATAGGATATGCTACATATTTTCGACTCAGAATTTTATGCTCTTTTCGAAAACCCTAAAATATAAAGGGTGTTCCATTTGAAATAAGCAAGTTGGTGTCGACTTCCGGTATAAGCAGAAGTGCCAGCTGCTTGTAATTATTTTAGTTGGATTGGCCACACTAACATTAGTAATTATCTAAATTTGCAAAATTTTCTAATGCGTACTTTTCTCTATATCGATCGACACAGTTCCCGGTGAGACACCCTGTATAGTTACAAAAAATTTACAACTTGTAAAAATGTTGCAGTAATAAATAATTAAATAAATAACTCAACAACCACAATATTCTGTTAAAAATTTTCCGAATGGAAAATTGTTCAATGGAAGTTTCATCACAATTGTTTTTAAACGTTTTTTGGAATGACTTATTCAGAAAAGTAGAAGAAACATGTACAGTAAAGTTATTGAACACCATCGCACAAAATTTAGAAGGTTTGTCCTTTCACGCCCTGACTACTCTCATGAACACCTGTATGGCATTTCTCACATTTACCACAACATTTTACAACTGCCAAGCACAATACCTAGACAGGACGAGGCGAGAGTAGAAGATGTAACAATCAGCGAAAATAAGACTAGAAAATGTAAGGAGTGTAGTGCACATAAGCTTATCTAATGGGCTTTTGAATTCCAGACACGGGCGTTTGAGGCGAACACAGATAAATAAATTCAAATTCAATCTTTGTTGCTTGAATGCTTGTACTTTAAATTGTAAAACGTTAAAATGTAGCTTAATCTCGTGCTAGATGCAAAGGGTTCAAGAAAGACATCTCTCTGATGAATGAAAATGAATAGAAATTGAGCTGAAATAAAATTAGCTCACTTGAATCCGCAGAGCAGAGAGGTTGGGAATTTATAAAGCAGTCTCTTGTCTGTATTTGGTAGACAGTTGGATGTTTTCTTTATGGCTGGGGCAGGATCTCTGAACAGATCTCTTAAAGCTGGGATAAATATATCTATTTTGGTACAAAAGTAATATGAACATGTATAAGAAGTATTATAAATTAAGTTAAAAAAAGTTTCAAATATAAAAACGTGTCTCGTGCTTTGTTTTAGGACTATCACGGCTATCTCCGATGTTAGACATTCAATCGTCGGGCGGGGATTTGGTATAGACAAATAATAATGTATTCACTTTTTTTTTACTTTTGAGTAACAGTGAATCAAAATGCAATTCTTTTCGTTCATTTTCAAATTGTGTACTTTCATAAAATCACTTTCGTTTCTAGTACATTTTTGTCGACAACGAGGACATATTCTTTTATAATTTTCTATCATAGAAGATTTCTTTTGCTCATATTTCAGCCCAATTTCGGAAATACGCATTAAGTTGACAGTGTGTTGTTTCTAGTAAAATGCTATTGACCCAAATACTAACTTCATCAATTTTGTTACACCCACATTGGATATTTAATAACAACTCCAACCAAACTAATCATAATGGCGAATCACTATCTGATTTCAACAATTATTTTACTGACATTCCCCTAAATATTATTAGTAACCTACCCATAAGCAATACTAATCACATGGATCATTTAAAATTCGTTAATAACACGATAAACTTTAGTTTCAGGGAGATAACCTATAGCGAAGTTCGCATTACAATAACTAATCTTAAAAATAGTAAAAGTAAAGACGCTTATGATATCAAACTAAAACATATTAAGAATATAAAGAATTTAATTATTTACCCATTAACTAACCTAAACAATTTATGTATATCGTAAACAACGTCTCTATCCTAATTCATAAAAACGGCTCATATGAGGATCTAACTAACTACCGCCCCATCTCACTTCTATCAATACTAGCCAAAATATTTGAATCGGCCTTAAAAAACAAATTAATAAATACTTTGAGCTTAACAACTTATATCACCCCTGTCAATATGGATTTAGGGGTAACCGACCTGGCAATTAATAATATTGTACAAACTAAATTCTGATAAATGTCGACGTTTCGATTTATTACTAAATTATCCTCAGGACTGTTCAGGAAGGTTTTCAGTTTTAAGATTATATAAATAAATAACACGGAAAACCTTCCTGAATAGTCCTGAGGATGATTCAATAATAAATCGGAACGTCGATAATTATCGGAAATTGGTTTCTATAATTTATTAACCCATTCCGGTTAACACAACCTCTATATAAGAACAAGGCTATTATTATACTCAACATTTTACAAACTGTTCTTGATACCTTTGAAAGCAAGAAGTTCACAAATGCTAGTTTTTCGACCTAACAAAAGTGTATGATTGCGTATCCCATGATATTCTCCTAGATAAAATAACTGGGATATAATTTCAATAACGATAGTGTAACACTAACAAAAACCTAATTAACCAACAGGCGTCAGTAGGAGAATTATAATCAATACACTTCTAAAACCAGTTTCTCATGGCATTCCACAGAGATCCGCGCTAGGTCCCTTACTCTTTACCATTTATATTAATGACCCTCCTAATTCTAGTGGTAACACCGATTTCACATTGTTCGCTGACGCTACAACTGCACTAAACACAAATGTTTTACTACGGGAGTTAAATCGGAGCGTTATATCGACAATTGAAAATATTAATGAATGGTTTTTGTCTAATCGATTAAAACTAAACCAAGACAAAACGTAATCACTATACTTTACGCTACGAAATCTTGATCCAGCTAACCAATTTATTCAAAATGATAAAACGGTAAAAATCTTAGGTGTTTATCTAGATCCAACATTATCCTGGGAGCAACACACTTTAAAATTATCAACTGAACTCTCCAAAAATATTTATTTTCTATGGAATCTTCTTAAAACTTTATCCCAAAAATATGTCATATGGTGTCCTAAACTGGGGGCACTCAGCTCATACCACTAAGTATTTGGTATGATCTGCGTATTCGGATAATCTCGCGTCTATAATACACATATGACTGTAAAGATCAATTTATAAAACAACATTCTCACTTTGTTCTGTGTCCATATCCTAGAGTCTTTATTACACCTTAAACAACATGAACACTTTTATGTAACGTACAGCCATCTACACGAGCACAATACTAGAAATTGTTATAAAATACATATTAATTTTCTTCGGCTCACCAAATCCAGTAATGGAACGGACTACTACTCTACCAAATTCTGTAATGTCTTACCTAATTCAGTTAAAACTTAAACTTCTTGAAATTTAAAATCAAAATGAAGGACTATTTAAAAGTTAAGGCTTTCTACAGGTTTAATGAATTCCTAAAGATGACTTATCTGACTTAACTTAACCTGCCTAAGCACTGTGTATGTATACCCATGTAAGAATTTTGTAAGTCGTTTGTTTATTGTTTTTTTATCTCTCAACCTTTTTTAAAAATGTATTTTACTGTTACTAACTCGCATTTTCTATTTCACACACTGTATGTAATTATGTCTTATACACTTCTTTTACCCCGATTTTTTCTGACTTGTGTAAGCATATGTTATGTATATTGGTACCAGTAAAGTATCTATCTATCTATAATGTAATAGTGCACAATGAAGGGTAGTATTTAATTTATCTGAAATGTGCTACATGACTTTTGTTTCTTAAAAATGCAGATTTGGAAGATGATGCTACCGAATTCTCCTTTGTACGATTGTTTATAAATCATTTTTCAGTTTTTTTCTGAACATGTTTCTTTTTTTCATCGGTCAATAGATCTTCGGTAGAATATTCCTCACTATCCATTGTTACCAATATATTATATTTGAATATTCGTTCTTAACTAGCCAGTCGAGCTAATCCTTGTTGTTAAGTAGAAAAAATTGGAATTCTTGACCAAGGAATATAAAAAATTCGACGCCTTTGAATGTTGGTTATTAACTATCCTACGAAGAAACCATAAGTAATAAGCATTAACATTATCTCAAAATCTACGCTCAGACTAGCAACTTTAAATTGCAATTTCTAGGTTATCTAAATTATACTTCATAATACGAGAATTTAAATAAATATACCATGCGATTATGTACTTAAGCATTTAATTTTAAGGCGTAATGGCGATTTCCATCTGAATATAAATACACCAATTGTACATTCAAATCAAAACGTATTACCACTAACTTTTAATTCAGGTTTATTATTATGTGCAATACAATTGGTTCCCATTTCATAAATATTATCACACGGCGCAGACAGGAATAAAAGATAGTTATTAGACTTTCAAAAATTCCCAACACCCTATAATTTCGTTCTCAATACACGACTTTCACGTCTACATATCAATTTGTAAAGTGTTATCTGATGTTTTCTCATATATTTGCATTCGAAATTATCTAACCACCCTTTGGATTTTCATAAGAAATTATACGAGATGAAATATATTAAATTTATAAACCTTGCATGTGTGTAATGATATACCTCTTAAAATGAAAACGTAGATAAAAAGGGCGATTATTAATTTTAAACATAACATGGTTTGACTACCAGTCAGAGTAAGTTAATATTACAGGGTCAACACAAAAGTTTGAGCCATTAACTAAAAACTGGGTTTAAAATAGTTATTGGGTATCATGGCACTAGGCAGCGCCGAAAACATATATTTTACTAAACTAGGTTAATGTTTGATACTGACTTTGAGTGTTTGTAGATTGTAACAATTATTCCTTTTCAAATGTGCTTCTAGAGGGCGGAATATTAAAACATAATATTTTTAGTCGCAAACTCCTCTATAAAATCCTTACTTTACTATAAGGAACGTAACCAGACTGCAACCAACAGCTACCGCTAGATGGCGCCTGCTGACTATTTTGCATGTCGCTATTCCAAAGATACCGAAATGTACTAAATAGTCAAGTGATCCTCGTATCGGTCGTCACATGCCTATCTTGCACTGACGAGAGCCACCAGCTCGAAACTGCAGTCTGCAAGTGGAGAGAGAGAGTAGCTGTTGGTTGCAGTCTGGTTACGTTCCTTATAGTAAAATAAGGATTTTATAGGGGCTATTGCGGCTAAAAATATTATGTTTTAATATCCCGCCCTCTAGAAGCACATTTGAGCTATGCTCAGCCCGCCCAGTCAGCCTATTTATTTTTCGATTGCAACAGATACTGGACCGCTAGATTGCGCCTGCTGACTATTTTACATGTTGCTATCCCAAAGATACCGAAATGTACTAAATAGTCAAGTGATCCTCGTGTCCGTCGACACATGCCTATCTGCAGACTGCAGTCTGCAAGTGGTGTATGACGACTGGCACGAGAGCTCCTTTAAGTAGAATCAGTCACTCGGCTGGTGTTTGTTGCAATCGAAGCATTAGCGATGGTAATATATTGGTAATACACAGTTATTACACTTAACGCGCCGGGCTTGTAATTTGTAATTCAGCGCTCGGCGGGGCAAATAGCCCGGAGAGTAGCTGTTGGTTGCAGTCTGGTTACGTTCCTTATAGTAAAATAAGAATTTTATAGAGGAGTTTGCGACTAAAAATATTATGTTTTAAATATTCCTTTTGTAAATATTTTATTTTATTTATTTATTTTAATATCGGCCTTATTAGAAGAATTTGGAAAATTATTTTTTTATAGAAGTGGTATAGTGTCAAAAGGCGCACATTTTAAAATATATTGTACTGTTTTACTATTATTGAACTTAATAATTTGCAGTACTAATCAAACTTTAACTTGTTTATTTCCAATAGATAAACCAAAAAAAAAAAAAAATTTTAAAACCAAAAAGATCAAATTAAAATCTCTTACCTTTTGATCCGAAAGTATGTCAAATTTATTTAATGGGCCGGCTAGCTTATCTTTTCCTTCAGGAGCAGGTTCAAATTCAGTTCCTGTTTTAAAATGAAATTTTATTAAAGTAAAATTTTTAATCTGATATAAGTAATTTATTTTCCTTGATATTTAGATAATTTAGCAGTTTTATAACAGGTTCGAAAGTCTAATACACTATTTAAATTTTAATATACAACCTTGTCCAAAATTAAACACACAAAACCTTCCTTCTTCGTAGCTACACTCTTCTCTTTCCAAATCCAACAATTCTCCTTTCATTAATTCTTCACCTTATCTCGTCCTTATCTCCTCTGCAATTCCTATCCACAATAACACCTCTTCCTTCTTATTTACAGTCTATTTTTACTCTTCTTCGCTGATCTCCACAATTTCTGACTTTTTATTTAATTTCAAATTATTAATTCTCTTTTATTATTTTTTTCCTTCACTCCCTAATTTTCACTTGTTCTTTTTTTTCTTAAATTTGTTTTTCCAATTTTACAACCTCTCTTTTATCTGTTGTTTGTTGTTCTATCTCACTAAATATCAAAGTACCCAAAATAAACAAAACAAAACACCATATGAATTTTGATCCTACTTGTCTTTCTCCAGGAAAACATTTACCAACCATGAAAATAAAATTTCCTACTTAAAAGAAATGTCATAATGACTTAAATGTCAGAAATTATTTCAACTACAACTTAATAACCACTAACATAGATGTCAGTATCAAACTTACTGTTGACATCAAATAAAAACTTAAAAACTATAAAAACAACTCTAAACAAGTATTAACATTCTAAAACACATACCTTTCGGATCTTTAGCTAATTTAAATAAATTTTGAAAACCATCTAAAGGAAACAAACAAATTCAAACCCTGATTCAGCAAATAACACAAAACATGCAGTCTTCGTAATCGTCCAATATGCGAATACATAGCAATATATTGAAATATACAGAGTGACTCATTACAGCGGAGCATCTTCGAGGTTATTTTTTTTAAATGGAATACCCTTATATATGTTTACATTTACGAATTCAGCGTAAAATTACCTTCCCAACGACCTCCAGATTTTTGGTTTTTGACGTGGCGTTGCCAAGTTATTCGAAAAAACATGAAAACTTTGGTCGCGGAACAAGGTTTAACAAATTAATTCGCTGTGTGTGTATTACTATTAATTAAGAAGATTTAGTTTGCAACTATGTAGACAAGGGATTTACTACAACGAAAAAATTTAGAAAATTCACTTTAAAATGTCCTAAATTAGCGCTAGTATAAAATACACTCCCTGTATACTTATAATCAATATTTGGTAGTTGTGTCATAAATGTAAAAATATACGGGTTGGTTCATTTAAAAAAAATTCTTTCAAGATGCTCCGTTGTAGCGAGTCACCCTGTATATTTCAAAATATTTTTTACAATGTGCGCCAATTACACCATACTACTTCCATAAAAAATAATTTTCCAGAGTCTTCTAATGAGGCCGATATTGACGAAACTTCCTGTATAAAACCATCGATAAGCGACGTAATAAACCTACCGTAATTTTAGGTCATTGTTACGTCATTTTGTACACGGTAAGAACTATTACATTTTAATGCCATAATAATACCATTTACCAAATAACACAAAATATTGTACGTAATTATAACTAAATATTTAAAAATATACAATGCATTATTGCACGTTCCTACATACGTCATTATAACATCTTTCTCTGTATGGTCGGAAATAATACGAATAATATTAATAACCATTCCATAAGAAAAAGAAGAAAGAAAATAAAAATTATTTTAAGTTGATAGATATGTATTAATACATATTTTGGTATCTATACTTGATAATGTTGATTAATAATAATTTTATGAATTAAATGCATTTTCCTACATATGCCATTTTTCATCTTCTTACGTATGATCTAAAATAGTTACAAGTATTTAACACAATAATAATCGTTCTAAAAATTATGTGGTATAACTTAGGTAATTTTGAACAATATGATATATTAACTACAGAACATCGCATATGCCATTATTACGTATTTTTATGTACGATTGACATAACTACAATCTATTGAGATAGTAATAGCAACTAAGAGAAAAAAATATTTGACAATCTAAGCAGTTTTTAAAGAATGTATTAGACATCAATTGCATTTTGGTAAAGGTAACATTAATATTCTATTTTATTTAAACACTTATTTACAATTATTATGCAATAAACAGGTAGCACCTACTGCTATAAATTCATTTTAAGCGTAATTTGTTGCGCTCATTACAGAAATCACATATTTCCCAGAACTTGAAGCTTAACATCTGTATAAAATCGTATATTGTATGAAGTCTTGTTGTTGACATATTTTCGCTTATATCAGATTACCTGTAGTTTTCTTTTATTCTGATTTTCACGTTCCGCGTCCCTGTTTTTCAGCATATGTAAGCACATTACACATGTATACTTTCTTTTGATAAAATACATATAACGAGGTCGTAGGAGATCAAAGTATAGCGAATTATAAAATCCTATTGAAACCTTGGGGACTAAAACTCATGAGATTAATATATTCTTCAGATAAAAGATATTTTTTCAAAATACTTCTTATATGAATGCATTAGACTCCTTTCTTTGAGCAATTTTGTCGCGTATGTGAAAAGGAACGCAAAATTCTCTTAGCTTGCTTTTATAACAGTTGTAAATGATATCTTAGTAAATATCAAGATGTGTTTTCGACTGGTAACTTCATTTTAAAAATGTTACATAGCAAAAAGTAGACATCTGGCTCTTAACATTTTCTCTAACGTATCACTTGCCACAAAGCTGTCACAGGCGGAATAAAAAAATTCGAACACGAACACACTGGGTTGTACTTACATCAAAATATAAATAAAAAATAACAGCAAATATTCAAATATAGAATATTATCGCGGATCTATGAGGTTGGGTGCGACTACAAATTATATACTACTGCTATAATAAAAATGGTTGGATTTCAGTGGTAGAGATAAGGAAATAAATCGGTAAAACGAAAATTAGACTGATGTGGGACTATTCATAATAGATGTGTGCGTTCATTTGAATAAAAATTACTAAGTTTCACGCCATATAAGCATAGAAAAAAAACTATCGTGTCAATGAAAAAACAATAACTATAATAACATACAATGTACAATATAATGTATAATAATTGTTAATAAAAAAATGACATGAAGAAAGGTCAAATGTTATCGTCTCAAAGTAACACATATTGTAGAACAGATTTTAACATGGTAATGAACAAATTGCTTTATTATACAAGTTACACATTGATTGGCAATTATTTTCCAATACTTGGCAATTGCAGGCGGATATATTATTGGAAGGTAAATCTGCTACTTAAGTCATATGAATATTATAGTCTTTAGTAATTCAGTAATTGCTATAAATGCATCAACTGCATGTCTGTTTTTATATAATTTATTATGACCAAACCAACATGGTTTTATATAAAAACTTAGACTGAGGACATAAAGTTATAGCTTTATTTATTAATCTTTCAAAAGCTTTCGACTTCATTGTCATTGATAAACATAGAACGTTATGATATAATATTTTTAGTCGCAAACTCTTCTATAAAATCCTTATTTTACTAAAAGGAACGTAACCAGACTGCAACCAACAGCTACTCTTCGGGCTATGTGTCCCGTCGAGCGCTGAATTACAAGTTACAAGCATGGCGCGTTAAGTGTAATAATTGCATATTACCATCAAAACGCTAATGCTTCGATTGCAACAAACACCAGCCGAAAGACTGATTCTACTTAAAGGAACTTTCATGCCAGTCGTCACACTCCACTTGCAGACTGCAGTTTCGAGCTGTTGGCACTCGTCAGTGCAAGGTAGGCATGTGACGACATTTGGAACTATAGAACGTTATGGTTTAAAAGGGGTATGCAATAAACATTTAAAATCATATTTAAGTAACCGAAAGTAATACGTTGATTATTTTGGTATTAGATCTGAAGAACTGGAGGTCGACATTGGAGTTAGTTAGCGTTAGTGTTTTGTGTTTTTAAATATTGCGTAAACTCTAGCAGTTTTCCATACTTTCGGAAAAGTTTCACATTTGACAGCTAAGTTAAATAAAAAGCAGAGCGGAACAATCAACGCACGTGCACAATATTTTACGATAAACGAAGGTATTTTATCTGGCCCAGAAGTATTGTTTTTAAGGCTTATTGGGGGCAACGAATATTTATTACACCGTTTGATTAAAAATTATATATATTTAGCAAATTTCACTCACGGGCGTTCCAAAAGTGGACGACTAAATGAAGTGAGGTGATGGGGGTAGTCATTTCCAGTAAAATTAACTACATATGTAGTTATCCACTTGAAGTGACTTCATCTCCCAATGATGCACGGTTAGCGAAATGTGCGTCGAGTTGTGTATTTTGGCGTATTGTGAAATGGCTCTTCATTCTTAGAAGCCGATCCTGTTGGTTTATTATCTACAATTAGCTAGAAAATCTTACACAACGGATCTTTCAAACAACTAATACAGTCTTTATAAAAATACTGGAATGCGATCTGGACTCACAGTGAAGGTTAGGTAGATGTCACTTTCAGTTCGGAAAACCGAGTTTAATACGCAGTCGCAAAATACCCCAAGTAACACACCTGGTCTTCTTATGCTTAAATCCATATAAATAATATATTATGTTAGAACGAACTGGTTATATGGTAGCTTTATTCAGAACTAAATTGCTTATAATGCAACTCCATGGAATAAGATTGCGGACAAAATGTTCTCACGGTATAAATATAAAGCTACCTTATTAAAGCATCTTGTACAACTTTTATTATCTTCACAAAATGCTTACTAAGATCTTCTATATAGATACAAACCGCATACATATACACAATTGTTTTACAGTTTAGTGTTTTCTCTAATGTGGCTATATAGCATTGAGTTTCAAAGGTTTTGAAGCAAAATCATACAGCAATATAATTATTAAGTCAAATGCTATTGATGTTAGCTCTAATATAGGTTACTTAAAATTGCTTAGTATGTTAGTGAACGGAATACTTTGCAAAGCATTTATACAACTAATTTTTTTAAACCTGTCTATAACTCTTACTGTTTTTAAAATTGCCAATGTGATCGATCGAAAAGCAGCGATTATTATTTCTTTCATATTTTGGATTGCAGAACAGTAGAAACTTCATAGAAAGACGCATAGAGATGTGTATAAATCAAAATGGGCAACATGTGGAGCACTTATTATAATTTTTTCTGTTCTGTTTAATTTTCGACAGAGAATCTGCAGTTAAATTTTTTGCACGTTATTACGAACACCCTGTATATATTTCCTGATTTTAACATTTTTTTGTATTCCCTAACTTTTCCAAGTATTCCGTATATTGTGGAAATAACCTCCCTGATCACTTCACATCTTTTGATCGTCCACATTTATGACACCCAGTAAATAACTAATCGCAAAAGCTTGGTATTTTTAAAAACTGCATTGACCATGGAAATATGTCTGCTAATTTTAAACACAAAAATCATTAAACATTTCTATAATAAAATTACTAAGGGCCTTACATCCGTTTCTTAGTTGCTTCCTTCTTGAAAGGTTATTAAATTCTATTGGCGTAACAATGAGTCGGTAAATACCAAAATAAATTTGCCATAAAATGTCATATTCTACAATAGCTTCATTTCCCCACCTAACACTTATACTCCCTAGATACCTAGTAAAAATTCGTCATAAACTTTATTACACAATCTCATTCTATTTTATAGACAATTTTCTGGGTTTGTAATAATACGATATTCATATGCGCTTTATAGACTTTATAGCTTATATATACTACAGCATAGAATATAAGCTGGCGTACTATAACCATTTTACTATATATCAAGAGAACAAATTGGGAAACTTGGGAGTGTCTGCTAGAATACGAGATATACTAAAGTAAAGTTTGAAATTAACTTCCAGATTGAATGCAAAAGTAAGCCGGCGAAGACTAAGCCATTTTTGATCCTAATGTATAAGAAAAGGGTTTCTTGCAGAAAAATTGCTGGTCGGATCGTTAACAGATTCAACATCACTGAATATATTAAATAAAATTTTCTATAGGTTTCTGTCTGGTCGTCCAGGCTAATATCGAGAACAACTGGACGGACTTTGATGAGCTTTCCATAATATAGTTACTAATTAGCATCACTAAATTCGCATATCTTGTTAATAAAAGAATAAACAGACGGCACAATTGTCCGATGATTTCACATAAAAACTATGTAAATTTCCCTGAGTATATAGGCCAGACAGGACAAACGTTTAGAAAATGAATTATGGAACATAGCCGGAGTTGTATAATAAAAATCAATATTTATTATAAGTACACCAAACGCATACTAAAATAAAACTAATGAAACCTTAAGTTAAATATGTAAAAAACTGTTTTGAAAGGATGGCAACATATAGTCGAAGAACCATGATGAAGACTGGAAGGAGTGGAAGAAAGGCAGATCTAAGATTAGCGGGAAGTGTGATGACAAATGAAGTTATGACTCCAACAACCATAATAGAAGACTGCAATGATGAAGTTTGGAGACTAGGAACAGGGAGGTGACGTCAGTCTTGTAAATCCGTTTACATTATCAAAATAATAACGTCATTTAAGAAACAAATTACGTAAAAATTATTTGCAATGGGCTATAAAAATGTACCCGTACAGAATTTTTATTATTTATTAATGCAAATTACAACAAAAAATAGGTTATATTATAATATATTATTAGTTACTTTTTTTATTTCTACTTGTGAATATATAAGCGATTAGCTAAATTCTTAATAATATGCTCAATGCAATAGTTATCCAGAATTTTCAAAAGTCTTTTGTGTAACTAGACTTATTAAAAATTTAGCAGATACCGCTTTCTTTAAAGAATTGCTATAATTTCATATACCACCTACATCCTAATATACGGGTGTCTCAAAACTAATACTCACAGAATGAAATAAAGCTTATAGCATAAAAATATAAACCTTAGAGATCTAGAATAGTTACAACACCATAAGAAGTGTTGATCTAGTGTCAATAAGAAGGGAAAAAGCTTCCTTAAATTATTTTTGAAATAGAATGATGAAAAAAGATTGTGAAGAAATAAATTTTTTTAATCTAGTTTCATGTCAAAACCTGTACACTATATTGCTCTTCCTTCTTTTATTACTAGAGTTAAAAAAAGGTTTTGTATGAAAGTTGTACGGTCGTACATGGCCCCAACTTTAAATTCAGACACACCAGATATCTTTTATATGGAAACCCCTTTTTTATTTTATCAAATTCTACAACTAAAAGTATGGACAGTTTACATTTACTTCCCCATACCTAACTACAACATTAAAATTTTACACCGCTTTGCCGTGGACACACTGTATAAAGGAGAGCAGTTGTCTCAATACCACTTGATTATATTATTTAATCATGCAGAATTGAAAACCTGAAAAATATGGCACAGAAAAATGTTTTTTAACGGTCCAAATACAGCCGAATCAGCCAAATTCAGAATTATAGTGCACCCTGTATTTTTTTGTTGTATTTCCATTAGCATGGCACGCTACACACATTATATGAATATATGCCACATGCCACGCACGAAAATTTATATCGACATAATGATTCACGATTCAAAAAACACCACCGAATATGTTTTATTTCACGTTATTCCCAAACCACAAAACAAATAAATTGACCTGAACCTTTCATCAAATGATTTATAAAAAAGCCGTGTGGGAACCGGAATCGGCAGTTTTACTTTTATTGTCAAAAAAACAAATCCATGTAAACAAATAAATTATTTTTTCACTCCACAACCATTTAAGCAACCTGTTTTGATTACGTAACACTAACCTGATATATTTGCATAATTTTGCAATTTATATTGGCAGCTGATTTACATTAACATGCCATAATGATATAGCATTTTAATTTCGACAATTAGACTATAATTTCACGGTGTCATGGAACAGTTTAATTATTTGCTATTGTCTGAACACGCCTGAAGTAAAAAAAAATTAAGCTGTGGTAGTTGTTTCGGTATTAAGCAACACAAATACCGCATTTTGCAGGTATGCAAAAATACCCAACCTAAATGCAAATAAAATATGAAATTTACAACACAACACAAATCTAGGAACATTTTTTTACAAAAAATATGTTCATATTTTTTTGAAAAATTTGGATGAAATAATTCATAGCGGGCTGAAATTTTGGGAACAGGCTTATTTTGTGGTATATTCTTTAACATACCAAAAGTCCTCACCAGTAGATGCCGGCGGAGGGATGGAGGGGGGAGAAATGTGTAAAAGAATCGGTTTTTCCTCGGGTTTTTCGCAAAAAAACTCGGCAAATATCAATTTTACTGTAAAATATGTAAGCATGAAAATGACAGGTAACAAAAATCCACACAATTTCTTTTTTTTTTAACTTCGTACGATCTATTGGGGCTGAGATAGATTTTTTTGAAATTTTGACAATTTTGCGACGCAACGAAAACGCGCGGGTTTTTCGCTAAAATCTCGAAAATGCTCATTTGGATCGCAAAATGTTTCAAATAAAAGTTGTAGAGAATTCCATTACGAACAATTTCCTTTCATTCTTTATTTCCATTCGATCAATACTGGCAGAGATATAAATTTTTATAGCGCGCTATCAGAACAATTGTTTCATGATAAAATCGATAAAAACTCAAATTTTGAATACGTTGGTGTATGTACAAAATCGTTTTGGTAACGAATGAATGAAGATAACATTAAAACATAAAAATAAAAACATGAAAAATTGCCGTTTTCAAGTGCATTTTGACAAATAGCTATTTTTTGATTGGCTTCGGGCAACAATGACATTAAAGGTTTTTTAAACATTTTTTCATTTTTTGAAGTATCAGAAGTCCTTTCGTACTGGGCCCATATTTTTAGGAATATTATTAAATGTACTTTTTTGTACTTCAAACGTGACGACAATTGCCTGTTTGCTAAAAATTAAAAATCAACCGCATTTTCAATCGTCAGTTCCTTGTCGCTACTTATTGAAAATCATACACAAAAAAGTGTTTTTTGTAGGAAATTTTGTAAGCTTTCATTTGGATCTTATGAAATTTTGTCGTAAAGTCAAAAGAAACGATGATATATACAAAAAAGGAATTAAAAAATGATATTGGTTCAATTTTCTGAACAAAAACAGTTTTCAAGAACCTTTTTTTAAAGAAAATATACCTTGCGAACGACTTATGCACGTCTCTCATCAGATAACTGACAGCGAATTCAAGGCCATATTCTTTAAGAGCACGAACGAAATGTCAAAACTCTATTAATCTAAAATATTGTATGATTAAATAAATAACCATTAAACTCAAAACGATTACAATGTAAGCATCTTCAAACTTGAAATAGAGAAATTCTCCGCATAGGAGTGAGCGGCAAAAGCTTCTGCCAAACAAAAATTCAGACTCCGAGTTCAGATTTTACTGTATTAGATAATTCCTCGGCCTTTTATATCATTTCCAAGTAGAAACTCTTGTTCCAAGAAAGACAAAGCCGTGTATTCTTTTTTTGTATCAGTTTAGCTGCATCGGCTTTTGTCGCAGTATCGGGTAACGGTCCAGCCTGCTTCAAAGAGGAGGAAACTATTTTCTTGGCTTTTATTTAATATGGCATGGCAGCGAGACGCAAAAACTTGTGCTACCTGATTCTCGTGGACGAGGGATCCCGTTCTTAGCGGAATTGTTTACTTTGTTGATGGTAGAATGTAAAACTTGTAAGGATTTAAAGTTTTATGCCATTGTAGACTCTAGCAAAGTAACTTTTTTGTAAATAGCAATTTTTGTACGAATCGATAAGGCGTACTACGTGAGCTTCGGCGATGCAATGTTTGGGATAAGCCCTACAGGAGCTTCGCGTGGTATATTAAAAATTGAAAATATCGGATCAACTAGTATGCGTTCACGTGGATTTATTTAATAAATTATGAAAACAGTGTTCTTGAAAGTACGTTCCATTGGCGTCTGTGATTTGGCCACTTTTCGCGTATTATGCAAATATTCCATTTTTAACAAGAAACAATTTTGACGTAAGGTCAGTTCTGTTACCGCTTTTTATTAATTTTTTTTTTAATTTTGACGAACAATGTGACGCTGTTTTCTCATTCAGTGCAAGAAATAAGGCTGTCACTTTGGTACTCGTGCTTTCTTATTTGGTTACTCGGGCGCCAGTTCAAGTTTGCTGTGATTGAACAACACTACCCAAAAGTCGATAAACGAGCTGGAGCAGCTCAGTGAAGAAATAGTCCAGTGGGTCATTAAGGGAAATTAGACTTTCACAAACACAACAGTAAAACACAGAAGTTCAATAATAATTAAGTATATTACTATAATTCTATGGTTATCAATCCTAAATAAAACAGAAAACAAAATTAGCACAAGTTTATATACATATGTATAGGCAGTAGAGGGAGAGTAGCAAGCAATATAGTAATATTAGCGGCAAAAGTGTATAAGCGGTAAATTTAACGAGTTTATGATAAAACGATTGTTAAGCAGACATTGTACGGGTATCACAAAATGCAGAGAAATTTTTTTAATATATTTCTGTGGATTTATAGAAATTTGGAAAGTAAGTTAAAGTTAACTAGAGGAGGGACATTATTATTTTTGAAAAAATAAATACGAAAATTGTGAAATGTTTTTAAAAATGTACATGAAGCGTTGTTCAGTCTGGTTCTCATTTTATAAAGGTTTTATGTGGGATGTTTGCAGATTAATTAGTTAGATTAAGTTTATTTCAAACCAACAAGAACTTATTGAAAAGCCTTGTAGTATATCTTAAAACTTGACAATGAAACCTTTTGGACTTTCTCTGGCTGTAGTTTTGTAAAAGTTTTATTATTAATGTTAATAGGAAATAACAAAACAATTTGGTTTTAAAAAAGCCTTCGAATGAAAATTTGATCAAGCAACTATAAAACTACGAAGCGTTCAAATGATTTTAAAATTGCTTTATAAAATATGCATATAGATCTCCTGTATCCTCTTTTAAAACTTTCTTCTTCTAAGAAAGCGACCTCTTGTCAAAATACGCAATAAAACAATGACTGGTTCATTAAATACACCATAAATCTAATTAGCTTTTAATATACGTGAATGAAACTAACATCTCTTAAGAAAATGAGGTTATGATAAATTAATTTGACAGAAATTCTGAGGCGACGTATACAGAATATCAACGCCAACAAACATGTGTGGAAAAAAATTAAAAACAGTGGCAATTTTAAAAGAAAAATTAAATCAAATTTTTTGAAACTTCTTAATGATACTCCAATCAATCAACCACTTGCAATTAGGTTAGAAATTTAAGCGGGAAACGTTCTCACGCTGTTTGCTTATGCATACTATTACTTGTTCAAAAGCATTAATAATACAAAAAAATAAATAAATAAACACCACAGAAATTAGACAACCCCCAATTCCAGAAGCCAGGGCTTGTGCGGAAGGGGGTTGTACATTAAAAAAACGCGGACATACAACCATTTCCTCCGACAGTGCCGAAGCCAGGATTCGAACCCGGTGGTACGATGTCCGTGTGATTAATCGCGATTGCCACCTCGCGCTTTAACCCACTCGGCTATCGACCAGACAATGAAGAATATAATCTAATATGAGTAGATAAATATATTTTTATTACTCATGGATAAGTCCTATCTTTTCGCTTGTTTTTTAGGTCGGTAAATAGCTGTTTGTCTACTCTACTATTACCACATGACATAAATATTTCAAATATTTATTTGCGTGCGGTAATCACGCATATCGCCCGCGAATTGACAATAAAATACGCAACATTTAAATAAACTACGCACATCTATGCCTAGAGCCATCTCTTGATTTTCATTGATTTGAATTTTCATAATATTCAAAAATTACTGAGGGGTATTGAAAATTTAAAGCTAGTTTCATATATTTCAACAGTAAACCATTTGATATTTGAAATTTTTGGGAATACCAAAATCATTTATTTTATATTGATGTCCAACTGTTTTACCATTTATAACTCATTTGTTAAATTATTGCATTGAAACTAGTGTCTTCCCTTTTAAATGGAAAATAGCGTATATACTGCATTTTCCAAAAACAAGTAAACCTAGTAACCTTGCAGACCTCAGGCCAATTAGAATTTTACCTGTGATATCTAAAATCCTAGAAAAAATACTAAAAGATCAAATAAAAAATCACTTAAAGGCGTGTGATATATTGTCTCAAAACCAATCTACTACTACTGCTCTACTGAAGGTTATTTATGATATTTTATTGGAGTGCGATAAAGATAACTTAACTATATTGGTCTTGCTGGATTACTCCAAGGCCTTCGATAGGATTAATCATGAGACTCTATCATCAGTGCTTCATTACTTGAGATTTGATGGAAAGGCAATTTTACTCATTAAAAATTATTTGTGAAATAGGACATAGATGGTCAAATTTGGGAACAATATTTCAAATCCATTAAACACGTTCTCCGGATTTCCTCAGGGCTTTCATATTAGGTCCTCTACTGTTTACTTCGTACACATCGACCTCTCAAGATAGCTTACAGTACTGTTCTAGTCACTTCTATGCAGATGATATCCAAATTTATTATTCGTTTGGATAAAATGACTATCTTGAGGCATGTGTACGAATAAATTAAGATTTACGGGAACTAGTATCCATGTCGGAAAAATATTGTCCACCAAATCCAAAGCCATGCTATTTGGACGCAGAGCGGTTTGTATACTGATAGAATTCATATTGATATAAATGATCAGGGCTTGCAAATTTGCAACATTTCTAAAAATCTTGGCCTTTTTATAGATTCTAAATTGAAATTTTCGGACTATGTAACATATTGTTAAAAATGCATTCATCAAACTAAAATTAATATATAGCCTCTTCTAAATCACTATGAGCATACACGTCTGCATAGGATACAGAACACCTGCATACGATTTATATATGGCTTTAAAAAATATGACCATATTTCGGCAAATTCCATGATTTAAAGTGGTTAACAGTTAAAACAAAGAAGAGATTTGCATATTTGCTCTTTTATTCATAAAATTATTAAAAATGGTGATCCGCAGTATTTTTTGCTAAGTAAAATCGTGTTTAGGACAGATGCACATAATGTTATTGTTAGGCATAAACGTATATTGACAATATCAGTAGATAAAATCTCACTTTTTTAGTGCTCCTTTTACTACTACGTTGCAAAATATTATAAGAAAATCTGTTTTAAAGGATCTGTCTGCTACGATTTACACGTACATAAACAAATAAATACGTTGGATATTAATGATTATAAGATATTACATAACGAAATCACTTGGGCTACTGTAGCGTAGCAGATATCGCAGGAATTACTTAACCCGGATAAGTGATGTGCGTGCCTACGATAAAATTAGTCTAGCTCAGACTATCTTAGGGCGTTAAGCCCAAGTTTACATAAACTATGACAAATTATTAGTTTACTTACTTAACAAATCACTGAGGCTTCCATACGTAGTGGTCGCAGACGAAATAATGACACTTTCTTTAAAAATGAAATGCACTATATTATACAATTTACAGATATTGGTTCTCTAGCATGTAACCTGGCAATGTTCAAAAGGTGTGGCAAATTTCTCGATTAATAAGTTACAACATTAATAAAATGCCTCGTGTAGCTACACATCGGTTTACAATGTCCTCATAAATGGTCATAAATTCTGCCACAACGGGTGTGATTTAGAGAACCTCCTTAGATAAATATAAATGCACAAAATCTTTAAATATGTACAAGGTAAAATACAAAAAAAAATTTGAATCGAATATAACCGAGTCGAACCACTGAAGGTGGTCCCCGGTAAGTAAAACAACAACACACTTATTTAGGGTGGTACGATACCGACTTCGACGTGGAAGAACCTGTAGCCTATGGAGATGTCTTCGGGACAAAAGAAATGGACCCAAGGATGGGGTTGATTGTAGCCTCTCCAGCCCTGGAACTTTCCACTGTGTGTGGATGCCCCATCCGTGGAAATTCACTGACGTGTGTAGAAGCCCCGTCCGTGGAACCCTAAAGATATCACGATTTAAGTTGCAAAGTCGGAAATGCACGTGAAGCGTGCCTAATGTGAGCAATTCAAATCTGACATAACCTACAAAAGAAACATAATTTACCTCATTGATGAGGGAACAATCCACCAATACTCCTTGAAAGCCACAGTCGGATGAATGGGGTCGAGTCCGCCTTTCAAGTTGACACGGTATTTCCAAAGGAAAGCCTGCAAATTTGCGAAACACGTGGGTAGAGAACGGGTAAGATGGCGTGAAGAGGTTAGCTTACCTTGTGTAATTAAATATCCTGCTTCCGCAGTTAAAATTTACTCACAACAACAAAATATTCCGCTAAACGGAACAACAACAGATTGAGAAAATTTTCTTGTGTTGATAATTCCAAAATCCACCAGGATGCCTTGGATAAACCGAGGTTGGTAGAATTATCAACTACCTACGCCAACAGAAATGGTTACCTACCGGTCTTTCGCTCTCTGCTGATCATGTGCCGCACATATATCGCCCTCCCGTGGAGAATAGCGAAATGTGTTACGGACGTAGCTGTTGTTATTATGCGGCCTACAAAACGCTAAAGCGTACGGTGGTTTGCATACGTTAGAGGTTCGCAACATGTCTTTAATCAATTTTAATAAAAAAATAATACACTCGCTGCTCGAAGGTTTGATAACTTTTTTGTAACTCTACAATATCATGTACGGTTTCGATTTATTGCGATTTTAGATTCATAATCTTTTTTATCTGTAAATATATGTTTTGTAAGTATTAAATAGCGTTATTTTTTGTGTATCAGTACAAGATGGTGAACTCTTTGTGATAGCTTACAATGTTTTTATTATTCATTTTGTATTCTTTGTTTGCTAATTTTGTATCTTCAGGGTTGAGTGGAAGGATGGAACTTAGTTCCAAACTCTGCCTTTTGGTTTTTTTATTTTTTGTATAGTACTCTCTTGATACCAATAAAAACCTATTATTATTATTTAACGGCTTTCTACAAACTTATTGAGAACATATAAAATAATTTCAGTAACCTGACATGATGTTTCCTAGCATTGGGTCTTCTCCGTTGACTGTAAAACATTTCTCTTTTACTACAGACAACAGTAAACTGAAATTTCATTGGAATAGTAAATACTAAAATAAAACAGTTTGAACGATCAGTATTCAAGGCAAATTTAGCTGTTCGTGGCACTATGAAAGTCGCAATAAACCCTTTCGTCTAAGACCAAATGCTCTTATTATAGGTTTTATCAAGCTCTCTACGACTTCACAGGGATATATTTCTTAGTATCATGGGGATAACTTGGTAAGTTCTTCATGAGTGGGATAAGTTTTATAATAGCTTTAAGCATTTAGCTTTGACAACCTCCTAAATATCGTTATTCTTTGGTCTCTTTTGAGTTTGTTAAATTTCTACGACTACTGCCACAGAAATATTGAATTATCAGTATAGTTATATAAACAGTTCTTATGAAAGTCCCGTAGGTTATTAAAAACTTAAATTGGTACTTGGGTAGCATAATCAGAGGATGATTAAAATTACAAAATAGTAATTCAATTATACCAAATAAATTAACTTGCTTTGAAAGTCTACGAAAATCATCATGCAGAATGTTTAACAATTAATTATATTAAAAGCACAATAATCCGACGAAGAGCATAATGGCTGTAATTAGGTCATGTTTCGAAAAAATCTAGCTACAACTAGCAATATACGTATCTGCGAATATGGAATAATAAGTTAAATATTTCAGAAAATTAATATTACTAATTAATCGCCCTCCATTAAAATGTCTGTGGAGATTTCAAATTAATTACAACAGCAAGAAACAATATTTATTATTATTTTTTTTGTTAAAAAATTTTTCCGTGGATATTAACATGAATTAGCATTTACTTTAGAATCTGCGTATTTAAAAAAACACTAGCAACCAAATGTACACATATATCTCTACAGAACAACTAGAGAGTTATTCAAGACAACACCTTGCCCGAGTTTAGGTGCAGCCCAAACCTGAATAACAAATAAGACTATTCTAATATTCTTATTGCCTAATCGACTTACTAAAAATAGACAGTCAATGACCCTTGCTTACTTGGAGCCAAACACCTTTCTTTATGTTAGTTTGCTGGTATCTAAATAGTTTAGCATGTGATAAAAAAATTTAGGTCAGTAATCGCTTTGATGCTAAAGGTTATACTTCTACAAATAATGAGGGAATTTTTTATAATTCGTAACTGGAACTCGTTTTTATGCAGCTAATGACTCCAGTGCACTTAAGGGCAAATATGTAATTATTGGTATAAGTATTATCGTGTAACAGCCAAATGGAATAAATTCAGTATTTCAATTATTGTGAATATTTATAAAACTCTCGAGACACGTCGATTTTGGATTCAGAAATGACATCAGGTATAGTATATACGATTGGAATTGAAACTGGTCAGTTTTAAAGTACAGGACCGTGCGTACTGAACTTGATATTTTGTCCTATATATTTGGCAATGGTATTGAGATTCGAACGGTAGTTGAAACTGTGCAGGCGAATCCGAGACTGGCAATGTAATCAGCCTGAATGAACCATCTACGACTGCACTGGTTTAAAGGTAATAAAACAGACAGGCCTACTAGCACAAAAAAACACGTAAATCGTTTCTTTATCTTGGAACGTGGAAGTCTAATATCGTGCTGTCTATGTGCCAGTGCAGCGCATAAATACCTATTATAATATCAAGCGTAGGAGTTTAGTTAGTTACTGTTCATATTTATAAATATTTACTACTGTATATAAGGTAAAATATTTTAATTATTTACTAATTTACCATGGCTTTCTGGAGACCATTTGAAACAGAGGATAATATAATAACGTCCGAAAATCCCGAAATAGTTGAACCGGTTATTGTCGAAAAAGCCGAAATAAATTTAGACTTTAAAAACCAAGATTTACACGTACAAAGTCAACGTATTATTTTAAATATACATGAATGTTTGAAAAGCGAAAATCCTGAACAATGTGAGAAAGAAATAATACGACGTATTAACGAATTAACTAAAATATCAAAATCAACAATTTATCGCGTAATTCAAGAAGGCGATGTTATAGATCACAGCGCAAAGAGGAAACGGAAAAATACGAAATTAAAAAATATTGATGATGCCACTAGAGATGTAATACGACGTATAATTTATAACATGTATGAAGAAAATATAGTTCCTACGTTAAAAATGATTCAAGAAAAATTGAGCGATTATCCTGATTATAATTATGGGTCTTTAGATACACTACGAAATGTCTTATTAGAATGCGGTTTTAAACATAAAAAACTTGACAGTCGTATGGTAATTATGGAATCGCGACGTATAATTTCACTTCGAGTAGATTATTTGGAAAAAATTAGAGAATATCGTAAACTAAACAGGCATATAGTGTATCTAGACGAGACGTGGTTTGACACGCATGATGTTGTTCAGTATGGTTGGGTAGATAGTTCGCACAATTGTGTTTTAAATACTCCGTGTTCTAGAGGAAAACGCGTTATCATACTTCATGCGGGAAGTGAAAATGGGTTTGTACCCAATGCGTTGCTCTTGTCCGCCAAAAAAATATCGCAGTCTTCTGCAGACTATCACGAAGACATCGAAAAATGGTTTTCTCAACAGCTTCTACCAAATATTCCGCCAAATTCGGTAATTGTATTAGATAATGCTTCTTATCACTCGCGTATATTAAATAAAATACCAAATAACAGCACAAAAAAGGAAGACATTTTAAAATTCATGAGAAAAAAAAAATGGAAATTCCTGTAAAAGTTCCAATAAAACGCGAATTACTGAAAAGAATAAAAGAACAGAATCTCAAAAAAGAATATGTTATTGATAACTTATCCAATATACACGGTCATACACTTTTGCGGTTACCTCCATACTATTGCATATTTAATCCTATCGAGATGGTTTGGGGAACACTAAAAGCACGTTTACGAAAATGTAATAACTCTCCAACGTTAAGCGCGATAGTAGTTGATCATATAAGAGAAGTAATAAATGACATTGACAATAATACTGATTCATGAAAAAATTGCGCTAGGCACGTAATTGGAGAAGAAAATCGATATCCAACGCTACCCCCTAGTGCGCCGATTTTAATTCAACTGGATAATGATTCCTCCTCAGAAAGTCAAGATTCGGACGCGTCAATTAACATTTAACTTTTCTTCATTTTTTCATTCACTTTTTTATTGTTACATTTCGTGGAATATATTTTGTTTAGTTGTCAAGAAATTTTAATTTAAGTTACTTCATTCTAGAGAAATATTTTAATTCTGTTTTTATTTATGTTTTATATAAGTATACAAATATTTATTTTTGTTTTCATATAATAATTCTTTGCTTTGTTCAAGAAACTTACGTTTTTATTTTAGAAGAAACTTAAATTTTTATTTTATTTTTGACTAAAATCATTGCCCCTCGTTAATCTAACCTGTGCCATCCCCTCCTGGCAAGATATGTTCATACCTTCTCGTTAGTCCTTGCTGAGCAATAACATATTTCAATATAATATGGGTTAACTTTAAAACTAAAACCAATAAATTTAAATATTTAGACTTTTTATCTAAAACTGATATAATACCTCAAAAATATGTTATTGGCGAAATGAACCTAATAAACAAAAAGTAATAAAAATGAATACAATTTTAACATTTTATTGTGACAATCATTTCCATTTACCTCCGCCCATGTACAATAATGAGATACCGACTGTTTTTGCCGGCTTTTAGTTTTTATACGGTTTCAATTCCAATCGTATATACTTTAAAGTACAAATTTCATGCTTAAATTCAACCCCCTTCGAGTGGGAGTTTCAACCCCTATATTTTGAAATGGGAAGTAGGGGCTTGGAATACCTCATTTGAAAGGTATTTTCATTCTCTATTCAAATATGCTATAGTTTTAATATTTGTTGCAAAAAATTAACGGTCTGCTTGACGAAATTTGCCACAGCAAACGAAAAACATAAAAACTTACAGCGTTTTATTTTTGCAAGCCAGCATTTCAGTATTCTTTTTCGACATTATCAAATAAAAAGAAGACATAAAGACATTAAAATCCTTCATAGCTGGCATTTCCGGTTTTATTGAAAACGCCGTAGCGAGTGACAGCAATAAATAGTTGTTATAGTAGTCAATAAGTAGTTGTCAGTGTTTTGCGCATTGTTTGAGTTTTGTTAACTGCAATTTCTAAACATGGTTTATTTAAACCAAATGCATAAAATAATAATTCTACAGATGGTTCGTTATGAAAATAGAATGCGATCACAGAAGATAGTGGGTCGGCTATTTCAAGAAAAATTTTCCTGATTTGCCGCCTATATCCCAAGGTACAATTAGCAAAATTGAACAGCAGTTTCGGACAAATGGACGTGCATGGCAGATAAAAAAGAAGCTTCCAATACTATGAGTAACGATGCTAAATTAGATATACGGCTTGAGTTTGAAGAAAACCCGCATAATTCGACTAGCACTGAATGAAAACAATTAAAAGTAAATAAGCTGAATCGTTATAAACTGACCCCTACTCAGGAGCTGAGTGAAGACGATTTTGATAGAACACATTTTTGTGAACAAATGATGCAAAGGTTATAACAATGTTATCTAACTGGAGAATGTTTTGTTTTCGGATGAGTCCAATTTTACTCTTCATGGCAATATTAATCGTCAAAACTGTAGCTACTAGGCTAATGAAAATCCTCACTGGATGAGAGAATTATACAGGTTGGACCATTAATAATAGGCCATAGTTCAGGAGTAGATTCTTTGGGCCAAAATAATATGAGGATATAACCAAATATGCTTCAGTAAAATGTTGCTGTGGAAAAAGATACAGGGTGTCAAAGTTCAAATTATTTTTTCGTTTTTTTTTTGCAATAACTCAACAGCCTCTTGATTGATCTTCGCCAAATTTGCTAGAGGAACTTTTTTTTATTCTAAGAAACAATAACTTATATATTACATCACATTAGATCCTAAAGGGTGCGGCAGGACCTGTACCTGATGATTAATTTTTTTCACATTTTTTTTTTTTTTGACAAAACGTAAGGGAAACAAAATCGTAATAACAGCGTAAACTCTTTCTCACTTTCTTGTGAACTAATGGATTATTTTCATGTTATTGACATAAATACATAAATCAAAAGATTGTCTAAAATAAGGATCTAATCTTATTTGAAAACCAAAAAAATAACGTAAAAGTTGACTTAATGACATTATAAACTTTTCCCCCATGCAAAAACCCCATTGCTGCAACTTTGAGTAAATGTTCGATATGGTCTCCACATATTTTTATGCCTTTTCTAATTCTAATCATAAAAGATTTTTATACACTGAAAAATACATTTTCCTGTCCATTCGCTGCGTTTTGAATTTTGTCCCACAGTTCTTCTCTTGAGTTGATAGTATTTGCATAGACTAAAGACTTCATATGTCCCCACACATAATAATCCAAAGGACTATAATCAGGACTCCTCGGTGGTCAAGCAAACTCACTTCCTTGACCGATCCATCTGCGTCAGAAAGTCTCAAGATAATTCCTGACTTCAACGGAGAAATGAGGGGGAGCTCCATCTTGCATGAACCACATTCTGCTCCGTATGTCTAGCATGAAAGCATGTAATATACCAGCAAGAGCATTTTGATCAAAAAACAGATAAGATTGTCCATTTAAATTTGGAGGAAGAACAAATGGTCCCAATAATTGATCGCCGACGATACCACACCAAACGTTAAATCTGAAATTCTTGCTGAAAATGCCTTTCTTTAACGGCATGAGGATTTGCTACTTCCCAGTAATGGGT
The DNA here is from genome assembly GCA_963675555.1 of Leptura quadrifasciata. NCBI lineage: Eukaryota > Metazoa > Arthropoda > Insecta > Coleoptera > Cerambycidae > Leptura > Leptura quadrifasciata. The sequence goes on from OY776675.1 coordinate 148,381,438, forward strand.
ATTTCTCCAGTTAAAAACGCCTCGGAGAGTAAAAGTTGCTTCGTCGGCAAATAAAATGTTCTTAACAAAATTTCGATCCCTGTTGTGTTTATTTAGAACAAATTGACAAAATTGTAGCTTTTGTGGAAGATCCCTTCGAAGTAAGTTTTGTACTGGAGTGAGATAATATGGGTAGAAGCATTCTTATCAGAAGACTCTTGGCCAGCTCACCCCTGTTGCCGCTGCTAAATGATTTGAGCTGACTTGAGGATGATCCACACGAACTAAAATTTCTAGTTCTTGATCTGGAGTAATTCGTTTCGATCGTCCTACATTGTTTTTATGGCGAAATGAACCCGTTTCTCCCAAACGACGAAATAGATCTTTGAAAATCTTATGGTCTGGCTATTCTATATGGATATTGCAATGAGTATCTCCTCGCTACAGCACGTCTACTAAAATTATTTTGTGCTTAAACACATATCATATCCCTCATTTCCCTATTTGAAAAATTATTATGTCTAGGCATTTTAAATAAGGAAGTTAAAGAAATTAGCTCGAGAAACACAAGAACAAAATAAAACGATTAAAGGACGTAAATGACAAAACTAAAACGTCACCAAAGCACACTTTTCAATAAATACACTTTGTTTTATTAAATTTGAATTTATCTTTCAAAAAATTATTGAAATGCTTAAGGGCACTTTACTCGACAACGTATATTATAAAAAAAATTTGGTTATATCCTATTTTGGCCAAAACATTCTTCCTCTGAAATATGGTCCACCCTGTGTTTATACATCAGATCAGCACCAGATGCTACCACAGGCATAAAATTCATTTAGCAATACGTATTGTTTATTAAATTACGCGCCCCATGCTAATTTAATTTAAACAATCAATGCAAATAGTGTAATTTTTTGCGAATTTGGAGGACCGATGACTTTTAGCAACAACGTAAGGGTTCGACTAATTACCCTGTAGATAAAACAAACAGCCACAATTCCAGAAATATAGAGGTATAAATACTTCAATACATGACAATACCCTACTTCAACTATGCAGCAGTTTAGTTGAGAGTAAAGTTTTTTAAAGCATTTTTCACTGTTATAAGGACCAGCAACGTACCAACTTCCTGAATATATCAACATGTAAGTAGTCAATTACAAAAATGACCAGAAAAAAGTAAGACAAGACCACCATGTCAAAAATAGTATATTGTTCTATTAGGACTAAAAGTGATACTTTTGTGACTAGTCTGTAGGTTACAGACGAGTCACAACAAGTGGTGTTTACTCGGAATAAAACATGCTATTTTTTTCTTCAAATTCAAATTAGCTATAAAAAAAAATCTCGAATTTCACCACTAAAAACCATGATCCTGGCTAGGGTATGGATGTTTAGTGGTGTTTCTCATGTGTTACCGGATTGGTAGCAATGGACTAGACGAGTTTGTGTGAAAGACAACACAGCTAGTTGCTGTACCCTCCTGAGTTCAAGCCTTAGCTGTGGCAGATGGCAATGCCGTAGGGAATGGTTGTTGTATAATTGTCTATGTGCATACGTCCCAGTTGAGTGGTAGAATTCCGCCAGGACGTTAACCTACATAAGGCGTTAAAATAAAAAAATAAAATATAAATATCGCTATTTATAAGTAACCAGTCGTACTTTTTCTGCCCTTTGCGGGCTCCCTCTCCCTTCTTCATGACCTGATCGCAATCTGGTCGGGCTCAAATCAAAGACAAAAAAAATCTCCCCACCCGTTTCCTTCCTGGTGAAATATGACTTTTTCTAAAAACAATAACAAGAAATTGGTTATTTCGCAACCATTTGTTTATTTATGGCGATAATAGAAAATACATGAGCTGAACTCAAAGTAGGCACATTAGTACACAATCTTACGTTTGCTGGGTGATTTGCGGAAAAAATTGCGGAAGTTACAGCGGTTTTAATTTTATTTACGTTTACCCTTCCCCTCCCTCCCTAATCAACCTAGCGACTTGAAATTTGGAAACAATACTTAGGTCCTGAGTGTCTATCGGGGAAACAAAAAGAAAGTCGAAAAAAACGCGAATACGGCTCTAGGTACATTCCCGCTGGCGGCGCCGCAGCGAAAAATCCGTATACAAATCCGTACTTTCAAATCACAATATCTCGAGAGCCCCTAGACCGACTTCGACGAGTCAAAATTCAGTTTACGCGCTTTCGCGAGCCCTTCATTTTATCCATCTGACCTTTTTTCGATCCGAATCAAGCTAAGCGAGTTGTGTCCGAAAAACAGATTTTCCCTATCTTTACATGTAAATTTCCCCCTCCACAACCCCCCTCACGCCCACAAACATGGCCAGATGATAGAGGGGTCCGACTACACAATATACACAAAAAAGAAATCGAAAAAAACACAGTCGTTTCGATCCCACTAATCGTTTATTGCCTTGCTCTTTGACCTTTTTGACAAAACGATTTGAAAAGAGGGGGCGCCAGAATTGAATTTTCCCTAGGCTGAAAATAATTATTGGACCGGCACTGCTCACAGAGTCAGAAAAAGTGCTTTTACCTCCGTTGCTAATGGCAACGCACAGCCGTCAGAAATGCTAAGCTTTCATGTCATGAAATGAGTCAAATATCATGTTTTTCTGACGTTTGAAGAAAAAAACTGTTTATTGAGGTTCTAAGGCGACAAAATCAATATCTGCACAAATTTGCACGGACATAATTCTGGATCTCTAATTGAACAAAACATGGCGAGTGTAAAGGCAATAACCAATACAGTCTGTCTCCATTTTTAATGCGTTCCCAGGTAAGTAATAAATAAATACAGGTAATTGAGCGTGTTGGTTCATATCTGATGACATAAAACTCATACTGAAGTCGCACAGACGTGTTCACCGGTGGAATGGATGTCGCAATGTGGCAAGCAAAAGGCTATTGACCGAACGGATCTTGTCCATTCATAATCAACTAAACATTTACAAATAACAATAAACAGTAACATGCTGTTAATCAACATACTTTTTATGGGTTCCGTAATATCCATAATACTTGTATCCGTTACACAATCATAGACAAGTTTCCGACTAGAGTTGGATACGATTTTATTTGGTATAAAACTACATGTTTAAATTTATGTCCAATAAAGGTCAAAATTATTATCCTACCGAGCATCGTATTTTACGAAACTATTACGAATTGCGAAAATACATTTAATGTGGAAGGTGTGTTTTGTTGCGTTAAATTATGGCTTCCTATGTCAAATTATTATGCCCGTAGTATGTGCATATTTGCTTGCGTTGGTAATCAACAGTAACTGAGAAATATTTATACGTCAAAATACCAAGCCTTGACAGATATCATTAGAAATGATTATGGAGAAATTCCTATTAACTATTTTTGAACAGTTGCACACATGTTTGAATTAGTTCGCCTATCAATATAAACTTCAGAATTGGGGAAGAATTATTGATTTATATTTATTTATCTATAATACGCTGTTCAACAGGTAAACACCAAATTACAGAACAGGAAAGTACGGAAAAATAATGCATATAACCAAAATACATACAAAATGTATAACATATATAAAATATAATACGTAATAAACATACCTAAACCATAAAAAACCATACGAGAAGCTTCCGCGGTTCTTGCTATGAAAAATACTAGGTTCTCAAGTTGAACCGCGTCTGAGATTGTTAGTGTCTCGACGTTTCGGCTCCCGTTTTGGAACCATTTTCAATAGAAAAAGTGGGTCAAGAAAAAATTGTCAAAGAAAATAATGCTAGGAGTTCGTGGAACTGGTTCGATTCCGGGGCTCAATCTGCCTACTTCCCAGATCTCACCACGATCCGTCTCTAAGGCCTCAATCTGCCTACTCCTTAGAGCGAAAACGCTGGCAGTATCGGACGAAGTGTTATGTATACGAAAGCTGTCTGTGGGTGGGAGAGTGGTGGGGGGTTGAGGGTCTGTTGGTGGAGGCATCAGAGCAGAACGGCTGCTATCAGGATTATGAGGTGTGGATGAAGATTGTAGGGCTAGCCTGGAGATCAATGATTTCCAAGCGACTGGAAGACGATGACCGTCATCCCTTTTTGTTTAGACAATTGGGACGTTTTTCAATCTCAATTGCTTCGCGGATGATTCGCGGTTTCTGGAAAAATTATGGTGCTATGGTTTTGGTGTTATCGAAGTCTATATTATGGCCTGTTAGGAGGCGGTGTTGGGTAAGTGATGATGTGGGATCGAATTTTCTAACTGCAAGACGATGTTCATATATTCTATTGCTAATCCGTCTATAGGTTTGTCCAATGTTTGGGGACAGTTTGAGTAAGGTATTTCGTATACACCGTGGGAATCATTAGGTATTTGGTCTTTTGAGGTTCTGATTAAATTGGAAATTGTTTGGTGTGTTGTGAATATGGTTTTTATGTTATTGGATTTCAGGACTTTTGAAATTTTGTCTGTGACACCTTTGATGTAGGGTAGGAAAGCTTTCTGTCTGTTGAATTTGGGAAGGAGTTTGTGCTTTGTGTATGGATCGCGTTATATGTCCTTTGTCGTAACCGTTTTGTAGAAGTGCTTCTTCTAATGTTTGTAGTTCTGATTGTCTGTTCTGATTGTCTGTTAGTCTGAGGGATCTGGTTACAAGAGTGTTGACAACGGAATTTATTTGATGGATGGTGGTGTGATTTTGAGTTAAGGTAACGGCTGGTGTGGATTGGTTTTCTATACACAGAGTAGGAGAATTGATTGTTGTTTTGTTTTGTAATGAGGACGTCTAGGAAAGGGAGGGAACAATTGTTTTCGATTTCAATAGTGAACTGGATCTGTGGGTATATATGATTAATGTGAGACAGGAAGTTGTTTAGAGAATCTCTACCCTGTGGCCAGATAACGAAAATGTCATCTACGCATCTTAGCCAGCAGGTAGGCTTCAGTTCGGCTGAATTCAGGGCTTGGGTTTCGAAGTTGTCCATGTAGATGTTGGCTATGACGGGGGACAGTGGTAATCCCTTTGGAGCTCCTCTCACTCCTCTTTGTAGTAGTTGTCTTGAGAGAGAAAATAGGTGTTGGACAGACAATGTTCTAGAAGGGTCAGAGTGCTGGGAGAAATATTGTGTTTAGTTTTGAGAACGTTTAGGGCTTCAGTGAGTGGGATATTGGTGAATAATGACACAATATCGAAACTGACTAGAATGCCGTTCTGGGAAATAGAGTAATTTCGAAGAAGACCAATGAAATGGGTGGAATTTTTGACATAAGAAGGGGCTTGCTCAGCAATCGGTTGTAGAGTATGGGCTAGATGTCTCGCTAATTTGTGAGTTGGGGAACGGAAAGCACTAACTATTGGTCGTAAAGGAATGTTGGTTTTGTGAATTTTAGGAAGACCGTATATTCTAGGAGTTCTAGACGATTTCTCTCAAGGAATGAGGGATTTTCGAATATCTGAATGGAGGTCATAATTGTTGATGATGATTTTTGTTCTATTTTCTAAGTGGTGGGATCGCGCTGGATGCGCTTGTAGTCCGGGGTATTGAGTAAATCGTTCATTTTTGTTAAGTAATCGGAGGTGTTTAGTATGACAGTGGAGTTGCCTTTGTTGCTGGGAGAATGGTAAGATCGTCACTGTTATATAAGTCTTTTAGGGCTTGTCTTTCTAGAAGGTAGGTTAGAAGTGGGAGGTTTGGTAGTTCGAAGTATTCTGGCGATATCTTGTCTGGTGTCCTCAGCTTGATTATTTGGAAGGTGGGATATAGAATCTTCGACTTGGGAAATAATGGTTTCAACTGGGATAGTTTTGGGAGAAACTGCAAAATTGAAACCTTTAGCTAAGCCTTGAAGGGCGGCATGGCTGATGGAGAAGTCAGAAAAGTTGTGAACTACCTTGTTAGGATCTAATGTGGATGAGGGGTTAGGTTTCTGTTGGGTAATGAGTTGTAAGAGTTTGTTTTTCTGTGTGTTGGTCTTTTGTTCTGAGATATGTAGGGCTTTGTCGTTGGATAATCGGTCAAAGTTGTCCCAGAGAATTGGGTGAATACAGGAAGCGTGAATCTGTAGATAGGTTTTGTATAGACGTGTGCTGGTAGTGTTGAGGTTCATTCTGGTATTATGTATGGAATTTCGAAATAGGGCAAAACTTGCTTTGTTTAGAATTTTTGAAATAGAGGGGGACTTGGAGTGATATTTAAGTTGGAGAGATTTTGGGACGACTTGGTGATCTCGACACGCTTTCAGGAAAGTAAGGTTACAAACTGAGTTTTCAGTATGGGCATAGAATATTAACTTCGGATCAAAAATTACACTTCCCAAGTAGCACAAATTACTTTTTAAAAACACTATGAATATTTACTCCACCTTTTTATAAAGCTTAATACTTTATAATTAAGAGCAATAGTCCATTATTAAAGAATCTATATACCCAAAATAGGCACAGTTTATACAGTCTTGGTAAACTCTGTAAAAGGTACATAAATGCTTAAAGTAACATTATGGAAACCTCTTTGTTTCGTCTTACCAGCTGTTAAAAATCATGTTATATGGCTGCTAAAAAGCTGTTATATAATTGCTGCAAGCAAGTTTTTATACTGTAAAATTCCTCTAAATGTGAGTTACTGTATGCAGTTATAGAGCATCGGCATCACAGTGTCTCTAGCAGCTTCAACGTAATAACTTCCTTATGGCAAATTAATAGGAAGCTGAATGAATATTGCCTGCGAATTAGCTGATCCAAATAAAATTGTATAGTCCGCTGCAATTTTACTCTGTAGATAAAAAAAGGCAACAACGAGCTCATTATTAATGCCGTTGAACCATTCAGTGTGGTGTCATCAAACAAGCCGACGTATTAAAAATTTATAAAGATAAGTACTCCAATTTGCGGATGAAATTGTACAAAGAGTAACGGTATTTTAATGAGTTCGATCTTTTGCCGTAAAAATGCCACCTTATCGTCTAATTTCAACCGAATAAAGACTAAAATTAACCGAATAAAATCACGAGAGAAAATATAAAAAAATCGATAAATAAAAATATTTATCCACCTGATGATGCCTAAGTAGCATATTACTTGCTTCGAGTTCATGGCATTGTATTTGAATTTATATTAGGTTTCAAATTAGAAAATTAGCAGCCGTGTCAGGTACTTTTAATATGCCTACGATACTTGAATAAGATGCAAAGTCTGAATTTTTAATTTAAATAAACCATTATTTCCTCTTTAGGGGATGGTTATGGGAAGTTAAGTGAAATTTGAACTATATTCTCCACGGTCTTTCCATAGACACCCCTAGTTTTAAGATAAAGAAAATTCGAAGGGGGGATATATAGTAACCTGCAGATTTACGGTGCAGATAGAAAAGACAATAAAAACTTTACGAGCTCATTATTAACGCCGGGAAACCATGTGGTATAATGTCACCAAATAAGTCGACCTATAAAGGTAAGTGATTCAATTCACGGGCGAAATATGCAGAGATAACGGTATTTTAATGAGGTCGTAAAGATTTTGTTGTCTCTTATCTGCACAGTAAAAATGCAAACAACTATACCCACGATAACTTCTGCTTAAAATTTATTTTAAATTTGGTACATCTGTAAACAATAGCCTACTGAAATCGGGCTATATCTGTAACGTCAGAGGCTTTTGTATAAAATATGTTTTATTATAACTTAATACGATCACTCCCGACTATTAGTCATGTTCATACACGCCATATATATTACAATTAAAAAAAAAAGATTAGTACTTCCGCTATGACAGTTATTTCCACCGCATCTAAAATATTTCAGTCATTCCTCAACCCATAATTTAAATTACGTACTAATTACATAAAATGCCGTTTGTAACACATTGCAAAGCTTCGCATAGATAAACTACATAATTATGTAGCAAGGCATATTTTTTAATATCAGCGTAAAATTACTATAAAAGCGTTCGTTTGTTTATTTAGACTCGAAATAGATTTGTTATCGTTATCAACAGTGACGGATAAAATACCTGAAGCGAATTTATGAAAAATTTCAGGTCGTTGACTTTCTATAACGAGGTTATGTTTACAAAATTTGTATATATATGATTTACACACGTGATATAATTAGAAGCACAGTATGGTATTGAAGCATTTTGGTATATGCACGTCTTCCTTACGATACAGACTCAAATAATTTGTTCCTAACTCCTGGGGATAAATTTTATGACGATAGAAATCATTCTCATTTACTAACCTACAGTTACTTATGACTTATGATTTATTCCTGTTTATTATAATTAATAATATCGTTTGAATAATATTGAAATAATCACTTAGAACAATACAAGTACGACTAAGTTTATAATTTACGCATGTTTAATACCTTTAATGTGGTGCCTAGTATGGTGCCCAAATTATGACATAATATTCTAATGTTAATCTAATTAGTGACATAAAAATCTAGATCTAGCAAGAGGTCCAAGCTGCTGTTGATACCATATTATCAATCTTAGTGTCAAATTTAATAGTTTCTCGTTTTGATTCATTTAGGACTTGATCATTTAACCTATAGGGGACATTTTCTAAGTTTCACATTTTGTTGAAAATCCAATGAACCCACATTTGTTAATATTTAATAAAATATTATTGTCTTCGATCCAATGAACGATTACATAAATTCAATTATCCAAATTAAGACGTCACGTCATCAATATATTTGTCACTGTCAAACTTATAATATCTGTGTTATAATATAAATATTTACAAACACAAATCAGATAATACTAATTAATGAATAATTGAATTATATTTGGTTTAACCAAATAAAATTAAAATTAATAAATGATTTTACTATTGATAACGATTTTAGAATAAACACCCAAAAATACGTAAAATGAAATATCCAAATCAAGACGCCATGTCATCAATATTTGTCACTGTCAATCTAATGAATAATTGAATTTGTGTATGAACAAAAATTTAAAACCGATTTTTTTCACTTTTTTCAAAATTAAAAGTTTTTTCTTGTTCACCATCATAAAGGGCATAAAAAACCTACATTAAAAAAAAATCTCATACGATGTGATGCACAAAAGTTATTGGCTAAACAATTTTAAAATCTGAAGTCAATTTTTTAGACTTGTATTAGATATTTTGACTTGAAATTTTAATCAGTTATTGTTCACATTATGAAGTATAATTCCTGAAAATTGTATCAAATTTCACTTAAAACATCCAAGGTTATAACCAAAAAATCAAAATATAAATTTAAATTTTCTTATTTAAATTGAGGTAATATAACATAACTATTTCCGTTTTGTTTGAGGCACGGCATGTTTTATTTCATTTTTATCATTTTTAACAAGACTTAAGGGGGCGAGCGTAGGTGCGTCTTTACTATGTACATACAGTTAGTACTTGGATGGGTGACCATTCCAACGGAAACCGCGTTCTCGCCTCACACATCTTCCAGCGGCTTGTATATCAGTATATGCGCGGAAGCTATACAACCTTAGGCGAGGGTTGTATAGGAGATATACCATCCTTCGGTGGGGATGTAAAGCCGTCGGTCCCTTGTCTATTAAATGTTAGGCAAGTAAAAGATCCCTACTCTTCTTAAGGGAAGAGGTTCGGCAAAATTCCTGGTTGGGGGTAGCTCGTCTACAGGCGTCGGTGTTAGGCCTCAGTAGCGGAAATAGGCCGACGTTAAATAAGTGTATAAAAAAAAAGACAGCCAGAAGTTGCTGTAGGAGTTATAATTGACAAATTTTTACGTCATATTTAATCGTTTTTGATGATCTTGTAAGCAGTTACGGCCCTGGCGACGCATGCAAAGTATTTATGCGTCGCCACTAAAATAAATTATTTCGAAACGTTCCTGCATTTTTCATTTCCGTCCGCGTTAATTTACATAATTGCCTTATCAATTACAGCTCCTTTTGTTTTGGCTACACCTACATCACAAAACAAAAATGGTTTTGGATGTTGTGCAAGTCATTGTATCAGACATGAAATAAACTTCATGTCCAGGAAAGTGGAGATGAAACTGTTTTACGTCTAATTCGGGTTTGAATAAAATTAACTTAATGGAGCTTGTTGTGGCTGTTATTCATAATGTAGCGTTGGGTAATTATTTATTAAGAACTAAACGAATCCCTCAGGGTATATATTAATTAATATAATTTAATATGTGTACTAACAAGAGAAAGTTATTTCAAAATAGTGAATGAGAGAAATATTGCAACAAGTCGATGAGAATCTAACCGATTTTTTGAGTAAACCGTAATTTATAAAATAATGTTTTTATTTAATGACATAAAAGCATATACAACCTTTCTATTTAGGCTATCAAAGGTAATATAATGATTACATTACATTAATAACAATAATATGCATTTAGATAACAAGATTTATTTTCCAAAGAGATTTGAAGAAAGGGTCAATATGCTTGAGATAACGGTATTAAAGCCGTTTATAATTTAAAAAATAAAAAAAATCATAGAAGCCTAGATTATTGGTATACATTAAATATACCACAAGTTTAACTACTTCATTGATAAGTATTTTGGGAAAAGCATGTAATAGTTACATTAAACAAATGTTCAAAATTTGGTGCGTAATATTTCTGATATTAGTTTTGTTGATATATTATTTTTTTAGTAACGTTATATCCTTTTAAAAGCTGGTTTTCGGGGCCGAGGTATCTAAGTTGCATCAATATTCGTGTTTTCTGTGGAGATTATATCTACTAATATCTCATCTAGCCTTTTGCAATTTTGTTGTTTACTTTAACAACATAAAACTTAATTTTTAGCACGGCGGTTTGCCATACTGTACTGTATCCTGGGCTCGATCCCCGGCATCGACATTGACAATATCGGTGTGTAATTGATATAGTCTGCGTCTTTTCAAACGTGGTATGTTTATGTTTACGTAGATGCGTTAAAAGCATATTTACAATATTGTGATCATAACAAAAATATTTCTTTCACATTATTTCAGACATAATTTTTTGCCTGGGTCAACAGTAACTAGAGTGTTAAAAAATATTCAAATTTTGATAATAATCATCTCATCATTGTATGGCAAGTGCACAAAATCTCAGAGGTAAAATGTTGCAACTACTTATTAAACCAGAGTGACCGTAATGCATAAAAAGTGATAGCCTCCTGTGGCTGTGATACATCCGCCGATAAAAAATGCAAATTACCACTTCATATTATGTTCAATGGGCGTTAGGCTTCTGTTCCACGTAACAACTAAGAATTGTAATAAAACTATAATGATAATGATTTTGATCGCCCTAATCCGCCTTTGTTGTTTCCAGAAAACTGCATTTCCGGCCCTTCCAGCACTTTTAACTAACTTAACATGCACTTACTTATTATTCTGAAGTTACTAATTACTGGTTGCCAAAAAAACTGCACTCACCTGTAACAAAAGACAAATGATTATTAGTTTTATAAATGCAACGGTCATAAATTCTCAAAAACACAACAACGGGCATTTCAATACCACAAACATTTATTCTCTTTCTCACATTAACTTCTTTTTTGACGGCAGTCATTAAAATAATTACCATACGCTTCGTAAAAATGCACGTAAATAAATTTGGCTGGTAATTTATGAAATGCGTTACGCAGTGGCGTCGACATTGACAATACGAGACGTAATTTAAATGGTGAATAATGAATTTTACACCAGATGAATGGAGTATTCGATTTCTGGACACGTTCGCAAAACGGAATTTTCTATCAAAATTCTGCTTGAAAATAAAAATAAATATGATTCAAAATTATTTAAAAAAAATTTGTCTGTTAGTCCACCGAAAAGTACGTGAAGAAACAAACCTACATTATAAATGAAAATAAGTTGTTCTACGACTTGTACAAAAATAACGATTCAATTTTCGACTTTGTTATTTTTTCTAAGCATTCCCAAATAATACGTCCGGTCCTCTTATTGTACTTAAGGCTTTATAACTAATATAGTATGGCAACTTATAGAGCTAACTGGTTATACTGAAGCTTTATTCAACACTAAATTACTTATAAAAAGCAAATTTATTATAGCATATTGTACAGCTTTTTCTTACTTCATAAGAAGCTTATTAATAAGATGTTTTATACAGACACAAACCACATGGATTATAACTAGTATATAAACATTTGTATAACATATATACAACTCTTTTGTCGTTATTTATGTCGAATGCCATCGATATCAGCCCTAATTTAGATACTTAACATGGCTTTCTGTCTGTAGTAAAAGGAGTATTTTATTATAAGGTATTTATACAACGGAGTATATAAAAAGCGGGTCCAGCATATCGGTTCAGTTTTAATTCAGATAGTAAATAGCTTAGATCAAGAGAAAGAACAGCGATCAGTCACCAGCTGTGAATTATAGTAGTGAGTTGATAGTAGATAAAAGTTATAATTAATGTGTGATTATAAGGACTCTAGTAAATTTGGCGAAGACTTGTGTAAGTGTAATTTCTTCTAACAAATGCTTTATTAAAAGTTACAGTGAATTGTTTAAAAATGTCAAGGTTAATTTGTTTTCATTTCTTGTAACTCAACAGATTGAAAATATATGGAGTACATCTAGTTTTCTTCACAATTTCATAAAAAATATTCTGTTTATTTTTTATTGCATGGCTATACACTATACAATCAGAGATATTTAGGAAAAACTTTGAAAAAACACATTTTTAATTTTTGCTTACCGTACAAAAATTTGCTGTCATTTAATGCGCGTGGTAGCCCGTCTTAACCTCTACACTAATTAGAAGCAAAACGAATCTGTTAGATAATTTGACAAATACATGGCTTCTTATCATAAAGAAAAATGTGTAAAAGTCTCGACTTAGAGTGCATCACGGGGATACGCCCCTGGAAACTTGTGCGTTTTTATTCATCATGATTATGGATCTACCCTTGACCATAAAAGCATTGTAATACACAGGTTAATAGCGACGAATACAATATCAGCAGGTGGATAATAATATACAAAATTAGGTGACTTCAATACCACCATCTGCCTTAGACGAATTCATAACCACATTCGTTACGCAAATTATGCAAATAATAGCAAGTGGAACTGCTATTTTATGATTTATGTAGCAGAAAATCGAGTGTGGATGTACGCCGCATATATTTTTTAGTTTCTAGAATATACAAGCATCGGTTTATGACACGTGTTTATGCTGTGATTGCTCATTGTTCTTATTTTCTTTAAAAGAACGACTATCCACACAGAAAATCATTAGATTTATTAAACCCATTCTACAGGTTTTAGAGCCTAACTTTCAGTATTTCTTGCAGTACACGTCCTGGGCCTGGACCACAAATACAGTTGGTAATTAAGCACAAGGAAGCTTAATTAAATATTTTTTACTCCCATAATGACCTTTATGCTTTCAGAATATTTACATACGCCGCAAAATATTTTAATCATCCACGGAATACTCATTCAAACTAGAAGCAACAAAACAGGAATAGTTATTTCGTATCATTGCAAATTAAATGCAAAAAATATATTCCAGGAGAAGATACAATCGCTTGACTATTTTGCTTTTGTTCCCGCGGCTAGACGTTTGTTAATTTCGCATGGAAAATTTCAATTTGTATTTAATAAGAGAACAGTTCCTTTCTTAAATGCAGCCATCAGGGGCGTCGGCGAAAGCACCAATTTCGCACTTGCATGATAGTTACTAGACAAAGTGTAAATTTTAATTAAACCCTGTTAATGACAAAGTTTCCCAAGTTAATGTGAAAATATCGTCTTATTATTCACAAAGACTTGACGAAGGCTTTGTGACATGTGCATTAGCCTGGTTGGCATCATTTTACTATGCGGCAAGTATGATAGCAGCGTGCCATCTGTCATGGTTGCCTGTTAGGTTAGCTGATGTCGTGCATCAGCTAATCGCATTGAAGGGCGTTGTCCTCTTTGCGCTTACCACCTGGTTTCCCCTGAACCATTGATGTATTTATACCGTCTTTTCTGAGGTGGATGTAACCAAAATACCATAGAATATGATGTGGAAGAATCATTTTGGAGAACGGGTTGTTGGTATGACGGGATATCCAAGAGGTTGTCTATCTACCTTCCTAACGGTCCATATACCAGAGGCATTGAGTAAATTGGAGAAAACTAAGAAGTTAGCTAACCTCATCTTTGTGGAAAAATTATGATCATTTTAATCAGGAGACCCCCTCTATTTCGTAAGTCCTTAGTACTGAACACATAATCTTAGGTTGGTAAAATAAAAATGCTTTTTGCTGAGAAGCTTCGCTTGAGACTGATGAGGCCGTAAGTGCACTTTATTTTGTGAAATTTTGAAGTTGGGGGGGGGGGGGTGCTTCGATTCTGCTGGTCAGGGTGAATGCTACACCCTGTATATGGTTTTTGATATGTTTTGTACACTGCTTGATTATATAATGATTTATTTTTTAGCACTGAATGTTTTTAATGTCTTGGACATGGTCAAATACTACACCCTGTATATGTATTCTTCGTGGAATAATAACACTTTGTTTTTAAATGAGCGAAAATAATTTATTGAAATTAAGAACACAGAAAGTAAACGTATATTTTAATAAAATATTTAAAATTAACACCGTAATGATAGGTAACTTGTCGATAATAGAAATTCCGACTAAAAACACAAAATAGTAGCGTCGCGAAGACCATACAGAAAATTGTAGAATTATTAATTTGAATAGTCACTTAGTTTAATGCGCTGGGGCAAATTTATTATTAAAATTAATACTCTTTTCTACAAGGTTTCGGCCTTGGAAGTGGCACGGGCATTGGATTTGATTATCGCGAGTTACTTAGCCCGAACTCGTCGGGCTCAGCTATTTATATGGTTCGATGGGGACGGGGCTTGCAGACATCTGGAAAGAGCTGGGAAGCTATCCCCGCAAGTCATCTGGGCTCGATTGCGCCACGTTTCATAATATTGCCCAATATTACACAACATTGCACAATATTGCATCATGCATTTTGAAAAATTAAACATTCGGGATGAAAAGTCATAAGATGATATGAGACATAAAAAGGGGAACTTTTTGAAGTCTGAATGGAGTTTGAGTTGATTTGGGTTCTGAAGTTATTCGCAACAACTGCGGAAAGAATTGAATTCGGAAGCGACCCGTAATGTATTCGAAGGTCTTCTAAGCTACATTGACCTCATATGAGTATGTTCCTATAAAGGTGTGTTGAAATGAATAGGAAGTAAGTTTTGATACAGGGTGGAACATACACAATGGAAAGTAGTTTAATGCTTAGCTGGCACATCAGGAAAGAGAACGAAGAGTGTTTTGATGTGTGATTTGAAACTTGAATGGGAATTGAAATTAAGAGAAAAATGTTTTGTAAAAACTTATAGAAGCGAGTATTATCGTTGCGACTTAGGGTGTGGAAAGTTTACGTGATATGATGCGCGTTTGTATGGGGGCTGTATTTTTTAGGACATTAGCTTGTAACTTTTGAGTTGTATTTCGGTGAATATGAATGTTGGAGTGGGGTTGTCGATGAATTTATACTATTCGTGAATTACCAGTGCTCCTTGGATTTTTTCAGATTTTGTTGACTAAAATTGTAGTTTATTACAAAATTAAAATTCGTAATGACTTTTTTTAATAGTTTGACATGGTGATAGTGAAAAATGAATTATTGAAAATCTTTCTGTCTGTGATGAGTGGCTGTGTATAGTACTGGCTCTCCAGCCAATGTTTTGTTACGGAAACAATTAGTTATCTGTTTATACTTTAGAGTACCTGTGTACAAATATTATTTCAATGGACGCCAATGAAAACTGCTCATATTGCGACAAGCTCGGTTTGCTCGCTCAATATAAACCGTCTATTTGGATATTTCCCCCCTTGTTTGCACCTGAACATAAACTACCCAAGTTTGCTTATTTGGCTTAAAGCTAACAGTCATTTCTCGATATTAACAAACTTCAGAAGTGCATAGCTGTTAAGTGAACACATCTATTTAATTCTTGCCATAAGGAGCAGAACATAATGGCCTTTTATAGTCTGTACCATACTGTTTATTACGTCATATTACAATTTTAACGATAGGGTCACTTATGGTTACATGGCTGCAATATCGATGGCATCCTTAGATTAGCCATTGTTTCAAAACGGATTCTATCACACTCCTTAAGCATAAAAGTCCATGACACTGTATTTAGTGACTTAATTTTTGAACTTTTTAACAGCAGCAGTGTACTTTTCTTTAATCTAGATTATAGTTTCATGTAGATTTAGATTTAGTGGTGGGAGGGACTTAGCGAGTAGCATTTAATCCATTTAAAATTTGTATACGTAATTTTTCTTACAGAGTACCATACAAATCATATAATAGCGACAAGAGATGTGGCGAAAAGTGCAAAGGAGTAATCAGACAAATTACATATACAATTTTTATGAATCTCGCAAACGTAGTTCATATGAAACTGTAAAATACTGTAAAAATTGATATCAGGTAATTCATGTATGTACGTTAGAAATAGTGGCCGTTGATACATTGCTTTGTGACAGTGGTGTTGCTAGAGTTTTTTTTGAGGGGGGTAAGGTTATATAACTCTCATTACAGGAATTTTCCCAACTCCTTTTATATTTATATATTATAATATTGGAATATAGAAACTTAGGAGCATTAAGAAAAATCGCAACTTTTATATTTAAGGCTACTAAATATATAAGACTTGGGAAATAATTCTATATCACTATAAATATCGTGTATTAGTGGCCTAACTAGAGTCCCGTGAGATGAAATGGAGAAGTCATAAAAATGGTCATTTTTTTTTCTAAGCACATGTTTGCTGAAAGTATCGGTGTCCTACATCTGGAATTTAAAATGTTCTTGTATGTATGAATCCATCAGACAAATACTAAACAAAAAACTCTCACTGCGCACTTATAAAGAGATAGAATTTAACGACACACTACTGTGAAGTTTATGGCATTACAGTGCACCCTGTAACTAACTATTCGCAGACTATAAACCATTTGATTCCGTAATTAGGGACAATAAATATAGGACTAATTGTAAATATTGTCTGAAAGTTATTTGTGGCATTCTACGAATATTCTTTCCTATTATTTGGGTTTTCTATCACATGTATTATTGTAATTGTAAGTTCCAACTCTTGTTGTCGGGTTTAACAAGCCATAAAGCAAGTAGTCTAAATGTTTTTTAAATGTTAGGTCCATAAGAATGACTCCAAAGCATTTGAACACGAGGCTGATGTGGTCAGGTAGCTGTCTAACATTTTAAAATTTTATCACAGCACTTTCCTTAACGCTTCCAATTACAAAATCGGATTTAAGTACTATTTTTTCTGCGGCTTTTAAGAAGGTGGAGATTCGCCTAAAATTTCCTTAAAATTTCGTATTTTTTCAAGGATATGGCCCAAACTTCAATCTCCCAACTCGACCATGATTAGGAGGGAAGGTCCCACCCCATCCCCCATAGCGATACGCTCGCTCTGTGGAACGCAGTATTGTACTGGTATCATGTCATTGATGTCAAGTTTATTATGAAAAAACATATACCGATATCTGTTCGAAGAGTAAGGTTTCAAATTAAAACCATAAAGTTTTATCTATGTGGAACTGGAATCACTTTTTACCTTTATAGAATTCCAGCTATCAATATTAATACCACCTTTGGTGTATGTTTAGCTAGCTGCAACCCAAATTACTCTTTGTGGCAATAGTAGGTATACCGACGGTTGAGCCAGACAGTGACGTCACAGCATTGGCGCCAGCCGTTAAGTAGGGAATCTGCATTACCGACCGAAGCGCGGGAAATTCAAATTGTGGGATCTGCATTACCGATCGCGAGAAATTCAAAGCGTGGAATCTGCATTACCGACCGCGGGAAATTCAAATCCAGGATATGTCGGTAAGTAGGGTATCTGCATTATCGACGGGCTGACAGGGAATTTCAAATCTTGTAGGAAATTCAAATTTAGCGGGAAATTCGAATGGTTAAGCATATTCAAATTTAGGTGGGAAATCCTACATGTACATACTCAAACTGGCGGGTATTTTAAATCCTCAGGAAATTCAAATTTAGCGGGGATATTCCTATAGTTAAGGATATTCAAGTTTAGACGGGAAATCCTACTACATACATCAGATCTAGGAGATTATTAATTAGTGACCTTGAGTAACCTTTGAAGACTTTACAATATTTCATTATTAGGAAGATACGGGATATATAATTATTAACACTTTATCGGTGTTTTATAATGACTACCCGAGTGACTACCTCATAAATAAATGAACTTGAGGATAGTTTTATCTTACAGAATGTTTGAAAAAGGTCTTTAAGAACTTTCGTTGAAACTAAATTTTCTGGCAGTCTTCATTAGCTTATAATTTGCTTATCAAGGTATTTCTGAAGTCTTAAATACAACTATATAGCTGTTAAGTCCAAGTTAGGGGATCGAGTTTTATAGAGAATTTAGAAAATGTTATGGTTTTATAATTGCTTTCTAAAATGAGGCTTGAGGCCGTTGTTAATGCTGTACTACAAACCTAATATGCTTCGAAATCGCTAAGTTTCATGTCAAAACTTCAGAACACCAACTACTTGTAAGAGTAAATTCAATAGATTTCAAGGCTGGCGCCAAGCGAAACATGATCAAATATATATAAAAACTGAAAATACACTTTTTTAAGTTTCCGAAAGTTTTATTAAATCTTAAAGTCTACACGTGTTGCGGCTTCATTAGGCCCTTTGAAAGAGTACAACAACAGTATTGTTGTACTCTTGAAAACCTGAGTTTTTTTATATGTACCTATTTGTATGCCAGTGTGTTTTATTTCCACATTTTAATGTATTATGACTATTATGTATATGTCTTAATTGTATCTATTATATTTTATGACTTATAAGTACAAAAATGTACCTGAATAATGGAATAATGAAAATATCTATTTACCAAACAAAGCACTAAGATGACAAGTCATATTAACTGCCTACCAAAGATGCCTTACTATCATTCCATAAAATCAACATGTATCACTAATTTAATTACTCATTTGCAATTAGAAACAGTGCAACAAACTTTTTATTACTTTGCAACAAACTTCATAGTGAGCAAATCAAATTACTGTTGGTGAGGAACAATGCTAGGAAGGAATTTGTCTATTACTAGTCTGAGAATGCGGTAGGTAATGCATGAAACACACCACAATGCAAATTTAGCAAAGCAAACATTTTCAGGAGTACGTTATGGGTTCATTTAATTTCACAGTAATTCTGAAAAAATCTGTAGATTAAAGATATTATTATTATTATTATATAGTAAAATCGATCAGATTGGGTAAAAAATATGAATGTTATATACCAAAAATTAAGACTGGCTTATAATAAACCATTTTGTATTATATTGTCAAATAGCTTTTTGAAAAATCGGTTTATCTGCCGACAAATTAAATATATTTTGTTTATAGCAGTTGTCACTGAAACGATTTTAGTAAAGTGTATACGACCAGAATTGAAACCATATAAGAACTAAAAGCCGGCAAAAACAGTCGGCATCTCTTTATTGTTTTTCTTATGACAAGCATTTCTGTTTACCTCCGCAAGAGATGCCGACAGTTTTTGCCGGCTTTTAGTTTTTATACGGTTTCAATTCTGGTCGTGTACACTATATCAGTATTAGATATTAAATAAATAGCTAAAATAATTATTAAAATAAAAAAAAAACTATTCCACCATAGACAATTGCAATATCTCTAACTTGACCAGGCACACATAGAACAGGAAATGTTTCCACAGATAATTGTATAAAATAGGACTAATGCAAATGAAACAAAATAATGCCGGTAATCTCGCATTTTAAAAGCAAAGTTATGTTACACTTTGCCAGTTTGTGTGAATGGTTTTTGTTATGTTAATACGTATAATGCATTTATTGAATAGTGAAAATTTTTGAATTAATCCAGTAGATATTCATTAGTTGATATAATGTACTTTCCCTATTCCCCATGAATTTAAAACAAACAAATTGTTTTACTGTCAGTCCCGTTTTTGTAAATAAATGCATTGACTAATGAAATCTGTCATGGGTAATGAAACGACAATAATGAATGGTTATTTTCCTTTTTCACCGGTAACATTTAAAATATAGAAGTTTCAATATCTTCCGGCTTTGGCAACTAAAATAATTTTTTCAATTTTCTTCTTTCTTTTAGGATGAGAGGTTAGTTTCCACAAATTTGCAAAATTTGAAGTATTTTATGTTTATTTTTACACTATCCGGGCCTCAAAGTAATATTTTACACCCTAGGGTATGAAACTAGTATTTTACGCCATTATATCAAGTCGTAAAATGTCGTCATTTTACAAAAATTAACATTACTACACTCGTGTTAGCTTGGAATGTACACGTAAAGAAGGTTGCATCTAATAGAAAACATATTTATAATTTTTATCATGAAATTAGATGTAATCATAATAATCCAGTGGTGCAAAATAACAAAATACACACTTAGGTGTGCTACGTCTGTCAAGTTAGCATTACTATATTAAAATTTTGCAATGTCAATATATGGATTAATTGTTGCTTTTTGTCGTAAATTTGTCGTGAAAAGAAAAAAATTGTCGCGCTTTATTTAAAAAAAAACCTATGGTAATGCCAACTTGATAGTCAAGTTAGCATCACCACATTCAGAAACGGGCTAAAATGGTGGAAAACAGAGCTCTCAGTATCAAAATAATTTGTCGTGAGCAAGTAATATGCGAAAAACCATCCCCTGATTATTCTAATATTTTTGCGTAATGGAAATTTGAGACAAATTGTTTCGTGGCACGATAAATTCCTACGCCCCTTACGGCAAATTCCTGAAAAAGACTCAGTTCAAAAAACCATCCCTTGATGATGGCCGCGCCAAAAACGTATATAATGTGTTACTCCAAAAACTTTAGGTTAAATTCATATATAATATACGTATAAAAATCCTTTATGAAATAAACGCTTTTCATAGACATTGATTAAATATACGATAACGAAATTTAAACGATCATTTCATATAATAAACGTTCATTAAACCATCATGTGTTGCTTGGGTTGTCATAAGAGACGTGGAAATTTGTCATGCCATGAAACAATTTGTCGTGAATTTCTAGTTTACAAAAATAGTAAAATTAATACATTTTTCTCGAGACTCGACACTACCATCCTCGTAAATTATCAAGGGGTGGTTTTTTTGAACTGATTCTTTTTCAGGAATTTGTTGTAAATGACCTACGAATTTGTCGTGTCAGAAAACAGTTTGACGCGAATTTCCATTCACAGAAATAGAAGAACTAATACATCTTTCTCTGTACTGAGCACTATCAATCCCGTAAATCATCAAGGGGTGGTTTTCCGCATATTATTTGCTCACGACAAATTATTTTGATACGCAGAGCCCTTTTCTAGATCATTTTAGACCCTTCCGGAATGTGGTAATGCTAACTTGATTATTAAGTTGGCACTACAATTGTTTTTTTAATAAAGCGCATCGTTTTATTGGAGTGACTATTTTTTAGGAATTTGTAGCAAAATTATATTACGCAGAATTAGAGTAATTTTTCTCTGTGCTCAGCGCTACCGCCTCTGTAAATCATTAATTAAATCATTTTTTGTACTGATCCTTTTTCAGGAATTTGTCGTGAGTGACCTACGAATTTGTCGTGTCAGAAAGCAGTTTTTGGCGAATTTTCATTATGCGGAAATAGGAGAATTAATACATTTTTCTCTGTATTGAGCACTACCACCCCCGTAAATCATCAAGGGGTGGTTTTTCGTGCATATTATTGACTCACGATAAATTCACGACAAATTATTTTGATACTAGCTGTTTTTCGTCATTTTAGCCCATTTCGGAATGTGATAATGCTAACTTGACTATCAAGATGACATTGCCATAGATTTTTTTTTAAATACGGCGCGACAATTTTTTACTTTTCATGACAAATTTACGACAAAAGGCGACAATTAGTCCATATATTGACATTGGAAAATTTCGATATGGTAATGCTAACTTGACGGACGTCATGTCTATAAACACTTATAATTGTTACATTTAGTTTAAACACGGAAACTATGAGCAATACTAATGGATAAATTGATTCTAGTTGTCTTCTTTCCACCTGAGAACCTGATAATATCTGTTCATGTCGCGTACATCTGATACACAACATAAATGATGTAGTCCACGTAAAATAAACAGCTCGTTTATAATAAATTAATGAAATAAATGATATCACACGTAAGTAACTTGGACGATGGCACATGCATTCCGTATTCAACAGATATTTATGTAAACGTAAACCTAACACCAGGTAAACATCATTATAAGAGCTGTTCAGCTGTTCGTCATAAATATTTATGAAAACTTTTGCAATAAACTTCGCGCAAATGGTCGGATGGGTACATTTTCTATACTGTAAAAGGAATTTAGCGCTGCCAATACTTTTAATTCTATCTAGTAAGATAAAAATATTTGCGACTAGTTAAATTTTAAATTACGGGGCAATGAAAATTCTTTTACGACGTAAACATCCAAGATGTCGCAGGTGCAGAGATTCTAACATAAACACTATAAATACAATCTAACAGGCATTATTTCACAACCTGAGGTTCTGTATTTTTAGTAGCAGGAACAGACGACAATAAACTGAAGTTTACCGTTCTCTCACCACCTGAAAAATTCAATACTAGCTTTTAGTCCGACAACAATGTCGAAAGTAAAATGACGTTAATTTTCATCGAAAGTACTTTAAAACTTGCTCACAGTCGTAGACTGGAAATAATGAATTAATTTGTCTCCAAATTCATGTAAAATTGAATGTAATAAAAGTTGTAATAACTCATTTAGTATTTTGTACAATGCATTGTCAAAGGAGATAAAATGTCTAACGGAAGTGCAAAAGGCAGTAGAATTTAGGAATAGACACAACGAGATTAATGACTATGAATTGGTCACATAACATATATATATATATATATATATATATATATATAATTTTTTAATAGCTCGTGGACAATCTCCGAATATTCCAAATCAATCTATTATTGTACCACTCTACAAAGGTTCTTCTGAGAAAATGGAAAGTTACAGAACAGAAGAGTCCACTGAAACAGCTTGTTATCCGTTTGTATAATATGTGGGCCAATCTCTGGATACTGTGCTAAAGCGTCTGGCTAGCAAACTGAGTATGCCTAGCGATGTAGGTTCGAGGCCTGCAAGGCGAAACAATTTTTCATGGTAAAAAATTGCCCTAAGAGTGGTTCGGACTCTACAATAAACTGTAGGACCTCGTCTCTCTTTACTTAGCACAAGATCCTTGAGACCGTCCAGGGGGTTACTTCGGTAACTTGAGAAGCGGTTAAGAAAACATTTTACTATTCAGTTTAACAAATGATGTGATAGACCGCAGGCTGCTTAAATATATATAATATATTATTGGCATAAGAGGAACAATACTGATATAGATCTTTTTTGGCATTGGACGTGAAATCCATTAGCCAGCCACTTAATTTTAAAAAGAGAATAACAACAACACATAAAAAAATACGATGAAATACCAATACAAAGCTAACCTAACACGGATGTAGATCTTGTCTTACATGAAAATTAGAACATTAAAAGTAAAAGTAGATGAATATGAATCTGAAATGCATAATATTGCTATTGGAGTTCCTCAAGGATCTGTACTGGGCCCGCTACTATTTTTAATATTTATTAATGACTTGCCAGAATATATAACAGGACAGGTAACAATATTTGCCGACGATCTTGGTGGCAGGCACTCTTGAGGACCTCCAAGTATTTGCCGACACGACAATGGAGGAAATTTGTAAGTTCTATATGTTCTGGCATATTCCCATATATCATATAATATAATATAATATAATATAATATAATATAATATAATATAATATAATATAATATAATATAATATAATATAATATAATATAATATAATATAATATAATATAATATAATATAATATAATATAATATAATATAATATAATATAATATAATATAATATAATATAATATAATATAATATAATATAATATAATATAATATAATATAATATAATATAATATAATATAATATAATATAATATAATATAATATAATATAATATAATATAATATAATATAATATAATATAATATAATATAATATAATATAATATAATATAATATAATATAATATAATATAATATAATATAATATAATATAATATAATATAATATAATATAATATAATATAATATAATATAATATAATATAATATAATATAATATAATATAATATAATATAATATAATATAATATAATATAATATAATATAATATAATATAATATAATATAATATAATATAATATAATATAATATAATATAATATAATATAATATAATATAATATAATATAATATAATATAATATAATATAATATAATATAATATAATATAATATAATATAATATAATATAATATAATATAATATAATATAATATAATATAATATAATATAATATAATATAATATAATATAATATAATATAATATAATATAATATAATATAATATAATATAATATAATATAATATAATATAATATAATATAATATAATATAATATAATATAATATAATATAATATAATATAATATAATATAATATAATATAATATAATATAATATAATATAATATAATATAATATAATATAATATAATATAATATAATATAATATAATATAATATAATATAATATAATATAATATAATATAATATAATATAATATAATATAATATAATATAATATAATATAATATAATATAATATAATATAATATAATATAATATAATATAATATAATATAATATAATATAATATATTGGGGTAGTGCCAGAGACAGGGAAATAGTATTTATGTAAAAAGTGAATATTCAAATAACTTTCAAATTAAATTATAATGAATGTTGCCGAAATACATTCATTAAGAAAAATATATATAAATGTTAAAATTATATAAAAAAGGACTCGTTTGTAAAACTGAACCAGTATCACAAATATGACACTCAAAATAAGAAACTCTTATGTGTTCCAAAACATCGCGCAACAAAATCTTCAAATTAGAATTGTGCTCTTTTATACAATAGCTTGCCATTAAATATTTGAAACAAAAACAACTATTTAAAATTATTAACAAGCTGTACAAGACTTGCTTCTGAAGGGAAACTTTACACAATAAATAAATTTTTAAATGGAGACCCTTAAGGTTGTGTATATTTATATTTTGTATATTTATTTGTTTGTATATTACGTAACAGTGAGTACTGATGTTACTTACATCCAGTGAATTCTAGAGTTCACTGCTTGCATCTGTATATTTAATGCTTTTATTATGTAACTTTTTCCACTAATTTTATTTCATTTGTACTCTTTACATATGTTTCATATATTTTGTGATAGCATATAATATACACTTTCTGTATCTCAAATGTTTAATAAATATTATTATTTTTATTATATTGCAAAAATGAACGGAATTTATGTGGAAAGTGAATAAAGAGAACAATATGAGTCCGAGAATGTTACCTTGGAGTACACCAATTTTATTTGTACGCAAATATTGAACAATCCATTTCCTGTATTTTATCTTTCTTTTTTATTTCAGTAAGCATGTATTATTTACCTAACCATATAATTGTAACATGATAATATGTACAGTTTGTTATTTTTTTTTCCTATTATCTCAATACAAATGTTTATTTAGTTACTAAGTAGTCTTTATTTTCAAAGTACCACACTATAAAGTTCCACCAATATTTAATTAACGTATTTCATGTAAATAAATATATTCTCCATTATTATTTACACTCATACAATATCAAATAACAGTAACTTATTCATGTACAGGAAAATGGTTCTAATTTTACTGTCTTTTGTGTCTCACAAATGCTTCAAATATTACATTATCTATTGTCTCTCGAAGAATAAAGCAAAGCAGAATATTAAATAAAAGGCATAGGTATTATTAAATAGGAGCACATCATTTCGCAAATTTACCAAGCCAATAACAGGGTAGTGTAGACGGTACTATAATAATAACGGCACAGGTTGTCTTAATGCTATGCTCTTTCCTCTTCGGTTTCATTGGGATTTTGATGGGCTAAAAGGACGTGAGGAGATATCCTTCTAAACTCGAGAGCTACGTGTCACTTGATCCTATGTGGGAAATATGCGTATACATAAGCAGCTCGAGTAAATCGTTTAGAAGGTGAATTTCGGTGTGAGAAGGATCACAATTAGTACAGAACCTAGAGGTGAAAGAGATGAAACACTTAAGACAGAATATCGTTATTTTTTATGGGTGGTTTTTTAGGTAAAAAGTCTATTCCTCAGTTTTTCTTATGCTCACGATTGTTGAAACAATAAATACTACATCTCTATCTCTCGCCTTCCAAGCACACCGTACATTCAGCTGCGTCATTTTATTGACGTGAAGTCATTTACAATTAAAATTGGAAGCATGGATGACTAACAAACTCCGACCAACTCTTAAGAGTTGAATGAATATGACATTGGACAAATTTATTATACCTAATCTTTAAATTTCTCTGTGCATTTGAGGACATTAGGGTTAATTTTATTTTAGTTCTACAAAAGGGAAAATGTTTATTTTAATGATACCTATGCGGGACGATAAAAATTATTTTTGCAAATCGATAATAGAAGAAAAAAAAATTATTTTTTTATATATACTTTTTTTCTCTCATCGTCCCACATTGTAACATGTTTTTAATGTATTTTAGTGAAAGCCGGTTTTTAAAATATCTCTGCCAATATTGATCGAATGGAAATGAAAAATAAAAGGAAATTGTTCGTAGTCGAATTCTCTACAACTTTCATTTGAAATATTTTGCGATTCGAAAAACGCGCGTTTCCGTTGCGTCTCAAAACTGTCAAAAATTAAAAAAATCTATCTCGGCTCCAATAGATCGTACGAAGTTAAATTAAAAAACGAAATTATGCGGATTTTTATTACTTACAATTTTCATGTGTACATATTTTACAGTAAAATTGATACTCTAAGAGTTTTTTGCGAAAAAACGATTTCTTTACTTTTTTTTATATTGTTCTATGAATATTGAACTTCTTTGAAAATTATATTTGTAGTTACGGTAGTAGAAAACGAAACTTCTGTGATGACAAATAATTTTACATCTACATATCTACAAAGATATATATTTGTAGTTACAATCAATAAATGTTTAGCGAACTTTCAACAACTTTCGTTGCTTTCTTAAGACATGATTTTAATGAGTCACAACATAATGTCTGTATGCAACTATAATTAAAAAAGGATGACTATGCCAAGGTTAATTCTCTATATAAATATATAGTGATGTGGATAACGCTAATAACACTAAGCGCAATTAGTTATTCATATATACAAGAAAGTGGGATTTTCTATCAAGTAATTAATTACGTTTTTTATAAAAAAACATCTTGCCTTGCAGCTGTACATTGCCCATTTTTACTCTACCATTCCTAAATTACCCTCGGGTCTATATATAAATTTTTTGTTTCGAAAGGAACGCACGTACGAAGGATAATGGTCGTATAAACTATCGAAATAGCGAAACAGAGGAGTCAGAGCACTCGAAGCGCGCTCATTTGCATATGAGACTTATAAATTAATTATGAATAATATAAGCGTTACATATTATACGCAAACAACAACACAATACATTAACCGCACCTATGTAAGTGATGGGTGCGCAGCCTAAATCATAATCACGATGTTACCACTGACATTCAGAATGCACTCATGTCATTATAGGGTGAAGCAAGAAATAAATTTGTCTGCTATCGCATGCGTTCACTTAATAGTGGGATCGGATAGCACAAAAATATTTCAGTGCTGGCGGCGAACGTGCCCCTTTGGATATAGTTTCTACATAGAGAGCAAAAAACGCCCTATACCCCAAAAATTTCGGACCCCTCACCACCAGTGATGACGTCATCAAACTGAGGGTCAAAAAAACTATGCCTAGGCATAAACTAACTTATTAAAGTACCATATTTTTTAATAAAATTCGATATTAAATATATAACTTAAATATAATTTTCGAATATCGCTTTAACAGATCGGAGCAGTCGATACATAATGTAAATAAAAAAAATAATGAAATAGTTTCTTCCGGGTCTTGTCGTGGTCGTCGAACTTGACTTGACGTTTCGCTGATCATCCTGTCAGATTCTACAGAAGGATTCTAAAGACTGAATTTGTTGTGTTACACTCCTCGTTATATACCTAGGCGCCGCTTCGCTTCGCTGGTCATCGATCGCGCTTGGTTCGCTTCGCTGCTCATTCGTCGTGTTTGGTTGACCGTGACTACCAAAATTTTACTACTACCACTGAATTTTTGATCACAAGAACATTAAAGTTGACACCAAACACGAACATGCAGATAAAATGTAAAATTTTTGATATTTAGATAACATATTGGCCACCATATTAACAAAAATAATAAAAACATTACAGACATCATATCTTAGTATAAAACACATATTTAAAAGTGGGTTTTATTAAAAAATATAGCGTTTAAGTGGATCAGTCTATGCCTAAAACCAGTTTCTCGACCCCTCATTTAGTGCTGTCATAACCGGTGGTGGGGAGTCTGAAATTTTTGGAATCTGGGGCATTTCTTGATCTTTGGTATATCTGGTATCTATATCCAAATGTGCACGTTCGCCGCCAGCACTAAAGTATTTTTATGATTTTTAATGCTGTCCGATCGCACTATAATGAAAAAGCAAACAAATGCGATGTAAAAAACTGTTTGCAACAACTGTCCGTTTCAACAGAGACTCGAATAGTTTAGATCTAGTATAACACTAATGAATCTAGTTTTGGTACCTATAACCTTGAATCTGATCCCTGAACTCTTAGTTCAGGAACGTAATCTTTATGTAACCTAAAATACAGTTCATGAGGTCTTGCTTTGATTATATAGATAAGGGTTTAGAAAATGTAAATCTAGAACAGCATCACTTCTGTGTCCTATTCTCAAAAGACCGCGATTAGTCTAACTTTATCGCCTCTGCTTCAAGCAGATCAATAATTGTCCTCATTCATGGCAGTAAATTTCACAGCCACTATATTTGGCGTTTTGTCTTCTGGTATGAGCATATATTTGCATATTTATTTAGGTCCTATCTACTTAAACGCAGGCAGTTTGTCGAGTACGAAGGTTTTGATTCGGATTACTACATTAATGCGTCCGGAGTAACACAAAGCTCCAATTTAGGGCCACTTCTATTTCTCAATTACTTCAACGATATTAATGATTTTATTGGCTGTTCAAAATTAATTTTCGCGGATGACTTAAAAATCTATAGAGAGATAAGGACGATAAGCAATTTTAGAATGATCCAGAATGACCTTAAAGCCGTATCTGACTGGTGTAGTGCGAATCATCTATGCATTAATGTTCAAAGATTTTGGTATTATCTTCGATAGTCAGATAACATTTCGAGCCCGTATTAATAGTGCTGTGTCAAATTCATATAAAATACTAGGCTCAATATTAAGAAACTGTAAGTGTTTTAGCAAAACTTCTAGCCTAACGTTGTTATACTACGCATATGTTCGCTCAAGATTAGAATATGGCGCTATTTTATGGTATCTGTGGTATATATCTATATGCCACGTGAATAATATTGAGTCAGTTCAAAGGAAGTTCCTAAAATATTTGTTTTTATTTATACTCTTTCTAATTTTATAGTCCCTTTAAGACAAACTAATACTTGAAACAATACAAGTTCTGGGAAAAATTTGTTTTTATGATAGCCATTTAGTACATAATATGTTGTTACCTTTAATTTAAGTTGATTAATCTTTTGTGTGAGTTCAGCAACTGTTTGGGTTTTTTCAGCATCACTAATTTTTACCTTCATTAATTAATTCATCCTGCATTTTATATTCGAGATTAGAATATCTTCTTTGTTCATCAAGAAGACGAGAAGCAGCTTCCCTATCCTTTATTTCAGTCATTTCTAAACATTCTCTCTGCTTTTTGGAGATATAGAATATTTTTTAAGGAGGAGGATGGCATTTACACGCCGAGAGGAATTAATACGTCCATTTTAACGAACCGTTTTAAAATGGCTTCATTTGAAATTCGTCGCGAAATAATTTCCATTAAATATTTATTCAATGTAATTCACAGTACCTACTATTGATTGTACTTTTTTGTTGGGTAAAATCAATTTCGACATACCCAGACTTAAAGTCCGCCATCACACAACCTTCTATGGCGATAACTACAGTACAAATATTATGGCTAAATCTCCAATTTATGTGGAATAATTTTAATAAAATTTCCCATCTGTGATATTAATTTTGATAGTTTATAGTACAATAAATCTAGACCAATTTTTCACATCTTTTGGATTTTATTTCTCAGGGGATAATTTTATGATCAATCGATGGGGAAAATGTCAGGAATGGCATATTAAAATGTTTAAGTCTTGGGTGTTGTAGCAATTTTGTAAATAAATAGAAACTATCAACAAATTGGCCTTGCTCGACTTTAACGCGGTACGACGACCATAAAATACTTCTAATAATTAAAAAAATATATCACGTTGTAGAGAAAGTAATTCTCTACAATTCTGATACGGGAAATACCCCTCTACGATGCTTATTTAAAAAAATCAATTTCTAAGAGTTTTTTGCCAAGTCGTTTTCGTTTGGTCAGCTGACCGTTGTCGCCACGCCCCTTTGCGTCATGGCAGAACAGTGCGTGCTGCGCGTGCAACCAGAAGCGCTGAATACGCGGGAACTACAGTCCATATCGTCATATAATTAATACTGAATAGTGGGTTTAATTTTGTTTGTAACTTAAATATCAATACTATTTTCCTTTTATATTCACTATTATATTAGTTTTCATGTAAATTGGGTGCTTACCTGTTGGAAATAAAGAGATTATTATTATTATTGTATGTATTTCAGGTATTACTTGTGTAAGAGAAAAAAACTGGATGACAGTTTCTCTAACATTACCATTTCCTCAGGTGTCTACCTTTCCTAAAATATTATTAGTTTCTGAAGTTGAATTTTAAGGACGATTCATAACAATCCCTCTGTATATGCAAACCATTCAGATGTACACGTATTAATACTATTGTAATGTATGCGTTTGTTTGTGTGGGTTACATTCCCTTTTACGGAAACTGAACCAGACTAAACCATATTTATAACTTTGCATTCTAATTAATCTCTCCTCAATTGTTGATAGGTTTATTGTTAACAGTTCCTGTGAATTGTTTAATGTGCGTAACATATAAATTTCAAGCCTATTATATCATTATCTTTAATGTAAGGTTGCACAAAGAAATAAATAATGATTCAGAAGTTCAAAGTAGTTGAGCTTCAATTATGTCTCGACGTTTTCTTTCGCTATTAGCATATTTACCTCAAAAATTAAATTATTATTTTAAGCAACATATGATGAATATAGAAAATTGCATATTGTACGTTTTCAATTTCAATACGTTTATCGAATTTTTCTTATCTTATCTTATTCTTTTTATGATATAAAAGCTTGTCGCGAGATTTACTTGTGTAAAGGAAATTGCCCAAATTTGTATGGAGGAAAGGTCCCCAATTTTTTCATTTGTCCATTTAGAAATACGACAATTTTTACATGAATGGTAAAAGAAACCACATAGCAATTATTTAGATCTATCACGGTATGTACGAATTTTTTTTCAAATCACCTGATTGGGTTGGTTTTCTGAACAAAATACCTAACATTTTTGAATAAAATTGATAACACAGCTTTCTCTTGAACCTTCTACTTCAAAATTTATTTTCTTCTTTTTAGAACATTTAAATAAAAGCTTACTTTTAAAAATGTTTTTTTAATATTAATTAATTTATTAATTTTTTAGTTTTTACTGGACATGTTTCAATTAATGCGTCATTGTTGCACGGTCGCTTGCCTGTTAATTTACTACAGTCTAGTTCTTCAATAAGGAGACCTTCTAGTGACTTACTTAAAACCACATATGCTTGGCCAGCAGCGAAGACCTTTGAGCCATGTAATCCGCCATCTTGGAGCTGCGGCCATATTGAATTTAGTGTGATGTCACTCACTTTACCGTTTTCTACTCTTCAAGCTCTTTCATTTGATGTCCATATTAACAAGGTTGACAAAATATACATCATCCGCCATCTTGTGGTGGCGGCCGTTTTGAAAATATTACAATATTGAGTAATGCATATTGTATTGTCACCAGAACTAAAGGTGTATGCAAAATTTCAGCAAAATCGGTTAGGAGGAACTGGTTCTAATTCAGCTTGCCAGATTTTATCTAAACAAACTAACAAACATTGCAATTTAAATAAAAGCTTGTAAAAAAGAAGAAAACTCGTTTAGTTGCCGAGGAAGGGAAGTCCCTGTACATGGTTGAATAGAAATACCAAGTGAAATCACACAAATCTTTTGTCCTTTTAACGTGGCATTTTAGTTCTATGACATCCTTAACTGAAATTGTGGTAAAAAAATAACATCATATTTCACAATCAGTATCTAACAGAACCGTTTGCTTACAATTAATCTATTTTTAACCGTATATCTCTGATTCTCTTCGAGCCTGCCTGCTTTTAATAAAAGAAATGCTTTGTGCACTGTATGTCAAATCCATACTTATTCCAAATGGAAAACATCCCGTTACATGTGTGTCTCATATTTCAATTTAGGTAACAATGAATTCTATTTACTAACTAATAACCTAAAAATAGACTAGACATCCCCTTCTGGGTATCGGGTATCAATGAATGTACGTCTTACAACTTACAATATACAGAACACGAAACACCTCACGGGGGATGGTATAGGTATTTTCAAAAGTTACATAATTAATGTATTAAAATATCTCTTAGTTTTAAATCTAAACCATAAAGTACTATAATACCTAGATTAGTTAAATTTATTTTTGAAATGTAACAAAAAATACCTGAACTATTCATCATCATCACACATAGTCCACACAAATTAAACAGTTTAGAAGACATAATATTTGAGATGTGCACTTTTGATAGGGTTTGAAATAGATATCTGAAAAGTTCCCATTCCATTCAGGAACGGAAAGTCCCTTTTTTGCAAAAAAACACGCCTAACATGGACTTTATGGGCGTTTTTATCGTTAAAATAATCGGTTTTGAGATATTCGCTGTGAAACTTCATGTAAGATTGTTTTTTACCTGGGCGCTCCAAACTACCCCTCAATTCGAACACTGTTACTGCGAAATAGGTGGGGGATAAGCTACAAGGTCGATAGGACATTTTTTATACAAAATTTAACGACAATTTTTTTATTTCCTATACTTTCTCTTCCAACGAATGGTTTATAAGATAAATGTGAAAACGCAGCGTTAAGTCCCCGTTAGAGGCGGTTTTTGCAAAAAAAGGGAATGGGGTGGGAACATTTCGGATATCTATTTCTAACCCTATCTAGAGTACACATCTTAAATATCATTTTTTTATAAATTATTTCTTCTATTTACTGTTTCTTAATCTAATTTATTTAAAACAAATCAAATTTAGAAGTAACTGCCTTCCTAAAAAGCATTGGCTAAAGATACTGTTATAATAAACTCTCTTGACAGAATAAAAGATATATACCTATCGGATAATTTACTTGGATGTATCAATAATTATTTCCATGGGTTTTATCTACCAGCTAAATGTAACAGAAGGTGGATAAACTACCACTCAGTCTGGGAAAGTAGAAATAATGATCAGATGCTCAGAGCATTGCTTAGCGACAGTTACCCAAAGAACACCTACATGTGAAAAAAAAAAGTATAAAAGATGTCAGAAAGAATATCTAATCAGAATCGTCCATTTTTTGGTCTTAATTTGATATGTTTTTTATGTATTTTTATAGATATCTTACGAAAATACTTTTTTACCTCTAACGCCTACTTGGATTTTTTTTAAATATGCCGAAATTTGTAGGATTGTATTTAGATATTATTTTTTTTAATTTTTTTTTGTAGACGTTTTAAACACATTTTTTTTCTTCCTCCTCATGTTTTACAGATTTTTTATGGGCTAAAATAAAATCCAAATGACGTATATTTCAAGTTGTTCCTTGGGCAGCGGTTTTTATAGTCTAATTTACAATATCAATTAGATTAACTGAAGCTATTAGAACTTATTTTCGTCTAAGATGAAATCTAGAATACGTCTATTTTAAATTAATTTAAATACTATCTTTTATAATACATTTACTTTCTTTTTAAGCTTTAGATGGACGCTTATTCGATATTATTTGGACCGATTTGTGTTCTTTGCGTAAATCAGAAAAGAACCAGAACGTCTCTTTGAATTTAAACGTCAAAGTTCGAGGTGCTTTAAAAAGGGAAACCCTTGAACTGTCAGTTCACCTTTTATTTTATTTACATCAGTAAATAAAATAAAAGTGACGATTTCTTTCTTTAATTCGGATAGAGATTGGTGAAAGCGCAACCTGCTAACGGCATTACCAGCAAGACTAACAATATTACTAGGTATAAGGATATCAAAAAGATAATTTATATTATGCAGTACGCACAAAATCGGTCCCAAAACAGTGTCTTGTGTAACTCCATACGATACATCTGCTGGTATGTTCATACACTGAATGTCTTCGATGCGAGAGACAACTTTTAAGAAAATTATAACCAATATCCCAAAGACCGACATTCTTCCATATATGTAGCAAATCTGGATGGCTTAATATCAAACGCTTTGGTTAGGTTGAAAAAAATGCACAAGAACGGTTCACTAGTATCCATGGCTTCATAAATTTAGGCTATTAAGTCAGCTATAGCATCTCGTGCCGACCTTGCTTCTATAATTCCAGTTAATTTCAATTTCTTTATTTATGAAGTACATCAGGAATTTAGTAACGTCGACAGGAACTTCTATTAGGGTTTCAGATTTTAGTTAATCTAGTCGTGGCACTTTTGGGTTTTTACATTATT
Source organism: Leptura quadrifasciata (assembly GCA_963675555.1). Lineage (NCBI taxonomy): Eukaryota > Metazoa > Arthropoda > Insecta > Coleoptera > Cerambycidae > Leptura > Leptura quadrifasciata. The sequence goes on from OY776675.1 coordinate 148,416,456, forward strand.
TATAATCTTTTTCATTAGTAGGTGAAATATAAATTGAGTTGATCATTTTGGTTTAACTAATCTTTTAATTCTCCATAAATAACTTTTGACTTCGTTTATTTTTATTTTGTTGGTATATGAACATTCATCAATATATTCCTGCATATTTATTCGAAAAGTATTTACTGATAAATCAACATTAACTGATTCATAATCTCCCATAATTTTTCTACATACAGTTTTTCTTTTATCTTATCGTAATTTATATTTTTGGTAGGGATCTCTATTATTACAGCATTTTTTATAAGTGATGGCAAAGAATACTGGACCATAATGGTATCATGAAAAGTCTCAGATTCTGTCATCATGGTTTTAATTCAAAATATTTTTATTCTACATCTGGAGTCCCTCAGGGATCCCATCTCAGACCCTTGTTATTTTTATATTTATCAACGACATGCAAATGTCGTTCACTGCAACTTGATTTTATTTGCTGATGATTTAAACATGTATGATACAGTGAACGATATTGAGGATTTGTGAGTTTATTCAGTGTGAAGTCAAAACCTCGACGTAATTCTTGACACCAACGCACATTTAACGATCACATTAGTCAATCTGTATCATCCTCTTTACGCACGTTGGGCTTTATTATTAGAAACTGGAAGAATTTTCATAATATGCGAGGACTAAAAGTTAATAACCAACATCAAAATGTATAGAGAAAATTCCTAAAATTTATGCATTTCGAAAGAGGTTACGATAATCAGTTACTACTTGATATTGTTGATATGCAATTACTACAATTAAGGCGTGATTTACTTAGTTTAAACTTCTCCTTGTAGTGTCGAATTTTCGAATGCCAAGGTTTTCACCTGGACAAGTAGACATGTTTGATTTACCAATAGCTAGAACCAATTTGCTGCTCCGTTTACCCATGTGTATTATATGTAGTAATTTAAATAAACTAAGTACGTTTTCTGATATATTCAACATAAATTTAAAAGAGATACATACGCATTGTTACTGTTATAATCTCGTATACTTATTATTATTTGTTCACAATTTAGTTATAAACTATTTGCTTTCTAATTGGTTTCTGGTAATCTGTTGGGAAATAAAGACTTATTATTATTATTATAATGATTAACGTAATAGACCTATCACTAATTTCAACGATCTATACTGATTTAAATGTGACATTTTACTCAGACTATTTGTACTCTCTCAGATGAATAAACAATTAACAGATTAATTACTGCACAAAAGTTTTAACATTTAAAATGCCCGAATGGTTTCTCTTTGCGACATCCCAATCTAATCAATTACATTGAAAACTGCGTCGCTATGCCAGTCTGAATAACACCAGATTACTAAACTGTTCCGTCTCCCTTTGGACACTACGCAGCTTATCCGATTGTGCAACCAACTCAATGTAGAGCATTGTGTCGATGGTTAGGGCTGCACGACGCACTGTTGGGGGAGTCCCACAAAATCAATATCGTATCGAGGAGACTCCCTATGCGTCACCCTCTACCGTTCCAGCTCCGATATATGAGTATTCACTACGGTGAGTCACTTGTGCAATTGCACATCGCTGAACAAACTTGGAGATAAATAAATTATACGACAGTTCATCGAAATTGCAAATTAAAGACAAACTCGCATTGTTTATTTTTTATCAATCAAAAGTAACAATTTTATGAATATGGTTTAGCAGCCTCATCAATACTTTTAGTAAAGTCATTCATTTTTATTGTATACAAAGGCAATGGCCTAAAATTAAAACAGCAACTTGTTTAATCAAGGGAAAAGCTTTAACATAAATAGCCCATTCAAAAGAGGAGAAAATGGTTAGTGTATTTAAAAAATATGTATAGTAGTAATGTATATAGTAATAGTAAAGATATAAAAAATACCGAAAATTTATTAAGAATATAATCAAGCAAACAAAAAATAATTATTATAAAACAAAAATGATAGAGGCTAACAATAATTACAAACAAATATGGAATATAGTAAATGAGGTCTCAAATGACAAAAATAAATCCACAAAAAACATTGAAATAAGAAATAACCAAGGAAATATTATACAGGATGAACAAGAAAAGGTAAAGAGCTTTAATGGTTTCTTCATAAATGTTGATATCAAAATGTCAAATATAATTTCCCCTAGTAAGCAGACATATAAACAAAAGAAAAAGTCAAATAAAACCATATATTTAAGTCCAGTGACCGAAAATTAACTAATTAATCATATAAGCTCGTTAAAAGCAACTCAGCTTCTGGGGAAGATGGTATAACTGTAAAAGTCATTAAATATGTACATAAATATTTATTAAAACCCTTAGAATATATAATAAACTTATTTATTTGCACAAATGTAATTGTAATACCAAAAGGCTGGAAGACATCAATTGTTACACCAGTGTATAAAGCAAATGATTCCTGGAAATTAACAAATTACAGACCCATATCTGTAATAAATGATTATTATTATTTTTTGAAAAATGCATAAAAGACAGACTTGTAGGTTTTTATAACATGAAAATATACTTTACAGTAAACTAGAACTAACAAAAGTACCGAGGACGCAGTTTTTGAACTAATAATTGGCATTATGAATAATTTTAATAACAATTAAAAAATCTCTCGCTATATTTTTAGACGGGGACACCGTAAGCCACAAAATTTTATTAGAAAAACTCAATGATGTCGGAGTTAGGGAAAGTCCGCTGCATTTATTTGAAAACTACCTGATAAACAGAATTCAAAGAGAAAAACAAATAACACTATAAGTAGTGATCAGGTAATTGTAGCGGGCGTCCCACAAGGTACTGTCTTGGGCCTGGTTCTGTTCCTAGTATATATTGACGAATTGGGAAACCTTCTTGATGATGGTAGTGCCATCTTGTATGCAGATGACACAGCTATTCTATCACAAGCTAACACTTGGGAAAATGTTTATCAGGAGGCAGAGCGGGGACTTGGTTCGATGCAAACATGGCTTAGCTCTAATCTTTTAGGTCTAAATATAAGTAATACTAAATATATAACATTTTCCTCCACGGCTGCTGATCAACCTCAAAATAAATGTATTAAAATACATAATTACCTAAATATTATAACAAAAAATGCACAATGCAACTGCCTATCTATAGAAAGAACCAATGTTGTAAAGTATTTATATATGACTGATGGTCGAGAGGTAAGCGCACTTGCCTTTCACCCAAAAGTCCCGGGTTCGATCCCCGGTCGTGGCAGTGGAAAATACTGTGAGAGAGGTTTTCCACTATACACGGATATTGGGTATGTGTCCCTTGTCTCTAAATATATGGCCCCCTCCCACACAAGGCTCTTCTAGAGGATAAAGGGAGTCGTAATTACCTATGGTGTTATTTATTATTATTTATTTATTTATGGGTAAAGACTGATCAACACCTAAAATGGATCGAACATGCAGATCACATCAACAAAAATTAGAAAGCTTTATTATAAATTCCATCAGCTAAGAAACATTTTAAGTAATAAAATTATAAGAATATTATACAATACTTTAGTTGAACCAATTTTACGCTAATACATTGCCATCTGGGAGGGTTTATATGATAATTATTTTAAAAGTGTATTAGTTATTCAAAATACCATTCTAAAAATCATTTTCAAAATGGATCCTTTATATAATACGGAGATGCTATATAAACAAACTAAAACTCTAAACATCAGAGGCCTATACATATGCTCTTGTCTAAACTATCTACCGAAAATACGCAGCTTATATCCAGCAACTATCCACACGTACCAAACTAAATCAAAAACGGATGAATCATTAAAGTTGCTATTCTATAGGAAATCTCATAATCAGCGATATGTTACCTACTTTGCTCCAAAATTTTATAACTTACTACCTATCCAGTCTCAACCGCTCAAGATATATAGAAAAAAGAATTTAAAAAATATTTTCAACAAAATCTTGATGTATTCTTATATAATTTTTAAAACTAAGTAAAGTCTATCTATTTTTACAATCTTTTTTGTTTTGTTCTTTCTTTTCTTAAAACTATGAAATAAATACGTTGAACTTGAATACTCCCTGAAGGAATAAGTGTCCATTGCTATACTTATTTTTCATTTGCAATTTTACTATTGTTTTTGAGGAGAGAAATTCACACACAAATCGCATTCAGCAATTTAGGCGAAATTCTTTCTCAGCTATAAATTAGTAGGAAAATATTTTACAATTATGTATAGTATTATAGTAAAGTATTATAGTTATAGCTATTATAGCCTATTATGCTTTGCAAGTTATGTTTCAAAATTTAATTTGTAAATATTGTTTAACAAAGAAAGAATAAATTGATTCATTGATTTTTTTTTTGCAAAATATGTAGTTGTTTGTTATACGTAGTTAATAATTTCTTCCGTAGGCATCGAAACGGTAGAAAATTACGCGACACCAAAGGATGGTATTTCACACTTATTATTTGCTTTGTAAAATACAAGTAAGTTATAGCTAGTAACAAGTCATATTTCTTCAGACTACACGATAATTTAAGAATTTTTTTTCTCAACGTAAGTATTACTACAGACTTCATGGCTTAAAACCATCATCAGAATGAAAGGAGTTGAACGTATGGGCGAGCGAATCTGCAGAAACTTTTCAATTAGCCGCGCAATTTATTTTATAATTTGATAATTTTATTTCAATTGTCTTAAAGTGTGAGAGATTGCAAATTGCAACGGAATTATAAAAAACGTGTACAGGAAATTCCAGTGTCATATTTTAACGGGCGATTAGGTGTCTACAAATGTTTCCTCTGGCGTTAGAACGCTTTGATGATGGCGCCTATAAAGTGGATTTTGTTGAATTTGTGTTATTCAAAGTTGTGTGAACAAGAAAGATCACAGTAGTCTGCCTAAGATAGCGTAAATAAACAAAGGACTATTTGATGCTTAAGTATTTATTTGCTAACGTCAAAAGTTTGCTTAACTTTGCAGGAATTTGTACCGCAAGTTTGCTTAAGAATTATTTTATAAGGTAATTAAAAAAAATACAAGCCGCTAGTTTTCTGAAATGGACGATATGCGTTTCGTGGAAGCAAAAAGATTGGATTGTGGAAGGCCTCGCACTACCCGAAATCCGGAGGAAGGAGAATTGGAGCAGGTTGCAAATAACCCAGGAATAAACACTAGAGAAATACTGTTACGAGAAGTATGCCTGCGAAATTCTATATGAACAGTTGAACTACAGACTTTGAATAGAATAATGGTATATGTATGACGGAGCTTTTGGTCCGGGAACTTAAGATAAGTTTACGGAGAAAGGTGGATAGGATGAGGTGGACCTGTCTTGGTCTTCTTGATATCCAGATCTTAACCCCTTGGATTATTACCTATGGGGATATTTAAAGCATTAGTGTATTCTGTACCAATTGAAAATGAAGCCCAGCTTCAAGAACGGATAATGAATCAATGTGAAGAAATTAGGAACACACCTGAAATTTATAAGAGAGTGCGATCATCGATGAGGAATCGTTTTGTCGGCTGTATTGACCAAAATGGTGATCATTTTGAGCTTGTAGTAATTTTTGAAATTGTTTTACTACTACATTGCCATTGGCTTTATGATGTAATCGATCTCATTCCTAGTTTTCTAGCCGAATGCTGTTCTAATGTGTTTGTTGCCTCACTTTTAACTTTATTTCATTTTGGCATTCCGTACCCGTAAATTTCCGGAATGTTGGAAAGCAAAAGTTTATCCCATTTACAAAATTGGTAATATAGGAAACATAATGAATTACAGAGTTATATCAAGATTAACTCGGTAGTTCAGTGAGTTAGTGCGTCTAGTTTTCTCTCTGTGTATACCCAAGAAATGGTTCGGATTCCACTATAAACTGTAGGGCCTCCTAGACTTAAGAGAGTCACTTAGGTGACTGGAAGGCGGTTAGCAAACATTTTAAACATTTATTTAACTAATTTTGCAAAGGTATTTGAGGCAACAGTGTACAGTATAACTTATTCGTCTATCAAAAATTCAATTTCTACTTGTCAAGATCATAAAAATTAATTGATAAATTAAATCACATTGGTTTTAGTAACTCTTTATTAAATTTCTTCATTTCTTACTTGAAGAATCGATCACTACACGTTTATTATAACGGTTCTAGGTCAAACACTTATCTTGCCACCTCAGGGGTACTTCAAGGTTCCAACTTGGGACTACTTCTATTCATCATATTTATAAATGACTTATGCGATAGTTTAGAGCGTGACAAACTGCTTTTTGTTGACGATCTCAATTAATAACGTCGACAGTAGTGCAGCTTTAGAACAACAAATTTATAAAATTTAATGATAGTGTACATCCAACATATTGGAAATGAACGTTGTAAAATGCAAAACAGTGACATATACACGTAAAATGAACCTCTGCGTACTTTTAACAACACGGCACTCGCAAGAGGTCAAACAGTCGAAGACTTGGACATACTAAATTAGACTCTGTTGAGCACGTCAGTAGTACAACAAACTCAGCAGCAAAACTACTGGGTTTTATAATTAAAAACTGTACACAATTTTCTAATATTAACGCTTTAGAAATACTGTATTTTTCACTTGTTCGATCAAGGATTGAGTATGATGCAATAAATTGGGACCCAATTTACAACCTTCATTCAGACTCTCTTGAAAAGATTCAGCGAAAGTTTTTGCAGTATTTAACTTTTAAAGTTGTTCATCGTTATTCAGAACAAAGATATCCTACTGATTTATTTTTGTCGAAAATTGACTTGCGATGGTTGAAAAATAGAAGGATAACGATGTTTTTACTACTCTTGCATAAGTTGGCCAACTGCGTAATATACTGTCCGACACTACTGGCAAAGATTTCAAAATTTTCAGGTTGGAGGCACCCAAAAATGTGTTATTTTAGAGGCTTAATAGGCGCACAACTCTCGTACAAAAGGGTCATATTTATATTTCAATGGAATTGAGCAACCGATGTGACACATTCAATTCATTATACTGAGGATTATCTTTGTGTTATATTTGATCAAAGTCCAAAGTGTAAATTTATTAAAAAATCAAAATCGATTTTTGCACCATCACCATACTTTTTCCTATATGCTACTTATATGGCAAAGAAAAATTCATAGTCATCATAAAGTACATAAAAAAACCTATATTAAGAACGATCGTCCTTCTACGATAAATAGAACACAAGTATCAGTATTTGAAGTTCCTCTCTTTCAATTGTTTTAATATATACTATTTTGACTTGGAAGCTCGCGGTAACGACTAGCATATTTTAAGTAAATTTCACAGAAATTCACGCACTTCACTCAAGAGTTATTAGAGAAAGTTATTGCCTACACTTTCTGGTTTTTTCTAATATATTTTAATGGTTATGTGACCAACCCGAAGAATCAAAGCTAACGTAGAACATAAAAACAATTTTAGTTGGTACTTACTGTCACATTTTTAAAAATCGTTAATTTGGTGGCGGCGCCAGTGTTAATTCTTATTTAAAATATGGATAGACTTGCAAACTGTTACGCCACAACTCTGATAATTTAATAAGTTAAAACGTCCCCTACCTGAATCAAAATATCCACATAAATACATCCATACTAAGTAAAATTTAACGAGGTTTAGTATAAAAACAAGTTTATTCGAGTTTAATGCTGCCTAGACTATATTTTAACCTTTCCAACTGTATATAAATTAAACAATCTTTTTAATTAAACCAATTTAATCAATAAGACTATTTATAGTTCCAAATAAAAGAGGCAATTTGTCCAAATTAAATAATTACTTAGCTCTGTAAGTCTCATAAAGCAAAATTACCCAATTATTTCAATTCGGGCTATTATTCTTTTATTAACCAGTCGCTTATAAATCGTAATTTTTTGGTAATTACAGTTTTTGATGTTGGAGATGCCTCATAGTATTGTTTCGAAATAAGGGGTTAAATTTAATAGGTCGGAACGAATTTTCGGTGCATACGAAATTCTGCCTTCATTATTAATGGTACATGTGCTTCCCACCATGATTTCCCAGGAAACATTTCGCGTGAAGCAAAATAACGCTCGTCTTTCAAAGGAAGGCAGTTTTGTCACGCACTGTTTGGCAGGAGAATATATTCTGTATTATGCAGTCTGAACGATTTGCTATGAAAATAAAAACGAGCTTTGAGGTTTCCATAAAGTACTGCGTTACATTTGAAGAAAATCTATATTTAATGCTTGCTTATTAAGGAAAAAGTAATTATTCTGGACAAATCTTTTACATATCGATTAAAATTAAACAAAACTTTGATTGTTTTTAAGATAATAAGAAGAGACCTAAATAATGAACAGTTCTTGAATACTGCTCAGCAAGGTTACTGGTCCATCGTCTTTTATGATTATATAAAATTGTTGACGTTTCACGGTTCCTTCCCCCCATAGAACATTTTTAAAGAAACGGCAAAGTTGTGTTTACGTTTAATAATCCTGAACCGATGACCTGTAATGTAAATAATATAATTTTCTGATACTGAATGAATAAATAAACACTTTTATTTGAGTAAGAAAATACAAAGACAATGTATATTTGTTCGAATTCGCTTAAGATAAATAACATTGACGATTGTACGTTTTACCGTGAACAAAGTTGAAGACATAACAGGATTTAAAAGTTGTGAAATTTATGAAATTGATGACGCAAAATCTATACAATGGCCCAACTAAAATATTCCCACTGGGATTTGACAATAAACAGCACAAAATGGTTGGTTATTTGCTGCATATGTAAATGATGACTTAATTTATATTACATGTGTTAACTCGATCAATGGCAAACGCAAATTATGACACAAGATAAAGTTTAAATTGGAAGTGTGCAGAGCTGTTGAAAGTACCCAGCAAAAGTACTTACTTACGTACCTGACAATGTATTTGCTGCTCCAATTTCCAAGTACTATGACTTTAAGCAAAGTAGATCGCAAGTACCGTATTTCAAATATTTCAGATTATTTGAAGTACTTTGAGCTAGGTACTTCAAATTTCAAAGCATTTCAATTACTCTAAAGTATTTCAAGTACTCTAACTTATTTCAAATGCTCCACAATGCTTCCAATACCCATAAAATTTAAGTTTTTCTCTTATAATTTGTTATTATTATTATTATTTATTATCTTCAACTCAGCATCATTCAAAAACAATTAAAAAAAATTATTATTACATAAATATAAAAACGAACAAAAATAAATACTGCTGCGGTCGACTTCTCTTCAAATGCCAGGAAAGTCATAAAGAAAAACTTATATATCAAATATAGTAAAACCGCTGCTCAAGGAATCACTACTTCCACATCCAGATTTTGTATCCAAGTCTTATGCACAGTAAATTCCAATGTAATATTTTATTCCCCTTAATAATAGAGTGGGGGTGGTAGAGGGGGTGGCTAATGTTAAAAAAATTTTTAGATGTCCTTGATTCTCGTATACAAACTAAATCCCAATTTAATTTTTTATTCCCTTAAACACTAACTAATGCCAAAATAAATTTTAGGGGTCCTTGGTTCAAATCCGAATTTAATTTTTTACTCCCTTTAATAAAAGTGTGGGGTAGAAATGGGGGTGGTAGAGGGGGTAGCTAACGCCAACAAATTTTTTTTGGACGTTTCGTTCTTTTACACACACTAAATCACATTTTAATTTTTTTTACTCCCTTCAATAATAGGGTGGGGATGGCAATGGGGGTGGTAGAGGGGGTAGCTAACGCCAACAAAATTTTTTTGACGTTTCGTTGTTGTATACACACTAAATCACATTTTAATTGTTTTTACCCCCTTTAATAATAGGGTGGGGGTGGCAATGGAGTGATAGAGGAGGTAGCTAACGCCACAATTTTTTTTTGACGTTTCGTTCTTGTATACACACTAAATCACATTGTAAATTTTTTTACCCCCGTTAATAATAGAGGGGGGTGGCAATGGGGATGGTAGAGGGGGTAGCTAACGCTAAATTTTTTTTTAGATTTTTCGTTTTTGTATATACACTAAATCCCACATTTAATTTTTTTTTACTCCCTTTCATAATAGTGTGGTGGTGGTATTAGGGGTGATAGTGGGGGGAGGGGTGGCTGATGCCAAAAAAAAATTTCAGACCTTAACATGCCCTAAATTGCAATTTTATGGACTCTTACTTGCTTGTTTTGCCTATTTACAATTATTTACCCCCGAACCATTCAACGGAATTAGATCAAAATATAATCTAGTTCCAGATCTCGATACAATACAGAAGTGTACCAAATTTTAAGTCAATATCATATAATCACATCAACGGTTCCAGAGTAAACGTGCGCATATACAGACAGACCGACAGACAGGAAATTTTTTTTCACCCAAATTTAAAATCTCGACGTTTCATGACATTTTAAGCCTATTTCAACTAAAAAAAAAATTATAATTTTTTTGTGTTACTATACTTCCACTGGACGTGGAAGTAATAACTTTAGGTAAGTACAAAGTACAAATAAAAAAATTATAAAATTAAGAAATATCCATTTCCATTGGCTTTCAATAGCACCAAATTTTCGAAATTTCCATCAGTTAATGAATTTGTTCTAGGAGCATTTATAATTTCAGCGAAAGTCTTTCTACAGGCGCTGATGATGCATGTATTAAACCGATAAAAAAAATGTCTTACCGTTGCATACTTATTTAGAAAAACAAGTTGGGTGTCAGTCATTTAAGTATTAAAGAATTTCTAATTTATTTCTTTCTTTATCACTTTTCTTAGTGACATTTGTAAGCCATATTTCTGTTTTTTAAAATATCTAAAACATGGAACTACAAGGACTTCAAATATTTTTAAGTAATTGAAATATCAAAAAACATATTTCAAATACTATAAATTGTTAACCAAATCCAAGTACTTTGGCAGAGTAATTGAAGTACCAAATACCGGGTTTCCAATGTACTTCAAATAGGGTATTTGAAATACCAAACGTAATTCAAGTACTACTTTTTAAGTACTTTTATTTGAAGTACCACAGCTCTGGACTTGTGTCAAATGTTTGACACCGAGGAGAGATATTACACTTTTGGAACAGGTTGTTATCGATCTATAGAAAGGGATTGCTGAACTTAAAAAGTAGAATGTAAACAATAAACTTGAAGAAGATTAAGAAGAAGAAGAATTATTAAGCATAACCTTATTATTTACAGAGTAAAGAAAAACATTCAAAACAAAGGAAGTGTTTAGCTCAGGAGCAACTACAGGTAACAAAACAAATAAAGGAGGTGGGCGGATACGGGCCATTTTTCGTTTTGTCGAAAAGAAAAATCCATCCTAAACTTTTTATTACTTTTCTACAAAGTTGAAGATGTGCTTGCTATTTATATTTGTGTAACTTTCATTGCACAAAATAATACTTACGTAAATATTTCCAAGATTAGGTTGTTGGTTAGATGTCTTACCATCGTGTTGAGCACCGTCAAAAACGGGGATAAACAAATTTTCATGCATTTTGATTTTTTTTGAGATATTTTAATATTAGGGGAGGGGGTAGTTTCAACCTCGGGGGTGGATAATATACTGTATGGTTAAATTTCATACGGCCTACCCGAATCCTGCCCAAAAAAACCGATCCGCTTGCCTACAATGGAGAAAACGCGAAATTGGGGTGGTTTTTCGAGTTTAGGGGTAGTTGCTGAGGGATGGAAATCTCAAAAATATCACCATCGTATTCAGCGCCCTTGAAAATGGAGAAATACCCATGTTTTATCCCTCTCACAAAACTTTTGGGGTATTTTCAATTTTTTTATGGACTAAGTATAAGACGATCAAATTCCCTAAAAACGAGCAACAAAACCACAAACTTCTTTTATCTATGATCGTGTAAAAAGTAACAGTTCTTTACATCATTTCCAGGGTAAAAAGTGGCCTTTTATAAGAAACTGTGCAATAAAAAATGTTATTGCACGCTTTTATTATTTTTAAAAAATTACGCCGGTTTATTTATAATATCGTTTCCTTAGTTACTATCGTCACAGATTTTCAGACATGACCATGAAGTAACATAATAAGAATGGAGACTTCAACTACAACTCGAATAATACTAACCGTCAAAGTGACGTTCACAAAAAGTTGATACAGTTTTACAAATATTCATGAAAAATTGCCCATTTCTTACAATAATTGGAACGATCGAAGATAAAAAGTTGTAAGATACACTTGTAAAAAGTTTATTGCACGAATGGCTAGATTAAAAATATGAGCGAAGCGAGTGTTTTTAAAAGCCATTTTTAAAAGAATAGCTTTTTACACTTGCATCTTAAATAACTATAAAGCACTGGGTGGCGTCCAAGTCTAAATCTAATTTTGCATATAAATTAACGCTGTGTTACACTGCACTTTCTTGCAGTTGCAGTTGAAAGAAAGTTGTTCTGGTATTTAACTCAGCTATTGTATAATGTTAACACACTTGACAAGAATTAAATCTACAAGACAAAAAAAACTAGGTGAAAATAACTGCTAGCATGGTTTTCTACAACATTATGTTGAAAGGCTTTCATAAACAATTAAGAAGAAATAACTACATGGTTAAGATATTTTTATATTTATTTGTTAGGAAAATGTGTGCCTATAATGATTTCTAACATATTCTTTAATGAATAACACTTCTTGGTATGTATGCACGAAAAATATATTTAGGAAAATATATTATTTGATAATATTTCCCAATTATTTTCGAAGAACAAGTCCTCTGACGCCCTCTGTGTCGTTCGAGGGATATACTCTGACTTTAGCCAACGTAAAAGCAGGAAAATACCTCAAGTAACACATGTCGTGCTCTCATTACGCTTAAAGCTTTATAAATAATAGATTATGGCAACTTGTACAGAAAATTGGTTATATTGAAGCTTTATTCACCACTAAACTGCATATAAAGTAACTGGCCGAAATAAGATTGCTGGTAAAATGCTTTCGCATCATAAATATAAAGCTTCTTTATTAAAGCATCTTATATAGCTTTCTTCAAGTTATAAGAGACTTAATAAGGTCTATTATGCAGATACACACCATATATATTAATATATTTATATTACAGGTGTATAAACCTCTATATAACATTTATACATCTGTTTTATAGCTTACCAATTTCTCTATAATGGCTTTATAACGTTGACTTTTAAAGGGTTTTAAAGCAAAATTCTACACCAATGTAGTTATTTAAACCAAGAGCCATTTACGTCAGCCCCCATATAGATTACTTATAAACGCTTTTTACGCATAGTAGAAGGAGTATTTTATAATGCATTTATTCAACTGAAATTCTGTTTTAGAGTTATGTAGCTGCAATCTTCCGTTTCTATAGAACTGTTATACAGCCAAACTTACTCCGTTACATACCAATCAATGTCATTTAACTTGTTTTCAAATTTTTCTTGTTACGTAGCAAAAATTTTTGTACAGTCATTTTATCATTACAAACTACAAAAATCTACAAAAATCAATAGAAAATGTCGTCTGAAATTTAAACAAAAGTGATAATATCATATCCCTGAAAATCAAAATGATGTTAAAATATAAAATATAGGACTTATAATATTCCAACCTATCTGCAAGTGCCTTATATAAATAAGGACTCAACAAATTAAACCAAAACAGATAAATTATATGGTAAAATTTTGTGTTTTTGTCTAAACACAGTTAGCACTAAAATACAATGACTTATAGAGTTTCTAAAAAGTAATTTGTGCTATTTGGGTGCTGATTCGTTATAAAGTCTGACAAAATTTGTGAACAAAATATCACTGATTTTACACCGTAATTTCTCACTAATATGAAAGTTTTGCTCCAATACCTTCTAAATAATATATCAATTTCATACTTACCTACAAGTAATGAAAAATGTAAAGAATATTGTAAACAATATACTGTTACTCTTGTAATTAGTTAAAAATATATGTGTATGTGTATGTTGGTGTTACGTCTACCAATATTCCCACATCTCTTTGAGAGGATATTTATAACAATTTGACTATATTAACTTTGGACGTTAGCCGGAGACATATCAGCTTATGTATACCGGCGTTCCGGACTCTGCTAATTACACAATCGTAGTTAATAAATTCAGTTATTTTCAGATGCCATAAAAATAATCTTGCCCGTATTGAAGAACAAACAATAGCTATTTCCTGTACTGAAGAATAAATAATATTTTAACATTTTTATTGCTCTTAATGTGCGTTCCTAAAATAAATCCGGTCGTTTATTTCGTTCGTAAATGAGCACAAATTGCATGATCATAGTTAATAAATTTAGCGGTCGTTCTTTTACAACTTAGACCTTAAATTATTTGGGTTTTAATGAAGTGTTTGTATTCTGAATTACAAAAATAAAACCTCTCCTCTTTCGACAATTTAATTTTAAGATTGAAATAATGAGGTTGAAAGCCATAATAAAGCACACCTTGTTGGTGTTTTAATATAATTTATTTACAAATTTTATTGCTAATTATGTCTGGGGATATAATTAAGTACCTTGATGCATCAGATATTACGACTAAGCGCAGATTTTCTTTTCGTTTCGGGAACTTATTACCCGCTATTATAACTTAAATTACTGAGACCGTTAATTATCTTATTTTTAGTAAATGGATAAGAATCCACTGAGATGAGCACATTCTTGTTAATGCACTATTCAATGGAAATTTAGTTTTTTAATAAACATAATTAAAATACTTTTTGTTGTTTTCAGGCATAATTTGAACCATTATTTCGGCTACTTGCATATAATCTATCCCTATAAAATTTTGCAAATGATACTCTCTCTTTCCTAGAAGCCCATTTTTTATATTAACTAATTAATCAAGATTTATAATTATTACAACACAAGATCCGTAACAAATAAACACCTTATTATACCATGCTAAGCACTGTAGTATAACTCTGTTTTAATAGTTAGGTCAGAATATTATATCACATTCCTTCATTTCCTTTTTATAGTCCAATATAAACGGTTATTCACTATAAATTGATCACCCTTCATTTTTGTTATTATTGAAAATAGAAAATAATAGAAGGTAGATGAGACCTTAAAAATAAAAAGAAAATAGTTAAAGACTTAAATGATAATAATTTGGAAACTAGAACTAAATTAAGAGTAAATAGCATAATGGAACTCTTAACCATGTGTATAAAAACAACCTATTTTCAATTGGACAATGAGTTCTATCAGCAAGATTTTGGTATGGCTATGGGGTCTGCATTATCACCAATTTTAAGCAACATATTTATGGAGAACTTTGAGAACACACATGTTCAAAATTGTATAAACAAACCGGTTGTCTGGTGGAGATATATTGACGACATCTTTGCAATTTGGCCTCATGGTGTCGATTTACTAGATAGTTTTTTGGAAAATATAAATAGTAAGGAACCGTCTATTAAATTCACATTACAAGTAGAAAGTAGGAATGAACTACCGTTTTTAGATGTTTTAATTAGAAGGGTAAATAATACATGAAACAAGCGTTTATAGAATACCAACACATACTAATAGATATCTAAATTTTAACTCAAATCTGTCAATAAATGTCAAAAGGGGTGTTGTAAAATGTTTATACGATAGGGCCAAAATAATTTCATCTAATAATGAAATATGAAATAACGACAAAAAATTTATCAAAGAGGTTCTAGTACAAAATCAATATCCTGAAGCCTTTGTTGATAGAGTTTTCATAAATGTTGAAAATAGGGACAATCAGGTACGACAAAAACCTGAACGTCATTATACCGCAATAATTCCTTATGTATACGGACTATCGGAAAAGCTACGCCGTATAGGTGACAAATTTGATGTTAGGACGATATTTCAAACGGGGAACACTTTAAGATCTACTTTAACAAAAACAATACCGATAAACAGGGAGCAGAATTCAAAAAACTGTATTTACAATATCCCGTGCGAATGTGATAAATGTTATGTGGGTGAGTCATCCAGACCTTTCAGTGTGAGGTTGGATGAGCACAAGAATTACATTAGAAAGAATGAAATTCAGAAATCAAAGATTTATGAACATGCTTGGAAAAACGGACATAGAATCAACTGGGACTCGGCAAAAATTTTAATAAAAGAAGTAGGTACCAAAAAAAAGAAAAATTAAAGAATCAGCAATAATCTTATTAAATGAAGATAAGTGCGTATCTAATTGTTCTGTAGATATTTGTACGACCTGGCTACCAATGTTAAAAGAAGAACTTAACAAACTCAACATTATCTAAAAGAAAATATCATCAGTTCTATGTTCTGTGTAAGTAGTAAGTATCTATGGAAATAACATAAACAGAATCTTAAAGCTGCGTATTTGATATACACAGCAAAATAAGAGTTCTTCCAAAAAAAAAAAGCTTTGAAAACGGAAAGAGATTATTTTCCGAAACGTCAGCAAAATACATTATTTCTGTGTTTATTCCGATTTATATTATTTGCAAAACATAACCTCAGAATATTCCTTTGGCGTAAACGTCACGGGTGCAGAGGCTTTTTTCCAATAATTCTATTATTTTGTAGATTCGGTGATTTGTTTTTGAAGAGGACAGAAAAAAGTTTCGCATGATAGTTGTAGAATCTCACCTATATTTTATTGAAATGCGATAAAGAAAAATATATCATTTATGGGTTACATGACACGAAATAAATATATGTTTTTTAAATGGAACACCCTATATATTATTGCATTTTTGAGAAGCCTTTATCATCTGATTTCAAATTATAATACTGTATAGGTCTATCTTAAATACTTCTTGACATGCTTGACATTCAAAATGCAAATGTGCTGCTCTATTACAAGAAGAGTGAGCCATGCATGTCGAAACACAAGTGAAACAGAAACAACAAGGTAGGCCACGAAAATAATTATTTTATTGTTTATTCAATTTCGTCATACCTATATATGATATTGTTTTTTTAATCACGTTTCAATAAAATATAGGTAAGATCCTACAACTTTTATATGAAACTTCTTTTTATAAATAACCCTGTATCTACTACTTGTTAAATAAAAAATTAAAATATAAAAAAAAGGTGGAACTGAACCACTTTTATGGATAATTTATGGAAAAAAAAAATTTCAACTAACAATTTTCGACATAAAGACGCCACAAACTAGTGGTTATTGATTAAGAATATGTCGGTAGCAGATCTCTGTGAAAGATATTGTTAATTTAAATAACTTTGTTTCTGAACACTTGTGACAAAACCACTGTAATCTCATCGTACAATTAAGCAACTTAGACTAAAAAATCTTAGAGAAGAAAAGAAGTTGCCAACCGCATTTTAGGCTGCAAGATTAACTTAATTGTAGCTTAAATTCTCGGCAGATAATCCCAGTCCTTATCTACAAATCTTCATGACGGGTAAACTTTCAAACGAAAAAACTTCTGCAGTTTAGATTAGAGCTCGTAACTTGCAAATTACCAAAAACTGAGATTGTCTCTTATTTATACATTCCGTGTCATTCCCGCTGACTTGATAAATAAGCAATTTTTATTGTTGTAGTAGACAGCACAGATTAGGGTCTGCAAGAACTTATTTATAAACCCATTTTCGACTGGTAAAAACAAAGCTTTTCCAGTAACAGTTGTTTGAAACGTGTGTAGAAGGACAACCATATAACAATTTTATTAAACGCTTAATAAGTGAAGGAAAGTAAGTAATTATGTTTAAAACATGTATCTAAACACATAAAAAATAAATATTGTTATATTATCCATTTCATTTAGACTATGCTTCATGAATTGGAGGGTGCGTTTGCTATTTTTATACGTTGTAAAATTACAAGACCTATATTTAAACCTTCAAAAATAATAGAGGAAATTATCAATAATTAAAAGTCTAAAATTTGGTGAAGGTGCCGGGTACGAGAACTCGAAACTCGTTAATTAAAATTAATGCGCCTTAATTACTATTTATCTGAACTAACTTTTAGACAGATAACATAATCTATATCTAAATTACTGCCCAAGGCAACCTGAACGCTACAAAATTCATCAATAAGTGAAGAGAAGAGAAAATTAAATTGGGTCAAATTATAAACAGTTTCCAATTTCCACAGGAAATCGCTTGCGAAAGGCTAAAATTTGATCAATATATCTCGTTTAGTTTCAATACAATTTGTTGCTCGAACATTCGCAGGAAAATATCAAAATATTGGTTTCTACTTTATCCAGTTGGATATAATTGTCGTTATGGGGATGTTCACTCACAGTTTACTAAAATATAGTACAAACATTTTAACATAAGTTTAAATTTGCATGCGTTAAAGTGGTCATGATAATATAGGAGCCATCATTTCAATTAGAAATATAATTATACTCATAGAATTAACAAATTTCAAACCATGAAATAGAATAATTTACATAGATTTAGAATAGAATAGAATATTTAATTATTTGCATGAGTAACAGAAACAATACGTTAGGTAATTTTAATATCTATAAGTGTCAGTAAGTAAACCAGTATAAGTATAAAGTAATACTAACTAATAATATAACTAAAATACATATACAAAATGCTTATAACATATGAGATATAATATGTAATACCATGAAAAACCACACACAATATCCTTCACACACTAATTAGTACGCGCTGTTGGTATATAAAAAGTTAGTTCCTGTTTAGAAGCTAGGTTAGACTTTCCTACTATTTCCTGGCAATCCAAGATATTATGAATGACCTTGTATAAAAAAAACTTGCGAAAGGTATTGCCTCCCGTTACCAAGAGCATATGTTTCATTGGTTTTAAAATACGGTAGTTTTTGAAATTTTCGTTGCACATTTTCTAAATTGTTAATATGTATATCATAATACGAATACCAAACAAGCGACGCGTATTCTAGCTTAGACCACCAAGTGTTTTAAATGTATTACCAACTGAGTTTTCCATATGGATATTATTGAATGTTAACTTCAGACACCTAGGTCACGGTAAGTGTCAGATCTCGGTATGACAGTGTTGACAAGGTGGTAGTTAAACACATGGGGAGTTGATTTACGCGTAAAATACATAACATTACATTTACCGGCATTTAATGGCAGTTAGCTGTCTAGACCCCACTTTGGTAGTCTGTCAAGGTTAGGCGGTATCAGTCTTCACTACTCGATATCACTAAAGATCTTTAAATCATCCGTATATAGCAGGCAACAGATGTCTAGAATATCCACTACATCATTAATGAAAATATTGAATAGTAAGAGACCTAGCACCGAACCCTGAGGGACACCTGATGACGCCAAGAATTCGACAGACTTAACTCCATTATACACGACATATTGTATTCGATTTGACAGATAAGATCTAAATAACTGTAGTAGTGAAAAAGGTAAACCTATTTCATGAAACTTATGAAGTAGAATATTATGGTTAAGCCTGTCGAAAGCCTTAGAGAAATCAGTATATTATATAAAAATCAATTTGCGCCTGTACATCCAAAATTTCAGCTATGTATTGTGTGTGATGGACAATAAATTAGTAGTAGTTGAACGTCCTTTCATGAAACCATGCTGGTACGGCGAGATGTGATTGCTGATACTTAGATAAATTGTATCATGTAGCAGTATTTCCAGGATTTTACAGAAATTACAAATGACTGAAATACGTCCAAAATTAGTTATATCAAATTTACCCCCTATTTTTGTAAATCAGACATAGTTAAGATCGCTTGCAGATATGACCGGAAATGAATAGGTGTTAAAGCATAAGCTAAATAAAACTATTAACGGATAAGAAAATATCTGAGTGCAGTCCCTAATAAGAAAGAAATGCCGGAACGCCATCTGGCCCCGTCGTCATTTTAGGTTTAATTTTTTTGATAGTTTTAAATAAGTCAGATTCGTCAAAGGCTCCTATGTGGATATTAATATTATTTAATGCATCATTGAAATTTAAAGCTGAGTCGCCACCATCAGATATATAAAAACCACCAAAGAAAATTAGCAAAAGCATTTAATATATCATTTATGATGAAGTTAAACAAAGGATGATATTTATATTTCTGCGACGGGCTATACTTTGGAACACATAAATCAAAGATCGAATACAGTTTCTCGAAAAAAATACAGATATTTAATAATAATAATAATAATAATAATAATAATGCCTTTATTGCCCAACAGGTAACACCCAATAACAGGACAATTTTTGAACAACACAAAGGATGCCCGCAATAATACTACAATAAGTAGATATTACAAATAAAGATGAAAAGAGAAAGCAAAAGAATATAAAAAAATAAATATGAATAAATATAAACAAATATAAACAACAATACCTAAACATTACAATGTTATGAATATAATAAATGAGGTTTTAGTAATGTTAACAAAAGTACAGATTAAGGTTACAGATAGTTCAAAGCTGTGTGTGATATTTCATTTTTCGTGCAAATATTAATATCACATATATGACAAATTTTATTGTAATTAGAACACATTGTATAGATTGGGGATTTCAAAAGTAAATTCGTTCTAGCATGTGGATAATAAAACGTGCAGTTCTGTCTAGAGTGATAAATTGGTACATTGAAACGTAGTTGAGACAGTAGATCTGGACAGTCAATATTGTTATGAAGTAAATTGTACAAGAAATAAATAGAATTACATTTTCTTCTCAGTTCTAAACTGTGCATTTCAAATCTAGTAAGTAAAGTGTTTTGCTCTATACCTCTTTCAGGGTAGGTTGCATCAACTTTGAATGTTAAAAATTTCAAAAATTTTCTTTGCACATTTTCTAGTGCCAGTTTATGATTCTCGTAGTAGGGAAACCAGATAAGCGATGCATACTCGAGTTTAGACCTAACATAAGAGAAGTAGAGTATTTTTAGTGCTCTGATGTTGGTGAATGATTTGCAGTTTCTAATTATGAAACCAAGCATCTTAGTGGCATCTTTAACCTTCATATTAATATGTTCAATAAATGACAATTGACCATCGAATACAACGCCAAGATCCTTAGTGGAATCAACTTTGGTTAACAGTAATCCGTCAATGGAGTAATCATGGTCAATATTAGAATGCTTTTTGCTAAATGTCATATATTTACATTTGGAGGAATTCAGGTGTAACCTATTACTCATACACCAATTATGAACTCTGTCAATATCATTTTGTAGTAACGTACAATCGTCAGAACAGGTTATTCTCATATATAATTTAAGATCATCCGCGAATAATAGCCTACCACTCTTGCTGATGACAGAAGTTATATCATCAATGAAGAGCAGAAACAGAAGTGGTCCCAAGTTGGAGCCTTGCGGGACACCTGATGTAGTTATAAAAGGCTCAGAGTTGAAACCATTGTACGAAACTAACTGCTTACGGTTAGAGAGATATGACTGCATAAATAACAGTAGAGAATCACTTAATCCCCAGGTACCTAGTTTCCTGATTAAGATGTCATGATCAATGCGATCAAACGCTTTAGAGAAATCGGTATAGATTACATCTACCTGACCGGACTCATCAATGACCTCAGAGACAAACTGGGTAAAAAGTGCCAAGTTGGTTACGGTAGAACGGCGGTTTACAAAACCATGTTGATATAGTGATATCTGATTACCGAGTGACAAATAGATGCGATCATATAAAATTATCTCAAACACTTTAGCAAAATTTGATAAAATAACAATCGCTCTATAGTTGCTAATTTCAGACGAGTTACCTGACTTGAGGACCGGACAAATTTTTGCTCTTTTCCAGATATCGGGAAACGTTTGAGTACTTAAAGCTAAATTAAATATAGATACTAAGGGTTCACATAATACATTGCCGCAGTCTTTGACAAAAAAAGACGGTATTAAGTCTAAACCAGAAGTCATTTTATTTTTGAGTTTGGCAGTCGCTTTTATAATTTCAAATTCAGTGACTCTGTCAACGTTAACACAGATACCATTATGTACAGTGGTATCTGTGTAATCATTATATAAGGTAATAAATGACCAATCAGTATTTAAAAGAGTTTGATGTAGCACATGTAAGTCCCAGTCGGAAAAATATGTGCCCTATTAAAGATTTAAATGAAAATCTCCTCAAAGAAGACCAGGAAATAAGAGCCCGATGGAAAGAACACTACTCTAACATTCTTAACCAGCAAAGTCAAGCCGATCACGATATTATAAATCTTATCCCTCAATATGACACCTTCGAAGACTTAGATAAACCACTAACAACGGAAGAGATCTTAACCGCCATTGGGCAGCTAAAAAATAACAAATCTCCCGGCGCCGACTCACTCCCAGCTGAGATTTTTAAAGCTGTATCGTCAGAGCTCATAACCTACCTCAAAAAACTGTTTGATGTCGTGTGGGAAAGTGGTCAAGCTCCGCAGGAGTTTCATGATACACTTTTAATCAACCTCTTCAAAAACAAAGAGAGCGCTGCGGACTGTGGAAATTACAGGGGTATAGCTCTCCTGGCTGTTGGAGGGAAGATACTCACTAAAGCGATGGCAAATAGGCTAACACCTGTTATGGAAAAGCTACTTCCTGAAACACAGAGTGGCTTTAGACCAAACCGAGGCACATCGGATTTAATCTTCACACTTAAACAGCTTCAAGAAAAATCACTCGAACATCAAGGAGAAATTCACATGGCCTTCATTGATTTAACCAAGGCGTTTGACTCGGTGGACAGGGAAGTGCTCTGGAAAATTATGTTCCGCTTAGGTATCCCTAGAAAATTTGTGGAAGTATGTCGCAGTCTACATACAAACAACAACGCCCAGGTTATGTATAATAATGAGGCAACCGAACCTTTCTAAACCCTCACTGGAGTTAGGCAGGGATGTGTCCTGGCACCCCTACTCTATAATTTGTTTACCACTGCTCTAACAATTATTGTTGACAACAAACTGACAGTCAGAGGAATAGGTCTCAGATACCGTTTTGATGGCGGTCTCTTTAACATAGGGCGCTTTAGAGCTTTCACGAAGGCACGCACACGATTCATTTGTGATCTCCAGTATGCGGATGACTGTGCACTTTTAGCCTCTACGCCGGAAGAGCTTCAAGAACTTTTAGATGTGTATGCTCAGAGCTATGATTCCTTGGGACTTAAAATCAACATTGGAAAGACTAAGGTTATGTCAACTCCTCATCAAGTGAACCAAATAGACATTACACTTAACAGAAATTCTCTTGAAGTGGTGGATCAGTTCAATTACTTAGGCAACGTTGTTAATGACAAAGCAAACATGGACAGCGAGATTCGCAATAGAATTAACGTTGCATCTAGAGCACTCTGGGGACTTAGAGAGAGAGTATTTGACAACCACGACCTTGCTTTGTCAACGAAAATGGCTGTCTACAGAGCAGTTGTCATTCCAACACTGCTATATGAATGTGAAAGCTGGGTCACTTACCGTCGTCATGTGAAAGAATTAAAACGTTTTCAGCAAAGACACCTCAGAAGTATGATCAAAATCCGTTGGTTCCATCACATATCAAACGTGGAAGTACTCAGGAGAGCAAACAGCCTTCCAATTGAGGTGCTTATTTCAAGAGCACGCCTAAGATGGGCAGGTCACGTTCATCATATGCATGATAACCGCCTTCCTGAATGTACACTTTATGGTGAATTGCTAAGCGGTAGAAGAAGGCGTGGCGGTCAACGAAAGAGGTTCAAAGATGCTCTCCATGAAAATCTAAAATCCTGCGGTATTGCAGACGAGCAATGGGAACAACTTGCAGCGGACAGAACCGAATGGCGAGGGGTTGTGGCCAGCTATCAAGGAAATGTTGCTGCAAGAAGGCCGAATCCAAGACCTAACCAGGTCTATGTTTGTCCTGACTGCGGTCGACATGTGCTCTCCCGAATTGGCCTCTATAGCCGTAGTCGTGTGCACCGTAGATGAATGGGAATTACAATAGACTACACCTTTTACTTGTTTTTTATTGTACACAATCTATCGACTGTAACATTTTTATACTCGGACTCGAATAACGGCTAATAAAAGTTAGCTTTCTTAAAATTGAAGCAGTTGTAATTGGTTGGAAAATTATTTTTATGGTTGTCAGGGGTAGTTACCTGAATAAATGAGTTAAAGCGTGGTGATGTTTATTCTCTGCTACGAACGGTTGTTATAATAGGAGGAAATGACCACAAAAAACATCTGAACATCCGACCCTGCCATTCCAAGGTTCAGAAATATATCAATCACATTTCGAAAGCTCAAAGGAAGAGATCAATGGGCGGATTTTCTGAGCAAAAATTGTTCTTAATTTGATTCAACGCAATAAAAGAATTCGAGGCGATAAGGCAGCATATTTTAAGAATATTCCGACGTTCGCAATAAGCAATATTCTCTGCGGGACGGATGCTTATATTAGTAATCATCGATAGGAAATGAGATCTGTAAAAGCCGTCGCGACTTTCGAGAAAAGTTTTCTATTAAAACATAAAGGACTAAAGAAAGCCGTAACTTTAAGACATTTATGGAAGAAAAGTTTTGAATAAAAATGACTAACTTAAAATGAGATAAGGATAAAGGCCTCGGCACATCATAAAACAAAATGGAATATAAATCCAGCGGCTGCGCAAAAAAAACTAAAACTGAATCTATTTTTTTTACCTATTGCGTAAGTAATTATCACCAAAGTATTAGGGAAAGGAGCAGTAAGTCGCGGAAGAATAATTTTATAGTGTTTTAATAAGGTGCATACATTTCTCAGCGTATTAACATAATCGTAAACCGATTAATAAATGTCAATTTTGTAACGCTTGTGGGAATTGCTGTTAATAAAACTTGTTAACAGGTTATTTCTGGTGATTTATTTCACAAAAGTGTAAAAAGAAAACGAACATGCAAGATGGACAGGATATCTTTTAAGAATTTACATAATATTTATACAGGGTGTTTTGAAAAGATTGGGACAACGTTTAGCCGTTGATTTTTGACATCAGAGCAAGAAGTTTTAACCCAAAAAGAAGTGGTCTCTTTTCGTGTTCAGGATACAGGGTGGTAAAGTAAAAAATTGTATTCGTATTTTGTCTCTATCTTGGAGACTATTGTACGTATCTACTTCAAAGTTAGTAAATAAACTATGGGCGTACGGTGACAAAATCCCATGTTATTTCTTATGGAGGTTCATTCTGGTTTTTCAAGGTCATCCGTGTAAAGAGTCGGCTGTTAGCGCAGATCTGTAGCTAACTTCCTTAATTGGCGGGAAATTCAAACTGTCATATGCGGGAAATTCAAATCGGTGCTCAAAAATCTGTAACCTGATGACCGCGATTTCCTCTGTACGACTGTGGATAATTATGGTTAATTGTAGATAAAAATATGGATAATTGTGGATAAAAATGTGGGTAATTGTAGATAAAAATGTGTATAATTGTGAATATAAATGTGGATAATTGTGTGTAATTGCGGTAATCAGGTTACAGATTTTTTATCACAGATTTGAATTTCCCGCGCCCGACAGTTTAAACTTCCCGCCAATTCATGACGTCAGCTACAGACCTGCGCGAGCACCTGACTTTTTACACGGACGACCTTGAAAAACCAGAATGAACCTCCATAAGAAATAACATGGGATTTTGTCACCGTACGCCTATAGCTTATCTACTAAAGTTGGTAATGTCTTTTTCAGGTTGCTAATTACAATGGTGATACTGCTGATGTCACATTTTTATAGAGGGCGCTAGTTACAGTACTTTTATATGACACTTTATGCCATAACTTTTTTGAGATTAGGTTTTGGATATTTTCTACTATTATAATCGAAACGCAATTTAATTTAGTAAATAAAAGGTGTACCTTTTTAAACGAGATAAAATACACCCTTTCAGAAAAATTTATTGGTATCTACGAAATAAAAATAAAATGAAATAAACAACGAAATATTCTATTCTATTTTGATTCTAGTAGTAAATTAATAACAGTAAATCAAAACTTTCTCATCTCGAACTTTCAATATGACTTCCATTAACTTCAATACATTTTTTACATTGTTTCATATATTTTAACTTAAACGGAATAGTATTTCTTCCTGATTTTTGGATTTTTCGGAATAACTCGTCGCGATTTTCTATCACTTATGATCCATAGACCAAACTTTTCACGTAGCCCCATGCGAAGAAGTCCAAGGGATTTAAATCCGGGCCGCGAGCTGGCCATGCAAACTCGTTTCCCCGTTCAATCCAACGATGTGGAAAACATTTATTTAAATGGTTACGTACTGTTATTGAAAAATGGGGAGGAGCACCGTCTTACGTTAACCACAGCTGTCTTCTGTTATTGTTATTAAAATTATTTAATAAGTCGGCCAAATTGTTTCCTAGAAATTGCAAGTATGATGCCCCATTTAACCCATTAATACATTTATAATACATTGTCACTGATGATCCTACACCAGACACTAATTGATAATTCATCCTGAAAATCATAAACGCGTGCTTTATGAGGATTTTCTACGGCCCAAATATGACTATTGCGCCAATTAAAAACACCTCTTCGTGTAAATGTGGCCTCATCCGTAAAAAGAATATTTAGAATCGCTTTGTAAATAATTATTGAGCTAACTCCAGTTCTAGTAGATAGTTTTCGCATACCTATTTCCCGATTCTGTTCAATACGCTTCAAAATATTTTCTTCTTGCTGTGGTGTGTAACTACCACGGCCTGGTCTTCATCTTCGGCGAACACTTCCGGATTCTAAATCTTTGGAAAATTCCTTGAAATGTTTTGTGATTTGGTACCGAGTATAAACTACGACTATGTCACATATTTCTAGATTTGAATACTGGTAGCGGGGCATTCTCAAATAACAAACTTAAACAAATTAACGAAGAATTTAGTTCAAAATTTATGTAATAAATGCAAGTTTTATCGGCAGAAAGAAAACAGTACAAATTATTAATATTTTATAATGTATACAATGTTTACATTATACTTGAAGTACACCTACTAGATAAACCGCTTTTATGTACAATTGAATTTCTTCCAACTGGTGTGTGACAAAGTTGTAAATCGCGTATATCTCTGAAAGGGTGCATTTTATCGCGTTTAAACAGGTACACCTTGCATTTAGGAAATTAAATTACGTTTCGATTATGATAGTAGAGAATGTCCAAAATCTAACATCAAAAAAGTTATGGCTTAAAATGCCATATAAAAGTACTGTAACTAGCGCCCTCTATAAAATGTGACATCGGCAGTATCACCATTGTAATTAGCAACCTGAAAAACATGTCGTTACCAACTTTGAAGTAGATAACATACAATAGTGTCCAAGATAGAGACAATATACAAATACAATATTTTTACTTTACCACGTCTTGAAAACAAAAATAATTAGACCACTACTTTTTAGGTTAAATCGACTTGCTTTGATGTCAAGAATCTACGGCTAAGCATTGTCCCAATCTTTTCAAGATGTGATGAGCTCCACGTTCATATCATAACATACTTTCAATTTTGTTAATTAATTTAAGTTAATTTTATTTGTAATTGTTATTTGAAAATTGTTCTCAGGGTATCGTTAGTTCCTTGGGTCGAAAATCACAAATATTGCTTAAAATAACTTTAAATTTATGTTGACACTGATATCTACTAGTTATTTTAATTTCTATAGTTGTTTTTCTTGAATGTTTGCTATTAAATATAAAGATGGCCTCAAAGTTATGTACTTTATGTAAATAGTCTAGTTAACGTTGAACAAATGGCATATGTAGTATAGTTAATAAAAGTCTAGTTTTAACCTGGGGTTAAGGTAAGTTTATTACTTATTTTACCTTCTAATTTACAACTTGAAAAGTTACATCAGCTTTTCACTGACTGATTGTCAAACTTGTCAATGAATGATTTTAAAGTTAGATATTTTTATATTGGTTGTTAAAGGGTTACTGGTCAATAAAATGTCTCTCTTTCAGTGTTTATTTTGACTTTTCTTCCGTAGTTCTTGACCCGGATATGCCTGTTCCGTAATTTCCTTTCTTGTGTCAAAATTCCTTTATTTTCATTTCTGCTTATTTCTTGTACACGCTTGCCCCTTTCTTTACTTTTCTTGTTCACTAATTTTTGCCGAATCTTTTCCTATCTATACGTTCCCGATTAAATGTTTTAACCTACACTTGCACCTCACTCGACTCTTTGACTTGTAGCACTAAATTTAATCCCTTTTCTAATCTTCTTATTTTTTTTATCTTAGATAAATAAATATTGTTCCACGAATTTTAAGCATATGATGACTGATGAATCTGAATATATGCCTGTATTTCAAAACGACCCTGTATAGACAATTTGTTACGTCATTTGCATTATTGCAGTGACATCATCGACGATTTTTTAAGTAGGAGTATAACCCGTTGATTTTTTTTCCAGAAGGTAAATCAAATATACTGTCTGTATGCACTTGAGATACACTCAAAGATTATAATTTTTACATCTCGTGTATTAATTTCAGAAAAAAAAATGTGAGAATTATTGCATACTGCTTTTTTTCCAATGACCTTGTTTATGCTGAACTTTTTTGTTGTAATTATAATTATGTTTAGACTCTTCACTGCCTATCCTCAAAGTAAAACAAATTGCCTAGCATCTTCTACGTGTTCCGTTTATCATGGAAATTACTGTACATGGTTTGATTTAAAAAATGTAAGATGTTGTTTTATGGTTTCATACTGTACAACACGCTGGGAATATAAATCCTCTCTTTCGTTCGAGTTCTAAACTTATTAAAATGTCCTTTTAAAAGCACAAAATCGTAAATACCTAATTTGAAAAGGTAAATTTACATTTCCTTTCACAAACTTCGCTCCGGCACATTCCTTTTTTGCGGCAGGTTATGTTATTACCCTCATAACGATTGATAATCGCGTATGTGCTAGACGTTCTTATCTTTTAATCCGTGCTGGGTATATCCGAAACTGTATCACTCCCAATCCGGGTGTTCTCGACCACGAAGAGACTCATTTACATAGCCGATTATAAGGCTTACATAGCAATATAAAACAGATGCAAAGCGGGCTTAACGCTGTTTCTTATTACCGCAATTTATAGGGATGGCAGTGAAAGAGGCACCAGCGGGACGTGCGTTGCTCCTGAATCGGCTCCTTATCCGACTCCCCGTGGACGCATCCGCATGTCTTTCTCTCGGCTTGCTGCTTTATTTTTCAGTCAGTTTTTCTCGAGCAGTATCTCTTCGTGCTAAATCTCAAGGCGTTGTAAATTTGGGGCTGTCACAAAGTTAGTAAAACATCTTCACTGTTAGTTCACAATGGGATTCAATTCATGATAAAAAATTGTCAATTACGGAATTGGACTGTCATCGGTAATAGTTGATTATAAAATTATTAAATTTTATTCAATGACTTACATTTACACACAGATTTTTGATTATTGCAATTGTTTTTTACTTGCTATCTATAGATAAGAGAAGTACTACGGACGTGAAAAATCCAGATTGTAGATTTTGACGAAAATGAACATTCCTAATCCTACAAAAAGCAAATATATCCGAATCAGCATGCTGTCATTGAATCATGACAAATTTTTAGACTGGATAATATCTTACATGAGTAACCGGAAACTAACAGTTACATATCAATATGTAGCTTCTGATTTGAATGACGTTAAGTTGGGTGTTCCTCAAGGATCTGTTTTAGGTCCGCTGTTATTCTCTTTATATATAAATGGTCTTCCTAAATTTGTCAATGAAGTTAATATCACAATTTATGCAGATGATATAGCGTTATCAATTTGTGCTTCAACTCTATATTAAGATTGGCTATTTCTGTGTGTCAGTGCAATAGACTCATCTTAAAAGAAAAAAAGCTAAATATATTAATCTTAATCTTAGAAGGCCTTTGACTCAGGATTTGATATCTTTTTCAATTGGTTTCAAATATCTAGGAACATACCTTGACAGTAACTTTGGTTGGATATGCCATATCGATCATGTTTGCTAACAATTAAATAAGACTTATTACGCTATATTGCAAATGAAAAATATGCTCGGACAACCAAGTTTGTTAAATATTTACTATGCGCTAGCCTACTCCTACATCTCTTGTGGAGTAAATCCACGGACACTAATAGAGTGTTTTATATTGCAGAAGAGGATATTAAGACTAATATTTAATATGAAATACAATGATACGTGCAGAATAGTGTTTAAGGACAATAAAATCCTTACAGTACCTAGCTTTATATTTATAAATGTTTGCTTTTTGCCAGGGACAATATGGCATTATTTGACACTCTGGGTATTGCTCATAAGTTATAGTACGAGACATGATAATTTACATCAATTAATGAGTTTTTTCTAGCTATAATATATATAGTTATATATAATTTCTGGTATGTATATCTCCATGTGAACTTGTGTGTACGTCAATTTCATTTATATTTGTAAGGGTGATTTTACTATATGTACATGTGCCATATATTTATTTATATATTTTTTCTGAATTCTGTATCATATATTTTAATATATTTATTTGTTTGTTTTTAGTATATTTATTTGTTTGTTTGTTTTTAATATACTGTTTTGTTTTATGACGCACTGGAATTATTTTATTGCACATGTACCATTTTTTACTTATATATTAACTTACCAATGTTACTTATTTGTATATAATTGATTAACTGATATTACTATTATTCTCAAACTGATTAGCCAAAGCTGGCAGTAATAATATGTGCTATGCATATGCTCTTGTAATTAATTTATATCTATGTACCTATGTTTTCATATTTTCATGTTTTATATTTTACAGATTTATTATTGTTTATTTTTATTATGACATGTCCTATATCATTGTATATGACCGAAATGATAAATAAAGACTATGATTATGTCTATATTTCTATATGTGGAGGATCCGCTTTCCTCGAAAATAGTTCAACGTGGAAATCTAAGACGTAAGCTCTAAGTGATGCAAGGTAGGACGCTATTGAAGAAGCATTGCACTAGGGGCGGTTTTAGGCGGGGCCAAAAATCAAATTTTCAAAATTTTCCCAATTAAAATTGTTCTGGATGGAAAATTGTATCTAAATGTTATTTGCAAATTTCTCGTCAGGTGACCAGGAAAAGCTTTAGAGGGGACCCAAAAAGAGTATGTCGTTATTCCAAAAACTATTTTATACAAAAAATTTTCAGGACGGAAAATTTTTTCGAAATCGTTTTTTTCTCAAATTCTTCATTAATATACTAGATCCAGCTCCAGAGATGGTACAAAAACCAATATTCGTTCAGTCAAAAGACTTAAGATAATAATTGTCATTCAGAAATCATTTGAGGAGTAGTGTCACATACCATAGATTTTCTCTACAAATAGGGTTAGTCTTACATAGTAAACATGGATCAGAAATAACTACATAACTACATAAAAACTAAAAGGGATTACATAAAGATACAAGGCACTACACAGAAGAATACAATTACTCTTTTCCCACTAGGCACACGAGTAATTATCCTCCTTCATTAATACAATAAACAAATATCTGTCAATTAGTTGATCTCCGCGTGTAATTGCAACAAAAATAAAGAATTCAAGGCTTTTCCTCAGTGACGTATTTACCTAAGGGCGTAGGGAGTGATCGTCCGGGGCGGCAAGTATCAGAGGGGCGGCCGGAGGGCCGTCCCTTTAGGTTTTGACGGGCACCTCCGATCGTCTCCGACTATCGTATAAAAAAGATTTTGGTATAATAAAATCATGCAAGTCCATTATGCCCTTAATCAGTATATGTCCCATGATCCGCAAATTCTTTGAATTTAATCAGGTCGTCAGCCGCTGAATGTTGCCAACAGGCTACTCAGTTTGGTTTCTTGGAAAACTGTTTTCTTCACAATATCAACACAACGATCAAAACGATTACAAGAATTTCTAACTGAACCTGAGAATGTTTCTGTAAAAAGTCTACCAAATACTCGATGGTCAGCTAAAAATGATGCCTGAACTAGTAGAACTGGAATCAAATTATAGCAGCTCTTGAAAAAATAAAAAATGATTCGTCGTAAAAACCATTGGCCCGCAGTGAGGAAACAGGACTGCTATTGCAAATATCCACTTTAGAGACTGCCATAATGCCTGAATTGTGGGGTTCCATTTTAAAGCAATTTAGTTTAGTCTCAAAAACTCTGCATGGCATAGATATTGATCTTGAAGTCATTGTAGTCTCTACAAATCATTAATTTTGTTTATTGAAAAGAAAAGAGATTCTTTCGAAATATCTGAAGAGGCTGGCATAAAGAAAGCTCACGTTAATGAATATAAAAATTCCCAAAAAACGCTCCATCAAACGAAAACTTAGGTATGGCGAATCTCGCGAGGGAGAAGTGTTATTGCAATCAAGTGACGCATTTCTTCCAATTTGCGATCAGTTTTTAAGTGAGTTAAAAAGGTGACAGTTAGCGTATGACAAGTTTTCATTCCTTTTAAGACTTGAGGAAAAAGAAGAAGAAATAAATAAGGAATAGGAAGAGTTACAAAGGCTCTGTCCGGAAGACCTTCCAGACAGTCTGCAAGATGAATGTGTGCTTTTCAAATATCATATAAAATCCGAAAAAAGAAAGAAACCAAAGAGCTTGAGACAATTAGGGTCTTTGATCAGAGAATATAAGCTGGAAGAGGTGCTCCCGTACATTGATATTACGTTACGTATGTTCACCTGCACAGCAGCAACTAACTGCCGTGCAGACCGTTCATTCTCCGTGCTACGACGAATCAAAAATTACATGCGCTCTCGCATAAACAAAGAACTTTTAAATGATTTAGCTATTCTTAATATAGAGGCCGATTTGACGAAATTATCAAACTATGATGATGTAATTGATCCTTTCGTTAACAATTTGGCACATCACAAACAATTATTGTAAATTGATGTTTAGAAAAATAGTTTAATTTTTATTTACTTTTTTCACGACTCTTTCTCAAAAGTTTACGCCATTTTCTAAGAATAATAAATAACTATATAAACAAAGTGTGAGTTTTTATTTATCAGCTAATAGTTTTTTCACTTTTGCTACCGGGTACTTACTGGGGCGGCAGATCATATTCGCCCGGGGCGCAAAATTTATTAATACGTCCCTGATTTTCCTTAAAACTTTATATTATAAGCAAGATGGTGCCCCTCTTGCTACTGATTCTCCTCAGACTATACTTTTACAAAAAATTTGATTGTATGGATTAAGAAATCGCTGTACGGTCATTATATTCAAACAAAAAGGTATAAATGTGAAAATAGTACCTATTTGTTCTCTCACATTAGGATGTAACCATGGCAGTAACTACTTATTGGAAAACCAACACCAAATGTACACCAATATTTCACTGCTTTTACAAAAGTTAATTAAACAGCAATTCGCTCAAGCAAACTCATCAATCAACTTTAAAGTTTCTTAATTTAATTCTTTCTATGTTCGAGCGCATTTTTTCCACAGAGCGAGAAACCGTACCAGACCGCTTGTATATCTTTAGCGCACGGCCAAAAACAAAAGAATACAACAGCAACAAACGATTCGAATAATGAGAGTCATAAAGTGCAGTCGTGCACCCTTCAGCGCATTTAATTTAAAAATATCCCATCCCCAAAATATACAGACCACACATAGTGTCGAAATTCAATGCAGCCGGCCGAAATTATATGCAATTCGAGTTGGTGTAACATTAAAAAACATGCGAAATGCATAACATTTCGACGATTACGAATTTGCATGAGGTAGAAAAATTTATGATGAAAGGATTTGCATAGGCGTGCGCTGGATTTTCCACTACGGGCAAATTGTAATTAAGAAAATTTTACTAATCCTAGTTAAACCGGAATATAGTTTAGGATAATCATTGCACCACTTTTATTTAAATCATAAAATCACCTCCGTCACATCGTCTCTCTGATGTAAAAAAAAAATTAAAAGTCTGGAACAGGGAACAGAGCAAATTGTTGTGACATCTAAATGCTACGTATACAATCTAAATGAGTCAATGAGGCGTGGAAGTGGGAGAAACTAATGGAAAGAAGCAAGAAATAAATTAAACTACAATAAATTTTAATTGTATTTACAAACAATTTTTATCTGGCTTTGAAGACGATTTAGTAATATTAATGATCTGAGTACTTCTTAAGCATTATTTATAGACATTTTTGGATAAATAACAAATAGTCCAGTAAAATGGGAAAATTTTGATGAAAAATGATTCAGAGCGGGTTGAAATTTTCCGAACAAGCTTATCTTGTGGTATTTTTTATAAACATATATCAAAAGTCGTCATCGTCATCGTCAGGTTTAAAAATTCATATCTCCGCCAATATTAATCGAATGGAAATGAAAAATAAAAGGAAATTGTTCTTAATCGAACTTTCTACAACTTTCATTTGAAATATTTTGCGATTCCAATGACCATTTTTGATATTTTAACGAAATACGCGCGAATTTCCGTTGCGTCGCAAAAAAGTCAACATTTCCAAAACCTATCTCGGCTCCAATAGGTCGTACGAAGTTAAAGAAAAAACAATATTGTGCGGATTTTTATTACCTATAATTTTTATGTGTACATATTCCCCTCTCCATCGGCGTCTACGGGTGAGGACTATCGATAAGTTACCACAAAATAAGCTTGTTCCCAAAATTTCAGCTCGCGCTGAATTATTTCATCCAAATCGACAAATTTCGTCCCATTTTATTTAGCTAAAATATATACCAGCACTAAATAATTAGAAATAGTAAGAACTGGGTTTCAAATTATTTTTTACTAAAAAAATGTTATCCAAAGTATATTATAACTGTCTCTTTCTACATAATTTTATTTGCAATCTGATGATTACAACTGCAGTTTGCCAAAAATAGAAAAATTAAATGCACAAAATATCACATTTACCAGATTTACCAACAAATAATAATTATCAGGTGGTCAAGTTTGGGTCTACAGGCAGATTTTGCAAGGGCATTTGTCAGTAGTATTAATTTCAAGGACCATTTAACTGACGTAGTGGCATGAATTTGCGGCGATAAGATGAAGGTTCTACAGTGCATCACTAATTTATATTTCAATAATACATACAGCTCCTGACAGCACTTCATAACCTTCAGCTGGATTGATGTAAATATACTATCAATTAAATACAGAAACTAGGTAATGGCCAAGTAAGAATAAACTGAGACATAAAAACCCAAGCAAAAACTTTACGACCTCATTAAAATACCGGTACTCTTTTTTGTGCTGTTCGCAAATTGACTAGCTTACCTTTATAGGTTTTTAATGTGCGTCGGGAATGTTTCATGTCACGCTTGGCGCCATGGCCCGCAGCGATATAATAATTATGTTGTAAAGTTTTTGTTTGCATTTTTTATTTACTGGGATCTACTTACTTCAACTTAGCGCCATGGCCCGCGGCGATAATAATTATGCCGTAAAGTTTTTGCTTAGTTTTTTGTTATCTCAGGAAGTCCTTACTTGGACTATACAAGTACATTTTAGCTTTTAGCCGTTCTTTAATAATTTTAAGACAATCAAGTGTGGCTACGATATAATTGAGATTCAGAACGTCGAAAAAGTGTTACTGAAAATAAATTTTAGCAAATTTAAATAATCTATTGGAAGGTCATTT
Organism: Leptura quadrifasciata; assembly: GCA_963675555.1. Classification (NCBI taxonomy): domain Eukaryota; kingdom Metazoa; phylum Arthropoda; class Insecta; order Coleoptera; family Cerambycidae; genus Leptura; species Leptura quadrifasciata. The sequence continues at coordinate 148,452,037 of OY776675.1, forward strand.
TATCCCTGCAATGAATGACTTTATTATTAAAAGTACATTACAATATCGAATAGAAATTTAGCTGGAGCTGTAAGAAAATTTCGGTGTTTTTACAATAAGATTTTTGTATTTTTCAGTACCTATTTATAAATCTTTACATTAACTTGCTTAAACACGTTGGTGTTTCATTCCTCCTGTAAGTTACCACGCCACTTACAATGCTTATAAATATACCGAATCAGTCCTACATACAAAACGCAAATAGCCACAACACGGCGTTCGATTCAATAATTTTAATGCCTCGATACGAGTCGACCTGAATTGCAGAATTTATGAATCGAAAACACGGTTTCCCAAGGTATCATGTTCTTAAACGTGACAAAATAAAAATGCCCACAAGCAAAAATAAAACTACATGCTCTGCGTTGCATAACGGCGAAACACAATTTTTTATTTACTTACAGTCCGTTTCTGTGAGTCGTTTCTTGTTTTGTCTTTTACCTTGCAACATGCATAAATGTACATACAAGCGATACATGTGTGTTATTACAATTACTGTTCTATTTATCAGAGATTTAAATAATTTTAAATTAATTGATAACTTTTTTGTAATAGGTGTGCGTTGAAAGTAATTACACTTTTAAGTGGTTTGGTATGTAAGAAATATGAAATATTTTCTAATTTATCAAAAAATATGTTACATTCCAAGGAGGATGATTCAGTTCTATGAAGTCACTGATCGTGGGAATGGGTATGATGTGAATTGCGCAAGAATTTACTTATGAATAAAAATATAACGTAAAATGAACCTAGACATGTATCCAAAATCACTTAAAATATAAATAAATAACAAACATAGAATGAGCAGGGCAGAAAGACTAAAACTGATGGTACATAGTATAGTTCATGAAAAAGTTGAAAAAGCCCCAAAAGTTCTGTGACAGGGATGAAAATATGGGTACTGTTGGCATACCCGTATATTTTATGTATACAAAAACTAATATCCTTAGTAATAAAGTACAGTATTTTATATTTGATAAACATTGCTAAGAGTTGTTTATGTTATCATCTTAGTTCGAGAATGTACTGACAAACCAAATTCTTTGTTAAGTGTGATTTTTATATTTCTTATAGTTAATAGTTAGTTGAAACTGTGGTTGAATACAGACAAGTGTGTGTACAAGACGGCCATTTCAAATTAACAGTTTTAGAACTAAATATAAAAATATTCTTATATATCTTTAAAGGTGTGTTTTATTTCAGTCTAAACAAACTAACAGGTACCCCCCGTTTACGAGGGCGCTGAACACGATGGTGGTATTTTTAAAATTCTCACCCCTCAGTAACTACCCCTAAACTCGAAAAGCCACCCCTATTTCGCGTTTCTTTCCATCTTATCTGCCCCCGGGGTTGAAACTACCCCCTCCCCTAATACTAAAACATCCCCAAAAAATCAAAATGCATGAAAAGTTGTTGTTCACGTTTTCGAGGGTGCTCAAAACGATGGTAATATTCATTTCTCCCCCATCAACCATCCCCCATTTCATATTTCTTGATACTGGGCATTTCGACAAATAAAATTTAAAAAAATATATTTGCATTAAATATTCCGGTAATTCTCAAGGAGAACGGAAACCTCGAATTTTTGCGTGATTATTTCAGGATACCCTATTTTGGGGTCGTAGAACACGAATCTGAAATTAATTTTGCGTGCATACGAACGTTTGTCCAAAAAAAATTTTTGAAAATTTTCCTTATGACACTCACTTTTTCATGCACTTATTTATACACCAACATCACTCGTATATCGCCTTTTTCCTTATTAAGATCATCACACTATGACCTTCATAGAACAATAAACCCTTCCACTTATGGCAGAAAACTTACTTTCCTTTAACAAAATTAAAAAAGATAGATTGTAACACATCTAAAACAGTTACTGAAAACTGTATAACTGTCAACCCGATGTGCATGCATTAACAAAGTTGTGTCTAAAATACGGACACCGACCAATATTATGTGGCGATTTTTCACGTTTTCAATGTTAAATTAATATGAGTATGGGTTATTCTATAGAACACCCCCCTCTTCTGCCGAAAAAACAGAAATACTTAACGACGCGGATTTCGAAACGTCGCCCGGCCGCGAACGTGTCTTAAAGGGCAAGGCATATATATGTTTATAAATAATACTTAACGCCGTCTGTCCCAGATTTAATAAGGTGTTAAGTACTATTATATATCCCTTGCCCTTCAAGACACGTTCGCGCCCGTCGATGCTTCGAAATCTACTGTTCAAATTCTTTCCAAATCTTATTAGAAAATTGTTAAAATCCGAGGTACTTAAACTTTACCAGACCCGTCGTGCCTTTAGACACCAAGCCTTCATATTGCATACATGCGCATGCAAATATATGTAATCAAATAACAGATGGAGGTTCATCTGATATAGTTTCAGTGAATAAAATTCTGATTTTATGCAAAAGAAAGTGGGTTTTTTGCCATAAGTGAAGGGTTTATTGTTCTATAAAGGCCATAGTGTGATCTTAATAAGGAAAAAGGCGATATACAAGTGCAGTTGGTGTATAAATAAGTGCATGAAAAAGTGAGTGTCATAAGGAAAATTTTCAAATTTCTTTTTGGACAAACGGTTCGTATGCACGCAAAACTAATTTCAGATTCGTGTTCTACGGCCCCAAGATAGGGTATCCTAAAAAAATTACGCAAAAATTCGAGGTTTCCGTTCTCCTTTAGAATTACCAATATTCCATTATCACGGCCTGACCTTATAGCACTATTAAGAGATTGAGATAAACCGACTGACTACTTATAACATTTAATATTGGAAAGGTTGTTTGGTTTCGAGATGTTTATGATTTAATTATCTGTAATGCGATAAGTGTTTACCAACTTACAGAGACTTTACTGTCGAGCGCATTGTTATTAGTAAATAAAAATGTTAGCCACACCGGATATGAGGGCTTGTAGATGAAGTGTTAAATGCTGTTTAAGTGGACTTGGGCAAGATGCCAAGCTACAACATAACAATAAACGTTGGTTAGATCCACTGCAACTTATATTTGTGGTGGAGCAACTGTTAGTTAACTAGTTTTTAAATGACTTAAACGAACAAAGGTATTGCTGGAGAAGTAAAAAGTCATTGAGAAAAGCACAACAACTACTGCATGGAAATATTCGACACAAAATAAGTTCATTTTATTCAATATGAACAATTCATCTCTGGTTTTATTCAACGTTAAATGCACAAAAAACATAAATATAATAATAATAATAATAATAAAACATGGAGGGCTTAAGAGGTCAAATAACTTAAGAAAGTGAGTTAGTGCCTTATTCCCCAAAAACAAACAACAATGCAACTACGGACACCTAAGATATATTCGCTAAGCTACGCTACGCTGATGAGGAGCAATAACTCCGAAACACGTGTCCGTAGCTTCATTGTTGTTTCTTTTTGAGTAATAAGGCACTACTAACTCACTTTCTTTAATAATAATAATAATAAGAATAATTGTTTTACACAAGTCAAACGAACAAATATCAAACATGTAGTTACATAAAATGTATAAATATAAAAAACAAAAAAAAATAGTTAAAAAGTAAAACTATGATGATTTTTGTTGGCGTTTATTTAAATTGCCAATGGATTTTCTAATTTGCGCAGGATTGTTTCTAATTTGGTCACTACAGCGGAGAATTCGCTGAAGTAACTATGTAACGATTAATTTCGTTTTACATTGTTTATTTCTTTAGTATCATGAAATTTTTTGGCAGTAAGGGTTATTTTCTCTTTTATGTAAATATATTTCCTCATTGGTTGGCAACAGGAAGTCTTCTGAGACAAAATTTAAGTTGGCAGCATTGGAAAGATGTCAGATTTCCGGGAGAAAGATGGCTAATTTTTTGTCCTTTGCTGGGGCGTCATGTGCGAAGGAAGCTTCTCTTTTCGTTGGGCTCAACCCAATTTAGTTTTGGGCGTTTTGAGAACCAAAATTCAGTGTGTCTTTTGTGTGGAAGCTCGGACAGCTGTCGCATGAAAATTTTATTTTCGAGAGACCTCCTGATTTTATTGGTATTTTTGTGAAATTCATGCGCTACTCTCTACTTGTAGGGGTTAGCTTTACTTTTGTATTTTATTAGGTTGTTCTTATAATTGTAAAGCTTACAGAGTGTTTGGGACCGGCCATTTTTTGGATTAATCAAATTTTATCATGTGCCAACGTACCAGCCAGCAACTAGATGTATGCAATCATGTGCAGTCAATGGAGAAACAGTAGACCAGACATCATAGTAGCCTCCTCACTTGGTGTCATGACGATGACCACGCCATGCCATCCTGCAGGGAGAATGTCCCCATCCATACTGTAGACGATCGGTGCTGGAGCAGGTTTCGCTGGAGCAAAGTTTTGCTGGAACAAGTCTTTTTGCTGGAGCAAGTTTTTATTGGAGCAGGTTTAATCTTCTTTTTTCTTATTTTTTTATGAATCTTGATTTCATATAATTACTTAACTTTGTTATTCAATTAAAAACTTTCAACGTCAACCTTACTATAACATATTTTTCAATTTAATTTTGATCTGAGCTATGGGGCTCATAGCATGAATAAACTTTTGTGTTTTTCTTGAAAATATAAGCCTTGTAAGGCAGAGCATGACCATGCAAAGCTACTAGTAATTTAACATCGTACGTAGATGATTCTATTGGATACATTATATTATTTCCATGCTATTACGTATTGTTCACTTTTGTTATTAGCATTTGACTAGCTAGCCTGTGTGTACATATTGTATATAATAAATGTTCGTTTTGTCGAAATCTTGCTTTTAATACTTGCATCGTCTCTAATAATATTTGTCTGGTAATTTAGTAATAGTAAATCTAAGATGTCTTTTAAAATAAATAATCATTAATTTTTATAACTTTCAAGTCTTAAGTAAATGTGGTTAAATTATTTTACCTTCTTGGCTGGGCAAGATCATAAGTAATCTTTCAATAACCAAGTGGCGCCTTCTCTTATCCACACTCTGTATTCACGCGCTCTGCTCTCACCCAAAGAAAAACTGCCGTACGCAAAAGGAACCATGTCATACAATTGGGTATAAAATCGGTTACAGTCTGTTGAAGCCTTTGCGCTTGCTGAATAAGAAATGGATATAATCTTTCGCTATTCAGAGTCAGGTACTTACTTCAGGGTGCTCTTGATCAATATTAATGGTATTTTCTTGCTCCTCAACGTTTTGAACAATATTTCGTTACATTTTTGATGATGGAAACCTGCCGTGCTCTCTTGCATAGCGATACACAGTTGAAAATGTCTGATGACTTGGTGTTCTTCTGTTAGGGAAACGAATGTGGTATTCCTCTACGGTTGGTCTACCACTACCACCACACAATCCATAAACATAAACAATATCGGCATAGTCCTCATTTGTAAAATTATAACGCATGATTATTTGCAAACTAAGTTAAACATAGTTCTAATGTTTATGACAACAAACATAGAAATGTCAAACTATATAGGCCTACTATAATTATAATAAAAATAAAACTGTTTAATGATTCTTATTTTAAAATATACCTACTTATTTATACGCTACACTTTCCTTGGAATAAAAAAACCTTTAGTTTTAATTTTTTTTTTCTTATTGAACATTATTTACCGAGTTTAAATTGACCATTTTCATTTATTTGGACAATTAATGTAAGCAAATAATAAATAAACACCACAGAAATTAGACAACCCCCAATTCCAGAAGCCAGGGCTCGTGCGGAAGGGGGTTACACATTGAAAAACCGCGGACATACAACCATTTCCTCCGACAGTGCCGGAGCCAGGATTTGAACCCGGTGGTGCGATGTCCGTGCGATTAATCGCGATTGCCACCTCGCGCCTTAACCCACTCGGCTATCGACCAGACTGAATGAAGCTGTTTTTCTTCAAATTCCCCATTTTACAAAATTCAATCAATAAATGCGCGACAAGAAAAATCTAATTACATGGTTTTGTTTAGTGATGTATGGGCTTTTATAATTGGCAACTGAATATAAAAAACACACATACAGGGTGATCTTTTTTTATAGGAATCGGAAAAAACAAATTAAAAAAGTCCGGCCCTGGAATAAAAAAATTATAATAGCAATCTATCAACTGTGATAAGTGTATAAATTTTCTAAAATTTAAACAAAATCCGATCAATAGTAAGGACGTTCTGGCCAAAATCAGTTTATCACCCTGTATCTCAGAAATTAAGAGCGACAGGAAAATTTCAAAGGCCGTTCCTAAATACCCAAGTGGCCCTCTATCGCCCCTGGAAGTATGTACAGTTCCCTGTAACCAATATATCTTGTGGGCACAAAAGTCAGAAAAGTTACTTAATTAGCCCTAAATAGCTATCGGTAAAATTCATTCACCATATAGTAATTTCTGTATTTGAGCAATTTCTTCAATCTTACCTTAAAAATATTAGCAGTGGGCGCGGACTTAATATCATCCGTTAAACTATTATACATTTTGCAATCCATGTAATGAAATCTTTTTGATACAACGTTGTCCGATGTACTTTGGGTTGCAATAATTCCTTAAACTAGCGAGGAATTTGTATTTATTTTTGTAGACAAGTGTATACCTCTAATATACAGATTCGGAAAATGAAGTTGGTGAAATAGGAAAAACGGCCACGCCCCCAGTCCCTTCATAATTCTTGAACGCACCTCGTGGCGCAGGTAACCTCCCGTTATAAAAGTAAACAGATATGGATTGACCAATCGCATCAAAACTGAGACCTCGTGGCGCAGAACATGTACCCAATCCCTGCGTTGATTCACGACAAGGCGAAGTTTACCTGCGCTGTTACATATTTACATATAACGAACTACAATTTCCGAATCTGTATATGTATACCAGCTACCGTTAATATTTTAAGTTTCTAAAAGCATCACGACAGCTTTCAGGAAAGTGTAAATGAGCGAGTATACGTACTGCGTATTTTTGCAATACAAATACTCTTTCAACAAAAAATGTGCTGTTACCCCAATTTATAATCCCATATCTGAGATGGAAAGTTGCGTAATAGCGTTAGGACTATATCTTGGCTACAATGGTTTGCGATGAAATGTAATGCATAGCAGTTGTTATGTAATTTGTCACACAGATTATCGACATGGCAACCCCATTGCAGGTGGTTATCTAAGTGGATACCCAGCATCTTAACCGATTCAGAGGATTTAATTATAGTGCCATTGTTTTGGATTGAAACACTGTTAGATTTCTTTTCCGATGTGAATAAAATTGACATAGTTTTTTGGGTATTTAGTTTAATTTATTTTTTTCTGTATATTGTATATTGCATATATATAGCATACAAGTTCTGTAGTTGTCTGAAATGCATCATGATTGGTATCAAAAATTAGAATATTTGTGTCGTCCACGTAACATATGGCACAGACACTAGTATATTATTAAGGAATGCAATTAGGTCAGTGGCAAATATATTTAATCTATCTGGGTCCTATTTTCTAAATTCTAAAATTTCCAAGGTACCCCTCTTATGCCATGTGTATGCAACTTAGCTAGTAACAGTTGGTGATTCACCAAATCAAAAACACGGGATAAGTCAATAAATAAACCCAGAACGTATTGTTTGTTATCTATAGCGCTAATAATTTTGCGTTAAAAATCGCAAAGTGCAGTTCCGTGCTTTTGTATGAAGGTATATAAAATAGTTGAAAGTTGGTGTTTAAGACGTAGCTCAAAAAGCTTCGACATATTACAGAGTAACTAATGGCCCTGTAGTTTGTATAATAGTTTGGATTCTCTTTTTTTATATATAGGGGTGACAATAGCTAATTTTAATCTTTGAGGGAATATTCCTTGGCTAAGCAGGAATTTATTAAAAATGACATTGGCTTGCAGAAGCTGCGTTTAACTTTTTAATTAAATTATTGGAAATATCATAACACACGATTTCGAAGGTTTTAGTTTTTCTGTTATAAGGAAATAAGAGTTAGGAGATAGAAAAAAAGATTTATTACAGAGCGGTAGGTTCGAGTTTAAGAAATCATAGTCTTGTGGAAGTTTGTTATTTCTAACAGACGTGAAATGTAAATTGAAATTATTTGCGATTTTTCTCCATCTTTATTTATAGCAATTTCAATCACACTTTTTTCTTCTTTTCTCTTCTTCTTTATTACAGATTTATTATGGATCTAAATAGATCTGATTTGATAAAAATATTACTTTTAATGCTGCTCAGACGGAGTGCCAAAGAAATGATAATTAAAAGTTCACAAACATTGTTGTTAAAGACATGTTTTTTGACAGTTAAAAAAACTATCCGCCTCGATGAAGGTTATGCACAGAAAACATTTGAGCGGGTAACTTTAAGGGTACTCTATCATTTTACCTACTACACTGCACTAATGATTTTGTACACTTAAATTATGACATTTAAAATAACTATGTCAATATATTAGATCTAGCCACACTAAGAGCATTTTAATAAAGAGAATTTTTTATTAAGTAATTATATAAATTACCGCAGCTTTTCCCTTCCACCTATTGAAATGCGCTTCATTGTTAAATCTCGACTAATGGCAAAATTGGGGCAACTAACTTTCAACACAATGCATAGAAAGAATAATTAATATAAGCCCCTTCTAAATCAAAAAGAATACATAATTGCTACCTTAAAATGTTTTTAATAATTAATTCATTGCGATAATGAAGCTGAAGTATTGTTTGACCGAAAGAGGCGTAACGTGTACCCAAAAATAATTTGTCGATTATAAAGAGGTGGAAGAAAGTTAATTCATGTTGTGCACGTGACTGTTGTAACTTAAATCCTCCTCTAGAGTACATTTTACTGCGGCGAGGTTCTATTTGTCACTCAATAAATAATTATAAACAGTTTGTAGCCATTATTATCAAATTTTAACTGCTTTAATGAGCTGAGTAGTTTTTTATGGCTTTGTCTATTTTAAGTACGTTAAAAACATAAACATTTTAATGAATAAGCCACTGATTAGAATAGAGGGGAAGAAACGACGTTCTCATTTGAACAACCATGAGAATCACATTGCAGTTCAAAGCCAATAATATATTTTTTTACGTTTTTCATTAAAATTTTATTAAATCTTTTAGCCCCCTTTTTGAACCTTACAAATCAGAAGTAGGATGGTCTTACGTGCTTTTCCTGTGTTCATTTTTCCTTAAATCTGACATTATGCCGCGACATAAATCAAAGAAGTCCGCGTGATCTTCCTCTGAGAGTAGTGATAGTTCTGAGAGTAGTAGTTCTAGTAGTGATAGTGTTTCTTGTAAGAATAAAAGACTATGGCGCCAAGTAAAAACATTGAAGCTCAAATTAAGTTGGTTAAGTTGGGTGTGTTATTTGATGTAGTTGCTTATGATACATAATTTCCCGAAACAAAATACGTAATACACGCGAAAAGGATATCTCCCTTCTTATTCCTCTCACGCATTTTAATTTATGTACGATGATCCTATTTTATTATCTAATAAACGTCGAAGCAAAGTTATAAAATTTTGACAGATATTCTATATTAACGGCGTTTGACGTATGCGGTATCCGTCCATTTCATTGGCTATGCCCAACTATCGTAAACGTAGCGCATACGTTACGTTTCCGACTTTTGTAAATCTATCCTCGGCCTTTCTTCAGACATAAAAAAAAACTTAATTGTATGACAAATTATTTGAAGTTAAACTGTCATTTCTCTGACGCTTCACCTGAGCGGCACTAAAGTATTTGAAGAAAAAATAGTGTTACGTGTTTACAATCTCCAGTAAACACTAGTACACACTAATTACAAGTTTATTCAACTATAGTCTCTCTACTAGAATTCACCACTAGTTACTGTTCTCCATCCCATCTCATCACTTGCTCATCTCATATCAAACTGTCCTCAGTGTGCTTGGATCCATTGCATATATATCCGCGCCGAATGTACTCGATTATTCTAGAATCATCCAGATAATTGCTCGCGGCACCTTCGACTTTTTCTCGCACGTTCCATGAGGCAGTAGCGTAGGCGTGCACATAACAATAGCATGTATATGTGGAGTAAAGTGAATTTTTGTGTCTCGGTTTTTCGTCTCGGATTCGTACATCCCCGTACAAAAAATGCCACTTTTACTCCACATGAAACAATATATTATTGTCGTTTGCTTAAGGTGCTGTCTTAATTAATTTTATATTTTAATGTTGATTAATATAAGTTTTCTTTTTTAATAATTTTAATATTTCAACTCATTAGCATATACCTAGTTGATCTTTTTCTTCAAAATATGTTTAAGCTTTTAAGTGGGATTGGAATTTTTATATACGAAGTTATTTTTTGTATTTTTCTGTTTTTAGTAACCTACTGTGAAATTAAAACAAAATATTTCAGTCGCAAACTCCTCTATAAAAACCTTATTTTACTATAAGGAACGTAATCAGACTACAACCAACGGCTACTCTCCGGTCTATGTCCCCCGCCGAAAGCTTAATTACAAGTTACAAGCCTGGCGCGTTAATGCTTCGATTGCAACAAACACCATCCGAAAGGCTGATCAAAGGAGCTCTCTCGTGCAAGTACCACTTGCAGACTGCAGTTTCGAGCTATTGGCTCTCGTCAGTGCGGAGGATCCTTCGACTATTTGGTACATCTCGGTATCCTTAGGATAGCGACATGCAAAATAGTCAGCAGGCGCCATCTAGAGGTAAAGTATCTGTTGTAATCGAAAAATAAATAGCCTGACTAGGCTTAGCATATTTCAAATGTGCTTCTAAAGGGCAGAATATTAAAACATAATATTTCAATCACTGCACTACACTGACGAGAGCCAACAGCTCGAAATTGCAGTCTGTAAGCGGTCTGGGACGACTGGCACGAGAGCTCCTTTAAGTAGGATCAGTCGTTCGGAGGTGTTTGTTGCAATCGAAGCATTAACGGTGTATTGGTAATATGCAGGCTTGTCACTTCTAATTCAGCGCTCGGCGGGGCACATAGCCCGGAAAGTAGCTATTGGTTGTAGTCTGATTACGTTCCTTATAGTAAAATAAGGATTTTATAGAAGACTTTGCGACTGAATATTATGTTTTAATATTCTGCCCTCTAGAAGCACATTTGAAATCTGCTGTGAATCTCAATAATAAATTTGTTATAATTATTATTCCAAGGAAACTGTAACCGGTTCTGTGTGTGTTGTAAAATATTTGTTAATAGATTGCGCTGTCGTCGATAAAATTGAATTACATAAGAAAACCATGACATATTATTATTAAAAATACTGTGATAGTTGAAAAAATCATTTTCTACTTTTTAGCATATTTCCAATAAAGGCCTGTTTTAAAAAACATATAAAGATTATTTTGCAATGCATTGCGACATTTACGTTTATCAGATTCCCACCGTACTAAATCTCGTAACAGCCCTGACCGAGCCACGCAAAAAATCTGTGAACTTGGGTTGCCATAATTTCAAACAAACTGCCCTTGGTAGCAATTTAGAGAAAACATTAGAGTCTACGCCGAACCGAAAACAATAATAAAATGTGCAAAAAACAGTAAAATAAACGAGCGGTGACCTACCATCCTTCCCTGCTTAGGCCCTGGATGCGACATAGATGATTTACTAAGTGCGCTCGAACCGACGAAAAATGGACCCAAAACTTTGTCTGCTTCCATGACAAATTACAAGGCGCTGAGGGTCAAGAAAAGCACACGTGAGGGAATTCGTTTATATTCAAAATCCGAATATTGAACGTCATGTTCATTATACTTTTACAAAATTATTTTCCCAGTGAGACTAATGATTGGGCTTTTGTTTTTATAATAGGGTGGCGCAAGTTTTGGCCTATCTGGAATAGTATTTGAACTACAATTTTGAAATTTTAAACAGTGAAATGCGGTGTCCGGTGGTACAGTGTTTGTACAAAACGATAATAAAATTCGTTGAATCGATTTCAAAGGATTGGCCGCTTTCCAGCACCTCCTAGCGCACAGTGATGAATGTCTATCTTGTATCTTAAAAATTATTTGTCGAATTTAAACTCGAAGCCTATTTTAGACTATTTTGTTTAATGTCAATTACTTGACAGTTCAATGTCTAAAATAAATAAGAACTGAACGTACGACTGTAGGCAAGCATTAAGTGAATATAATTTATTTAAAACACAACCATCACATGAATAATATAATAATTTTCTTTTATGGTTGTTTTTAACAAGTTAAGTGGTAAACAGAAATTAAAAATAGCATTAAGATTGGCAAGGTCGCAAGTATTATATTACATCTACACTAGTTAATTGCAATAAATAATGATCTTATTATTTACAACAGATTTCTCTCACAAGTAACTCATTGTTAATCTCTGATAAAATAATTTAATGCTGGTATCGCTCCGTTTTAATTTATTTTTAATAATACGTTTATTGATAAGTGGAATGAGTGTTTCACACAAGGATAGATAATATCTGCAAATAGCAACTTGTTTACAGTGATCCGATTTGAATCATTTATACGTGACACACCCCTCGTAGTATTATATTTTCTATACCGAACTATTATCAGAGAAGTAATTATCAAGTGATGTTTCTCTATTGGTTCTTCATGTATATTTTTATGTAAAATCGAGTAAGCTTTAACTTGGTGCGTGTATGAACTGACACAAGGCGTACGAATTCATTTCTCTTGCACACAAAGTTAAAGCAATAGCCCAAACATATTGCTCATGCATGTCCTACCAAGCTTCTCACTCGTCTAAAAAGAGACGGGAATATGAAATATGCACTAAATAGAGAAAGATAAATAATATATCCTTTAATAAGACGGACATTGTCAACCCACTAAACGTATTACAATTTTCTAGTAATTGCATATTATATGTTTTATAGCAGAACTGTTGTCCTCGTGTAGCTCAATATGTAAAGATACTCGAACTGAATAGGAATGGAATACATTCGAGCTCAAATCCTGTTGGCTTCTTCCGTTTATTTAAATTTTGTTATATCGACAGTTAACAATTTACCTTCCAAATTCCTTCAGTTACAATATTTATATTTTAATAAACGAATGATGAAACGCGCGTCGACTAGATACATTGTTCAAGTGTAGTGTTCAAATATTTTATTTTATTAATATCCTTTCCCCTACAAATATTACAATCCACTCGTTTCCTGACAAAAAATGCCCATACCTCTCAGAGGTTCTTGCTGGACTGTAATATTAGTTATCGAACAATAGTAATTTTCGATTTATTTTTTCTAAAATTAATATTGTTATTGCCTGAATTGGGCAATTTATTTTTGTTACCAGTTTCATTTCTGTCCATTTGTTATCAGAATTACATTAAACAATGAAGTTAGTAAATTAATATTTCTTAATATTTTATGATAACACCTTTGATATTTTTTATCATTATCATCACAGTTATCATTCATGAACTGTTTGAGAACCACTGGTATTTCTGACCCATCCAATACGTATTATAGTGTACATAGAGCAAAAAAGCAGCGGCGGGTATAATAATAGTAAGAAGTATGTAGGTTCCTTATCAGCCATCCGTGGTGTAGTGGTTAGTTATTGGCCATGATCTACAATCATATACAATTGACCAGACGTGAATTTACGTGATAGTAGTATGTTAAATTCCTCCGCGACAAATATTTATTTTAGATTAAGTATTTCACTTCTTCCTGCGCGGCGAAAGATGTTGCCTTGTACAAATTGTTTTTAGCAGCCGAACTTGATGCGCCCCTTCAGTCTTTCATCCGCCGCGACGACTCACGTCGCGGTTGATCGACTGGTCCTAGATATACTATAAAGTAGAGACTGGTCACTGGTTGCATAATGGCGGCGATGGTCTGAGTGTTCGCATGTCCATCAAGTGTGTTTACAAGTATCGCAAGTATCAAAAGTAAGTTGCAGTATTTGTTTTGAAACGTGGAGAAATAAATTCGCATATTTTTGATACCTTCGAGTGAGAAATAAGTCAAAATATGTAAGTAATAACTACCATTAATTGTTTCGTGACCAAATCAGTCATAATAGACTGCTATTGTAATTTTAACCTATTACATTGCATCTAATGACTAACATAGTGGTAATTCTGTAACTACATATTATGGTCAATTTAACCACACGCTAAATGATTGCAAATTAACATTAAATTGTATTCTATAAAATGAAAATTAACATGCGTGCGTTAAAAATATTGAATTTGACCTTGCCGTTAAAATATTTCTGAGTAGGTCTAAAAGCTACATAAAAAACAACTCTTATTGGCGCCGCCATTATGCAACCACTTTTCATACGGACCAATCAGTGCCTCCCACTCGAGTGGCCAGTCTCTACTTTATAGGAGTTAGCCGGGACTTGAGCTGGCGAGGCCATACATATATGTATTAATTTAAAAAATATGTTTTTTGTGTGGGGTCGAGGGTTCCAATCAACATCTTACAGTTTTTTTTTACTACATTTTATACGAGATGTATTTCGGCCCGATTGGCAACTAGAATACGTAATACAAATATTTCTTCAGTAGGTTGCTAGGTTAATATTAATTAATATAATTGCTTATGATAGATAATGTCCCTTGTCCTTGACGGCAGCCAATACGAATGGTTCTTTAGGTTAGGTTAAGTACTATGATTCAAAATTAAACATTTCTTGGCTATATCATCTCTCATCAGTCATTACCGGCTATTTCTATGTCGGCCGGTACTGGTTGGGAAGTATTTAATATCTATAATATATTAAATTTTATCCGTTTTTGCCTCCTACCAGGACCTATATTCTGTAAAAGCGTGAAAGCACATTTCCTTGAGAAGTGGGCGGAGTTCACTTGAAAATTAATAAAAGTCTATTCTGTAACTACGAGAGTGATCACCTCGTGCAAAAAGTGCGTGAACTTACTTCTACTGGTAAATCGTGAGGGAATTCGTCAATTCCCCGGGAGAACGGCGATCCTAACCGTACTATTATGACAGTTTGCGTCGGCCAAAAATGGATATTGCGGATTTGCTCATCGCCAGTGAGTTAGTAATAATATAATACTTAGCAAATATTACAATTACTCTTTTAGTTTATTATAGACATAATTTTTTAAATATATATTACCAATAACGAGGGTATATCCTTATGGAATTTTTGGTCAATAAATAAATTCTAGGTATTACGAGATCTTCGTGATGCCGAGGAGGATTTGGAAGGGGAGCGGCAAGTTCTTCAGATGATTAACCCTTTTGCATCATTAACCGATCAAGCATTTATAAGGAGATTCAACTCCTCAACTCCTTTCATGCAAGTCCCCATACGACAATCAGGAATCACCATAGAGCATAAAGTAAATACTGTCCAAATTTGTCCATATGAAAAAATACAATAAATTTGAAAATAACCCACTTAGTAATTGATGATGTTTTTTTTATCCACTCGGTTAGAATTTTCTTTTGTCCATTTGATATAGGGGTCGACCGATTACCGTCTATCATTTTAATAACACAGGTACCAGGATAACAATTTATTCAGTCAACTTTTACCTAATTAATGATGATAACTTTTCACTTATATGCTCGAAGGTGATGACACTAAACTTTAAAAAGCAGTAACCACCATAAAAAAACAAGTGAACACTGAACAGGTGATGCTTTTGCGCCAATCTAATTGGTTGTAAATTCGGCTATTCTCGATGAATCACCTCACGTTCACCATCTATTACTGCACTTACGGAATGCAGTCTAGGACGGTCGGATGAGATGCGTGTGATGGGAGCTGTCGTTTCGCACGGTGAATAGGCACTCTCCCAGTGATTACGAAATCATGATTATGACATTCTGTGTAATTGCCATAGTCGACTAAATGGGTGGAATGTGTGATTGCATTTATACCTAATAATCTGTTGACTGATGTGAAATAGACGGAGCTTTAGCTCGTCATCCAGTGGCGCCACACATATTTATATAGGTATATATAAAATAATAATATTGTTATCCCCTGGGGAGATACGGAACAATTTCGAGGAGATTCCGAACTATTAAGAAAAATAACCAATACAGTAGAATCATTTATTCTAAAATCTAAAAATCTAAATATTACACACATACAATTTTAATGAAACCAACGTCTTAATGAGAAGGTTGTGGCTGTTCTTCTTTGACTAGTTTATTAAATCGTAGCTCAACATTTGAAACGCAAACAATCAAATCTTTCTCCAGATTCAGTCTAATTCTATTTTTATTATTTTTGTTGTTAACCATTGATGAGAAAGTTACTTCTCACAGGTGGGCTGTAGTGAATGGAACTAACAGCCTCAGTGTTTCTCTCGCAAGCTCTGGGTATTAGATTGAGCTAAGGAGTAAGGGGTCCTGAGAGGGTATTTTTTTTCTCGTCAGGAGGTTGTAAAACGGTGGTGTGGGGCATGTATTGCTTTGAAAAGTAAGTTACGCACGCCTATGGATGCCACGCGATCTAGGTCAGTGTACAAAGGAATGCCGCGCTTTTGTTTTTATATCGTTTTAAACTAGGATTGGATAAACTCTAAACGTTAATTGCGCAGATTTCACTGAAAGCTACATGGGACGCAGATATAATATCCTAAAGATGTAACGCGGGTTCTCAGAAAAAAATCATGTAAGTTTTTAATTCTATTAAGCAATGGCAAGCGATATCGTCTTCATAAAAAATATATGAACTATGGTGAAAAACAACGGAAATAATAATTATGAACTTATGTAAAAGCGTATTACCACTTATGTCCCATTTGCTGAAATGATGCATAATATTATGTGCACGCCTACGCCACTGCCTCATAAAATATACGAGAAGGGCCAGCGAAGGATAGACTGGAACGTTCGAGAACAAATCGCCTCAGATATATAAAGTGGATCCCGCGCACGGAGAACAGTTTGGTAAGAGATGAACAAGTGAACGGATGTAATAAAGAACAGTAATAAGCTGTGAATTATTATAGTACATGAAACTTGTAATTAGTGTGAACTAGCAGGCCCTAATTATTGTAATTAAGTATTAAATAAAGTATTGGTTAGTGAAAAGTCTTGTGGCAATTATTTGAACCTACGTACAAGGTGTTTACTGGAGATTGTAAACACGTAATAATAATACCGCATGTGATAAAATCACTGATCAGAAACATAAGCTATGAGAATCATTCCAACGTATATTTATAAACTGCACATCTATTACTTATTATTAGTAATCACAACCAGTTAAGATTTATGAATTAATAATTTCTAAGAACAGAATAATTATTCTGCGAAATTTAGTCACTGACACTAATATCATTTATTTCATAACGTTAAGAGATAAACGTTCAATGAAATTTATATGATTATAAACATAAAATTTTCCAACAAATGCTCACAATTATGATAAATATACCATACATAATTCTTTAATGTAATTAACTTATTTTATTTTGCCTAGTTTACGCTCATTTATTATAATAATGTTAATATTATGTATATCTAGCGTACAGCTGTTTCAACAAATAATTTTATCAACCTGACGTTTTTCAGTTCATAATTACAGTAACAGAATTAATGTGTAAATAAAAAACCAATAGATTGAGTACACCAACCATATTATCTATAAAGGCGCGAATTTGACATTTTCACCAGATATTTCACGCAGTTCTAAAAATTGTTCTGATGATGATTAAATATTATTTTCAAAACGTTGAAATACATACGTGTATTGGATGCCAGGCAAATTTAATGGATGAGCATTGCGATGTCAATTTTACTAATAAAAATTCAGCATCATCAAGATCTAGAGTCTGAAATATTTCCAGAGTTTATAATATACAGAGAAAATACTACTGTGAAAAGATTCTTTCACAAAACTAGATAATTTTAACATTACTAATCTAAAGGCTTGTTAGAAATAAGTAATTATAGTAAATACCTTAATTGGGTCCAAATGTACTGACCTGAAACAAAAAAAATCATTTTATAATAAGGCACGAAATCATAGTTTAGTATTTAATAAAAAGTACTAGTAGTAAAAGGTAATAGAAATTGTCCACAACCGTATACAGGGTGTTATTAAAATACAAGCATATATTAAGGTCTATAAATAGTCATCTCTTCCTAATCCACGTAAAAATATTTATTTACCAAAATGCCCAAAAATAAAAGAGGAAATTAATTTCGGAAATTGCAAATTAAATTAAGAATATATTCCGTAAGCACCCGAGTGCCGTTTAGGGAACTCTTTCTACATCTGGTTGAGATCTCGTTCCCTGTTTTATACACATGTTGCCAAACGTAATAAGAAGTGAGGTACGTAAACAATTAAACAGTATACTCGTGTGGCCGTCCTAAGTATGCATGCCAAATTTGAGCAAAATCGACCTAGTGATTTGGGCTCTAGGTGTGACCACAGACGGCAGACATAGACAACAGACATTTTTTTAAAATCAATTTTTTGGGTTCAGGGGACTTGATAACGTGTAAATCCACCAAAAACCTCCAAGTCGCTTTTTGCATGATCACAATACTTTTCCTATACCGGGTGTCAACGAATCATGGTAAACCCTCTTTTTTTAAATTTTTTTAGAGTATCAGTATGAAATTTGGTAGATGTATTATTTGACCAAAATGACACTTTGTGGCATGTCATTTCTTTCCCCCTTTCGGTTTCACAGGAAATGACTCCAACTTTTGATTTTTAAATGAAACACCCGGTATATTATTATATTTTTTAAATCCTTGG
Source organism: Leptura quadrifasciata (assembly GCA_963675555.1). NCBI lineage: Eukaryota > Metazoa > Arthropoda > Insecta > Coleoptera > Cerambycidae > Leptura > Leptura quadrifasciata. The sequence continues at coordinate 148,470,773 of OY776675.1, forward strand.
AAAATTCTGAATACGATGACACCCCCTCCCTCCCCCATAACTGACATTTAGACTCCATGAAAGAATTTTAATAAATCTGTTCGAGGGGTTTGGGATAGATGACTTTAAAATATTGATTAGCTTAGCCACGGCTGTTGAGATAAGCAAAGTTGAGAGTCTCTACGGCCTATATAACTTTCTTTAATGGTCGTTGCATCGATGTTAAGAAATAAAGTACGTACAAAAGTACCAGATAGATGGCACCCGACATATTTGAACACTAAAGCCGTTTTCGTATCGGAGTCTATTACTTAGTTATAAAAAAAATGTAAGGATCACCAACTCCTGTTGTAATATCTGCACGTCGATCAGCCAAATTGTTTTGTTCTAGTTCGGCCTTTTAATAATTACTAAAGGAAGTAAATTTAAATTTTTAAACATTTACAACAAACACGAAATTTAGGTTAACAGAACAAAGAAGCAATATAAATTTAAACCGAAAACAAAACAAAACATAACATTAAATGATTTATAACGAAACTCAAAATATAAAAATAGTAAAGTTTGAAAAGACCACCTCGCTCGTATTCTATCTATTTTTACAATATTGTTTGTAAGTTACTTTTAGAATTTTAGGATTTCCTCTGACGATATTACAATAAATGTCTATTTTATTTATTTTTGCATTACCTCGTCCCGGTATTTACCTCTTCTTGGTAAATTTTTATTTTTCAATGTCCTTGTAGAAAATAGCCCACTGGGTTAACATCTGGTGACCTTGGTGGCTAAGCTGTGGGTTGAACACGAACAGGCCGTTGGTAAATTAAAAAATGTTTAAGCTGAAACTGGAGGTTTAGGGCTCAACAGAGACTCTTGGGGTTTTTCGTGTACTTAATTTTATTTTTTAAAGAGGTTCGGGAGGTTGCTCCTAAGATGTCGGAAAGGGTCCAATGCTACACCCTGTATAAATCCCAGTGGTTGGATTCACTTATATCTAATGTATCTGAGTCTGTTTTAACACTTTGATTTTAAATTTTATTGTTTAGTGTCTGTGATAGGGTCTAAAGCTTCACCATGCATATCACGTCTTGAAATAACACACTTTGTTTTAAAACGAAATTAAAATATTTATTTAAATTAGATGAACAGAGTTCGTAAAACTCTTAAAATTTAATTAAAAAAAACAATTAATAAAATGTAATTGTTCGACAACGGAAATTCCGACTTGAGAAAAAAATTCTTTTCATTGTAAATATTTTAAGCTTTCTGAAAAAATTTACTTTGTTGAATTATGAGCGAAAGCAGAAGGTTTGGTTTAACTTAAGATTTATTTTATGTGGCGCGGTGGCCGAAGATTTGATTAAAACTGGATTTATTTTAAGGGGCGCGGTGGCAGAAAATTTTTTTTTTTGTTATTTTACTTGGGGCAGCCAAGGAAGCAGTCACGACGGCGTAGTTACAGGGAATCATCGATGAGTTAAAGCGGATAAGCTGCACTAGACAGACGGCACTAAATTTTATTTATTTTAGAGTTACTAGTATATTCACTACTAAAACTTAATGAAACGCAAGAACTAACTTTGAAGATACCGAACTAGAACGCACTTAGTCTGAGGTTGTGGCGCTCGGTCTTTTATATGGTTCGTCGGAAACGGTGCGTGCAGAGATCTGGAAATGTCGCAAACCATTCCGTGCGGGCACGATTGCGCAATATTTCACACTATTGCATCATCAAATGTAAAAATGGGAAATTCTGAAATAAAAATTATATGACCATCTTGGCATTCTTCTTGATATATGAATGACGTTCGGAACGGCTTTGGTTTGAAAGTTATTAACGAAAATAAGTTGAAGAAATTAATAAAATTTTGAATGACCCCGTAAGGTTGTCCCAAAGGTCCTGCACTTATAGTTGAAAATGATACGAAATTGTGCCGATACGTCTGCGGTGAATGGAAGGAAGTAAGTTTTGATGACAAAAGGGGATCGATTGGATATATGTATTGATATTAAATGGGGACGGTAGTACTAGTACTTTATTGAAGGATATGGATGAAGATTAATTAGATTTGGATATTAAAGATGCGAAATGAATTGAGAGTCGAATTTGAAGGGAAGTTTGTTTAACAGAAAATTAACGGGAGTGAATTGAAATGACTCGATCGAGGTGCGGAAAGTAATTTTGTTGTCGATGAGGCTTATTTGGGCCCAATATTTTTATATATATATATAATTTGAAAAATTTATGATATTTGCTGGCGTGTTGAGATTAGCTATGAATTATCGATGAATCATGAATTTTTTCAGAATTGGTTTTTGAAAATTGTAGTTTTTTAACTAAACTAAGTGTTAGATTACGTTTTATCGTGTTTTGACAATTTGACATGGAAGATTGAGTCTATATGGCAAATGTTACAGTTTTTTTTAAATTTCCATATACGTCACATAATTGGGTCCGCTCGAGCAAATCCATTCATTGAATGAAATGGGTAACTCGCTTTTTAAAATTCCAGGTAGAGCGGAATCACACCACACATTAACCGGAAATTTGCGTTGGGAATGTTTCTGACTGAATTATCTGTAAATATACTTGTAGAAACTAAGTTCTGTAGCGCTTCGACAAAAATTTAAACGAGGAAGTTGTACCCCCGATTATAATCTTATTATTATTATTTTTATTATTTATTATTGACATAAAACTAATTACACCCTGTATAGTAATGTAAAAATTCAGATGTTAATATTAACAGTCATAAAGAGACAGTTGGTATTTAACTTTAAATTTAATTCCAAATTTCTAGTACTAAAACCGCGGCTGGATTAAACAAAAAGATGAGTCTATCCCAGACTGTCTAAAACCCTAAAGTGCATGTCTTCTTTAATAAGCAGCGAGAACGATTTGAAACCATATAAAAATTAAACTTCCCAGAAAGCAACGAATTTAATTTGCAAGATATCTGCAATCCGATTTAACTTTCATAGCTAACTACGCTTTGCAAATTGAAATAAATCGACCATGCCAACCGAAAGTTTAAAAATCGTGGAAACCGTTTAAGTTGGAGAATCCACAGAAAGGACGAGGATAACGAGTGAACGGATTTCAAATAAAATCAAACAACTCTAGCTAAATCAATAATAATTAAAATCTGTCAGGACCAGAGCTTAATTTCTAGGAGAAAGTGCAATGCCAGGCTCAACCCTTTAACTTTTCTAAACCGCAAATCGTTGGCGTTTTACAGTCAACAGTTCCAGAGGAAGACGGGAAGCGGCAAATGGATGGCGCATAGAGGCAGGCAGACAGGGATAGATGTTATTGTCAACTACAGTTCCTGCAGGCTGTATCAGCAGCACTCACAGCCATTACGATTTGTATTTATAGACAATGTCAAATCGTGGATTTCACTGCAGTAGAATCCTTTAAAGACAGTTTTATTTAAAAATCTATTCTCTATAAAATACCAGACGCACAAAAAAGGTATGAACGACTTCCATTCGTTTTAACTAGCTTTTTAAATGTGAAAATCTTCTACAATTTATAGTATCGTACTGGGTGCGACAGATTTAAGTATTGTTTTAGTCTTGATCTGGTTCCTAAAATTTAAGCCTTTGAGTTATGGCAATGACCTAGTAATGATAATTTATAATTAGAGCTGTTAGCAATCGTTAGGTAATAATGGTTTATAATTAAAGAAAGTTGTTAGCAATCGCTAAGTAATAATAATTTACAATGAGAGTTATTAGCAATAGCCAAGTAATGATAATTTTTAATTAGAGTTGCTAGCAATGGCTATAATGAATCGAGTGCAAAACAGAGAACAAGAATCATATCATGTTTGTACATTATGAAAATTAAGTTGAGAAAGGAGCATTAAATACACATGTAAAAGATCATAGAATGTTGAGGAAATATCCTTTGATTATAATTAAACAAGCAGTCTACCAAATTTTGTATGACTGTCCAACAACATACAACGGGTTGGGTAGATGTAATTCAAACAGACGAGACGTTCCGGTTCAGTACTCGACGAAAAGTAAACCTCTCAGAATTAAAGAAAAGTTTACGGGCTAATTAACCCAGTACTGACCGATGGCCTGTACAGTTTGTGTGCGCAAGGTAATTCAGTGGATAGACCGTTATTAAACAATCATAGAAAACCAAATAGGTCGCCGATGAGAAACCTCACACAATGGTTTGAAAGGTAAACATTCCTGTAACATTTTATATGTTAAAATTAGACACACAGTAGCCTTACTAGTGCACCAAATAAAAAATAATGGAAGTGAAAGTTCCTTGCCATTGCATAAATGCTGAAAATATACAGTTCTTGAATATAAATTTGTTATTTTGCAAACACAAATTTCCCCAGTAAAATATTCGGAAAGTGAAATTTTATGAATTAAAATAGTGAATGAAATCATAACTGAATAAATCGTACTATAATCTTATATTTCCTTCTTAAGAAAAAAACCAAATTTAATATTTCATTTAAAAATATAATGTTCTTTTAGTACCACAAATGCGCCAATTTCCCCTGTTACACCCCGACGAAACCAGAATATGAATGCAATTGCAAATAATAAAATAGAGTCTCGAAATAACAAACTATCACCTTTAGAAATTTATGCCAGCGGAATAACTTGTCGCTCTGAATCGCGTTATATCACCAGTGAATGCCCTCCCCAGGTTCTACATGGTTAACGTCCTTGTCGAGCATGTCGAGGCTGTGACAATTGCCCTTCATCAAGAATTTTCGATGCTTACTCCAATAAGTTGGTGGCTGAGAAGAATTTGTTAAAAATAACATGTATTTCGAAATTCGTTTGATTCGTAGTTGGGCAAATAAGCACACAATAATACCGTGAGCACAGCGAACAGTCAAGTTGTGCGATGTAACTCAGGTGGGTTTAAATTCTATCTCCAAGAAGCCCAGCGAACAGTTAAGTTCTGCGATGTAGCTCGGGTGTGGTTTCAATTGCCTCTCCCCCAGGTTGGTCTTCTTTTTATATTGTACATGACGTCACAGTTTTTACGGAAAGCTTCGGACTTTTGGTCACACGCTTGGAAATGTTTACATTACAAATTTCAATGCCTACGTGCGTCGTAGTTTCTGGACTCTTTATATTTCCGTCCTTTGTATGACTTACGATAGAAACGAGATGCCATTTCACAATATGGGAAGCAATAGATGTACTTGAAACTTATTGTTAACATTGTAAACAAACTCTGTGGCTAGACTCGATTTTATGTAAATTCTTTCGCAAAAATTTAGCGTTTATGTTGCTTTAAAAGAAGGTAAATTAAAATGCATTTCTGTTAACTTTACTGATTAAATAAATGTAAAAAATGAAATGACTTATTACTTGAATTTCGAAAATAAACAAGAAAAAATTTTGTTCAAATGTGCTTTTAGAGGGCGGAATATTAAAACATAATATTTTTAGTCGCAAACTCCTCTATAAAATCCTTATTTTACTATAAGGAACATAACCAGACTGCAACCAACAGCTACTCTCCGGGCTATGTGCCCTGCCGAGCGCTGAATTACAAGTTAAAAGCCTGGCGCGTTAAGTGTAATAATTGCATATTACCATCAAAACGCTAATGCTTCGATGCAACAAACACCAGCCGAAAGACTGATCCTACTTAAAGGAGCTCTCTTGCCAGCCGTCACACACCACTTGCAGACTGCAGTTTCGAGCTGTTGGCTCTCGTCAGTGCAAGGTAGGCATGCGACGACCGGCACGAGGATCCTTTGACTATTTGGTACATCCCCGGTATTTCTACAATAGCGACATGGTAAATAGTCAGCAGGCGCCATCTAGCGGTCCAGTGTCTGTTGCAATCGAAAAATAAATAGCCTGACTGGGCTTAGCATAGTTTAAATGTGCTTTTAGAGGGCGGAATATTAAAACATAATATTTTTAGTCGCAAACTCCTCTATAAAATCCTTATTTTACTATAAGGAACATAACCAGACTGCAACCAACACCTACTCTCCGGGCTATTTGCCCCGCCGAGCGCTGAATTACAAGCTACAAGCCTGGCGCGTTAAGTGTAATAATTGCATATTACCATCAAAACACTAATGCTTCGATTGCAACAAACACCAGCCGACAGACTGATCCTACTTAAAGGAGCTCTCTTGCCAGCCGTCACACACCACTTGCAGACTGCTGTTTCGAGCTGTTGGCTCTCGTCAGTACAAGGCAGGCATGCGACGACCGGCACGAGGATCCTTTGACTATTTGGTACATCCCGGTATTTCTACAATAGCGACATGTAAAATAGTCAGCAGACGCCATCTAGCGGTCCAGTGTCTGATCCAGTGTCATTTGCTGTTGTCCAGGGTGGCTGTTATCGAGTTTTATGATTTGTTACACAGTAATAAGTTTCTTTCTATTTTATTTAACACTGCGACTTGAAGATGGTCAATTTCGGAAATAAAGAAAAGCTTGGCCTTGAAATTTCTAAAGCCAAATATTTCAAATTATCGTTATTATGTCATTTTTCACAATGGAGAACATTTTCTAATCTTGCATTGGGCGGCAAAAAGTCTAGGACCCCTCTGCACTTTACAGAAAAGCAATCTCTAATATACAAGAACCGGGAAATGTTTTTTAGAGACAATAAGCATAAATTAATTAACAACTTGAATAAGTCAGCAAAACCATAAAATTTATAATTGCTATTTACCCTCGATTAGTTTTGTATTTGATCTTTCCGACAAAGGAGCTGTGGAAGTCGACTTGTCTACACCATAAAATATTTCTAATATTTATAATTTGGTATGTTGATCATATCTATACGACTGCCTCTGGATATGTTTAAATCTTTTTCTCGATACGATCAGACGGGTTTTGGTTAATAACAAATCTATTTTTAGCAGTCCTGTTCTTATGGCAAAAAGTAAGTAAAAAAAAATTAAATTAACGAGACGAAAATGTTAGAGTGCTTGATTTGATACATGTTAGTTACATAATGTATTACCTAACATATATGCAATATTGTTATTAAATAGATAATAACAGTCTTGATATACCGTTAGCTTGTAAACTGATGTAGTATTTTCGTGGTTTCGTTAAGCAAATATAAGGTAAACAATTTTGCAATTCCCAGTGTAATTATAACAGGACGATCAGTGGCATTGCTGAAATTTAAGAACATTTATTTGGATACATATCTAAATATCTATTTTTTGTTAAGATCTCTGTTTAATCAGCTACAGTGGATAAAAAATTTCGTAACATATGCATAGAAAACAATTTACAAATTACATGGTTTTTGTGAATATTCGATAAGAAACAATAAACCTTTTCTCTTATTTTCGTAGTAAAATTGTCATATCGCTCTAAATATCATAACCTGTTTATTTCTCTGCGTTATTTTTTAAAATTAAGTTTACATTCTGGTTTCGGGAGGACATGGATAATTTGCTTATTTGTGGTACTAAAAGAAATATTAGATTTTTATAAAATATTAGCTTTGATATTTAACAAGCAAATAGGATAAAATTATATTACAATTTGCTCAGTTATTATGTTCAATAACGGAATTTGGGAAACTTCACCTGCTGAATATTTTATTAGGGAGATTTGTGTTTGCTAAATAACACGTTTATATTCTAGAACTGTATATTTTCAGAGTTTATGGCAACGACAAGCAACTTTAACTTCAATTACATTTCAGTTGATGTTCTATCGAAGGCTTACCGTGTGCTTATATTGCCATGTAAGATGTCACAGGAATGTTTGCCTTTCAAATTATTTTGAGGTTTTTCACAGGCAATTACCTGGTTTTCTATGATTGTTTAATAACGATCCGTCACTATAATTACTTTAAGAACTACAAACTGTACACGCCAGCGGTCAGTGCTGGGCTCATTGGCGCTGTTACCTTTCTCTGATTGCAGGGGGTTACTTTTCTTCGAGCGCTGAACCAGGACGTTTTGTCTGTTTGAATTACTTCGACCAACCGCGTTTTACGTTGTTGGGCAGTCACACACAATTTGGTAGTTGCCGTTTGTGTAATTCAATTAAGGGATATTTCCTCAACATTCTATGATATTTTACATAATTCTCATTTACCCCGTAAATTCTATAATGCACGAACATGACATGATTATTGTCCTCTGTTTTGCATTAAGTCTTATTTTCATAATGGCTGCCTCTTTAATTACAACCACAAAATAACACGGAATACTATTGCATTACCTGGTGCTTGTTAATGAATAACCAACCCTGAAACGTGTATAGTATGGTCATTACTATAGCAGCGTAAACTTTCCTATACAATGTTTAGACAATTGTCTTAAATGTTTGGATTGTTTTTAACTTCGTGTTTGACTATTTGCCGCATCAATTATTATAAAATAAAATGGTTTCTGTGACTATTGTCCCAACGATTACTGTCTTTTTTTCAACTTTACCTTTCTAGTCATTCAATTCAATAAACTAAATCAACTAAAATAGGAAACAAACTTCAACTATAAATTCACAGTGCAATCTTGAGTAATAAAATGGGAAATAAATAAATGATGGTTGAGAGGTAAGCGCACTTGCCTCTCACCCAAAAGTCCCGGGTTCGATTCCCGGTCGTGGCAGTGGAAAATACTGTGAGATGGCTTTTTCCACTATACACGGCTCTTCTAGAGCCTTCCGGGATAAAGGGGGTCGTAGTTATCTGTGGTGTTATATGTTATATTATCCATTAATAAGCAGTGCGTTCAAATTTACAAGGTATTTAAATTAACGGAGTGATTAATTTTCTCAGGTATATAATATCAGATATAGAAACCGTAATGTCAAACTTTGCATAAAGAACTGGGGTAAATAAATATAAAAGGTTACTACACACACAACGTAATTTGGATCCTAACTTTGTAAAACTAGAAGAACATATAAACGGTCAATTTGTTTATTTATCTTGACATAAATTGAGATAAATAATTACTGGGTGGGATTTAATATGTTCTTGATTGCTTCACGATCAAGGATTTTGTAAGAATTTTTGTTAGCAATTAATAGAGGGGGTTAGGGATGTTTCATTATTTACCTAATTTCTTTATACTGGCATGTTCATAAGAACGTCAACATACAGTACTGCGCATCTCCATTTTTGTAATCCTTAATGAACGTATTATTAGTATTATTGTACCAAAATTCATTTGTAAATGTCTTGAGCATGAAAAAAGTAACAAATTCATACGGGAGTTATTCATCTGTCCATACCCATTAATATAAAAATGTTAAAAACCTTAAATGATTAAGATTATTTCAGTGATCTACACAGATGCCGTTACATTCCCGCTTGTGAATGTTTACAAAATAAAAGGCAGAAGCAGAAAAAATAAAATCCTAAAATAAGACGAGTATTAATTCTTTCCAAGCGAAGATCGATAGCACTTTATCGCCGACCTACCCCAACACATCCCTCGGTGTGTGGGCTGTGAAAAAATAAACGCGGGAAGCATAAACATTTTATTTATATACGCGCTCACGCAATATTACCGAATGCCTCCGGAGTCCCATTTGTTTTATTGGAGACGCTCCTTAGTTGGGTGCCTTTTGAAGTAAGCCAGACGTTAACAATAACAGACAGTTCAGTCTCGTGGTTTAGGTGCTGTGGATAGCTTAATAGAATTATCTTACACGCGGCAAAGGAATTACGCTGAAGTGGAATAGATCTAGCTGAATGTGGTTAAGCTCATTTAGATAGAAGTAAAATTATGTTTCGCCTTGGGCAATGGCAATGTATTGCTGTGCTATTCGCCAACATTTTATTAGAGACTATTATTTTCTAGCACTTATTTAGCAAATAATTAATTTTAGATCTACAAGGCTTAACGGAAAGTGTTAAAAACGAAAAATGCAGATCGTAAAAAATGACTGACAGTTTATATGCGTAGTTATTTTATATAAAACGAAACTTATATCATGACATTGTCCTGTTGTAATATTTTGATAAACTTTACGAACAAATAGCTACGTAGTACGCTGTGACATACACAGTGAACGGTTAAATCTCAAATAGTACTCAGTTAATTCTTTGGATTTTATATTTGAGTAAGTGACGTAAAAAAATGGGAAAACGAAAATCACGTAGTTCGACATCTACACGAACCGAGCACCGTAAATCAAATCATCCGAGTACGTGATCTGCTTCAAATAGCAACAGTACTTAAAGTAGTAGCAATTCGTCTTTATTCATTGATAAAGACTTTCACTCCAGTTCAGAAATAACTAATGATTTTAGAATGCTGATAAAAGCATCTGATAGCTGACATTTTTTCACGAATTAACAAAAAAGTCTTTACAACCAATAGAAGATGAGATAAAGTTTTTTTTAATCGCTGTGGCGTTGCATATTAATGTTAAGGAATGTGATTTTAACTGGAATCTACAGGGAAATATTCAAAGAATCTAATGCAAAAGTTTTCAACTCGATTATTTAAAAATTGTTGATGTGGCAATTGTTTAAGTAGCCGTTGCTCCGAAAGTTAATGTTTAAGCGATGATGGCGGACGCACGGCCGAAAACGAGTCTCAGACGCTTCAAATTCGTCGCTCCTGATCAACACACAACTGAGAAATAACCTAATAACTTTAACTGCATATGCAAGTGATGAACATTTGATACCGACGTACGACCCATCAAAAAAAATTAAATGGTTGTAGAGAAATGGGTGCAATAAGTGGACGTTTTAGCTGAATGATATAACTGGAATAACAATAATTATGAAGCTGGTAACTAATCGTTTGAAAGAGAATGCTAGACAATGGTATGATGAATTGGCCAAGTAGTGGGATCAACCTGGTCAACATTTAGGTAACGAATAAATCAACACGTTCAAGCAAGACGTTATATTCTAAGTACAAAGGTTACCAAGGTTTCCATCAACGACGTGACGAATTACACATAAGAGAAGGTTCAGTATGAACAGTGGCTTTTGTTGCCCATACAATACGTTAGGTAACATTTCAAGATGACGATAATTATTTTTTGTTACGAGAGATTTACGGATTTTTACTATTCCTATGATTAAATGCGTCGGCAGTATATATTTAGTTGTTTTGCCAATGTTTCTATTTTTCTTGTCTTATCGTAGTTCCTAACGCCCGAGGATAGGCTTTTTGTCAGAATGGCTGAGTCTAAGGGAATATTTCAAATATGATGTGGGCGTTGCCCACTCTGTATCTAAAAAGCTGAGCTGCTTAGATGATGCAACGACGCTTGGGTCATGCTATCTTTCGCTGGTTTCCATAAATCACTAATACCAGATAAGATCTGGTGATCTAGATAGATGTCATGTCACTTGAATGATCACCTACATTAGGCTTTCCGCCAACAGATGGCTCCCACCGGGAAAATATACCAATCTATTAAATAGTTGTGTATATCATAGGAAATCTAAAATATAAACTATTATCATAATTAGTATATAAAAATTGTCTACAAAACGATAGATAAAGATAGCTAATGACCGAAACGTCCTTAACAACCGATTTAGTTTTCAAAATCTATCAAGTTGGTACTGTATGACAGTCGATTGTCGAACTGACAGTTGAAGTCATATCCTCTGGTTTTTGTGAATTAAAGCGGTTATAAATATCACTCAAGTTCCTCCAAACTTTTTTGATCAAGAAATAAAGCTAAATTTTTTGACGAAATAGAAATCCAATAAAATCCGTCCATTTTTAGTCACACATCAAAATTCATCCAATTATTAAAGAATTACCCTGATAATCTTCCTAAGGAGATTATCACTTATGTTGCTATGCAACGAAAAATTATTGAGTTTTATAATTTATTTAAAGTGTCACATTCACGATTTGACATATTATTAGAATTTCAAAAAATTATCTCACCGAATTTACCGCATGCACTGATAAATCCTCATAATTTTCTCTAATAATGACCCTCAAGCTTGTTGCTTTGCTAAGCAACAAGCTTTCGGTTCATTATTAGAGAAAATTATCGCGTGATTATCAGTGCCCTTGGTAAATTACAGCTGAAAACTTTGCTAAGTGATTAATTTAGTTTAAAAAGCACGTAGTTGCTACTCGGTTTGGTACCGGATCAACTAAATTTCACATATTTTCAATTAATATTTTGGATTATTTAATTGCAATAAATTGTAAAAGCTAAGTAATGCCTGTATATTATTTTTCTCATAAAATTGTTTAAATTTCTAATTCTTTCCCTAGCGTTAGCTTAACAACCCTAGACTGATATATCTTGATATATCTTATTGTAAGAATTTGTTTACATTTAAATTTTTGTACTGTACTTTGCTTGCTTTTATAATAAATTGTATTTGTTTTTACTTGTTCTTTCTATTGGTCGCTCCTACTACAAGGATTCGTAAGCTCTAGGACCTCGTTTGCTTGACCGGACTTTAGGTCGTAATAACATTTGGTGGTTTTCCAGAGTGATCTCCTTTTTGCGAGAAGACTATGAGTTTACGAAAGAGGTATTGTGTTTGACTGTTATCGAAATACCTATGTTACAATGTACTCAATTATTATTTTGTGAATATATGTTTCATATTTAAATATATTTCTTACTCTAAGACACTGCTTTTTTATAAAGGATGTTTTTCTCGGCAAATTTAAAATTAGAAAGTTTATCAGAGTGCGGTATCCTATCAATCATCAATAGAGTTGTTGTATTCAATGTACGTGCAATGACGAAAATCTTCTGACGCAAGAAATTAACGACTGCTCCGAAAAAAATTCGTAAGTCCCATATTCACAGTCCCATATTCTGAGTAATAAATAAGACATTTCAATTAAAAATTGTGGAATAAAGAAGATACCTTGGTTACGCCCGGTATATGAGCAGGGCCTCTCTCTACAACCTCTTTCTTGCATCAGCAATCACAAGAAATTGCTCTAAAGGCAAAATGCTGATACGTCAACTAATTACCGAAGCTCTTGAGAGTGTAAGTAATTAACGTCGTTACTATGAGGGTTTGTTAGAATGAGCAGTGAGCAATTCTTTGAATGTACTGGTAATGAGACTCTAAAACAAACATGCTGCTTTACATTTATCTTCCATGATTTAAGTAAGTCAACAAAATTGTAACGGTAAACTAAACGAGTAATAAAATATCTTGACTTGAAACAACTCGACTAATTTATGGCATGAAATACGAGATATGTTTATTTAAATTTGCTTAGGAACAACACGAAGTACGAGCTGTTTTTTTGGTCCACAGCATAAGAAACTGTATTCGTTATTGTAAACATGTAATCACGGCCATGAATGGGCCGAGAAAATCACGGATAAGGAATAATTCAGTGGCGAAACTTGGGGATAACAAACGGTGGTAATATATCAATTAATAATAATATACTTTCTATCCTCCAGAATTTCGCTACATCACCCTATATGCAGTACAAAAAGAATTGATATATTAGTTTGTTAATAGCTACCAATAACTTAAAATACAGAAATTAGCGCAGTACACCACACACCTTCTACCTCCTTCATTTACTGTGTAAAGAAACAAACGATATTACACAAAAAGACCTAGCAAAGCCAAGCGCCAGCACAATATTATTTACGTTAAGAATACTCAAGCTCCAGAGCGTTGAAAATTGTGCCATATCCTTGTCGATGATCTGTGCACTTATGTTGATATATTTTTTTGTTGCGTATCAATTTACTATACTGTCATACATGGTTTTATATGTCAAGTCTCAAAATTAATATTTGTCCAGATCTATTATTTGATTCAGGTAAAAGATCTATAATTTCCAATGAGTTAAACTCGATCCACGTCGATCTCAACAGGTTATGGGCCCAGATTTTCATGGTAAATAACGATGTCTGACGTATTACTATTGAACAATTAAAACTACGAGTATTGGAAATACAAGATGGAATTATTATTAATGAGAGAAGAACTGTGGGAAATAGTGACTGAAAATGTGTCTGAGAATCCGACACCAGTCTGGACAAAAAATGACAACAAAGCTCGCGCAACGATATGGCTTATGATAGAAGATAATCAGTTGATACATGTCAGAGGCGAAGAAACTGCAAAGGGAACTTGGAATGCGCTGAAGGCGTACCACCAGAAGTCAACGTTGTTGTCTAATGTGACCTTGCTGAAAGGCGTGGTTAACCAACGGCTGCAAGAAAGGGAAGATATGGTAGTGCATGTAAGTGAGATACTTGTCAAATTTAGCGAGTTGGTGGCACTTGGACAAAAAATGGATGATAGCGTGCAAATTGCCATTTTGCTTTTAAGTATTCCAGATTCCGATAGCACATTGATTACGGCTCTTGAATCTCGTCCTGAAGAGGATCTCACACTGACGTTGGTGAGGGGTAAAATCATCGATGAGTATAAGCGTAGAAAAGATTCATGTGAAGATGATTAAGAAGAAAGTGCTCTTCGGAAATCTAACGACAGTTTGTTTCTTCTGTAAGAAGCCTGGTCATTTTCGTAAATATTGTGAATACTAGAAACGCTGGAGGAGAAATAAAATAGAACATAGAAACGACAAGGAAAAAGCCGCAAAAGCTGAAGAAAGTGACAATAAAGACTGGAACTACTACGGGTGCAAACAAGTTGTCGTCTGAGAACTCTTGGTGTATAGATTCTGGAGCAACGAGCCATATGTCAAGCAGCAGAGATGTCTTCACAGAAATTGAACCAGTGCGAGATGGTGTAAAGCTGTCAAAATGCGTAGGGCACGAAGGGCAAACTATTTGTTCTGTACGTGCCTACGCTGAATGACAGTCTTTTATTTGTAAGAAGACTTGTCGAAGTTAGTTTTAGGAAAAATGGGTGTTTTATAACACGTGATAATTGAATTGTTGTAGAAAAAAATCTAATAAATGGTCTTAGAGTTCGACAGATTCAAATAGCAAATAAAGCTCAGCAGATGCACACGATCGACTGTCAGCATACTTGGCGTCTTAAGCTGGGACATAGATATCCTGAGGCGATAAAACAACTCGTAAGCGAGGATTTAGCTAGCGGAATAAAGTTGACAGATTGTGGTACCAGAGTGACTTGTGAAAGTTATATTAAAGGAAAGATAGCGGCAAGACAGCTATTTCCATTAAAATCAGAATCGATATCGAGACAGGTATTAGAGTTACTGCATACAGACCTTTGCGGACCGATGAAAACAGTCACTCCAGATGGAAGGACTATAGTCGTTACACAAAGATTTATTTTCTGAAGCAGAAATCAGAAACTGTCGACTCGATTAAGGACTATGTGGAGATGGCGATCACAAAATTTCAGACGAGACCAAAAGTTATTCGATCCGAAAGAAGAAGAGAGTTGGTGAGTTAAATCAATACTTGTAAAGTAAGGGTACCCAAATGCAACTTACTGCACCCTATACGCTACAGCAAAATGAGGTGGCAGAGTGGAGAAACAGATATTTGATAAAGATAGTACCAACGATACTCGAGGATGCCGGTTTGAGCAAGTGTTTCCGAGGAGAGGCAGTACAGACAGCCAATTATATTCAAAATAAACAGCTTACCAGGTCAACAGGGAAAACCTCTTTTGAGTTATGGGAATCAAAGAAATCAGATCTGCAACAATTAGACGTGTTTGGGAGTGAAGCATATGCTCACATTTTAGGAGAACAGGGGAAAATTGGACCCGCAGGCATTGAATTTTTTTGGGTACGAAGAAGGATCTAAAGCCTACAGGTTGTTGGATATGGCAACTAGGAAGATTAAGATAAGTAGAGAATGTAGATATGTAACATTTGTGAATGAATATTTTTTTGAATCTTGAGCCAAACGACATAATTGTCGGTTTAGGGATATCGGAAAATAAAAATCGGGACGATTTACACTATCAACCGCAGAAATTCACGAGTAATTGTTTTAAAAATAATGAGCAGATGGAATTTTGCGTTGAAGAAGACTATTTCGAGGATGCAGAGATTGTAAATGGGCACGCAGATACGCCCAAAGTGGCATGAAATAGGATTTCTGTTCGCTCAACAAAAGGTCGAGAGCCAGAGAGATATGGAGACTTTGTGAAGTTGGCCGTGGAAACTTATGAGCCGAAGACTGCACAAGAAGCATTTCATGGGCCTGACAAAGACTTGGAAGACGGCAATGGAGGAGATGCAGTCACTTATTGAGAATCAGACAAGGGAGCTCGAAAACTTGCTAAAACTTCAAGTAAAGGTTTGGAAGCTAGGTGCCCGATATTTCATAAGATTATATATAATAAACTATGCCAGACCTATTCCGTCTCATAATGTCCATATGCCGCCAGTCAAGCAAGAGGAGTCACAATCATGTTAGTACGATAGAAATGCCATTAAATTTTCAATATATATATTTTTTTAAATATAACTTATTTACTGTTTTGTCAACCGCAATGGCACCCAAATTTAATATGAAAAAAACTGAGCGCATGCACGGCTTTTTATTTTTAGCATGACAATATGAACTGCGACACCTTATACCTCAAGAAATATATATATTTTTATATATCCAGGGTGAGTACTTTTGATATTGTACAGTATTGCTCTCGCAAACTGTATAAACTTTAAGTTTGACATTGCAGATATAATAAATTCAACATTTGTTAGATATCATATAAATGTAAATGTATTATTATCATCATCCGATACATAATGAAAGTTTTTTCATGATAAACGACTTGCTTAGGTTCCTCGGCATAAGCAAGCTAACTGTGCTAGCCGTAAATACTAATGGATCTAGTTTTTTTACCATTTTCAATTCATTTGTTAAAAAAGATAAGTGTTTTGTACCCAGTTATCAAATTAAGTTGATATATTGGTCTATACCACTATGTAATGAAGTAGCATTTTGAAGTAAATACTGAAAGACGAACAAGGTTATTTTATCGATAACTGTGGTTGCTGTCAAAGGCGAGCTCATGATATATAAAAACAAAGTCCATACAAAGGTTGTGCCAAAACAACTTGTCAATGCGCTTCACAAACAAACACACCAAACAAATAACATAATCCTTCAAGAAAAACTTCATTTAAATTTAAATAAGTTTTGAAAATATCATAATAAAGGGCTGACTGACTGCCTCTACCTACGCCACCTAAGAAAGTTAAATCAGTTTGGAAGAAAAAACAAGTGCAACTCAATTTATGAAATTTAACATTTCAGATCGATAGTCACCTAACGTATTTACATCCAGACATTCAATATTCCCACTTATAACTTTTACAAAGCGCTGTATATAACTACGCAGGGTTTTTTGTTCGTTTATTCAAATGACATCCATTAATTTACTTGGTTTATGGGCAAATTAAAATATTTCAGCAGTTTGCCTTTCTAACGAAATCCATGAGTTTTAATTAGCTTATATTTATGGCGTAAAAGGTATATGCCATGAATGCAATTAAACTGAGAGCTACGTAGAGAATTAGGATGTTACAAATAGGTGCATTACATGCAAATGCAACAGAAATTAGCTTCAGGCGTTTTCAAATGGAAGAAATAGTTTAATTTAATTTGAATTATTGGTATTGGATACGAAAAATTGTGAATTTAGTTCTAGGGAACTAAGTTGTTGGAAAATAAACGGGTTAGTTTTTGCAAATGATTGTACTAGATAAATAACTGTTTAATTTTAATTGAATCTGAAATCAACTGGATTTGAGTAAGTAATAGTCCAAGAGCTCGAGTCACAAAAGTACAAGAGTTTTGAAAAGACTGACATTTTCAGAATGAATTTTACTTTGGCCATAGAAAGTCGCTGTAGAGTCACATTAGCTGCGGGGACACCTAGCGCTGGTGCACTAAATTCAATGCAAATGATTTGGAAAAATTGAAATTAAGCCACATGTTAGTTTATATAATTAAATTTATGAAATCGACAGTCAGACTTAATTTTCATAGAACTCACTCAGTCAGCAGTCAATAGAAGTTAGGAAAACAAGCGCGCGCGGTTTGTGATAATTACATATGGGGTCTATCTACAATTGATTCATTATTTTCTAATTTCTAATCAGATGGACTATTTAAGAGAACAGTTTGAAGGGATTTAAATGTGCAAAAAGAAAGCAAACAAAAGTAACTCAACACTAGTTGATTCCCTTTCATAGCAATATAAGATCCAGAAATTAGAGGCAGAAGTCAGCGCAAAGAAAGAACGAATGGAGTTAATATAAGAAAGAGACCACTGGATTTTGGGTACCATCAAACGGTAGAAATAATGACAAGAGTTAGAATAAGAGAGAAAGCAACAATTATAAACAAAATAGGAAGATACGCAATGAAGTACATATCAGCATCCAACATATCTACCGAAAAATGCGCCAATACTGAACAAGAAACATGAATACTATAAATAAATTACAGTGATAATAGCGCTGCAGGAATTAGAAACAGAGGAAAAGTCTTCTCTAGAACCACTATGACAAAAAATCGCTTTTAATAAACACCTACACTTTCTATCCTATATTTCTACTCCGTGCAGCATATAGTTCTTGCTGTTGCCAACATAGATGTAGCCGGCTCGAGCGACGGATGTGTCTTCCAGGAGTGATAGCCAATGTCTATCATGTGCTGGCATAGTCGAAATCATGAATGTTGTCGTTCAATCAATTTATATGTACTTATCAACGACATGCGACCTTTCTGTACTTGCAAATACAAAGCGCACAGGATGTGAATAACAGAAAGTCACGTCTGCTGAAGCTACGACAGAAATTCGTTTAACAAATGTATATTACAAGCGTTAGTCGTAGCTACAACTAACGTTGAGCATTCTGTCAGTTCTCTGCCAACTCAGTAGCGTGCGATGAATAAAATACTGAATGCAGTAGCCAGAGATATGGTGGTGAAATTATGCGAGTGCATTAATCAGGAAAAACGTAACGGACATTCCCTTTGCAAGAAATCCGTGCGGTGGATTGTAAAATTAAATGTGGTAACGGATGTTAAAATTCATTGTATCGATGCTATTATTGTCCAGATATTTTCATCACAAAATACTTGTCTTTTACATAGGTTGATACGCCCATGCGTGTCATTTTGTGCGACCTTGAGATGATTTCATTCGAAAATTGAAGAATGATGACATAAACGACAATATTCATGATTTGAACTGTAGATTAAATCAAAGCAAATGAAAGCTTTTCCTCTCAGGATCATAACATCCCTCTGCTTAAAGTCACCATATCCAAGAGAGAGAGAGAGAGAGATCCGATGGGGAAATATTTGCTGTTTTTGACCATAACTTCTTATTTTAAAACACATATTGCAAACAAACTATAAGACTACCTAAGTAGAAGAAGAGTGTGTAGAAGAGTAAAGATATATATTTTCACTCAATAATTTCAAACATATGCGAAATAGTTAGATTTAAATTTAGGGAATACGAAGATTGACATAATTTTAAAAAATAAAACTAACTATTTTGCAAACAACTGAAATTACTGAGTGAAAATTAAAATCACTACACCTGTCATATTACTACTTAGGTAGTCCCTATACTTTTATTTTACCAATATATGTATTAAAAAAAAAGTTATGGCCAAAAATAATAAATATTTCCTTATCGCATCTCTCTCTCTCTTGGATATGCTCACCTTAAGCGTTTCGAAACATTTTTTCTTACCATAAGGGCTCATATGTAAACCATTTTAACTGTTTAGGTCTCTCCTGTATAAACTAAAATTGCAGGAAGGAAAACTTGTACTAATTCGGTTACATTCAAGAAAAACGTGAAGCCGTAACATGTCTCTCGTAGCATGTTTTGAAACAAATCCAAAAATAACCGTTTATTTACACATGTATATTTATTTGCATAGACATATTTTCATTTGATTCTGCTTACAACTGCTTGCATAACGCTAAGTTTAAAACCCGTTTGCTGTAAAATTTTTATTTATGTTCGTGTTTGCGGTATTTGTGTTTAAAAACAACTTTACGGCTTGGCGAGGTTTTACATTTCTACCCGTTTGAAATTTGTCGCGTTTGCAAATGTGCATGCACAAGTGAAACAAATGGAAATGAGATCAATTGCAACATTTGTATGATAATTGATTCTCCATTGGTGTCGTGTATAGGCTCTCGCCTGTTCGAAAATATAAAGCGCATTAATTAAAATTTACTACTTTATTTATGCGCAAATGTGTAATGGCCAGTCAATGGAAGGTGTAATTATGCATTTTATGTCTCTACGACTTATTACTTTTTTATAGGGGTGACCGGGGCATCTGAGAACTGACATTATTAATTATTTTTCATCATGTCATTACGTGATTGGGAAACAGTATTTGTAAATCGTAAACTATCTGCCAGTGGCTAGACATACAGACAGATTACATACTATATTCAATATGTTTTAACTGAAACTAATTTTAAGCTATTTGTAGTGAGAATAAGTTCCTTAATATTGTTACAAAGCAAGTGACAGAAATTCGCTGACACGTCTACTTTTACAAGTAACAATCTCCTACTAACTGCGGTCACCGTTAAGAGTTGTTCGGAGTGTATTAGTCATCCATGCTTCCAATTTTAATTGTAAATGACTTCACGTCAATAAAATGACGCAGCTGAATGTACGGTGTGCTTGGAAAGCGAGAGATAGAGATGTAGTAGAATATGACATTGAACAAATTTATTATACTTAATCTTTAAATTTCTCTGTGCATTTGAGGACATTTGAGCTAATTTCATTTTAGTTCTACAAAAGGGAAAATGTTTATTTTAATAATACCTATATGGGATGACAAGAATTATTTTTGCAAATCGAAAATAGAAGAAATTTTTTTTTTTTTTTATATATATACTTTTTTTCTCGCGTCATCCCACATTGTAACATGTTTTTAATATCTTTTACTGAAAGCCGTTTTATCAAATAATGATTTATATGAGAGTAAATTGCACCGTCTTTTCGGCTTATATCCGGAGCGCTCTTAAGCAAATATGTTCCCTGTCGACCCTACTGATCGCTAAGTAAAATTGTTATTCAGCAAAACTTTAGGAACGAATAAAAATTATGTGCATTCTTCGTGCTCATACAGAGGAAAGATATTTACTACATTTTAATGGCAGTATTTGTTTGATATGGAGGCGGTAGTTTTATATATATATGTTATACAGCCTGACCTACTTTTAACCCATCCTATAATATATTTTTATTTATTATACTGGTAAAAGATTGAACAATATAGACCAATAAGTACAAACAATGTTTTACATATGCGACGTTTCGCAGAATTTATTGGCATTCTGGACTACCATTTAAAAAAGTTTTTTTTCTTTGTAATTATTGGTCTATGTTGTTTGGGCACCATATATAGTTAATTATTAGTTGATTTGCCTCTTTTTTCCGTAAAACCAGTCTTCTATAGACAAGACCGAAACTAAAGGTAGGAAAATAAATATAGAATAAGATGAATGATAAAAATATATTACAGAAATAAATTTTATAATATGAAGTTATTTGAAATATAATTTTAGGTAAAATTTTATGTTAATAAAGTTGTATCAGTGAAAAAGAATAATTTAATACAGAAAAATAATGGTGAATATGATATCAATTTATTAGATTTCCAACCTGAATATGATTGAAGGTAGAAAGCTCTGGTACTGCAGTTCAGGCCCCAATTGCCTCGTAGAGCATCCAATCTAGATACCTTTGGCAATTAATTCTTGCAAGACGGCGTTTGATTCAAAGGGAGTTTTGGTATAAAGATGGTAGAATAGTCTTTAATGTATTTGATTCGTGTAATTAATACAAGATTGAAGGTTTAAACGCCTTAACAAAAGCAGAAAAATATTATCAAACCATGCGGCTTGAAAAAAATAACAATCGCAAAAGTACATGCAAAATTACGTAAAAGTAAATACTAAAAGACTGCTAAATAAAACTGCTTACTACGTAAGAGTGCTTAATAAGTAGCTCTGCTTAATACGTAAAAGTAAATGTAAAAGTAAATTTAGTAGTAAATTTTAGTAGTAATTTTTAATAGTAAATTTTAGATGCTGATTTGCAAACTATAAATTGTTAAAAATGAGACAGAAAAGAATATTTTATTACCATTGGTAACGTGTAGTATTTTAATTACCTATTGAATTTTTTAAAAATGAATTTAATTTATTCAAAAAAAATTTAAATTGCGTTGACATAATTGAAAATTATTGAAATTTAAATGACTAATAAATAAAATTTACCTGGTAGAGTTAAACACAACGAAACGTGGATATCAGTGTAATATAAATTACTGAGGATCGCACAGTTGGACGTTTGTAGTCTCAATCAGATCAAATTCGGCAGGCAAATGATCACTTCGTGATTTTAACTAATAAGGTAAACTATTTTGTATTACAATCTGAAATACGGCACCAATGTACAAACTTGAAAAATCTACTTTATTAATAAAACTGAAAGGTGTAAAATTGTACGGATGTTGCCATCTGCTGACGAGCGACTAAGCGCACAACCTGTGTTTTCTTAGTCAAGTTTCCTCACTCAAGCAAATTACAGAATGGATTAATAGAATCGATAAAGGACATCTATAATATCTACATACAAGCTTACAGTGAATAAATGGCATTTATTGCAAATATAACCTAAGAACGAACTGCCCTAATAATTAGTAAATTGTTTACAATAGTTTTGTAAGAATTCAGTAAATACATTACATCATCATATAGGATACACTATATAACACGAGAATGAGAAAGTTTCAATGGTAAGGGAAATAAATACACCTACATAGTAAACAAAGTATAATAATGAAATATAAATGAATGGTATAGACAATTGATTCTGAAGTGCTGTCACTGAGATACATAATAGTGTTAAAAAACAAATACAAAAATATGTACATAAAATTTCCGATAGTTGAAACAGTCTCACTTGCAAAAACTGAATCAAAATGATATACAGATCGTGCTAAATATAAGTAATACCAGTTATTATATAAAATTTGTTAAATAGACATAAGCCATGTAACAATTAATAGGGGGAAAATTATGAGAAGATGGGAACGTACGCAATGAAGTACTTGAGACAATTCGTAATACTGATTGTCTTGGAGGCTGTTGAATGCTTTTGTATGACCTAGAAGTATGATTAGGTCTAAATCCAAATTGCGTTTTACAGTGTTACAGAATGATAATGAGTAGCGACATCTATGCCGTCTATGGTATAATAGAGTGAAATGTGAAACATGCAAGTTAAAAATGATCATATCTGAATTCTTAGGCAAGTCGGGGAGGACCTTAGGATGTCGTTATCGAAAGGGAAAGATTGGCAGGTGGTACACATCGTAAAATCCGAGGTCGATTAAGAAAATTTGGCTTCGTAGGAAAATGCAAAAAGGGCGTTTTTTGACGTTTCGTAAAGTCCTAACCATAGTTTTTAGAATAACAAGTTTGACGTTTCGCCGCAGAACAAAAGGATTATATAACCTAAATAGGATTTTAAAGATTAAAGGTATGTATTTACTTACCTAAATAATTTAAATTCGTTGAAAAAATATAGTCTGTAACATGTTTCGGATGGCTATTCCACACTTGTGGACCGTCACCCTCGCCTATCGGCTCGGATGATAAACTTCCACTCATGCAGAATATGCCATATTTCAAACTTGTTACAAAATATACTATTCTGTTAAAAGGTGGCAAAATAAGTGGCAATAAACAAAAAAACTACGAAACATGTAATTACTTAGTGTGTGTGCCATTTGCGCAATGTCTTATACGGATCTTAAATCAGAACCAGATCGGATTTTTCTTAAGACTTCTATACTTTAGTGACTAAATATATCGCGATGTAAATTACGCTTCGCCAATGTACAATACAGATCGTGGCTTATAACGCAAAATGAAAAAATGTTAATGAATAATGTAGATCAGCGCAAGCAAAAACAATAAAGCAATCATACTGCAAGGATATTAAAACCACCATTAGTCACAATTACGAGACAAAACACATTCAAATGTCACGAACCCACTAGAAACGAAGCACTTGTCCCGGCGACATTGAAATTAACAACTATCCCAAGTACGAAAGTTACGGCAAGCATATTCAAATTTTGTCAATTATTTCCATGTTATTACCAGAAGCAAAAAGCCACGAACTACTACAAATTAACCGCTACTTGAAAACTACTTCAGCTTTAATTAATGGAATTTTAAATATGATACTCATTTTTAATGCCAGTGTTTTGTTGAGCAAACATTAATCTTTCCTATTCCTTAAAATTCATGACGAATTTCGATGTATCAGTCGAAGTAGCAAAGACAATCTTGTACTTTATACAAAATATGAACAGCACATAATTCCAGTTTACATTCTAGAAGCATAAAAAATGTATAATTAATTGGAGACTTAAATTTACTTTATTCATTAATGCAACGCCGAACACATATGTTGGCTGACATAAAGCATACTTCAAGGCACTATCAGGTACTAAGTATTAATTTTTAATCATTTGATTTTGATTTGATTTACCAGTGTACAGTAGGCATTGCCACCACGCCCGAAAACACAGCCTGGCCGGTTTTGCCTACGCTGGATTGGTTTGAGCTCACGCTTAATTGCTGTCAGCAGCGAAAGCCACAAGACGCCTGGCACAAAAATCAGGATGATAGATATTGAGTAATTAATTGTAGAAGTAAAGTACCTCTTAAATAGTCCACCCTGTATTCAAGCAGAAATTGCAAAGTATTTAGAAAAATAACAATTTATACGTATTCTCCTTAGTACGACCTAAGTTTGGTGACAGCTTTAGTATACATAAGAATATTCAAGTTTATAAGATATAAATAAGTAACTTATAGAGAATTTGCGATCTGAGAGACTAATGGCCTCTTGGATAAACGCGGTCGTAGTTTATTTGTCACTACTGGAGTTAATAGATATTTCAATACTACAAAGCAAAATTGCATGCATTAAAAAGAATTTTAAAAGATACATTTGGATAAGCTTCATTCAGCTAGATATGCCCAATTACATTAACAAGTTACTTTCTTTAATTACATTCTTTAATTACTTTCTTTAATGAAAACTGTAATCATTAATTCGATATTTTATGACGTTTCCATTTGTAGATGGGAACAGCCACACCCTTTGATATTAAAAAACTGGGAAAAATATTTATGTAAATGCTTATTATATTATAATATTTTTATGCTTAAATTTTTCGTCTATACATTTGCTAGCCAATCTATTACCAATGTTCCGCTGCATAAAAAAGGAGATAAGGCCAATATTGAAAATCATCGTCCTAATTCGCTGCTTAGTTCCATCTCTGAGGTATTGGAAAAAATTACGTCTGACCAAATAGTACACTTTTTAACATATAATAATATATATTACATAACGCGCAACATGGCTTTAGGAAAAGCAGAAATACGCAGACAGCTATAACACGGTTCATCGAAAAATTATATTCATTTTTAGATGATAATAAAAAATGCATTTATGGACTTGAGCAAGGCATTTGACTTAGTCAACCATGACTTGCTTAAGGAAAAACTTTAGAAGTATGGTAGGGGAAGGGTATATTGGTTAACCTCTAATCTTTATGATAGGAAGCAGGTTGTAGTGATAATTGGCGTGAAACTAAAAGTAGCATTGGTGTTCCTCAAGGATCCATTTTAGGGCCTCTGTTGTTTTTGATATTTGTGAACGATCTCCCGGATACAGGGAACTGTGCAAGTAACCTAACCATGTTCGCTGACGATAACACCTATTGAGCATCGAATCGTCTATTACAGATGCAATCACTGAGTTGCAAAGTATGATTATTAGGTTTAATAATTGGTTTGCTAAAAATAAATTGTGTCTTAATACTTCAAAAACAGTCTTTATATATTTTACACCTAGAACATATACGATTAATGAAAGTCATTAATTACGTATTGGCTATAAATCGATAGCTCGAGTGCAAAACACTAAATTTCTTGGATTGCACATAGACAACATGTTAAATTGGGATATACATATCGAAAATCTTTGCAGTAAAATTTCATCCTTACGTTATGCACTTCTAAGGCTAAAAGATATTAGCAATGAGTCAACTTTGTTGTCATTTTATCATGCTCAATTCGTATCACGTTTACGGTATGGTTTATTGTTTTGGGGCGCATCTAGTCATTGAAACAGAGTTTTTAAAATGCAGAAAAGAGCACTTAGAATTTTGGTCGGTATATCCCAGAGAATGTCATGTAAACCATTTTTTTAAAAGTTAAAACTTCTAACTCTGCCGCCTATATTTATCTATGAAATAATGATTTATGTAAAGAGTAATCTAGATGAATTCGCACTGAACAGTAATTTCCACAGCTATGAGACAAGATCGAGATCCTTATTGTCAATTCCAGGTCATAACTTGTCATTGTACGAAAAAAGTCCTAGTTATGTAGGTATTAAATTATATAACAAGTTAATGCTTGGATATGAAAGATTTAGAGAATATTAAATTGTTTAAGAAAAAACTGCAAATATTTTTACAGGAGAATGTTTTTTATAGTATTTCTGAGTATCTTAATAACTGATTTACCTATTTCATATTTTTTATTTAACAATTTCATAATGCTCTTTCTTGCTGTTTTCTGTTATTATATGATCCTGCTTTGACTTCCTTGTACATTTTAATTTTATTTTGTTCACTTGTCATTTATGTTTTATACCTTTACTTTTCCATTTAAGGCAAAATTGAAAATAATTTTGTGAGATATGTTTTCTATAATATTTTGAACATCTTAATTACTAATACACCTACCTCATACATTTTATTTTTAACTATTGTGTAACACTATATAGTGTGCATCTTGTTGTATTTTACATTTATTTTGGGTTATTATTTTATCACTATTGAATATTTTAATTTTATTTGTCTGTTAAGTTGCTGAGAAGTTGTTTTGGATGAATAATTTTTGTTGGGTGACACAGTATAGTAGATGCAATGCCCTTAACAAGCTTAACAATTTGATAATTTAACAAAGAAATCAAGAATTGTGACCACAAGCGAATTAATTAAACCACTTAGTTTATGAACTCTATGAGATCACCATAAAAGTTGTTACTAATGTATATTATACAGGATTAAAATGACAATAGCTTTAATAATCTGTTAGTTATTTATTAGAAGGGGAGCAGTTTTCCTTTATTTATGTTTTCATTATTTATTTCTAAGCAAAACATACTTACTAGACAGTTGCATTGTGTTCAAGTAAGTATCTCAGTGCAAAGAAAGTTATTAAAATTTGTCTATTACTTACAAAATAAATTAAAACAGTTTTATAATGTGGCTCAAAAAAATTTATTTTCAATAGTGGGTAATTAGTGTAGAAAGTTTAATAACACTCGATATTCTCAGTAATTTTATAGAAAGTATTAGGTAGTGACTCGATTAGAGTACCTACCTATCTAAATGGTTTTATTGTAAGGTGATCAATTCAACCAGTGTAGTGAGAAGAAAATTGGGCCCGACACAACTAGGACGAACTTTCCCACTTAGGAATGGGTTGGGCCAATATATCCCGGTTCTGGCATTCAAAAATAATAAATATATTTTGCTGTTATAAATTGCATTTCAAATATATGTGTCAAATTTCATTGGAACCGTTTTAGAAAAGGAATTTAATTTTATTTTAACCTTACCGCCACAGCCACCGTCCCTGCATTTTTTGGGAGCAACGGGCCATGCCATCTCATACAGTACTAAGGGCTTATCTATGTGTTAAATTTGATCAGCCATTTTAGGGCAAAAAATTATTTAATTCTTTTTACCATCTCGTACTGGTACCAGTGGCGGCTTGCGAGTTTTGAAAGTAAGGAAGCAGGAGGGCGGGCGGGCGGTGCGTGTATCGCAGGCTAACATTTTCAGAAAATTCAAGGTCATCGTGTTTTTCTAGCACTTTAAAAATGTCTACCATTACACAAAAGTATGTAATTTTCTCGTTATTCGGTTTAATTCTCGTGATAGTCTCTACAGAGGATCATAACTAAGAGAACTAAATCCATTTAACAACAAATAATCCACCACGTCTGGGCAACAAAAACTGTCGAAAAAATTTTCACCTAGAGCACTCATTTTTCGACTGTCTGTTAAATCTTTTATATATGTTTAAGTCGCAAATTGCTAATAACCGTTCATTCTCTTACGAAAGAGATGCTCAACTAAAGACACTGAAATCTAAAGTGTACATGCGCTAGAAAGAGATGGGATGCCATAGGCTGCCGTACTGACATATCCAACATGTGTCTTTAAAGAACGCGCCAAGCATTCAAGGTCACTTATCACATAAGGATAACGTATTGAAATGGAAGCTAAGCTTCTCTTAGCCTCCGGTTCATCTGACCAAACGCGATCCGCAATGAAAGGCCGCGAAATATGCATACACGGGCTATCCAGAATGCAACGTTACTACATTACATGTTTATGGAAAAGAAATTTCAAAATTTTTTTGTACACTGAAAATTAATTAATGAATTAACAAGATTGAGAATTGATGTAAAGCTACGTAGATATTTCTATTTGTAAAACTATTAGTTTGGAGATATTCTGCTTCTCCCAAAATTATAGAGGAAGCTCGGCCTCCCCTGACGAGCCACCACTGGCTGGTACTAAGGAATTATCAATGTACCAAATTTGATCAAAACCGTTACAACCGTTTTTGAGAAAAAAAATTGTATAATTATTTTAACTTTAGCTCCACAGCCTCCGTCGCTGCATTTTTTAAAGCTAACGAGTTATGTGATCTCATACGAGTACTAGGGAAGAAGGGAACTCAGAAATATGGAGGGTATTCTGCAAAAATCGATACCTCCCAAAATACAAAAAATCGATTTTTTTCACTTTTTTTCAAGTTTAAAATTTTTTTCTTCACCATCATAAAGTGCATAAGAAAACTAACATTTAAAAAAAAAAAGAACCTCATACGATGCGATGCACAAAAGTGATTGGCCAATCAATTTTAAAATTTGAAGTCATTCTTTGAGACTTAGATATTTTGACTTGAAATCCTAGCCAGGTATTGTTCACACTATATAGTATAATTTCTGAAAATTTCATCAAAGTTCACTTAAAACACCCGAAGTTATAACCAAAAAGCCAAAATTTAGCAGTTTTTCAGTTTTTGTTGAGGTTATGTATGCAGATAAAATTTTCATATTGTAACCGCTGATAGCCTATATCATAACGAACTGCCTCAATTTTTTTCGCTTTCTTTGGACCTACACATACCAAGATAGACTCATCTCTATTTAGAAAGAACGACCAAAATGGTAGATTCTTCACAAAATGGCCGATAACTTGCGTAGCGGCGGTTGCTAGAGGTAGAAAATGTTCATTTCGTATAGTATTCGATGTAACTAACATGTTAAAAAAAATTACTATGTTTTGCTTGTCTGACTTCACTATGTGGAATAATCATAAAACCACTTTAAAACTAAGCAGTCTTATGAAGGTTTTGATTTCAAATAGTTTAGTTTTAACCAGGATTATGACACTATATTCAAGTACAAATTGATCTATACATACGAACATTTAGTTTTAACTAGGGTTATATGAATTTATTCAAGTTCAATTTGATGTATCTAGGCCAGGAAGAACTTGTAGGTAATTAAATCGAGTCTATTTATACTTATACAGGTAATTTATTTATTACTTTCATCACAGCTGAAGATCTTAAAAATTATTTAACGAAAATAGAACGGTTTAATTTCTAAAGCAGCCATTTTCTTATAGTGTTCATTTTTGGAGATGTGTCGTCCATTTTAAACAATTTTTTAGAAAACTATAATCAAATATATTTATTCCACTATTTATTGTGTAAAAATTTTAATACACATACAAAATTCCATTACGGGTGTTTTGTAATGTTAATAATCAAAAATTGATTTTTCGTTTGAAACCAGCATTCTTATAAATACTGACGGCTAGTTTCATACATTTCAACAGTAAACTGTTTATTATTTTAAACTTTTGAGAGTACCATCATTTAGCGACTTTCTATAATTGTATAATATGTAATTAAAGTAGAGGGAGGCAATTAGAGAGTAATTAAGGGTAGTTTAGGTACAAATAAGGGTAATTAAGAGTAATTAAGGGTAATTACAGTAACAATAAGGATAATTATGAGTAATCACGATAACAATGAGGGTAATTAATAAGGACAATTAAGGGTAATTACAGTAACAATGAGGGTAATTGCAGTAAAAATAATGGTGAATAAAGCAATTATGCCTGCCCATCCGCCTGTCCGTTTGCCAACCGGTTCGTCTGTCTGTCCACCTACTCGTCTGTCCGACAGTCATTGCATTGTTCTATTGCACAATTATAGTATCTTCGTGTTTTTATTTATGTTTCCCAAGCGGTGTCAGTCTCCCAAGTCCCTATGGCCGAATTTTAAGCATAACCAATGATAATTTATGTAAAAAATAATGATAATTTAGGTAAAAAAATAAGGATATCTCAACACTTAGCATCCTTAAATACCTCTAACTGTCCTGGTTTCTTACCTAAGTTATCATTATTTTTACATTACTCTTAATTATACTTATTATTACTGTAATTATCTTTATTGTTACTGCAATTACTCTTAATAATCCTAATTGTTACGGTAATTATTCTCATTGTTAATGCAATTACCCTTAATTACCCTTATTTGTATCTAAATTTCCCTTAATTACTCTCTAATCGCCTCCCACTACTTTGATTACCACCAGCATCTACAATTGCCCCCCATCACCAGTCCTAGGCCTCGCCCTCTTACGCTCCGCCCTTCAATTACCTCCCACCACTATAATTACCTCCCACCCCTCATCTGATCACTGGTCATGATCCTGATCTTCCTGCGACCCTCTGTCATTAGACATCTATTGATGTTTCATAGTATTAAGTCTTTTTCATTACTGTAAAACATTCCTATTTTACTACCGGCAACAATAAACTGAAATGTCATTGGAATAATGAATATTCTAAAATAAAACAGTTTTAATGATCATTATTCAAGGCAAATTTAGCTTTTCATGGCACCATGAAAGCGTCAATAAACCTTTTCGTCTAAGATCAAAAGTTCTTATTATAGGTTTTATCCAGCTCTCTAGGCTTTCACAGAGATAATTTGGTAAGTTCGTCATGAGAGGAATAAGTTTTATAATAGCATTAAGCATTTAGCTGTAACAACCTCCTAAAGATCGTTATCTTTGGGCCCTTCTTGAGTTTATTAGACTCCTATGACTACTGTCATAGTTCTTATGAAAATCTTGTAGGTTATTAAAAAACTTAAATTGTTACTTGGGTTATCTATACGAGCAGTGTTACGCCAAACAATATGATACCTTCGAAGAGCAGGTATTTCGGAGAAACTGAGCTAAAACTTTTCCAAATCTCTGCCCTATTTGCTTTAAAATAATAATTTCCACGCCACTGTAATTTAAACACGAGTAATTTTCTACTGGCTACCGTATAATGATAATCATTCTATAAGAAGCCGTTAGTATTTCCACCGTGAGACTCGGAAAGAGATACTCCATAAATGATCGCACATTAAATAAATTAATCAAGTCGATTTTTTCGTCGCGTTCGCCGTGTTCGAATTCCATCATCCCATTCTCAATTAGAATTATTAATAACGTGAAATAGTTCAAATAAATATTAATTGGTATTACTAATCACGTAAAACCAATAAAAAAGTCATCGCTGAATGCGGCCGGTCTGGTTTCTTGTTGGGAAAATTTGTATTCTAGTGCCGTTGGTTGGCAAGTTGATCGCAAATCCAGTTGTAGTAGCCGTAACTGTTCTCGTACTGGTAGAGTCGTAACTTGTCCAGTCTCGTTATGTCTATTTTCACTTCTTATATGGCCAGACCGAGCCCAGTCGCATGTCTAGTTGAAGAAATTACTACTGGCAGGCGTTCTTACCGTTAAACGGCACTCGATTCTAATATTTTTTGCTCGTTTAATTTCTAGTAGCTCATAGTCTTTTCTAAGCTGCTGCCACTAATGACATTAAATAATTTGGAAACATCCAAGGCTTGACAGTTATTGTCTTTTACAGTTCAGATCCAGCTAGCAATTAGGTTCTTAAAAGCATCTAAGTATGTCATTATAAGGAATATTTATTTTATACGTACATGATGTGTGGAAAAAAGCGTCAATAACATTAATCTAAACATCCATTAACCTATTACGCAGCCTTCTCAAGTCATAGCGAGAACTAAGGAACTGGGAACTTAATTGAATTATAGGATCTATCTAATAATTGTTTACAAAGATACGCGATTAATGTAATTACTATCTTTAAAATATCTCCAGGAAATTTAACAACAATACCGCCTATGCATTCTTCCGAACTAAAATATAGTCATCAACGCATAATTAGGATTAATCTTGAAAGGATGTTGCCTGCCTGGATAAACGTACATTTGCTACCCAAAAATTATAAATGGGGTTGGTAAGAGTGTAGAAAATTACAGCCAAAGTTTTAGAGGATCCAGATGGAATACCATATGTGTTCTAAATTATTATCATATTGTTACGTGTTTACATCCTCCAGTAAATAACCAGTACGTATATTCAATAAATTGCAACTAGAATCGGTCGATCGTCAATTAACAGATCTTTCTTCACTCCGTACCAGGGACTAATTACATCCAACTCCGTGAGGGCAGCACATAACAATATTGACATTCATATTTATTGAATATTTCGCATTGGAATCTAGTATTGACACTAGTTTGTCTTGGCAGCGTAAGATGGAATAACATCAGCTGACAACCATGTCACCGTAACAGTCAATATGTCAAAGACTCATTACTGACAAAAGATGGAAATTCAGCAAAATATACAGTTCACATATTTTACCCTAAAAAATATCCACAGAAACAACATGAGATGGACCCCTTTTGTTGTCTTTCTAAATAAATATGAAACGAACTAAATATTTTGCATACACTGTTTATTCTGACTACAGCAAAGGGTTGTGTTTTTATCCAATTTCGGGATAATTCCACACTCTCTGTTTTGCAACTAGGGGACCGTTGACGCAGCACGCATAATGCGTAGAGGGGAATATGTACGCAACGCATTAGATGATGGGGTAGGTCCTTAGCAACAGCTAGCCCGGAGGCATGGATACGTATATGAATAGATATGGAAATCATTACTTTTTCACAGTGCGATGAATTAGAATTGGCTTTTCATGTTGTCACTTTACATTTTGATATGGCTTTCATCATGCATATATTCAATGAACTAAAAAATCTCTGGTAATCAAATAACAATACATCTTTAACTAGCTGTGTTAAAATATATATTCGCTGAAAAACTTGTTTACGTGTATTGGCTGCCTGTATAAGAGAACTAAAAATTGTTTTACTTATTTTTAGACGTTTGGTAGCAGACTGGTTTATAGGATGCCACAAAAGAAATCTGAAAAAAACATACAACTGGAAAGGAGTTTCCATTTTATCTCGGCAAGTAAGAAGTTGGCTTCTTTCTACATTGTATCGTTTTGGTATTCCGTGTATACGTTTGTTAGTTTTTGTTTGCTCGTGTTTTAGTCCACCTTCAATTGTGTTAAGAGTTTCCTAAAATAAAAGGCGAATTTAGAAAAACGACTGACATGACATGATTCTAGAGACAATTCCAAATACAAACATAATTTTTCCAGAGGCGTATCTGAGAATATTTAACGGAAGGATTATATAATTCGGTTATAAGTTCAACCTAATTAAACACGTGCTTTGTGTAATACTGGTCTAAATTGTTTGCAAGAAGTTTAATATTTTTTCTTCTTCGAACGCCAAAGAAACATCATATTTATGAAAAATTTCGTGAACTTAAACTGCCATTTCGTTGACACTTCAACTGAGTCTTTTGACTGAAGAAGAAATAGAGGATATTGTTTTATTAGAAGTAAAAGTAGCTTTTACTCCGAATAAGGCATGTTATTTTTTCTTCAAACGCCGATTAGCCATAAAAAAAATAAAGACAAAAAATTTAGA
Organism: Leptura quadrifasciata; assembly: GCA_963675555.1. Taxonomy (NCBI): domain Eukaryota; kingdom Metazoa; phylum Arthropoda; class Insecta; order Coleoptera; family Cerambycidae; genus Leptura; species Leptura quadrifasciata. The sequence continues at coordinate 148,504,703 of OY776675.1, forward strand.
TGCGTTGAGTAAGAAATGTCATAATTTTCTGACGTTTGAAGAAAAACGTCATATCGTTGACACTTCAACCGAGCGGAGTAAAAGTCTCTTGTTGCCGCTCACGAGCGGCACTAAAACTATTTGAAGAAAACATAACAATATGTATTATATCATATTCGACGCTTCAAGTGACACAAAAAAAATGTTAATTTTACTTCGTAGAAAACAATATACTATTTTTAATCTGGGCAGTGAACAAACCATTATTAATTAGTACTTTTTGCCGGCGTTACTATGTTCTATTCTCTTTAAAAAGAAAGCAGTCAAGAGTCTACAAAACCAGAGTTTTTCCCTAAATATGAAGGAACATTTACACCCCACCACATTTACATTAAAAACTGAACAAGTGGATTGGACGAAGAGGTGCTCTGGAGTGGCCGGCCCGCTCACCAGATTTAAGTCCTCCGGACTTTTTCTTGTGGGGTCATCTGAAAGGTAAAATTTACTCAACGGAACCAGGGTGTCTGGAAGAGTTGCATCGACGCATTGTTGAAGAATGCCGCCAAATTACGCCACAGATCCTCCAAATTGTAAGGAAACGTGTCGAACGGAATTTATATTATTGTTTGGAAGCTGGTGGCGCACAATTTGAGTATCTGTTGAACTAATAAAAATTTTGTCTGATGTTGAATTTTGCTATTTTGATTTTTTTCTACACTTTTCCCATTTTTATAAACCTAAAAACAATCACGCACGTGCATAAAGAATCAAAAGACCTTTAAAATGAGGGGTCACTCGACCACCTTACCGTAATTTTTATTTTTGTTGGGGGCTGCTGGGGCTAGGGGGTTGACCTGACAAAGTCACATTTGGCATCAACATGTGTTGTTCAAAAGATAAAAGGTGACGCATTTCAGAATTTTTCCCAAACAACACCCTCACCTTAGTTAGCTACAGGGTGGTTTTCATGGGGACGAAAAAAAAAATTGAAAAACTAATTTCGATCATGCTGTCGCATAGAGAATTGAAATACGCTTCAAATGAGGGGTCGTTCGACCCTCTCTCCATATTTAAATTCTTGTGTTAGGGGTTGCAGGGCTAGGGGGTTGATGTGTCAATGTCATGTTTGCCATCAAAAGTTGTCCCCTAAAAATCAAGAATCGACCTGTCCGAGCGTTTTTTAAGAAACTAGTCTAAATGTCCCAAAATGGCCCACCCTGTATACCATATTGCCAATTTAAAATCAACTAGTCCAATGCTGCCGGAAAGGGCAAAGTATTACTGACCATGTTAAAACTGTGTATGCCAACAATTTAGATCATATCACCCACATTATAAACTTCTGTCTTGAACAGGGTTGCTTAGCTATACAATGGAAATATGCAATTATCTGCCTGGTACCAAAAATAGCAAATCCTGCATTTGTCGAGGATTTGCGGCCTATCAGCTTATTACCGGTCCACTCGAAAATTCTAGAAAGAATAGTTCATAACCATATAGCTGCCTATCTATCATCACATAACTAACATCAGTTACAATAATCGGAATTTCGCAAAGCACACAGCACCACTACTGCTCTGCTGAACCTTAGTGACAATATCACCAGTGCGCTAGATAAACGCTTGGCAGCCATTCTTGTCTCGCTAGACTATTCTAAGGCATTTGACACCATTGATCATACGCTTCTTTGTGCAAAGCTAAATTACTATGGCTTGATATAATATCTCTGCGGATTTTTTGTTTTTATTTGAATAAACGTCTTCAAGGTGTATCAGTTGCGGAAAAAGTATATGATTTTAAGACAGTAACATCAGGCATCCCCCAAGGGTCCATCCTTGGTCTTCTTCTGTTTCTCATATACACATCAGATATATTTAAGGTAGTAACCAGTTCGCATCTGCAAGCCTACGCTGACGGTACTCAACTTCTTCATTGTTTTGACTCATCTAAAGCAGACATTGCCAATAATTTGATCAACCCGGACTTAGACATCTATCTATACTCATCAACATAATCTTAAGATTAACCATATCGGTTATTATCTTATTTTGCTCAGAAAATAATCGATATCACTTAAAGGACATCTGTTCAATTGCACATTAATCAAGAGAATCTATCATTTTCAATATTTGCCAAAAATCTAGGGGTGTAGTAATAGACGAAAAATTACGCCTCTGCACATCAAAGTGCTTTTACAAAAAATATGCAAACAGGCATATTCTGGAATTTAAACAACGCAAAAAAAACATTGTGAAACTCTAATCATGCCCGTATTCAATTATTTGAATTTTATGTATTTTTTCTGCTTGGATCAAGTTACCACAAATAGGCTGCAAGTTATGCAAAGCTGTTGTTGTCGTTTCATATACAACTTGAAGAAGTTTGATCATTTTTCAAATAAATATATTGAGCTGTGTTGGTTAAAGATGGAGCAAATCGTTAAATTTCACTTCGCGGTATTCTTGTTCTGTTTAATAAAATTCTCTCCCCCAAGTTATCTGAGAGAAAAGTCAGTTTTCAGATCCGCAGTTCACAATATAAATATTAGACATCCGCACTCGTGTGGTTTATGAACGTCCCACTTGTAAAAAAAAAACACCATTTTAGCCAATTGTTATATAAAATACTATTATTTAGCAATGAAAACATGATCAAAAACGAAATAAAACTATTATAGAACTAAAAATATTCTTGAAAAAAAAATTCTCTGCGCTGTACCATTATAAAACAAATTTGTGAGTAAGACATTAACTTTGGTGAATCCCGGCGATTATTCTATGCTAATGGGCTTATAACTGAAGTTCTTATCCTAATAAATAAATTTCCTCTCGCAATTTCATATCGGTCTGTCACTGCCCCAGTGAACAGATATTACATTACGACAGTCGCGTCCAGACGTGCGACGAATCTGATACGTGATCAGCTAAAGACCGTCCAAACACGTCCTAGCAAGACCGCATACAACAACAATCTCATATAATCACTTTTATTTCTAGATCGCTGCCTATTAAACGGTATTGTTACTTCCGGTGCTACATAGAGACGTTCCGGTAGCACAATCCGTTTAATGGTTTCTTTCTGGATTCAGAATTGTTATCCCGCAATTTTATTTTTGCCTTTAAATTGCCAAGGGGATATTTTTATCATGATTTCATAAAGGGGCTCCCTCTCGAAGGGGTGTTAAATGAAACAGAAGAAACTTTTAAGGTTGAAAAATATTACGGTTTAAAATGAAATAAAAAACATAGGGATCGGCATTGGAAGGCGGATAAAGAGACAATGATATATATTTCTTAAGCAATTGTAGCTGATTATAAGTTTTTCTTTAGTTTACAACTGTCAAAAGCCTTACAGTTTAAATTTCGTTTCCTCGGTGTCATAACAAAAAAAAATCAAAGTTGAATTTATTCAGACCAAATTTATTCCAATTATATGCAGTTGGTTACATCTTCAGAGCTGCATATAATATTGATCGTGAAGGAAACTAAAATGCAATCAAAATTTTTGGATAGTAAATAGAATAATGAAGAAATTATAAGAAGATGAAGAGATTTAAAGCATAAAGGAGCAGTGATCACAGATGAAAATGAAGATTGAGAAACACACCGACAAACAAGAAAAGTAGTTGTTAAAATGGCAAGAAGAAAATGTAAAGAAAGATATTAATTACAACTATGTAATTAAATCCAACTCTTTTAATAGTCGAGAATTATGGAAACAATTTAAAAAACTACTAATAGATAAAAATCCTGCCAGTCGCAATTGTATTGTATTTTCCAATATACAGAAAATAAACTAAGTTATAGTTTCTGGAAATTTTAATTAATTCTTCCTCACAAGTATCGATGAAATTACTTGCAACACTAACTTTATAGGTCAGTCAATAAAACCATGAAACATCGCAAACGCGCATGTATCTACGATTTTTTTTATATGTTGTTGGTACCCCTGAGAGTCGTTTATACCCAAGTTTGCAACCCTGAAAACCCTGTGCTACTCCCATGGTGCTCGAAAAACTGCGAAATTCTGGCACTTGTTTCAGTTTTTTCGAAGAAATTACTCAATGAAGCATTTTCGGGTATCCTCACTCCATACTTTTGTAAAGAATACTAAATTTGCTACAATTGCAGCCTAACCTGAGCTCTCTATGTCTATTGGTTGCAGAGATAGGGCCAGTCAAAATAGGGAAATTTTTTCCAAAAAGTGAAAATTTATCGGTAGGGTCATTTTAAAAAATACGTATCGGCTAAACTAATGGTCCTAGAAAAAAGTCATGACAGAGGAATTTGTAGAGAATTGAATTAGCTTCAATTTTATTTCAAAATGGTGTCTCTAAACCTCATAGTCTCCTCAAAAACGAAAAAATAGTAAAACAGTAAAAAACGTGCAAGAATGTGAAATTACAAATAAACGTAAACATAAAATAAAGAACGTATACATAAATGTAAACTATAAAATACTATTTACACAGTCAAGCACAAACACCGCAGTGATTTAAAATTTTGCTCTGTTGGAAAGGCCGGGTCTCATCCAGTCTGGATCAGTGGGTGAGGATGAACGACGTTTTCTGGAGGTGGAGGCGAGTCGTCATATAGTGTTGGGTCGTCCACATCTTCGTTCTCCTCGTGCAGGACGATAGGGGTGACATTATTGCAACTTCGTCCTTGGCAAAAGGAGCTTAGGATAGAGCACTTGAGTCCTGCCTTCCTGCAAGTGAACGATCCTAAGCATCCTTTCTTGCATTTACAAACCACCATTCTAAGCAGGGTCTGATTAACGGGCTCTGCGCACATTGTGACGGGCATGAGACTTTGTTCGCTGGTGGCCCATCCCCAGTCACACGGGTTTTTGTCGACCCCCAACCATTTTCGAACCTGGTGACAGGTTCTCGAAGAATAATATTTTGCAGCCTCTGTGGTGAGGGGGAAGCGGGCAAGGTTGACTTTGGCCGTTGCTGTTGATTTTACAAACGCTGAGTATCACAGGGTGTTCAGCGTTCCCCCATCTCCTCCGTAGAGGTTCATCAAGATCTTCTCACCAGCACTTCCTACTTCTTCCTGGTTGGAGTTTGGATCAAGGAAAATTCTGGTGAGGTCTATCCAGTGGGTTTTTTTTTGAGGACGTTGCACCACTTCATCATGCCTTGCCAGAAAACTGATTCCTCAGTGATTCGGTGTCAGAAAAGTATCTTTACCATGTACTCAGATGTGCATGGGACCGCCTTGCCTGAACGTATGAATATATAATTGCCACAATATAATACAAAGTCGTTGCAATTCAAGCATTTTTAAGCTCCGAGGAGCGACCTATTGATACTGAACTGAAAACACGTCAATAGACGGGCAAGCAAACGCTCACCAAAATTATAAACATTTAACTTTTTACTGAATCTTTTTGTGTAATCGTTAGCTGTAAATCGCATATTGGATGGTAGTTGGTTACATTAGAAGTCGTTCAGTTCCTTACTATGTGTTGTACACGGGCCAGACTATAGTTATCATACATTTTCTTGAACGTTTTGTAAAAACATAATTTTTTAAAAAGATTTAATATATATATTTTTGAACTTTATATTGTCTTTTTCTTGTGTTTTAAAATTCCTTTTCAGGTTTAATTTTAAGAAAGTGTTAGTATTTACTGTGTTAGATTTATAGTGTTACGACGTCCAATTGGTACCATCAGTGAATCAGTTAAGCGAAAACGAAATAGTAAGTATAGATTTTTTGTATTTTTCGTCTGAAGAGTCGTTACGAACCTTTCAGGTGAACATTATAATATCCAATTTAGGAAGGGTAATAAAAGTCCTTCCGACGTGTAAAGATGGATCGTTCACAGTATCTCCGCAAACAATTGTAGCAAATTTAGTTTTCTTCGCTTCGCTTCCTTAGGTAGTTTCTTCGAAAAAACTGAAACACCTGCCAGGATTTCGCAGTTTTTCGAGTGCCACGGGAGCAGCACAGGGTTTTCAGAGTTGCAAACCTATAACCTACTACTTCTCAGGGGTACTAACAACATATAAAAAAATCGTAGATACATGCGCGTTTTCGATGTTCGCCATTTTTTGTCGTACTGACTGGCCTATTAGTAATAACTTTGAACAAATTCTTAAAAATATTTATCAAAATGGAAGTTATCATCATAAGCAACAACCATGGGAATATTAAGATAATTGTAAATTAAAAAATATGGTAGACTGAGGCGATATGTTAACAACCAAAATAATACAAGATGATTTCAGTGCAATAGGAAATCAGTATCTTGATGTAATAAGCTTATTATTAAAATATGGTGAATTTTCAGAGGGGGGTGGAAGACATCTTGCGCCATACCAAAAGTTACAAATACATTATAGTGTTAAAAACACAGACACACATAAATACGGTTCCTGTTTGCGAAATTTTTTTTTGGAAATTCAAGCAAGAGATCGATTATTGAAATTATGTGATGAAAACTGTTTTAATGTGCACCCCATCAGGCTCACCGCGTTCTAGTGTAGAAATTATGGGTACAGACTAGACAAAGTAAATGAAATCAAGAATAACTAAGACTGGCTTTTAGCTTTAATCGTTTCCTGATAGCGTTAGCGAAACGCGCGTCGATTAGTGTACTCGAGTGTAGTGTTCAGAGTTTTTCAAATCCAGTGTAGAGTGGTCTTCTTAAACAGGACTACGCACCATAAAAGTTGAAAGAGGTTCTAATTGGAAAATTCAATTGCTGTAAATTTTCATATCAGATGATTACAAGATGTTGTTTAATACCATTTAGCTCGATCTTTTTCATTTTGTCATTCTGTTTTTTTAAAAATTATTCATTGAATTTTGTTTGTACAGTTGTTGATTTGTGTCACTTTGATGATCAGTTCACTCACGCTAATTTCAATATTTAAAAAATGCATAGGCAGATTCTTATTTTTTATTTATATAAAGAAATCAGTGAGTATGACACGTAGATAAATTACGAAAGTACAAATAAAATTTAATATAAAAATATAAGGTAAAACAGGTATCATTAATAAGATTATGTAACGCGTATATTTTATTCATGAATTCACGTATTTCCAAGCGCTTTTGGTATCGTCGACGTTAAATTAAAACCATCCACGATTAAATCTACATTGTCCAATTTCGGCAACATAATTTTTTGTGTGTAGATGATAATTGCGTTCGTGACTTACCTTTTAGTTTGGCAACGTGCGATTTTTTGCTTGTTTTGCAACATGGTAAAATTCGCCAAAAGAAATCATCTCATCTCGCATGGCCATGACCTAGCTATGCTTAACCGGTTTCCAAAGGGTGTGGTCGCCTGGTAACTTGTACGAAAAAGGACAGTATTATATCTTATGCAGGCTTTGTGCCCCTTGTCAATGTAAACAGCGGATCAATGCGTTTGCAGTCGCGGTTATGCCAGTTTTTAAGTACCGCGCGATTGGTCGGCTGGAAATGCAGCGGACCGGTATAACAGCGTGCACATTCGGCGTGGTCGCGAGCAGGATTTAATTGGCCTTCTGGAGATATAGAATGCAGTTACGCAACCCTACCTTGTCCTATGGGGTAACCCACGCAATTCTAGCCCCTTCATTAAAATCAATAACCCCGGTTTTTGTTCGACTAACCTGCGTACAGCTTCATTTAAATATTTGAAAATTAATCCATGCTCCAGCTAATTCAAATTGGTTTTAGGTAATTTTTAATTAAAAACATCTAAAGATAAATAAGTCTGTAAATCTATGCAGACATCGTTTAAATACGCATAAGAGCTTGAGTTGGATATAAAAGTTTTTTTTTCCATTTCATTTGTACAGTAATGCAAATTTCACATGGGAGTCGCAGAAAATTGAAAAGTAAAATTACTCTCGTTAACAAATGTTATTAGAAGTGATATTAACAGCCTATAGCTACAGTTTTAGATATCTATAAGCAAGAAAAGAGATCGAGAAATTATATCTTCGGGGATCAATTCCCAAAATCACCCCCAGAGCCCAAAAAACATATTTTTCGTGTTTTTATCAAATTTCTGTGTAAATGATCGAGTATAATTATTTTAGTTTGTACTGAACCACGAGATTTAAGATTTCAGATATGGAATTTGGTAAAGAAATCAGGAAAAGACAAGAAATCCTAAATCTATCAATTTTTCCCCTCCCTTGAAAATGTTGAAAATACATGTTTAAAATAAAGTATAAAGAAGGGGTGGCGATAAAGCAGGCCGCCAATGCGCCATAAATCTTTAAATAAGTATGTTGGTTTCACACATATTTTGTAATTAATATTTTTCTATGCCATTAATTGTAGATTTTTTTTTATACATTTATTTAACGTCGGCCTATTTCCGCTGCTGAGGCCTAACACCGACGCCTGTAGACGAGCTACCCCCAACCAGGAATTTTGCCGAACCTCTTCCCTTAAGAAGAGTAGGGATCTTTTACTTGCCTAACATTTAATAGACAAGGGACCGACGGCTTTACATCCCCTCCGAAGGATGGTATATTTCCTATACAACCCTCGCCTAAGGTTATATAGCCTCCGCGCATACACTGATATACAAGCCGCTGGAAGATGTGTGAGGTGAGAACGCGGTCTTCGTTAGAACGGTCACCCATCCAACTACTAACTGCGCCTGGCGTTGCTTTACATCGCATATCGAAGTATGTACATAGTAAAAACGCACCCACGCTCGCCCCTAATTGTAGATTTAAAATTTGATTGTTTCGATGTAAACAACTTTGACATCGCTAATTGATGTGCGAGCGTTGTAGAGAATGTACTGGACATTAAAAAAATATTGTATTTTTTTTATCCAAATTTTGACTTAAGATTCGCTCACATCAATAAACCCCATTACAACAAGTTTAAAAGCGTAATAGTAAATTACTTTCACTATTACAGTTATCAGCTCTGCGAGAAATCAGTAAAAATTGTCGTGAGGCAACAGTTTTATTATACCTTTGCTCGCAATTATATACACAAAACACCAGCAATTGCTGTATAGGCTTATTCACTTTATTTCTGTTGTTGGAGGTAAAAAAATTTCGTATGAAAATGGTAAGGCCAAGCAGGTGGCTATAGTTTACTTCCGCGGCAATGCTGTATTGTTGCTCTGGGATGCAGGATCTTCCAGCAGGGACACAAATGTGCAGCTAGCTTCCTGGCTGCGATCCATTTGTATCGCTTGATTACTAAGTTGAGCCCATCCCTTCAACTTAGTTACGCCGTACTGATGAGGCTCAAATAGTCCGAAACACGTGTCTAGGGTTTGTACTTTTTTCTTTGCAGGCTTGCCCATGAACTTTCTTTGTTGATACTTCGCCTCCCACGTTAACATATTTAACTTTCATGTCCAGTGGAAGTACAATAACGCAAAAATTTTGTTCTTGTTGGAATGGCCTTAAAATGTCATGGAACGTCGAAATTTTAAATTTGAACGAAAAAAATTCCTGTCTGTCTGTCGGTCTGTATGTCTGTCTGTGTGTAACTTTTTTTGTGCGCACGTTTACTCTGGAACCGTTTATGATATTAACTTGAAATCTGGTACACTTATGTATTATAACGAGATCTGAACTAGATTATAATAATATTTTGATCTAATTCCGTTGAAGGGTTCGGGGGTAAATGGGGTAAATAAGTGTAAATAGACAAAGCGAGCAGGTAAGAGTCCGTAAAATTGCAATTTAGGGCATGTGTGAAAAGTCAAGGTGTCAAATTTTTTTCTGCATCAGCCACCCCCATTCCCCACTATCACCCCCACAATGTTATGAAAGGAAGTAAAAAAAATTAAAATGTGATTTAGTGTGTATACAAGAACGAAATGTTTCCAAAAATTTTTTTGGCGTTGGACTTAGTGTGTATACGAGAACCAAGGGCCTCTAAAAATTTTTTGACATTAGCCACCCCCTCTACCATCCCCACCCTGTTATTAAAGGGAATAAAATATTACATTTTTATTTAGTGTGTATAGGACTTGGATGCAAAATCTGGATGTGGAAGTAGTGATTCCTTGGGCAGCGGTTCTTATCTTGTGGTAATCCTTGGTCTATGGATATCCACGCAGGTGGCTAGTTTGCCTCCATAGCAATTCTGTGGTGTTGCTCTGGGATCCAAGGTCTTCCAGAGGCGCCTCAAATGTACAGCTGGTTTCCTGCCTGTGATTCATTTGTGTCGCTTTTTCCCAAGTTAAGCCCATCCTTTCAACTTAGCTACACCGTACTGATGAGAGCCAAAAAATCTGAAACGCGTGCCTACAGTTTGCACTTTTTTCTTTACGAGCTTGCCCAAGAGTTTTCTTTATTTTATTTATATACAGGGTTGGCCAAATGTGTACAAATGTGCCTGATTTCTGTTGTTTACATCTTAGTTATCAAAGCTATCTGATAAAAAATATTATAAATATCATTATTATTGATGAAAAAATGACTATCTGAAAATGTAAAAATAAAGTAAAATAAGTACGTCACTGAATAGAATAAAAATACTACAAAAACTTTTGTTAAGGGTATTCTTTTATTCGAAATTTTAATTTAACTGGAAATCAGGTGTTTCCACACGTTTGCTCTACCCCGTATATGTATATATATCACATTACAACTTTAATACGAAACTTAGGGGGGGGGGGGGCTGTCAAAACCCCGTACATCGTATAAATTTTTGTTAATTGACTAGTATTTTATATATCAACAAACTGTAAGTTAGAATATTATGTTTACATCTAGTATATAAAATAAGAAATGGAACAATAAGTGTAGAAATAAATGTTTTTTTACAGCCACCATATGGTTACGACATTTAATAAATAACTTAATGAAGTTTAATTACGCAATCTCGCTCTAATTGATCCATTATACACATCCTGAACGTAATAAGTTCCTAAAATTTGTCTGATCAAATAAAAATGTTTTCATTAGAACGAACTAGACGACGAAATAATGAAAACAAATTAATCTATTTAGATTCTATTCATTAAAGTCTAATGAAAATTCCCCTAAAATTGTCTGTTAAATAATAATAGGTGAATTTCTTTTGAAACTAACAAACCGTTTTCAATTAAGCTGAATTTGTAGCAAAGCAGAGGCGGTAATCAACAATCTTATTGGTTGAAACGAATGTCAATTGTATTCCAATAGTCATTTCGAGTGGTATTGTGCCTTGTTTCGATTAATTTCGATAAAATGCGTGTAAGACCTTACCTTAATTTGATAAGAATTGAGTTTGTTCTTCGGGAGAGCATTGAAGGAGCTGAAATCCAATCGCCGGGTGAAAATGCCATTTGCGCCTCCTCCAACTCTGCAATTAACGAAAAACGTATTAAAAAGAGATAGATGCTTGCATTATAATCAACGTATAAATTGTTAAATGGGAATGCTGATGATTCGAACAAGGTGATATTCGAACAGATGATATGAAAAAATCGTAAATACAGAACGCCTTATCACTGTTATTTTTTACGAAAACGGACATCACAAGTCCCAATTAACGAAATTTCAATTGATTCCTCAATTTACTTCTTTATACATTCTATTTTCGAATTAATCTATATTCAAAAAATCTATTTAAGCCATTTTCTAAACTTTTCCAGAATTTTACTATAAATCCCCTAATAATTTTGATTTTTAATGACTAAAATGTTTACAACGCCCCTGTCTAATTTATTTTCACCTCTCTGGACGAAGGTAAGGCGACTGCTCTGATATTAATCGATTTCTCAAAACACTTTATATCACACATTATTAGCTGATAAATTAATTTACTACGGTTTTAATTATAGGGCGGCGGTTTTTTTTAGATCTTATTTATGTAATCGCAAACAACTCGTTACACTGAAAGACAATGATCCAATGATTCTCACAGTATACCTATAATATCTGGTGTGCCCTAGGGCTCAGTTCTTAGACCAGTGCTACTCTTCATCTATACTACAGACATTTAAATATGTAAACTTCGCCAATGTATTGCCTTATGGTGAAGATACTCAGTTATTTCAGTTACTCCCAAGTCATGAGTTGTAAATACTGCTCAGGAAAACATAAATACTAACTTAAACGCCATATTAAAGCTTAACCCCAACAAATGTTCATGTACTCGCATTGCTTCTAACTTTATCAGGCATGAAATAAAGTCTAATCTCCATCTGCGTATTAATTCTCAGCCCATAGAGATTGTATATCAAGTAAAAAACTTGGCCGACTTATATAATTTCCTCGTTATATTTTCTATATTTTTCATTTTCCTCGCCTAGGTTAAGTTGAGTAGCCTTTTGGCTAGACTTCACCAAATTTGAAGAAGGTTTTGTATTTGAAACTTATCTAAATAAAGACATTTTATTATTATATACGATAATCCGTAGCATGGTGTGCTTAAGTCTTCTTATCTAATGACACACGATTTATATTAACGAGGATATGTTAATAGAAAGCCATGAAGGAACACTGAAATGCGAAATGGAGAAACTGTGACTAAACTCAAGAAATTACACATTCCAAGCATAATTTTAAAAAAAAAACAACATAAAACTGTCTGATTAAAGTATATTAAATTTATTTTTTAGTATATGAGGATAATGGATTAGTGAATGATTTGTACTTTATAATAAAATTACTCTTCCTATTATACACCAAATTTCTAAAAATAATCTATGCAAAATTTTAATCGATTAATTAATTTATTATAAATACAATTATATGGAGATTGGAAAAGGATTATTGTGTAGAATGTGATTTATTACTCCATTATTATTTACATTGTAATTAAAAACAATATGATACTGTTCTCCGCTTGGCGATAATATTACTTTAATTGATGCAACAACAAATGACTTCAACTAATTACAAAATGAACGCCAAATAGTTATTTTTACATTATTTATTGATAATAGTAATCTAAACGAAACATTTAACACCTATACTAATTTATCCATTTTCTCTATGTCAGCAAACTGTGATTAATTATATTCAAATCCATTTAAAAATAGAAATAAATAACGAAAGTGAATTTTAAACGGTCTTTTATTTATATTTTATTGAAAGCCTAATATAGTAGCGGAACATTATTAATTAATAAATATAAGGTGTTAAAATATTATCAACTATTTGTAAACTTATTAATTAAAGTTAAATTAATTAATCTGATAATGAAAGCAACAACGTGATTTGATTTATTATTAATATAAAATAAACCATATTTCCTGCGATAATTATTTTAAATTAAACAAAATTGCAAAGACTGCCGTTGATTGTCAATAACTTTATCATTATTGTTATTGCAATTTTCAGAATGTTTATTCTCACCACCATTCAAAGGCTTTAAAAATGGCTTGAAACGGACTCGTTTTTTTCGAAATTCTTTTAGTGATGTTATGAAGTTGGGCTTCCTTCTAACATCTGGAAAATTTTCCGGTCGAACTTCTCACGAGGAGGGGAGGAAATTTACAAGTAAAGATATGGAAAATCAGTTCTTCGGACATAACTCGCTTAGTTTGGTTCGAGTCGAAAAGGTAAAATAAAAGGCTTGCGAATGCGCGTACACTGAATTTTGAATCGTCGAAATCAGTCCAGCGGTTCCCGAGATATTCTGATTTGAATGTACGGATTTATATACGGATTTTTCGCTACGGCGGGAACGTAGCTAGAGCTATTTTCGCGTTTGTTTTTTTTGGGGGGGGGGGGGAAGTGAGTTAGCGACTTTCTGTTTCTTCCTCCGATAGACGCTCAGGACCTAAGTACTGTGTCCTAATTTCAAGTCGCTAGGTTGATTAGGGGGGGGGGAAGGGTAAACGTAAATTAAATTAAAACTGCTGTAACTTCAGCAATTTTTTCCGCAAATCGCGCAGCATACGTGACATTGTGTACTAATGTGCCTACTTTGAGTTTCACTCATGTGTTTACTTTTAAACTATTATCACACCACCAAACAAATACATCTTTTAAATCTTGGTTGAAAATATTAATAACATCATTTACATTTTCTCCATAAGTAAATTAACGTGTCATCTGCAAATAAATGTACCTTACAATTTTTTATTGATTTCACTATGTTATTTATAAACAGCACAAATAATAAAGGTCCTAGCACTGATCCTTGTGGTACTCCGAAGTTATTGTCTATTACGTTAGATGCACTATTTACATATCTTGTTTTTTGTTTTCTGGCAGTTAGATAAGATTCAATCCATTTAAGTACAGTTCCCCCAATACCCATATTTTTCAATTTTGATACCAATAATTGCCGATTCACCGTCTTAAATGCACGTTTAAACTCTAAGAAAACTGCAACTATAACTTGATTCTTACTCACTGTCTTAACCCAGTCCGATATCATGAATTGAAGTGCCGTCTCACAAAAATGACTTTCAATAAATCCAGATTGATTCTCTATTAAAATGTTATTATCCATACAGTGTGTAATCAATTGTTCTTTTACTACCAATTCTAGAGTTTTTCATACACTGGTAAAGTATTAACAGGTCTAAATTCTTCAGATATTATTGTATTCGGGATTTTTGGAATGGGTGTAACTATCGATATTTTCCAGTTATTAGGACAAATTCCTTTCTGTAAGGAGCTATTAATAACATCTAAAAATCTATTACCAATTACCTCAAAAGCAGCCTTCATAATTCTTGTGGATATACCATCAATACCTGATTTATTAGGTAAGTCAGATATAATTTTTCTCAGATTGTGCATTTCAATAGGTTTAAATTCTGTTAATTTATTTTTTACTTCTAAAGAATGTATCTCATACCCATTTTGTTTCGGAATACTGTAAATAATTTCATTAATACTACCTACAAAATATTCATTAAACTTCTCAGCTATTATAAAGTCATTTTCAATTACTTCATTCCTAAACTGAATTTTTTTGGTGACGAGTGGTATTTGTTTTGACATATTTCTTTCAATGTTTTCCACATATTTTTTGAGTCCTTTTTATTATCGTCGATTTTTGTTCATAATAGTCCCTTTTTTGTCTTCTTAGTAAAGATGTTACCTCGTTTCGTTTTTTCTTATATATTTCCAAATCTTTATTTGTATTACTTATTGTTGCAGCTGTATATAACTGATCCCTTTCTCGCATGCATTCCAGATTATCTTGATTTATTCACTTCTTCTCTGCATATTTCATTGGCACTTCCGTTACTTTTCCAGGACAAATTTTATCTAGTGACTTAGATATAGTGTTCATAAAATTATCAGCTAATATATCTAATATTGTATTATCCCAGTCCACATTGCGTAATAAATTCTGGAATATTTCTTCGTTAAAGTTCTTATAACACCTTTTCTTTATTTCTACTTCTTGCCATTGTTTCTGTTTAATTGCCAAATTTACTAAAATATTTGCATGATCTGATATTCTCGGAGTGTGATTAAGTTGGTAAGTTATATGATCACAGTTAGTTATAACTAAATCTATTATTGTTGCCGATTTATTTTTTATTCGCGTAGGTTCTTTAATCAATTGACTAAACCTATAAAATGTGTTCTGTGACATATCTATTAAAATCGCCCATTAAAAGTAACCGCTTATCGTTAAAAGTAGGCACATTAGTACACAACGTCACAATTGCTGCGCGATTTGCGGAAAAAATTGCGGAAGTTACAACAATTTTAATTAAATTTACGTTTATCCTTCCCCCTCCCCCCATAATCAACCTAGCGACTTGAAAGTTGGACACAGTACTTAGGTCTTGAGTGTCTATTGGGGGAAGAAAAAAAAGTCGCTAAGTCGCTTTCTTCCCCGAAAAAAACGCGAAACGGTTCTTGGTACGTTCTCGCCGCAGCGAAAAATCTGTACTTTCAAATCGCTGGACCGATTTCAGCGATTCAAAATTCAGTTTACGCGCATTTGCGAACCCTTCATTTTATCCGTATACACTTTTTCGATCCGAATCAAACTAAACCAGTTATGTCCGAAAAACTGATCTTTCCTATCTTTACATGTAAATTTTCCCCCTCCTCGCGAAAAGTTCGGCCGGAAAATTTTCCGAGTGATTGAGGGGATCCGACTTCATAACATCACACAAAAAAATTCGAAAAAACGAGCCCGTTTGCAAATCCAGATCGACCCCGCACTAATATTGCAGTAACTTTGAATTAATATTTATATTAATAAGATTTATGGGAGAATACAAGTTCAGCATCATGTAATTAACTGTGTTGTAAAGTTCGTTGATGTAGATTGAAAACAGGACGAAGCAACACAATATGCCCTATGAGATTCCGGATAAAATATTCTGTTCCAATTCCAAATCGAAAATAGAGAAAAGAAAATTTTCCAGCCTCTATTATGTTGAGACTGCTTAAAAGTGGATGAAAAAAATATTAATATTTTTTTGTATATATCGAAATAAATTCTAAAAGTAGACGTTCAGCGAGTTTTTCGGAAAAATTCCAAAACAAAGACACTAAAAATGTATGTTTTCTTACATTTTGCAAAGAAAACTAGGAGTGGTGAAATTTATGTTTACACAACTTTTACGACTGTTGTTCACGATGACAACTAAATTATTATATAACGGAAATGTCTGTGTATATAATATATAGGATTGACACTTGAAAATAACATTATTGGAATAACCCATTATGGAAAATAATCGCGAATTGAAATTAAGTAATATGTAAATATGTATTTTTGCTCCTTTTAGAACTGCTTATTTGGTATACTTCCATTAAAACGCCATTGAATGTCTCTGCCAGACAGAGGAGTTGACGAGAATACGGACAAGAAAAAATAGTAGTTTTTATAGTTAACGCGAATTGTAGACCTCAAATGGCTATTAAAAGGTTTTTAGTGTCGTGTGGTCGGCTAGCTAGGCTGCAGCTGAGGGCCTCTTAATTCCTGAATTACTTGGACGTTTCACACTCCTCTTAGAAATCAATGGCGGGTATAATACATTTAAGGGAACATGAACAACTGTCTTTTTCAAACGATTCTTAGATTTCAATAACACAACAATATAAGCATATTCTAGCTTGTTTTTTTAGCAGAAATTGTGTTGCTTTGATGAGTTGCTATGCAAATTTACTCCAGCCGGAAGCAATGAAAAACTATATGGTTTAAAAAAAAATCAAATGTGGATTGGAGGTATTAATTTTACATATGGTTAACTTAAAAACAGGTAACTGAAAATATCAATAGGATTCAGATAAGGGCAGTTTAAATTTCAGTGGCATTGAATTAGAATTGCTTACATATTAATTGTAATTTGGGTAGAAGGTATTAATGCACTCTTGATGTACATTGTTTCTACGTACTCATGAAAGCGCCCCTCTTACAAGCCACTGGAGTTGCCAGTCTATATATTTGAGGGATTATATTGCTCTAGCACATCATAACGCACCGTAGCATTATATTACAATCACAGAATGGCCCTGTTTATCTAAAGGCCCATTCCAGAACTTACATTAGAGCAGCAGATACACACTTCAATACATGGTTTGAGTAGTAGTATTAAACTCTGGGTGGTAAATGGATATTTACTATAAGAAGACGGTGGCTGTCTTATATATAAGAGATTAGAAACAAGATTGGTTGTATAAAACAAATATACGCTGCACTAACAAAATTAAAGGTATGAGAAAGATCAAACTTGAATATTGAATTTTTTCCGTGTGCTTTTGAACGCTTTTTAAATCTCCGCAATAAATAAAATTGTTATAAGCGCTATTTTAAGATGGGCATATCCAAGAGAGAGAGAGAGAGAGAGAGAGAGATCCGATAAGGAAATATTTATTATTTTTGGCCACATCTTTTTTTAATACATACATTAGAACCCAAAGCAACACATGATGGTTTAATAAACGTTTATTATATGAAATTATGGTTTAAATTTTGTTATCGTAGATTTAATCAACGTCTATGAAAAGCGTTTATTTCATAAACGATTTTTCTACGTATATTATAAATGTATTTCTCTGAAAATGTTTGGAATAACGCAGAATATTTGAGAAATAATTAATTGAGAGTCGAGACTACACTTCCATCAAATGTTTAAGTTGTAAATTGATGAAATTGACACTACTTGCATTTTATTAGAGTTTTTAATATACGATTTTTAAATGTATACAATAAATATGTATTTGCGCTACATTTTTTATAGGCATGTCATAACCAATTGCAACTAAAAGTTCGAAGATTATAACAATATCTGGAATTATGTGTAAAATATTTACATTAATCAAAATTTGTTATAGATAGATGATGAATGAAAATATTTATTCAGTAATATTGCAGTTTATAATATACGGTTTTTAAACGTATATCAATCTGCATCGATTGCGCAGTCGCCAGAAACTGGGTTAGTATTGTTGTCTTTGTTGCAGAATACATAAGCATTTCTCATAAATATATGCATCTCTCTCATTGTCTCAACAGTACAGTTGGTGAGCAACCGCAGATCGTCTCGTGTTAATTGCTGTTTCGTGTGGTGGTAGTCAACCTTAGTAGTGTGGCCTTGTGATCGAAACAAAGAATATTTACTTGTTTGTTTTTGCGTATATATTATTTGATTGAAATTCAAAAAGTGTTATGTTGATGAGCCGCCCTTATCCTTGAGTTATTACGTTGCAGTGCGTTAAAGTTACAAGAATGAACCAACTTGTGATTGGTAAGAATTATTGTTTATCTGGGCGATTTCATAGTAACTGCATTTTTTTGTCACGGAAGGTGTAAAACTCTGCATGGCTAGCGTTGAGGGTGGTGAGACCAGTGACAATAAAATTAGAGGGACGATTCAAGATTGGTTGAAGCTTACCAAAAGCCGCTATAGTTACAATAATAATAATAAATAGATTCTATTTTTGGATTTTAGTAAAGAGTAATGAACAATGTTGTGTTTTGTTATCGTTGTCAAACATCTTAGGTCCCCAAGGGTGAAATAGTAAATGATAAAATAGTTTTACGTATTTAACCAATCCCTCAGAATAGGTAAAGCTTAATATAATATAAAAAAGCTAGTACTAAATAATAAATATTTTTAAAAAATTACTATCTGCATACATATATACAATTGAATTATTTTTCCTTGATATCAGTAGTTATATATAGGTAGGAGGGTTAAAATATGTACTTTTAAATAATTGTAGATCATTATAATATTAACTTTCGAATTTAAAAACGGGTACCTTCTATCTTTTTTATAGTGTTGTAGACCGATCAATTCTAAATAATTTTGCAAAGGGAAATGTATCGCAAGTCAAAAAACATTTTGATTCTAATTTCCCTGTTATAATTAAAGAAAAATTAATATATTTTACAAAATAAGAACTTAGAAATTAATTTGTTTCAATGTCATCTTATTATTGTTATGCAGCAATATATATTAAAATAAATTAATTTTATCATAAGTAGCAAATGATTTCTGATTTAAGACATGATTTGACTTGCAAAGTCATTTGAAATCGATTAGTCTATAATTCTGTATAACAGAATTTCCCGTTTAAATTTTGAAAGTTAAGATAATTTTGGTAAAAATAAAGTGATGGAAACTATTTAATCTACATAATCTTCTGAAACATTACCTATCAAATAGACCCCAGCAAGTAAAAATAGACAACGCTTTTAGCACAAGGAAAACAATAAAAACGGGTGTGCCACAGGGCACCGTTTTAGGACCGACCCTATTTCTGCTGTTCATAAATGATTTGCTTGAGAAAAACTTTGGTTGCAAAATCATATCATATGCAGATGACACCGCACTAATCTGTTCGGGTGAAACCTGGAGTCTAGCGAGACAAAAAGCGACTGCCGCAATAAGTAAAGTTAAAACATGGCTAGATATAAACTCTCTAAAACTAAATATTGCGAAAACTAACTTCATGACATTCTCCCCAACAAAGGCAGGAATGCCACAAACAATGGAACCTATGCTGATTGACGAAGAAACAAAGAGTTACATACACAACACCACTACTATTAAATACCTTGGCGTTATCTTCGATAAACATTTAAAATGGGAAAAGCATATCAAACACTTAAATGAGAAGTTAAGGAAACTAGTTTATAAATTTTACAACCTGAAAAGTGTCCTAAATAGAAAAACTCTTTTAGTGACGTATAACAGCCTAGCAGAATCCATAATTAGGTATGGCATTAGTGTTTGGGGATCAGCATATAATACTACCCTCCAATGTCTCCAAATTACACAAAATTATATATTAAGGACAATTTTTAATAAGAAAAGTAGAGATAGCTGCCGAAATATATTTGTAGAAAATGAAATACTGAATGTGAGAGGTCTGTATAAGCACGCTGCTGTAGTTTATACACACAACAAGAAACATATATTTGGTTCGAGTATTAATCACCGACATGAAACAAGAAATAACACCAAAAACAAATATCAAACTCCAAAATATAGCAAAGCAGTCTGCCAGAAACAAATCAAATACAATGGAATCAAACTATACAACCAGCTACCAGAACATATAAAAGCCCAGAATAAAAAGAAATTCAAAAAACAATGTAAAAAATATCTAGTAAAAAATTATACCATATGTCTTCAACTTTTAGCCTAATTAAGCAAGTAGTTACATCAAAAACTTAACTATCCGCCCTTTGTAAATTTGTAAATATGTAAATAAGTATTAGTCAAACTCGTTTTATCTTATCTTATTTGTGTTTCTTTTTATTATTATCTGTCTCCTGTCTTCCTACCTTTCTAGCTTTAGTAAACGTAATTATAAGTATTGTAATATTAAGTATAAATGCAATAAATTAGATATAGTTAAATATAAAATTATGTGAGCAAAAATGTTATACTGCTAGACACAACACGAGGTCTCCTCAGGTGTCATAACCTATACAAATAATATATGCAATTATAATGTAATAATAAGTATATAGAGTATAAACAATTGTGAAAATGTAAAATTGTAAAAGATGTTGCAGTATTAATAAATAAAAAATAATAAAAAAAAATTTATTAAATAAGCTCTTAAGTTTATAAAACAATATAAAAAAAGGTCTAAAGAATTTATGGCGTATATTCATTAATAAAAATACAAGGGTGGATTCCCTTTAAAAAATCTCTCGATATTTTCTATCTTTTTCTTCTAAATTTTTTGAGAAAAACTAAATTCTTCAGAAAAAGTTCAAATTTTCAAAAGAAAAAAAAATTAAATAAAAACAATTATAATTTACGATTACATCTAATTTCCTTTTAACTATTATAGTTCATCAGCTTTATGAGGCTTTGAAGCTTCTATATTTTTAGACTACACTAACGCTATAAAAAATTACTCACAAAAAAATTAAAATAAATAAGTTTGTAAGTATTAGATATTCCATACAGGGATACCCTATGTTTGTATGAATTACAGTGGATAATAAAGGTTTATTACACGTATACCAGCAACTGGAGAAAAAGTTTTTCATAACCGTGAGAAAAAATTTTACATCATACGTATTATCGACGTATATCGAATACGTTTATTTGAGGTTCCACATAAAAGTATATATCTCGTATATGATGTGACAACAATATAACGTTTTCTTAAGACGTATATATTTAGAATATAATGTACCATATATATACACGTTTTTTTAAAACGTCTATATTTACATTTTATTTTACATTCGAACGTTGAATATAGGTTGCAATATACATTATATATACCAGTCGTATAAACGCAATCAAAAAGTTTATTAAGCCATTTGGTGTTGCTTGGGAAGAATATAAGACTACCTAAGTGGAACTATGACAGGTGTAGTGAATTTTCACTCAATAATTTCAGTTGTTTGCAAAATTAGTTAATTTAAATTAAAAAATAGTCTTCATGTCTTAACTAATTTTACAAACAATGAAATTATTTAGTGAAAATTCATATCAATACACTACTTAGGTAGTGTTATACTTTCCTTATCAAATATGTATTAAAAAAGTTATGGCCAAAAATTATAAATATTTCCTTATCAGATCTCTCTCTCTCTTTCTCTCTCTCTCTCGTGGATATGCCTACAGCACAGTAAAAAGTTAAGAAACAACGCTTCCTTCTTGAATTTTTTTTTTTTTGAGGTGGTAACTAGATGAAACCTTTTTGATATCATTAGATAGGTCACTGGATATCAGAAAATGCCATTTATGACCTCTTTAACTGTATCTACCTATTTTTTTTAATTAAAGAAACGTGTAAAATTTGTGTGAAAATTAAAAAAAAACTACTTTTTATTACTCACGTAGCCATATTTTCGAAACCCTATGACATATTTTAATGCATTTTTTTTACTCTGAAAGCAGATACAAGCGCAGGTGACAACCTAAAAATTATATAAAATCTTTTTTTTATTAGAAAAAATAAAAGACAATCTGATAGTTTCGTTTACCTGATGGTAATGACTTTTTCCTGAATCGAAAAACTTTATTATTTGAAGGAATTTTGCCATGGTGTCTGCGTGTGAATTAAAGAAAAAATACTGGAAAAGTTCAACCTTCTGTGACAAATAGTTTTGTACTTATCGTCATTTAAAATTATTAATATTCGCGCGCGCGATGTGCTTGTCGGTAGCGAGGTAAAGCACACCTAGCGCGGCGCGGCAACTACTCAGCTTTTTCATCTTTCATTATTGCAGTATGGTAATTAATAAACGTCGTCGGTCGTGTATTGTCTGGCTGATTAGTGGTGATTTTTTAAGATTTATTTCGAGCTCCAGAAAAAAAATATGGAGTGTTTATTATGTGGAGAGTTATTGAACGATAATGACAAACTGGTTGGGCAAAAACTTACAAAAAAAGGACTGGAAATAATTATTAGTGCTACAGAAAAGAGAAGGGACAATTTTGGCAAATATATTTTATTTTAAACGGTTCCTTTAAAGTGAAATATCACGCGGCTTGTAGGAAATCATATACTAGTGGACAAAATATGTCCTCTGCTTGTCAAATGAGTAACAATATAAATGAAAATGTTCTTTATTTTTCTAAAACAAGAAATAGTGACACTATTTTTCATATATGAAGAATGAGTTTAATTTACAATTCGTCTGGAGTGAGAAAAACCGGTAAGTGCCCTAGGTTTTTATTTAATTTCATATTCTTTCCCAAAATCCCTTTCTTTCAGATATGCTATGCCTGTATAAAATCAAAGATACAAATATTGCTACACTTAATGAATTGAAAGTTAAATTCACAGCAACGACAAATCGATCTGCAGGAGAACTCCCTCCAACAGATGATGGATTTAAACTGCATGTTAAGAGGTATCTCACTTTTTCCTAGTATTCAGTATGTTCATATGCTTTAACGTTATTTTAGGTGCATATACCAAATGAAAATTTGGTGTTCCAGTCACCTGTCAGAACCGTTTTTTTGGAGACCCTAGCAAAAGCGGATGGTTGTTAGATGGCAATATTTGGAGTCCAATTACGACTATCCAAAATCCTACCTGATGTGTTACGAAAAATCCTGATAATTCACTGTTCTGACAAAAACGGTAGCAGCAAACGATGTGTTTGTTTAGCGCAAGGTTTAGAGTGCTATAGGATAGTTGTTCATGCAAATTTTGTAACAACACTAATAGTAACATAGTAGAAGCAATCGATTTCGAAAGTGAAGACTGTTAATACCTTTTTCTACTCCCTTATGTAAATTTGCTGTTTTCCGTACAGTCTGTGGAATGGATAAGTGGGCCATTCCAGTTAACTGAACGGATATATTCCATATACGTTCTAGGATGGATATGAAATCGACCAATCACAGTTCGTGTATTAAGTACATAGGCAACTATTCGTTTTAAAAAATTCAAGTTAGTGCGTAAGCTGTCAAAGTAATTGTCAGTGTGTATTCGCGCAGTTTGAGCTAGCAAATAATTTAAAGTGAGTGATTCCAGTGAAGAATCGATAAACGGTATACCACCTAGAGCATAAAATTTTGTATATTAAAATTTGATTAAAACTATTATTTGTAGTTTTTTCTTAATCCGGTCGTAGAAAAAGTATACTGTACAACTCCAGTGGATTATCCATATCCACTCTTGTTGCACAAACTACTATTCTTTATAGAATTTTCGGCGTTTTTTTATTATTTTAAATGAAATATTTACTACATAATATTTACCTGGCTACGTGCTAGAATCGCCGCGACATATAAAATAGCGCGCAACGCTTATTGCATAGATTCTCTACATTCATCTTTTTCATTATTCTTACTTTATTTTATTCGCAGATTATGTATACAAATTCTTTAAAATAAAAAAGTTTTTCGATTCATGAAAAAGTCATTACCAGGTAAACGAAACTATCAGATTGTCTTTCATTTTTCATAATAATAAAACAAAATTTCTATATATTTTTTATGATGTCACCTGCACTTATATGTCTGCTTTCAAGCTAAAATAAGTTCATTAAAATATCTCATACGGTTTCGAAGATCTTGCGTGATGAGTAATAAAAAGTGCGTTTTCTTAATTTTCGCAAATTTGACATATTTTTCGATTTATAAAAACTCGGTACTATACCGTTAAAAAAGTCGTATTGGTCATTTTGGATGTCTAGTGATCCATATAATGATGTTATGAAGCTGGTCATACTTCAAAAAAAAATTTAAATTATTTTTCGTCTTATTTCGCTGCGCATTCTACTAAAATATGGAATTACTCAAAAATGCCTTCCAAACACATCGAGAGCGCGGCACGGTGCGATATTTGATGGCATCTCCGACAAGCACATGGCGCGCGCGAATATTAATAATTTTAAATGGCGATACGTACAAAACTATTTGCCACAGAAGGTTAATTTATGCGTTAAAAACTTTTCCAATATTTTTTCTTTAATTCATTCGCAGATAAAGTATAAACGAACTTAATTGAAACCGTATAAAAACTAAAAGCCGGCAAAAACAGTCGGCATCTCTTTATTGTACATGGGCGGAGGTAAATTAATAAGATTTTCGGGCGTTATTATATTATCCTCTGTTTCAAATGGTCTCCAGAAAGCCATGATAAATTAGTAAATAATTAAAATATTTTACCTTTTGCATAGTAGTAAATATTTATAAATATGAACAACAACTAACTAAACTCCTACGCTTGATATTATAACAGGTATTTACGCACTGCACTGGCACATTAACAGCACAGCACAAGTCCACCGTTGACTACATTTACGAGTTTTTTTATGTTAGTAGGCCTGTCCGTTTTATTATCTTTAAACCAGTGCAGTCGTAAATGGTTCATTCAGGCTGATTACATTGCCAGTCTCGGACTCGCCTGCACAGTTTCAACTACCATTCGAATCTCGATACCATTGCTAAATATATAGGACAAAATATCAAGTTCAGTGCGCACGGTCCAGTGCTTTAACACTGATCAGTTTCAATTATCCTCGTTTAAAGTATACCATGGCAAAATTCCTTTAAATAAAATAGTTTTTCGATTCATGAAAAAGTCATTACCAGGTAAACGAAACTATCAGATTGTCTTTTATTTTTTTCTAATATAAAAAAAGTTTTTATATAATTTTTAGGCTGTCACCTAGGCTGTCTGCTTCCAAACTAAAAAAAATAATCAAAATATTAAAACGGCTTAGAAGATATGGCGAAGTGAGTAATAAAAAGTAAGTTTTTTTTAATTTTCTTCATCTGGTTATAACTGAAAAAAATTTTTTTATACAATTTTGTATCGTTTTTAATCCGCTACCATCTTAACGAAATTCGCCTCTCGTTCACAACGCCTACGACAAAAAAAAATAAATGATATGACCTTTCTTATACAATAGATAAAACTACTCTAATTAATTGATAAAATATATAGTGTATAGTGTATGAAAACCACTTTCACAATATCAAAACACTTCACAGTGATGTATAATATTTTAAGATTTTTTATCTAGGCGTCTAAATAATACGTACGAAAGCTCTGAATGGTCACATTATATATGTTTTTAAAGTTGAAATTTCAACTTTTTTCTTGAAATTTCACCTTTTTCCTTGAAATTTCAACTTTTTAAAAAGTTGAAATTCCAACTTTTTTCTTGAAATTTCAACTTTTCGACAAGTCAACATTTATAGTTTTACTGCTGATGTAGCACACGAATCTCTGTAAACAAGCCTTAACTATAGTTCAAATGTGCTTTTAGAGGGCGGAATATTAAACATAATATTTTTAGTCGCAAACTCCTCTATAAAATCCTTATTTTACTATAAGGAACGTAACCAGACTGCAACCAACAGCTACTCTCCGGGATATGTGCCCCGCCGAGCGCTGAATTACAAGTTACAAGTCTGGCGCGTTAAGTGTAACAATTGCATATTACCATCAAAACGCTAATGCTTCGATTGCAACGAACACCAGCCGATAGACTGATCCTACTTAAAGGAGCTCTCTTGCCAGTCGTCACACACCACTTGCAGACTGCAGTTTCGAGCTGTTTGACGAGAACCAACAGCTCGAAAATATTTTAAAAATCAATATGTCGATTTATTTTTCATATTAGACTTTCAATATACGAGAGATAACTCACATTTTGACACCCTACTACAATCAATAACATTAAGTATAATATAATAATTTTTATGAGAAATTCTATATATTCTTTGAAATTTTAATGCATCTTATGATTCGCTTTCAAAGATATATAAGGTTATGCTATAATCTGTATTAAATAGTTATTGAGATGTATGCTATTGAATTTATTCTGTCGTTATAAAAAATATCTAACTATCCAACTATGCGTATACTTAAAGGTGGCTAGTGTTCCCTCGGAAAATTGTGCAAAAACCTAACTTTATAAAAAAACTTTCTTAATAAAACTCGCAATGTTTCATCTTTACTAGAACGTAAAATTATTTTGAATTATACAAGGTGCCACGAAAACGAGTTACACAAGAAAGTATAATTTTTTTTAAATGGAACACCATATATTTTTTTGACGTCAGTTGACCCTTCAAGGGTCTTCTATTACACTCTAAAGTATTTCGCTAATCGGCTGCCGCCTTGACAAGTTATGATTTTTTTCCCGTTCTTTTTGGCAATTTTCAAATATTTTTTTGACTGCCATATCTCCGCGATTTATTAATTGTTTTTTCTAAAAATGTAGATTATTTGATAATGCTGTATTTACTGAAAAACATTTTAGAAATAAATTATTGTTATACCGGGAGTCTAAAATATTTGTTTACATTTCTTGATATTTAATTAATATTTTTCTCAATTTTTTTAAATGGAATGCCTATAATTTGTTTACATGGATAAATAAATCATACAATTCTCCACATTTTAATATCATACACTTTATTTTTATTTCAAACGGTTTTTGAGATATGATTATTTCACATTTTGATATCATATACTTTCTTTTAATAATAATAATTATGAACGGTTTTTGAGAAATAATTTTTTTCACGATATTGAAACTACCCTAACAATTGCTAAAAATGTCCACCATTTTGATGCGCACAATACTGAAGTCTCTCGATAAGTGAATGCTTTACATTGTATAACATATTAACATTTATACGATTAAAACACTGACCAATACTTTCCATCATATCTCCTTTAGTCATTGGTTTTACTTTATAAACGTCTGACTTCACAAATTCCCAAAGGAAAAATCCATTGAAGTCAGGTCGGGTGATTTAGGCGGCCATGCAATGGGACGTAACATAGTTTAATACAATAATAAAGTAGACATAATTTAACAGTTTATTAAATTAACTACTGATAAGTATTTAGAACTACTTATACTCTTCACAACTTTATACAGACTAATCGGTTGTGACCCTAACAGACATAAAAAGTTGAAATTTCAAGAAGAAACTTGAAATTTCAACTTCTTAAAAAGTTGAAATTTCAAGAAAAAAGCTGAAATTTCAACTTTTTAAAAAGTTGAAATTTCAAGAAAAAAGGTGAAATTTCAATAAAAAAGTTGAAATTTCAAGAAAAAAAGTTGAAATTTCAACTTTTAAAAAAAATATAATGTGACCCTTCAGAGCTTTCATAGACACTTGCATTCATTTAACTAGAATTGAAAATAATATATGTTATGGCCGGATTGGTTTACAGTTAAACTATCTTAAATTTCCCGATATTTTCAATAGTTGAAAAATCCAATATAGGACAGATAAAACAGAAATAAAAATATAGACTCTGGAGCGTCAATCATACATAGTACTATAGAAAAATGCACCTTTACAGACGTTATTGAAAAGGTAATATTTCTCATTTTCCTTTCTAGTTACAGACGAAATTTCTCAAGTATCTATAATGCAGTCACTTTTAATCAACATCTTCAAAAACAAAGGGAGCGCTGCGGACTGTGGAAATTACAGGGGTATAGCTCTCCTGGCTGTCGGAGGGAAGATACTCACTAAAGCGATGGCAAATAGGCTAACACCTGTTATGGAAAAGTTACTTCCTGAAACACAGAGTGGCTTTAGACCAAACCGAGGCACATCGGACCTAATCTTCACACTTAAACAGCTTCAAGAAAAAGCACTCGAACATCAAGGAGAAATTCACATGGCCTTCATTGATTTAACCAAAGCATTTGACTCGGTGGACAGGGAAGTGCTCTGGAAAATTATGTTCCGCTTAGGTATCCCTAGAAAATTTGTGGAAGTATGTCGCAGTCTACATACAAACAACAACGCCCAGGTTATGTATAATAATGAGGCAACCGAACCTTTCCAAACCCTCACTGGAGTTAGGCAGGGATGTGTCCTGGCACCCCTACTCTTTAATTTGTTTACCACTGCTCTAACAATTATTGTTGACAACAAACTGACAGTCAGAGGAATAGGTCTCAGATACCGTTTTGATGGCGGTCTCTTTAACATAGGGCGCTTTAGAGCTTTCACGAAGACACGCACACGATTTATTTGTGATCTCCAGTATGCGGATGACTGTACACTTTTAGCCTCTACGCCGGAAGAGCTTCAAGAACTTTTAGATGTGTATGCCCAGAGCTATGATTCCTTGGGACTTAAAATCAACATTGGAAAGACTAAGATGATGTCAACTCCTCATCAAGTGAACCAAATAGACATTACACTTAACGGAAATTCTCTTGAAGTGGTGGATCAGTTCAATTACTTAGGCAACGTTGTTAATGACAAAGCAAACATGGACAGCGAGATTCGCAATAGAATTAACGCTGCATCTAGAGCGCTCTGGGGACTTAGAGAGAGAGTATTTGACAACCACGACCTTGCTTTGTCAACGAAAATGGCTGTCTACAGAGCAGTTGTCATTCCAACACTGCTATATGGATGTGAAAGCTGGGTCACTTACCGTCGTCATGTGAAAGAATTAGAACGTTTTCAGCAAAGACACCTCAGAAGTATGATGAAAATCCGTTGGTTCCATCACATATCAAACGTGGAAGTACTCAGGAGAGCAAACAGCCTTCCAATTGAGGTGCTTATTTCAAGAGCACGCCTAAGATGGGCAGGTCACATTCATCGTATGCATGATAACCGCCTTCCTAAATGTACACTTTATGGTGAATTGCTAAGCGGTAGAAGAAAGCGTGGCGGTCAACGAAAGAGGTTCAAAGACGCTCTCCATGAAAATCTAAAATCCTGCGGTATTGCAGACGAGCAATGGGAACAACTTGCAGTGGACAGAACCGAATGGCGGGAGGTTGTGGCCAGCTATCAAGGAAATGTTGCTGCAAGAAGGCCGAATCCAAGACCTAACCAGGTCTATGTTTGTCCTGACTGCGGTCGACATGTGCTCTCCCGAATTGGCCTCTATAGCCATAGTCGTGTGCACCGTAGATGAATGGGAATTACAACAGACTACACCTTTTACTTGTTTTTTATTGTACACAATTTATCGACTGTAACATTTTTATACTCGGACTCGAGTAACGGCTAATAATAATAATAATAATAATAATAATGCAGTCAAGTCGCTCAGTTGAAGAGCATATTTAAGTTGTGTAGAACGAGGTAAAATATCGATTCGGTTGACAAGTTCAAGATGAAATACACTAGAAACACGAGGATTAGATTTACATTGATCGCTGTCAAGTGTCAGAGTAGAATCCATATTTCTACGTCTCACTCTTGTTGTTAGAAATTGAAATTCAAAATTGTGTATACGATTCGACGTTAAAATCTGATTTTCTGATTGGAATTCCAACATAGACATCGCTTAGAATGGATAGATAAACATGAGAAAATATTTATGAGACGCTATACATGGGCATAAAGAAAACAAGTTTTATTTCGTAAATGTAAATCATATAAGTACGTTATATATCTGTTTGCAAATATAACTCTTCACGGATCGTAAATATAATGTGCGTGAAAGGAAAGATAAAATAATTACACACATATAATATAAGGTTACATGTATTTCAAATCCGAATAACACTAGAGCGCTTGTATTTGTAAAAGCATTTGTAGAAGCCTAAGGGCAGGAACGAATTGTCAGAAATTCGTAAGATACTACTTCTTTCGCCACCAGGTGGTAACTATGTGTATGATATTTATTTATTTGATTGTATTTGTTATGATACAACTGCAACAGCGTTGCCAGATGTAAAAAAATTCCCCGACGTCTATAAAATTTTTGAAAAATGCTTTGATATAAATATTAATGTTTATATATGTTTCTGTCTTTTTCTAATATACTGTTGTATATAGACCGCTTTCTTTTCAAGTTCTTGAAGCCCTAAGTTTTTTAAAACAAGAATGCTGATTGGCTGATGAAAGTTGGAAACTGACAACTGTCAATTATGCACCAACCACAGTATCAATTTTGAAACCTTCAATGCCCCCGGGGCTCCAAGCACTTGAAAAGAAACCTACATAATTTCATTTATGACGCGAACTTGATATTGTTTAACATTTAAACTGTAACGTAAACTGAAATAATATATATAATAAATATAGTAATGCATACGAATAAATACTGATGGTAAAGGTGTAATCTCATATATAACCAATAACGGTCGACAGCGTTCCCTCTGGTTTACATTAGCTAAAATATGAATAGCCTTTTTCTGAATTCTGAAAATTTTTGTGGAACAAGAAGAGTTACTCCAAAGTATAACAGTATATGACGACAGTGAATGAAAGCGAGAGTTCTATGTGATTTTGAGAATATCGGCACTAGTTACAGTTTTAAGCCTTAGTAGAAAAATAATTTTTGTGAGTTTATGACTTCCGATCAGAGTCACGCTATCCATATATGCGATATTTACATTGGAGAAACATATAATCTCCTGAGTTTTATCTTCATTTAGCTTTAGTTTATTAATAGTAAACCAGTTTGTAGCTTTAAATACAATTGCAGAGGAATTTTGAATTCGTTAGTTTTCGCTTTTAATCGCACATTTTAATGTAGTATCATCAGCGAATATGATATATTTGTATGGAGATATAAATTTGTGTACATTGTTTATATAAACTATGAAGAACTGCGGCCCAAGAAGGGATGCTTGGGGCACACTACTTTTGAAAGTCGATGGGCTGTTCCTCTCACACTTAATAACTCAATTTCCCTAAAACTAATTCAAGAGAAACGCAGTCAAGAGCCTTCGCGAGATCACAAAGTGTAATCTCTGTGTGTTCGTCTCCCTCAAGACTATGTTCTCTACAATTCTTTGTACCGCATGAATGGTATAATTCATGATATTGAAATTTATATCAGGAAGAAATTTGATAATATTGTCAGCAAATAAACCAATAAATTCATCAGAGGTCAGATCTGTAGCTTTAATGCTTGTTGACCCAAGCAACATTTCACCGACTACTTTTTATTAATTCCAATATCAAAATTAGTCCAAATAGTAGTCAGATTGTAAATAAGGTCTTCTAGTCATAATTGACCTCGGAGCAACGTTCCTTGGACCTCGCAAGCCTACTATTTTACTTTGGAACATCTACCAATGTTGATTTGACGTCAGAAAATGACTTATTTAGGTTTGTTGTATTTTTAAGTAATCTTCCAACGTTGACTAGACGTTAGTAACTGACTAAATAGAACTGGTT
Source organism: Leptura quadrifasciata (assembly GCA_963675555.1). Taxonomy (NCBI): domain Eukaryota; kingdom Metazoa; phylum Arthropoda; class Insecta; order Coleoptera; family Cerambycidae; genus Leptura; species Leptura quadrifasciata. The sequence goes on from OY776675.1 coordinate 148,536,605, forward strand.
CACTTATGGGTAACCTTTCAACGTCGGTTAAACGTTGGTAACCGACCTAACAGATTTAGTTCTTTTTAGTCATCTACCAACGTCGATTAAACGTTGGCGACTGCCTAAATAAGTCTCTCATTTTTCAGTAACCTACCAAGGTCGGTTAGACCTTGATAAGACGTTGGTGAGATACATTTTTATATTCGTAAATTTGTATACGTATATGTATATGTACAGAGACGAATGTTATATGTATATGCATATTTATTGATTCTATCGAAATCAAAATATACGCGATATTTCTCGAAGTATTTTTTTTGCAAAAAAATTTTGTTTCTTTTGAACAAAAATAAAAGTATTAATAAATAATAAATAAACACCACAGAAATTAAACAACCCCCAATTCCAGAAGCTAGAGGCTTATGTGGAAGGGGGTTACACATTGAAAAAACGCGGACATGCAACCATTTCCTCCGACAGTGCTGGAGTCAGGATTCGAACCCGGTGGTGCGATGTCTGTGTAATTAATCGCGATTGCCACCTCGCGCCTTAACCCACTCGGCTATCGACCATTATTTTAATACTTTTAAGATGAACGTAATTCTTAAAGGGTAATAATTTTTTTAGACCTAGTCGACATACATTTATCAATAAAATTTGTTTCGTTTGAATTTTGATCTTCCCTTCACACGAAATTTCAAGTTAAAATTAACGTATCATTTTAAAAGACAATCATATTTTATGACATATCCATGTTCTTCTAAATAAATGATGGTACGTTAGGTGGACAAAGTTGGCTTGTTTTACTAAAGTCCGACTCACTTGACAGATTGAGACCCGAATATTACTGACGCACGACGTAATAAAACAATTGCAACGATGATAAGTCACTTTCCGATGTTGCCTTGTAGCAACCCATATTTTATTGACCAATTTGGTATAGATATGAGTTGGCACGACATTTTACATACGTCGCACACTAATTTCTAGTTGGGAACACCAACGTTGGCTCGACGTTAGAATGTTGCTTGGGGAGTCTTTATTTCTGTCATAGATAATCTGCTAGCTAAATTTTGATTTATTTTTTGAAGTACGATAATCATCAGCTATTTCCTTTGCGTTAATTAATTGTGGCCTATAATATTTTTTTTAAATATTGTATATACAGGGTGTCTCACCGAGAAATGAATCGATCGATATAGAGAAAAGTACGCATCAGAAAATTTTTAAAATTTAGATAATTACTAATGTCGGTGTGGGCAATCCAACTAAGTGGCACTTCCGCTTATACCGAAAGTCGATACCAACTTGCTTATTTCAAATGGAACACCCTATATATTTTAGGGTTTTCGAAAAGAGCATAAAATTCTGAATCAAAAATATGTAGCATTTCCTATACCTAAACCTAGCCGTTTCAGAGATATTTGACATTTTATAGAATATTTGACAGGCGCAACGGTTTGCAAGAACCGTTATAACTTTCTTCGTAAAAAAGATCCTCATTTGCTTCTTGTCACGTAAAAAGAACACAAGGAGAACTACGTTCTACAACTGAAATAAATTCAGTAATGTCATATCAAGTGTTCCGTTTTTCGCGTTACATTTTATCAACTTCAAACCGCGAAAACCTGTTTAGGTCAAATGGAAAACTCTATATTTTTTTACATCAAGTTGTGTAAAATTAAATTCCCTTTTTTCTGATATTAGCATTGTGGGGGTTAAAATTACAACTTTTTGAAATATTTACGATTTTATTAGAAACTCATGAATTGTTGTAATCATTTCATCAAAATAACCATGATTAGAAACAACCAGTATCTTATGTCAGCACGTTTAAATTACACCCCCGAAGACTTTTTAAATTTGTTTATTATTTATGGAGAAGCTGCTCTGGAATCGGAACTATGCAAGGATTCAATTCACAGAATCTTATTAAAACATAAGTTTCACCCGTTTTCATTCCATATGGTTCAAGGATTAAAAGAAACAGATTTCCTAAGAAGACAGAATTTTTGTGAGTTTATTCTAATAAGGTCTGAGGTCACGATTCTTATTTGGGAAATATTATATGGACAGATGAAGCAAAATTTACTAAAAATGGACTTTTTAATAGACACAATTCGCATTATTGGAGTGACTCAAATCCTCATATGTTCAGAGAGCGAAACTTTCAGGAAAGTTGGCAATTCAATGTTTACTGTGCCATAAGAAATGATAGAGTGGTGGCATTACAATTTTATCAGGAAAATTTAAACGGTAAATTAAATTTTCTCTTCTGCTAATATGTATAGGTAAATTTTTTAGGTGAAAGATATCTGAATATCTTACAAAATTTGAATAATAACTATTTAGAAAATTTACCTCTCGCCGAACATAGAAACATTTTTTATCAGCACGACGGTGCTCCCCCACATAACGCATATTTAATTAATAATTATTGACAAGAAACTTTTTATTATCAATGGATTGCCAATAATGGACCTTCCTTATGGCCTCCTCGCTCGCCCGATTTATCAGTTCTGGATTATTTCATTTGGGGAACTATTAAAAATAAAGTTTATGACAACCCATTAACAACCATTGAAGATTGTATGCAAAGAGTAAGAAATGCATTTCAAAACATATCACAGGATTCAATTAGAAGAGCTACCTAGACCTAAAGACCTAAACAAGTTTTCGCGGTTTGAAGTTGACAAAATGTAACGCGAAAAACGGAACACTTGGTATGATATTATTGAATTTATTTCAGTTGTTCTTCTTACGTGACAAGAAGCAAATGAGGATCTTTTACACGAAGAAAGTTATAACGGTTCTTGCAAACCGTTGCACCTGTCAAATTTTCTATAAAATGTCAAATATCTCTGAAACGGCTAGGTTTAGGTATAGAATATGCTAACATATTTTCGAATTTTATGCTCTTTTCGAAAACCCTAAAATATATAGGGCGTTCTATTTGAAATAAGCAAGTTGGTATCGACTCCCGGTATAAGCGGAAGTGCCAGCTGCTTGTAATTATTTTTGTTGGATTGGCCACACCGACGTTAGTAATTATCTAAATTTTCAAAATGTTCTAATGCATACTTTTCTCTATATCGATTGATTCAGTTCCCGGTGAGACACCCTGTATAATTTAACTTTAAAGAAATTATCTCTCTATGTGAATAATACTTTAATTTATTGTTACAATCTCTGTCGCATTATGATGACCCGACTTACATGCTACTCTTGTTTCAATTTCAGTTTACCCCCTCTCTTCACAGGAATTTGAAAATCCATAGGACCCATTTCAGCCAATATTGATAAAGAATTCGTTCTTTTTCACAGTCGGGAGATTTTAATTGAAATGTCATCAACCATTACGTATAATTTAAGACGGATAAAATGAGGCAAATATAATTGCAATGCAATTTATTTTTCCAATTACATAAACTCGCAATTTTATCAGACAGGTCGAACAAAAAAAAATCGGCTAATAAAATTAAAGTCAAGTATTGCCGATACGATTAAAAGTCTTGAAAGAAATTCAATTCCGAATATCAGTTTCCGATAATCGAATGCCGGCCGGTTATAAAACTTACGTTTAACGAATCAACAAAACTTGTAACATAAATAAAGTGCATTAAAGCTGCACCAAACCTTGTTTGGCGTTCGATGCCGTGTTTCTAACTTTCCCGTGATGATAATTTAGGATTAAGAGGCATTCCTACATAACGTTTACGCCATGACGCTAGCTTTTAAGCCACGAACTTAGTAAATATATGTAAATCTTCAAGTGAGTCAAACACAGATTACTATTGCGCTTAATAATATACTGCAGTGGCGTGCGTAATCAACAACAATAATTTTAGTCCTATTAATAAGAAAGATTTTTTAAGATAAGCTTCATTTCAATATTTGAGGGTAAAGACTTATTGTGCTTTTTTATTAAAATTAATTATTATTATATTTATAAGTTATAAGTCTTAAATGTGAAACTGTTGTGAGGTACCCTGTTTACTTACTGAAAGAAATCCTGGTAATTATGTCATCAGTATATTAATTACTATTTATTTATCTGAAGGATAAACAAATAACATTGGCCATTTTCGTGATCGTCTAGTTTTGTTTAGTGTAGGACCCAAATTTCGTTGTGTGTGTAGTAACCCTTTTTAATTTACCCAGGTTCTTTTATATAAAGTTTAATATTACTTGTTTCTGTCTGATACTATCTAATTACAGCTGACCGGTATCTAAATTTTCAAAATAGGCTATAACGGTTTATTTCTGTGTTCTTCAGGTCAAATTAATGAAACAAAATTATCAGTGTCGGTGACGGGGAACGAATTGAGAACACAACAGAGTCTGACCATTCGCCACACAACGCGCTCCAGAAGACTGAGCTAGCGCACTGTGCCAGTAACTAATATTTTTTTATATATTTCTTAAACGTCGGCCTATTTCCGCTACGGAGCCCTACCACCGACGCCTGAGCTACCCCCAACTAGGAATATTGTTGAACCTCTTCTCTCCTCTTTCGAAGAGTAGAAATCTTTTATATTTAATAGACAAAGGACACCTTCCGAAGCATGATATATGACTACGCAATCCTCGCAAGATTGCATAGCTTCTGCGCATATCCTGATATATATTCGAGTACAGATTTATTAGGCACTCAAAAAACGCAACAAAAACTTTACGATCTCATTAGAATACCGTTAAACTAGTCGCAAAAGTAATTGCACCAGGTACGTACTTGAAATATTTACATCAGCAACTCAGTCGTTCAATTTTAATAGCGCGTTACGGTCGTGTGTTCTTGTTGACATTTATTTTTATTTCATTTAGTGAAGTTATATACAGCACTTTTACAGGTAGATGAAATTTTACTGTGTTTAAACGCATTTTATACTATTGTGTTTTTATAAATATTTTGGGTTGTTATTGGGCGTTTATTCCAAGATTTTTTGTTTCCAAGTGGATGTGTTAAAATAATGTGAAAATGTTTAGGCCTTGGGAAGATCGACAACCAAGCACCAGCAGAGAATGTTAGGAAGATATGGTGGATAGTAATGGTTCACAAATTACGAAGAAAGTTTCTGCACAATATTTATACCCACAGACTCAAGAAATGATTTTAAAAGTGTATAGAAATATAAAAGAAAGTGAAGGAGAGCCGTGGAAAAAACTGTCTATTTAACAGAAATTCCAGAACGAACTGTTTATAATTCAACAAAAACGAAAAGTTAGATCGGACAAAAGAACATCACAAACATTAGATTGTTAAGAGATGTAATTTATAGCAAGTATAAAGAAAATGAGATACCAACTTTACAATCAGTACATATGAAACTGAGAAGAAAAAATCTTGTGTCAGTGAAAAAACACTTTGGCGATGGCTATTGAAGATAGGATTTAAGTTCAAAATGATTAATAAAAGAGTAAATCTAATGGAAGGCAGCAGAATTGTACGGTGGCGTATGGAATATTTGGGACCTATTGCAAAAATTTCGAAATGAACAACGACCAATATATTATTTAGAAGAGACTTGGTATGATATTCATGATACAGTAGAAAAGGCTGGACACATGGCTCAAAGAAATGTAAAGTTGATATGCCTGCAAATAAAGGAAACATTAATAATTGTACATTATGGATCAGAAACTGGATAAGTGCATAACGGCCTCAAATTAAGCGGGAAAAAACTGGAAAATTCAAACGTTGACTATAACCAAAACATGACTGCGGATCTTTTTGAAGAATGGTTTTAGACGTCATTGCCACCAAATACAGAAGCGTATTTTCTTTAGACAATGCTTCATATCTTTCGCGACAAAACGAAAAAATACCAAATACTGAAACAAAGAAAAAAACATTCAAGAATTTCTTCGAAAACATATGAGACTTCTAGAAAATTTTAAAAAGAAAAATCTTTTGGATATTGTTAAGAAGCAAAATTTCTCAAAACAATATGTAATTGATAAAACGGCCAAAGCTCAAGGATATACTACTAATATAGAGTCAGCTGAAAAGAAGCATTCGAAAAAAGAACATATTTCCCAAATTTGATGCCAAAGTAATAGTTCTCATTAAAACTGAAGTGAAAGAAATAACATCAGGTTATTGACAAAAATGTATTCAGCATGTAAAACTAAAGATGGATACATTGATTTAGGAAAAAGCATCAACTCTAATCAAAAGCGTTTAATAATACATGTAGATACAGATACCGATGGTGGTAGTGAAGTGTTTAGTGGATAGAAATTAATGCTTTGAATGGGCGAGCGTAGGTGTGTCTTTACTATGTACATACTTCGGTATGCGATGTAAAGCAACGACAGGCGCAGTTAGTACTTGGATGGGTGACCATTCCAACGGAAACCGCGTCCTCGCCTCACACATCTTCCAGCGGCTTGTATATCAGTGTATGCGCGGAAGCTATACAACCTTAGCGAGAGTTGTATAGGAGATATACCATCCTTCGGAGGGGATGTAAAGCCGTCGGTCCCTTGTCTATTAAATGTTAGGCAAGTAAAATATCCCTACTCTTCTTAAGGGAAGAGGTTCGGCAAAAATTCCTGGTTGGGGGTAGCTCGTCTACAGGCGTCGGTGTTAGGCCTCAGTAGCGGAAATAGGCCGACGTTAAATAAACGTATAAAAAAAAAATGCTTTGAATTAAAAAGTTTTGGTGTACGGTGTGAATTTATCGTGTTACGAGTGTTTTATATATGTATATAACAATATATATAAGTATATATTATTTGATTATTATCATTATCATTATTATTATTGTATATATTTTATGTGATAATTATATACAGGGTGATTTATGTAAACATGCGGAAAATACAATGGTATACAAGTCTGTTATGTGGGAAAGCCTCTGTAAAATTTTAAAGCGATCCGAGGTAATTTATTATATTTTCTTGCATTAAAACCTGCAAAGATACGCTTCTGAACGGGTCAGTTATGCTATCTCGACGCGTTCACACACGTGTCGCTTGTTTGTTTAGCAGCTAATATCAGCTGTCTTAGTTGCCTAAGGTCAGTGCGCTACGCGTTCTCTGTTCAGCTCAGTGACTCTTCGACTTCCGTTTAGAGCATTTCCCATTTTTGTTAAATTTTAAACTGTATTCGCAAATATCGATTATGCCAGAGTCCATGTCGCAAGAGTACTGCAACATGATATTAACCTATGGTGTAATGAATGAAAGTCTTGCAGGGGCTGTATGAAAATACGGGAGAACATTTCTCCATAGGCGCAAACCTAATGAGAGACAGTGCAGTGCAATGAGTTCGTGACACCGGGTTTTGTTTACCAGGCGTCAGAGAACGTGTAGTAAATCGTCCTATTGAAGTAGACGAAGAGGTTCTAGAATTACTAGAACAAGACCCTTCAATAAGTACCCTGTACGCGAGAATCGTTTTTACCCATACCACATAAGAAAGGAAGTGATTTCGTTGCACTGTGTTACGTCAGATTGGTTAGTGATAGGCGGCGCACTTCTACAAAAAAAAATAAGGTAATTTTTTTTCCAAATTTTTTTACTACTTTTGGTGGGGACAACCCACTAAATAATTTTCCGCATGTTTAGGTAAATCACCCTCTATTTGTTTTCCAGAATTGAATTTATTTAGTTAACCTGGGTCGACTAGATCAAGTTAGGATTATCGATATAAATATAACATTTTATTTATTTAAATAATTTAGAGATCTGCTTTATTTATTTTAACTATTTTGATATCGAAAATTTTGACTCTGTACCCATATTTTTGGCAAGGAAATACTCGTACCTCCTTGCGGTCCTTGTTAGGCAATAAAAGTAATATGATATTCCAGGATATATTATATTATTATTGGCAGATCTGAGCTACAAGAGGACATTAATTTTAATTTAGTGTGCCAAAATTAATCAGTGTTTCATCAATATATAAGATTATCCTATCTTCACACAAACAAAATAGGGTAAGATTGTTAAATTTACCAGAAACGGTGTCAAATATCTATTTCATTTTCATTCTTAATACATACGAATTTTAGGTATGTAACGTACGTCGGCTTGTTTGATGACACCCACCATGCCGCATGGTCCAACGGCTCTAATAATGACGTCGGCGTCGTTCAGATTTTGTTGCCTTTTTTGAGTGCCCCTTAAACCTGAGCTCGACTATATCTAGATAATTAAAATATTTTCTTTATATTCCTGCTGTTAAAATGAGAAACAATAAGGATAATACTAAAACTAACCTGTCCCTAAATAATATTCTTAGTTCCTAAAAATGCTATTTAATTTAATAAATATTTGAAATTTACAGTCCCAAGCTACAATAAATATCACATTTAATGTACTTCTGATGACATCAAACTATTAACGGCGGTAGGTTCTCTACTAAAATTACACGTCTTAATGTACCGTGTTAAATTTTCAGGATGAGGCGTAACGTTTTCAGGAAAACATAAAACAGTGCTGTCACATTCAAAATAACTAAACACAAATAAAATGTAATTAAAACTTATATCATTGCCAAAAGGTTGTCAGTATATAGTTGATCAGTCCACACTGATTACACTTCTCAAACTGTTTTTTCCGTTCAATTCATTTCCAAAAATTGGGAAGGCTCCGAACGTGATTAACGACTGTAAAGGCCAAATTTCAAAATCAACATTGCCAATGAATATTTTCCTGTACGTAAATCTTCGAGTGGACTCCGCGATATCCCTGTCTAGGCGGCCGATATTGAATTTATAATGACCTTTACTGACCTTGGAAAAGGGCATAAAGGGGTGTTAGCTGGTCCGGGCCCAACAGTGCCTGCATTGCGTACTCACGCTGCCTAGTGCCTAGGCATTGATTTCCACCGAATTTACATGCACCCACACTGGCGAGGTAAGGGAGATAACATCATAACATAAAAATATTTAAGCTTTTGTTTTAAAGCGCGCCCAAGGAGCTATTAATTACGGACAAAGGAAAGGGAGACCAGCGATAGTTTCACGATGCGTAAGCTTCATTGCAAAACTGGGTCAATAGTGTAAATGGGATTTTAATGACTGCCTCTTTAATTTCAGTTCACCTGCTTCCGGCAGGTATGGCTAAAAATTACATAAATTATTATTTTTATTGCACGTGTAGTATGCGGGTATTGGCTATTGCTAGTTTTACTATTTCTTTGTTTCGATAGCATTGCCCAAAATCTTGTGTTAAATAATACTGTTTTCTTACAAAATTATCTGATATATCGAAAATAATGAATAATAATTTATCTCACACCGCTTAATTTTTTAAATAAATATCAAGCAACACATTTTTGCTTTGATGTTGTAGAAGCAAATATGTAACTGTTGTTGCAAATGTATATGTTAGTCTCTCATTTTAACTCTTCGTTGCCAAAATACTGATTGAACTATTTAAATTTACCTCCCGATTTTCTTATTTTTTTATTTATTATTATTTTTTTTGTACATTTATTTAATGTCGGCCTATTTCCGCTACTGAGGCCTAACACCGACGCCTGTAGACGAGCTACCCCCAACCAGCAATTTTGCCGAACCTCTTCCCTTAAGAAGAGTAGGGATCTTTTACTTGCCTAACATTTAATAGACAAGGGACCGACGGCTTTACATCCCCTCCGAAGGATGGTATATCTCCTATACAACCTTCGCCTAAGGTTGTATAGCTTCCGCGCATACACTGATATACAAGCCGCTGAAAGATGTGTGAGGCGAGAACGCGGTTTCCGTTGGAATGGTCACCCATCCAAGTACTAACTGCGCCTGTCGTTGCTTTACATCGCATACCGAAGTTTGTACATAGTAAATACGCACCTACGCTCGCCCCTAAGATTTAATTAGGAAGGGTAACAATACCGGCTTTATAACAATATTTTCAGACAAGATAATAACAATTTAGTACTTAGTATTTTCTCCTCTAGCTCGAACAATAGCCTGTGTCCTCCTAGACATGCACCGTAAAAGATCTTTGATGGTTTCATGCGGAATTCGACTCCATTCTTCCTGTGCAGCAATTCTTAATTTTGTAATTGAACTAGGAGCTGGATTTCGTGCTCGTATTTGTCGCTTCAGGATGTCCCATAGATGAACTATGGTATTAGCATCAAGACTCATTGGTGGCCAGTCTAGTGCCTCAATCCCGATATCCTGAAGTACTGGATCATTATTATTGCGGCATGGGGCGGGCATTATCATGCATTAGCACAGAGTTATCGTACCCAATAAAGCCGGCATCCATGCTCGTCAAGGATATTGCGTATGTACCAGTCAGAATTCATTCTTAAATTTACCTCAATAAGCTCCGTGCGACTCTCCCAACTAATGCCTCCCCAATGCATAATGTAACCGCCACTAAAGCTAACATTTCGTGCAAGATTACATTCTGCGAACCGTTCTCCAGACCTTCTGTATACTCGACCACGTCCATCTGGCTTTCATAATTGTATTCTTGTTTCATCTGTAAAAGGATTTTTCCCCATTGATGTTCATTACAATTAGCATGGCCTCTTGCAAATTGTAATCGTCTAATTTTGTGACGTGGGACAAGCCTAGGGACTCTAGCAGGACGTTTCGGATTTAAACCGACCTCCTTTAGTCTTCTTATTACTGTTTTGACACTTACGTTGACATGTCTAGCAATAAGTAATTCATTTTTCAGATGCGGAACGGATATGCAATCTTCGCTCAGTATCTTCTTGTCTGCAACCCTCATTGGCTAAAGTAACAATTTGAACAGAAACTAACTCACTTAAATGTGGCATCTCGCCCACCGAAACTACAGAAACAAGAAATAAATCACTGGAAATCACATTTTGACAACAACAAACAAAAGAGCAGAAAAAATGGAACGTCTGTTTTTGTGAATAAAACGCTACTACTTTTCAATATAAATTAAAGTAGTACACGTTTGGTTCCCAAATTCTTTTAAAACCTGTTACCTGCAATTTTCTATCCGTACTGCTGATGCTGCTGCAAATATTGTGTTTCATTTTATATACGATGCACCCGGAATCGTTCACTCGCGACTGCTCACTTTTTTAAAGCTATTATTAAAAGCAATTTTTCATAAGTTTTAATGCTATATTGATTATCAAGGACATATTATCAGAAGTTATTAGAAAGAACATTTTTTTAATGATTTTTTGCCGTTAATCGTGTGTTAAACTATTTTTATGATAATAAAAAGTTTGTGCACTGTTTAAAGCGATTTCTGTGAGTAGTAATGCTAGCTTGATTGCGAAGAAGATTATATGAGAGAACGTGAAACAGGACAAAATAGTACCAGAAACAGTAGACCATATCATATATGAATGTGAGGCATTGGCCCGCAGAAGATATAATATTTACGGGCAAACACAAACAGATCCGCAAAGCGTTAAAACTCGCCCATTCTCAGACCTGTATCACCTCATCAGTGGCACAGGAGTATTAAAATGGGCAGTGTAAATCGGAACAGGGAGTGCACAATAAGCTGCAGTGCCCTCGGAGTGTTACAGACGACCCTGTGAGGAGGGGTTTTAGTCAGTAAGAGTCTGACACTGACCCAGCTCAGGTTGGGAGCCCATGAGGGTTTCCCCTCCTCGTCAAAAAAAAAAAAAAAATTACAAGACCTAATTGAAGGAAAAAAATCGCCGCAAAAAACCTTTTACAACACTGTCTTCCACTTCCCTCATAGCAAGCCCTACTTTCCAAAAACGAATAAAGAGGTTTGATAATTGGACCAAAATTAGTTCCAAAAACTAGCAACATAATAAAGGCCCCAATGCCAACAAGCACGCTCGTGCAGATTTCAGAAACCCGGTGATACCCTTTTTCGCCGGCGCTGCGGTAACATTTAGAATTTTCCAAGCCGCCTCTGCTTAGGAAATATAATATGTATAACTGGGACTATTAGTTACCCTCAAATTAAGTAATTACAGTGCGGTCAGTTTTTTTCCAAAATTACATGTTCCTCAACAGTATTTAACACAATTGCAACATAAAAAATTCATCATTTCCTGAAAATAAACGATTCGCGTGCACGACGTAAATAAACAAAGTCAACCTTGAGCTTGACTTCTATTCCGGTACCTTAAATACTATGCTTTTTTGTAGCTCGAATTAATTGTATTACTTTGTCAAGGTTATTCACTAAATTATGTAGGTAGTGTGCCAGAAGAGCAGCTGAATTGTGTGTTCTGTGGTTTATTATTCCTAAATTTAGTAGCAAAATTATGCATTTTTGATAGCGGTTTCCTGTTTACAATATAAGTGGTGTATGCCGAATTATACTTTCCGTTACGGCTCATAAATTATTTCTACATTCTACGCACATAAGTTTTAATTTTAAAAAATCGTTCATTTTACACCATATACAACATTTTGTTAGTCTAGTCCAAATTGCTTTGGAATAAATAATTTTTTCACAAAACTACTATTTCAAATGTGCTTTTAGAGAGCGGAATATTAAAACATTATATTTTTAGTCGCAAACTCCTCTATAAAATCCTTATTTTACTATAAGGAACGTAACCAGACTGCAACCAACAGCTACTCTCCGGGTTATGTGCCCCGCCGAGCGCTGAATTACAAGTTACAAGCCTGGCGCGTTAAGTGTAATATTTGCATATTACCATCAAAACGCTAATGCTTCGATTGCAACAAACACCAGCTAAAAGACTGATCCTACTTAAAAGAGCTCTCGTTTTGATAGTAATATGTAATTATTACACTTAACGTACCAGGCTTGTAACTTGTAATTCAGCGCTCTGCGGGGCACATAGCCCGGAGAGTAGCTGTTGGTTGCAGTCTGGTTACGTTCCTTATAGTAAAATAAGGATTTTATAAGGTGTTTGTGACTAAAAATATTGTGTTTTAATATTCCGCCCTCTAAAAGCACATTTGAACTATGCTAAGCCCAGTCAGGCTATTTATTTTTCGATTGCAACAGACACTGGATCGCTAGATGGCGCCTGCTGACTATATTACATGTCGTTATCCCAAAGATACCAAAATGTACTAAATGGTCAAGTGATCCTCGTGTCGGTCGTCACATGCCTACCTTGCACTGACGAGAGCCAACAGCTCGAAACTGCAGTCTGCAAGTGGTGTGTGACGACTGGCACGAGAGCTCCTTTAAGTAGGATCAGTCTTTCGGCTGGTGTTTGTTGCAATCAAAGCATTAGCGTTTTGATGGTAATATACAATTATTACACTTAACGCGCCAGGCGGGCGAGCGTAGGTGCGTCTTTATTATGTACATACTTCGGTATGCGATGTAAAGCAACGACAGGCGCAGTTAGTACTTGGATTGGTGACCATTCTAACGGAAACCGCGTTCTCGCCTCACACATCTTCCAGCGGCTTGTATATCAGTGTATGCGCGGAAGCTATACAACCTTAGGCGAGGGTTGTATAGGAGATATACCATCCTTCGGAGGGGATGTAAAGCCGTCGGTCCCTTGTCTATTAAATGTTAGGCAAGTAAAAGATCCCTACTCTTCTTAAGGGAAGAAGTTCGGCAAAATTCCTGGTTGGGGGTAACTCGTCTACAGGCGTCGGTGTTAGGCCTCAGTAGCGGAAATAGGCCGACGTTAAATAAATGTATAAAAAAAAAAAAAACGCGCCAGGCTTGGAACTTGCAATTCAGCGCTCGGCGGGGCACATAGCCCAGAGATAGCTGTCGGTTGTAGTCTGGTTACGTTCCTTATAGTAAAATAAGGATTTTATAGAGGAGTTTGCGACTAAAAATATTATGTTTTAAAACTACTATTTGCATATAATTTTTCGTAATCCATATTTTCCATTCTATTTTACTACAAGATATGAAGATTGGCACTATTTTTCAATTTAAACTAACTAATTTTCCAAACAACTGAAATTATTGAGTGATAATTAAGGACTTAACGAGGTCAGTTGTTATAGATGAGTACAGTTCGTAGTGCAGTAATTTTTGATAATTAGAGTCAGTTTCTTAAGTTATTTGTGGCATAATTTAAATTTCCTATTTTTTGGTAATTGTTGTAGAGAGTTTGAAGTTTAAGAACGAAGAACTGTACGTTTTAAATATTTATGTATTTCTAAAGAGGGAAATATTTAGAAACGAGATAAAAACATTGTAAAATGAATTTGTGAAGTGATTAATTTGGGGCCATGGGCACAGAAAATAATATTTTTCAAGAACGACAAATTCTACGAAACATTTTTTAAGTTTATCGATATGTAGGATAAATTTGAGAATCTCGTATGGTCCAAATAAAATATTTAGTTATACAACATAAATTCTTATTTAATTTTGAAAGTAACAACGACCTCAGATTATTTGATTTTTTAACGCTCAGAGTTCAAGGTTAGAAGCTTGTAAAATCAATATTTAATTAAATCCACATAGTTTTATTGGATAACATTCAAACTGTTTACAATAAAAGCCGATCGTTATGTATGCAAATTGGTCCTTAACTTTTCGCATCTCTGACGATGCTGTTCACTTTGCATCTTTCACCAATACGAACACCGATTACACAATAATAAAAGGATGAACATCCATCACACCTTAGTTTGTAATTAAGTTGAAATTAATATAGAGCTTAAGATTTATATTACATAATTTAATACAGACATTAAAATTAAATCTAAAAGGGTTTGTATAGTTGAAATCACGAATGTTGTCGTTCACGTCATCAAGTTATGTACTTATCAACGACATACGATTTTAATATCTTTGCAAATACAAAGCGCATAGAATGTGAATAAGAGAAAGTCACATCTGCTAAGGCTACGGCAGAAGCTTCGAGCATAACGATTCGTTTAGTCGTAGCCGCAACCAACGCGCGCATACGTATAATACCGAAAATGACGGGAAATCACCGCGCGCATATATACCAAAAATGATTAAAAATCGGCTAAATTAAAAAAAAGTTAATTTTTAGTTGCATCACGTGAAAATACATTTAAAAACCTTTATTTTGGTAAAAAAAAACTCGTACCACCATTTGGACAAATTGGGGACCGGTACTATACTCAAAAGATACTTATTAGTGGAGTTTTTCATTTTGCCACTTTGTTAGTAAACCAACGTACTGACTTAAAATTTGCCCTAGTTCTTTAGAAATGTCTATAATTTTATTTTCCTAGCCCTTAGCCCTATAAGCTAAAACCTCGTTCAAGCAACATATTTTTCAACCAATCTGTCAAACGCAAACAAGCAGTAACAAAATGATGAAAACACTATCATGAGATAACTTAATTATATACAGGCTCTGCTAAATTATTGTAATTTTATTTATGTCATGAATATTTTGTCAGCGCCAGCAGCGAATACATTAATTTTATGTTCTGAGAAAATACACATTGATTCTGGAATTAATTCGAGGACGAAAGTTCACGGGTGTTCATAAGAAAAACAAAGGCGTTATCTTTTAAACGTTTACTAATAATAAAATCATATAAGTACGAAATAGTATAAATATTTATAAAAAAATTGTTGTTTAGAATATTCAAAACTATTACTGCGACGAATACAGCCTGACCTAACTAACCATTTTATATTTTCTAGTCAAATTCTCCAGATCAGATTTACGGTGCACACAAAACAGGCAATAAAAACTTTACGGCCTCATTAAAATACTGTTAAACTAGTCGCAAAAGTAATTGCGCTCAGGCATGATCTTGAAATATTTAGATAATTCAGTCGTTCAATTTTCATAGGGCATTTACACGGTCTAGTATTATCAATATGTACATTCTAATACATACGAATTTTAAGTTCGGCTCTGTACTATTTCGTTCGCCAATTGACTCGCTTACCATTATAGGTTTTTAATATGCGTCGGCTTGTTTGATGACACTATGCCGCATGGTCCAAGAATGATAACCTGAGCTTGACTATACCTGAGCTGAATCTGAAAAACTGTTGCTTATGTTCATAAAAACTTAATTTAAAAAAATACGGTGAGGGTGGCAGAACGATATGATTAAAAAAATGATGAAAACATTTTTTTTTTTTTTTCGATGATTTCTTCATCAAATATCTTTACCCAATTTCTTAATGAGTGGAGCCTGCAACATATATATTTTTATATTTACCGGTTGAAAAGATATATATTATTTTTGACATTTTTGATATATTATATTACATACAAGCATTGGGACAAACAGATAAAGAAATGAAAAGGAACGATGATGTTTGGTGGAATGATAAAATTTGGTTGGTCCCTTGGTTCTCGTATACACACTAAATCCCAATTCAATTTTTTACTCTCTTTAATAATAAGGTAGGGGTGGCAATGGAGGTGGTAGAAGGGGTAGAAATTTTTTGAGGGCGTTTCGTTCTTGTATACACACTAAATCACATTTTATTTTTTTTTTACTCCCTTTCATAATAGTGTGGGGGTGATATTGAGGGTGATAATGAGGGGTGGTTGATGCCCTAAATTGCAATTTTATGGACTCTTACCTGCTTGCTTTGCCCATTTATCCTTATTTACCTCATTTACCCCCGAGCTCTTCAACGGAATTAGATTAAAATATAATCTATTTCCAGATCTCGTTATAATGCATAAATGTACCAAATTTCAGGTCAATATCATAAACGGTTCCAGAGTAAACGTGCACACAAAAAAAGCTACAGACCGACAGATCGACGGAAAAAAAATTGTTTCGCTCAAATTTAAAATCTCGACGTTTCATGGCATTTTAAGCCTATTTCAACAACAAAAATTTTTATGCGTTACTTTCGGCGTTACTATACTTCCACTGGACGTGGAAGTATAGTCGAGGCAAGAATCAGATCGATTCTATAAATAAGACAATATTGCTAAGAATCATGAAGCTCCATTAAACTGTACCTATTTCTGAAAAAAGCTTAATAACTGGGTGACGAGAATTACTCTTTTTAACGTAATTAATGATTAAAAATTATGTTAGTATTAAAATTTCTTTAATGAGGTCATTCGTGATGTGCATCGCTTGAATTCTTGCCTCGACTTTAGTAACAAGGCTGTGGTCCTGGAGGTATGCCCATAGAACTTATTAAGAACTCCCGAAGCGTAACAATAGAAGCAATAGCCAAGTTGTTTACCGATTGTCCAAAGGAAGGTGAATTCTCGGAGGAATGGAAAATCACATATGTAAGCTTTATACATAAGAAGGGCAATGCGAAAACTATAGGGGAATTAGTGTTACATCTTCTATGTGCAGACTGTACGGGCGAGTAGTAAAGTCAAGAATAGAGGAACAGATAAAAGACTCAGAGGAACAGAGTGGTTTCAGACTTGGAAGATCTTGTGTCGATAATATATTCTGCCTAAAACAACTAACTGAAAAGAGCATAACACACGGACGAGAACTGCATATTATATTTATAGACTTAAAAAAGGCCTATGATAGTGTCACTGTAAATCAATTATGGCAGGCAATGAAGGACAGCGGGATACACACAAACTATATTAATGCTGTTAAACAATTATATAAGGACAACATAAGCAGGGCGAAAGCTGGAAATAATTACTCTGACGAGTTCATCGTAAATAAAGGACTGCGACAGGGATGCCGCGTATCACCAACTCTATTTAGAGTAATATGTAAATAGGGTACTAAGAGATTGGAGAAGCAAGTGTAGGTCAATGGGAGTACTTCTTGAGGTACAACACATATATAGTTTGGAGTTCGCTGACACAGTCAGGTTATACTAGCCGAGGACGAAGATAACATCAATTATATGTTTAGGAAACTAAAAGAAGAGTATACGAAATAGGGTTTGGAGATAAAAATGAATAGACAGAATATATATGGTAATCGGAGGACAAGGAGAAGAGTTAATTATAGACAATGAAGTGACGAAGACGATATATGAATATAAAATGATAAAGACGAAATAGATATACAAAATAAAATAAAAAAGGAAAACTATAATCAGACAACTACATCGCATGCTGTGGAATGACAGTATTTCAAATAAAAGAAAAATACGGATGTATAACTCATTTGTCAAAAGTTGTATTACCTATGGAAGTGAAGTGTGGACATTGAACAAAAAGATGGAGAATAAAATATTGGCCACGGAGATGATGTATTGGAGACGATGTTGTAAAAAGACATTATTAGATCATGAAAGAAATAAAAGAATAAGAGAAATAATGCAAGCTGACACATCATTAATAGATAAAAGAGAAAGAAAATCTACTGTGGTGTGGACATATGAGGAGAATGGACCAGGATAGAATACCACAAAAGATTTGGAAATGGAAACCTGCAAATAGAAAGAAAAGAGGAAGACCAAGAAAGAGCTGAGGAAAAGGAGCAAAAGAAACTAGGCAAAAAAAAGAGGATTAAAAGAAGACGGATTTAGAGATGGAACCTCTTGGAGATTGGGATGCGGTAGATGGCAAAATTAGCTATATACAAACCGCTTATATATATATATATATATATATATATATATATATATATATATATATATATATATATATATAAACAAAACAAATATTAAGAGTCTGACCAAAGTGAATTTGTCATATAACGTGCTCTCGGCTACCGCGCAATCCCAGGTAGAACATAATATTGGGCGGACCGTGGTTCAATACTGAATCAATATAGATACATTGGAATTTAAAATAATTACAAGTTTCATCTAAGTCTCACTACTATAATTTACAGCTTATTACTGTTCTCTATTCTATCCGTTCACTTGTTCATCACTTATCAAACTGTCCTCCGTGCGCGGCATCCACACCTCATATACTGAGGCGCTTTATCTAACGTTAGAGTCTATCCTTCACGGGGTTGTGGCCCCTCTCGTATATTCCATGAGGCAGTGGCATAGGCGCGCATATAACAATACATACCTATAAATATGTTTTTAACAACATAGAGAAAAGTCTATTTTCACGTTACATTAATTACATATTTTGATAATATTACAACAAATATCGATTGGAAAGCTGATATTTAGCCCATATTTGTCAACTATCTGTAAAATTGTATTGCTTAGACAATATTTTTTAATACCATAAAACTGACTGCAATATTGGAAAGTGCATGTTTTATTATGTTTATTTATTATGTCATTGTTATGTTATTAATTTTTGTAGTAATATTGGACAACAAATATCGATTGATAATAACAAACATTAATTTTAAATCATCAAGATATTCATATTGAGATTAAATTGCTAAACTCTCTTTTATATTAAATTATTTAACCGATTTATATCTATATTAGCTAGACATGCTGCATATAAGCTCTTATCCAGCATTCACTCCTAAATTTTGTTATTGAGGTTTTTAAAATAATATTCATTATTCAATTTTACTTGACGCCGAGATAAATAAAATAATAATCTAGGTTTCTATGGAATCATTTTACTACTTTTTTTATTTTGTACCTATAAAAATTACAAACACCGAAATTCAAAAAATATATCCATAGAAACCTAAATTATTGTTTTACTTATTTTGGTACGAAATAACTTAATACACCTTAGTATTTTAGTATTTGAGAAACAATTTGTTAATTCGCAATTTTTTGCGTTTTTAGCTACTAACATCGACACAACGGATTATCATTGTTCATAAACCAGGCCTACCTACTCTATCTTATTAGGTCATAAAAAAATCCCATTTAGACACGGAAAAAACTGCCAATAATTATCCTAAATCATGCAAACCAATTCGATTTCGGAGTTTGAAACAATGCTTTTCTTTTTTACTCGGAGCTGATCGTTTGACCTTCACATTGTTTTATATTTAAATAGGAGGCAGTGGAGCATTCGAGCGAACTGAGACTTGATGACCTTGGATGTGCTTTAACCAAAACAGATTCACTATGCGAGCAGTAATGGTCTAAGGAGCTTCAATCCCAAGTAATTCTCACAAACCCTTACTTAATTACTATATATTAGAAGAAGGCTCTCACGTTTAAATACTGTAGTTGCTGCTAATTGCTTGCATACCTCACCTGGACGTACAGGCTGTTCATTAAAAGTTTGTAGTCAAGTTTTTAATTTAACGAAAGGATGGGCACGGATGGGGGTTATCTTGATTATCGACGAGCACAATGTAGGTGTACGGTTTTACCTTTACTTGCGGAAAAAGATTTTCAGTGAAAGAATTGATTTTTGCATAGTAATTACTATATTTTATAAAATTAATATTTGAAAATGTTCAAATTGCATTAAATTTATAATATTAATCCCGCTAAAAAATTGATAAATTACTGTATCTTTAGTTATGCTTTTCCTTATGTTTGTTATAGTATGAGGTGTTCCAATTCACAAAAAAGTAAGTAGTAGCACTAGTATGCCTGCTAATTATACAGGGTGAGCCACGGTGGCTGGAGAATTAAAAGTATATGGAGAACGGATCAACCAATTACTTTGAAATTTTGGTTACCAAGATGATCAAATTATTTTCGAAGTAACTTTTGTTAATATTTCCCTATACCTATCTCAAGTCCTTTTCGAGATAATAATTCTTTTCTGAATTTATTGCCAAAAATTTGACTTTCAGTAAATCGTGTTTTCTCCTACATACGCAGCAATTAAAAGATAATTTTTTAGTTGCAGCTAGACAAGGCCTGGGGACATCTCCCCCATTAATCCAATAGGGTGAGTTAGAGAACGCTTTCTATAAGTGACTTAGAAATGTACGAAAGGCAATTTTTTTTAAATGGAATGCCCTGTATATTATTACTGATTCGGAAAGGTGATACATTTACCTATTTCAAAAGATACTATACCAATACTACACCGTTTTCGATTTATCGGCACTTTTCTGTAAGCTTACCAAGAATATTAGTCTTTTGGTATATCATAACGGGTGGGCCATGAAATTTTTATTCTGTCATTTTGTAATAACAACAGACATGCTATTTTTCTAAATAAATTTGACGTTAGTGTTATTTGCACTTAATTTGAATAGCTGTAGCACATGGCCCACCCGTTATGACATACCAAAAGACTAATTATTCTTGGTAAGATTACAGAAAAGTGCCCATAAATCGAAAGCGGTGCGCATTAGGTATAGAGTATATTGCCTTTTTAAATAGGTAAATGTATCACCTATCCGAATCAGTAATAATATACAGGATATTCTATTAAAAAAAATGACTTTCGTGCATTTTTCTAAGTCACTTAAAGAAAGCGTTCTCTAACTCACCCTGTATGATATTCATTAATGGAGGAGATGCCCTCAGGCCTTGCCTAACCATAACTAAAAAATTATCTTTTAATTGCTGTGCAGGTAGGAGAACACGATTTACTGAAAGTCAAATTTTTGGCAATAAATTCAGAAAAGAATTATTATCTCGAAAATGGCTTGAAAAGGGTATAGGGAAATATTAACAAAACTTACTCGGAAAGAGACGACGATCCAAAAAATGCGAAAATATACAGGGCATTCCACTTAAAAAACGAAGATGTTGCCAGTTTTACGTATGTGGCAACACCGCACTTTTGAAAATATTTTAGTTCTAGACATCATACTAATATCATACTTGATAATCAAAATTTCAAAGCAATCGATTGATCCGTTCTCCATAAATTTTTATAATACTCCAGCCACCGTGGCTCACTCTATATAGGTACATCGTCTTAATTTTCGCTAAAACCTTTGAAATCGTACTAACACAATAAATATCAACTTTTTCAGTTCTTACTAATTTGGTTTTAGAAGCAACAAATCTACAACATATGCTGTAAATAAATTCACAGGCTTCGTAAATGAAGGATTTGAGAGATACACAATTTTTTCATTTAACAAAGAAGTTTCATTGCGTCTCGCATGAAATTTTGTTAAACAAATTAACTTACTATGATTCTAGCAGCAGCAGTTATAGATTTAGCAACGTCGTAACTAACAAATCGTTATATATTAAATCCGAGACCCGCAAAATTACTTACGGTGTTCCACAAGGTACTGATTCTAGACCTTTACTCCATCTGCATATTCATTAATGATTTTTTACTATTGAGTTGTCGATTTAAGATTGATTTTCGACAAATAAACCAACTTTAAATGTATCAAAGACGGAAAACATGATATTATCATTCCCAAAATTATTAGTAATTTTAATTAAATGATAAATACTTGCGTAAAGTACACACGGTTAAAATTTTGGTTTTCAATTTAATATGCATTGAAATGGAAAACAAAATATTGAACAGGAATGTCGATTTCAGTTTTTAAGGTAATCACTCATTACAATTAAATAAAAATTATAATGAGTCATTGGATGTAGCCACTCTCAACTAATCCACCTTCAATTTAAATACATTTCTCAATTATTTTTCTCTTCTCATGCTGATTTCGCGACAGGCTTGTCTTATATTATAATAACAGCTTGTAGCTTGTATTAGAGAAGAAAGTTCTTCTCGATTTCTGGGTATTGTTTTGTAAACTTTATTCTTACTGTTCCCCAGAAATACAAATATAGTGGTGTAATATAACACACGATCCAATCCGGGGATCTAGTAGGTCAGAGTTCAAGAGCTATTTTTTCCTACCCAGTGCGTTGTAAAATGTTCGTTCTACCACTGTCAAAACAATTATAGAATTATGAATTAACGCACCATCTCGCTAGAGAAACATCTTCTGTCTGTCCCTAAAAGCACATTTGAACTATGCTAAGCCCAGTCACGCTATTTATTTTTCGATTGCAACAGACACTGGACCGCTAGATGGCGCCTGCTGACTATTTTACATATCGCTATCCAAAAAATACCGAAATGTACTAAATAGTCAACTGATCCTCGTGTCGGTCGTCACATGCCTACCTTGCACTGACGAGAGCCAACAGCTCGAAACTGCAGTCTGCAAGTGGTGTGTGACGACTGGCACGAGAGACCCTTTAAGTAGGATCAGTCTTTCGGCTGGTGTTTGTTGCAGTCGAAGCATTAGCCTTTTGATGGTAATATGCAACTATTACACTTAACGCGCCAGGCTTGTAGCTTGAAATTCAGCGCACGGCGGGGCACATAGCCCGGAGAGTAGCTGTTGGTTGCAGTCTGGTTACGTTCCTTATGGTAAAATAAGGATTTTTTTAGAGGAGTTTGCGACTAAAAATATTATGTTTTAACTTTTTCTAATAACTTTTTTCGATAAATTGTTTTATATTCTACAAAGAGACTTAAATATTCAAATGAAATATAATACGATGTAGTATAAAATAAAATAACATGAAAAAACTGAAAAATCTGCATAATATTTGGTCCTATTAAAAAAGTATTGTGTCGAATACGAATTTCGTGTAAAATAGTTGGACGTTTTGCTAGTATATGGCAGCAGCATAGCAGTGACATTGCTTCGTGCGCCGCATAGCAGGGTCGGGCTCATAATTTGTCATTTTTAGTGTTTGAAATATCGTTTAAAACTTGGTTTAATTATTTGCTCATATTAATATTAAGAAATGACATTGTCATTAACAGTATTGCTGATTATATATTTTTGGGATTAATTACTGTTTATTTATTAAGATTGACAGTAACTTTGATCTCTATCACAATACGAAAAAACCCTGTCCACATGAAGTAATGGCTATTTTTATTTTTTCTCTGCTTCTCTGAAGAAAAGTAGGTAGTTACTACGTTTTTCTATATTAAAAAAAAATTACAAATAAAGAAATTGCAAAATATGCACTAGTTTTATTCATTATATTAAAACACTACAATTTCATATTTACATTGGTACATACTATTTAATTTTTTGCTATTGCTATTTTAATAATCACTTTCAAGGAGTAAAATACTGATCTCTTATACTCCTCGTGGGACAGAAGCCACTTTCTACACTTTAATCCTCGAAAATAGCACTCTTAGATCACAGAATTCAAAAACATCGCTTTTTGAGATGAGAAATGTTCAAAAGTATTTTTTTTATTTTCCATTGTGGTACCGATCCTTATTAACGGTGTACAGAAAAGTTTCTACATGGCTTACTAATTTCCTTTTTACTAAATAACTATAAACATTTAAGTATTACATACAAACATGAATAAAGTCTGTAAATTTCCTGGTGTTTTAAATACCTACGTATTTATTATTCAAACGACACTTATATCTGTGGTATTACCACAGCACTTGTTCTTGATAGCTAAATTCGGTGGTTTATTAATATTTTCTTATCTGGCAAGATGACTGTTATCTGAACATTTTATATTCACCAATAAATATTTTGTATCTGTAATTATAAAATAGTTTAATATAAACTACTACCCCATCGTTTTCATTCATTGAACCTTCAATATATATTATAAATAGTTCACATATTTTAAATGTGCTCTGCTAGTCTATGTGCCAAATCATTCGCGGTGCTGCGTATAAAAATGCTTCATCCCGCGCAAAAATTTAAAATGTATTTTCCCCAACCATTTGAATGTTGGAAACAGGAAATATATATACATTCAGACAAAGCCAGACACTGTACACGACCTCTTTAAGATATTAGAAGCAAAAAAACTTGGCGCGAATCCACTGGTAATAAATATTTTCAATACGGAAGGTGTGGCTGAATATAAATGTGTTTTTTGAATATAGATTAGACCCATATTAACAACCAGCTATTTTTATTAAAAGATAAAAATAACTATTATCACAACTTGTTTATTGAAAACCAGACATAAATTTATAACAATGCTTTAAATATTGGGTCCATATAATTAACAAGCACGACAAACTAAAGAGAGTTAATACCATAAAAATATTATTTATGGTCGGTTTAACAATACAACAATAAAATTAAAACGTGGTTTTCAGTCATCTTTATGTCGGTTCTATTTAGGTCGAGGCGACATCTGCATATATTCGATAATTTCGCAGCAGTACCCCCCAACTAAATTTATATTATTAGGTCAGTGTTAAATAGATTGTTTGTGTTTGTGCTCGTTTAAATATGAAACATCAAGGCCCGACAATCTCCTGTCTGGATAAAAAATATAACGAATTTATTATGATCTCGCTTGCATAATTTCTTTTAATGTCCCTTACTTGTATTCAACGTTAAATTCAAGTGTTAAAAACTGAGTTATATGCGGGAATTGAATCTTCAGTAACGTTATTTTCTTTTCCTAAACTCAGTCTACTTTTTAGATGCTTTTAAGTCATCACCTTGGTTTATTTGAGTCAAATTTAGGATCGATTTTTCGATCGTCTACTCCCCATGTGCTTGAGGCCTTGAAATTTAATATAATAGCGAATTCTTAATGAAAATATAATGGACTAGTTTCATTGATTGATAAATTAATAAATTAAAATCAATTCAGCAGTAGAGTCGGACGGAAGACTGAACGGTATTCTCTTTTCATCCATTTTCACTCAAGCGTGGTAATGTGAGTTGAGTAAACAGTATTTTTTAAATTTAGTCAAAAAATATAGGGATCATTCGTTGCCTTATTTTAAATGTGTTCAGCCAATTTATGTGCCAACATTAAAAATAATTTTATGTAATTAGCTATTTTTTATTAATTTGAAATAACAAATTACCGCCATAAATGAATACAGACAACGCTTAATAACAGTGTTACATAAAAAAATCTTCATCTTATTAAGGACGTATCGATAATGTGTTAAATCAGAACCATATTAAAAACTGTTTTATTCTGGCGTTCAGAAGATGTAGGACCCCTATAACTGTTGTCACATAAGTAACTACACCGCTGTTGGATTTAAGAGGACCGTCGAATTCTTGACCTCGTAGGCAGTTACATCAGGACAATCCCAATAAAAGGTGAACGTATAAATTCTATATTTGTATAACCAGGCGCATAATTCGTTTTTGAAACTATTATGCAGCCAATTAATTCGGAGTAAACAAAATTAGACTGCAGAATTTAAATCACTTCCTAGTTTAATATAAAAGGAGATAAAGAAGATGTTGGCTATGCACAATGCACATTAATTTTAAAAATATATATAATCTATTTAAGAAATACATTCTCCTATAACCCTTATAGCGAATCATATTCTTTTAGCAAAATACACTTGCAATATGAGCTAAAAGAGATACAACATGAAAATTAGATAACTGCAAAAATCCTTTTACAAACACAATACAAGAAGAAGGCAACAGACGAAGAGGAAGATTTGGGAGCAAGAAGAAAAAGGAAAAAATGCATCGCTATTAATACATTTAAAACTAAATTAACATCTTCCTTGCTTTCTGAATGTCTTAAATAATTAGCAATATCTTATTGTTGTGTATTATACTCTATTATAATAATATTTTCTATGTAAGTATGATTTATTAGATAAGTAAACTTCAATGTGTTAGATGATTTAATTCTATAAAGATAATAAATATGACTTATTTGCACTAAGTGAAACCTGGCTGAATTCTTCTATTTCAAATTTATCTGTGGACATTAACAACTATACTCTAATTCGCAAGGATAGGCAAACTAGAGGTGGTGGCGTGGCATTTTATCTTAACAATTCGTATAAATTTGACCTTATTAATACTAGTGATAATATTGAGCAACTGTGGATTTCTGTCTCTATAAATAATAACACTTTTGTTTTTGGAGTCTGTTATAGGCCACCCCACATTAATTTTTAATATTTTACTGATCAATTGGAGGAGGCACTATCAATTTCTATGCAATATGGCGATAAAAATGTTTGTTTTGGAGACGCAAATATCAATTTACTAAATATAGACCTAAGCGCAACTCACTATTTTACTTTAATGTTTCAATCACTCGAATTCCATCAAATTGTCAGTGAACCCACTCATATTACCTCTAATAATCTATCATTACTTGATGTTGTGTTATGTAATGATTTGAAATCTGTCTCATCTCTAAAAGTAGGAGGAAGATTGGATATATCTGATCATGAACTAGTTCAGTGTAAAATAATAACGAGTAGCTCTAAATTTAAACCAACTTACATAACTTATAGAGATTTTAAGTACTTTGATGAACATGAATTTTATATCGACTTACAAGGGCTTCCCCTTCAAGATATGTTTTACACATGAATAATATTGATGCTAAAGTAAATCATTTAACAGTGCACTTATTAAATCTTTTTAATAAACATGTCCCTTTAAGAACAGTCCGTATAAGTAGAAATAAGGCTCCTTGGTTGACTGATAATCTAAAGCTGTTGATGAAGCAAAGAGATAAGGCTAAATCTGAATATAAGAGAAATCCCTCACTTGCAAAATGGAACTATTTTAAACAAGTTCGAAATGCTACAAACCATACCCAAACGCTGAGAAACGCGCTTATTTTAATCGTATTGTTAGAAACAAAAATATTAAAAAGCTCTGGGGTGAGCTTAAATCACTAAATCTTATGTCCAGTAATAAATCACAAATACCTAGCAATTTACTAGACCCTGATAATATCTATAATTATTTTATAGACAGTATCCCTCAAAACAACAATAGTATTGCAGATGTTTCGAATTATTATAATCAAAATAAAATCAGTAATTCAGAGTTCAGTTTCAGCTTAGTTTCCACTGAAATTATTCAAAGAGTTCTTTGTAGTTTAAAAAATTCTGCATCCGGATCTGACATGTTAAGCATTTATTTTATTAAATTGTGTTGTCCGTACTTACTAAACTTCTTAACCCATATTATTAATAGTTTGTTTATTGAAAATCAGTTTCCTTCTGCATGGAAAGTTGCTCTAGTAACTCCCGTCCCGAAAAAAAAATGATCTAAAGACATTTTCAGACTTGAGACCTATTAGTATTCTCACAGGATTGTCAAAGTTGGCAGAAAAAATAATTGACATTCAGCTTAGGGAACACGTTGATACCTTTAATATACTGCCAGCAATCCAGTCAGGTCTTAGGGCTGGTTATAGTTGCTCTACAGCTTTAATGCATATTACGGATGATGTTGTTGAGGCCACTGATCAAGGTAAATGTACTATTTTGATATTATTAGATTTTAGTAAGGCATTCGATACAATTGATCACGAACTGCTCTTAGCAATTTTAAAATCATGTGGTGTTAATAATACAGGTTGTAAACTGCTCAAGTCATACCTTGAAGGTCGCTCACAAATGGTAAGGATATCCGATAAAATTTACGAGGCAAGGGCGACCAATAAAGGTGTTCCACAAGGTTCTATTTTAGGCCCCCTGTTGTTTACAATTTACACATCTCAATTTGTAAATTTCGTTAAATCTTGTTCGGTTCATATGTATGCAGACGATACCCAAATTTACTATCCTTTTTATGCTAAGGATTATGAAGCTGCTGTGCAACAAGTCAACAATGACCTAAAAAGTTTATCGGACATTTCTTTGCAGCATTCACTGTTTTAAATCCATTAAAGTCAGCTATGTTTTTATTCGGTAAGAAGCCAGACTGTGCTAATTTGAAAAATCTAATTAATATTGAAATAAACGGATGTCGTTTAGAATTTTCGCAACATGCCCGAAATTTAGGATTAATTTTAGACACAACTTTAAGATTTAGAGAACAGGTTTGTAAATTTATACAAAAAGCTTACTCCGCCCTAAGGCTTCTTTATCCACACAGAATTTACTTAAGCATATATACTAAAAAGACGCTTTGTGAAACATTGGTATTGTCGCAGTTCGCATATGTGTCCCAGTTTATGGCCCTTGTTTGGACAGGGAATGTAGCAGTCGTACACAGCGCGTGCAAAACTCGTGTATACGATTTATCTATGGTGTACGTAAATATGAACATGTTTCACATAAGCTGCCTGAACTCATGTGGCTAAACATGCAAGGTCGGTATAACTTTTATTCAGCTTGTACCTTTCACAAGATTATCACAACGAAGGCTCCGTCTTATCTCTACAATAAAATAACTTTTCGCAGCGATGTTCATAACCTCAATATCAGGTCTAAAGGTTTTCTTAGTCCACCCATGCACAGAACTTCCTTCTACGAGATAGGTTTCAGATATTGCATTTACAAATTATATAATCAGGTCTCATTTAGTGCTAAATCATTTAGTGTTGCAAAATTTAAAAGATACTTTAAAACTACTTTGTTAGGTTAGTCAGAATAGTTTTATGTGCCTATTTATTTCATTTACTTGTTTATTTATTGCTCATGCATATAATGTTTTAGTTTTTTCTATACTACCTTACACTTATTGTAAATGTACTTTATTCGTAATTTTTCATTTTTAATGTATATCGAGGGTTAAGTGGTAGAGCACACTTGTTGTGAACTTCCCCTTGAGCTTTCCTAAAATATATCTATTATGTTCTTTTTTTCTCTATGTAGAATATTACTGGAAATAAAGGCATTTACTATTATTATTATTATGTCTTATGCAAAACTTTAATTGTAGGAGTCTTGTATATTATGATATTTTATATTAACCATGTTGCTAAATAAAGACATATATTTATTTATTATTATTTATTTATTTATTAGCCGTTACTCGAGTCCGAGTATAAAAATGTTACAGTCGATAAATTGTGTACAATAAAAAACAAGTAAAAGGTGTAGTCTATTGTAATTCCCATTCATCTACGGTGCACACGACTATGGCTATAGAGGCCAATTCGGGAGAGCACATGTCGACCGCAGTCAGGACAAACATAGACCTGGTTAGGTCTTGGATTCGGCCTTCTTGCAGCAACATTTGCTTGATAGCTGGCCACAACCCCTCGCCATTCGGTTCTGTCCGCTGCAAGTTGTTCCCATTGCTCGTCTGCAATACCGCAGGATTTTAGATTCTCATGGAGAGCGTCTTTGAACCTCTTTCGTTGACCGCCACGCCTTCTTCTACCGCTTAGCAATTCACCATAAAGTGTACATTTAGGAAGGCGATTATCATGCATACGATGAACGTGACCTGCCCATCTTAGGCGTGCTCTTGAAATAAGCACCTCAATTGGAAGGCTGTTTGCTCTCCTGAGTACTTCCACGTTTGATATGTGCTGGAACCAACGGATTTTCATCATACTTCTGAGGTGTCTCTTATATATTAGTACTTAATAATTTAACGATATTTCAGTGTATATACCACAAAAACAATCCCTGTGTTTGTTCTCGGCTCAAATGATAAATATATGACGGGCACATAGTTGGACTAAGCTGTTTAAAAAATCGTTCTTGTTGCAATGGGGAGTGCGCTAAAGAACTCTACTTCATGAGAGAAAGATCCTAAAAGATTTTTCTTATTTGAATTGTTTTTCGTTTCATCAAACTGGCAACATACCAACAAGAGAAACAAAATCACAGAACTGATTAATATTCGATTACCTCATAATATTAATAATGTATAAAGTTAAGGTAGTTGTTTGTCTAGTCTGTAGTGTATTATTAAATGCTAATCGTCAACATCTACTTCTATGGTAATTTATTTTATGTGTAATGAATAGTTTACAACGATTACCATCTAGAACACTTATTTCTCTACAGTATGCGGTTTATTGCCATTATATATACAAGAGCGTTATAATTAATTGGTGTAATTGAAGTTATTCAATGAATCTAAATGGCCACCGAGGTACACTTTTCTATAATGTACATTACTAGGTCAAACAAATCAATCAAACGATGCGGGGATATTTCTAAACTGTGGAATTATATTAATACTAGAAAAGGTAGGATATCTGGACGAATGGTGTATAAAAACATGGAATATATTGCTGCTTATATACCTTCTGTTCTTATTTCAGCTCGGTCTATTTAAAACCATAATCTGGAGATATTCTCACTAGTTCCTATGTGTTTAATGATAACGTGCTTTCTGGTAGTGAAGTGAGTGTTAGTGGCATCCTTGAAGCAACGAAGAAGCTTAAACCTAAATTAACAATGGGTCCAGATTTAGTCCCAGCTTTTATTGTAAAGGACTGTATCTCATGTTTCGTTAAGCCCCTCTGTTATATCTATAGCCTTTGTTTCAAATCTGTCACATTTCCAAATTATGGAAAGTAGTTCCTGTATTCAAAACAAATGATAAGTGTCAAATACAAAATTATCGCTTTATATTATACATATATATGCAGATGCACATGGCCTGAAAATTTTTAATATCGTAGATAACTTCGAGAGCTGTCTGTCACTGCAGAATGATTTTGATGAAGTAGTTAAGTGGTGTGCTAACAATAACCTAAGAATCAACAAAGGAAAGTGTACAGTAATGACTTTTGTCTGCAAATTAACCTTTACTGAGTTTGGCTATTAAATTAATAACTAAAACGTAACCAGAGTAACAGTATTTAAGGATTTGAGTTTATATTTGACCAAATGTTATCTTTTATTCCTCACGTAGAACAGGTTTTTAGTCAGGAGATGAAGATGTTAAGTTTTGTAATCAAGAGCACCAAGGACTTTCAATACATTAATACTTTGAAAACATTATATTATGCTTATGTGCTTAGTAAACTAGAGTATGCTTAGGTTGTATGAACTCCATAATACAATGCTCTCATATCCAGTCTCTCGAACGTATACAACGCACATTTGGTAAATATTTTTATTATACCCAATTTGTTTTGTACCCTGACAACGACGTTTTATACTTAGTTTATTTATTTATTTTGGTTACGACTGCCCAGACAGAAATTCAATTATAGGGCAGGAATTTTACAAACACAAAAAGAAAATTAAATAATAACTAAAACTAAATAACTTAACTAAAGGTAAACAATTAAATGATAATAAAAATTAACAAAATAAGTCTATGATTAGTATAGTCCTAAGAGTTGTAATCTAATAGTTTAGAAGCTACAGTTGTTGTGCAGAATTGAGAACCACATTTCGCATTTTGGATATACTACAATTAAAAATATCTATATTATTATATAAAGAATCATAATTGGAACACATACGGGTGCAGAGTAGAAAATAACAGCAAATTTATTCTTGGTGCAGGCAAATAGAATAGAGACGAATGCGAGCGAGTCTGCAAATTAGGAACATGAAATCTAATGCAACTAAGAATTTCGCGGCAGTCAATAGTGCCATTTAAAATCTTAAAAAGAAATACAAGAGAGTGATACGTCCGAAGTAGTTGAAGATCAATGGTGTTGAATCTATGTAATAAGTCACAATGTGGAAAACCTCTTTCTGGATAATTCCCAGAACTTTTGAACCAGAGGTATTTAGGAAAACGCCTCTGAGGTTTTTTAATGCTACATTTATGATTTTCATAACCAGGACTCCAGACTATTGAAGCATATTCAAGTCTTGACCTCACAAATGAATTAAAGAGAATTCAGTGTATTTTCGTTAAATTCTTTACAATTATGGATAATGTGGCCTAAATTTTTGAAGGAATTAGCGGTGATTTGATTGATATGGATAATAAAAGATAACTTTGGATCGAATATTACTCCTAGATCTTTGAAATGACCACAGCTCTTCAGTTCTTCATCATTAATTGTATAGATAAATTTTATTGGATTTTGTGCACGAGTGTATGTCATAAAACTACACTTTGAGATATTTAACTGTAAATTGTTTACGCCACACCAAGGCCATAGTTGTACAGGATCGTTTTGCAAATGAACAGTCTTCTGCACTAGTGATAGATGTAAAAAATTTTAGGTCATTGACATAAAGTAATGTTTTGCAGTGTAAGCCAATGACGATATCATTTATAAAAATGTTAAAGAGCAATGGCTCAAGCACAGAACCTTGGGGAACACCTGATGTCGCTGAGATATCTATAGACCAAAATCCACGGTATTGTACATTTAGTCGTCTATTTACCAAGTAGGATTCAAAAAAGTTTAGGAAGTGCTCAGTTAGTTCAAACTCGGATAATTTGTTCAGCAAAATTCCGTGGTCCAGTCTGTCGAAGGCTTTAGAAAAATCTGTATAAATGGCATCTACTTGGCCTCCAGCATCCAACTGTTCAGCTATGAACTGAGTGATGCACACCAGATTGCTGGTGGTAGAGCGATTTGGCATGAATCCGTGTTGATCGAGGCATATTTGAGATTTGACGTGATTAAAGAGAATATCGTATATTACGTTTTCAAATAATTTACTAAAATTGCACAATATTACTATTGGCCTATAGTTTTCAATAGCACATCTATCATTTTTTTTTAATACCGGACAGATCCTAGATATTTTCAGACTTCTGGAAAAGTAGCAGTTTTAGTAGACAAACTAAAAATACTAGCTAGCGGTTTTGCAAACAGAATGGCACAATCTTTAAGGAGAAAGGCCGGAATACCATCAGGACCTGTAGTGGTTTTGGGTTTAATTTTCTTAAGTGCCTTGAGTACGTCATTTTCGGTAACGTAGGGAATGCATAAATTGTTAGTATTACAATGAGTGCTATTTATATCATAAGCAAAGTTTGTAGATTTTTTGTAGAAGTTTGGCCTCATTAGTATCGAAATGAGGTGGAGAAATGTCAGGCAACTTATCTTTAAAAAATATTACATGATCAGATAGATGATATAAATTTCTTTTCTCAGGTAAAGTTTATGTGCCAGGATTTTCTGTTAGAAATTGTCTTTCGTTTACCTAGTACTAATCAGCACCTGTTTTCTCCACATATTTCTATGTGCCGTGCTTATAACCATGTTCAATATAATATTGATATTAGTTGTAATGTCTATTATCCTTTATATGGACTTCGATTAATAAATCTATTATTATTATTAAAACATTTTAAAAATTATAATTGTTCTATCTGGCATAATGACTAAAATATATGTGGTATTTTACTTGTGTTATATATAAAAATTGATGAATGGCAGCAGCTTCCTCTTTAAAAGTTTTCAAATATTGTAAACTACAAAACAAACTAATAAACATGATCCCCAATAAATCAATTAGATGAAAAATATCAATATTTTCCGACATACTGATATGTTCATTTTCTTTAAACCGTTCGCTCCTAGCACGAGTCACTGAAGTCAAAACGTAGTAAATAAATAAAGATAGCAAAGTTAGATTATGGAAGTTTGGCGAGGCAGTAGATTGAAGCTATATTCATGGATTTATGTATACAGTTTATAATAAGAATAAATTGTACATGACATAAAGCAGAATGATGTCAGTAAGAAAGATTTATAACTTCGCTGCATAATGGTATAAATTATACTAATGAAAATATGTTCATTTTTATTTTATAATGTCATTTCTATTCTTAAATAGGAGATATTTATCTTAAAATAATCCAGATTTATTTGTACCGCATATTGCAGAGTGTGCCCGAAAGAAGTCATAACTCCAAAGCCATGTTCTTCATTTAATTTAAAGGCACAAATATTTATCAAACTTTATCTAATGCGCGTCATTAGTCACTACTAATATGTAAGTGGCTATTCTATAAATAATATATTAAATTTTAAACCACATGTAGCGGACGAATAATTTTACCTTTAGTCCATTTATAGAGGTTCCGAACATCAAAAGTATGTAGGATCTTTTGCAATACATTTCCCCGTCTGTTTTCGAGCATGAGAAAAACGATGGTGATGGTTTCGAGTTCTGAAATCCATGCGTACTACTCCTATCAAGAAAAAACCACCCCAATTTCCGGCTTCTCGGTCTTGGGCTTGCGAGGGATTGTCGGTTCGGTTTTTTTTGTGGGGAATAATAATAAATTCAGTTAATTTACATTACCCGGACCGACCCCCGGGGGTTGAACCTACCCCCGCCCGTAATAGCAATATTGCTTTCTAAATTGCATTATTTCGGTTTTTCCAATAATTGCATTAATTGTTTAAAATCTTATTTAATTAGCAAGGAACAATGCGTAGCTTTGACAGTAGATAATAAGACCGTCAAATCCAAATTTCATTACATCAAGGTGTACCTCAAGGGTCCATCTTTGAATCCCTGTTATTTTTAATGCGCTTTGCAGACATGAGTGGCGAAGTTCAATATTCTAATGTAATGCAATATGCAGATGATTCTGAATTAATTTAGTTTGTCCAAATAATAAAATATTTGCACAAGAAAATATTTCATCAGATTTACAGAAAATTAAACAAATTTCTTAATTGTATTTTTAAAATATTCCGACACCAAAATGTGGTTCTCGGCACAACTTAGATTTATTTGTGTCAATTTTGTAACTACACAAAGTAAGGCGCAGTACAGTGACATATTGAAAACAATAAGAAACATATTAGTCACATATTGGCTTCATTACATTTCTAAACATGCGACATACTCTAGATACACATAGACAAATAGTGGTCCCATCACTGTACAGTTTGGAAACCAGTTACAGGCTTAAGTCACATACAAGCCATAATTTGGAAACAGTTCTAGGCACATTTTGGAATCAAATAATACACGTTTTCATCACTACTTTGGGCATATATCCTACACAGTGTGGACTCTGTTCCGAAACTGTGCCTATAAAATGCGTCGTGTCCAAAAACATGTTTCGACACAGTGTCGACACATTGCCTAAAATGTGCATTTCAATGCTTCTTGGACCTGCGTGACTCACACATCCTACAGGCAAGAAAAATGAATCGGACTTTTTAAAACTTTACGCATAAATGATTCAAATAAAAATAGGATGTTAAAATTTAAATAAATTTGTTAAAGATTTAGAGTAACTTTTTAATAGGCTTTAACATTCATAGAATACCCATTATAAGTGGACAAGGTGTGAACAACAACAAGTCGGATACATTTCGTTAAACTTTGCCCAAGGCAAGGCATCTATCTGTTACTGCAGATTCATCATCATTAATTACCAATTCTATATGTACAATAAAACCGTTAGACATATTTAAAACTTCTTGTACATAAATAGTTGGTGCTTGATCGCAAGAAATTGAATATCTATCTATTTTTGTTGTCATGTCAATAATAGCCTTACTAATTAGCCTACTGACTATTTAAATTATCATACTACGTAATCACAACCTATAAGTTAATGCGCAAAACAGAAGAAGAAGTCATATGTCCAACTTTACGTATTTTCGCCTTGCCTTGTTATTTATTATTTATTTATAACGGTAACATACAAAGCATCTTACAACCTGCGCTAATAAAATACAACACAATAGTACAAATTGAAATCCTTACCGCAAAAACGAGGCATAGAATATTTCCATGCATCAGCACGTTAAAAAAGTGGTAAATTAAACTTCGCATAAGGGCACTAACCATTTAACATTACTTGCCAAACATCAACGGATTTTTTTACAAATCGCGAAGAATGTAATAACACGAAATAAAAGAATTTCAGACGCTATTCACATTTGGAAGGCTTACAAAAAGTCGCTCTCGAACTTCGTAGCGAGAAAAATGTATAGAAGCTTGTAGCTTGTTAATTTTTTATTTCCCTTGAAGTTGCTTCGGCCAATCATCTGCATCATTTATTAGTTTGCTAATTACAAATTGCAGCATAAAGTTGCTTGTTCCAAGTTTTCTGCTCGTATTTTTAATTAACAATGTGCCTTGAATGTAGTGGGAGTTCGATTACTGAAACAATATGTTCATCGCCGGCTAGCTACATGATGAAACATGAATTAAAAATCAACAAAAAACTACTTGATAGAAAATGTGTGTTTAGTGTATTCTAAAACTGATATTAGTAAAACAAGAAGTAACGTAAAAGACTTATATTTTTCGAAAGCTGGCGTCTTAAGTCTTAACATGTTCAGGACTATAAGATAGGTATAGTCCAAGTCACCACTTCCCGACACTCAAGAAACTTACGATATAATTATTATCGCCACGGGACATGCGGCATGCCTGTCATCAAACAACCATACATTAAAAACCTATAAAGGCAAGCGAGTCAATTTGAGGTCGAGACAGCACAAAGAGTGATGGTATTTTAATGAGGTCGTATATTTTCTAATCGAAAAGTAACGACGCTTGGAGCGTCCATGACAAGAGTTGACCTGACTTATACTTAAATGACAACCGCCCCTGATTTATTTATTTACACTGTCCAAAGGTCACTACCCAACTACAGGACAGGAACGTAATATTTTAGTCATAATCTCCTCTATAAAATTCTTATTTTACTATAAGGAACATAACCAGACTGCAACCAACAGCTACTCTACGGGCTATGTGCCCCGCCGAGCGCTGAATTACAAGTTACAAGCCTGTCGCGTTCAGTGTAATAATTGCATATTACCAACAGAACGCTAATGCTTCGATTGCAACACTGAGAGAAAAATCTATTAGCCGTTATTAAAAATTTAATAACCTTTGCATAAAACTTCAATTAAATAGGGGACAGGCAGAGTCATTTGCTATTGTTATTAAAGTCATTTTCCTAAAAACATCTACTAACGGTTATTAAAGTCCATGGAAATTTCTATAATAACATTTGTGTTACCCTCAGTTTCTTTATTTTATTATGGTTATTAAGTGCTTTACCTACTGCTGCAAATTGAACAACTGGTCAGTATTATCATTATTATGCTGAATTTATTAGCGTTTCTTATAAGCACTACAAAATGACCTTTTAGTCAGTACTAGATAGCTTCATTGGTTTGGCTAAATTAATAGAACTACAGGTATTAAACAATTTAATAGCACATTGATGGGTGGCAATGAATATTTCCTTTTATAGGAAATAGTGGAATATTCTTTATCTTTCGTAGTGTGTGTCTCACGACAAATTTATTTCTGTAATAACTAATCCCACTCTCGTTGGCTTATATTTTGTTAATTTAATAACAATTACACGAACTAATTACTGAGATGGTGAGCTTATAGAATAACTTTATACATATGCATTTATACATATGCATCTCGATATGCAGCGAGGCCCCACTGCAATAAAGATAATTTATAAGCCATCACTAATAACTTTAACTCCCGTATCCTGTGGGCACTGGAGATACAAGAACACACGAAATACGATAATGATGATGTGATGTGATGGCCGCAACTCGCGAGAGCCGAGGCCTGTCTGTGCGCAATATCGCCACGCACGATTATTTATACGATCAGTACCGAATATTACCGAGAATAAAAAAATAATTCGATGCTTATTTGGTACACATAGTATTCCCAATTATTATAGGTAGTGAACCAATAATATTAATTAAGAAATATTTTGTTAGCCCCCTTTAATAGCATCAATTTGATCTTTAATAAAGCTTGTTAGATGCGTAATAAAGATTATTAAGATAACAGAATATTAGCAGCAACTTTTTTTTATAAAAAAATACCGACTTACTCCAATAAAGTATGTTAATTACCATAGCTAGATAACTGATAACTATAATAATACTGTTTTAGGAAAATGTCTTCAATAGCTCTTAGTACTTTAAAATGTTGTAAGTATTAAAGTTATAATAATGGTTACAACATTTTTAATCAGCATTATTAAGATCTTTTTAGCAAGATACTTTAATAGGTCGAATTTTCTCAGTGAACAAACACCGGCCGAAAGACTAATTCCTACTTATAGGAAGGATTTATTTCGATTGCAACGGACACTGGACCGCTAGATGGCGCCTGCTAAAAATAACATATATTACGTTTTAATATTCTGCTCTCTAGAAGTACATTTGAACTTTTGCTAAGCCCAGTAGGCTATTCATTTCGATTGCAACAGACACTGGACCGCTAGATGTCGCCTGTTAACTATTTTGCATGTCGCTATCTCAATGAGATCGAGATGTACCAAATAGTCGAAGGAGAGAAATGAGTTTTATCAAATACGACCCCCAGATCTCTCAGAGTTTCAAGTCTGTGAAGTATGGTATCATTTATGGTGTAGGCGTAGGAGATTGTATTTAATTTGGTG
Source organism: Leptura quadrifasciata (assembly GCA_963675555.1). Classification (NCBI taxonomy): domain Eukaryota; kingdom Metazoa; phylum Arthropoda; class Insecta; order Coleoptera; family Cerambycidae; genus Leptura; species Leptura quadrifasciata. The sequence continues at coordinate 148,575,202 of OY776675.1, forward strand.
TATAAGACATTACATTATATCTTTGGGAATTTAACGGGAATTTATATTTAATACATCAGTCATTTATTTTATTTAACTTTTTTTTCAATCGAATGCACTCAATAATGGAATTAATTTTAGAAAAAGTTTCAAATCATCGGCATACCTTAAATAGTTAACATTGACTAAGCCGTCTACAATATAATTGATGAATATAATAAAAAATAGTGGTCCAAGGACAGACCCTTGCGGTACCCCAGAAGTAGCCGTGTATTCGGCAGACTTGAAACCATTAAATGCCATGTATTGAGTCCTGTTTAACAGGTAATAATGTAATACGTATAATAAACTATGAGAGAAACGGATATCGTCAACTTTCATGAGCAAACATAGAATGGTCAAGTCTGTCGAATGCCTTGCAAAAATCAGTATAAATAATATCAGTTTGAGTTTGGTCATCCTACCAACTTCCACTCCAAAATTTAAGCAAACAAGTAAATAGTTCTATCACCATTGTTCGCAAAGAAGAAGCATTAGTTAGCTTCAGAAAACAATACACATGTTTGCTAGTAGTAAAAAATGTAACTTTTTTTCTAAAAATAGAATCAGTAATTACATTTACGGCCTTTAGATGGCCAGAGGAAATATCCCTTGAAGTCAACTTTATATTTAGCATATTTACTTTGTAATTTTATAAGCATTGGCGTGTTTCACGGCGGAATCGGTGGGCTATTGCCACCATGCATGATAGGAAATTGATTTCAAAATGTGAATATAAAAAGTTTGTGAAGGGACAAAGATGTTCGGCAAAATTTTCAGATTGTAGGTTTCCTGACGTCGGTGATTGACCTTAGTCGCGAACAACATCGGTGATAATTAAATCAATAAAAAAAGTTTTATTAGGTTCTGTTAAGGTTTAAAGCAAAAAATACACATAAAAGTAATGTAAGAATAAAGATTAAAGTTGAAAAATGGGAACTTAGAAAAATATAAATTTTTGGAAACAGAACAAGTATAAATGTAAATAAAAAGAATATTGTTTCATTTCATTTGAAATCAACTAGAATTATTTTTGTAGAATTCTAAAAGAATATACTTACACAAAAGTATCGTGAAAGTCATACCATAATTGAACACGTTGTAATAAATTCTTCTTGTCGATATTATTTGACGACTTACCTGAAAAAAAAAAGAAAAATTAATTAATACATTTCTGCTAGTAAAATATTCGTATACATCTAATATTGTTGTATAATAATAATGGTTGTATATCCGCGTTTTTTCAATGTGTAACCCCCTTCCACACAAGCCCCTGGCTTCTGGAATTGGGGGTTGTCTAATTTCTGTGGCGTTTATTTATTTATTTATTTACCAGAAGAATGCAAGTTTAATATTTTACTTCCATGTCCAGTGGAAGTATAGTAACGCAAAAAAAAAATATTATTTTTTGTTGAAATAGGCTTAAAATCTCATGAAACGTCGAGAATTTTAGCGAAAAAATTTTCTGTCTGTCTGGCTGTCTATATGTAACTTTTTTTTTTGTGAACAGGTTTACTCTGAAACCGTTTATGATATTGGCTTGAAACTTGGTACACTTATGTATTATAACGAGATCTAGAACTAGACTATATTTTGATCTAATTCCTTTGAAGGGTTCGGGGGTAAATGGATTTAAGTAGGCAAAGCAAACAAGCAAGAGTCCATAAAATTGCAATTTAGAGCATGTACGAAAAGCCAAGGCCTCAAAAATTTTTTTGGCACCAGCCACCCCCCCACACTATTATAAAAGGGTGTAAAAAAATGAAAATGTGACTTATTGTGTATACGAGAACCAAGGGACCCCAAAATTTTTTTGACATTAGCCACTCCCTCTACCACCCCCACTCTATTATTAAAGGAAGTAAAAAATAAATTGGGATTTAGTGTGTATACGAGAACCAAGAACCTCTATTTTTTTTGTCATTAGCCACCCCTTGTACCACCCCCACCCTATTATTAAAGGGAGTAAAATATTACATTGGGATTTAGTGTGTATGAGACTTGGATACAAAATCTGGATGCGGAAGTAGAGATTCCTTGGGCAGCGATTTTTTTCTCTTTGACGTAAGTAGTAGATAAATCGAATGAAACTAAATTGTGGTATAATCTAATATAATGCCCTAGATATAGTTTCATTACAGTGCTTAGAATTAATATTACCAAGCAGACGAACATACCTTTATCAAAAATATAGGTATATTTTTATTTCTATTTTGGTTTAAACAAAGTTAAAACATTTACATTCAGGGATAATATATAATTATATAATTTTGGATCATCTCATAGAAAATAAATAACAACGATTTTTTTTTGAGTATGAAAAATTACACATAGTATACGTCCCTTACTTTGTAAATTCGAAAATAAAGTATAATAATTTAATGCAAGCCAAATTCAACTGTGTAGCTCGTAAACCAATAACTCCTCTATTTTTAGCTCAAAACAGATGGTATTGTATAAACTTTAAGCTAGGTAATTCAACTTTGCCTACCATACGTTCTAATAATAGTAATATTATAAAACAGTTGCAGTGAACGATTAAGAGAATTTGAGTTAAAGTGAACGAACCAGTGAAAATTGAAAATATGAAAAATTTAGACAGGAGAAGCTAAGTTCAAAATCCAATACATCGAAAATTGTTCATTGATTCTTGTGTTTGTGATACTAAAGTACTTATTAAAATATGTTCCATATCAGGTAAAAAACTTTTTATAAAAGGTTTTCTACCTTGGCATGAGACTGACAACAATATGAATAGGACCAGTGTAAACAAACAAAATTTTATTAGCGCTTTTGATGAGCACGATGATATTTTTGATTATTACTTCAAAATTGTAGCAAAAAATGTGAAATCACTTTGTTTCTAACTTCACCTCGTTCCCAGTTAAAGGCCATTAATTCTTGACAAAACGTCATATTCATCTGTTTATAGCTCTACAATTACTTAGGACACTTTTACAAAATTTGGTACAAGGGAGTTTTAAAGGATGACCTGTAAGATGGTGGTAATATATATTTTTTAAATCCCTAATAAGATTTATCTGAAAATTGACCCCCTTTTCACCCCCATACTCCGCACGTCTATGAAATGAATTAAATCGGTATATGCACTATTAATTACCTTGAAGAGATGTGCAATTTTCCAAGTTTAAAATAAATCAATTTATTAATAATAGAGCTACGAAATTGTTACCGTGAAAAGAACATTTGTATGATTTGTAAATCACCGTTCTACAGTAACCAACTTGGTAGGTTTTACATAGTTAAATCATTGATGAGTCCGGGCAGGTAGATGTGATCTACATCGATTTCTCCTTCACGTTTGATCTCATTGATCATCATATCTTAATTCGCATAACAGTTTCAACTCTGAGACTTTTATAGCTAATCAGGTGTCCTGCAAGGCTCCAACCTGAGGCCAATTCTGTTTTTGCGCTTTGTTGATGATATAATTCCAGTCATCAGCAAGAGCGGTAGGCTATTGTTCGCGGATGATCTTAAGCTATATATGAGAGTAACCTGTTTTGATGATTGTATGTTACTGCAAAATGATATTAACAGAGTTCATAATAATTGGTGTATGAGTAATAGGTTATACCTTAATGCTTCCAAGTGTAAGTTTATGACGTTTATCAAAAATCACTCTAATATTGGACATGATTACTCCATTGACGCAAAGTTTTATCAAAAGTTGATCACTGAGAATCTTGGTGTCATATTCGATGGTCAACTGTCATTTATTGAACGCATTAATTTAAATTAGCAAAATGGATGCAATTCACCCCGAAAGAAGTATAGAGCAAAACACTCTCCTTACTAGATTTGACATGCATGGCTTAGAATTGAGAAGAAAATGCAACTCTATTAATTTTTTGTACAATCTAATGAATAACAATATTGGCTGTCCTGAACTGTTGTCTCAATTATGCTTCAATGCACCGAATTGTCATTCTAGACACAATTACACGTTTTACTATCCTCATGACAGAATGAATCTGTTTTTGAAATCGCGTATCTATTACAATATGTAGCCATTACAATAAAATTTGTCATATATCTGATATTAACATTTGTACAAAAAACAACATATCACACAGCAATGAATTATCTCTAACCTAAATCGGAACTTTTATTAAACACCACTGAGTCCTCATTTACTATATTTATTATATTATAATGTTTTAGGTACCGTTGTTTATATTTTTTCTTTGTCTCTCTTTTATGTGTGTTTACTTGAATTTATTTCTAATTTTTACTTATTATATTATTGCGAGTATCCTTTGTGTTGTTCAAAAATTGTCCTGTTATTGGGTGTTGCCTGTTAGGGAATAAAGGTTATTATTATTAAAATTGGGACACGCTGTATTGTAATAGTTTAAATTCTCAAATAAATTTAATCTTGAGTCTGGCTGATTGGACTCGATCCAAGTGCCACAAATTTTTTTTTTACTTACATACCTCCGCCACTGCTTTGCCTGCTGTCATATTTATTTTTCCCGTTATTGGGTTATCTAATACAACTGAACTAAAATTAGATTATTCCCACTGATCTTCCGGTCACTGGTACAACACTGACCTAGCCATATAAAGCGCTACGGTTATAATAATGAAAAACAATGTGTAACGCAGTTTTTTTATAGTTACAGGGAACAAACACAACAACTGTGAAAACACCGTAATTTATTACCAACCGAAATATTTTCCATATTACACGGGATAAAAATAATAACGTTCAGTTTTGATGTTATATTTAGCTCGAAAATAGTAGTCGAGGTATGTCTCTGTGTGCTCAGTAAAGCATAATTAGAATTGGCGCCACGACGCCACAGAAATTTAACTAACATAGCGATAATTACAGTTTCAAAATGGTTTTGCGCGAAATAAATAACTGTATCTAAATGTTGCGCACCTTGAGGGTTTAATTAATATACCAGAGCCTTATTATTAAAAAACAAATGATTGTTCTTTATTCACTCATGCACGGGTAAGTAATAAAAAGGACGGCTTAAACGAAACTTTCCTTCCTAGTAGTTGTTTTCAAAATTTTGATTGTAAGCCGTCTTGAACACATCGCAACTCAACACGGCATTAATGACGTTCGAGAAGATTCAAAATTTCATTAAAAAAAAATTAACAACAACATTTAAAAGATTTTTCCAAAGCCTTTGACAGGCTTGATCATGTTATCCCTTCATAAGCTTAAAGAATTTGGTTTTTCGAATTTGTTAACCTCCCTGCTTTCCTCTTTTTTAACTGGGAGGATTCGATATGTAGAGTCGTAGTTTTAAGTCTGAGAAGTTCCTGACTACATCTGGAGTACCCCAAGGCTCAATACTGGGGCCTTTATTATTTATTTTGTTTATTAACGATATACTTACAAGTGTTGATGTCAACTGTCTGTTTTATACCGATGACATGAAATTGTTCTGTACTGCTGATACCGTCGTGGATTGCATGCTTCTCTAAAGGAATCTAAATGAAGTAAATGATTGGTTCCGTCGTAATAATCTGCCTTTAAACATCACCAAATGCAACGTTTTGTCTTTCAGCAGAAAAAACAGCCATTAATGATTATGAACTGGACGGTACTGTCCTGAACAGACCAGATAAATTCAAGGATCTGGGTGTTCTGCCTGCGTTTAAAAACTTGAGTTTATTATTAGAAATTCAAGTGATTTTAATGGCATTGATTTGTTGAATCTGTTATATTACTACATTTGTTAAATCTAGGCTAGAATATGATTCACTTATCTGGAATCTCGGCTACATTAAATATTGTAATAGTCTCGAAAACATTCAACGTCGCTAGCTAAAATTTGCATCATACAATTTGGATAATGTTTCTGCGATAGGTTTTGACCATGGTCAGTTGCTAAATAGATTCGGCTTTTGTAGCTTACTCGACCGCATAAAACTCTTTTCTTTCTTGTTCTTATACAAATTAATTCATGGTCTAGTTGACTGCCCTAATATCTTGTATATACATTGGAAATACGTAATCGTAATACCTTTTACCTTCCCACCCCTCGGACAAACGTATTGAAGTTCTCACCTTTGTACTGTATATGCAAGAATTACATGTCTATAGAGGGTCAGCTCGATATATTTCACTCTAATATAGCGAATATTAAAAATATTTTCACCTAGTCATCTCAGTCAGCAATCTTTAATCCCTTGGTTTATTGTACTTTTATTGTTTCTTTATTGCTTTTGTATCTACATACGTATATTATTAACTTTTTGTATATTGTATATTATACCTCTTTTTGTACTGAATTTGCTGATCTGGTATCGTATTGAACGTATTGTATTGTATGATCTTATATTGTATTTTTCCCACCCCGTAATTGGTGTTTACCTTGGGGCGATGTACCTAAATAAATAAATAAATAAATAAAAGATGATTATGACAAGAGGAAATTTTTAGGACATTTTGCATATTTTATGACGTTTTAGGATGTCATAACAAATATGACTACCTATTAGTTATTCTTTTATCCCGAAAAAGTTCCCCATTTTTTAAAAATATTCTGATTATCTCAGATGGTTAGACACTCTGTAATGCATCATGGTTAATTAATTTTTATTTTACATCTGCCGAGCTGAGTTTGGCATGTCCTTCCGAGAAATTGGACTGATCTATCGAGGAAAATTTGCTAATTTCATCATATATGAATAAGTGTGAAGAGTATCAAAACCTATAGATCGATTGTGAAAATATCTCACTAAGTTTATTATGTTGTCTACTGCGTAGTTAAAAAAAGCAGTAATAAATCAAGGTTGTTTACATATTTGCATAATACTTATGCAACGAGGGTGGGTATAAGATTAAGGCAGTTAAGTCATTATTTTCAGCCACTTATGTAAATTAACCACAAGCCATAACCTTACCCAAAACCCAGGTAGGCTTATGTGTGTCGGGGGAATGACGCAGCACTCTTGAAAAGCATCAAATTCCTTTACATTCAACCGACAATTAAAAGAAGACGACCTCGAGAATTCACAGAGGTCCCACCTACGAATGCAAAGTGACCCTTCATTATCATATTATACAGGGTGTTGCATCATGAGAGGGACATAGCTTAATAGGAGGTAGAGAACATCAGTGGTAACCGGAACCTCCCATAGAAATGTCTCATTGGGCCTTCACTACGAAGTTACAGGGCGTTTTATAATTTTTGGCCAAACCTGTTTTTTGTCATAACTTTGACAGGGAATGAAATAACGGATTCATATTTGGTACGGCTAATGTACCAACGAGCCCCAAGAGGTACATGTATAAAAAAAAATATATCCAGGTCCGGACTCACTATAATTTATGTTTCTTCTTTGCATCAATAAAACATCACCCTGTATATATTTCTTTGAAATTTCGATACGATATTCGAAAAGAGCAAGAAAAAACAAACAAAATGGCCTATTTCATTTTTTTGTTACACCTTCGTGGTTATTTAAATACGTTGTTAAATGTGCAAGAAAATGGATTACAGAACCCTATTAAATGAGAGGCACGTGAAATAAATAGTTTTATAACTAAAATTTGCAAAAATTCTATTGAGCCTAGATGGTCTGGGTGAATCCTAATTCCGGCACGTTTTAAAGGTCCATTTTGGTAAAAAACTGTGGTCCTAATAAGTAACCGGGTATGAAATAACAAAATTTTTAATCAATCATAGTCTTGTTCAAAGAATAAAAGTGACAGATAATTTAAACCATTTAGGCCTAAGCAACCAGTTACTTTGATCAAGAAAATCATCAACATTTTATACTTAATAAAAATTGGAAAAGAGAACAAACTAAAATCTAAATAAATAAAATATTTTCCATTCAATTAACAATAAATAACAAAACAATAACTAAATGTGTTTAAAAATAAAACGTAATTGACACTAAAGTAAATTTTCAAAATGTCCTCCCCCACATTCTGTGCATTTTCTTGCGCGTTTAGAAAGGTCACCAATTGCTCGACGTATCATTTCTGGATTATTCCGTATTTCGTCGCAGGTTGTAACGATGCGCTGGATTAAATGTTGTCTACTTTCAATTTCAATGCTATAAACCTTGTTTTTTAAGTGGCCCCATAAAAAGTAATCACAAGGGTTACAATCAGGAGATCTTGGTGGCCATTCATGTGGACCCCCGCGTCCAATCCATCTATTAGGATACACATTGTTTAAGTGTTCTCTTACTTGAAGGTTAAAATGTGGTGGGGCCCCATCATGCTGAAACAACATGCCTCTTATACCGATATTTTCTAACATATTCGGTAAAATGTTTTGAAGAAAATCAAAGTAAATTTCACCATTCAATCTTTCTTCAAAAAAATGTGGCCCTATCAAATGTCTATTCACAAGTCCGACCCAAACATTTACAGAAAACCTGTGTTGTGAACGGCGTTGGCGTACCGCATGTGGGTTTTCCTGTGCCCATTTATGATTATTTCGTGAATTGTTTACTCCATCCCTTGTAAATTGTGCCTCATCCGTAAATAAGGTTCTGTAAATGTCTGGGCAATGGTTAGACAACCAATGACAAAATGCCAGGCGGGAGATATCGTCGCCTTGTTGAAGACGCTGTACCTGCTGGATATGATATGGATGGTAACGTTCTCTTTTTAGGGTTCTCCATACTCGCCAATGAGGAATACCAGTTGCCAAACTTATCCGTCTAGTGCTCATATTTGGGTTTTCTTGAACTACGTTTATAATATTGTTTTGTTCCTGCACACCTTGTTGTAAAACACGCTCCACAACTGCAGAATTAGGAAACTTTCCGTGTTGCCTTGCATACTGGAACACCGTACTAAAGGTTTTATGATTAGGGCATCGACGACCAGGAAAACGCAGCCGATATTCTCTTTCCGCCGACCTACCATAGATGAATATTATGTCAGCATATTCCACGTTTGTAAATTTTACTGGCATAGTTAAAATATTTTCACAAGTTTTCACTAACTAAATGCGGATTATTGACACATTAAATTACTAACAAACAATTATTCAACTGTTTAGGAGATTTCTTTTTATTATCTGTCACTTTGAACAAGCCTACTGTGATTGATTAAAAATTTTGTTATTTCATACCCGATTACTTATTAGGACCACAGTTTTTTACCAAAATGGACCTTTAAAACGTGCCGGAATTAGGATTCACCCAGACCACCTAGGCTCAATAGAATTTTTGCAAATTTTAGTTATAAAACTATTTATTTCACGTGCCTCTCATTTAATAGGGTTCTGTAATCCATTTTCTTGCACATTTAACAACGTATTTAAATAACCACGAAGGTGTAACAAAAAAATGAAATAGGCCATTTTGTTTGTTTTTTCTTGCTCTTTTCGAATATCGTATCGAAATTTCAAAAAAAAAATATATAGGGTGATGTTTTATTGATGCAAAGAAGAAACATAAATTATAGTGAGTCCGGACCTGGATATATTTTTTTTTATACATGGGGCTCGTTAGTACATTAGCCGTACCAAATATGAATCCGTTATTTCATTCCCTGTCAAAGTTATGACAAAAAACAGGTTTGGCCAAAAATTATAAAACGCCCTGTAACTTCGTAGTGAAGGCCCAATGAGACATTTCTATGGGAGGTTCCGGTTACCACTGATGTTCTCTACCTCCTATTAAGCTATGTCTCATGATGCAACACCCTGTATAGACATGCTTTCTGGACGCGAAGAAATACAATTTTACATGTGGTACAAAAATCAATTAGTGAAAAATATGTTCTTAATAATATTAATGTTTTAAACAGAATTGAGATAAACAAGGGGCGATTTTACCAAAGTTTAATGTATTATCACCACAACACTAATAATATAATATCACAGATGCTCAGCTTATCGGTTATTTTATATTTAGGATGAACTATGGTCCTTGTTTCTAGTTATGATTGCAAATTTTGTTTGTCCGACATATCACAAATTACCAGCTTTCGCAAATCTATGACCAAGTCTTTCATCATCCGTTTACTTCAATATTATCCATGGGCAATTGGATAATACGCAATGAAACGAAATTCGAAAGCGTTTTGTTAAGTACATCCAGTTTGTAAGGCCCGTACGCCACCTTCAGCTACAATTAAAGAACCTAAACACATTATTGATTTTTTTGTTATCACAAGCCTGCGCTTGAACACATTACAACTTTTTTAATTCATACGATGTATGCGATCGTTTAAAAAATACCTTGTGTCATGAAAACACGCGAGAAACTACGGGAAATTATAATTGTTGTCCCTATCACCCCTACGCATTTTTACATTGTCGCTTCAACGCCTTTTTGCACCCAATAAATCTATGGCCTTGCGTAAAAACGTCAACTACTACCAAATAAACCATAAATAACAAAGTATCCGTCCTGGGACTTTCAAATTTGTTAAATATTTGTTATGGCGGAAAGTATAATTGCTTTACCACATTCAGTAATTCCATGATCCTCAGCAATATCCAGTTTTTAAACTCGGGGCTCGTAAAAGCTAGGTAATAAAATTATATTTAGGGGAAAATTACAGGTAATTTTGATTCTGCGGCGTAGACGACCTAAAAATAAATGAATCAGGTACGGCTTAACATAGGAGGGGAATATATTTGATGTTATATTAATATATACTTGACACACACTTAGACCAGAATCAAGAAAATAACAAAATTCAATTATTAATTGGTGACATTAATATCAACTTAATAAATGAAAATGATGTAAATATAAACAAATACTTTTCAGTATTTACAAATTATGAATCTGTGCAGTATATTTTAAACCCTACGTTACACGTGAAAGTGAAACATGCTTAAAAACATTTTCTTAAAATATCCAGCTAATAGTCAACCAAATTTTACTTTTAAATCTTACATCCTTAAATGCCATATAACAAACCACTATCCGGTTTGGCTAAAAGTAAATTTCGGGACAAATAACATAAATTTAAAAACTAATAAAAAATTATCTAGAAAATTAATTTTGGAAAATTAGAATCTTATTTAAAAAATGAAAATTGGAATGATACTTTAAACTCGAATGATCCCCAGACTACTGCTGATCTTTTTCTGAATGAATTTAATAACTACATACAAATGTCAAAAATTTCCAATATTTATAACTAAAAAATGATAAAAAAAGCCATGCATAACCGAGGGTTTAATGGTATCAATAAAAAATAGAGACAAACTTAAAAAACGATGAAATAAACAATTCTCACCAGAATCAGAACATAGATACAAAACACATAGAAATACATTGAATCGATTACTTAAAAAAATCAAAAAATGAGAACTATCTTATACAAGTTGGGGACAATAAAAATAATCTAAAAAGAATATATCAATTAATATCTGAAGCCACTAAAGAAAAATCCAATACAAAAAACGTGTATCAAATTGTAAATAATGAAGGGATCATATTTAATAACAATAAGCAAATGGCAAACTACTGCAACAACTATTTTATCAATGTCGGTTTAAACATGGTCAAAGACATTGACAGTGTTATGTCCTTCAATGAAAATATATCTTTAAATCATAACACCATGTTTCTTAAACCTGTAACAAATAATGAATTAGTAAAAAATAGCTGTTCGCCTAGTATTGATGGAATAATTGTTGGCATTATTAAAAAACTCATCGATATATTTTAATCCACTCAAACATGTAATTAATTTAATTTTTTTAAGAAGTACTATCCCATCCTAATTTAAAATCTCCATAGTTACTCCCATTTATAAAGCAGGAGATAAAACAAAAATTTGTAATTACAGACCTATTAGTGTTATTAATAATTTTGAAAAGTTTTTGATAAATGTCCGTTTGGTAAAATTTATCGACCAAAATAATATCATACATGAATTACTATTTGGTTTCCGTGCCAGTAAAACAACGAGTATAGAGGGTTTGGATGCAAAAAAAGTGCATTGCAGTTTTCCTGGATCTTGCCAAAGCATTTGATACTGTTAATCATGAAAAACTCTTGTATGTTTTAGAACGTTATGGTGTTCGTGGTGCAGTATTAGATGTTCTTCGCAGTTATTTATCAAATAGAATACAAATTGTGAAACTAAATAATACTCTTAGTGATGCAGGAACTGTGAAAATAAGGAGTACCTCAGGGGGGCAGTTCTTGGTCCAATACTCTTCCTGGCTTATATAAATTCTCTTTTGCCCTTAAAGAAAAGTGCAAAAATTGTACCTTGTGCAGAAGATACGGTTGCTATCTTTTGTGAGAATTCATGGACTGAAACTAGGTTCAATTAGCTATACCCACAAGCCGACCGGACTCATAAAGCAAAAAACGCGGTACTTTGAGCGGCATTTCAGTTTAACTTTTTGTACTAATTATGGGAGTGTAAACATTCTCGTATATGTTTCTTCGCAACTATACCCTAACCAGATGAAGGATCCGCAGGTTGATGCGTCCTGCATTAGGGCGGCTGCCTACATCAAAACTTAAATTACTGTTATTTTTTAACACTACTAGTGTCCGCTAAAATTATTAAAATACGGCCTCCAATTCGATGTATAGTAATAACGAGCAATGGGAACAACTTGCAGCGGACAGGACCGAATGGCGAGGGGTTGTGGCCAACTATCAAGGAAATGTTGCTGCAAGAAGGCCGAATCCAAGACCTAACCAGGTCTATGTTTGTCCTGACTGCGGTCGACATGTGCTCTCCCGAATTGGCCTCTATAGCCATAGTCGTGTGCACCGTAGATGAATGGGAATTACAATAGACTACACCTTTTACTTATTTTTTATTGTACACAATTTATCGACTGTAACATTTTTATACTCGGACTCGAGTAACGGCTAATAAAAAAAAAAAAATTATGAGTGGATAAGGAAAATCGTAAATCCTTGGCTAAAAAAGTTATTGTTATCTGGCGCCAAGACTGTTAGATATGTTACCTCCAGAAATAAAAAGTAGTGTTAATATTAAGATTTTAAAATCAAATGCAAAACCTGTTGGAAACACTTAAATAGACAAAGATTATCTATACATACTTATATACTTAGATACAAAAATGTTTAAAGGTAGGATACTGGATTAGAAAAATAATTAACCGAATAAGACTCAGCTCCCAGCTTATGAGAGTCCCTTGATAATGACGCACAACTAAACAGTAATTTCAAAAAATGCACTAATTATATCTATTTCTATACACGCATAGAAGTAGTTTAACTACTTCTGTGTTTTTTATGTTTATTTAAATAAGGAAAATTCATGTATGTTTCTAAATAAACATTACTATTGTTATTATCGAGTTTCTCTAATATTTCGGTGTATTAATTCATCATCAGGGATATATTATTTGTAATAACTACTATGGGTGCTTAATTCAATTGCCATAGTTTATTTTTATAACAAACATGCATTTATTTCATTATTTAAACCGAATTTCCCCACGTCTATGCCTGCGACGTGGATATTAGAAAGTCGTTTACATTCCAAAAATTTCCTCCCCACAAAAGCTGCTTAGAGTTACGTGTTTGCGTTAATATCGTTTTTTACGGTTGGGGTGCAGCTCTAATGAAACCTGCTGTAGCAATTTTGTTATTTCAAATGTGTTTAGGGAAGTTAAAACCTCAGAGAGCTCTACCCCTTTACCTTTAAATTAAAATTCTTAAATCTCTAACCGAAATGGTAATTAGTAAGGTCTTTTACCGTAATTCACACAAACGTAACCGGTTTGTATTAGTATTTATATGTAAATTAAGTAAAATAAATTTACAAAATTATAAGTAAATCTTACTAAGGCAACAGGTTCTTGCTTGACATAAAATATATATAAAAATTCGAGATTATATTTTTGTGCCAAATTTCTAAACGATTACAAAAAAAAACTTTACGACTTCATTGAAATGCCATTACTCTCTGTGTTATTTCATCCGCAAATTGAATCACTTACCTTTATGGGTTTTTAATACGGCTTGTTTGATGACACCATACTGAATGGTTCAACGGCGTTAATAATGAGCACGCAAAGTTTTTGTTGCATTTCAATCTGCCCAATAAAATTGCAGATCACTATAATAAACCACTTAACGTCCAAATAGTTTTCAAATACATTGAAACTCCGAACGTCGGAAATTAACGTTGAACTTTAACAATTTTTAGGTATCGCCTTATATTCCAAAGTGAAAATAGCAGTTCGTTTTAATTTTTATATCAGCTTGAACACTGTCGACAATGTCGAACGGTTCAGAGAGCTCAGTTTGTAAACGCTGTAAAAAAGTGGCAAAAAGTGCTTTAAAGTGTAATAAGTGCGAAACACAATTTCATATTAGTTGTGCAAAATTGTGTAATGTAAAATTTGTTGACGACAACACAATAATATGTTGTGAAAATATGGGAAGTTGGGAAAATGACGCGGCCTTTTTTCATGCTATGGAGGAACTATCTGGCCCAGAAAAAAAAGGTAGATTTACACTTATTTAACTACATAATCAAACAAAAAGACACTATTATCAGTGAGTTAAATGAAAAAGTGAAATTATTAAACAATCAAATTGAAATGATGAATAAATATCAGGTAAACTGTAGTATAAAAGAAACTGTCCAAAAACGCGATAATATAAAAATAAGTGATGTCGCAAAAAACTCAGATATAAATAAAAATATAAAAGAGTCTAAAAACTCAACAATGACTGTATCTAGCAATATGAATATGAATATACCAAAGAACTCAGCTATAACAAAAAAGGACTTATCAGCTGTTCTTTTACAAGTGGAAAGCGAAGCCAAATTGAATAAATATATTAATTTAGAAAAAGAGGATACACCTCGTAATGCACCCTCAACTTCAACTGCCAAAGAAAATGAATGGCAGCGAGTTTCTAACAAACGAAGGCGACGATCTGTTATTGTTGGAAATAATAAGGAATCGGTCATACAGGGTGTACCAAAAAATGCCATTCTTCATGTATACAGGGTAGATCCACAAATAACAGCTGCCGAATTGACAAAACAGCTGAAATCTCATTTGCCAGAAGTAGTGTGTGAGGCTATAGCGCCAAAACATCCTGGGCTTTATTCTTCATACAAGGTCTCCATATATGAGTGCAATTTTAAGAAAGCGATGGATCCATCAATATGGCCTTTTGGTGCATGCATCAGCCGTTTTTTACAGATGAGCAGGAAGAATGTGGTACCAGAGGATTAATGTTTGATCCCAATATTTTTCTACTTAATATAAATACTTTAAACAACGATAAGATTAATAATTTGAATGTGGATATAAGCAGATATCCTAGTTTAAATATTTTGTGTCTAGTTGAAACGGGAATCAAAGCAGATTTAATAAATTTAATAAATATTAGTGGATATACATTGATAAGCTCGTATTGTAGATCTTCACTTAAATGTGGGGGTGTAGGAATTTGGATAAAAGATAATATAAATGTGAAAGAAATTAATCTAGATAGTTATTGTATAGAACAACATTTTGAAATTTGTGCTGTTTCTTTTAAACAAAATAATACCACAGTAATAATTTTAAATTGCTATAGGTCTCCTTCTGGGGACGAAGGTATATTTTTAAATAATATTGTTGATGTTTTAAATCATTTGTACAAACCTTATATTGATTTTATTCTGTGTGGTGATTTTAATTTTGACATGAATAAGAATACTTATTTTAATTCTTTATGTACCGTATTGTCCAGTTTTAATTTAAAATCTGTGGTAGGGTGGCCAACTCGAGTTACAGACACTTCCTGTACTGTGATAGATCATATTTTTATTAATTTTAATAACAGTGGAATTTGTTCAGTGCTAGACAATACTATTTCAGATCATAGAACAATACTGTTAGAATTACATTCTGAGAAAGTTAATTCGCAGAGCATAAACTGCATAAAAAGAAGTTTTAATGATAGCGCAATTTTAAAGTTTGAACAAGCACTTCAAAATGAAAATTGGTACTCTCTCTATAATATAAATGATCTCAATTCAGCATTTTATTATTTCCACGAAACATTTTTGTACTATTTTAATTGTTATTTTCCTGAACGTAGATATTATTTTAATACACAGAGAGATAAAAAGTGGGTAAATGACGCGGTTAGATCATCAAGTACACATTTGAAGGATCTGTATGTTTTGAGAAGAACTTATCCTGACTTAACTTCTGCTTATAATGAGGCAAAAAAGATTCATAATAATTTAATTAACAAAACAAGGAAAAATTATTACCAAAATAAAATTGTAAACTCACAGAACCCCACGCGAGCTGCTTGGTATACTATATCAGAATTGTCAAACAAAAATAAAAAACATACTAATATTAAAATAAACAACGACGAAAATATTACTGAAAATCCAGAGATGGTTGCATCATTGTTTAATAATTTTTTCATCGATACCCCCATCAATATTATAAGCCAAATACCAGATACACTTTCCACTTTTTCATATAATCAATCAAGTAATATTGACTCCACATTGTTTCTAAGGCCATTTACGGAAGAAGAAATGTTCTTGGTATTAAGTAATAAGCTTAAAAATAAAAAATCATCTGGACCAGATGATATACCTGGTTTTTTAGTTAAGAAGACACTAAAATCATTGATAAAGCCACTTACTTACTTAGTAAATACGTCTTTCGAAACCGGAACGTTCCCTGAAAATTTAAAAATAGGTAAAGTGGTGCCTATTTTTAAGAAAAAAGATCCACATCTACAAAACTATAGGCCTGTAACGGTACCTTATAGTTTTTCGAAAATATTTGAGTATTGTTATTTAGACCGTTTATTAAAATTCATAAAGAAATTTAAGATATTGTCCGAAAAACAACACGGTTTTCAATGTGAAAAATCAACTTTAACAGCTGTCAACTCATTTTACAATCAAATAATTCAATATATTGAAGCAGGAGAATGTCCTGTTGGGATATTCTTTGATTTTAGCAGGGCATTCGACTGTGTTAATCATGAAAAGTTGTCTTCCATATTATGTGACTATGGTATTAGAGGACAAGCATTAAACTGGATCGAGTCCTTTTTAAATAATCGTCAGCAGTATGTGAGTATACATCATCATAGCCAAAATAAAATAAACAGAATAAATTCTGAATGTGCCTTTTTGAGCATGGGAGTTCCACAAGGCTCAGTATTGGGCCCGGTGCTATTTATATTATATATTAATAAACTTGAACTTAGTTTGGGTGGTGAGTTCTTTTCAATGTATGCTGATGATCTTTCTATGATTGCTTCAGATTCCATTAACAGTGTATTAAAAACAAACTGTAATAATGTAATAGAAAAGGTATCTACGTTTTTTAATCAACATCATTTATATTTTAATGTAGATAAAACGCAGCTAATTCGTTTTCATACCAGGCAAAAAAACTGTGAATCAATTTCTATTAATATAAATAATTCCCTTATAACGGATACCCATGATGGCGTGAAATTCTTGGGTTTATATATGGATGAATGTTTGAACTGGAAGACACACTGTGTACACCTGATTTCGAAATTGGCTTCGTTCTCCTATTTAATTAATAACATTAAAGCAGTACTCACAAAAGTACAATTACTAAATCTATATTATGCCCAAGTAGATTCTAGATTAAGGTATGGTGTCTGTTTTTGGGGAAACTCCACTCTATCACAGAATGTTTTTATTGCACAAAAACGTATATTACGTTGTATGGCAGGTATTTCCAGTACCCAACCTTGTAAAGAAGTGTTTAGGGAATATAATATTCTAACCTTGCCAAGTATGTACATATTTGAAATGTGTGTTTATGTTTTCAAACACAAAGACAAATTTATTATTAATAAAAATGTTCATGGTGTAAATACTCGAAACAAAGAGGACTTCCGCATACCACATGCTAGATTAAATGTAACAAGTAATTCTCCAAATTACCTAGGCCCTAAGTTATTTAATCACTTACCTGTTGAGTGCAAAACAGCTAAGAATTTATTTCATTTTAAATGTAATCTAAAGTCATTTCTGTTGACTGAATGTTTTTGTTCTGTATCTGAATTCTTTTTTATCTAGTTTGTAACTCATATTGACTATTCCTATACAATGTAATATTGTCTTTATGGAAAATAAATTATAAATAAATTATTATTATTATTAAACCCATATTATTATAACACTTGGTGCAATTACAAAAATTGGCAAGATGCCGGACTTGATGTTTTCATACGGTCATTATTATATTATAACAGTTGTTTTCTGCATGTTTTTATTACCACTCCTTATGGTAACCTTAGACAGCGGATAATTTCATAATAACGGCATTGGAAATAATAATGTAATAAAATTTAATGGGTAATCAGACTACAATTTATATTTGAGCTTTAAACGCAAAATTATTTATCAACGTTACTGAAACAATACATTTCCTTATTTTTTTAAATGCAAAACAGAGTATATACACCACAAACAACTGTACGATGATATAAACAGCTAGTAACTGTTTCATATGAATTTACTGTATTTATGATTTGCATAATAATAGTAAGAGTCATTATTGGTAAATTTTTATTTTCATAGGTTATAGTTATCAAATAACCGCTAACTTCTTCAAAAACTTGGGCTATGTTAACCGTAAATGTAAAGAAGATGCATTGAAATTTCTCATACGTGTAAGGACCACTGAAAAAGAAAAAATAAAAGCAATTCAGATTAGCTAGTCCCGTCTTCATATGCACAAATGAAATACAATTTTACATTTTTTTCAGAATTCATTTAATTATCCAATGTAACAGAACAGTACATAACCAAAGTGTATTTTCTGGCGATACTTGCTGGCGACATTATTCCTCGTTTATCCTAATGTTAGACCTTATATTTCCCTGCATCAACACGGATTCTTAGGTAAAAAATCTACGATCACAAATTTAACCGCTTAACTCAGTTTGCCCCTGAAATTCTCGATAAACAAGGACAAGTAGACACAGTATACACGGATATTCAGAAAGGGTTTGATCAAATCGACCTATATTTATTAACAAAGAAATTAAATAACTTTAGATTTTCCGAAGGCATAATTTATTTATTTACGTTTTATCTCTTTAAACGCAGGCAGTTTGTCGAATACGAGGGTTTTCGATAGGAATACTACATTAATGCATCCGGAGTACCACAAGGCTCCAATTCAGGGCCAGTTCTAATTCTCATTTACATCAACGATATTAATGATGATATTAGTAGAATACAGGTTTTCACGGTCGTTGTCTAATGCAGTAGTTTGTCCTGGGTCTTGCCGTTGTCGTCGAACTTGACTTGACGTTTCGCTGATCATCCTCTCAGCTTCTTCAGAAGGATTGTAAAGACTGAATTTGTTGTGTTTCGCTCCTAGATATATAATGACGAGTGTAACACAACAAATTCAGTCTTTAGAATTCTTCTGAAGAAGCTGATAGGATGATCAGCGAAATATCAAGTCAAGTCTCGACGACCACGGCAAGATCCGGAAGAAACTACTTCATTAATGATGATATTATTTGTTCAAAATTAATGTTCGCAGATGATTTGAAAATCTATTGAGAGATAAGGACGATAAGCGATTGTAGAATGATCCAGAATTACCTTAAAGCTGTATCTGACTGGTGCAGTGCGAATTATCTCTGCATTAATGTTCAAAAATCACTTTTTCTCGGAAAAATAAACCTGAAGAATATGATTATAAAATAAATTCAGAGAGTGTAACCAGATGTACAGAAATCAAAGATTTGGGTATTGTCTTCAATAAGCAGTTGACATTTCGAGCCCATATTAATAGTGCTTGTCAACTTCATATAAAATGCTAGGCTTCAATAAGAAACTGCTGTGTGTTTTAGCAAAACTTCTAGCCTAACGTTGTCATAATGTTCGCTTAAGATTAGAATGTGGCGCCATCTTATAGTATCCGTCGTGTATATGTCACGTGTATAATATTGAGTCAGAGGAAGCAACTAAAATATTTGTTTTTTAAGGAGGATGGCACTTACCCGCCGCGTCGAGAGGAATTAATACGTTCATTTTAATGAACCGTTTTAAAACTGGTTTCATTAGAAATTCGTTGCAAATTAATTTCCATTACATATTTATTCAACTTAAAACACTTCTTTCTCCTTTTTTGTTGGACAATATCAATTTCCACATACCCAGACTTGAAATCCGCCATCACACAATCTTCTATGTCGATAAGTGCAGAACAAATATTATGGCTAAATCTCCAATTTGTGTTTATCTGGTCGATAGCCGAGTGGGTTAAGGCACGAGGTGGCAATCGCGATTAATCACACTGACATCACACCACCGGGTTCGAATCATGGCTCCGGCACTGTCGGAGGAAATGGTTGTATGTTCGCGTGTTTTCAATGTGTAACCCCTTTCCGCACAAGCCCTGGCTTCTGGAATTGGGGGTTGTCTAATTTCTGTGGTGTTTATGTACTGTGCAATAAGTTTAATAAAACCTCCCATCTATGTACTATGTGATATTCATTTTGATAGTCTAGGCAGTATATTAAGTCATATAATTAATACTGAATAGTGGGTTTAATTTTGTTTATAACTTAAGTATCAATATTATTTTTCTTTCTTATTCACTATTATAATATTTGTATTCATGTATTTCTTGTAATTAGGTGCTTACCTGTTGGAAATAAAGAGATTATTATTACTATTATTAATTTCAGGATACCGTGTTACCATTACAGACGATCTGATTGATACATTAATATAATTACTACGCACTATAAAAAATCCAACTGTTTATTGTGGCCCATTAAAGGTGGTTATATTTTAACTTTGACAAAGAAATACCCAACTACATGTTTTTCCCAAATGCTGTTGTTATTTTACTTTATTTTCAAAAATATTCAGTGATCCTAGCTCCTATATATACGTATACGTTACAAGCTCTTTCGTTTAAAAAAGGAAAACAGAACTACCGACCACTAATTTTTTAAGTAAATATAGTACAGGTTTTGGTTTTATCTGTTTTTCGTAGCGGTTGGTATAACATTTGGTTTTATAATTAGCCTGAGATATATTTCTATTTATATACGTCAAGACACACACTGGATTTGTTTACATGTAACATTTAACTGCATGGCATTTTAATACGTCAAATGTACAGGGTGGCTAAAAAACTTTCCTTCTCGTTTAACAAGGTATTTTCCTTATACCTGGGTAATGAATCCACTAAATATTCTTTTCAACCTATATAACGAGTGGAAAGCATTCGACATAGCAGATCACTCTTTGATGGTTTTCTGGAGTATCTCAAGGGTCCATCTTTGGTCCTATCCTTTTCATGTTGTATAGTAAAGGCATTGGTAGAGATCGTTTCAAATTGCATAAAACTGCAGTGTGTTTCAAATAATTTAGCACTGATTGCTACGTAGTGTAATGTTATGACGGCCTCCAGAAAAATGTTGATGTTACCTTAAACTGCTTAAATACCATTAAAGAGCTAGGAGTCATATTACTATTCAATTGCTAAATAAATGGAATTATTAAGTTCATGCTTATAAGAAATTTTCAAGATTTTACCGATATACATTATATCAATTAATGTTGCCTTTTAATGCAATTGTGAAGTCTATATTTGACTATACTGATATATGGTAAAACTGGGCTACAATGTAAACACTGAAGACTTTTCAAACAATCAACATTTCAAAAAACTTGTGCCATACATGTATCCTTATATTGGTTGGAATTCCTCAACTACATTTATTAAGTAAGTTTCCGTCATTAAATCTGCACTATTGTAGAAAAAATACAGACCATGATTTTTGTACCCATATGGCCTCTAGATCTTGCAACAACTTAATTCCTTTACTATATGTGTTGTACAAGTTCAACAAAATGTAAAGCATAAGACTTAAACAACACGTTGGCACTTAAAAACAATGCATCCAATCGAAAAGTCATCTATTACCAAAATTAAAGAGCAATTAAATATCTCTTCGAATAAGTACCTCAAAGTTTAAATTTCATCAAAAGGTATGGACGTAATTGGCAGTCGAATAACAACAATTTTTACCAACTTGTAAAAAATCGTTTGAAGACATCAAGTTCTTCAACAGACATCATTTTCAGTGAAGAAAACAAATGCTGCAATGTCTTGCAAACGAGAGCAACAAGAACCATTTGATTGTCATGCTTATGTAAATATTTAAGGAATCCAAGCGCAAGAGGCAAGGCAGACGAAGATGCAGATTTATTAATTTTATTGTAGAAACAGCTATTTCCCTAGCAGCAAAATCCGACAATGTGGCAATTGTTAGCGAGGACAATGACGTTCTCGTTCTTCTAACGGGACTCGGAAACAAGTTCGAGAACATGTACTTCCACAGACTAGGGAAAGGATAAAACAGGTTTATGGTACTCAAACACTTCCTTCAACTTTGATCCCACACATCATGTCCTATTCATGCATGCATTTACTGGGTATGACATCACGTCATCATTTTTTGGTCACGAGAAAGGAAAATTTTTATCCCGCATTGAGCAACATCCACACTTGAAAGCACAAGCAGCTATATTTCTCGAGCCATCTGTTTCTCAAGACTTGATAGAACAGGCAGGGGAACAGCTGATCTTAGCACTGTATGGACAGCACAGTGGGCCTCTGGACGAGCTGAGATACGAGCTTTTTATAAAATCCGCCTCAAAAAAATCGTTCAACCTAGCACGGTTGCCACCAACATCGGACGCAGCAAGGTGGCACTCAATGCGCGCATACCACCAAGTGCAAACTTGGCTGGGAAACGTAACAAACCCATGCCAATGGAGTTGCAAGAAAGGCTCGTCAGGCTTATTGCCTATAACAATGTCAAAGGATGCTAGAAATGGAAGGCCTGAACTGCCTGAAGTTAAATAACTTGTAAACACTGCTCTGGTCATGTCAGAACACTCTTGAGACTGAGTTGGATGACGATAAAGACGACGACGAAGGTTACTTCGAGCTTGAGGAAGTTGGTGGTGCTGCTGCAATGAATCAGGAAGATAGGATGCAGTATTGCAGTCGAGGACATTAGTTAGCCCCAATCCAAACGGATTCGACTACTATAACCACTATATGCAAATAATTCGTTTTTTCCAAAATTCATTTTTACTTCATTTCAGTTTTTCTTACACCGTATATTTTTCTTGCACTTTGTATTTGTTTAATTTTTTTACACTTTGATATATTACTACTATTGGATACATTTTTATTTTTGGTTAATAAACTTTGGGCCTTTCTATACATTATGCTTGACAACCCATTTCCTCAAATTAATGTTGAAAAATTAAATAATAAGGAATAAAAGAAAATAATAAATATATTTATATGTGACATTTTGGATTTTAAGTGTATTTTGCTCAATATTGATCAAAATTGGAAAATCAGGTAATCTATGAACTTCAAATTACATTACAATTAACTTTCATTCTATAGATTTTTTCATTTAGATTAGTCGTTTTAGAGCTGAAGGTTTAAAAAGTTACCCACTGTGAATTCTTTACTAGTTGGTAAAAATTGTTGTTATTGAACTATCAATTACGCCCATACTTCTTGATGAAATTTCAACTTTAAGGCACTCATTCGAAGCGAAATTGAATGCTCTTTAATTTTGATAATAAATGATTTTTCGATTGGATGCATTGTTTTGAAACTGAAAAAAAGTGCCAAAAATTCATGGTTTTTTCGACCACCCAAAAATTTGCCAAGGGTTTGAAGGTCTAAAACTATCATCCCGCTTCCAATGGCGCCGTTCCTGGACTAGTTTTGTCAGGTAACAGATTTTGCTTTTGCGGAACCAAGCTTGTTCAAGTAGCCAAATTGAGGAGGTTAATCTCTGAATAATTCAGCCTATTTCAAGAAAAGATGGAAAATACGGTAAACTCATGAGTCATTTCCCTACGAGTATTAGAGAAAACCACCTTCCTTAACGGCTTATTAGCATAAGAAGTACAATTAGGTGATCAATGAGATCCCCGACTTGGTGCCAACAACTCTTTTATCTGGGAGCATGTAAAAGATAACATCAACGAACAGACCCATGAAACTCCTCTAATTTAAACGATTTGAAGGTCAGCATTGTGGAAATCCCACAACATATTACCCCCGAAATGCTGACACAAGCAAGAATTGAATTTATTTATCGATAGATTAGGAGTTATTGCGAAGTATACGGAAAGGATATTTTTAAGCCGTAGCAGGAAAAGAAATTATTATAATTTCAATCTATCTGTCTATGTGTCTTTTAGATCGGCGAATTAGAACTAAAGCCAATGCAGTGATTTTTATACAGTGAACTATTTAATATGTATGAAATAATTCTAAAAAACCAGAAATACGTAAAACTTTGTTCCAAAATATTAAATATGAAGAGGTACATTTTTCAGTCAGTAAAAACGTACTAACTGTAGCGAGAGAACAATTGTGCCCAAGTGCCCCAACATGTGGTCTAAGCTGTCCTTTTCCCACCCTTAATACTTGGCAACACTGTCTTTATTTATTGTTAATGATTTGCCGTTAGGACGCAATACGTGTTTGAAAATGTTCAAAAATTAACGAAAGATTACATGGTTAAGAAAAGCTTACAGCCAAGTGTACGTTCACCCTTTTTCATTGGTTTGATAGTCTATTGGATGTTTTAAACTAAAATACAATGAATATGCGTCTTTGTAGTAGTGCTTCTAGCTGCAAGGAAATTTGGTACACCCTGTATAGTACAAATCGTAATAAACAAATAATTGTTGAACTAGTATTTGATATATCTGTATTATTTGGCTCATGCAATGCCTATTAATATTCCTAACCCCTTTCTATTGCGCACTGTACATACAAGTCAACCTTATTTCACTTCGATTAGCATCAATGGTAAAATTCTTCTATTTACTCAAGATATTCATATACAAATAACTTTCCCGACATTATATTGTTAAACAAATACGCGTATTCTATTCATTACTGGTGATGAAATGAAAACATGAACTAAACCTTGAATCATCAAGGTTTATTAACTACTCGAGTGGCGAACCTTCAATGCTTTAAAAATATTATTCTATAAGCTCAAATGAACTGGCGTTGAGGTAGGTTACGCTAGTTGTGGTTATCAGTTATGTGTGTACGTACTATTTTACTAGAATTTCTTACCTCGACAATCATATAGCTGGAAATGGGGTATCGCTTTGTTTTTCTTTTTTCAAGTATGTTGTTTATTTTTGGACTTCATTTTGTTCAACATCTTTTGTGACTCAAATTATTTTGTCTTATGTAGGTGTTTGTGAATAAAAAAAAATTGGCATAATTATTTTACGATAAAAAACTAAAAAATTGCCCATGAGAACTGCCACTAAAGTTAGCAAAAAATTTAAGAACAAACATGTTTTTATTAAAAATGCACCAGAAAGTTTTTATGTGAGAATGTTGAGATACTTTCAGTTTTCTTCTATATTCATACATTTTTGTAAACTTGTAATCATATCTTAAAAGAAAGACCTGCCAGAATTTACTGCATTTATAGAAATCTCGATTAATAGGTCTCATAGTCTAGTACATATTTTTAACACCTCTCATTTTGTTTGGTAAAAGACAGAGATCCCCATTTACAAGTCACAACTTGCGAATATGCTCCCACTAATGGTTTGATTCTGATAGTTTTTTTGTATATACATTTATCATTTAACGTAGATCTATTTCCGCTACTAAGACCTAATAGCGACGTCTGTAGACGAGCTATCCCCAACCATAAATTTTACCTAACCTTTTTTCTATCGAAGAGGAGGGATTTTTTATTTGCTCAATATTAAATGGACAAGTGACTCGCAATGACCGATAGCTTTACATTCCCTTCGAAGGATGGTATATCCAACACGCAATTGTCGCCTAAGATTGCATAGCTTCAGCGCATACACTAATATACAAGCCGCTAGAAGATACGGGGCAAGGACACATATTTTCTTGAGACCTGGTCAAATTTTGATACTTCACACACGTACTATATGAATTTCAAAAAAAAAAAAAAAAACTTAAACGAGCTTACACCTACTCAGAGAGGCTTAAATTATCCAAAAACAAAACATACTCATGCTGGAAAAATTTACAATAAAATTTGATTAGTCTGGAAAACTTATTGTGCGACTGTACAGACGTACAAATATCAGGGCATTTGTTAAGCATACCAGTCGTGGAAAACGGGCTTTAGAATCTCTCAATGTGATACGTTTTCCAGAAAACAGCTTTTCCTAAGAACACTTGAAATCCTCCATGTTGCCGCTATTGTTATTTTTTAAATTTTATTCCAAATAAATCTCCGTTTTAACATTTATTTTTAGTTAGTTTCTGTCCACATGGCAGAGCTAGTTAACATGCTTTTAATGGCACATCAGAATTCGATCATAACATTCTCAATGAATGAAATCGAAAGTTACTAGAAGGTAATAATCGATTACTAACGAAATAAGTTTAATGTGGTGAACTTCCCAGAAACCTTTTATATGCTAATACCCTGGAAGGTAATCAATAATATGATTCGTCTTAAACCTTGGCGAGAACAGAACAAACAACTGAAAAAATACAAACGTTTTGGCGTTTGATGTAACTGTTAAAAGAAACTAGTAGTGACAAATGACAAACGATGCTCGAGAAAACAGAAAAGAACTGGGCGAGAATGAACTTTACCTCGTCATATTATCGAGCAACATAAAATTTATTACGTGTAATTGATATATCAATCTATTAATTGAACTTTATAAATAACTAATAGAACGTTATGGTTAGTTAAAATACTTGGGTTGAAGGTCAACAAGATAATAATAATTATGTAAATTTATGGGACAGGTCAGAATTTCATTAGAATTACACTGCTACGGAAAGCGTAGGAAATTAAATATTTCTCTTCTCTTTCCGCTTTCAAAGCTATTTTTTGGAAGAACTCTTATTTTGCTGTGTGTGTCAAATACACAGCTTTAAGATTCTGTTTATGTTGTTTCCATAGATACTTACTACTTACACAGAACATAGAACTGATTATATTTTCTTTTAGATAATGTTGAGTTTGTTAAGTTCTTCTTTTAACATTGGTAACCAGGTTGTACAAATATCTACAGAACAATTCGATACGCACTTATCTTCATTTAATAAGATTATTGCTGATTCTTTAATTTTTCTTTTTTTGGTATCTGTTTCTTTTGAGTCCCAGTTTATTCTCTGTCTGTTTTTGTGTTATACGCTTTTAATTCGATACAAAATTAAAAGTTCGCATCAAATATATTGCAGGATTTTTAAATATACCCAATATTCTTAATTGATATGAATCGTGCTCCATTTAACTGCGGTATAATCCTAAAAATGTATCGAACAACATCAGCTACACTCTACAATCTTTCAATGTCAATTATAGACCAAATGGAATTATTCCCAACTTGCTAAACTATTTGAAAATATGGTATCTTATTACGTATTTAGTCATGTTGTTAGATAATTATTTGACAGTCAGCGTGGTTTCATCATTGGTAGATCGACTGTTACTAATTTGTGCAATTTTACCCAATTTGTCTCAGGTGCACTTGATCAAGAGGAACAAAGTTGACGTAATCAATACTGATTTTACGAAAGCTTTTGATCATGTGCACAATGAAACTTTAATTAAAAAACTTCATTATTTTGGGCTGTGTGATAACTTCCTTACATTGTTTATATCCTTGCTAACAGATAGATTTCAGTATGTGGAGTATAGAGGGTTTAAGTCAATTTTATATAGCGCCAGCAGTGGGGTCACGCAAGGCTCAAACCTGGGTCCTATAATGTTTTTACTGCTTGTTAACGATGTTGTTGAGTCGCTAGATTCTAGTTCGCTAAATTATTAGAATTATTGAAAGCGAACAGGATTGTCAAACGTTACAATCAGACATTAACCCCTTGGCCAACTGGTGTGTTGCTAAGAAACTCAGCCTCAATACTGGTAAATGTAAGATGTTGTCTTTCTCAAGAAAACGTGAGTGTATCACATACGAACATACGACAAGTGATATAAGACTAACTAGATCTTACCAAATCAAGGACCTCAGTTTGATCTTTAATACGAAGTTATCTACCAATGCTTGGTTTTATTATAAGGAACACAAGAAACCTTTTAAATATTGATTGTCTTAAGAATCTACATATCTTATTTGAGAGAAGTTGTTTGGAATACTGTAATGTTGTGTGGAGTCCATATTATAATGTTGATATTCAGATGATAAAGAGAATTCAGCGAAAATTCTTTAAATATAATTTTTATATTTCGGGGTTTTCGAGACCGCCAATTATGAATTCTTGGTCAAAATTTAAAAATTCAAAATGGCCGTGCCAATATGGCGGACGACTTTAATCATTAACGGTTCAAATCGATCAAAATCGATATTCGGGGGATTGTCGGGTTTGCCGATTACGAATTTGAAGTCAAAAATTTAGTTCAGGATGGCGAATTCAGGATTCAACTCAAAATCGAAAATTGGTGCTCTTCTAGGTCGCGGATTATGAATTTTTAGTCAAAATTCAGAAATTTAAAATGGTGGCGCCAATATGGCTGACGACTTTTATCATTTAGGTCCAAATCGATCAAAATCGATATCTGAGGATTACAGCATATCAAAATACTAAAAAGTAAAAAATAAAATAATATAAAAAAATATTTTAAAAAAAGCTTTTATTTAAATACTCCAAAAAGTAGAAAATATCATTTTGTTACATTATATAATTTTTCGCAAGTAATCTTCTTTACGCAGGAAAATCTCGCGACAAGCTTTATATCATAAAAAAATTTATTGCATAAGGAAACAGTGATAGCCAGTTCACTTTTTTAAATACATTTAATGAATATCGAGAGGGGGCGAGCGTAGGTACGTCTTTACTATGTACATACTTCGGTATGCGATGTAAAGCAACGACAGGCGCGGTTAGTACTTGGATTGGTGACCATTCCAACGGAAACCGCGTTCTCGCCTCACACATCTTCCAGCGGCTTGTATATCAGTGTATGCGCGGAAGCTATACAACCTTCGGCGAGGGTTGTATAGGAGATATATATACCATCCTTCGGAGGGGATGTAAAGCCGTCGGTCCCTTGTCTATTAAATGTTAGGCAAGTAAAAGACCCCTACTCTTCTTAAGGGAAGAGGTTCGGCAAAATTCCTGGTTGGGGGTAGCTCGTCTACAGGCGTCGGTGTTAGGCCTCAGTAGCTGAAATAGGCCGGCGTTAAATAAATGTATAAAAAAAAAAAATGAATATCGCTATGTAGGTCGTCAGGTGATATATTAACATGTGAATGATATTATATATATTAATCTTATCTTAAATTGTCTTGGCTGATCTCGGTTTACCTTTATATTATTTATTGATTGTTTAAAATGTATTTTTGTATGGCTTTTTTATTTAAATTTCATATTGTATAGTATATTATTATGTATCTTTCTTTTGTATCCTAATTTTATGGATACTGTAATGTCTGTTGGATTTAATAAACATTATTATTACATTCTAGTTGGAAAAGACAGATAATAGTAGAAGCTCATTGTAAATGCAAATTACCTAAAAACAAGTAACTGTAAATACTTCCTTATATTTTATATTGATAATCTGTACTTTTAAAGAAATTTAATTGGAAATGCCAGTAATATGACAGTTATTGGATAAAATTCTAGCTGATTGTCCAATGTTGAAATTTCTTTTTTAAAACAAAACGAAGTTTTGAGATGTTCCTCGATAACGACTACTGATCTCCTTGGAGATGGATTTGGTGGATTGACACTATTATTATAATGTTTTTTTCTATTTTAGAAGTCTGCAAATGATCGATCTCCAATCCTTGTCATTGACATTATGGAACACGTTTCGATAATGCCATATATAACAGTTCCAGTCGTGTATGACTTGGTAAATTTCTTGTATCCAGAAAAAATTTAATTATTACATTTAGTGCTTTTGGAGAATACAACTAGAGAAATTAAAACCACATCATACAAAAAGCTATAAGATCCACAAATTTAGAATTGCCAAAAAATTTTTTAGTTGAACACTTTCCGATCGTCCGATCCCCAACTATTTAATTCACAGAGGCAGCGGTTAATAAACCTGCGTTGCAGAGCCGTCGACCACCCGTCTAGCCTATGACTGTAATATGTAGTTTCTGATCGTGATCCATCATTTCCAACAGTCGTTTTATTCAGTTACTATTTTATTTTCAGACACCGATATGACACCATTTACCTGCACGAACTGTCATTTGTAATCTCTCGTCGACAAAAATTGTGCCAAATTTCCCCAATTTCCCCCAAATAGACGTCCTCATAAAATAAACATAACTTTTATAACAGACGGTTGGCAGTGCAATGCACTTTAGCTTTATTAATAAGCGATAGTATTGGTTGCACCACGCCTAGGCTAACGAGGAACAGCCAACTAACTTGTCAAGCAGGCATCAATTATTCCATGGTATATACGATTTGACTGACTAACTAAGTACAACACCGCTCCTATTCTATTAAGTGCAGTTGCATCTGCGACCTTTATCTTACGGATATTTTTAGATTTACTATATTTATTCATTTATTTACCATACAATAACTATATTCATTGTAACGTTCATTTTTCGTTTTTCTTTATGCAAATCATTTCATGTGTTAATCTTTTCTTTAGATTGTTTTGTTTCCCAATTATTCTAGTTTCATCAAAGTTAAAAGTATGTCCGGTTCTACAAGCTGGATGAGATTATTTTTCTTTAATGCATTTCTACTGTCATTCTTATTTATTTATTTACATACACTGCTCAACAGGTGAACCCATTTAGAGAGCAGAACAAATACACAAATTTAGCATTACATAGCAGTATGGTACAGGTACAAAACAAACAAACAAAAATACATATAGAGAAAGAATGTTCCATTATTCTCTGTTTTAGGTACCTTCCTGTTTGTCCAATATAGCTTTTATCGCATTGCATACAATGTATTTCATAGATTACATCCGACTGTAGTTCTTTTTGCGTTTTTGATTTTAATCTTGTAAAGAATTTATTTTTAATTGTATTTTCATTTTTAAAATCTGTTTTAATTTTATCTGTTTTTTTTCAGTGATGGTTCTTTTTAATTTTTCAGATAAATCTTCTATATATGGAATTCTTAAATATTTTGTATCATTTAATATATTTTCATATATCATTTTATATATTATATCAGTGTATCATTGTTTTTCGGTGTGGTATGTGTAAAATTATTATTAAGGAATCTATTTATTAATTTTGGTGTATAACTATTTTGTAAAAGCATGTTATGTATATAGTTTAAATTTTTTTCCCAAAAACTATGGCCTAATAATTTTAGCGCTCTATCTTTTAGATTGTTGATAATATTTATTTTTTGCTTAAAAGAATGTTCTGAGTGAAAATTAATAAATCTTTCAAACAAATGTGGTTTATGATACCAATATGTTGTGCGTTTCCCTGTTATGTCTAATAATCAGTACATCAAAAAATGCAAGTTGGTTATTTTTTTCCATTTCCACAGTAAATTGTATTTTTTGATGAAAACCATTAAATGTGTCTAACACTAATTGTAACATATGATCGTCAATGGCCATAAATATGTCATCTACATACCTTTTAAAAAATAATAGAGAGTTTAGTTTTCTAAGGCTACTACCTTGGTGTTCTGACATAAGTAAGTCAGCACACACTAGGAACATACACATTTTGTTTCCCACGCCCAAGTCAAAAATTTGGATATAATAATCATTCTCATATTGAAAATAATTATTTTCTATACAGAATTTAAATAACAGCAAAAATGCATCACGGGACAATAGGGAGAGAGAGAGAGAGAGAGAGAGAGAGAGAGAGAGAGATCCGATAAGGAAATTAAATTAATAATTTAATTAAATTAAAAATTAGTGGCAATCTTCATAATTTATAGTTTTAAATGAGCTAATTTTGCAAATGACTAAAATTATTGAGTAGAGATTCATATCACTACACCTGTCATAGTTTTATTTAGGTTTGCTTATACTTTTTAAACAATATATGTATTAAAAAAAAGTTATGGCCAAAAATAAGAAATATTTCCTTATCGGGCCTTTCTCTCTTGGATATGCACACCTTAATAAACTCTACATACTCAAATGAGTTTTTTACGTACCTTACATCTTTAAGGAATGCGTAATTTAGAATACCAGAAATAAATTTCGTAATGTTGTAAAGAGGTGAGCCGATAAAAGAAATTATAGGTTTAAGTCTAATCGATAGCCGCATGAGTTAAGGCGCGAGGTGACAATCGCGATTAATTACACAGGCATCGCACCACCGGGTTCGAATCCTGGCTCCAGCACTGGCACTGTCGGAGGAAATGGTTGTATGTCCACGTTTTTTCAATGTGTAACCCCCTTCCGCACAAGCCTCTGGCCTCTGGATCTGGAGGGTAACCTTTAACAGAAAATTTACGAACATACGGACAATAACCAAACTTAAAATTAACGACAAGGTGATTGAGGAACGGAACTCGGTCAAATATCTAGGGGTCACCTTGGATAAGAGGTTGAGTTTCGGGCCTCATATCACGAAGACACTTAACCGGACGTACGCCTCGCTGAGCCGCCTGTACCCATTGGTAAATAGGCGAATCAAGCTGACTACAGACAATAAAATGACGCTTTACAAAGTAATACTACGACCTATACTGACATATGCCTGCGTCTCGTGGAATATTATTTCAGACACGCAGTGCAAAAGACTACAGACAACACAGAATAAAATACTCCGATTTTTGACAAACTCAAATAGATACATTTCGATCGCTGAACTGCATCGGATGGCCGGGGTTCCCATGATGAAGGATTTCATTGTGGAGGCCTCCGAAAAATTCGAATTAAGCGATCGGAACTGACTAGACACATAACAGACATACGGATACACAATAACCCTACTCGCGTACATCGACTCATACACCAGAAACTACCGATCTTTCTAGAAAGGCGGTAACGACTACATACAAACACATAACATCCTTTCCACCCAAATTATATTTCTCCTCTTTCACTTACCCCCTCCCCTTCCCCTCTGCTAATTACCGCTACCATTTACACGCCAGCTAATTTTATTTCACAAATAAAAATTATTCGAAAGTTACTGTAAAGATTGTAAAATTGTCAAATTAATGAAAAAGAAAATTGAATGTTAAATGAAATTCTATGAAAGTTCATCAAACAAAAATTTTGCTGATGCTATGTGGGATCCATCTGCCCCCCGCCACGGTTCTGCGCCACGTGCAATGTAACGCGACGGGTATATTAAAAATGATTAAATGAAAAACGAAATATTATATTAAGGCAAAATGAATTGTGAAATATAAATACTTAAATAAATGATTTTAATGGTTAATGGTAAATGGCTCGATGTGGCAATCGCGATTAACCACACGGACATCGCACCACTGGGATCGAATCCTGGCTCCAGCACTGGCACTATCGGAGGAAATGGTTGTATGTCCGCGTTTTTTCAATGTGTAACCCCCTTCCGCACAAGCCCCTGGCTTCTGGAATTGGGGGTCGTCTAATTTCTGTGGGGTTTATTTATTTATTATATTTAAGTGGTGTCTATTATCTTTATGAATTGTTGGTAAAACAAATTTTTGTTGGACACCTGTATTTGATTTAAGTTTTTTCCTCACTTCTTCATCCAAATGACCATTATTAGCTAATTGAATTAATAATTTGTTATATTTATTTTGTATACTAATCGTAGGGTCTTTAGATAATTTTTTATATGTTGTTGAATCATCTAACAATTAAAAAGATTTCTGTTCATATTCCTCTTTACTAAGTATAGCAGTTATGTTTCCTTTATCAACTTTAGGTATTATATTATTTATGTTTTGTTTTATAAATTTATGGTTATCCTTTATATCTTTTAATATTCTTTTAAAATTTGACGGGTGAGAGTTTACATTTTGTTTTCAAAAAAGTGTAAAGTATTGATAATTATGTTAATAGATTCGTTGCGAATTTCTATTCTCTCATTTTCATCGAGTTGGTTAATAATATATTCTACGTCTATTACAAGTTGTTCTATTGGTAGGGATTTCATGTCATAAATTAAATTTGTCTCCTAAACTTAACAAATATTGAACATTTTTGGGCATCAGAAGGTCACAAGTATTTTCTAACCATTTAAAATTTACATTGTTAATAATTATCTATGATATTTTTTGACTTTCAAATACAGCACTGAATTTATTAATTTGCCTTTTATTAACCTCCCTGCATTTTGTTCTATAAGATATTTGGTAGCTGTTATACTGATTAAAAATATTTTCAGGAAGAATTTGCTTTACGTAGTATTTAACACAATTCATTTTGTTATTGTAATATATTATCCAATGTGTAAAGTCTATTTCAACATTTAAAATTGATTTTTGGAACCGTATTAAAATTTTATGTGTTCTATTCAAAAATAATGTTTTCATTATTTTTAGGTTTATCAATTTATGCACGAATATGACAAGTTAGCAGAAAATTAACAAATGTTTTAAGTCAGCTAAACACAAATTTCGAAGCAAGGTTACATAAACAGTAAAAGGACGAAAAATAATAAATTCAGGACAAGTTTCATCAATGCAAGTCCGGGTTGAATGGAATTTAAATGGATGCTGAAACATTTTAGAATACAAAAATATTTTACCAAGGTGAACACATCAAAATACTTTAATAAAGATTGACAACGAAACAACAAAAAATTTAAGAGGTATGAAATGAACATCGACATTTAGAGACGTAGGAAAATAAAGGATATTATTAATTAATAACGGTAGGTCCTATGTCACTCAATCAAGTATTCCTGACATATAAAAAACGAAATCGTTATGAAAGCAATAAAGAAATGTTAATGGAGCAATATTAAGGGATAATGAAAAATGAAGTTTAATGACCCTTGTTTAAAACAATATTTGGACAGTGTGTCTAGCAAATTTGGACTCTGAACCCTCGAGTTTCAGGTATTAACACTAGTAAACTGTTGACTGTCATTGGACCAATTTTGAAATCAGAAGAAAATAACTTATTTTACAATTAGGCAAAAATTAATGTATAAGGAGTCAAAAGCTTTAATAATATCAAGTAGTTAATGAAGTGACTTAGCTTGCAAAATCCGTTACTTGTATTACTTGCTAATAAGGATGTAGCTATGGGGAATCTGAAGATATAAATATGTGTATAAATATAGGCAGACTTAATAGTCCAATGCAAATAATTTTTTTTTTCAAAAACATATAGTTGAAGTACAGTTCCCGGCACATAAAAAACGCAACAAAAACTTTACGACCTCACTAAAATGCCATCACTCCTTGTGCTGTATCGACCGCAATGGACTCGCTTACCTTTATAGGTTCTTAATGTGCGTCGGGTCGGTTGATGACAGGCATGCCGCATGGCCCCCGGCGATAATAATTATGTCGTAAAGTTTTTGTTGCGTTTTTTGAGTGCAGGGAAGTCCTTACTTAGAATATACAAATATTGACAGAAAAATTTCAATCGGTACGATTTGTATGTAAACAAGCAGAAGAAGATGCCGATGCCCTAATTATTAATACGGGCATTGAAATAGCTGAAGATCCTACTAAAATCATAATCAATGTGGGTCAAGATATTGATCTTCTAGTTCTGTTAAACCAAATAAATTCAAATAATTTCAATATTTATTTTCACAAACCAGGTTCAGGTAATACAAAAGACACACCTTCAAACATGATAAAAAAAAAATTTTACATTGTTTTTCTGTATGTGATGCGACTTCCAGTTTCGCCGGAAGTGGACAAAGAAAACTGTTGTAAAACCTTTACTGGCTAACCAAAATTTATCAAATCTAGCAAAAAAATTTTTATCGGAAAGATGCACACAAACAAATAATTGCTGATAATGGATTGAAACTAATAGTGTCTATTTCTAAATGTAAAGAAAATGTCTCTGAACGAATTAAGATTTCAAATGTGTCACACCGCTACGATAAAACTTTATTCAATTTAGAAAAATTATCACCAACTAAACGAACAGCTGAATAACACTGATACAGGGCGGCCTATGTTCAAATTCAAACTTCGCGTGGTAACAGTGGCGGTCCATGGCTTTTAGCTCTGGGTGGGCAGGATGGGAGATAGAACCGAATAATAATGACATTTCTCCACAGAAATTTAGTGGGTGTAAAAATCACGCAAAAAACATTCAATGATGACTCTGCCCATTTCAATCGCCTTGTATAACGTTTTAAAATTATCTATCCCTGTTGAATTCCACGAACTTTTACTATATTTACTGAATAACATGCAAGGCCAGCAATAATGTTTTTTTTATTTCACTTCCAGAAAGCCATAAACATTTCTGATACCCTGGGACACAAAATTTTCTATTGGACGAATTTGAATTTACATTAATGAAATTTATCGTCGTATGTCCTAACATACGACGATAAAACGACGCAAAACTGGTTTTTAATAAAAAATGTATAATATCAGAATTATCGCTTACTGTTTATCTCACGTCGGCCATGGCACATATTTTAATATTAATAATTTATCAGTTGTCCATTCACCACGCTTTTTTATGCTAAAGTAGACACTTACTATTTACTAAATACCAACAAAGATCATAAATTACAAATTAAAAAAACATAACATTACACAAACCTAACCAAAGACCAAAATCTTCCAATTCTAAAACAGCAGCAACTTCCAACGTTTGAGATTCACGAATACTGACTTGACTTGACTCCATACGTCCGAAAATGAAACGATTCTCGGCGAAAGATCACGACACTGTAAAAGAAAAGGGAAAGGATGAAGGTGGCAGTGTCCACATCCCACCGAGCGCGAAGTTCCATATTTGAGTATTATACATTTATTTCATTTACATATTATATTAATTTCACATCTAAAACTGCTAAAATAAAATGAAATATTATCTTAGTACTTTTTGAATAATATAGGGGCATATGTGTTCTAATACATTATACCTTAAAACGCAAAGAAAAATAAAATTATAGTTATATAGGTAACTTAACTATATGGCACCGCTGACATGTATTTTAACTTATTTTTGTTCCTATTTATCAAATTAGAAATTGCTATCGTATTTAATATACATGAGGGATGGATTAATCAATTTGAACACATTAGTTATTTTTCCTGTTTGATATCTTTTCAATTGTGAACATATTCTATTCAATATGCATATTGTTTATTACAAGTTTTGCTCAGGGATGGTATGCCCACTCTAGGTTGTAAATAACCTAAGCATGCAAGACGTACGTCTCTATTTGATATGCATTACAGGCGTAAGATCGAAGTGAATAACCAACATGCACGTAGACGTATTATGATTGAATTCACGATTTCTGAGCGATGCGTTCCCGCCCTGGCTTGGCGCATGACACTTTCGACAGTATTACGCCCGGTTTCTAAACGAATTCATAAGTGTACCTATATAAAACAGATTAGTATGTAGTAAAAATAATATGAATAAAACTTTTTAATTTTAATACTACAATTAATTAACAGCAAAATTTTACTTTAATTTAACTACAAAAATATATAAAAATATAAATATACCTTTATAACTACCGCTTATTAATTGGGTGGGCACTGCCTACCTTTCCATTCCTGACGGGCCGCCACTGCTTGGTAACAAACTTACGGCTACAGATTTGGGATGGAAACGTCATCTAACCGGAATAATGCCTAAATTGACAGAAAAGTAATTAATTTCTGAAATATTGCTGAAAACTATCTGCTGCAGCCGTGAAACTGGTTGTGAAAGTAAAAGATGCGGCTGTCGCAAACATGGAATAAAATGCTCAATTTTATGCTCCAATTGTCAAGGGTCCGAAAACTATTCTAACGTTGAAAAGCAACCATTAGAAGAAATAAGCAATTTGGAGGAAATTGATGGCGAAGCAACAACAAATTTTTAAAATTATATTGGAAATAAAGATCTTGGCGAACTTGAGGACCTTGACGAAGTCGAAGACCTTGTCGGAGATCCTGAAGAAACCGAAAACTATGTTGAATCTGATGATGTAGTGCAGCTTTCCAAAAAAATGAGATGTAATAAATTTATTTTCAATTTATTTTGTCCATGAAGCATAAAAAAAAAATTTCTTGCACAAAAACGGCTATTTTTAACAATTTTTTATATAAAATAATTGTTTAAACAATTTGTTTTTTAACAGGCCAAACATTAACGATTAATCAAAGTTCCATTATTTGATATTACATTGAAATTATCATTTTGCGTCACTCTCAACACCTTATTTCAATAAACAATGAATAATTCGTGATATTTACGGAAAAATTGATATTTAAGAAAATCTTTGTCTTTGTTTTCCCATGTTGGACAATGCTTTTCCATAGTAACAGTATGGTTCCTTACATCATATTAAAGTAGAGGTTTCAACGAAAAAAATTCCGTTCTGAAATTTTCAAAAATCAAAATTTTGTAAATCAACTTTTTCGATTGAAAATTAGACCTTTTTTCAAATTAAATCCCATAAAACAAAAAATAATAAATATTCCGCTTAACAAAAATTACAGCTTATTTGAGGTATAAAATGTACATTTTCATCAAATTTCATTAAAATCCAATTTTTTTTGTGGGAGATAAAAATAAAAAATCAAAAAAATGGTTCTTGGCGTTTTTCCTCAATAGTTTTGAGGTTATGTTGAAAAAAAGTTGTAGATCTTTCAATTATCTATAACCACATTTCACCCATAATAATACCCCTTTTTCCACCTCCATCCTACTTTTAGTTATTTGTTGGGGTCCCATCGATTTTTCCCAATATAAATACCATTAATCCTAAATTTTCCGACCATCCATATATTGTTAAAAATTTTGTCGATTTTTGACCTGAAAACCGGTTCGGCACTGGACTATAAGTTCTTCTGTGCCATAAAATACTATAGGATTATTATTTGTATCTCCCAGTTTTAGGTTTACTATACCCCAGTTGAATCTTTCTTTATGTACATTACATACCTATTTAGTATTCGGATAAAGAAAGAAAGATATTTGTAAATGAAAAACATCTATCCCTTAATGCAGAAATGAATTACCTGCCTCTTAAAATTAGATATTTTAAATTTCGTGAATAGATCGATCCGAAATAACGGAGATGTAATGATGTAAAGATTGGTTAC
The DNA here is from genome assembly GCA_963675555.1 of Leptura quadrifasciata. Taxonomy (NCBI): domain Eukaryota; kingdom Metazoa; phylum Arthropoda; class Insecta; order Coleoptera; family Cerambycidae; genus Leptura; species Leptura quadrifasciata. The sequence continues at coordinate 148,614,378 of OY776675.1, forward strand.
TTTGAATAGGGTATATATTTAGTTAAGCAGATTTAACCCACTCCTGTATGGGAAAGTTAGTCCGAGTTTATTATTAATGGTTTACTTGCTCTTCACCGCAGGTGTTTATGTTAAGCCTTTATGTTTATTTAATTTGATATTATAACACTGTCTAATATATACAATGTACATGATGATAAAATTAAGTGTTATAAAGCAAATATTGTTATTATTAAGAAACCTCAGTCACTAGAGGTGAGGAGGCCCATGTGAGCGCAATAATAACCCGTCCCACAAGTGATCTATGATCAAATAATATCAATAATAGAACCAACCCAAGTCACATCACAAAAAATAAGAAAAATGCGGGTTTTCAAAGTAAAAGGATCAGCCCGCTAGACGATAAGTTCAGATTAGTTCTATTGCTACCGTTTTAATACGCTTAAATAGGGCAATTATACCAAATAGATAAAAATTTATCGTAGAGAACTATTAGTAATCCCTGTTCTGAAAATAAAATTACACAGAAATATATTTCAGGATATCCTGTACGAAATATCGCAAAAGTTTGCCCACGAGTATGGGTGGTATCGGCTGATTTTTATTCTTATAATATATCAAAGTTCTCTGCTTCTATGTTACCCATTTGGACGAAATAATAATACAAGATGTCAAGCAATAACAATGATGCCATAGCATCATCAGTGACACTGTCAAAGAACCTACCTAGACATATCAAAGATCATCTTGCTTGAAGTTAGGGATTTTGTGAAACTGCAACAAAATCCAACGATGACGAAACTATTTTGTATGAACCTCGTGCGACACGTACAATTGTTGTCGTGAAAATATTTTGGAAATGCTATGAAAATCCTCAAGACATGAGTGAAAAACGACATTTTGTAAACTATAACGAAATTTTATTTTTTGGAACTGCAACAAAAAAAATTTTATTTTCATTTTTCAAAGTTAGTAGTTATTTCTATATGTATTACGCCGTTGCCTATATGTGACTCCTCAGTGACTCGGAACACATGCCGCTCTTTTACCATGTACAGAGTGCATGGGACCTTGCCCGATCGTATGAATATAATATTCTAATCTGTCGCGATTCAAGCATCTTTAAACTCGATAACAGAGTGCCCAAAATTACCTGAGAATTAACCAATACAGGCAAGCCAGAAGCCCACGAGGCCGCGAATATTAAATTATCAGTTGAATATTTTTGACGTCAGTCGATTGCTTTAACGTAAACCATTGGATGGTAGTTGAAGACTGTATTGTCCGGGTCGTCCTAATCCTCGTCATGTGTGGTATGGACCGAAACTCTTGTTTATGTTAACTAACAAATATTTCCAAGATCCATAATATAACTTTATTACTACGAGTTATTACTACAACATTCCCTTTCAATTTAATTAAGGAGTATTAGAAATTAAAGTACTAGCAAGTATAGTGTTATATATAAGACAGTGCAGATAAGTATAAGTTTTGTATTTTACGTCTGTTTAAGCTAAGTAGAACCCATCAAGTGAACAGTCCAAAAGTGTAACAAAACTTCCCTCAGACCTCTAGAGCATTAGTAATTAATTACTGCGCTATTCACGCAATTGTTTTTTTATTGCATTTAAAATATATTATTCTATCCTATAACTTTTATATGTAACTTATTTTTTATCTTCAATAATAAAATAAATAAAGGGGGTACAAATTATACTGGATAACCATGTACATAAGAATGACATGCATTTGGGTCGCACCATAAAAATAACATAACACGATATAAAAATAATCATTCATTATTACCACGGAGAGAGTTGTGAATATATACTGCCAATTCTTTAGCTGTCATATATCTATGGGTGCATTTTAAAAACACCGTGTATAAATAAATCACTCAATTTAAAAATTCTTTAACAAAAATTCAAGAAACACAAAATTACACAACAGTAGTGCAGAATTTCGGATTAAACAGGCACATGCGCATAACATACTAGTTCAGCTGGGGAATACCAGAATCGTGCGATCTTCGCGTTATTTGTTAGCAATAGAACTGCAAGACTTTTTATTTTCTTTTTAATAATTAGTAAAATATTTTATGAATTGAAATAAAACCTGGTTGGGGGTAGCTCGTCTACAGGCGTCGGTGTTAGGCCTCAGTAGCGGAAATAGGCCGACGTTAATTAAAAATGTATAAAAAAAAGAAATAAATCCGAAAACGCACAAGAACTAGCGTCATTTACATAGAAAATTGTAACTAATTTAGTGGTCAAGCTACGCGAATAGCCGAAACCGTTTGCAACCAGTATCTTTACCGCCTTTACGCAATGAAAGTGCATCAAACTGCCAGCTTAAACAGGCCTTATATCTTTTGCCTCTACTATACTCCGAATTACCTCCCATTCAGTTGAACATATTAACACGTATCTGTGAAAACGAGGTTTTAATTTATATCAGGCTCAAGCTACCTCCGTCGTCTCATATAATTGCACATACATTCCAGTGTAACGAAATTAAAATTACGTCTTGAAACATTCAATGGATAGGACATTTCAAGGTGTCTCTGATAGGGCATCTGCAGGTACTGTAAAAATTTATGAAGCGAGACTGTATGTCTCTGCTTGAGTGCAACTCTAGTTCGCCTTTTATCAGTTCCATAATTCTAAATTGATTAAAGTTTAACGATTGCCAGCACGTTCGTCGCGTCGTAAAAGTTAATGATTATAAAAAATAGAATTATTTCAGCTGACAATGAAAACCGTTATGTAAAACTAATAGAAGTAAGCTCATATATAACCGTATAATAATTGTAAAATTAATTCATCAGTAATGACAGTGGCAGGAAAATTGGAATATGTGTAACACATTGAATAAACTCGTAAGGACAAATACGGCACAAAACCTAATAGTTTTCCACGATTGCTAAATTTGAAAAATTACAAATTTTGTCGCCCGCGAAAATCTCTTCAGAATTTCAATACGAAACTGTGCTCGTAGCACTCCTCCTCATAGTTAATAATGCATGAGAAGCAGTACTACACAACGTCGCGTCGGTTCGTAATAAAGAATTTAAGTCGGTTTTCAAGGTAGTTGCTAAAATTACATCTCGTGGGACATAATTTATTATAAGTTCTATAAATCGCGCTCCATGGGACGACATTCATTGTAGTTGCAAATGCACGCCTGTAGAACGGATTTTTAAGTTTTCAAAAATTGAAATTTTACTGTAGTTCCAAAAAATATTATTTTTTTTATAAATTCGAAAACCTTTCATCCGTAGGACATCATTTATTGCAGTTACAATAATTACGCCTGAAGAACGAATTTTTATAATAGTTTACAAAATTGAAATTTTCATTGTAGATCCAAAAATGATTTTTTTATTGCAGTTACAAAACTACATTTTTTGTTGCAAATTCGAAAAACCTTCATTGTACTTCCACAAAATATCTTCCGACGATATTTTTATGTGTCGCACACGGTTCATGCAAAATATTCACCGGTTGGATTTCGTTATAGTCCCGCAAAATTCATTCGAAGGAGATTTTTTGCTGATTTCATGTGTGATGATAACTTTGGATATGATTTGATAGGTTCTTTCACTAGGACACTACATGTTTCCTTCGACGGAGCTTCCATATAATTAAGATCGCACTTTGCTTGGTCCAATAATTAACCTCATGTTTTTTCCAGCTCTGTAGTGTTAAATTAATTGTACGAGATTATGTATGGCCCTTGAGGCCAGATTTTATTCTCAGCCCGTCACTCGATCTCATCGTACAGTATACACCTTTAAAGCGATTGTTCCCTAATCCTCATTATTTTGCCATTACAGTATGCAACCGGTTAATAATCCATCATTTATAGACATTATAGTTCGCATCAGCTAACGTTAATTGTCGGTTTGGCGAAGTATATTAAGCCATGTTGGTGTTCTCTCTCTCTTTGTATTCAGGGATAGTAATTCGTGTTAAACGTGTTTATAAACACTGGGATTAATCAGGAAGGCTGGAAATACGGCACGTTGGATGCCGGCAAAGGCGTCACGTGATCTCTCCGTCCATTGGGAAAAATAAACACCAATTGTTTTCCTGAAATGCCCGCAATCCCTGTACACACATACGTGCCAAAATTTCGATTATTTAATGCCTACCCAGGATTTCAACTAAGAAACTTTAATTCCGCTTTAAAACAAGCTTAATTTCGGATTATTAAATAACTTGGTGTACGTGGGTTTAATATGGTTAAGGTTCGGTCCTAATTTATTGGTAAGAGAATAGAATAATTATTACAAAGCCATAGGAAATTGTTTATCGAATTTTACTTTAGAAGTATGTGGACAAGTGAATTATAAAAAAATACCTTTGTGTTAGAATAGTAAGTACGTCCTTAAGGATTTATTTAGAACAGGGCCTAGAAGCTTTTCATTTATTGTTAATTGCTAAAAAAATGATTTTAATCGCCTTCTAAGTCACTTGAACAATCCTCTTTTAATAATAATAATAATAAATCGACTTTCAATAATAAATAATAGAAAATTACATTACAAAGCTATAATTCCTCTTTATAGAGGAGTTTGCGACTAAAAGTACTGTTTTAATATTCGGCCCTCTAAAAGCACATTTGAACTATGCTAAGCCCAGTCAGGCTATTGATTTTTAGATTGCAACAGACACTGGACCGCTAGATGGCGCCTGCTGACTATTTTACATGTCGCTATCACAAAGATACCGAAATGTACTACATAGTCAAGTAATCCTCGTGTCGGTCGTCACATGCCTACTTTGCACTGACGAGAGCCAACAGCTCGAAACTGCAGTCTGCAAGTGGTGTGTGACGACTGGCACGAGAGCTCCTTTAAGCAGGATCAGTCTTTCGGCTGGTGCTTGTTGCAATCGGAGCATTAGCGTTTTGATGGTAATATGCAATTATTACACTTAACGCGCTAGGCCAGGAGAGTAGCTATTGGTTGCAGTCTGGTTACGTTCCTTATAGTAAAATAAGGACTTAACAGAGGAGTTTGCGACTAAAAATATTATGTTTTAATTATTCAACTGTTTATGAGATTTCTTTTTATTATCGGCCAAAAAGTGGAAACAAACTATCTTTCTTTAAAATGATTGATGTTATCCAAATTTCACACGTTGCGCGACACGTATTACTCCTTTTGCGCGCTTCTTATAGAAATCAAATGGACGCGTTTCATGTACAGCCGGACGGAGGTCGGAACGGTGACGGGGGAGTCTGCTGGTGGACATGCAGGACATTATGATTATTTCACAGGTTTGCTAGGAAGTAATAATTAAGTATAAAAGCCACTGAAACGCGAAAAACATCATTGATTATTTCTGAAGTGGATGGAGGGTGGACGGGATCCGAGACGGTAATAACGTAACATCAGTCGTAGAATGATAGTATGTTATAATCTAATTTAGGCACTGTAACGAAAATTTATTTTTTTTAGGAACTGCAATGAAGTTTGTTTCTCATTTTTAAACGATTGACTTTTTGAAAATTTTGTTAATTATTGAGATTGTTACCGACGTGAAATAAAACTTCTGGCTGTATTGTACCTTTGAATAGCAAAATAAAATATTTTGTACTTTTTATTATGTTATGAAATGTCTGGGAGTGTAGGAGTATAAAAATGACTAGAACATTGATATCTTTAGCGAACTAAGGCCATTCATATTTTACGGTAAATACACTGTTTATTTGCTAAACAATAGAAGCACATAATAATGTGAAAATGTCGATAATAGAAGTAAAAATGTTTTTCTCCTAGAGTATCGTTAGAAACTTTCCTGTGTATAACTGTTCAAAAACTGAAATAAAAAGGTTATTTTTGTAAAATAAAGCGCACATATAAACGTTAAAAATGACATAAAAATAAGAACAAAAAACAAAATAGCATCTGATACCGAACGCTGACATTTCCGAAAGAAATCTCTTTTCGTTATCAAAACTTTTTACTGACTAACTTCTTCAAAGAGGCATAATAGGAATATTAACTTCAGAGTTGGCGCGTCGTTAAAAACAAGCGTTTGTTGGTAGTTTTTGTCGAAAAGCGCGGTTAAAGTTTGTTAATAGATTCAGTAGGCAGTCCTCACATTTATTTCGAGAGCCATTAATGTGAATAATGGGTCCTTTATTACGGTTACCCGGGCATACAGTCCGTGGCGGAGTAATATCTGCATTGCGATACGACACATGAGAAGGCCCCAAGTACTTTATAGAAAATATATTGCCAGATTTATACGGTAAGCGGCATCGATTGCCTCTTTTCCAACCCTACAAAAAATCTGATTGTCTATTATCGTTGAAATTCTCTCGTGTGGAAACATTCGTTTATTCCTTTAAGTTGCAGACATGAACGCAACTTTATATTCACTGAACTAAAAAAATGCCTTTTTATTCGCTCCTTGTTACGCTTTATACTGTGTTTAAGTGCTAATACAAGAAGCTGTTATTTGTAAACTTTTTTTGTGTATTTTCCAAAGGATTAGAAAGAATTTAATGGCAACTGCTGAAGTTACTCCATCGTTCTGTAAAAATGTACAGGAATCCTGAATCAATTAACATAAACTTACCACAGACAAACCAAAAATCCAAAGCCAATGCTGTCCCAAAGAGCCCCACTTGTTAAAAAGGCGGAGACACATCCATTACACACCAATTCTGTTAGTGCTGGGATTGAGCACAGTACTGTGGCAGGTATACTGTTACAATGGTGTATACAAATAATGAGGAAGTTGACATGCTTCTTGTTTACGGGGAATGTCGTAGAAATGGAAAGCGTGCACACGAAATTTATAGTGAAAGGTTTCCGGAAAGGATACATCCATACCGACATTATTTTAAGAAGCTGGAAAAGGAAAATGCGCCGGGAACAACGCAAATAAAGAATGCAACAGAAACTTTACGAGTTAATTATTAACGCCTTCGAACCAGTCAGTATGGTGTTATCAAACCCTATGAGGGTAAGTAATTCAATTTGCCGGCGGAATAGTACAGAGAGTAACGGTACTTTAATGAGGTCGTAAAGATTTTGTAGCATTTTCTATCTGCAGTACTGCACGCAACCTAACGTTCTTAGCAAGTGAGGAAATGGAAATTAATGTGCTAGGTATAGTACACTATGATCCAACTGCTTCTACGAGTTAAATTTCAGGGGAACTGGGTTCAAATAAGGAAACTGTAAGACACATTAAAAAACACAATTATCGTTCATTAAATACAACTCACACCAGTATCTTTATGGAGGTGATAACGATCGAAAGGTACAATACTGAAAGTGGTTACTTAATAAACGTGAACAAGATAACAGATTTTTAGAAAATGTGTTATTCTCATGAATCTAGATTCACGAATAATGGAATGTTTAAACGACAGAACACTAGACATTGGTTTCAAGAAAATCACCGATTAGGCAGAAGCAATGATTTTCAAGAATGTTTCGGCATAAATGTATGGGCTGGAATTTATGGGCACCGCATAGTTGGGCCTATTCTGTTTCAAGGAATATTAACGGGTGAAAGATACCTCGAGTTTCTACAAGATGAGATACGGGATGAAGTTACGGGATTACCATTGGCTCAATTTAGAAACTTATACTTTCAACAAGATAGTGCTCCTCCGCACAATAGTAGAATTGATTTAAATCATCTCATCAAAACGTACGGTTAACAAGTGATAGCAACTCATGGTCCCATAAGGTGGCCTGCCAGACACCGAATTTAACTTGTTTGGATTTTTATTTATGTGAATATCTCAATGATAAAGTCATAAAGTGTACGGGACACCAGTTTTGACATTAAGAAATCTAGAGAATAGAAGAGCTCATTCAATATTATAACACCTGAAATGTTGAAAAACGTTATTCGAGAGATAAAACATCGAGCAAAACAGCGTCTACCAAAAGATTTACATTTTCTCCCCTGTAGTTGGATCTATTAGCATCTTTTCCAATTTAATCTAGACTACTTAATAAACTTGAACAATCTGCGTTCGAAGCAATTGAAGTTGTATCATATACATAAGAATACACTTAGATGTATGAAAAAAATATTCTACATCATTTATAAATGATATGAACAACAACGGTCCCAAAACAGATCCTTGTGGCACGCCATTTTGATAGAGGTCCACCTCTTATACCATAGCGAGTTAACTTTATTAACAACCGTGAGGACGACAGCCGAAAGTTTTGGAGAGGTCACACCAAGCTAGACTAATATGTTTCCTTTCGTCCATACCCTCTACAATATTATCCACCACCTGTTGAACAGCTTGTAAGGTTGAAAATTTAGAATGCTACAGAGAACGGTGTTTCGATATTACTGGTACTTATTGGCACCGAGTAGCTATTAGGAGATAAATCTTGAAAAGTATCGGATTATGATCTACGGCCCTGTCTCACTCAAGCTGGATATGTGAATGTGTCAAAGTTCATAATAAAATTTAAAGTTTAATAAAAATTATTATTATCCTGCCGATTGGTTTCATTCAGAATAACAGATAATATGTGATATTTAATATTTTTGCACTGCACTATCTACAATCTGGAAAAATATTTGCATACAAATTACTATTTTGTGTTGGTATATAATTAACAGCACAGGTTCTTGTGCTATTTTTAAACAGCAATCATTTAAATGATTTGTTGACTTTTGATATTTAACGCGCCACACAGTCCATTCTTTGCTGTTTGTTATCTTAATTTTATTTTAATACGCCTTGGCAAGATCAAATTTTTTAAGTAACATGTTCTTATGTAAATTATTATGCCTTAGTAAAATAAATTTGGGCGCTGATTTCATTATATTTACTTGTTAATGCTATTTTAGTTGCTAGTTACAAACAAACATTATTATTAAAATTCTTGCATCACAGGTGATGCAGTTTGAACCAGTGTTAAGGAAGCAACAGAAAAGTAGATCCCCTGACGGAGTTAGTACCTAAACTAAATATGGCTATTGAAACGAGAATTCAACACTTATCGGTAGTTATCGACAGCTATGCATTCAAGACAGGCAAGTACCACGATATGAAATTTCACGAGAAACTAAGCCAGATGTTCTGCCATGGGAAATATAGTTGAAGCGTCATCGTACATAAGATATAATTTTCATAAGGGTCTTGCTGTGGAAACCGTTAATGACGAAATATCTCTCTGGAAGTATAAGTAGAGACATTGTAGCCACGAAAGGATCCTGAATTATCAAAATGATAATACCTTTTGAATTAACAAGATAAAGGGTATTTCATAGCTTGAAAGAACTTTTAATTTTACTTAAATTTCTTTAAGAACGTTTGTACTTAAACGGCCTTAGCTAGCTCAACATGTGGGTGAGGGAAAAACTAGATTAAAGAGAAACAAACAATGTTAGATTTAATCCTATTTTACAACAATAAAATTCATGACCCTGAGGCCGTGGAACATAAAAATACATCAATGTCAAAAACAAGAGTTCTATAAAATATACGGTATTCGAATACGCAATGAAAGCCGTAGAAAAATAACTAAACTAATACATGGAATTTTTATAGTAACAAAAAGTAATTTCCAAACATGACCAAAATCCGGAGTATAAATGGAGTCAAAACTCATTTTTGACACTCCGACATTTATAATTTTAAGTCAACATTTCAAAAAGAAAGTTGGGCGCCATAGATGGTAGAAAGCCAAAAACCATTGAGTGAACTTAACAAGAACGTACTTACAGTTTATGAGCACTTTGTCATATGAAGCAATAATTGGCACTATTGGAAAATCTTCCAAATACCTACTTGGAGGGCGTATTGTTCGAAAATATCCAATTTAACCCCTAATTCACTAAGGGTCGCATGTACTAGGCAAGGGTCTATGCACCAAAAAGTCTTTATTTCACTAAGAAAATTTCTAAGGTCTACACTTTGATAAAACAGTACAGTATATGGACTGATACCATAAATTAACAGAACTTAACGTAAGAAAGAATCTTGTAATATGGCGTACTTGCTGTATTACACCATCAACAAATAAATGGCGTCTTTCACTAACCAAATAAAACTTCTCTGTAGAACGAACTTATGAGGGTAATTTCGCCAGACTTTAACATCAAAACGGGTCTACAACTAACTAACGCAACTTTACACATTACTTCGCGGTAATACACCACTTACAGTCTTTCTTTTTACCCATTTTCAATCGCCGTTCCGCCTTGCTGCTCTCGGCAGACCCCATCACCTCAACGTCAATCTCGCTCCGCGCATCCTCTATCTCTCACCAAAACAAAGTTAAATACCTAAACCAATCAGGGAATCGGATTCAAAAATGCACCAATCATAGCTTTAGAATTTAATACTCGGCTACAGGCTTTGTTTTTACCGATTTATATATGACATTTTACTAATATTTCATTAAATTTACACACGATAAAAATGTATCGTTACAAGCTGCCCAGATAACTATGACTCTTTAATAAACGATTATACATGGTGGAACAAATTCATTCTTTTTATTTTGGTTTCAACTCTTGTTTCTATTTAGAAACACCATGTATATTAAAATAATTAGCATAGTCTGCTGCCCACATTTCATTTTTCATTATATTTTATCGGCGTATTTATAATACCGTCCTAACAGACTTTACCATTAGCTACGCCACCACTCAACGAGGACACACAGACAAATACACACCGATCATTCCCTACGACATTGTCATCTGCCGCATCTTAGACTCGAACTCAGGAGTGGTACAGCGATTGGCCGTGTTGTCTCTCACACAATCCCGTCTAGTTACTGTACCAGCTCGGTAACATATTAAAAACGCCACTAAATATCCATACTCTAGCCAGGATTCGAACCCTGGACCCCTTCACCTCAAGCCTAACCATTAACCATTAAAACATTTTTATTGATCATTTTTAGTTTATACATTTCATCTTTTATATTTTATTCACGTCAGTTATCTCATTTAACAATTTTTTGATAAGCCCGCCGCGTTATAATACGATTCGAGTTCGTAGAAACTCCGACAGGTGCGGTTGGAACGCAAGGAGCATTAACGATTTGTTAATGGTCATATTTTATATTACTTTCAGGCACATCAAATTCGGTTTTTAAAATAATCAAAGATTAAAACATAATATTTTTAGTCGCAAACTCCTCTATAAAATCCTTATTTTACTATAAGGAACATAACTAGATTGCAACCAACAGCTACTCTCCGGGCTATGTGCCCCGCCGAGTGCCGAATTACAAGTTACAAGCCTGGAGCGTTAAGTGTAATAATTGCATATTACCATCGAAATGCTAATGCTTCGATTGCAACAAACAGCAGCCGAAAGACTGATCCTACTGAAAGGAGCTCTCGTGCCAGTCGGCCCACACCACTTGCAGACTGCAGTTTCGAGCTGTTGGCTCTCGTCAGTGCAAGGTAGGCTCTATTTACCGTCATTAATTAAAAATTTCATTACTTTTCAGATAAAAAGAATTATGAATATTTAGTGTCCTTATTTAACTTCTATTTTAAATTGATTGTCTTTAGGTTATTTAACAGTACTTTTCAGTCCTAAAGATAAAATAACAGTCGAAAGGATGGGAATTAAATAACGCTAACAATTAACAGTTCCTAATAATTTGCAACATTTAATCTGACCTGAAAATTCGTCATATACCGCACCTCGTATTACCAATAAATCCTGTCAATGTTTTTTAGTTGACGTATTGACTTCGCAGAACTGATCTTTAGGACGCTGCTGCGACGTAAATTTCCAACTGGCGGCACATAACCCAGACAGCATCGGTTTCGCAACTACTACAGTATTTGTAAAGTTCGATATTTTGCTTTTATTTTGGGTCGTTTCTTGTGAAATACTGCTTAATACAGTTGTTTCTCCAAATAATGCATCCTTGTAAAATTTATGGTTGCACAATTATTGTGCACGCTGGAACGGATCAAGACGTCCATAAAACCGCAGTCGATGATGAAAAATTAATGGTATACCATCATTGCGTATGAAATTTCAATTATATCGGATACACAGCTGGGTAATATCGTGCAGATGTGTGATTTCACTTCTCTAAATGAACTGAAATTTGCACGTTAAAGAGTACTGTAATTTTATTCGACGCCCCGCAGTGTTTACAATTCGTGTACAAATGATATACAATGTGGAAAGCTTAACTGGGGGCTTTTTCTTATGGAGAGCAAAACAGGTCATTGCTTCTTACTTATATTTTAAGAAAATATAAGTGCAATCTTACAACTTTCGTAAGTATTTTTTTTTTAATTCTAAAACAAAGGAGTTAGGTAGGTCAAAATTCATCTGCTATTAAATACTACGCACTAAATTTCAGTATCTTTTGATTTAAAATTGAACTTAGTGAACCATCTCCACTGTGAAGAGTATTTTTTTACTTTTGCAATTGAATTAAATAATTTTCTGGCTAATATTGATTGGGAAGTTGTTTTTAATAAATTTGATGCAAACTCAGCATTTTACAACATATCATCTTACACATGTTCATTCCCGTCAAAAAAATTAAGACATCTAACTATACCCTCTGGTTCAGTTCTGAACTTAAAAAAACTATTAGTGAGAAAAAAGAGTACATAAACTCTTTAAATCGACTGGTAATATTCACCACTACTATAATTTTTGGCTATTAAGAACAGAGTGCAGAGATTAAAAGATATTATTTGTTTTAGCAACTACATAGCCAAAACCGAAAACAGTCTCGATAATAACCCTAAATATTTCTGGACCTACTTCAAAACAAAAGCAATCAGTATAATCTACCTACAGTGATGCGCTACGACGATCTATCTGCTGATAATACAAATGATATTGAGCAAGTAAATCAAGATCCTAATTATGGTCACTTGCAGAATCACGTTGACATTAACTGTTGCACAATCACCTTAACTGAGATAATTGATATGCTTCTCCAAGCACCTTATAAATTGTCATTTGGGCCAGATGATATTCCACTATATGTTCTAAAAAACGTGTATTTACATTAGCGATACCATTAGATAGAATCTATAACTTGTCACTGAGCACCGGCATTTTCCCTGAGTTCTGGAAAATAGCATTTTAACACCAATTCACAAATCTGGTCCAAGAGATGACATCAAAAACTATCGAGCAATTTGCGTCCAATCTGGGATTCCCAAACTGGGTACTGGGTACTGGGATACTGCACATATTATTAACAATGAGCAGCGGCACGGTTTTGTGCGTAAGAAGAGCACCTCAACTAATCCACTTCTTCATGAACATTTTATTCTCAATGGGTTTGAACATTAATCACAAGTGGATTCAATTTTACGAAGGCTTGTGATGATCACGTGTTACTCATTGCCAAACTAAGGGCTTTGTCAAGGATCGCATGTAGGTCCATTATTATTTAACTTGTTTATTAATGATATTAATGAGGTCTTCATAAACAGTAATCACCTAATGTTTGCTGATGATTTGGAGCTTTTCGGAATCGTTGACAATTTTTATGATACCTCTCTTTTGCAATATGCTCTCGATGGTGTGACATCAATCTAATGAAACTTAGCCTGTCCAGTATAATCAAATTTCTTTTGACTACCATCTCAATGACGATATCTTAAACAGGGTAAATTCTATAAAAATTCATGGAGTAACATTTGACGTCAAGATAACATTCAAACCACATATCTTAAAAGTTACAATACAAGCACTGAAAGTGTTAAGTTGCATCAATAGGGACTCTACCTTGTTTCTCTATAACAATATATAAATTGCTCTACTCTCCACTGGTAAGGAGTCTATTAGAATATGGCAGTGTGATATGGAATCCAGCATATAGTGTCGATAAAGAATCCATTGAGAATGTTCAATGAAAATTTCTTAGGCAATGTGCATTCTTGATGGGTCATTCGATAGGCGAATATTCCTACAGTGACATCTTACGCGATCAACCTTCTATCACTTGAGTGGAGAAGGGTGCAGCTCGATTTATGCTTATTGCATAAAATTAACTGTTCCGAGATACTTCAGTTGATTAGCTTCAATTTAAACGATCGTAGAATAAGAAATTGAGAACTCTTTAAAATACCCTTTCATCAAACAAATTATGGTCAAAATGAGCCCATTAGCAGATTACTCCGAAAATCAAACTCATTCCGTAATGATATAGAACTCTTTGGCTCGTCGCTATATTCATTTAAAAACCAAGCTTTTAATACATGATGTAGCTGAATTTAATTGTAAATACTTGTTTGTAAATATTTTATCTTTCTTGTTTTATATATAATTTTATAACCAAGTACCTTTAGGTAACTATTTCTCATTTGTAGAATTGCAAAATGTGAAATGGCTTAACCGTAATTTTTTATTAAACAAAATGAGAGAAAAATCCTAAATATCCATTTTCTTCCTATTTTTTCATATACCTCAGTAACTATTAAGTTTTAGAGAAAAGCTATAAAGATGAAAAAATTTTGTAATTAAATTTTAAACAATATGCAGTTGATTGCAAATCCAAAAAATCATTTTTACTGTTAAAAATAGCAAAAAAAATTTGAAATGGCAAGTTATTTGGGGATTTTTTTTCAAATACTTATATTATACGTGGGACCTTCATACTTGGCTATAGAAAACTTTTTAATGTGATAAATCTTCCCACCAAATTTCATCAAGATCGGATTTTTAGCTTTTGCATAATAATTTTGCAATCTAAACTTCACGATTAATCAGTTACAACATTCATAAAATGCCTCATGTAGCTACACATCGGTTTACAATATGATCATGAATTGCTCATAAATACTGCCACAAAGGTCTCATTTAAAGAACCTCCTTAAATATATGTAAATGCATAAAATCCTTAAATATGTACAAGTTAAAAATGCAAACGTATGAATTTAAATCCAGCCGAACCACTGAAGGGTGGTCCCCGGCAAGTAAAAAAATAATAAAACACAACAAAACACACTTATTCAGGGTGGTACGATACCGAGTCCAGACGTGGAAGAACTGTAGCCCTACAGAGATGTCTTCGGGACACAAGAAATGGACCCAAGGATGGGGTTGATCGTAGCCTCACCAGCCCTGGAACCTTCCACTGTGTGTGGATGCCCCGTCCGTGGAACTTCACTGACGTATGTAGAAGCCCCGTCCGTGGAACCCTCACTGATGAGGGAACAATCCACCAAAACTCCTGGAAGCCACAGTCGGATAAATGGGGTCGAGTCCGCCTTTCAGGTTGACACGGTATTTCCACAGGAAGGCCTTGTGTAATTTAATATCCTGCTTCCGCAGATAAAATTTACTCACAAACACAAAATATTCCGCTAAACGGAACAACAACAGATTGAGGAAATTTTCTTGAGTTGATTATTCTAAAATCCACGAGGATGCCTTGGATAAAACCGAGGTTGGAAGAATTACCAACTAATTAACACCAACCATGCCAAAAACAATCTCACCCAAAAACAATGGTTGCTTCCGTTTCCTCTGCTGATCACGTGTCGCCCTCCCGTGGAGAATAACGAAATGTGTTTCGGACGTGTAGCAGTTGTTATAATGCGGCCCACAAAACGCTAAAGCGTATGGTGGGTCGCATACGCTAGAGGTCCGTAACAGACGGAACAGACTTGCCCGGCTAGCTCAGTCGGTAGAGCATGAGACTCTTAATCTCAGGGTCGTGGGTTCGTGCCCCACGTTGGGCGCCACTGCTACGAATTACACGTACATGAACAAATAGATACGTTGGATCTTAATGATTATCAGATATTACGTAACGAAATCACTTGGGCTACTGTAGCGTAGCAGATATCGTAGGCAAAATTGACCCGGAAAGTGATGTACGTGCCTACGATAAAATTTCTCTAGCTCAGACTATCTCAGGGCGTTAAGCCCAAGCTTACATAAACTATGAAAAATTATTAGTTTACTTACTTAACAAATCACTGAGTTTTTCCATATGTAGTGGTCGCAGACGAAATAATGACACTTTCTTTAAAAATGAAATGCACTATTTTATTCAATTTACAGATATTGGTTCTCCAGCATGTAACCTGGCGATGTTCAAAGTTGTGGCCAATTTCACGATTAATTAGTTACAACATTCATAAAATGCCTCGTGTAGCTACACATCGGTTTACAATATGATCATGAATTGCTCATAAATACTGCCACAAAGGTCTCATTTAAAGAACCTCCTTAAATATATGTAAATGCATAAAATCCTTAAATATGTACAAGTTAAAAATGCAAACGTATGAATTTAAATCCAGCCGAACCACTGAAGGTGGTCCCCGGTAAGTAAAAAAATAATAAAACACAACAAAACACACTTATTCAGGGTGGTACGATACCGAGTCCAGACGTGGAAGAACTGTAGCCCTACAGAGATGTCTTCGGGACACAAGAAATGGACCCAAGGATGGGATTGATCGTAGCCTCACCAGCCCTGGAACCTTCCACTGTGTGTGGATGCCCCGTCCGTGGAACTTCACTGACGTATGTAGAAGCCCCGTCGGTGGAACCCTCACTGATGAGGGAACAATCCACCAAAACTCCTGGAAGCCACAGTCGGATAAATGGGGTCGAGTCCGCCTTTCAGGTTGACACGGTATTTCCACAGGAAAGCCTTGTGTAATTTAATATCCTGCTTCCGCAGATAAAATTTACTCACAAACACAAAATATTCCGCTAAACGGAACAACAACAGATTGAGGAAATTTTCTTGAGTTGATTATTCTAAAATCCACGAGGATGCCTTGGATAAAACCGAGGTTGGAAGAATTACCAACTAATTAACACCAACCATGCCAAAAACAATCACACCCAAAAACAATGCTTGCTTCCGTTTCCTCTGCTGATCACGTGTCGCCCTCCCGTGGAAAATAACGAAATGTGTTTCGGACGTGTAGCAGTTGTTATAGTGCGGCCCACAAAACGCTAAAGCGTATGGTGGGTCGTATACGCTAGAGGTCCGTAACAGCATTTAGAAAGTTGAAAACTTTTTGAGGTATAAACGAGCACTCAAATTTTCAAATCCATTTTGAGATATTAAAATCCGTTAATTAGGAGAGCCTCGGGAATTGTTTAAAAATTTGGTTAGAAAAAAATAGAAATGGCATCAGTTGAATCAGAGCTCCGCCCCCCAGTATGAGCCCCCTTAGGACTCCAGGGCCCCCGCGTTAGGACTCTTAGGGGGCCCGTGTGCGTAAAAATGGCGCTTCGTCCCAGGGCCCCCTAACGCTCTGCGGCCTCCGTGCTGTCAAAGGGCCCCGTGTGCCCTCTTGTTCTGCATGCCCCCGTACTAGGACCCCCGGCCGGCCGACGTAATTTTGTCAACGCGGGAAAGTCAAACTGTCAACACCAGTGGGCCCCGTTTCGACATAACCTAACGTGTTCTCTGGGGGACATAACCTCACTCAGCAAAAACAATTCTCTAGGCTCTCCTAATTAACGGATTTTAATATCTCAAAATGGATTTGAAAATTTGAGTGCTCTTTTAAATGTCAAAAAAATTTTAACTTTCTAAATGCTAGTATAGCCTCAGCAACATTGTGAAAATTTTCAAATTTTTTGCAAAATTATAATGCAAAAACTAAAAATCCGATCTTGATGAAATTTGGTAGGGAAATTTATTATATTAAAAAGGTTCTTTAGCCAAGTATGAAGGTCCTACGTATAATATAAGTATTTCAAAGAAAATCGACAAATAACTTGCTATTTCAATTTTTTATTTATTTTTAATACTGTTGTAATAGTTAAAATGAAGTTTTGGATTCGCAAAATTGCATCTTATTCAAAATTAATTACAAAACTTTTTCATTTCTATAACTTTTCTCTAAAAGCAATAGTTACTGAGATATATGAAAAAATAGGAAGAGAAAAAACGGGATTTTTAAGAATTTTTTCACATTTCAAATTACGCCCACGTTTTCAAACTAACGCATAATGAAATTATCATTTCTTATAATTTTTACGAGCAGTTAAGCCGACAATTTGCCATACTACGCGATTTACCCAAACATAGATGATTTTAAGCAGATACTGCCTGGGCTGGAACAACCAACCTTAAGTTTGTTTTCAACTTCAAAAGTAACCCAAAAGTATTTAAAGAACATTCTTCAGTGGCCACAATGGGCGCTAAAAACGTTAGGTGTCATTCAAGCGGACACGCCTCATCCTTGCACAGAACTGTATCTGCTTTTAGGTTGTCTCACCAATTGGAATCCTCTTACATCAGCAATTTAAATTTCTGAAATGGAATTACAAAATAATCTTGTACAAGAGTACATACGCCTAGGGAGTCTATCAAACTAGATACAACCGTAAAATAATCCATACTTCTCGACTTAATATACATATTAAGGAGCTCCAAGTCTAATTAAGTGTAATCCGTATTATGTAAGTAGCTAGTAAGTCTAGTCGGGAACTCAGAACTGACGATCCCAACGCGAACTTAATCCTTTACCGCACTCGTGCAGCTTATTTTAATTGAATTAATGGCCGTTAATTACGAACCGCCTAGACTGTTTTTCTTCCGGCATTTTCTGTTTGTTTATTGTGAAAATGGAGCTATTGTATTTCATATGTATATTAACCCAGACTATAGACGATTAAAACAAATTCTAATGATGTCATGATGGACAAAAGTTTAGAAATGCTTTGATATTCTTCGGTACCTGAGTGGGGAGACAGGGTTGTAATTAGGACACCCATGTTCACTGCAATGGCTTGTTGGCCAACAATAGACGTGTTCAAATGCAAGATTTAGCATGAAATTGTCCAGGAAGATATTAAGAAGTCTTATTGTGATAGAAACTAAAGGATTTCTTGGTTACTTTGTGATACTTCATTATAACAAATAGCGAACACAAAATCTTATAATTTTTTTTAAAGAATGAGAATTTTAGGACACAATATGCAACAAATTATTTTCAGTTTAACGGCGAGTTTTATAGACAAAAAACGGTTTACCAATGGGTTCACCTATTTCTCCGTTGCTAGCTGAGATATTTATTGCGAATTGAGAAAACTTAATTTTCAACAGTAATAATGTAACACCGGGTAACATTAACATATCTTTACAAAATATTTTTTTTCTCACTTATGAGCATCACTAGAAATTTGCAAACCTGGTTTTGGTTAAAGCAATATGTTTTTCATATTTATTGAGTACAAATTTAATGATTAAATTTCAGTTTTCAGTTTTATTATTATTTTTTGAAAACACTGCAATGTGTCAATGTTACCCTCACGGCGGCTAACATTGACACCATCTGTAAACTGTCCTATATGTCAATTTTTGTTAAGCTTAGTGTATCATCGACATAAAATAAGATGTTTTTACACAATTTTTTATAGAAATTTATTTATATAAACAATATTACAAAAGAAGAAAATAAATTCAACCTTAAAAAATAGTCAAGACTTTTCCAGAATCCAAACTGGTGAAATTGGTGTGAAATATATGCATGCCTCGACGAATGGTTGGTTCTGGCAATACTTTTACGACATCTTTAAGTAATACTGTTGCCTCATCTGTCACGTTGGGATAAACAAAATGCTTTTCCTTAATTTGTAAAAATGTCACTGTTATTTTGTGACCCTCGACAACAATGTCTGTTACTTTTTCAATGTAATAATAATGAACTTCATCTTTAGCGACACGATGATTCTCAAATGCAAATTTTACAAGAACCCAGGAATTTATCACAATTTTGTTGTGCTCCATCTGCACTGGTTCTACTGCTGTATTGTGAGAACCATCATCCTCTTCTTCTACTACAGACACATCTAAATCAGAATTTACAGCAGACTCCATCCTATCATCGGAGTACGTTTTATAAACGCTCTTTAATTGAGACATACTGAAAAAAATATATATAAAAAAATTATTGCATGAAAGAAAAACAACACTGAATTGACATAATACTGTAGGGTAAGATTGACACCTGTCAATTATAACCTCTAAATCGTATTTAATAGTTTTCCTTAACTGCTGCGATATATAATAGAATAAGTTAACGATTTTATCAATATTGATATAAAACAACCTACCTTGCATTAAAGAAATAAAAACTGTTCAAGATATCACAACACATACAAAGTTTCGTTTAGTGCGAATAATGGTTTCACAAAACTGCCTAATTGAAGGGCTTGAAGAAACCGACGCAATTCCTGTAAACCCACTTTCAGCTATTCTCACTAGATGGCGGGGCCATAAATAAATTTTTGGGGATATTAAAGTTGCATTCTTCTTGGGCACACAAGCACTGGGCGGGATATTTGAAAATGTGTCAATGTTAACCCCCCTGGCAATGTTACCCGGTGTTACCTCACATGTTTTCTATTGGACTCGTTATGTGGATGATGTTTTTTACATATGGACCGGCACAGAAAGAAAATAAGTAATTACGTTATCTCTTGAATTCCTTTAATAGTAAATTTCAGTTCACAATGGAGTTTGAACAGAACAGCCAATCAAACTTTTTAGATATTAATATTAGAAAATATAATAATCAGTTAAAATTCAGTATTTACCGTAAACCTACTTCCACAGATACAGTCACTCATTATAATTCACAAAAATCGTGGCAAATTAAGCTTTTACCTTTTCGTAGTATAATACATAGACTTACGAATTTTCCTTTAGACGAAAACGATTTTGTTAGGGAATTGAATACAATTAAACAAATTGCGAGAATAACATTTTTCTAGATTACGTACTGCCTCCTCTCCTGGCGACGTCACACTTAACTTCTTATTTTTGTCTAGATGTATTATTAGTCTATACGAACTTCTTAAAACCATGATTAAATCCATGGATAGTGGTATATACTGAAAATTGGAAAAGCGCCACAGTGAAGCTTTTTACAGAGTTCATTATTTTTTTACCAAATAATCATATTATCCCGACTCAGTGGCATGAATTTTTGCCAAGTCACCTGGTAGTTTCCAACTTCTTTCAGGCGATTTATAAGTGGACTTTCTACATCCACAGTGAACAACTGCTAGTTGTGATTTCCTTGGACTTCTCACGTGCCTTCGATAAAGTACCCCACAACTAGACTACTGTACAAATAAATATTTTCAAGTGAGCGAAATTTTTTGGGCATGGATCGAGTCAT
The DNA here is from genome assembly GCA_963675555.1 of Leptura quadrifasciata. Classification (NCBI taxonomy): domain Eukaryota; kingdom Metazoa; phylum Arthropoda; class Insecta; order Coleoptera; family Cerambycidae; genus Leptura; species Leptura quadrifasciata. The sequence goes on from OY776675.1 coordinate 148,635,470, forward strand.
TTTTGAATGACCTTGAATGATTAGGGACATACTTATTGTCCAGGGGCCTCATGTTATTTAGCTAATTTATAGGATCAGAAAGAAAGTCTTTGCAAGGTCTTACTACCGACTCATTTCTCAAAATCAACAACATCATCCACATTTCGAGTTTGCTGTAGCTATAAAATATTATGATGGACATTGTTTATCTAGAAACTCGCAAATGATACAACTAAAACTTTTCTCATGCATATAATTTAGTAAGTTGTTTCGCGACGTAATTCTTTATAATTTGTGCTGGTATTTTTGTAGACAATTATCAACTGGCTAATTGATTAAAGATGCTTACCGTACGCCATAATTAAAACCCTGAAGACTTAAACAAACTTTACCGAACCTTGCAATAAGTTACTTTTGATATTCCAACATTCAAAAGTATTCCACTTTTTCATCGGACAATAAATATAATGAAATTAAAAAGTTGTTAGGCAAAATTAAGTGAAGTTCTCTAGAAAAAAGATATATCAAATTACGATTGCTGTAACCACAATAGAAAATTTTTATACGTGTTTTAACAATCCTACCCCGCATAATAAACATAGTTAATATGAGGCGCACGAAAATACTTTATATAAGTTTTTTTTTGGCGAATGAAAAAATTCGGGATAAAAGAAAGTATAACAAAAGGAATAATGGTTGGGTCGGACTGAGCAGCTGGATCACTGCAAGAATTTTCAACCAATTATTAAAAAAAAACCATGCCTAACCGCTTAAACATACCAATCCAGTCACTATTACCGCTAATATGTTTTTTATAGTTGATACAATTCCGTTAACAATGTTGCCACCTCAGGAGTCCCTCAGGAAGCCTATTTAGGGCCACTATTATTTCCTTTATTTATTAATCATCTAAGTTCTATAACACAGCGCTGAAAACTCGTTTTCGTAGATGATTTGAAGGCGTTCACTAATTCATATCTTGGTGTATCACTTAAATCCAGTTAAATAAAAATTTATTTTTACAACAAAAAGAATCAGTTTATGAATAATATCCATGCCACATCAATATGAATGAAGAGGGTGTAGCTATAGATTTAATTCAAAATTTATTTTCATCGATCACTTAATACAGAAAGAAAGTAAAAGAAGCAACAAAGCCATTTGCTTTCGGTGATACAAGCTGCTGAAATTTTACTGATATCTTGTACTACTATCATGTGCGTTCTAAATTGAAATATGAAACATTAATTTGATATTTGTTCTACAATGTTATTATATAGGACGGAAGATATTTGAAACTATTTATTATTCAGTCAAGATGGTATTTTGCAAGAGAAATTGGAGTATGGTAGGAATATTTAATTTTATTAATTTAGATATAAGAAAAAAAAAATAAAAAAAAAATTAACATGCTCTAAAAAGTAGAAAATAAACTTTGAAGTAAATCAAACCCATCATTTCGTTACATTATATAATTTTTTTTATGACACAAATTATCTATAATACCATTAATACATAGTTTGAAAAAGAGAGGGCCCAGAACAGAGTCCTGGGGAACACCCCGACATTCTGTCCTTTCTCTTGATCTGATCACTTTGCCGTCCAAGCTAAAACTATATGTTTTACGATTTTTCAAATATTTTTGCAACATTGGATGTTAGAGATGTACGTTGTTAATTTTCCATTAAATTTTTTATCACCCCTTTTATATAAAGGTTTAATTATAGCAATGTTAAAGTTGGATGGATTGAAGAATTTTATTTTTGAGACTGACTAATAATGGTATTATATTTATTGTTTTTTTAACATATTTGTGGTTGCAGTGGCGAAACTTGTGTTTGGAAATTTTGCTAAATTTTTTCCTACTTCTGCGAAATGATTATTGCATTTACAGTTAGTTCTTTATCATCTATTACAAGATTGTTATCGAACTTCAGTTGTTTTAATTCCTGCTTTTGTTTTTGATTTTTGAAAGTACCTTTTGTTATTTTCCAGAGTTTTACTACAGGTTGTTTTCAATTTGTTTCTCATAAGTCTTCTTCAATCTTTCTAAATTCGTGAATGTTTCATTAATGCAAAAATAAATTAACGGATGCATCTAAGTTTTGTATTTCTTCTATGTAAGGACAATAAGAATGATTTAATGGTATTATGAGAAATAATTCACGTCAAATACATCAACAAATGTAAAAACCTTCCATATTTCAGAACTTAAATTACCATAACATGAAATATTTAAAAAATGTGGATTTAAGCATAAAAGGGCTGGTAAGCATGAGCCGTCGTCAACCGACGACCAACTGTCTTCGCCAGGAATGGTGGTGGTTTATGTGTTTGTTGTTCCCGCGTGACAAAGTTACGAGCTTCCATTGCAACCCTTCCTGCGTTGCCGTGGTCTTGGAAACTAAACAAATTCGCTTCAGTCAGGATCGGGCTTGGTTCGAAAATGACGGTGTAAAATTTAAATCCCTTCTAGCCACATGTATGTGTATGGTTTGCAGTAAGCCACTACCTAAAATGTCAGTTTTAGAGCACAATGAATTTGTGCAAAGTTTTACACTGCTTTACTAGAATAAAAAAACCAGAACGTTGATGATTGATATGTAACAATGGTACATTCGATGAATATTTATGCCAAGAATTTTGCAATGAGTGTCTGCTTGCTGCAGCACGTCCACTAAAATTATTTTGTGCGTAAACACATATATCCCTCATTTCCCTATTTGAAAACTTATTATTTCTAGGCATTGTAAATAAAGATGTTAAAGAAATTAGCTCAAGGAACACAAAAATAAAATGACTAAATGACGTAAATAACAGAACTGAAACGTAACCAAAGCACGCTTTTCAATAAATACACTTTGTTTTATTAAATTTTAATTTGTCTCAAAAAATTATTGAAATGTTTAACGGCACTTTCCTCGAAAACGGTTGGAGTTATCAAGTTCTACCAAGTGTACCTATTATACGTGGAAATGACGCCTTCATCAGATTTTCTGGTCAGAAATACCACAACGTTTCGTTAAAAAAATATGAAAAAAATTCATCATCAGATAGAAGTCCTACGGCGCCCTCTATGATCTAACGTGATGTAATACATAAATTATTATTTTCTGCAAGACAGAGTTGACATATTTAATTGTAGTATAAATAAACTTAAACACTGAACACTGTGCTATAGTTCTTATTTTTTTTGCATAGTTTGTTTTCTCTGTTTTTTTCTCTTCCAGCGCCTGCGCCTGATCAAATTATATTATTTATTACATAGGGTTATACAGGGTGTCTCACCGGGCACTGAATCGATCGATATAGAGAAAAGTACGCATCAGAAAATTTTGAAGATTTAGATGATTACTAATGTCGGTGTGGCCAATCCAACTAAAATAATTACAAGCAGCTGGCACTTCCGCTTATACCGAAAGCCGATACCAACTTGCTTATTTCAAATAGAATACCCTATATATTTTAGGGTTCTCGAAAAGAGCATAAAATTCTGAGTCGAAAATATGTAGCATAACATATACCTAAACCTTTTCAGAGATATTTGACATTTTATAGAAAATTTGACAGGTGGAACGGTTTGCAAGAACTGTTATAACTTTCTTCGTATCTCACATAAAAAGAACACAAGGAGAACTACGTTATACAACTGAAATAAATTCAATAGTATCATACCAAGTGTTCCGTTTTTCGCGTTAGATTTTGTCAACTTCAAACCACGATAACTTGTTTAGGTCAAATGGAACACCCTGTATTATTTTACGTCAAGTTGTATAAAATTGAATTCCCTTTTATCTGATATTAGCATTGTGGGGGTTAAAGTTACAACTTTTTGAAATATTTGCGATTTTATTAGAAACTCATGAATTGCTGTAATCATTTCATCAAAATGAGTATTTTTTACACGAAGTTATAACGGTTCTTGCAAGCCGTTGCACCTGTCAAATTTTCTATAAAATGTCAAATATCTCTGAAACAGCTAGGTTTAGGTATAGCATATGTTACATATTTTCGACTCAGAGTTTTATGCTCTTTTCGAAAACCCTAAAATATATAGGGTATTCCATTTGAAATAAGCAAGTTGGTATCGACTTCCGGTATAAGCGGAAGTGCCAGCTGCTTGTAATTATTTTAGTTGGAGTGGCCACACCGACATTAGTGATTATCTAAATTTTCAAAGTTTTCTGATGCGTACTTTTCTCTATATCGATCGATTCAGCTCCCGGTGAGACACCCTGTATATATATGTTTGACTTATTAATTTGTAATTTGTGATATTTGTTCATAATCCTGTATTTTCCTATCCAGTAATTGGCATTGGCTGTTGGATGGTGTATGTATAAATAAATAAATGAATGTATAAATAAATAAATAAATAAATATGCTTATATATTTGGAGAATAATTAAAGAGTTACAAAATAAAACTATAAAAATTACTGTGCAATGTCTTGTTATATGTTCAAGACTGAAATCTTCAAAAAACATAATTTTAATGGTACTGTCTTGAATATCTTGTTTATTTTAGGGCGCAACAAATCATTTACTGCTAGATGAAGTTACTGACTTAATGGAAAAACATACTAAACATAGTAAACTTCCCACATTTTCCAATTAATATTATTTTAAGTATTTGTTTTATATTATCTGCAGAACTGCGGTTGTAAATAAAGACTTTTATTTATCATTATGCTGGTCTCTACTACAGAAACTATATAAATATAACAGCTTCCTGATTTTTATACTTTCCTTACACCACTGCAAAGATCATTATAATTTCAATTTTTTTTTTTACTTCATTGCTTTCAAGTTCTAGATTTGCATCTAGCGATTCAGAACATATGCTATTTTGCGCGTGGCTGATGACTTGCAGCTCATTGTTTATCACTAAAGGCCGAGAGAAATTTTGAAGCAACAAACATTCAAATTTCGACATGATAACATTACGAGATTTATTTTACATCGGGAGGATATGCACACGTGAACGACTTCAGTAAATTTTCCATAAAATGCGCAACAAATTGTTATCACCGGTGGGATATTTGAGGCTATTAGACTCTCAATAAATACCTCTTTCGTGCTTAAACTGGTAGAGACGAATTTCCAATAAATAATTTACCGACGAAGGGTATTTACCTAGTGGATTCCGCAGTTTAAGTTGGTAACAATGATAGCGATACGTCCTAGGCTCCCTACTTAATGCGGTCCCAGGCGAAATCCCGTTTGTTTTTTACGTTGCCCGGGAGAGTCTGGCTCTGTTTGTATACTGATAGCTCAGATGACGTCACGGCATTATGGAAAACCAGAAAACACGTCTACTTACATCAAATTACTTTTCTATGCATATTTAAGTTCGCTAAGCGGAAGCGACAGGTTAGGCTGAAGAAGCTTTCAACTTTACAAGACGGAAAAGAAACTAAATCGAGAGGATTATCGGAAAGAGGCAAGATCTTGCCTGCATTTGCATGATCTGCACCGAGAAGATGCGCTGCTGCCGAGAAATACGGAATTATAAGTCCAGTTTAATATTAAAGAAATTAAAATATGCTAAAAACAATCATTGGGAGAGTTTGAACTGAGCTTAGGTTAATAAAAATTGCAGTTATCTCTGTTATTTGAAGTTATCAGCCTAATTAACTGGAAACACATGACGGGATTTGAACGGAGGTACAAAATCAGCCCATAACTTCAAATTTTTAAATGTATATTATGTTTAATACCTCTTTAAAAAACACCTGACTGCTGAAAAATTAAAATTATATATAATAGCCCCACATTTGTAGGTTCTAAAATGTAATATATTTTTTTTTAAATCAAAGTTATGAAAATTAATTTATGATTATTATATTTCTAATATTTGAATTTATGCACGTTTGTTCTCAGGGTATGTTGTGGGTCCGCTCTAGATAGTTATCAATAAAAGTCACAAGTTGAATTAAGAAATGATTAAATATATTAAAGATTTAAATGGTTTGAACATTACAGTGAATTAAAATGAATATAATTTGAATTTCCATAGGTTAGTACAATAACGACTTTTAAAATTAATTAAGCCTTTTTTTGTAAACTGATGAAATTGAATTAATGTTTTATGCATAAGAATTTTTATTAGAGCTCATATATAACGAAAAGGTATACCTTTTATAACCATCCGGTCGGTATACTCCTTCGTTGTTGTCAAAAATGTCCTTTCTCGAATCTGGACCTCACTTCTCCCCGAGCTGACTTCATTCTATACTAGTCACAGCTGTTTAATTGCGAAGTGAATATTTGTTTTGTTTGAACGATGTTTATTCTGCTATTACTTGTTGAAATGTTGAAATGTTGAAATTATACTTCTGTATTAACTGGATTATTCGAGACACTTTGATTTATATGCAGGTGGGTTAAATGTTATTGTTTATTTTAAATTTTATCACAATTTTATATTATTCAAACGTATACCGACTTAGATTATCAACGAATTATATTTATTGTTAATTTTACCTGTAATTGTGCGTATATTTTATATTATTTTATTACATTCGCTGATGTTTTGTTGATTGAGTTGACATCTGCTTTCTCCTTGTCAAAATGTTGTTATATTTTGCATAAAATTTTATAACGTGTTGCCTGGCTCATGCTTAAATATGTACTAAACAGTGTGTTTCTTCTTATTTCTAGTTTAATTTGATATGCAATTTGTTAGGTTATTAAATACTTTTTTGAACATTAAATTATCCGACATAAATTTACAAATTACTATATATTTAGCTATTTTCTATATATTTTACTATTTAAATCTTTTTCTAAAGACTTAATATTAAATAGGGTACAACTTTGTTTTAATTTTTAATTACCATTTAATAGTTATATAAATGTTTTTATATTTCAGGTGACATCTCCTGATCATTGGTATCTCCCGACTTTGCGGAAGAGTTTACCTAATTAAAATATATCACTAATTGTTCCTCATGGCCTATAGTTTCACCATGGCATGAATTTACACTACACAAAAGGTTTTATTTACTGTTCGTTTTTGCTTAAATGCTTGATGGTACCAATTGGACGTCAGAACACTAAATCTAACACAGTAAATACTAACACTTTGCATATTACCATCAAAATGCTAATGCTTCGATTGCAACAAACACCAGCCGAAAGACTATCCTACTTAAAAGAGCTCCCGTGCCAGTCGTCACACACCACTTGCAGACTGTGGTTTCGAGCTGTTGGCTCTCGTCAGTGCAAGGTAGGCATGTGAAGACCGACACGAGGATCACTTGACTATTTAGTACATTTTGGTATCTTTGGGATAGCGACATGTAAAATAGTCAGCAGGCGCCATCTAGCGGTCTAGTGCCTGTGCAATCGCGAAATAAATAGCCTGACTGGGCTTAGCATAGTTCAAATGTGCTTTTAGAGGGTGGAATATTAAAACATAATATTTTTAGGCGCAAACTCCTCTATAAACTGGCACAAGAACTCCTTTAAGTAGAATTAGTGTAATTCAGCGCTCGGCGGGGCACATAGCCCGGAGAGTAGCTGTTGGTTGCAGTCTGGTTACGTTCCTTATAGTAAAATAAGGATTTTATAGAGGAGTTTGCGACTAAAAATATTGTTTTAATATTCCGCCCTCTAAAAGCACATTTGAACTATGCTAAGCCCAGTCAGGCTATTTATTTCGCGATTGCAACAGACACTGGACCGCTAGATGGCGCCTGCTGACTATTTTACATGTCGGTATCCCAAAGATACCGAAATGTACTAAATGGTCAAGTGATCCTCGTGTCGGTCGTCACATGCCTACCTTGCACTGACGAGAGCCAACAGCTCGAAACTGCAGTCTGCAAGTGGTGTGGGACGACTGGCACGAGAGCTCCTTTAAATAAGATCAGTCTTTCGGCTGGTGTTCGTTGCAATCGAAGCATTAGCCTTTTGTTGGTAATACACAGTTTATTACACTAACGCGCCAGGCTTGTAACTTGTAATTCATTATATTTTAATTTTAGTTCCAGATTCACATTTGGCATTATCAAAAACTGTCTTACACCAAATTTGAATCTAAAAATTTAAATAAAGTGAGAACTGCATAAAAGTTATGCTTTTATAAATATTGACAATCAACCCATAAGAGAAATAACACCGATCTTTGACCTTAGTGTCATCTCTGCTTTAAACTTAATCATACTATTACAATAGTAATTGCATCTGAAATTATTTAAACTGACACGTGGTGGATATCGGAATATACACAAAATGATGCAATTAATTTAATCACAAGCCAAAGTAGGTCGAAGGAATGGTAGAGTTAAACAGTTATTGTGATAGATACGGTTTTGAACCAACATTGATCTTGACAAGATTATTGAACTAAATGAGACAGACGTTCAAGTGCACTCAAGGTTTCTAAACAATACGATTACGTAGAATCATAAATTACCAAGTGAGTTCTATAACTGCACAATCAAGCCATTAACAATTGCAATTATTTTTTGCACGAAACTAAATTAAACTTATTACCTAATAATTATACAATTTTGAGAATTTTGAAAAAGAGTCTGTAAAACCCTAAAATAAATAAGACTTCAAGCTCCCTCTAAGTTGGCCATCAGTTAACACTTTTTTTTTTAATGGCCTTGGATTTACCATTAGCCAATGAACCATTTAACACTTTAACAAAGAAGAAATTATTAATTGGTAATTTGATTTTGTCAACGTTTCTATAGCGTAGATTTTAATGCGATTCCTTGCCTATATTTTATGCCGTCCTCCTATTTATTCTCGACTCTTCCTGAACCACTAGAAATAATTTTTTTTAAAAATGCTCAACATTTTTTTTCCAACAATATTTCATTTATTAAACGTACATCCACGTTTTAGTTTTGCTTGTTTCTTACCGACAAATTCATATAGTTACAGCTAATATCGTGTAACCTGGCGTGATGCAGATTATTATTTATTGTCACGATATCCCGGTATAGAACTTTCTCATAAAATCAATAATAAATTTATCAAGTTCATTGCTATCTTACATACCCAGAGGCAATAATTATGCATTTCGTTGTTAATAAATTTTCTTAACGCAATCAAGGGTAATCAATAAATGTTGCTTTATAATTAGCAATGTGGGGGGTGCTTACTAGATGGAAGTATGCGTAAGTATTTCACAAAACCTGCCATCTTGATATGGTTCATATTATAACGGATTTCCGGGAAGTTTTCTATAAATATTTTAATATGGAAAATAAAGATTTCTTTGGAAGAAATTGGACTTGCGTATCAAAGAGCAGATGTTAATCTTTATTTTAGAAAGGTAATGGTGTTTACTACAATGTTATTTCAAATTATAAATTCATTTGAGAGTTAATTGCTGAAGTCGTAAATTTTTAAATTGTGATGTATATAACATTGAATTTGCGTACATCGAACCAAAATAAAATATTCAAGGATGTTCCAGAGTGGATACGTTTTCATTGAGGTATTCACTTCAGTGGCGGTCTGAAAATCAGTTAGTCGTTGCCCCATATTTCACTTGCTGTATGTAATAAATACAAGATTTTGTACATATATTTTTCTTCGGCAAAATTATGTTTGTGGCAAATGTTTTGTTTTTTTGTCTTTACATGGTGTAGTTATGGCTAGAATCGTCGAGTATTTTAACTTGGCGGGTCCAAAGGTCACTTCGTTATCTGAACTAAGAATGTATGTATAAATATGAAATCGAAGACGAAAACTTATACTAGTCTCGAAAACTACGCTTCAATAATCCAAGTCGAAGTGTTTGCCATGGTAAAATATAAAAGAATGTATTAGTTTCTATTACAATCCAGCAGTTTTGAAGTCTCTTGTGGACCTAATAATTAGTTGCTTTGATAACCTCGTCTACAAACAACTGGTTACCAGGACGCTCTGAAATTGAAAGCAGTGGAAAAGCTGACGTATTGGTAAAAAAAAGAAGCTAATATTCCAATGAATGACGCAGCCATAGCCTGCAGGATACCTAAAAGCACTAAAGAAGTATCTTGGAAATATATTGGACTACCTGCAGCTTGGCAAAAACCAAGTGAAAATTAGCAGTCCTTCTCACAGGGAACTGCTGCCTCAACTAGTATATGCAAAAATCTTCCTCTCTCACTCTTACGAAGTACAGTGGTTCAGCCTGTTGAATATTTTTGAAAAATCAGTATATAATATCAATTTACATACACATGTTGATTGATTTGGCTATGCATTGCGTAATGCACATAAGATCTGTAACAGTAGACTGACTATTAGAAAACAGTGTTGCATTGAAATAGGATATTCTTTATATGTATGAATATACCATCATGCAAAAAAATTTCAAAAAACTTAAAGAAGTTGCATAACACCGTAATTTAGTTTTAGTTTTTCCACATACCTGGGAAGGTATGTATTATTCTTCAAGGATATGTCGAATAGTATAAAGTGTTAACAAAGGCTAGGTTAGGTTCAGTCTAGACTTGATATGTTTTATTGTCAGTAGTACTTCCGTTCAGAAAAAGATCTGATTACTAAGTTGCCGTTAACTTTATCCTCCTCGTAATTAATATCATCACTAGCGGCCACTGAAGTGGTTGAGAATAGAAGTTTGAAACAGAAGCTGCAAATTCATTGACTATGGCCGCTACCATTATTTAAAAGCGAACCCCTTATTAAAACTTATTAGAGTTAGAGTTAGACTGTATGGAGTACCTCATATATTGGTGGTAAAACTATAAGAAACAGCAACAAATCTACTTGGTCGAGGAACAGAATTCATCTGACACTAGATGAAGGATTATTGATAAATGAATTACGTATTCCATGTTTCTCCCACCGGTTGCCGGCCTTGTACCAGTCGATAAAACAAATATATTTCCCCGCATTTTACTGCAGATGCATACTTCGCGGCACGTCGGCCGTAAGTAAATAACTATGTAAAATCTTATTCACTAAAATAACACTAACCGTTGATTTTAAAGTCAACATAACCTACTTTCTTGATCATTTATCTTACTGTTATGTAAATTTATGGAGTGTAGTAGCGGGATTAAATTTGTTTATAAACAGCGAGATAAATTTCATACTTACACCCATAATTTTTAACATTTAACATATCTTATGAAAATTTATGAAAATGTGTATGGCTTGATTGAGGGCTGAGTCACAATTTCATTTTAATAAATTAGTTACTGTAACGTTTCTAATCTCAAAAGCATTTGTTTATAAATATTTTAGTCTATAAATAGGTTTAAAAATTTGGCAATTTAGAAAAAATATTATATTTATGAGTATATAAACACGAGCAAAATTTATCATGGCACGAATTATTGCAACACTAAAGTTGACTAAACTGACTAAATGTAATCTAAGAGTTTAAACACATATTTTAAATTCTTAGATCAAAAAAGTTTGACGGGTCTAGTAAAGAAAGTTTTTGAAAGGGGAAGATGAGACTGTAAGACCCAAAATCCGCCCAACGTGATTTGCTTGATTTTTCCTTACGAACTGCTAGGATTATTGTTAATATTGATAAAAACATTTTGTAAAAGGATCGACTATTTCTGCTGACTTTTTTTTCACGCCACAAGTAACTACGACCCCCTTTATCCCGGAAGGCTCTAGAAGAACCTTGTGTGGGAGGAGGCTATACATTTAGAGACAAGGGACACACACCCAATATACGTGTATAGTGGAAAAATCCTTCTCACAGTTTTTTCCACTGCCACGACCGCAAACGAACCCGGAACTTTTTGGTGAGAGGCACATGCGCTTGCCTCTCGATCATCAGTCATATAAATTGGACCAGAAATTTTAATTTACAAGAGTATGAAAGTGTAAATTAAATAAAATATTTTAGTGTTAAAATCTACTGTTCAATGTATTTACTTAAAAAGCTCAAAAAACAATTAAACTCAGGAGAGACAGGAATAAATACCACTCTACTCTTGAATAGTGGTGAGAGGTAAGTGAATCCTCTCATATGGTCAATTGCTACTATACACCATAGATGTCTCCATGGGCGTATAGCGACTTGCGATTCTGCAAGTACCTGAGAGCAGCGACCTTTCAGTCCTCAGGTACTTGCAGAATCGCAAGTCGCTATACGCCCATGGAGACATCTATGGTGTATAGCAGTAATTGACCATATGAGAGGATTCACTTACCTCGTACCACTACTCAATTTACTACAGTTTGTATAAAAGTAGCAGGTTGGCCACTATCATTTGTCTGTTCCATGACCTATGGCATACTGATGAGAACTAATAAGTTCAAAACCGGTCTATATCTGGTCAGGGAATTGACAAATGATATTGGCTACCATTCTTTCATGTTTTGTAAGGTAATTCAATGCAGGTCGGGATATTTGCCCGCTGAGTAGTTGTTTCCTGCAAATCATATATTATAACTCTACTTCTGCTAGTCTAATTTTCCATTGAATAGTTTTTTATAATTAAAGCAATGCCGTCTTAGAAACCGTACAACATAATGGATTGTTCGCGAAACAGATTTTAATTGTTCATAATACAATTGAACTGTTTAAAAAAATACTTAATGTTAGGTATTTCCAGTTTAGAATGAGGTAAATTGTGTGAAAGAAACTGTTTTACATCAGATCTAGAAACTTATCCTTTAGCGCAATCTCCATTGATATTAAAACCGTGCATAACTTAAGAGGAAGCAAATATGAATTTAAGACATCTTCAATTAAATAATAATCTATATACTGGAGTCAAAGTTGGATAAGGTAATTTCTTTTATTTTAACATATTTCGAGGATCAAGTTTAGTCTACAGTCCAGTTTTGCAAGCTTCAGCGACGACGGGGTATTTATTTATTTAAACAATTGAATTCTTTAAGGCTTATTTTCCATCGATTTTGTTAACACATCGCGAGATCTATAAGTTACACAAGACAAATGGAAATGATCAAAAATGTTCGTTATGCAATTGCAAAATTAGGTGTTTTTAAACAAATTTTAATTTCTCAGAAGAAAATGGGCAAATTCCAATGAAACTTAGGGAAAACGTAGGTCTTAAATAGTATTTTCAATTAAAATTTCAAATCAGAATAGGCATTGAAACAGCTGGAAACCGCAATTGTTGCGAAAACTGTACACCCTTATGAAATCCTGTCATCAAAACCGATAAATGTGCATGGTAGCTCAAACTGTAACATTTTAGGAGTACCTAACCTAACCCTAAGAGCTAACGGTACAAATTTTTTTTAGACGTTTCGTTCTTGTATACCCACTAAATCACATTTTAATTTTTCTTGCTCCCTTTCATAATAATGTGGGGGTGGTATTGGGGGTGACAGTGGCTGATGCCAAAAAAAATTAGAGACCTTAACTTTTCGTAGATGCCCTAAATTGCAATTTTATGGACTCTTACTTGCTTGTTTTGCCTATTTACCCCATTTATCCCCGAACTCTTCAATGGAATTAGATCAAAATATAATCTAGTTCCAGATCTCGTTACAATACATAACTGTACCAAATTTCAAGTCAATATGATAAACACAAAAAAAAAGTTACAGACAGACAGACCATAGGACTTTTTTTCGCTCAAATTTAAAACCTCGATGTTTCATGACATTTTAAGCCTATTTCAACAAAAAAAAATGTTACTATACTTCCACTGGACGTGGAAGTAAAACTAAGACGTGAAAACAAAGGTTGAAGTATTATAGTGAACAATACAAGAATGAATAATTTCAGAAAGAATATTATTAACACGTGACATTTCTGGTGGTATCAATTCATTAAATTAGAAGTAAACTGGAAACATTGCTTCTAAATTACTGTATATTATTAGAAAAAAGTCTACAATATGTACATTGTTATTATAGCTTTTACACAGAGTTAATGGGACAATGAAAATGATTAAATGAATTGGACACCGACACATGAAATGTATTACAACTTCTCGAAGAAAAACGTGGTACATTAAATGATTATGTATAATTTTATACAAAGTTAAACCAACCAACTTCCGCCTTTTGCGAAGAGACAAAATTAAACTCATCTAAAAAAAAAAAAAAATTATGATCATAGTTTCTCTAAGGGTAAACATCATGTTTTATGTGCAACAATATATACCTTTCATGGAAAGGATTCCAAACTGTCCTGCAATATTCCAGGTTACATCGTACTAACGCTGTAAAAGATTGCTGATCGCATCGAATAACGGAATCTAACATTTTGATTACTGCAGACACTTTATGAATGTGAGATAAAAAAGATAATTTTGTGTTAAAAGTAACATCAAGATGTTTTCTGTCTGTAACCCGCATAAGTGAAACAACATTGATATTATAATCAAATACAGTTACGGAAGTTTTGCGAGTAAAATACATCACCTTCTTTGAATTTTTTTATGTTGAGTGCCAATTGATTTTCTGTACAGCAATCGTTAAGGAAAGTCAACGTTGCAATTGTTGACAAGCATTAATGGAATTTACTTCATCAGAAATTTTTAAACCGTCAGCAAACAATAATTTGAGAAAAATTATGTGACCGCATATATTACTGATGAAGATAAGAAATAAGAGGGGACCCAAGTTAGATCCTTAGAAAACCCCTACCACAAATGCATCAGATTTGACACCCTCATATTCTACAATCAGTTGACGATTTGTTAGATACGAAGCCAATAAACATAAAACATTATTAGAAACATCATAACCATTTAATTTTTGAAGTAACTTTATATGAGACACACGATCAAAAGATTTGCTAAAATTCGTGTATACATCTACTTGATGCTTGGAGTTCAAACTACAAGAAACATATTGAGTAAAATAACTGTTAGATGATGTACCATGTACCGCCAAAATGATTTCAAGCAATTTTTAAAAAACAAAAATAAGTACCACCGATCTGTAATTTGTAATATCTGTGATTGAATCCGCTTTGTAAACTGGACAGACACCCGGGATAGCTTCCATAAATCGAGAAAGTTGCGTATTTTTATGACAAGATTGAAATTACATGACAAGTATCTATGGAACAAACAAACAAAGTATATAATGATAAACACCTAGCATTAAATAATTATAATTGTTTAATACTGTGAATGTTTGTGTTGAAAATATCTATTATAGTATTGACATTATTGTAATTAGAAAACATTTGAAAGAAGGGGGATTGAATTAAGATGTTAGTTCTTGGAGTACGTACTAACAAAATTTCACAATGTCTTGAGTTAAAACGAGGTACAGCGTAAAAAATACTGTTGTGAAGGTCTTCACATTTAATAAAATTATGTGTAATTTTATAGAGCAAAATTATAGATTGCGTCACCCTCCTCTTTAAAAGACAAATAAAATTAAGAGTAGATAAAAGAATATCGTGTGGATACCCTCTAGGCGGATAGTTGCCAAATGATTTAAGGTGTAAATTCTTTAGGAATCGACGTTGAATATTTTCTAATGATGTTATGTGACAATGATATACTGGATTCCATATAATCGGAGCATATTCTAATTTTGATCTTCCTAAACAACTGAACAATAATTTGCACGTATCTATATTTTGAAAATCTTTAATGTTTCTTAAGACGAATCCTAATGTTTTAAAAGATGATGTAACAGTAGAGTTAATGTGATCAACAAATGTTAACTTTGAGTCAAACATAACTCCGAGATCTTTAACATTGTTAGGTCTATTCAGAGAGATACTTTCAATTTTATAATCAAATTCATAAGTGAATTGCTTTCTTGAGTACGACATAATGTTGCATTTGTTGACGTTTAAAAACAGGTTATTTTCCATACACCATGTATTTATGCGATTTAGGTTGATTTGCAAGTGTTCACAATCGACCACAGAGTCAAGACAGAATATTTTTAAATCGTCAGCGTATAGAAGGTATTTTACATCAATATTGGCGGTAATATCATTTATAAAAATTATGAAAAATAAAGGACCTAGAATGGATCCCTGTGGGACTCCGGATGATTGTAAAAATTTGTTCGACTTATAACCTCTTACTTAAACATATTGCCAACGATCACTTAGGTAGGATGTTATTAAATTTAAGAACTCTGTAGATATATTCAAATATTGAAGCTTATGTAATAGTACAGTATGATCTAATTTATCAAAGGCCTTAGAGAAGTCAGTGTAGATAACATCTACCTGACCTCTCTGATCTAAGACTTCACTAATATATTTTCACTTAATATAATTTTTATAACCAAATTTGTTACTGTTGAGCGACCTGAGATAAACCCGTGTTGCTCTGTCAATAGACAATTATTAACGTGGGCATATAAAGGATCGTATAAAATAATTTCAAGTAACTTATTAAAATTGCAAATTATAGTAATTGGTCTGTAATTAGTTACGTCGGTATTATCACCTTTTTTAAATATGGGTGTAACCTTAGATAATTTCCATAAGTCTGGAAATACAGAATTCTCTAAGATCGCATTATATATAATAGATAGCGGGTATGCACGAAGAATGGCACAATCTCGATTATGTACCAAATGATCGAGAATTGTAAAAAAAAGTAACGTGATATGATTAATCGAACATTCATTAGGCGTGTTACAGATAGTCGAGAGGGCCCTTTGACACTCACGTATTCATGCAACTTTATTTGGCCCACCGAATATCTCGGCCCGGAGCATAAGAGTGCTTTTATTTTGCAGAAAAGTTTGCGAGTTAGAATCTTTTCTCGAGAATATACATGTGGATAATAACTTTCCAACTGGCTGCATCGAAAATAATCCGGCAATTTTATTTAGTCTATCGGAAAATCTGACATCTCGCGAAATAAATCAATCTACCGCAACTACTTCATTTTATACTTTATTTTGGTTTTTGTTAAGGGTCTTGAACCTGTGATAAGCTAGATCCGGACATTCTGCCTTCGGGCACGTTTCGTATGCAGTTTCGGCCGTTAAATTTAACCAGATCGATGATGTATGTACACATCAAGAAAACATAAATCCTGAAAATCCTGAATAAGCGATATTTCACTCTTACTATGATAAGATTTATAAACAAATAATTCTATATCCGCATATCTGTTACTAAATTATATTCATAAATATTAAACAAATCATAAATAACGCTTAAAACAACTGGATATTCTGGTTGGTATTCATAACACAATATCTGCTTACCATTGTTAATAAATGATATTTAGCTATAGCTTAATGTTAATGACGCCATTGTTGTGATGCAGATAAATTTAAATATAAGGTGTGTCACCAGGACCATAAGTTAGTGTTCCTTGGATTCAACAATACTTGCATTTTTCAACCAATTCTGGTTGAAGAAGAAAAGGAACTAATTTTATTAGTTCAAATGCCGTGTATAGCCGGGTGTATATTTACTGGGCAGTCAAAAAATGCAACAAAAACTTTACGAGCTAATTATTAGCGCCAGTGAACCATTCGGCATAGTCCATCAAACAAGCCAACGTACATTAAAAACCTATAAAGACGAGTGATTAAATTTGCAGGCGAGATAGTACAGAGAATAACGGTATTTTAACGAAATCGTAAAGTTTTTGTTGCGTTTTTTTACTGCCCAGTAAATATATACCCCACTAACATCCTTCCATTTTTATTTTCTACGGACAGTTCTAATGTCATTTGATGTAGCAAGCATAACCTACCACTGAATTAATATTATTAAACTGCAGAGATATCTTACCAAATTTGGACGCTGAAATTCCCGGCTATTTCCTGATTTCTCCCAGTTGTTCTTCCCGATTCTCCCACTGATGCAATAAGCAGTAATAAATAACCTGTCGATATATTTAGTTTAAGTAGAAAGGGAATGAATTCCAACAAACAAAAAAAAGTGTCGTTCTCAGAAAGGCTAATTAGAGCGGACTGAAACCAGCGGCAATCGATTATAGTAGTGAGTCTATAGTAGATAAAAGTTATAATTAGTGTGTTATTATAAGGACTGATTATTGTAATTTGGTGATAAATAGATCAGTGATTAGTGAAAATTCGTTGCAATAATTATTGAACCTACATCAGGAAGTGTTTACACGTAATATAACGAACACTGTAGTTAGATAGAACAGTATGGAAAAATAGATGGTTTAAAGTCGTGGTGACACACCCTGTACTATTTACGCAGTAGCTATTCTCTCGACTTGAAACGGCCGAAAATCCTTGAAATCGTCAATAAATTTATTAAAAATCAGTTAGCAAAACCATCCGGGAATGAAATTAACAAAATAATTACTTCGTGCAGTAAATTACACTTTCCCCGGAGCTTTTTTAATTTCCGTAAACTTTTTACCTCATTACTTCGCAAGCTTTGAAAATGAACTGGTATCATATTGGAGAGAATCCTGTTATTAACTTTTTATTAAAATTCTTCCCACATGAAAGGTGAGAATTTAATTTGGCGTCGTGATATTTTCATTCGAGCCTGTGCAATGTTTAGGTATGCAGGTAGTCAATTGTGTGAGTTTTATCAATATTGAAAATCGTCTGGTTGTAATAATAGATAAAGAAAATTCGACGGCGCGGCGCGGAGAATGGAATTTTGCTTCTATGAACAAAAATCTATACGTGTTCAGAATGTTCCGAATTTGTAAAATAGCTTGAGTGGACAAAAAACTCATACATTATTATAATATGTGACAATACAATTGCTTTTATGGGGAGGAATAAATTCTAGCCAATGGTATATAATCATTAATCAGAATTTACAATTGGGAATAGTTACCTGAGAAGTTTTTAAATTTCTAGAAAGTTTATTTTCTTTGTACAATATTTGTCACCGTGCATAAAATCCGCGGCTTTGCACTGTATTATTCTGGGCTCTTTGTGTTATTCCGAGTCAAATTAACACAGTTTTTAATAATAGAAATTATATCACGTCTCGTAGATACCCGCCATCGTATAATAAAGATATTATAAACAATATTCGAAGAAAGGAATATTTTTTTAAAAAGTACAAATTGTCCAACTCTGACGAACACTTTCCTTTAAGTACGATCAGTCTTTCGGCTGGTGTTTGTTGCAATCGAAGCATTAGCGTTTTGATGGTAATATGCAATTATTACACTTAAAACGCCATGCTTGTAACTTATAATTCAGGGCTCAGCGGGGTACATAGCCCGGAGAATAGCTGTTGGTTGCAGTCTGGTTACGTTCCTTATAGTAAAATAAGGATTTTATAGAGGAGTTTGGGACTAAAAATATTATGTTTTAATTTACACCTGGGTAAAACACTTTTGAAATAAAGTAAAAAAAATCAAAACCCCTAAAATATTATCTGGGGGATAAACTATTGGAGTTGGAAAATATTTATATTACAGGTAGCTTCTGGTGATTTAGTCTTGCACTGAATATATTTTTCCAAATATGCAAGCGACCTCCTCGAGTATTACAGCTATAACTAAAAACTGATTTCCATTAACAGCTCCGTATATTTAAGATTTTTAATCACTACATTATTATAATGTTGCCGATTTACATACCTAACTACCGTGATTGAAATATATGCTTTTTTGCTGATATCCTGAGAGGAAAGTAATTAATAAAATAGCTACCTACCTTGTTCATGATTAATTTAATATTACAAACCAGCATAAATTATGGTATGGTTACCCGTACTAACTTTAATTACATTTGAGTTGAACAGGATTTTAATTATCAATTGCTATCATAATGACACTTAATTAGGATTATTTTCTCTAATTAATTTGTTATTTAAAAATAATGCATTCCTTGTTAATAAGCCACAATCTAATACATCTATTAATATTTCATGAAATATTTATTAATTAATCATTATTAAACCAACTGAATGTGGAGTCAATAACTCTTTACTTTGATAGGTAACTTCAACATATTTTTGTTACTTAGCAATTTAAATAATTATGAGTGGGGCTGTAGGCGTGGTAGTTATAACAAAGAGGTGTCATTACATATCTGCACGTTTTAAATATTATTTATATCCAATAATTTACCGTTTAGATGTTTCTAATAATAAACTAGTAAGCGCAAATGTATACAGTATCGTTCACAGATTCCCTGCAAATAAAAAATGCAACAAAAACTTTACAACCTCAATAAAATACCGTCAAGCTCAGTACTATTGAAAATTGAATCACTTACCTTTATAAGTATTTAATAATGTACGTCGCCTTGTTTGATAACACCATAGCCACACTGGTTCGCTGGCGTTAATAATGAGCTCGTAAAGTTCTTGTTGCATTTTTTATTTACAGGGAACGATACTATACCACGTTTTTAAATATGTAGGCTATAAACATTTGTTGATTTTTACCAGTCCAGCTGTTTTTTTTTAGTTTTATTCAAAAATGTGTATACGGTTTGATACGGCTCTACGTCTAACAAGCAAACGCAGCAGATGGCGTGAGGGTGTCAAACGTGCCATACATCAAAGACAGGTAGCTAGAGTAAAGCATGGATCACAAATCATTTATTAAGAAATTATAAACAAGAATAAATAAAAATCAAATTTAACTCAACCAGTCATATCCAAGTGTATGAGTCCCAGTCAAGTACTGATAGATCAAGAAAAACTGATAACAAACAGATACTGAATAGTACATTCGTCTACAATGTGAAACAGTAGGATGCACAGAGATAAATACCAGGAGGATACCGCGTTTCATGTTCGCGATGGCAGAACATTGGAGAAACTAAACGATACACAAACACCAGGCTCAAAAAACACATTAACGAGAAAAAAATTAAAATTCAATTAAACCAGCCGTTCAGCAGTAAGTAGTTACTCCATAAAATTAAACAGGACTAACGAACTAGCAAATGTCAGAATATATAACATCAACAACCACAGCAGACCCACCCCAACACACTCCGTTAGATGACATTCTTACATGTATGGAACATGTACATAAGTGTATAGGATTTCCCTATACGCCTAATAGCGATCCCCCTACTGTAAATTGTTATGGTACGTTTCACATGACGTATAAAAAAAATTAAAAATCTTAAAATTTGAAAAAATAATTCAATCTTGCATGTCAATCTGTCAAACCACGATAAAAAAGTAATTTAGTTCATAATTTAATCAAAAACCTACAATTTTCAAAAACAAGTTCTGAAAAAATTCATGATTCCTCGATAATTCATAACTAACCTCAAGCCGCTGGTAAATATCATAAAATATCTAAATTACTAAGTTTACGGCCCCAACCTTACATAACGTCGCCCTTAAAAATACCGGACCCCAATAAACATCATTAACATCAAAACTACTTTCCGTACCTCGATTGAAACCCTTCAATTTACTTCCATTAATTTTCTATTAAACAAACTTTCCTTCAAATTCGACTCTCAATCCATTTGGCATCTTTCTTCATTCATATCCTTCAATTAAAGTACCGGTACTACCGTCCCCATTAATATCAATATTTATATCCAACCGATCCCTTTCATCATCAAAACTTACTTCCTTTCATTCACCGCAGACCCATCTGCACAATTTCATATCATATTCAACTTAAAGTGCAGAACCTTCGGGCCGATTTTACGGGGGTATTCCAAATTTACTAAATTTCTTATTTTCCAAATTCCAAACCAGAAACCAAAGTCGATTCCAACTTCATCATTCACAAAAAATTTCCCATTTCAATGCCGAAACGGTCATATAATTTTCATTTCAGAATTTCCATTTTTTACATTTGATGATGCAATATTGCAAAATATTGCGCAATCGTGCCCGCACGGAATGATAGTGGACATTCCCAGACATATCCAGATCTCCGCAAACACCGTCCCCGACGGACCATATAAAAGGCCGAGCACCACGAGCTCAGGGTAAGTGCATTCTAGTTTCTGTATCACAAAGTTAGTTCTTGCGTCTTGTCAAGTTTTAGTAGTGAATTAAAAGTGAATATACTAGTAACTCTTTCGATTTCTAAAATTTGGTGCCGTCTGTCTAGTTCAGCGTATCCGTTTTAACTCAACGATAAATTCCTTATAACTAGGCCGTCGTACCTCTTCCTTGGCTGCCCCAAGTAAAATGCTAAACAAATCTTCGGCCACCGGGCCCTTTAAAATAAATCTAGTTTTTTAAGTAATCTTCGATCACCGCACCCCATAAAATAAATCTAAGTTAACCAAAGCTTCTGCCAACGCGCAAATTAAAACAAAGTGAGTTTTTTCAGAAAGTTTGAATTATTCATAATAAAAATAATTTTTTTCTTAAGTCGGAATTTCCGTTGTCGAACAGTTACATACCTGCTTGTTATTTCAAGAACTGATATACAGGGTGAAACTTTAGACCCTTTTACAGACATTAAATAATACATTTTAGAATCAAACTGCTAAATAGATTCAGACTTGTTGGTGTTAACGAAAGGAAGAACCTTATCGTTTTTAAGAGAAAAAGTATATGAAATGCCGCCATCTTTGATAATGTTCTGCAAAAACAAAATACGGTGACGAGCGTTTCCGCTACCAATCATCATCAGGATTCAGTTAAAATTATATACTTACGCTTAGTAACATTAAATTATTTGCCAAGAAAACTGCGAAGAGTATCCTGTAAAATGCTTAATAATTGTTTAAAGATCTTCAATAAGTCGCTAAGTGGTATAATGTTTACATCTAGTTCTTAGTAACATTGAAAATCTTATCTTCTTATTGTTTTTAGGAAAATACAGATGTTTAACGAGATAAGTATTATATTAACTATTTTCGTCCTTATCTTTATCGCCAAGCACACTTCTGAGAATAATTAAATATTTGTTTTCCCCACCTAATCTTAAAAATATCTGTACCCATTGAAGTAACAAAATATATTTTAAATTAACTTTATTATCTGAAATAATATTATAGAAGGCGTTTTTAAACAGAGAATTTTTTTTTATATACATTTATTTAACGTCGGCCTATTTCTGCCACTGAGGCCTAACACCGACGCCTGTAGACGAGTTACCCCCAACCAGGAATTTTGCCGAACCTCTTCCCTTAAGAAGAGTAGGGATCTTTTACTTGCCTAACATTTAATAGACAAGGGACCGACGGCTTTACATCCCCTCCGATATACAAGCTGCTGGAAGATGTGTGAGGCGAGGATGCGGTCTTCGTTGGAACGGTCACCCATCCAACTACTAACTGCGCCTTACGTTACTTTACATCGCATGTCGAAGTATGTACATAGTAAAAACGCACTCACGCTCACCCCACACAGAGAAATAAGTCCTAGAATGTTCAAAGATTTGGATTTATTTCATATACACAGAAAAGAACACTTATTATGAACATTCTCAGATCTATGATTTCGATTAACAATATTATTAACCTTGTAAGGGTAATTGTAAGGCGAGTTTACTTCACACCAATGGCACAAATCATCAATCTCTTTGCAATTAAAAAGTTCGATTTTCAATTAATACTTTTAAATCACCCGTAAACATTACTAAGTTACTATTTTCTATTACTAAAGTTAAATCATTAACGAAGAGACTAAATACGAGTGGACCAATATGAGATCCTTGCGGATATTTCTATAATCGATCATGACAGACAACTACCATATTGTATTGTCCTGTAAGGACTACTAATCCTCTCCGATATATTGCTACTGGTAGCTAACATGCCTAATTATTAATAAAAGGAACTTTTATAATTACTGTAAAACAGAAGTATTTTATTTATTTATGCCCAGTTCTAAAGATAATCCATAGAATCGACCCTACTAGAATTTTAAATTGGAACTTTTCATCAGACCATGGTAAAATATAGTTTCTCACTATTACCAGAGGCGTACGGCAGAGACAGATAATCTACTTTTATTTCATAACGATAAAGTAACTATTTTTTGAGATAATTGAAGTTAAAGACAAAACTAGACATCTTCACGGCATTGGTTACGTGAAATAAGTTTTACAGTTACATTGATAATGTGTATTACAATATTTATTTACAGAAGGAAAATTAATTCATTTGTTGTGCTGTCAGCTCTAGTCTGAAGTAATTATTTGAATCTAGAAGGGTTGTTTCATTGTTGTCAGTTTTTGATACCATGCATGTTGTAAAATTTAAAAAGGGTATCTACTAAAATACCACGGCATAAGAACTATTCAGATTTTGAAATGCGGAATATGATGTGTGTTTATGCACAAGAAAATTATTTCTGTTGTACGGCTACTGGAAGATGTCTTCAAATGTACCCAAATAGAGCCCAACCTAACCAGACCTTCAGAAATATTTTTATTTGATTAGGAGAAACTGGAAAATTCAAGGCTAAACGTGTTGTGGAACGGCCAAAAAATATTTCTGTTGATCAAGAGGAGGACATTTATCAGCAATTACTAAGAGGAATACTTCAGTATTTAGGATACTTAAAAAAGAAAACCTGCGACCTTTCCAAAATTTATTACCAAGGGATCTTCCTGTACGAGTGGAATTTGCACAGTCTACTAGAGATAGAAAAAATTTAAATCCTAATTTTGTTAACAATATTCTCTTTACCGATGAAGCCACTCAGAGAGGAGTTTTCAACTGGAGGAACAGTCACAGTTGGGATATTGAAAATCCATATGTAGTCAGAGAGGCATATTTCCAAGATGAGTGTAAAAAACGCATGGTGCGGTATTTTCGGAGATAGGTTGTTGATCCCTTATGAATTACTCGCAAAGTTGAATGGTAACTCGTACTTGGAGTTTCTTCAAACTACAATTTTCGGCGAGCTCGAGCGATTGCCGGTTAATCGAAGAATAGGCATGTGGTTTATGCAGGATGGCGCCCCGGCTCATTTTCATTTAGGAGTGCGCAACTACCTAAATAATCAATTTCCTCATCGTTGGATTAGTAGAGGAAGCGAATTTCCGTGGCCACCTCGAAGTCCGGATAATAATCCCTTAGACTTCTATTTCTGGGGACACATGAAATGTTTAGTATATGCTCAAGAAATTGTTACCTACCTAACATTGTAAGTATCCACTTTCATATTAAATATTTTACGAAAATTTAACTGTAAAATTTATTTCACGTAACCAATGTAACTTTATAAGTAAAGATGCCGAAATTGATCAATACGCATAATGGAAAATAAAGTAAACATTTAAAAACAGAATATTATGCAGCCTTATCTTTAACTTCAATTATTCCGAAAAATAATTACTTTATCGTTATGAAGTAGAAGTACATTATTTTCGTAAAAAACGTTTTAAAATTAAAAAATTATACTGAAAAGACGATTCCACCCGTGGCGTAGAATTTAGAGGGGGGGAAACTACTCTTCTGCTCCTGCCGTACGCCTCTGGTAATGTTAAAGAACACGCCAAAACCCTCGATGAACTTTTCGAAACTGTAACAAAATCCCACGAAAAGCGTGGTTTTTATACATTCAATCGCATTTTTTATGCAAAAATATCATAAACTCATCAAGGAGTGTAATTTTAGAAAGTATAGTAAATGTCGCTGCACAGGGACATAATGTCGCCCCGACTACCAAAAATTAGAAAGTGTATCAAAAGCCGACTTTACAACCGAAATTACAAAATTAAAAACCCTTTTACGAATCCACGTTGTTAAGCACTGCACCTCATGCGTTGTGTTAAATATGAGGACAAGTTAATCAAATCTCTAGTCAAAGTATTTCGAGAGTTTTAGAGAAAATAGCCTTTAGCGTCGAGGGTGCCCTATCATTCTCTAGCAGTCGATTTTGACGGGAAAATGATGGGTTTTAACGGTATTTGCCCTAAACCAGTGATTCGGTGTCAGAAAAGTATAGTTACCATGTACTCAGATGTGCATGGGACCGCCTCGCCTGAACTTATGAATATATAATTATCACAATATAATTCAAAGTCATTGCGATTCAAGCATTTTTAAGCTCGGGGGAGCGAACCAAATTATTATTGAACTGATAATATGTAAATAGACAGGCAAGCAAAATCCTACCAAAAATTTTATAATCATTGAACTTTTCTTGAATCTTTTTATGTAATCGTTAGCTATAAACCGCACATTTGATGGTAGTTCCTCACTATGTGTTGCACACGGGCCAGACTATAATTTGTCAATACATTTTTCTTGAACGTTGTTGTAAAAAATAATTTAAAAAAAAATTTAATATATATTTTTTGAACTTTATATTGTCTTTTCCTTGTGTTTTCAAAATATCTTTTCAGGTTTAAATTTAAGGAAGTGTTAGTATTTACTATGTTAGATTTATAGTGTTACGACGTCCAATTGGTACCATCAGTGAAGCGGTTAAGCAAAAACGAACATTAAGTATAGATTTTGTAGAGAAGAGATTTTTTACTTTTTACAAAATAAAAAAATATGTTTTCAGCGCATAAACTAAAAACCATGTTTTACATAACATATATTGTAAAGAGTTTGTAGAGGAATATATTGACGAAGAGATTTCAGAATTCATATTCGTTGACATACTATAGAAATTATCACGTACAGGTTCGTATTTAATTCATTTAACTTGTGTATTTTTTGCAGCAACCGAAGTCCTGGAATAAGTCCCAAGCAGACATGAGACTTTCCTTTGTAATCCATATGAGGCAAAGCCAGTTAAGGATATAATTTCTACTCAATTAATATTCTTCCACAAAGAAATTGCCACTTACTACTTAACAAAAATAAAATGATTTCATCGCACAACACCATCTGACCGCTATCTGGCCCATAATTAACTCGACATTTTTCACCATTTAAATAAGCATATAACCTGAAACAAGATTTACGAGGCACGTAATTGTATTAACGAAACGCTGAAGAATTTTCCCAGAAACAATTTTCGAAAAAGAGACGAGCGATGCAACGCCATATGTGGTATTGGCTTTAATCGAAATTTAATGCAAATGTCCCACTGGCCGCTCCCATTCATAAATATAAAGTGATACACTTAAGAACTCATTTATACGAACGGTTTCAAATATGTTACTTACAGTGAATAATTTCATTATAAGTAGTTTCAATAATTATTGTATGGAGATGCTTGGTACGATGTAAATGAAAAGTTACATGATTGATAGCTATTTTTAACCTTCATTATGATTGCAAATTGGTTAGGAGCGTAGGAACTTTTTTTTGGTATTTCGATTCAATTAGTTTAGTCACTATAAACTTTAATGGCCAGTTTTTCAATGCTGAGTTAAACTTCGAGTTAAGTAACTTTGACACTTTGACTCGTAATTTAACTCGAGGTTAAATTCGAGTTAAGTTACAATTGTTTTTCATTATTTTCTTCATTTGAGTTAGTTAATTCTAAGTGTGTAAAATAGTTTAAGTTGGTGCGAGAAATATGAATTTCATTTACATCACATTGCCACTTACTAGACAAACTAAACAAGATGGGGATTAGAGATATTGCCCACAACTTATTAAAACAATATCTGCTAAATATACTCCAGCAAGTAAAAATTGGCTCTTAGCACTAAGAAAATAATAAAAACTGAAGTCCCACGTGAAACAGTCTTAGGTACTACCTTATTCCTGCTGTTTATCAACGATTTATTGAGCAAAAACTTGGACGCAACATCATATCATATGCAGATGACACCGTACTGATATGTTCGGTAGAGATCTGGAACTAAGCGTGACAAAAGGCGGCTGAGGCAAATAGTAAAATCAAAAACTGGCTAGACACTTTGTTATAATTAAATATAGCAAAGACCAAATTTATGGCCTTTTCTCCGATGAGGGCAGGACTACCCCAAACGGTGCAAATTATTCTTATAGATAGAGAAGCGAATAGTTACATTCTAAACACCACTACTATCAAATACCTCGGCGCGATTTTCGTTAATTACCTAAAATGGGATACGGAAAGCTAAGAAAAGTAATATATAAATTGTATAACCTGAAAAGCATACTAAATGGAAACACTCTCTTAGTGACATAGAAGCCTAGCGGAATCCCTATTTAGGTTGTTATAGTACATTCCATTGCCTATAAGAAAATGCAAAACAAAGAATGTCAAAAATAGTCAAAATATTCAATATTTCGATTCAAAAGGACAAACTCTAATAAAAAAAGTATCTTTAATTTTTATTTCAAGCAAAAACTACAATTATGTCACAAAAAATCTGAAAAAATTCATGAAACTCCGATAATTCTAAAATATCCCAAAATACTCGAAAAACCCTTTCATTCGTCAATTTTACAACATAAACTTTCAAATGACTCGCCCAAAAAAATACAGCCCCCGTATAATAGCATTCGACACCCAACTCAATTTTCGTACCTTCGGTATAAAGTTCAAATTCGTATTCATAAATTATTTTCCATTCAATTTTAAACTTCACTCGAATTCGCGCCCTAACTATATTATCTATTTCATACCAGACCACATTTTCAAATTAATGTCATGACTTATTCACGTTCCAATGCATCAGCACACTTTCACTTCACTTCAACTCCATATTTACCCCTCGTTAAAGCATCGACGCGCGAGATAACCAAAGTCCACATGTACGTGCGTTCGTAAATAATGATTCTACGAGAACGAATCAATATATTTAATTTCTTTTTCATTCAATACCTCCTAAGCCAAAACCGATTCGAGTTTCATTCAATCAACAAACGATTTCTCATTCTATTGCCAAACAATCGTGCAATTTTCATTTTCAAAGTTTAACTATTTGCAATGATGCAACATTGCGCAATATTGCGCAACCCTCGCCCGCACGGAATGTCTGGGGCCGACTTTCTAGAATAAAATGGGTGTAATAATGATCGTGTAAGACTCACGGGGCACGACAAACCAAAAGATAGCGAGACGTGTAAAAGGCCGAGCTCGACACGCTTCACGCTTAACGCAAGTCAGTGACGGTATCTGAAGTTAGTATTCTGCATCTAGTCAGTGTAACTAACAAACTAGTAACTGTAAAAAACAATATAATATTATTTAAACTTGTGTTCGTTCTAATAATAAATATTATAATATCGTTTAAAACAAAGTGTTTTAGTCTGCAACAGCTGCATACAGGGTGTTCCAATATCTCTCATCATCTTAATTATACATTTTTTAAATTTAAACAAAAGTGCTTCAACACTAATCTTGCATTCAAAAGTGTTATACTTTAAGATGTATATACAGGGTGTTGAGAAATCACCTGACAAAAGAATCAAAATCAGTTTAGTACACTTAAACTTTCGAACTCAACAAAGTACATTCAAAGCATCAAACGCTTAATATACAGGGTGTAGCTATTGACCCTGCCACAAACAATAAATTCAAAAACTCAAAGTGCTAGCTGCATTATCAAGTGGAAGTCAGTGAAAGCAATCAGCAGGGGCTTATACAGGGTGAAGCAATTTATCCTGGTCCAACCTTTTTAAGTGCAATCCCCCCAAATCTTACTCAACAGTAAATTAAGTGCAGACAAGCCGCAAGGGTCTCTGCTAACCTCTTATTCTTGTGCGTGTTCATAGCATCCAACTTAGAGCTACATAATCAATAAAGAGAGGCGTGTGTGTATTCAAGGTATGGCATTAGCATCTGGGGCTCAGCCTACCATGTAACCGTCCCAGATAACACAAAATTATATACTACGAACAATTTTTAACAGGAAAAGTCGAGACAACTGTAGAAATATATTTATTGATAATGAATTATTGAGTGCGAAGGGGTTATATATGAATGCGGCTAGTTTATATTCACAACAAAAAACATACATTTGCATCGCCGGTAAACCAGCAATAGTAGACAAGAAATAGATCTAAAAACGCTTATCAAACTCCAAAATTCAACAAAATAATCTGTCAAAAATAAATCATTTTCAATGAAATTAAATTATACAACCAGCTACCTGAATATATTAGTCCATAAAAAAAAGAAACGCAAAGGGACATGTGGGAAGTATATAACAGACAATTATACCACACTCCTCCAACTATTGGCCTAACAATAAAGCAAATCCTTCCCCCGTTAACTACTGACTCTTGCTTGTAACTAACCGAGCCGAAAATAAAGGTAACAAAATATGGTGAAAATCATTTGGGATTAGGTCCAAGTGTATTAAAGAAAACTACTTTATTAATTAGCCGACGTTTCGATATTTACTGGAACATAACAGATACGGGAGGGTTTAATAAACATACAGTATATATATATATAACTGAAATTACTTATTCTTGCGAGAATAGCAGAATAGCGATACGAAATATATTTTATATTACAATTTAAATAATGATAGATAAAATAGAAACAAAATAATATAAATAGTTTCAGGTTAGTTTTAAACCAAACGTAGTTAATCCATACTTCTTCTTGGGTATAACCCATTAACAGTCGATTGAAAAACTGGCCGTCCGGCATGGCTGCGAATGAAGTTAATGCTTGTACAGGATGTTTTTAAATTGTAAAGTATAACTACTTCTGCATCAACAATTTAAAAATAGACCTTTTATCCATTTACTTAAAGTCACCCTATTTCTGCGATTAAGGTGGGAATATCCAAGAGAGAGAGAGAGAGAGGTCCGATAAGGAATTAAAATTACTGAGTGAAAATTTATAACACTACTCTTGTTATAGTTCTACTTAGTTAGTCTTCTAGTTTGTTTGCAATATGTGATTTAAAATAAGAAGTTATAGTTAAAAAGAGTAAATATTTCCCAATCGCATCTTTCTCGCTCTCTTAGATATTCTCGCCTTAAGGCAAACTACTAACGCTATATAGGACACGTGTTGCTCCTAACCTGGAAATTTTACCAACCCTGAAAAGTAGAAATTTCTCAGTCGTCTAATATTAAACAGACAATTGATCTACTCGTTTACATGCCCTCCGAAGGATGGAATTGTAACTAAAACCGTCAGAAATGTCTTAAAATCATCAAAGGATAAAAAAAGATGCCTGGAGGAGTATATTTCGGAGCTACCACGAAATTTGACTTACAGTAAGAAGTTGTTAGTTGTTAGTTGTAAGTAAATTGTTATTAGATATAAAGACGTTTATCCAACGAATTGTAGAAACTACAACGAAGGTTGACTTAATAGAGGAGTAATTGTGAAGACGTCAAAAAATTTTGAATTTTGAAACTACCGAAAACTATTTCGAATTTTTTTAATTTGTCGTTTTCGGAAGATATTTCACGTTTAAGTGAACGAAACTTAGTTTCTGCCGAGTCAACGCACGTAAGGGTTTTATTCTGAACGCATAAAATTCGCCAGAACTGCGACTTACACCGAGAGACGATTATTTAGTAACTGCAACGAAAATTGAACTCTTAACATTTTTCTTAAATGGCGTCGTATTTATTATACAAAACGACGTACTGTTGCTATTTTGAGCGATTAATCATTCTAAGGATTTTTATTGTGCCAACTTTTAGAATCCAAAAAGTTTGTAAATATTTCCAGATGTTGCTGTATCTTAAAAAGAGTTACTTAAGTCTTAATTTATGCATCGCTTTTGCAAACAGACGAGTGCATAGGATTTACTCAATATTCTTGCCATAGCTTCTTTAACTCTCGGGTAATAAATTGATATTTGTGAAGAATGCACTTACCCAAAAATTTTACGATTAAAAAAAGACCAATGTCATTACATACAAACATAGGTTGATAGGTTTGGCTTACCTGAAACAAAAAAAAAGGTAGTTAAAACCTACACGCAAAATAAATTTCAAAAAATATGCTTCATTAAGGGAGCAAGATATAGATACACTTTTAAAAAACGAAATATTAGGTGAGGCAATATAGTGCGTTCGACTTCGATGGCCCAAACTACATAAGAAAGTCTATAATTGGAAATTATTTTCGAATATATAGGGTGAACCAAAACGATTGTACAGGACTAAGTGCCATTTTTTAAATTGGAATACTATAAATATCTGTAGATTTTTAGAAGCCTCTTTGTAGACTACTTTCACTCCTATATTATTATTGACTACCTTCCAACCATTTGGACGCAGTGATTTCTTTTGTCGAAATAATGCCATCTGCAAATGCCTTTTGAAAAATCACTAGTCACTATTATGTATTTTAAGGAAAAATTTTATAAATACCAGTTGTTACGAGGCACCTATGTGATGTTTCAGAATCATTTTCATTTCTCAAAAATATACAGGTTGGCCAAAAATAATTTTTCAAATATAGAACTTTTTGAATTGAATTTTCTCAAACAATAACGAGGCAAATACTAGAAGTTCTTAGGTGTGGCATAAATTCATATGTGTGAAGAGGCAATGCGTCAAGACATATAGATAACTATCGTATAAACCTTCATGCTCGTCTGTCGCCAACTGGAAACGACCAAAACATCTCTACAGTATCTTAACTGAAAGCTCCTTTGACTATCTGCATCACTCACAACTTAATATTCTGAAACAGAACATTACAAAGTTTTCTTTTTTCTTAGCATTGTTGTGTAGGATTAGGAGGCTTATCTCTATTCCGGTCGCCGCTGGAATAAACGAAGCGAAAAATTAAAACAATCCGGCTCTATGTCATCTCGGCAAACAATAACATAATACCTTTTATCATCTAATGTCAATGCACTGTGTGTGTATTTGTTGTTGCACTTATCAACGACTTTAATAGCAGTTCAAATACGTCAAAGTGTTGCTTAACAAACAACAAATTGTTAAATTAATTATTTGTGATTTTCCGTCGACGATAATAGCTGTAAACTTTTTAAAAAGGTATTAATAAGTCTCGCTTTATGTACTGATAATGTCTTTAAATACATTTTATTCTATTTTTATCTTTTGTGTCACTTTAAACAATGAATAGGCTTGTAGAGGCGTGTTGTATCAATATCTGTGGGTATAGGTTGCATTTTCTTCATTAAAAAAGTAAGAATTACCAACACCATGAGTAAATACATAGTTTTCACAATACTTATACTATATATATATATACTATATATATATATATATATATATATATATATATATATATATATATATATATTGTTTATACATCATTTGCAGGAAACAACTACTCAGCGGGCAAATACCCCGACCTACATTGAATTATACCTTACAAATCATGAAAGATTGGTAGCCAATGTCATTTGTCAATTCCCTGACCAGACATAGACCGGTTTCGAACTTATTAGTTCTCATCAGTATGCCATAGGTCATGGAACAGACAAATGACAGTGGCCAACCTGCTAGTCTTATACAGACTAATGTAAATGGTGTAGTGGTGAGAGGTAGTGAATCCTCTCATATGGCCAATTGCTACTATACACCATAGATGTCTCCATGGCGTATAGCGACTTGCCATATTGCAAGTACCGAGAGCGGCGAACTTCAGCCCTTGGTGGACTTAACCTATATATTGTTATTATACATGATTTGCAGGAAACAACTACTCAGCGGGCAAATACCTCGACCTGCATTGAATTATACCTTACAAATCATGAAAGAATGTATATATATTAAAACATAATTTTTCTGTCGCAAGCTCGTCTATATCGTCTATAAAATCCTTGTTTTACTGTAAGGAACGTAACCAGACTGCAACCAATAGCTACTCTCCGGGCTATGTGCCCCGCCGAGCACTGAATTACACGTTAAAAGCCTGGCGCATTAAGTGTAATAAACGCATATTACCAACAGAACGCTAATGCTTCGATTGCAGCAAGCACTAGCCGAAAGATTGATACTACTTAAAGGAGCTCTTGTGCCAGTCGCTCCACATCACTTGCAGACTGCAGTTTCGAGCTGTTGGCTCTCGTCAGTGCAAGGTAGATATGTGATGACCAGCACGAGGATCCTTTGACTATTTGGTACATTTTGGTATTTTTACGATAGCGACATGCAAAATAGTCAACAGGCGCCATCTAGCGGTCCAGTGTCTGTTGTAATCGAAAAATAAATAGCCTGACTGGTATATATATATATATATATATATATATATATCTACTTTTTAATAAGATTTATCAACTACAGATCATAACAAATCACTAAGTATCAAACACCGACATGGCTCTCGTCACTTATCTGCAGTTGCTCTTTACAAGGAATTGATCAACAGGACTTTAACGTCTCTTAATTAAAAAGTGAAGCTATTTCGGAACATTTCACCTTTTACTTGAGCCCATACCAATTCGATAGGGTTGTTCACAATGATAAGATGGTAGCCGAAGTTTAGTTATTAGACAGTTCTTTGCCATTTCATCAAACGTATTTATCTCTTCTCTTTGCTAAAATTGAAAATTGCCAATAGTTTCTGCTTTACCAAATTCATTTGAAAAGCAATATTGTTTCCAGATAACAACTAAACTAAACCAGTTTTCCTCCTAAGTCATAGTGGTCCGCTCAATCTGTCTAGAGTGATAACTATCATTATCCATTACAATTAAAGATCCCAAGTCCGACGTTTGTATAAAATATTTCTCGGGAATATCTGGCATTCATATCTTCGTGATGGTCATCTGTATTCGTAGATTCGAATGAGGGCAAATCTCCATCCACAAAACCATTGACATTACACCGATATGCGTGACTAATAGGCGTTTCCATTTTCCTGACGGGATTTCAACCCTATTGACAGTCCATCCACAAGCACTTATCGAAAAATTTTCACTTTCCTCGCCTAAGTTTCGCCCATATAATAAATATTTTGCTTAGGTAAACTCGTCTGCAACACATAATTTCGTATTTGTCATAAGAACTGACTTTCTGTTTTGCTTTTTCAAGCAAAAATTCATGGATTTAAAGTGTCATTATCTTTTTTTCTTAGATGGTCAACTTCCCAAACCTTGTTATTATGGGCACTTTTCGACAATGTCGTCAACACTATTGGAAGGATTTTGATGTATCTATATGACACACACCTTCTCACTCTGAGGCGCACATTTTTCCACACGTTTACCAGGGATATACTCTAACAAGCTTGCCATGGCATTATGTGTCCCTGAACAAGATACAAAGAAAATATACAACTAAAAAGTATCTCAATTTATGTTTTTGATGCCTTCAACAACTGGAGCATAAAGCATGTATATGCGGAGGACCTCTTTAGACAGAACATTTTTTAACGCCCAACAACTGGAATATGTGACACAACAGAGCAAAGCATTAAAGAAATATTCATAATCCGCAAATTTAGATGCAGTTATTAATACCAAATAAGACATGAGTGTGTAGGTAATGAATGTACGTATATAATTATTTGCACTAGTACAAGTTTTTGTCAAGGAATTGCAACACAGCTAACTAATTATAGAAATAACGTACAATTTCCATATCATTATTACAGTAAAATATCAAGAGGATTACCGTTTATCCTGATTAGATGGATTCTACTATTTCCGGTGTCATTTACGAGTGGTTGTTATTAAAAACCTTAAACTATAATTAATTCTGACAAGGTGCCTATCATACAAAATAACAATGGATAATAGGCTTATGGAATGTACGAAACCGCTTAACAGTTAGCCAGTTACAGTTTTATAAATATTGAGATAACAGGATGTACAACAATGTTACTAAATATAAATATTTCCTTTAACTGTTGATGGTCTATTAATTTATTTTGGTGGTAAAGTTTGTACATTTTATATCCTTCAACTTTAACCACTATAAATAAATATACTGTACCAATTAGATTCTTTATTAAGAGTAAAAATAGTAAATAATCATTTCAAAAATTAAGCAACTTTGAAAATAGTCACTTAATTCAGTTATTTTCAAGATACGCCACACTGGATGGTTGTGAAATCAATATTTTGCTTCCAAAAAAGTCTGTATGCGATCATTAGTACCGATACCATATTATTTTAATTTATTATAATATGCAAATTACTAACGCTTCTGTTATTGCATAACTAATCAAATAAACACATTTACATATATTATGACAACTCATATGTAACAAGAATAACAATAACAGGTCTAGTACATGTCTAAATTACGTAACTCATTCCGCGGTCATATTTGGCGCCACATTCCCCGCGAGGCGTGTCACCTTGCAATAAACACTGTCCTGATAATGGAAATTGTTGGTCAGCACTTGTAGAAACTATATTATTTCGTGTTTATACCATTAAGCTACTTTGCTGGTAATATACGCCTTATTTCTGGATGTTTGTTTATAATAATTAATTCAGAAGTGGATGTTTGCGAACGGTGACGCACCAAATGAATGAACGAAATAACAACTGTGCACGATTCAATGAGAATATCGACCCGTACGTAAAAGCCACACATTAAGTTTCACTTTTTTTTTACTGCTAGGCGCAAAAAATGCTGTTTTCCTAGCTATGGAAATTCAAAAGGTATATATTAATTACATTATTGTTATTTGTAAATATGTTAATTATCGTTGATTAAATTATTTTTTTAGTTTTCTATTGATCATTTAATAACTTCAAATGTCACTTATCCCAGGGTGAACAAAAAACTAGTATCGAAATGTGAGGAACCATTAAAGTAGTTGAGGTGCTCTCTAATGACAAATATGAAGTGGAGGATCTGCGAGAAAATCAGGGGCGATGGAACGTTCGTACAGTGGTTGCAGCTGACAAGGTAAAAAGATAGATAACTATGATATATGACTGATGGTCGAGAGGTAAGTGCACTTGCCTCTCACCCAAAAGTTCCGGGTTCGATTCCGGGTCGTAGCAGTGGAAAATAGTGTGCGAGGGATTTTTTCACAATACATGGATATTGGATGTGTGTCCCTTGTCTCTAAATGTATAATCCCCTCCCACACAAGGCTCCTTAAGAGGCTTCCGGGATAAAGGGGTCGTAATTGCCCGTATTGGTGTTATTATGATGCAAATTGAAAAATAAATTAATGAGTTAGTTAGCTATACAGTTTAGACCTAAGTCCTATTGTCAATGATCAAGTAGTTCGTACTATATATACAATTTAATTTGACGACTATTTTATTTCTTACATGCCCCCGTTTTTTAGGCGGGAAATCGATTGCGATAGATCCGATGGGAAAAAACTTGCCTTCATCCTCTATTAGCAAAGAAACGCCAGCAAAACGGGTTTTCCGTGGTGAAGCAAGTGAAGGCGGAGTATTTGTGCGGAATTATTACTGTAAAAATGATTTTTGATACGGGGCCATTAAGAGGGTTGATCAATGGGGTGAAAACTACCCCTTTGAGGCAAAAGATAGTCGTAACTGATTTTCCCGCTCCATTCGGAGGGAATATAACTAAAAAAATGTCGAGGAGGATGAGGGAGGTAAAATTCAACCACCCACCCCTTATTTCCAGTCATATTGCAGGGATCACGGGCCCCTACAATTTTTCTACCCGTTTTCCAAAAGGAATTCGATTGGGAATTGGTTAAAATAGATGAAGGAAGTAAAATTAATTCATCCACTCCTTATTTCCAGTCAAGGAATAATGGAATGAGGAACAATTGTGCGAATATGAACGAAATTTGATTGATGTAAGGAACTGTTCCCTAGAAGGTGATTTTTTTTGCTGGATAACGAGTACTGTGTCGGTTAAAACTTCTCGACTGGTTTAGGGATATAATGCCCTCATCTCCTCATCAGTTAATCCCAGGCAGCATCAGCTCACTGTTGAAGAGGCGAATCTATCAAGGTTAGTCGCAAAAACAAGATGGATCGTGGAAGCACGAAACGGTAATTTTAAGAGCATGTTCAAATTTTTCAGATACATAGTTTCAATACCACAAATCCCTTCCTTGTTGTCTAATTAAATATTACAGTTTTATTTATCACAAATATAATTTTTAACTGAAATATACATCGACCGCAACAAAATTTATAAAAAGTTGCAACATCGAGAAAAAGTATAAATATTTACATAATAAAATCATGAAAAGTAAATCAAACCTTACAATTCTTTGAACCCAAGAGGTAATTAATTATCGCTTACCAAGCAAAAATTACATTTTCTTAAAAAGAAAGATCAAATCTTTAGCTCTCTCTAGCGTCTAAACCAGCCTACAGCTGAAGTTGAAGAAATAAGAATTTTTGTTCATCCCTTACAGTATATTTTTCCAACAACGTTGGCAGCACTCTAAAACCATGTTTACGTAAAATCTCATGTATCTCGTTTTTAAATCGAGATAAATATCATGAAAGAGACCGAATACTCGTAATGGTTACGTAGATCTGAACAAACATTACTTAACAATACCCATCTTTAAAACGTCCAACAATAAAAGAACTATAATTGGTGTCAGAAGTAAACAAAATAAATCTCCAACATTAAGCCTGAAATATGGACGCTTTAATGCTTTAAATATTTATAAATCTCCCAAGATAAAAATACTTGCAAACAAATTGTGGTTATCAAATTTATTCCGCGCGTTATATTTACGTTTACAAACAAGGGGCTCAAGCTGGGTTCCACATTTTTATCTCATTCACCGCCCGATCGTGAAAAAAAGGTAAACAAATTTTTTTAAAGCAACAGTTAGATAATACTCCCGAATAAATTTAAGAAGCTTATTTTCGTCGTTTTACAACAAAAATAAAACCATATGATTTTAAAAATAATTCAATAGATTAGGACATTAAATGATTAGGATATAGTGATGTGTTGGCGTAATATACGAAAGACTGACGCGTTGCGGTTCGTACAGATGAAAACATGTATTGTGAGAGACAAGGCAAGAATATTTTGGGTGGGTGCAATGGAACCCATAGATTATAGTTCGCTTAACAGAATGTCATGTCATTCTCATTTGACCTCAACAGATGAACAGTTAACTGAAGCAATCATTGCGAGTTTTTTATCGCGCATCACACAAGCTCAATTTTTAATGTGTAGGAAATATGCCTATTAAATTATTGTTGTGGTTATTCTAAACCTTGTTTACACTTGAATAATTGGCTACCTATTTATGTAATTGTCTCTTTTTGTTAAGGCAAATTAATTCGCTTCACTTCGTTGAGTCTAGTAAATAAATCGCTCAATTTGTGAATTTTATATACTATTATACAAGTAAATAAAGTTAATTCAGTTAAACAAGATGCATTTAAAACAAATGAATATATTTTGTCGTACTACTAGCTCAGTAAGTAGCATTTTTTGACGCCCCTCAGTGTTACGAAAGTGTCACTTATAGCCCATGGGCAAAAGAATAAAATTACTTTTATGCACTAGGGTGCAAAAGCAAAGAAATAAGGAAGTTAAACAATAATGAAATTGATAAAATTAAATGTATTTTCGTACTAGCTTTGTAAGGGGACATTTTTTTACGCTTTTCAGTATTACGAAAGTGTCATTTACAGCCCATGGGCAAAAATGATAATGTTTACTTTTATGTCCTAGTATACAAAAGCAAAGTAATAAGGAAGTTAAATAATATTGAAATTAAATTATATTTATTTTTAAATCAAATTACACAACTTAAAAGTGCAGTCGTCAATCGCGAGTAAATTTGTAAGTAATCGAATGACATCGTCCTGTCGATAACACAGAAGTCATACTAGTCTAGGCGTCGTACAGGACCGTACAAACTTTTTATGTTTGTATGTACCAGTTACAAACAAAAACTCGGTGACACACAGAACATCTTGAAGTATTGTGGGTTGCGCGTATTTAGTCAGCATAAAAGACGAAATATTAGTAAATCACCGAATTTAGCTATCCGGAATACATAAGTGTTGTGGTATAATTCGATGTAGCTATAGTTTGAATAATAAATACGTAGGTATTTAGAACACCAGGAAATGTACAGGACCAGGACTTTATTCATGTTTGTGTGCAATACTTAAATGTTATAGTTATTTGTTAAAGAGGAAATTAGTAAAAACTTTTCTGTACACTCCTAATAACAATCTGTACTACAATGGAAAATAAAGAAATTACCTTTGAGCATTTCCCATCTCAAAAACTATGTTTAGTATTCTATGATCTAAGAGTGTTAAGTGGCTTCTGTCGCTTGAGGAGTAAAAGACATCTGTACTTTACTCCTTGAAAATGATTATTACAATAGCAGTAGCGCACTGTTAGACTGTGGAGTGCAAAAAATTAAATATACCACAAAGCGAAAGTGCTTTTTAATTACCTCCTGTAATTGATCGTACACACTCGGTGATAAAAAATGCACTTAGTCCCTTGGTAAAATCATAGTACACTATGTACAGTAATGGTATTTTCTAATAAACGATACAACTGTTTATTTGAAAGTAATATTTAATGCAATGTCACCAACAGATAGTTACTTAAAAAGGGTGAACAACAATAAAGTAGAACTATTTTGCAGACAAATTTATAACCTTCAATATAATCAAGGAGGAGAAAATTTTGGAAACTTAATTTTAACTAGAATTACAATATACAATATAATAGCAGTGATGTGAGTGTGTCATATGACCTAGTCATGACCGTTTATCATGACCAAAATGACCGACACGTCACAATCAAAATGACTGTCATGGCCATCCTAACCTCAAATTTCGTTTTTAATACGTATTTTGTAATTTGGCAGTGTACTGTGAGAGAACGAGAGAACTTGAGAAATTGTGGGAATTTTACATCAAAATTCCTCTAATTTCATCAACGTGAAGTCAATGAAGTAAGTTACATCATTATCGTATCGCTGATTGTTAATAAATAGCAGCATTTTTTGTTTCCTTGCCTGGCACACAAAAATTATGTACGTTTTGAGATTATAAGTTATGCATGGTTATTACTTATTAATTTTTCATTTTTTCAGCGGCTGCAATGAGAAAGAAAGGAACAGTTTTCGAGTATTATTCGAAAAATCCCCGCAAAACCTCGAATCAAAAAATCCGAACGTACACATATAAATTCTGTAAAAAGGAGTACGCATTGTATGCCACTAGAATGGCAAAAAATTTAATGAAAAATTGTGATATCCAGATCAGGTGAAAACCAAATTGAAAACTAAAATGAAATCTAGATCCACTTTCCATTCTGAGTTACAGAGGACAGTTCATGTTCAAAATAACAGCGGTGCCTCTACATCAACTACTTCAATATTACAACCATCTAAAATTCAGACGATCGCATTACCCTTGCAATGTCTGTCTGCACCTCTAGCAAGTCCAGACTTCATCAGGCTTTCTCAGTCGCCCTGAATCTTCTGCGTCTTTTTCAAGACCAACAGTGGATTCTTTTATCGATCACATGACAGAATCTGAAAAAAAAATTTATCTGGAAGCATTTAACAAAAGCGATCTATGCTTCAGGTGCACTTCTACATATAACCAAAAACAAATATTGGGTTGACGTTTTCCGAAGACTCAGATCTTCCTTCACATTGTCACCTCGATTTATGCTCTCAAACTCACTTTTTACTGATATTTATATAGACGTAGAACATCGGTTAATGATTTAGTAGCGAATGCAGGTTTCGTGGGAATTCAGTGCGACTGAAACCAGTTTTTTACAAAACGTATGCAACCCAGAAGGATCGACATACTGGGGAATATGTAGCTGTCAGAGTTATTCGATGAATAGGAGCAAAAAAGTCATTGGTTGGGTAACCGACAACGCGAGTAACATGAAATCATGGGAACTGCTCGAGGTGAAATATCCAAATGTTTCCTCCCACGGATGTGCTGCCCACATTCCAAATTTATTAACAGGAGACATTATAAAATTACATTCTGTGGATTCAATGATTAATTCTGCAAAATCAATTGTAAAAACTATTAAAAATAAAGCAGTCCTCGGTGTAGCCTTTTCAAGAATACAAAAGGAAAAACTTCCAGCAAAAGAAAACAAAATGTTAAAGATGCCAGTAGCAACTAGATGATGATGTGCCTTGAAAACCTAATGATCAATAAAACTCCTCTGCAGGCCCTTACGATTAGTGATACATGGAAAATAACGGTCGACGAAATTTACTAGATGATGATATATTTTGGATAAAAGTCAGGAAATTTTTAGTACTTCTGGAACCAGTAAAGAAATGGTTAAAAAAAAATTACTTGAAGATTGTAAATTAAGCAAAGTAGTCGAAGCATTCCACGAAATCAAACAGCAATTTTCAATCACTGTTCTCAACTCCCCACTATTACAACGTGAAGAGGTCAAAGTCACACAGGCATAAAGGGAAAAATTTAGCGAACGAGGAATGTAACAAGGCATTAAAATACATCCACGATTTAGCGAAAGCTATTTGTGGAGCCGAAGAATACGTTGGGGAAGTGTTCAAAAGTGTTGCAGAATATAGAAGTGGAACTGGTTTTTCTGCTTTGGGTTTTGTCAAGACTTCAATGAAAAACAAGAATATTGCAACTTTAGTTTTCTGACAGGGAATTTTTACCAAAAACCCTTTGCACAAACTATCAGAAGCAATATTTTCCATGCCGCCCACATCAGCACCAACTGAAAGATCGTTTAGTTCACAAGGTTTCATCCATTCAAAAAAGCGCTATAGACTGACAACAGAGAGAGCAGGAATGTTAACGTACATCCACCATAATCTGAACTTGTAAGATCAAGAGGAAAAAATGCGGAAAAAGACAGCTGTGGCTGAGGTACTCGAAATAGAAATAGGAGGACCAGAAAATATCGACCGTGCAATAACTGTTGAAACTGTTGAAAGTGATCGAGTTGAAGAACTTTTTGATGAGGAAGAAGATGATGATGTTGACGTAGATGTAGAAGATGAGTTACTATTTAAACAAAATAAAGAAGTGGAGGGACTTCTGGACATGGAAGCCGAAATATTCGAAGATGAGAGCGAAATTAATGATGGTAATGAAGCTGAAGGCGGATAGTCTTTTTTTTTTATTAATTTCAAATTTTTTGATAATAAACTGTTTACTAGAAAACAAACCGTTTAGTTTTATTGAAACTGGTCATAAAAGGTCATATGACGGTCACGATGGTCATATGTCGATCATTTGTCACGATTTTTAAATGACCGTCATTTCACATCACTGTATAATAGGTCCTTGTCTTGTTTTGTTTGCTAGTTTACATAGTGAAATCAATTCTGAATTCTGTTGGCTCATTTTTAAGAGTTGTGTAAAATAAGAATGAGGATATTTACGTACTATTTGACCTTGGTAACGCACCCTGAAATATACTTTCATCCTTATCCATATTTTTATCGCAAAAACTTACATAAATAACTTGTATAGCAGAAATTATTATGAAGTTATGAATTTGGCTATAAACTTATTGACAGTAACCATAGCAACTAGAACGTGTTCATAGCAGACACAAAATTGTTCTTTTTCATCAAGGTCTTGATTACCTATTGTATCATCCCAGTTAATGTTACTTTTATATGAAACAAAACAACGATTGTATTAATTAAAACACTGCTTTTCGTACACCATACGATGCCACGACAAAGTTTCAAGGAAAATGTTGCTATTTTAATTTGAATATATAATTAAACGCTACCAAATCAAATTTAATCAAACATTTATTGACTGACAAACATTACATCGTTTAAGTGGGATCCTTATACTGTGATGATTGTAAACATCAATCGACTTGTGCACATAAATACTGGGATGAGGAATAGTCAAAAATACGCTTCATCGTAACTATGCAAACATTTAATATTTAAATAAGTGGGAGGTGGACTACGCTATTATAAAGTCCTACATTAGTTGTCCCCTCTTTTTTATACAGTTCAATGTAGTTCATCCGATGATATGTTCGCAAACAGTTTAAAGATATAGGATTTCGCACACCAGCTATATATAGTTATGACATTAGAACGCAAATTTTGGCAATTGAAAAACATGCTAAATATCAATAAAAATTGTTTATGTGTTTTTTAGCCTTGAGTATAACTAATTTTGCCACAACTATAATAATTTATTTAGTTTCACATCAACAAGTGTTATTGTTAAAAACTGTAACTAGTAAATTAGATTAAATATTTTTTATTGCATGTGTCTGTAATGCCGGGTAATAGTAATAATAGTGTAATACATTTAGTACGAGTAGTTTTAAGGCAGAATGTAGTTGAGGCACGAGTTGATAGTTGACACAAAGTTTATGCCATGTAACTGCCTGCAGCTGTTATAGGAGAACCTGTTAAGCAGTATGTTATTATCTATTCTAATATGCGGATAAGTAATCTTTG
This sequence comes from Leptura quadrifasciata, assembly GCA_963675555.1. Lineage (NCBI taxonomy): Eukaryota > Metazoa > Arthropoda > Insecta > Coleoptera > Cerambycidae > Leptura > Leptura quadrifasciata. Next base: position 148,679,350 of record OY776675.1, read on the forward strand.
TCATATGAACTTGGAACTTTTTTCCCCGGCTAGACATTTCAGTTCGGGAGAGATTTTTTCGATATCTTGCTCCATTCACGAATCTTTTGTGACGCACTGACTTTTTCCCATCAGTCTGAACCAGGGCAGATTTTTCTCGCTCCATTCACCTTGCCGGAATATAGACTAGTATTTTGTGTCTTAGACTTGGTTATTCCGATAGCCACATATGCTAGAGCACTGCATCTGTAAGCGGGAGATCGCAGGATTGAATCCAAAAAAATTAATACGTGATGACATCTGTAGGAACTTGGAGGTATTAAGACTTTACGGAATGGTCACTAGATACCTAGCGCAATGTCCTATATATTAAGAGCGCTCCGGATATAAGCCGGATAGACTGTGCAAACTACTCTCATATAAATCATTATTTTAAAAAACGGCTTTCACTAAAAGACATTAAAAACATGTTATTATTATTATTAGCCGTTACTCGAGTCCGAGTATAAAAATGTTACAGTCGATAAATTGTGTACAATAAAAAACAAGTAAAAGGTGTAGTCTATTGTAATTCCCATTCATCTACGGTGCACACGACTATGGCTATAGAGGCCAATTCGGGAAAGCACATGTCGACCGCAGTCAGGACAAACATAGACCTGGTTAGGTCTTGGATTCGGCCTTCTTGCAGCAACATTTCCTTGATAGCTGGCCACAACCCCTCGCCATTCGGTTCTGTCCGCTGCAAGTTGTTCCCATTGCTCGTCTGGAATACCGCAGGATTTTAGATTTTCATGGAGAACGTCTTTGAACCTCTTTCGTTGACCGCCACGCCTTCTTCTACCGCTTAGCAATTCACCATAAAGTGTACATTTAGGAAGGCGGTTATCATGCATACGATGAACGTGACCTGCCCATCTTAGGCGTGCTCTTGAAATAAGCACCTCAATTGGAAGGCTGTTTGCTCTCCTGAGTACTTCCACGTTTGATATGTGATGGAACCAACGGATTTTCATCATACTTCTGAGGTGTCTTTGCTGAAAACGTTCTAAGTCTTTCACATGACGACGGTAAGTGACCCAGCTTTCACATCCATATAGCAGTGTTGGAATGACAACTGCTCTGTAGACAGCCATTTTCGTTGACAAAGCAAGGTCGTGGTTGTCAAATACTCTCTCTCTAAGTCCCCAGAGTGCTCTAGATGCAGCGTTAATTCTATTGCGAATCTCGCAATGTTACAACATGTTACAATGTGGGACGATGAGAGAAAAAAAAGTATATATAAAAAAATAAAAAAATTTTCTTCTATTATCGATTTGCAAAAATAATTTTTATCGTCCCGCATAGGTATCGTTAAAATAAACATTTTCCCTTTTGTAGAACTAAAATAAAATTAGCCCGAATGTCCTCAAATGCACAGAGAAATTTAAAGATTAGGTATAATAAATTTGTCCAATGTCATATTCTACTACATCTCTATCTCTCGCCTTCCAAGCACACCGTACATTCAGCTGCGTCATTTTATTGACGTGAAGTCATTTACAATTAGAATTGGAAGCATGGATGACTAATACACTCCGACCAACTCTTAAACGATTTATACTTAGCTATTCCGATAGCCACATATAGAGCGTAGTATCTGTAAACGGAAGATCGCAAGATCGAATCCTAAAAAATTAACACGTGATGACATCTATAGGAACTTGGAAGTATTAAGAGTTTACGGAATAGTCACTAGATGGCGATATGTGTAGGGCGGGGATCCGGAGCCCTAGGGTACGACACGGGGACCCGGGAGTGGGAGCAGATGATTTTTCAATTTCTCGCCATAGAAGGAGGCGTAGCTTCATGCTCTCTGATTGACTGAAATGTAGAGGGACTCAGCTTGATGGGTAGAGTGGGTGGGGTGGTCTATACCGACGTCATGCCTACTTCTTCAATAAAACGTAGGTATTTTAAGAAATGTTTTCTACACTGTGTATATGTATGAACGTATATGGTAATAAGGATTCCAAACTAGATTGGTATATTCTCGTTTACCTCTAATATGCCATACAGAGTTCTTATTGCATTTATATTTCTCATATCTACTTTATTTTTATAATAAAACCATGTATTGTAATGAATAAACAAATAGTGAACAGTTTTATTTCGATGTTTTTAAATGCGCTCTAGCCGACTGAGCTACCGTACTTGATTGGAGTATTATTTTTCTCCACTTTCCCCTCCTCCTAGTGAAACAAAATACAGCGTGTGCAAGTATGGTAAATTGCTGATTTTGAAAATTTAATAAAGTACAGGATGTGTAAGTACAATGAACTGCTGACTTTTCAAATTCAATGAACTGTTGGCTCTGCATGTAAAATAAGCGGCTGACTTTGCGAATTCAATGAACTACTGATGTTGCATACTGAATGATATCAGGTTACATAGATCAATGTACTGCTGATGTTGCATATTGAATGATATCAGGCAACAAGTATCTTTAAGTTTCCTTTCCGATCAAGAAATTAAGCCGAAAACTTTGCTAAGTGATTCATTTAGTTTAAAAAGGCACGTGGTTGCTACTCGATTTGGTACCGGATCAAAAAACTAAATTTCACATATTTTCAATTAATATTTTGGATTACTTTAATTGAAATTTCGATTAATTCGGATTTAATTAGCGAGTATCGTCAAGAAGAATATTCTGGGGAAGTTTTAATTTCCAAGATTTATTATAGACACGTGCTTACGGTAGAGGTTAATTTTGAGACTAATTTTGTAAATGTAATTATACGATTTTGGTACGACTAGATTTCTATTTTTGGCTATTTTAGATTGGGTTTTTGGATCATTCTGCTATTCTTTGGTACACGATTTTTGGTATTCGAATTTTCCGATTTACACTTTGCGATTGAGAAAAATCCTGTTTAATTATTTTTGAAGATTCCTACAACCAGCAAGGACCTTGATCAACAAGAGAAAACCTTCATGTTTGGAGCACTTGGAGAATCTCCAATTCTATAAAAGCTAAGTATTTCCTGGTTATTATTCTTATAAAATTGTTTTTTAAATATCTAGTTCTTTTCCTAGCGTTAGCTTAGAAAAACCTAGACGTTGATATATCTTGTTATATTTTATTGTAAGATTTTTACGTTTAAATTTTCTTTGTATTGTACATTGCGTGCTTAATAAATTGTATATCTTTTTACTTGTTCTTTTATTGTACGGAGGACGGTAGCACAGTGATTAGCACGTCTAGCTTTCACTCTGAGAATATCTACCGAGGTGGGTTCGAGTCTCACCTGGTGCAAAGTAATTTTCAATTATAAATTACCGCACAAGAAGTGGTTCGGATTCCACTATAAACTGTAGGGCCCCGTCTCCATTAATCGCACAAGTCAAGGCTTACGAGGGTCATTCAAGTGATCTGAAAGGCAGTTAAAACTTTTATAACATTATTTATCTACATTTACTACTACAAGGATTTGTAATATCTGGTACCTTGTTTGCCTTACCTGACTTTAGGTCGTAATACATTTGTTACATAATCTTCATATATTGTCACAACCATCCTTTTGATGGTCACAAGAAGGAGCCAACGACAATAGACATTTATGATGAGACAGTTATGATTATGATATTTATCTCTGAATAAGGAAAGGCAAAAAATTAAACAGTATACATTAAACTTTAGCTACTTTTTCGACTGGGTGGCACGAAATGTATTAAAAAATGTTGTCCATTTGTGTCGACCAAGTCGGACTATTTATTATGTTATATAAAAAGATAATAGCGCTCGAATAGACTAATAAATAAAATCGCCGACCCTTATGTTCTTATCTTGTCTTATACTTTATTGCGATGTTTATACCCTCACAGAACCGTTAACTCCACGTCATCGATTTCAGCTGCAGGTTTTGGCAACTGCGGCTAATTGAATTTTAATTGGAACTATCAAATTAATACGTACACCAACTCTTCATCCAATTACATAGAAATTAATTAGCTGAGGTATCTCGGCTTGAGCTGTAGCATAGAGAATGAAGTTCCACTAACAATAAACAATGTCAATAAAAAAACTAGTACAATATAAACAATGCTAATTAAATGTAAATATTTACTCGGCTGGAAAATTAGTGAAGGATGTCGTCGCGACTAGTAAGAGCTTATTATTTTTTTGAGGTCACTCTGTGAGCACCCACGTAGTTATTTCAGCAATTACATTTTTTTTCAAATCGACACTAAAGCAGTTTTGGAAACAATTTTCCTACATGTCTACATGTGCCAAGGTTGTTTTGAGTTTTAAACACGAAATATCTAGGTGTTACTACTAAAATAACGAATTCATCTTTTGATTATTCCTGTTCAAGAACTTATTAATATCAAGATATTAATAAGACCAAAGAAATGTTTTTCTTGAAATGTCAAAAGACCTGATTTTTATGACACCGTCTGGCCGGCGCGGCGTACTTAGTCTCCTATTGCAGCAAACGAGGTCTGAGCACTACTAAAAGCGCACTACTAAAATACAGCGTGTGCAAGTATGGTAAATTGCTGATTTTGAAAATTAAATAAAGTACAGGATGTGTAAGTACAATGAACTGCTGCTGCTGAGTGGTTGCTACTCGATTTGGTACCGGATCAAAAAACTAAATTTCACATATTTTCAATTAATATTTTGAGTTATTTTAATTGAAATTTCGATTAATTCTGATTTAATTAGCAGTACTAAGAGTATTTGAAGAAATAATATTTATTTTATTCGTGTTCAACGTTTGGAGAAACAATATAGTCCTGGAGGCAGCGTTGCAAATGAATAAATCACTTCATAAAATCAAATTCATAGTCCAAATATTTCTTCTCACATAGTTGTTTAAAGATTTGAGCGTCAGCTGCATGGGTAGTGGTGAAGGTGGCGGTGAGAAAATTCGAAACGTAAAAAAAATGAAAAATAAAATCACTTCATCAAACTTGAAAATTTGTAGAATTTATATTTAAGTAATAAAGATTAGAGAAATAATAGTCAGCTGCACTGAAAACGGGGGATTTTTATTCTATAATTTGATGAATAATTGAACGTCTGCCATCACTTTGAATTTACAGGATAATACAGGTCATAATGTACTGATCTAACTTCAGACAATTTATCGTTGTTGTATGCTGGTTTTTACAACAATTCCTCGATTGTAAATAATTTATATCATTTGCGTTGGCTTTCCAATGTGCTTTAATAAACATGTACACTGCAACTAAATTAAACACGTCGCAAAGCTCAGAAGTTTGCTTGGGTTGAATCATTTAAATATTACACAAAACGTCTCCCTCGACTTTTCCCGTTAACAAATACTTTTCACATAAAATTTTGCAGTTTTACGCGGCAGATCTTTGTTCTCGACAATATTATTGTGTACATGAAAAAAATTTACGATAATCTACCACAACATTGTACGACGTATCCATGTGTGCAAAAAAACAATTACATATCTCGTAAAGTTAGTCTCGTGTTGGTGCATATAATTATATTCTATTTATAGGCAAGTACGCTAAAACCAAACAATATTATTACAAATTAACGTGTGGAACAAAGGTATACACTATTCTTACTCGAAGGCCGTAAAACAGAACAATACTGCATTATCACGGTCTGGTGCACATAAAGTTACGTCTTCTGCGATACAGAGTGGCAAAAAATCGGCAACAGCTTTTTAAACACCGACATTAATACAGTTGTCCGGACGTATCAATGCACTTGACCATGTGGGCGTCGGCTCTTCCTGGGCGTTGAGCAGGGTTGGTCTGGCCGTTCGTGCTTGCTCCACACTATAAATCCTTATTTTCATAATATAATTTCAAAACATTTACATTTTATATGACATTCTTATTGTACTGATGTTTATAGCATGAATAGTTTAATTCTTAAAGAAACCACAGATATACAGGGTGTCCCGTAATAACGTACAAAAAATTTAAGTGTAGATTCCCTGTTGAAAATTAAGACGGGTTTTTCGTATAAAATTTTTCAAAATAACCCTTTCCTGTCGAGCTTAAGGGGTGTGCCAAAAAACGGTTTTTAATTTCTATCTCAAAATAACGTAATCGGAAAAATACAAAATTTGGCACATCTCGGTAACTCATCAAAAGGCATGACACCAGCCTACATTTACTATTTTACACTAATATAATTATTGTGCTCATCGCTTTTGATTGATCACTTGGGCAGAGGTAATTTAATTTTTTTCTCAAAAATGGTCGATTTTACGAAATGTTTTCAAGAGATAAAAAAAGTTTCTAAATGAATCATAATATTTACTTATTTTTATTAATCGGAAAAAATAGCAGAGAGAAAGATATTTACAAAATTTCAAGAAGGGTAGTTCATTTCGCCCCTTTGTGTACATGCTACACATACAAAGAACTTTTAATTTTCGACAGGGAATCTACAGTTAAATTTTTTGTACGTTATTACGAGACACCCTGTAGTTTTACACCTACTTGCAGGTTCTTATCAATTCTTGCATTACCGAAGGACCCCTCCCTTTATATTTTGAAAGTTACCAAAATTTTACCTCTTTTTAAGAAAGGAAATATTAATGTTATTGACAACTACCGTCCCATTTCTGTCATCCCCATTTTTGGAAAAATTATATAAATCAATCTTTAAAAAATGGCTCTTGAATTACTTAGACTATAATAAGGTTTTGAGTTGTCGTCAGTTTGGTTTTAGGAATAAATGTTCCACTACTATAGCTGTTCTTAATTCAGTGTGTGACATAGTCGGAGGCCTTGAAAGGAGAGAGCATGCGGTCATTAGCGTATGTGATCTCCCAAGGTCTTTAACTGTGTCTCACATGAAATTCTTCTGGAAGATATGAGTTTCTATGATATTAGAGGTTTGCCATTAAATCTTATTCATCCTTATCATGGAGCATGGAGTGCCCCAAGGCTCTGTTTTAAGGCCACTACTTTTTATATTATATGCTAATGACTTTTTCACTTTATGGCACCTAAAGAGTGCTTCTATTATTGACTTTAATTTGAACTTTCATAATTTAACTGACGATGGCAATAGTTTTATCAAACAAGCGGCTTCTTGGGTCTCTTCAAAATTTAAAATTAAATGATGACAAAATCTTCTAACCATCAATCGAATTGCAATCGAAGCATTAGTGTTTCGATGGTAATATGCAATTATTACACTTAACGCGCCAGGCTTGTAACTTGTAATTCAGCGCTCGGCGTGGAACATAGCCCGGAGAGTAGCTGTTGGTTGCAGTCTGGTTACATTCCTTATAGTAAAAATAAGGATTTTATAGATAAGTTTGCGATTAAAAATATTTATGTTTTAATATTCCGCCCTCTAAAAGCACATTTGAACCAAAACAATAGATACCTATTCTTTCGTTTGACATTTATCCTATAGTTAAGTGTTAACCCTGTATTGATAAACCGGCCCTTGGTCGCCTATCTCAGGCGCACTACTAAGTCGCCCAGTGTGTAAAGGGCTTTATAGTGTTTTGTTGTTTCGGGTTCTAGACTTGCCAAAAGTTCTATTATAACTCGGTCAAATAAATTATCTTATCATGACCCCCTGAACACGTTAGATAAAAAAACTTCCCTTCCTTTTCGCATTTTTCAAGTTATCATATTAACCGACAAATCAAATAATTTTTTTAGAACAAGAAAGTATGACGTAATATTTTGTTTAGAAACCCGCATGTGATCTAAAAGAATTTAATCAGCGAAATAAAACTTACTTTTGTCAACTTACAATGTTGCTAATTACGCTTATCTGTGACAGTAAATCTCATTAATTCCCACGATTAGATTATAAATTGTTTAATTTAGTGATAACATCGCTCACGTGATTCTATTTTTTCGCTTTACGCTGGAAAACATACAAACAATATAACCGTATGACTCAGAAAATATTTATGGATACAGATGTGTAACATAAAAATCCACAATTTAAAAATGTGTTACGAACTGCTGTTAAGTTATGGTTGAGAATGTAAAAATTGAGGAAAAGTAATACGTGAGGAAATATGTAATATCAGCGAGGCAGTGTTAACAAAATAACTACCTTCGAGAAAAGCTAATTTTTATAACCGGAATAATATGCTTCGTTTCATTTTAATTTCGTGATTTAGAAGGGTATACTTGAGGGCTATATGTTAGGTTTCTACACTGAGACAAATAAACTATTTGGGTATGATATAATTAGATATTTTCACAAAGCAGGGTGGCCATTTCTGGAGATTTTTAAATGATTCAAATATAGTTAAAATGATTTGTTCCTAGATCCTGATCAAAAATTGTTAAGGGATTTTTTCTCAGGGTGTGCAGGCAAATTACTATTTTTAGTGAAGTCAAGTATCTAGGAGTAATCCTGGACCAAAAACTTACCTGAAACTCACATCTAGAACAGATTCTTACTAAAGCAACTGTGGCAATATGGACGTGCCGTAGGTTGTTTGGTAAGACTTGGGGTCTAAGACCGAAAATGACACATTGGTCTTACCTTTCGGTTGTCAGACCTATGGTAACCTACGCATCATGCGTATGGTGGCCAAAAATAGAGGAAAAACAGCACAAGGAAAGTTGCGGAAACTGCAACGCCTTGCCTGTTTAGGGACTACAGGAGCAATGCACTCGTGTCCCACAACAGCTATGGAGGCTATGCTTGACCTACTTCCCTTGCACTTGCATGTAAGGAAGGAGGCGGCACTCAGTGCCTTACGACTGCACCAGGCACATAAATTCAAACCAGGTGATCTGGTTGGTCACTTAAGGATTCTGAGGGTAATCCATCTGAAGTCCATGAGCAAACCCACTGACTCAAATGCCAGTCAAACAAGACTTTGGCTGCCCGTTTGACGTGCTAATTGAAAGTCGTCAGACGAGCAAGATGGAGTCACTGCGATTGGAATAGAGGTCACTTATCTGTTATACAGATAGATCCAAGATGGCTGAAGGGGTAGGAGTGGGTGTAGCAGGGCCGAATTGTAGGCTATCCAAAGCCCTCGGTAACACCCCAACCATCTTTCAGGCAGAAATTTATGCCATAGATCTGTGTGCCCAGGTATGCCTAAATAAAGGTATCCGAAGGGCAAAGATCTATATACTATCAGATAGCCAGACAACACTAAAGGCTCTAAGGTCCTATACCTTTGAATCTAAAATTGCCTGGGAATGTAGACAATCCCTGAAGCAACTGGCTAATAACAACAAGGTTACCTTGATGTGGGTGCCAGGGCATGAGGGAGTACAAGGAAATGAACTTGCTGATAGCCTTGCAAAAAAGGAGCTAAGCACCGTTCATTGGACCCGAACCGTTTTGTGGCCTAGCCAAGGCACATATAGCGGAGGAGATCCAAGAATGGGAAAAGGATCAGAACAAGTCCTACTGGAGGAATACTCCAGGCCAAAGACAAGCGAAAAAGTTTATAACTTATTAGACAAAGAATGCCACAAGACAAGGAAAAGTCCGAATTAAGGCTAATCACAGGCCTTCTAACTGGCCACTGCCCCTTGTGATACCATCTCAAGAATATGGGCAAGGCAGTAGATAATAAATGCAGATATTGCGATACTGCAATTGAAACTGCGGAACACATACTTTGTGAATGCAAGGTGTTAGTCCGCACTAGGCTAAAATTCCTAGAACAAACGGAATTAACGCCGGAAGACATAGGGACATTAGCCCCCAGGAAAATCACAAGCTTTGTAAAAAGTCTGGGAATCCTGGGATAACCACTAGATGTAGGGTAAATCACAAAAGATCTTTTAGGTCGAAGTGAAGTAAGGCTGTTCGAAGCCAAACGACCCCGTAAAACACTCTACAATCTACAAATTACTATTTTTTTATTTTCTCCTCACAGTTCTTCAGATGAGGAGTAACTACTATATTAATTTTACAATGCACAAGTCGGGCTTATGCAATAAAATTTAAAATTATTAAGAAACTCTGTTTACAAAGGGATTTTACATGCATAAATTATAGTTTATTACTGAGAATGCATTAGTTTTAATTTGATCATTTAGTAAATATTTATTTTTTTTAGTTTATAATTATTTATTTGTAAAGATTCTAATACACTGAGTTTCAACACCTTTTTTTCTGTATGTAGAATGTTGAAGTCTGCATTGAACACCGTGATCCTCTATTGTACCTACCCCCCCTCCCCAATTTTTTCTACAGTTTTAAAAAAAAAATTCTGAAATTTGGAATATCAAATATATGTATGCAGGTATATATGGCCATATTTTGAAAATCACTTCCGGTATGGCCGGAAATTCCCACAATTTCCTTATTTTAAACAACACCCCGTAAATTTACGTCACTTTTCTCATAAAGCTGTAATTTCTCTTTCCAACAGTTTTTTCAGATTTAAAATCGGATGAAAAAGAAACTTAGAAATGACATTTATTTGCTATTTCTAGTTTGCTTTGGAATTCAGGAACAAATTTAAAAAATTTCAAAGTAGACTTTGATTTTGAATAAAAGGGTAAAATTGCCTACTTTGTTCGTTTGCTTGGATTTAGAAATGTTTTTCCCATTTTACATTTCCAGGAAATTCAATTTGTCATAACTCTAGTTTTTCAAATAGTACTCTGTATGTTTTATTTTTTTATCAGGTAGAGTGGTAATTTTTTTTTTAGATTGATATTTTCCGATTAAAAATTGAATATAAATTAAAACAAATATTAAGCTTTTTGTAGAAGCGTTTCGAATTGTGTTCATATCTTGCAGTAAGCCATGAAAAACAGATGAAGAATCGCATACAGCATCAGTCAAAACTTTATTGTTGAATGAAATAGAGGCGTATTTATTATTTGTAAATTTATTTACGGCGAATGTCAGAAAAATGCCCATGCGGCCGCATGTCTATATTATGAAAGATATCCTGATACCGGCAGTATTTTAAAATTCTAGAAGAGTCATTCCAAAATGCAGAAAATATTGAGGTGGCAGAGGACAAATTTATAGTAAATGAAGAAATTGAGACAAATGTATTAGCTTACACACATGTGTACCCAAATATTTCTACAAGAGAGATAGATATTTGTCGTGAGACAGTAAGACGTATATTAAAAAAACATGGTTTTAAATGTTACAAATGCCAATTGCATCAAGAATTATATGAAAACGACGAAAACAGAAGATTGGCCTTTTGTAATTGGTTTACTCAACAGTAGAATTTTATTTAGTAATGAATCCCGTTTTACGAATAATGGCATATACAATAGACATAATCTACATTATTGGTCTAAAGAAAATTTACACGAAATGTTAACCATCAGGATAGATTTGCAGTGAATGTGTGAGCTGGAATATTCGGTACAAAAATTATGTCTCATACTATTTCAAGGACCACTAACTGGCGCGCGTTACTTAAGCTTTTAGCAAAATGAAATAGAAAACGAACTGGATGCACTTTTCTTGGAAGATTTCAGAAATATGTACTTCCAACAAGATGGAGCACCACCGCATAATGCTGGTTTTGTAGGAATTACCTTAGTGCAAAGTTTGACAACCGGATAATGTCTACTAATGGAACTATTAGGTGGCCTGCTAGGCCACCAGACCTAACTCCACTTGGTTCTTTCTTTAAGATTATCTGAAGGACAAAGCATACTCAACGCCGTCTGCAACATTAGACAAATTCCAAAATAAAATTTTTAATGCCTTTGAATCCATAACTCCAATCATGTTACAAAGTGTTATGAGATAAACTATTCGAAGAGTGACCAAGGGTTCTGCAATGGGTGGGCGTCATATTGAGCACCTTTTATAGGTTTAGTATTTAGTTGTGTTGTATTGTTCTAATTATAATATTTATAAATTTAATAAGTTGCTGTCCAGATAGGTATAATAACTTATAAATTGTTTTTATTGTGTGAAATTTTGTTTATTGCTAAATGATTCGTCAAAATTTTTGTTATATTTATCAAAATAAATTTTCTCTATTTACAAATAACTCATCTGTTTTTCATAGCTTACTGCAAGATATGAACACATAATTCGAAACGCTTCTACAAAAAGCTTAATATTTATTTTAATTTATATTCAATTTTTAACCGGGGAAAACCAGTCTAAAGCAAATTTATCACTGTATCTGATAAAAATATAAAACATACAGTGTACTATTTGAAAAATTGAAGTTATGACAAACTGAATTTCCATGAAATGGAAAAATAGGAAAAATATTTCTAAATCCAAGCAAATGAACAAAATAGGCCAATTTTATATTTAATTTGTTAACAAATACCCTCTTATTCAAGTCTACTTCGAAATTTTTTAATTTGTTCCTGAATTCCAAAGCCAACTAGAAATAGCAAATAAATGCCATTTCCAACGTTATTTTTCACCAGATTTTAAGTCTGAAAAAGCGTTGGAAAGAGAAATTACAGCTTTGTGGAAAAAGTGACTTTAATATCAGGGTGCTATTTCAAATAAGAAAGTTGTGGCAATTTGCGGCCATACCGGAAGTGATTTTCTTACCACTGAATGGTCAAAATGTGGCCGTTGATACCTATATTTGATTTCCCAAATTTCAGAATTGTATTTTTAAAATTGTAGAAAATGTGGGGATAGATACTTCCTGGGTCACCCTGTATACCTTAAATAAATTAGGTATTGGAAATGCTTCAGTAACCTCCCTTAAAATCAAATTTTCATTCTAATGGTGCTAAAAAACTAGTAGGTGCCCTCGTAGGTGCCATTAGAAAAATTATTACTTTTTGATTGCGATATTTGAAAATCGCCTGCGCCCATATGAAACAAAATGGGACCTCCATCTAACAGATACATGGATATTTATAAAATCAATTTCAGTTTAATTAAATTTGCATGAAGGTGCCTCTTTAATTCCTTTATCTTTTTATTTTGATTTGTAATGTCGTAATGAATATTTAATTTGCTTACATTTGTACTTGGCGTAACACAAACCAATCAATAAAAGGTCCTTAACATAAAACTTTATTTTATTTATTTAAGTACATATAAATTATTATTGACAATTGCCAATTATAATACTTATCAAATACCAATAACAATCTAAAGGTCACGAAGTTTAATTAGTGCTAATTTTATTTAAATAGATTCATAAAAAGTAATACGTGTAAATGTTGAGGTATGTCATAAACACTAAATATCTCTGACAGCTTTCTACATATTTTTGTCATTATATTAAGTAAATAAACTGTTACATAATGTTGCAACTAATTAACAGCAATCACGAACAACTATAACAAATTTCAGCAAATTCTTTTCATGATGTATCTATTATAAACCTTATGATAAAGGAAATATAAATAAAATACAGTCATATAAAAATAATACAAGTAGACCAATGAATTCATGATTTTTCTCCGATTTAGATCAAAAACTATATATTATACAATAAAAAAATGCACATCTAGTCTAGATTGCACCTTTGTTATTCAATATCATACCATATTGAAAAGAAGAAGTTTTCTAAATATTTTTTACATATATACTCTGAGCCTATTTTCATAGACACTCATGTTTTTTATATATTTCTATGAACGTTTCAATTACAGATCTATTCCATTCCATGTTCTTGATTATATTGATAAAGAACAACACATTACAAGTGTAACATATAATACGGAAAATAGTTCTGTGAATTTAGATCGGTGACGTGTGTTTACTTGTCCGGCGATACGTTAGGCACCCGACTCATTTAAAAAAGTTCGCTTATAGTTCTGAGGTAGTATTTTCGAACCCCATCCGAGATTTGTTATTCACACACGTGAAAATGTCGTATGGCAAATGTGGTAACGCTGTTTTGTGCAACTAAATGGACTTGAAACCCCTAAAAAATACTAATGTCACTAATCAGCTGTTATATGTGTATAATTCGGCGCTATTTTCAGGTTATGATATTGTATGTTATTATTGAATATTAGATTTTGAGTTGATCGACTTATAAGATTGAATATTATAATGCACCAGCAATCAGTGAGTAAACGGGTGGGATATATTAGTGTATTAGGAAATGGTGGATTTTCTTGAGGTTCACACAGAATTGAAGCGTGGTCATCGCTTAAATCTTCAAATGGATTATCATAGGCCCGGAATTGTTTTTCATGATCATTTTCTGCCAAAACTTCTGCCTGATCCAAGGCGTCGATGGCAGCTAAATGTATTAAGTCATCTAACGCTGCCATTGTTCATTTTCACTCACCAAAATTTGTTCAAATAAGTCTACTTTAAAGCCCCTAAATAATAAACAAACCACAGCAAAAACCTAAACTTGAGAGATTGAGGTTATGTGGTACGAAATAAAACAAACCAAAACCATCACTTTAATATATTCGTACACGAAATCACTTTATCGTGTATTAAACCCCCCCATTCGTTGTATCTCGCCCGAAATCAGTCGCATTCGGAAAGTTCGCATATGAGCTCATAATGCTCGAAAATACGAAACGTATATTTTCATGCGACAATCTCCCATTTTCGCGCACGACATCAACTCGATTAAGCTCGAAAATATGGGAATCGGTCCGTTGCACCGATCGACCAGTTGTCGGATTTGATTCGGTGGCCCTCCATCATCCACACACCAGTGGACTTTTTTGCGGACTTGGTCTTTCGAGGATCTGCTCCTTTAAAAAGTCCTCTCGTGTATGCCCGGCTTTTGCGGACTTGGTCTTTCGAGGATCCGATCCTTCAAAATGTCCTCTCGTGTATGCCCTCAGCTAGGGATAAATAAAATCACTGGTGAAATGTTTTGAAGCAAATTCAGCTTTTCATCTAGGCAACTATAATTGCCAAAAAAGTTTTATTTTCTATAAAATTATATCATATGATATTTCTGTTATAGACTCTATATTATCTCGGTTTTCATTCAATGTCACTTCTATATAGACACTAAACAAAAATTTAGAAAAAATGCCTGTGCAAATAAATAACCAACGTTCATTTTAGCGTCGAAACAAATTGATCGATAACTAAAATAAATAAACATTTGAATAAATTATATGCAGATTAAGAAATAGAAATGATTTGTACAGAGGTGTTAAGTTTACTCACCATTTCTTCAAGCTATGGTTGATTTAATAACAGCACTTTAATGTCATTATTAATGTGACTGATTTATATACATACTTGTCATTAAATAAACACTTAAACATATTTGATTACTTGTGACATAATTTCTATCGCATTGTACAAATAAAAATTTTCAGCTTTCCCTCTTTCGATATTGTAAGGTTTCATGCCAATAAAAATAAAATGTCGATGCGTGTCGATTTAAAATTGTGCAATGCAAATATTCTGCAACAAATTTGCCTTAAATCCTTTGAGCCCTGGGCAGATATACTGGACAGAAATACTGATACAGTAATATGCATCAGTAATGGTAAAAATGAAATAAAATTATCCCTAAAGAAACGGTTTTGTTAAATTAACTGAATCTTTGATATGATGCAGAATTTGACCCATAGAACAAAAGTCTCTTTCAATGGACAAGACCTCAAAAACTAAACAATTTTTGGGACACAGTTGATGCATTTCCTGATTACTTTTAAAATTGAAATTCCACATCTACCATCTTTTCTTAAGAGGTAAATAGCATCAGGCGTTCCCCAAAGTTCGGTTCTTGGGCTCTTGCCATTTAACATTTTATAAGTGATATTGAAAAGCATTATTTGAAGCTGATGATCTGAAAATTTACACATCTGTTACCCAATGTAGAAGTTCCGGATATTATCCAAGAAGATGTTTTCCATATTTTCCTTGGCAGAAGCGGTTTTCACTTGCTCTCTTTTATTTATGTTTAAGATTTTAAATGCTGTTGACTGCCCTGAAATTTTTAGTAGCATTATTAGACTTGATGTTACTAGCAGGCTCGTTCGCGTTGGTCTCGGTTCTGCTTGCCAGCCTCAAGAACAAATTGACTGTTGCTTTCCTCCCTGTACCCTATGTGATCCAATGATTATTCATTGTGTTATAACGTAGACCGGGTCCGGAAGCGAAAAATCAGTCCAGTTCTGATACAGTAACATGATATATGTTCCTCTACGGAATTTTTCGCACTGAATCGATTGCGCGGGGTCCCCAGCTCTCCTAACCCTCTAGTCTCACCTCTATTGGCCAAAAACCACCCCCGGAACAAGTTCTCTTCAATTTGCTGCGTGAGACTGGTTTCTTTTTCGCTTTTTTCCAAAAATGTTCTGAAAGTGATGCATACCAGTCCAGTAACCTCGGTGAGAAGCCGCGGAGGGAATGAAACCACCCCTTCCGACGAAAAATTGTTCCGCTTTTGGTACAGGTATGTGTCCCTACGTAATTTTTCACGCTGAATCGATTGCGCAGGGTTCCAACTCCCTTAGCCCACTAGTTTCACCCTTATTGGCAAAAATCCACCCCCGAAACGCGTTTCCCGCTATTTGCGAAGCGGGACTGGTTTCTTTTCGATTTTTTTCGGAAACATTCCCTCCTCGGCTTCTCACCCGGGCTTCTGGACTGGTATGCATCATTTTCAGAATATTTTTGGGAAAAAAATGAAAAAGAAACCAGTCCCGGGCCGCAAATAAAAATTGAGTAGAGGAACATAATAGATATTTTTAATACAAGTACATCCAAAATACTAAATATTGTTCTCAATTCAGCAGAATAGTAATTTCTGAATAAATAAATAATAATAAACACCACAAAAATTAGATAACCCCCAATTCCAGAAGCCAGGGCTTGTGAGGAAGGGGGTTACACATTGAAAAAAAACTAGGACATACAACCATGTCCTCCGACAATGCCAGTGGCGGAGCCAGGATTCGAACCTGGTGGTGCGATGTCCGTGTGATTAATCGCGATTGCCACTTCGCGCCTTAGCCCATTCGGCTATCGACCAGAATTATTAGAATACAACTTTTTGAACCGTCACTTTTTAAATTCGTTTTATTCATAGCAACGTCTTTACGTAATTTATCTACAGGTATTCCAACGCTCAACGAGAACTACATAATAATCATTCTGTGCATCATTGTCATCCCCCGGAAGCCAAGACCAAAACTCAGGGATGATACAATGACTAATCGAGTTGTCTCTCACACAATCATATCTAGTCCATAGCTACCATCTCAGTAACATATTAAAAACATCCATGCCTGAATTGGGATTCGAAATCGGGAGCCCTTGGTCTCCATCCTGACCCACAAACATTGTAACTACTTTTGTTGTATTTTATACGTCGTCCTGTAAATTATCTATTATGTAATTTCTTCGGCGACCTCTAACACGGCCCTGAGTTCACAGTTGAAACCAGCCAGTATACTGAAGGTGGTTGGTTTATAACGTTACAGAAGCAAGAGCAGTAATTAGTAATTAGTTCCTGGGTTGTTTCTCAGCAGCTCCATTTGTTAACGACGCCAAGTTGTTAGGGATACGTTATTGTGTCGTTAGAGTACGGATTTACGAACCTAATCAGCGGATTCGGTTACTGGCTTGTTAGCAAATTGCTGATAGGATTTACTGTCCGTATCTTGTACACCTAAAGGTCAGCACCAAATTATTTCCATATTTGACGCAGCTCTGCCGTGAATTATGGAAGTTAATTAAATAAGCAAGTTTAACGAAATTTCTCTTTAGGTGTTTCTGAATGATCGGTGAGTTGTGAAATTGGTAGCCTCCGGCTTGTGTTTGTAAGTTGACATACCGTGTACGGGATATTTTATCTTCTTTATGCGGGCTTCATTAAAACACTGTGAAGTTTTCAATATCATTCATGCAGATAACCATTTTTAAAGTTAATTATGGCAATAATCAATTTCAGCCTTGATATTAATATATATGGGTTGTATATGCATATATACTATTTGTTTATTTATTTTTATTTTTTATTTATTTAAATTACAATGCCCAACCGGACTAAAGCACAATTACTGGATAAGGACAAAAAGTAGATACAAATAAATATATAAAGAATTATTGTAAAACTTAAAATACAATCAAAAATTATTAAAGACAAAAATATGTAAACCCACAATCACAAATAAATTGCATCATTAAAAACTTATAATAGTATATAACATTACATAAATTAACAAATCGGACAAACAATGTTTTACTTAAGTGAATAGAGCAAGCAAATATATCAAATTAAGTCTTTCTTCGCACATCTGGTAATTTTGAATCATTTGATAAAAAGGTGAAGCAGTGAGTAAGTTAGTACGGGCTGTAAGTACGTGAAATGCCGAGTTGGATCTCAAATTTGCTCTAGGCTCGTGATATAAAATTCTTGGCGTAATTGACTCTGAATTTATTGCATTGTTTATAATTTTTTGAAGAAAAATAATCGAATGTATAATACGCCTCTGATATAAGCTGATTATAATAATAATAATAATAATTTTATTGGTGCTAATATACAACAAGTATTTACACAAGTCAAATGTATATGTATAAATGATCATAAGTAAATAAGCGGTGTACCTAAAGTATTATAAGTTAAAATAACACGTATCATAATATTGTAAATGGACAAAAAATAAACAATCAAGTGCAAAAAATGTGCACAAATAAAATTAGCATAAAACAAAATGATTAAAATCAGCACATAAAAATTCATCAAATGTATAAAACGCTTTTCCGAGAAGAAAACGTTTCACAGTTTCTTTAAACTTTTTACCGTTCAATTGTTTAATTTGGGAGGGTAATACATTATAAAATTTTATCTCATAATAGTTAATGCTATTCCTGGATTTTGTTAATCGGAGAAAGTCTGGTAAAATTGAATTACCCTTCCTTGTGACATAATTATGTAATTGGCTGTGAGTTGCATATTTGCTCTCATTTCCTTTAATGTGCGTTAGGCAATGGAGAATATAAATACAAGGCAGTGTGAGGATTTTGAGTTGTACAAATGTGTTTTTGCAGTCATCTCTATACTTGAGACCAGAAACCACCCTAATTGCTCTTCTTTGTAGCGCGAAAACAGAACTGGCTGATGGCGCATGACCCCAGGCCAGAATTGCGTAAGTGATAGTGGTATGTATCAATCCATGATAAGCAGTTAAGAGGGTTCTTTGTGAGACATTGTATGGCAGGTTTCGTAGTAGATATATATTTTTTGAAATTTTGTTACAAACATACTTTGTTTGCGGTTCCCACGACAACTTTGTATCTAAGAAAACACCTAAGAATTTGGTTTCATTTCTGAATGGCTTGCATTATGGACTGAAAGAAGTATTGCAATTTTTTAATTAAGGTGACATTCGCGTCTCTAATAATAGTCGAATTTACAGCAGACAAATGTCTATGTAAATCAAACAATCCCTTGTCTGTAATGGGCCTAAAAATTATTCTTTCAAATTTGTTTTTTACCTTGTTTATGTTGAAATCCAACACTAAACCAAGATGGTCTGATAGACCTGTATTAATTGTTTTAATCCTGTACATATTAGAATCTGAATTCACAAATATGTTATCAAGGCAGTTACAATTTCTAGTTTCATCTGTATTCAAAAAAATGTAAGTTATACGAATTGAGTGTATTATTCACTAACGAGACATCATTATTATTAGTTTGAAAATGCACATTAAAATCACCTGTTACGATAATTTGTCTATTTTTCTCTAGCAAAATATCTAACGCCTTCGAAATTGTTTCCAAGAAAATATTTAATTAGTTCAAACCTGGCCAGTAGTGTATCCTGCGGTATTCCCTGTGAAGGATAAATTCCATCAGCAACAAAGTATAAAGATTTGAGATATTTGAGAGTAGTATACGTTATATATAGAGGACTCCAAACCAGTGAAGCGTAGTCAAATAACTCAATCGTTTTACGTCGATCATAGGACATAATGTTGCATATACTGATATTTAAAGGTAGATGATTTTTTAAACATCAAATTGTTTAATTTGACCAAATTATCCTGTAACTTTGAATAGTCTGAAATAGATTTAATTTCAATGTAAATCTTTAGATCATCTGCATATAGTAAATAGTTGACATTAAAAAGCTATGTTATGTCATTGATAAATATAACGAAAAGTAACAGCCCCAGAACCGAACCTTGTGGAACTCCTGATGATTGCCAAAACTTTCCAGATTTGAAACCACGATATTGGAGAAACCTGTCACCTGCCATTAAGGTACGATCTAAAAAGATTAAGTAAATTAACAGAAATACCGAATGTATCCAGTTTTGATATCAACAGCTCATGGTCGAGACGGTCAAAAGCGTTAGAGAAATTAGTATAGACAACATCTACCTGATTTTTCTCATCAAATACCTAAGAAATATGCTGAGTAATCTCAACAAGGTTCGACGTAATAGAGCGTCCAGATATAAATCCATGCTGATGTGTGGATATTAAGTTTCTTGTGTGGAAATATACATGGCAATGTATGATAATTTCAAAAATTTTGGAAAAATTACAAATAATAGAAATTGGTCGGTAGTTGCTAATATTATTTCCAGAACCTTTTTTATATACAGGGCATTGTTAGTAAATT
Source organism: Leptura quadrifasciata (assembly GCA_963675555.1). Classification (NCBI taxonomy): domain Eukaryota; kingdom Metazoa; phylum Arthropoda; class Insecta; order Coleoptera; family Cerambycidae; genus Leptura; species Leptura quadrifasciata. The sequence continues at coordinate 148,699,801 of OY776675.1, forward strand.
GGAAGTAAAACACTAGATTGAAAACAACATTAATAATACGTGTTTGTTTAACAAAATTAACTTGACACAAACAAAAATACAACCTAATTAAATACGTAAACTAATATAGATGATAGGTAACCTTAGGTAACACAGATGAAATATTCAAGAGAATACAGGTTGGCCGATAACCGCGTCGGTTAAGGCGTGAGGTGGTAATCGCGATTAATCACACGGGTATCGCACCACGGGGTTCGAACTCCGGCTCCGGCACTGGCATTGTCGGAGAAAATTGTTGTTGTGCGCGTTTTTTTCAAAACTCCCTTCCGTAAAAGCTTCTGGCTTCTGAAATTGGGAGTTGTCTAATTTCTGTGGTGTTTTTGTGCTGATTTGTCAGCGTGATTTTTTATTAAACAAAATGAGAAAATATTCCTAAAAATTCCGTTTTTTTTCTTCCTATTTTTTCATATATCTCAGTAACTATTGCTTTCAGAAAAAAATTATACAAATAAAAAAGTTTTGTAAATTAATTTTAAATAAGATGCAGTTGGTTGCGAATCCAAAAAATTCATTCATTTTGGCAGGGCGGCCCGTCTATGCCATCTCGAAATTGAAATTTTGCGTTCAAAAAATCGACGAACTTAAAAATTTTAGTTTTCTCAGCTTCCACCAATTTTGATGTTTTTTTTTTAAATCGAAGTCTCGCAAGTTTTACGTTTAATTATTTTTTTAAATTTTAACGTATAGTTTAAGTAATAAGTTCCCGATACATAAAAAACGTAACAAAAACTTTACGACATAATTATTATCGCCGCGGGCCATGGCACCAAACCTAACATTAAACATTCCCGACACACATTAAAAACCTATAAAGGTAAGTGCGTCAATTTGTAAACAGCACTACAAAGGGTACCGGTGTTTTAATAAGGTCGTAAAGTTTTTGTTGCGTTTTTTATGTCTAGGGATATTCCTACTAATAATCATTTATTTTATAAATTACTTAATCATGTCTGCTATATTTAAATGCAAATATATTTATTTTAAATTTTGAATATTGTTTATTCAGTAATAATTTATAAATATACATTATTATTCAAGAGTAACTTTGGCAGGGTTCAAATAGGCCAAGCAATGGCAAAAGACCCCAAGAAGGCTATTCAAGGGCCCCGTGGGGTAAAGAAGACGGTCCAGGAAGGCCGAACCAAGGCCCAAAAAAGGCTCCGTCTTGAAACCGTCATACCTCCCAGCGGCCAACGGGGGAAAAAGAGGGCAAAATTGGAGGAGCTATCCTTCAAGGATGCCCTCTCCGCTGTAAAGGTCGCGGTGGTACAGGACGGTTTCCCGATGGAGCAGGAAAGGCTAAAGGCCGTACAAAGCTCCATTATGCAGGCCTACGAGAGTATTCCTGTAGGAGGGCCTCAGGTGCGCTTTGTCAAGTGCACATATAGGCCAGGCTACCTTTTAGTGGCGAGCGCAGATGAGACAAGCGCTGCATGGCTGTGGAATGTTGTCTCCACGCCCCAGCCTTGGGAAGGCGCAAGCCTCAAAACGCTGGAGGGGGACAGGATTCCGGGGCTATGTGCGTGCACCGTGTACGTCGCCGACGAGGAAGGCCAAAGGCTGGAGGCCAACAGAATACTCACCAGAAGGGTGAGTAACAAAGGCCTAAACACGAACCTCTGGACGGTGTTCGCAAAGACCCCGTCCGAGAAGGGGCAAGTGTGGTTTTTTTCTATGGACAAGCAGTCCATGGAAGAACTCAAGAAGCTAGATATGTGTCCCTATTTCGGAATGGGAAGGATTAAGTTCCGCCCAAAGGCTACTAAGCCAGAATAGGAAGGCCATCAGAGTAATAGTAGGCCTTCTAACTGGCCACTGCCGGCTCAATAGACACATGAGTCTAATGGGCCTGGCAGAGGACGCAACATGCAGATTCTGCCAAGAGGAAGTGGAAACCTCAGTTGACGTATTGTGCCACTGTGAAGGCGAGGCTGAGATTCCAAGTACTTGGAGAAGAAAAACCAAGGGCGGACAGCTATACAAAAGGGCCTTTAACAAAGCTGTGGAGTCTAGCACAAAGGACAAAGTTGGATGAGGTACTATAAGGAAGATATTCTGGGAGCATCACAATAGACCTGAAAAGGTCGCGGTGGTAAAGGCTAAATAACCAGCTCCTTTGTTGATCTAATCTATTCAAGCATTCATTTTAACTAAACGAAAAATATTCTGCTCGTAACAATAAAAAATTACAAGCAGGGTAATTTTTATTTATGAAATGTAATAAATGTAATCTAAACTATTTTAAATGATTCTCGGTTTTTTAGATACTGGAAGTATTTCATTTAAATACATGCTAATAAGACATAGCCTTATATACTGGTAACAATATTTATAATCTCATCGACAGTTTGCATGTGTTATTGTTGCGAACATTCACAACTCGTGAACACAAAAAAACAAGAAAACAAAAAACCAAAAAAACAATAAAAGCTGACGTTTGAAAACTCATCTACTTCCGCACTTATTAATATAATAAAAGTTTTTCCTAACATGAAAATGGTTTCCATCTCTGAGTGGTTTAGCCAGTCTGTTGAAGTTTGCTTTGTTAGCTAAAACTTCCAGCGACAAGGCTAGAGATAGCGATGCGAAATGCATCCCAACTATATTTATTAATGTAAGGAAAATGACACACTGTACGTTTGCAAACTTGTTAGCTGTTACCAAAATATTATCGTCTGAACTTCAAAGTCGTAGGCGGCTGCGAACGTGATAACTAAAGTTAAGTCACGACGTTGAGATAATAGACACAAGAAATGTCGGTGGATATACCACAATAGTTTCAGTTCCACGAATAGAGAAATGAAACCCCAGCAGAATTATAATAATACACAATCAAATGACGCTCAAATTGCTTTCTTGGAATCGCATAGGATAAATAATATAAATCGTGGGCTCCATTTAGTAGCAGGTTGGCTTTCAATTAAAAAAATATATTACACAAACAACCACTGCATATTAAAGCTTGGTATTGAAGTATTTATGACCTTCGGTTGGAGACTTCCGTCAAACTGCAAGGAAATAATTGAATTGGCAAAAACTTGGCTTCAAAACACAATTGTAATGATTCTGTGCTTTCATGATAAATATTTTAAATTACTCAACTGGAAAAAATAATTAAAAAAGCTACGCTAAATCAATTTCTGTATAATTACGCCCTGATATTTCTTGTGGAACATTTCGGGAAGAATTCTTTGTGATATAACAAGTCGACTGGATGATTTCTGTTCTACCAATCACCACCTGCATTACAAATACTAAGTTCTTCGTTTCAATGATTGCAATAAAGTAGAATCGTATACAAAATCGTTGCCTTGAGAATAATTAATTGCTTGAATCATATAATACTCTTAGAGTACACAATTTGGTTACACGAAAAGTAAAAAAACCTCTCAAACTATATAGAAACTTGTTAATTTTATTAGTCAAGACTTTGACTAATTTTTTAGTGTAAAATTACCTAGTAGATGTCCTAGATCTGAGCAATGCATGTGCAGTATAAGAATTTAATGTAATTTTACTTATCAAACAATTACTAGTGCCTTAATAGACTGTATTCCGGAAGGTAGCAAAAAATTCTCGAGAAGGTTGATTTTAATTTTTAGCTGCCCATATTCCTCATTTTTGGGTAAAGGTAAATACCTTTATCTATTTAAAATAATTTCTATACGCTTTTTAGTGGCAAAAAGTATTTTTATTGGCAGGTTTGAGTCAACTTGAAAACTGCAAATTATGGTTCACAAAATTTAACAAGTAACGTTAGTATCTGGAATTATTTGCTATAATTTAACTCACATGAGGAAGTATTTAAGTCAATATGCAAGAAATTATGTAAATTTGACTATATCACTCGAAATTACAATGATATACAGAATGTCTGGTCGATAGCAGCGTTGGTTAAGGCGCAAAGTGGCAATCGCGATTGACCACACGGGTATCGCGCCAACGGGCTCGAATCCCGGCTCGTGTATTGGCAGGAAATGATTGTATCTCCGCGTTCTTTCAATGTGTAACCTCCTTCCGCACAAGCCTCTGGCTTCTGAATTGGGGGTTGTCTAATTTCTGTGGTGTTTATTACTATTTATCAGAGATTGGAGTCCATAATTTGTTCACCCTTTTTAATGACCCTTTCGAAAATAGCTCATATCTTTTAAACAAATTATTGAAAAATTGAAAAGTGAAGGGGACCTCTGCTACTCCAGTTAACCCAAATTGCGGTAGGTTATTGAGGTTAAAACAGATATTTATAGAAGGAACATACCCTCTATATATTTAGATTATGTGCTATCAAAATAGCTTTCCTACTATCCCGTTTTTCAAATGACAGGAATCAATATGAATAATATTAGTGCCTTAAATCTGATCAACTCCTGGCTACATCTGGTGTACCACAAGGTCCAATACTGAGACCACTGTTATCCATCTCACTTATCAACAATATCATTTTGTTGATATCAACTGTTTGCTATATGCTAAATTGTTTTGAACCACCGATACTGGTAAGGAGTGCTACTCCAAGAGAGTTTAGATGTAAAGATTGGTAATTTCGGAATAATGTACTCTTATATATCATTAGATATAACGTATTGTCCTGCAACCGGAGAAACAACAACCCATTCATATTTGACTATGAGTTGAACGGTACTGTCTTGAATAGATCAGTTCAATTTAGGTCTCAGGGAGGAATGTATATTAAAATATTTAATAAATTTGTGTTACTTACATACCAGTCCAATTTAAGGAGTTGCGTGCTCTTTTTGATTGTAAACTGAATTTTCACAAACGCACTGATAGTATTGTACTGTGTGTTTAATAGTTTGGGCTTCGTGATTAAAAATTCAGGAGATTTTAATGATATTGATTTGTTAAATCTAGGCTTGACTATGCTTCACTCATTTGAAATTATGGCTATATTGTAATAACATCGAGAATACTTAACGTTACTATCTGAAATTTCAATCATACAAAATGGACAATGTTTTTGAACACGGAGAATGGCTAAATAGATTCCGTTTTCTAAGCCTTTCCCTCTTCTGTTTCTATACAAATTAATTCACGATCTAGTTGACCGCCCAAATATCTAGAACTTGCCGAACTTTTATACCTCTGTACTTAAAACACGTAGTCATAAAACCTTTTATCTTCTTACCCCACGAACAAACGTAATGGAATTCTCGCCTTTGAGAATCAGTTTGATATATTCCATATTACAAACATTAAGTGTATTTTTCCTAGCTACTCCTGTATCTACGAAGGAACGGAAATTAATGTGTTGGCTCGAATAGAAGTTGATAAGACTGTTTCTTTAAGGGAAGTTGGGTTTGAATTCGATATCAATCACCAAACAGTAAGCCGAATTTTGCACAAATACCACTATAAATCTTTTAAATACCAATTGCGCCAGCATTTGTACGAAAGTGATTATGAACGTAGGATGGAATATTGCAATTGGATTTTGTATAATAACGTGCAGCCAAACAATGATTTTTTGGGACTGATTTTATTTTCGGGCGAGTCTAGGTTTACAAATTTGGGATTATTTAACCGACAAAATACAAACTATTGGTCACAAGACGGTTCGGTTTCAATGTTTGGTTTGGAATAATCGGTAGTAGAATCATTGGTCCAATAATATTTGAAGGATCTCTGATTGGTGCCAGATACTAGAGATTCCTGGAAAATGAGATTGAGGACATTTTAGATGAGTTACCTTTAGATTTAGGACAGGAAATGTATTTCTAACAAGATGGCGCTCCTCCCCATAATTCGAGGCTAGTAATTGATTACCTTCAACGGAAATTCGGAGAAAACGTAATTTCGAGGTGGAGGTTTCCTGTGAGGTGGCCTTCAAGGTCACCCGATTTAACGCCCCTTGATTTCTTTGCTTGGCGTCATTTAAAAAATATTGTCTGTGCAACCTGGACCTGGAGCTACGAGTAAGACGAGCAATTAATAGCATAACGGCCCAGCAATTGGCGAGCGTTCTTCGAGAAAGAGCTATGTGAGTTCAGAAGTGCTTTGACGTTAATGGACAGCATTTTCAACAACTGTTGTAATGTTTTGTGTTAACTTTTTGTATTAATAATTAGAATAAAATTGTATTTTCTTATTTTCTTTTAGCTGTAATTTATTTGTATTTATCGCACATTTTAATACGACATATGAATAAATTCCTTATTAATAGTACTAATAAATGGTACCACGGTAGCGATATGGTTCTATTTGAAAAAATGGAATTTTGCCCCAAAAACAATTTTGGTGAATTTTATTTGCTCATAAATCACGTAATTTAGTGTTTTTAACGGGATTTCGATTTTTGTAGCATTAAACGGGTCATTTAGAAATCGGAACCGTCATGGCACACTTAAATGGAAACCTAAAAATTATATTATAAAAAAAATTGATGTTTGGAATGTCAGTTATTTGGCATCGTTGGATTCAGAAAATTATGCAAAATTCAAAAATGCAATAATATATAGGGCGTTCCATTTAAAAATCGAAAGTTAGTCACTTCCGGCGAAACCGAAAGTGAAAAAATCAATTGTATGTCAAAAAGTGCCGCTTATTATCTATGTAGTATATCCTAAATTTTAATCAATTATTTTCAAAACTGAACTGGAAAAACGGGGTATACCATGATCCTGTTACACCCGGTATAGTCACGTATGTATATTTTTGCTTACTGTACCTATATTTTTACTCTATTATATATGTACATATAATCTCTCGTGCGTTACCCACCCCGTAATTGGTTTTTACTGTCTGCTGATGACGCTAAAATTTAAAAAAAAAATATCAATAAATAAAAAATGCCAAAAACTTCAATGAAAATTATAATTTTCAGATACCTAAATATAACTTGAAACAACTGCATAATGTATACATTGCTCCTTTTTTGGTGAAGTAAAACTATCCAAGACTGAAGAACTATAGAAACAATCTTTTGTTGATTACAAACTCAGGTTTCTGTATTATTTTTAACGGTAAGATATTCTACTCACACATCATTTTAATGCCAAACCATGATGGCAGATGTTTCTAATGGAATTTAATAGTGACCAAGATTGTAATATATTTTTTTCGACTTCTCATGAATATTTTAAAATGATCGAGAACACATTTGGCACCTCCCGAAGCTGCTAATACTATTAAGATTATATAAATATTTTCAGTATATGTAAATGAACTGACAATATACATATAAATAACAGCGACTGCCTTTTAAGGAATGCTGTATTTCAACGCGTCTTCTAATTTGTTTACATCGTATCGTAAATATTTAATTGATATGAGGATTCGTAATTTGTATAACTCGAAGTGAAGAGTTAATTTTTTAGTAGCAGGATCATTTTATAAAGAATATTTGGTAACTTACAATCACGCTGACGTTTTTTTTACAAATTGTGATTATATGTCTTGGCAAGATTGTGGTTATTTTTATTCAGACTCAGTCACAACCAACACTAGCGTTGAAACAAATAAAATTAGAAATAAAGATGATTTTCAGGTTTACGTATTTACCATAGTACCTTTACTGCTTATAAAATTACCAAAGCATAATTAATAGATTATATTGACTGCATGTTCCACAATGGAACTTTTAAGATTATTTAAAAATAAATGTTGCACGCGTAAACAATTGGGATGTAATAATTATATTTACAAAAGCATATTATTGCATTGTATGACAGGTGGTCGAGAGGTGAGCGCACTTGCCTCTCACCCAAAAGTTCCGGGTTCGATCCCCGGTCGTGGCAGCGGAAAATACTGTGAGAGGGATTTTTTCACTATACACGGATACTGGGTGTGTGTCCCTTGTCTCTAAATATGTAGCCCCCTCCCACACAAGGCTCTTCTAGAACCTTCCGGGATAAAGGGGGTCGTAATTACCTGTGGTGTTATTATTTATTATTTATTTAAATGAATAATTAGACCCACCGAAGAAAGTCACATCAAAATAATGGCTCACATTTCTTCGATATGCTCGATAGTAATTATTTGATTACAAAACAGCCTACAGGATAGCTTAATATTTGTTACTAGTACCACTTTTGAGTAAAACAAAATCATTTTAACCATACATAAAACAGGTCAAAACAAGTAGATTTTAAACTCTACTTGCTTCTCCTGTCACCCAGAAAAATTGTAACTCCATCAATAGAATTTCTTTAAACCACAATTCACACATACGGGCCCAATGACAAATGATCATACGCAAGCGAACTCGAAGTGAGCAACCCTGATAGCTCTGTATCGGGGGTATTCTGCCAAAAATGACTAACAATCAATATTTACGCGAATAATTCACAGAATTTCGCCATGACAAAATCTGTAATGCTATAACTAATTCATTTGGCCCACACGGCAAATTTCCATAACGAATTCGAATGAAAAACTGCCAGAAATACGAGAAATGTAATGGTCAAGTTAGAATAAACTGAGACATAAAAAACCAAACAAAAACTTTACGACCTCATTAAAATAACGGTGCTGTTCGCAAATTGACTCGCTTACCTTTATAGGTTTTTAATGTGCGTCGGGAATGTTTCACGTCAGGCTTAGCGCCATGGCCCGCAGCGATATAATTATTTTGTAAAGTTTTTGTTTGCCGTAAAATTTTTATTTAGTTTTTTTTGTCTCAGGAAGTCCTTACTTGGACTATACATCTTCGCGAGTAATTCGCGGAATTCTGCCACAGCCAAATCTACAATGCCATGACTACATGTCTCGTATTTTCTGTCAAAAAACCCTGATTGTAGGATTAGGGTTGCATGTTTTTGATTCGAATTCATTAAAGGAGTTTGCCGTGTGGGCCAAATAAATTAGTTGTGGCATTGCAGATTTTGCCGTGGCATAATTCCCCAAATTATTGGCGAAGACGTACATTTTTCATAATTTTTGGAAAAACACCCCCGATTGTAGGGTAGGGTTGCATATTTTTCATTAGAATTCATTATGTGAACTTGCCGTGTGGGTCAAACGAATTAGTTGTGGCATTGCAGATTTTGCTGTGGCAGAATTCCGCGAATTACTCGCGAAGACTGTGGCATGCCATCTTTCGATGGTTTCCGCAAGTTAATAATAATATACCAAATCACCTAGCTATGGTAATAAATTACACACTTAGCGATAGATGCAACCACGCCCTAATTTACTGTCCAATTACCACTTTTAAGCTTTTCGCCTATAGATGGCTCACTAGGTAAAATTTTACCAAGTTAAATTGTGTATATCATGGGAAATCTAAAAGGTAAACTATTATTATGATTAGTGCATAAAATTGTATATAAACTAATTGTATAAAGATAGGTAATGTAATGACCGAAACATTCCTTAATAATCGATTTAGTTTTTAAAATTTTTCAAGTTGGTACTCTGACAACCGAACTGTCGAACTATCAGTTTAAATCATTTCCCCTTGTTTTTGTGAGTTAAAATGCTTATCAATATTACCCAAGTACCGTCGGACTTCCTTTTTGGATCAAGAAATTGAGCTGAAAACTTAGTGCTAAGTGATTAATTTAGTTTAAAAGGCACGTGGTTGCTACTCGGTTTGGTACCGGATCAAAAACTAGATGTGGAAGATGTGTGGAAGAAGTATAGAGACTACTCGTAAGAAGTATTCAAAAACGAAATGTGAGACCACGGAATGCCGAAGAATTACTGGAAATAGTAAATAATGCACGGGAAAATATTATTACTAATGATGATTGTATAAGGTTATTCTATGCCAAACAGACTTATAGAAGTTATAAATAGAAATGGTGCAATCACAAAATAATAATAGTTAGTTTCTTGTTAAGTAGGATATCCTTTGTCCTTTGATCCAGGATTTCTACTAATCGTACCGTTTATTCTCCACTTTCTTAAAATGTTACACACCAAATTTTTGTTAATGTTATAACGCAGTGCAATTTGTCTCATTAACCATATATCATTTACTGTAGCAATAACTACAGCATTAAAATAAAAAATAAATTAAAAGTAATATCTGTGTTATTAATTTGGCTACTCATTACATATTCAAATAGAGACAGGTTTACATTAGAAAATAAAAGTTGTCCTATTTTTTTCTGCTCACGCCAGTACTGTACTTTGCTGATTTTTATAATAAATTGTATTATTTTTATTTGTTCTATTTTGAGACGTTTCCTAGTTTGCTTATCCTGACTTTAGGTCGCAATAAGACGTACATTTTTCGTAATTTCTGGCAAATCACCTCCGATTGTAGGGTAGGGTAGCATATAGAATTCGTTATGGGAATGTGCCGTGTGGGTCAAACGAATTAGTTGTGGCATTGCAGATTTTGCCGTGGCGGAATTCTGTGAATTATTCGCATAAATATTGATTGTTAGTGATTTTTTGTAGAATACCCCCGATAAAATGGCCAGGTTTCACTTCTAATTCGCTTGCGTGCGATCATTTGTCATTGAACCCGTATGTATGAATTGTGGTTTAAAGAATTTCCATCTGTGGAGTTAAAATTTTTCTGAATTCCTACACGAACAAACTTCCACACAAGGGGTGGGTTCGATATTGCGTCCCAAATACATATAATATGAATTCACCATTTCGTTGAATGGATTTATTGTATAGATTTTTTAGGAACTGTTCGCGAACAATGACATTTTCGATATTTGTTAATGAATAATTGCCATTAACTTGGAAGGAACAAGCGCAGATGAATTTTGAGCATAGCTATTCTGTCACGGCAAATTCCTAACATGCACATGATTGTTTAAAATACTTTTTAACAACAATTGCTTTAGTTGTTTTGCTAACTTTATATAAAGATAGCAAAACACAATATTTTTTTTAAATAAACAACGGCAATTTTTTTCTTCACATTTAATTTACGGCAAATTATCAGCGGTTACTTCTTTGATTCGAGCAAGTTGTTTTGCTAACTTTATGTACATGACTTGTATGTGCCCGTATGCTTTTTTCTCTAAAAATTAAAATATAGGAAAATTATATGGACGTCACTCGATAGACCATAAAATTTTACATAAGAACTTATTTGGTTTTACCATTTTGTTTAAAACGCCTCACAGCAAAAAAATGGTTGGAAGCTTCCAACATACACACAAAACACCCCAGTCACGGTTCAAATAAATCAAAATTCTACAAGATTTAAAACGTAAAGATCATCATATTTTACATGTTATTTATTTAAATAAAACCACCAGTAGCGTGCTTGGTAAAAGATGCTCTTGCTCATCTTATTTAATAAATTATTATTTTTCTTACAAACTACAGGAAATGTTGGTAAAATTGGAAGTATCAAACGGCAAATAAATTTGGCAGATTCTCCGTAACAGGTACCAGATTTTTGCTCCAAGTGAACAAACTAAAAAAATAATAAACGTATACCTATCCTACATGAATAATTTTTTACCAATTTTTTAAGCAAGCATTGGAAGGAGTATTAACAATTTACTTGTACGCTACTGCCTATAAAATTCAAGAACTTATATAGCAACAAAACATTTTTGGTGCAAAGGAGCCAAACGACCTTTTTAATATGTAAACAAATTTATTATGAAATAATTATCTCATTTAATGTTATTGTTTATAAGCACCAGAAAAGTATATCGTATTTTTTATTGTCTAAAAACAAAAACACAAGATGAGATAAAAACGTTTTGGTAATTAATTATTACATGAATAATACAAACAAAAAGAATATATATGTAAGAGATTACAGATTTTGACGTAATTCATTTATCTGAAATAATATCAGTTTCAGTCCACAGCACTCCTAATTTATTTGCTGAAACTACATGACGAATATTAATGTTCTACAAGTGCTCATCTCATAATGATAATATAAATAAAATACATTGTTCACGTTTATTGGATCATGCTTGGTATCGAAACATCACTGGTAATAGAATCAAACCTGAACTTGAAACTGAGATATAACTCCGAGATTTATTCCCAAAAGCGAATTGCAAAACATCTTACAATTAGCAGAACACTCATTCATTATCTTTGTTATGATGATAATCTCACATATTAATAAAGAACGTTCATAATAAGGTCAATGAACATATTTTTTATTTGCTATGTTAAGTGTTCCTGTTCTCATGTAAGTATATGTCAGTAACGTATCCAGGGGGACCTAAGAGTTCCCCTTACCGCTTTGTTAAAACATTGAATTGCCTTTCATGGAAATATTGATTTATATCAAATATTTCATCAATTCAAAATTCAAATTCCCTTTTAAGTAAAGCGAGTACTGCGTTCTAGCGTTTACATGAATTTAGTAGAAAAACTTTGCAGAACTGAATTGCACATAAACTTATTTACCGTTATTATATTGCTGATTTACTTGATTTTGTCATGTCTATTTTTTAACCATTTTAATTTCATATATTTCACGAATTTCAGCATTATAAAATTAAAATAAAATAGAATTCACAAAAACGTCATTTTCAGTAGGATATTGCGTGTCGACACTGTCTCGTCCGACATATCTATGCATGAAAATACCTATAGCTACTTGTTTCCTACCGCTCGCATAAAAGTCGGCACGCACGCGGGCAAGCTCTACTGACGAGGTTTTCCTCAGCCCATTCCCAGCTCCTCCCCTACAACCCCTCCTGCAATAATCCAGAAGAGACCGATCAGGCAGCATCCTTTTTAACCAAATCCATTTCAGAAGCACTACTCCTAAATCAGAGAGTAATCCCAGCCCACTCCTTCGCTAATAACTCCCTCCTACAGTAGTCGACCTAATTAGGGAAAAACAAACTGAGAAAAACTATCAAACCCACAGAAACCCAGACACGAAAATCAAATAAACAAACTGAAAGCAAATAGCATCCGAAATTTCGATACACAAAGCTCAACAAATAGCAGACACTTTAACATCCCACCCCGATGATCCTTATTTTCTCCCAAGAGGTTTCCTAAGAAAAAAACAAACCATTACTCACTTACAAACTTCTACTGGCCAGACTGTAACTGATGAAGAAAAGCTGGAATCCTTTTCCTACCAATTTTCCAACCAATTTTCACCTAACCCCCATCCACCCCCGCTACTAGGTGAAATCCCTGGAGACGAGCAATGGCTCTCACAGGTCGAGCACGACTCCATAGAGGAGCCGATCCCTGTATCCCCCTCCCAAGTCCTTGAACATATTAAAAACTTCAACCCCAAAAAAGCCCCAGGACTTGATAATATCCCACCCTCAGATATGTTCCCCCAAAACCATCTTATTCCTCACAAAACTCTACAATTCCTGCGTCCGCTTTACACATTATCCCAGCCTGTGGAAAACATCAAAAATCGCCCCCATACCTAAACCTAAAAAATCTCCCCTCCAGTTATCGTCCCATTAGCCTCCTATCAGTCCTGGGAAAGGTCCTAGATTCCCTACTATTATCCCACCTACTGGAAGGAGCTGGGGGTGGCGATGTTCTCGACGACTTCCAGTTCGGTTTCCGCTCGCAACATTCCACCACCCAACAGCTTTTCAGAGTTGGTGAAATCCTGACCACAAACGCCAATGGGGGGGGGGGGGCACCTAACAGGGATCGTCTATCTGGACCTCGAAAAGGTATTTGATAAAGTCTGACACCCCGGATTGCTATATAAGCTCCATATCGCGAAAATTCCGATTCGTATTATCAAAATAATACAATTATACCTGTCCAATCGCCAATTCCGAGTAGCAATCGATCAGGAGTGCCACAAACACTTTCCCATACACTCGGGTATCCTTTGGTCCCGCATTATTCCTTTTTTATATTAATGATATCCCTACACCTAAAGATCACAGACTGACGTACATCATATACACCGACGATATTGCTTTAATATGCACTTCTAAAAGCGCCGACCTCATGACTAAACACAAAGACAGACCGACATAGTGACAAACTACTTCGAAAAATGGGGACTATTAGTCAACCCTAATAAGACACAACGTCCTTTCTGTATGAAACTATAAGTATGTCAGCTCAACCTCAGACCTCAAAATATTTGACAGATTTTTTGTGAGCTGATTTCATCATGTGAATCATAATATGGAATAATGTGAAGTCTTTTGTTACTGACAACGCTGCAAATATGGCGGGTATGAGAAATAGCGTTGAAGAAAAAACTTAGTCTAAAATTATTACCTATGGTTGTTCACTGTACAATGGTATTATTCAATTAGTTGAAAATATTTAGGAGTAGCAGCTGATGAGCACTTGAGGTGGGAAACGCATATAAAACAAATAATTAAATAATTGCCAATATAAAACTCTTAATACCAGTGTTCTATCAATTGGGAAATATATTTCAGCAGAAATAATTAACAGTCATTTATAAAGCTTTGGTAGAATCCTTATTAAGATACAGTATTATGAATGTCCCAAAGAATAATGCCATAAGTTATAAGACTGTAGAAATTACTGTAGTAAAACGCGAAAGCTGTGTCTAGAGTAGTAATAACCATTAGTGCCCTAATTTGATAAACTGCCTCATTTAGATTGTTTACTGGTTAGTTAATGTTAATATGTTTATGCACATTCAAATTTGGGTCGATGTATATACCTATAATTTTTCACATAATTTGTTCCAGAACTTGAGAAGATTAATTCTTTACGTTTTTTCTGAATTTGTTTTTAATTTGTTAACCTCGAACCATAACAGTATCGTTTAAACTATCCGTTGTTTGATCAAGGAACTTCAATACTTTTTCCTAAATTTATAAAAGTTATATCGTCAGCAAATAATACAGTTTTATTTGACCTTTCATTTACAGCCAACTCACTTATATAAACTGAGTACAAAATGGGCCCAAGTATTAAACCCTGAGGAATACCGGGTTTGATTTAGAGTTTTGGGAAACACTATCCTGAAGGTATTTCTACATATTGGATTTTGTTTTGCAGCAACAAACCAGTAACCCCTGTGCCAAAAATGGTGATGATAATAATGAAAAAAATGCTTTAAAATGAGATCTTTGTTATTTCTCTACGAGAGAAAGTAAGAAAAGGGTTGTGGCAAAAAAATGTGCGACTTCATATGTTTGTTTAAGTTCCGCCATTTCCTTAACGTGATAATTTGATAATTAATAAAATATATAAGCCAACGCAAAGTGGATAAATTATTACAAAAATAATAAATGTGTAGTAAAGTAAAATACCTACTACTAAAATTCAGTAATTGAAAATAATGTCCTATAACTTGCGACATACTATGTTTTCAATCGGAAAATGCAAGATAAATAAATAAATATAACTTGGTTCGAGTTTTCGCCAAAATGAATCGCCACCAGATGGAGCTATCGACAAGTTGCGGACACCTCTCCTCTGTAATTTGATGACTAGAGGAACAGTGAAGTGTTCTTGTGCATTTGCCTATGACGTACTGATGAGAGCCAACAAGCTTGAAATTAGTCTACGGCTGGTGATGCACAACAGCCCTGCACTGTAGTCCTCTTTTTAGGATTATCCTTTCTGATGGGAGCTTATTGCAATCAGATTTTATTTTGCCATTTCCGATTGAAGACGGAAAGTTATAGGATATTATTTTCAATTGATTTGGAAACGCACATTGTGCACCTTGGTTGGTGGCAATGAATCGATTTCCTTTCATAGGAAACAGTGGAATACTGGACTTTAGTAGTCGGTATTTTTACTTTACTACACATTTATTATTTTTGTAACTTGATAATTATTATTTAGATTATTTTCATTTGCTCTTAACGGAAATTGCGTGGCCAACTTCTCGTTCGACTAACGCTCGTAAACAGAACTTTTTATTCAAATTATATCTGTAATTCATAGACACCATTATGCAAATAATCTTATTCGAGGCGGTAAGTGGTGAGAAATTCTCTCGAAGACATCAGACGACAATAACATTCTCCTTCTTTTTCTAGCTAATGTGCCAAACGACAAAAAAAAAAGTATACTCTTTCACATGTGGCAACTTTCCAGAATTGGGCATAACTGCTTTTAAGTTATTTTTAAATTGCCGATTCGCCGTTACGAAAGAAACCATTATTTACAGTCTCTTTGTGTAATACCAAACATATACTTCACTTAATAAAGTAAACAAACATTTTTCAGCGAGATATATTTCGGCTCCTTTTGCAGGTTCATTTCATTCATAACGTCTAAATTGATTGAGATGATTTCAGTTTAAATAAACACGAAATCCAATTCGGTAGGACATTAAATATTTTATAGATCCATAATATCCGATAATATTTCTCTGAGAAACGCCGGAATGTGTTACAGAATATGCGAAAGTTTCATCCCGGGTTGTGCTGAATGATTTTTCTAATATTTTCGCGACATCATTTATCAAAGTTTATTTATCTGTAGTTATGAACGTTTGTTACCTCCCCAGTTTTACGTAAGGTATTTTTACATAATGTGTAAGGGGAAGTGAAAGATAGCTTAGGGTATCATATTTCTTTCATGAGATACATTATTTCGTACTCGATAAAGCTTTTTATTAAGTAAAAATGCACGACTTTTGTCACTTTCTACTGATATTTCTATTAGCCTCGTTCAAGGTCTCTCGTCGGCCAGAAAATTCGACCTTCCATCCAATGAAAGAACCTAGCTTTCGGTAGGTCAAGGTAAAATGCCGTGATAAACGCGCCCCTATCGATCCTCAGGGTAGCCGGCAAATATGCGACGGCTCGATCCAACGTTCCTAAAAGAGACGGTGAACGTCGGATTGCGTCTTTGCCACCCTCACTGTTCGGGACGTTGAGGGTTTTTCCAATTCTCCAAACCGCGTCTTCACAACTTAAATTCGGAGCACGTGCGAATTTACCTCAATAATACCGAGTATGCTCACATTGCTCACGCCTGCAATTTAACTTTGAACAAATTTGGTTACAGAAAAACTGTTTATTTTTACTTTACGTGGCAAGTGCTATATGCATGTAGCAATATCGACAAAAATATTAGGTGTGGGAAATAAATATAAATTGAAAACATCACGGTGGTTAAAAAAAAATGTTTCGATATTATAAAGTATTAAAAAATATAATTATCACTTATATTATAGAATGTTTTTTATATTGTGTTAATAACAAGGAATAGTAGGCAAGAATAAGAAAAGCAAGCGAATTTTAGCAAAATGCCAATAAATGTTGTACATTTTGTTGCAATTGTGTGTCTAGAATCAGTCCCGAGAAAACCAAACTGCGATACCTCAGTGGCTATTAATGCTACAATACGAATTATTATGGTGCCAATAAGAGAGCTGTCAAATCCTAAGAGTATATTTTTGTTTAGATCAGTAGTAAGCCAAAAATTAGCTAATAAATATTTTGAAAAATCTTTAACGTGAAAATAATCATTAAAATAATATAATCTAGGCTTTTAAATGATCACACAGAGTTTGCACTCCTCAAAATATCCATAACAAATGTAATTCTGAAGTAAAAAACCATAAACAAAACATAAAAATGACAACACTACATTATATTATTTGCAAAAAGGGTAATTACCCAATAGCATAAAAGTATCTAAGCAAATTAAATTGATATAAGTGCTGTTTGCTGCAAACACCAAATTTAAGGACCATTTTAATGAACAGAAATTCTCAATTTTCTAATAATTGGCGATTTATATACATTAAAAGAACTAACTACACGTATATTCGTAAATTTAGGTTTCTAAGATGTTATTTAATATTTGAGACCTTAAACAGATTTCTATACAATAAGATGGTACTAAGATTTGTTACTTGCAGCAATCTCCATTAATATTGGTAAATTCGAGAATGAATTTGAGTTTCTAACCCGGTTTCTAAAATTATTTTCTACTATATGAGACGTTAAAATTATGGAAAGTAAAGTGTTAAAGATTAGAAAATAGACAATTCTATTTCGATTTCTATACAATAAAATGACTTAGAAATTTGTTTCTGGTAGCAAGTTATATTTTGGCAAATTCGAAGGTTTTGAGTCTCTAAGATGCACTTCTACTATTTGAGATTTTAAAATTATAGAAAGTACAGTATTAACAAAACGGAAAATATACAATCAATTTGTATACAATAAAAGTTGCTTGCTTGTAGCAATTTATCATAACATTCGAAGGTAAAAATAAGCCTGTAAGATGCTTGTCCACTCTTTATGATCTTACAATTATAAAAAGTAAAGTGCTAATAAAATGTTACAAAATATACATTTTCATTTCGATTGATAAACAATAAAATGGTTTGTTTCTTGTAGCAAATCCCATTGATATTGGCAAAATCGAGAGTTCCTAACATGGTTGTCTATTATTTGAAGCGTTTATAATGTGAAGTGCTAATAAAACAGAAAGTAGGCATTTTTATTTTCATTTTTATACAGTAAAACGTTTTTAAATTTGTTGACTGTATTTGAATTATTAAGATGCTTTACAGAGCGCTTTACTTTTATTTAAATACTGAAAATTATAGTAAAGTATTAATAAAGCAGAAAATATACGATCAACTTCTATATAAAAAAAAAATAGTTTCTACTTAGTCGCTTATGATAATTTTCATCAACATTGGTAATTTCGAAGGTAAATTTCAGTCTGTAAAATGCTTTTACTTTTAGGGTCTTACAATTATAAAAATTAAAGTGCTAATAAAACATTAAAAAATAGACATTTCTATCTCGATTTCTATACATTAAAATGATCTCTTGTTTGTAGCAAATTGCACTTATACTATTTAATTTGAGGTTTGTGTTTCTAAGATGGTTTTCTATTATTTAGGATCTTAAACGTACAGAAAGTAAAGTGCTAATAAAATATTAGAAAATATACACCTCCATTACTATTATCTCGATTTCTATACATTAACATGGCCCCTAAGTTTGTTGCTTGTAGCAATTTGCATTAACTTTAATAAATTCTAAGGGAAATTTGTGTCTGTGGGATGCCTCTCTCGGCCTTTCTCCTGTTCAAGATCTTGAAATTGTAAAAAATATCTCATTTGTATATGATTTGTATACATTAAAATGATCTCTAAAATTAATTGTTGACTGTGGCAAACTACATACACTTATATTGTAAATTTGAGGATAAGTTGTTTGTAAGATACTTTTCTACTATTTAAGACCTTATAATTATAGAAAGGGAAGTGCTAATGAAACATTAGAAAATAGATATTTATATATCAATTTATGTGCAACAAAATGATATAAAGTTGCTTGTAGTAATCTGCATAAGTATTGGTATATCCGAGAATAAATTTAAGTTGGATGCTTTTCTATATTTTAAGAGATCAAAATTAAGAAAATAAAGTACTAATAAAATATTAGAAAAGAGTCATTTCCATCTCGATTTCTATACATTTAGATGGTCCTTAAATTTGTTGAATGTAGAAAACTGCAGTTTTATTTTTAAATTCGAGGGCAAATACCGGGATAAATAGCAGTTTATAAATAGTCTCTAAATTTGTTGATTCTAGAGAACTGCACTTTTATTGGAATATTCAAGGGTGAATTTTGGTTTCTAAGATGCTTTTCTACTATTTAAGACCTTAAAATTGTGGAAAAGGAAATGCTAATGAACCATTAGAAAGTATATATTTATATCTCAATTACAATACAACAAAATGATCTAAAATTGCTTGTAACAATCTGCATAACCATTGGTGGTATATCCGAGAATAAATTTAAGTTCCTAGGATGCTTTTCTATATTTTAGGAGATCAAAATTAAGAAAATTAAGTGCTAATAAAATATTAGAAAAGAGTCATTTCCATCTCGATTTCTATACATTTAGATGGTCCCTAAGTTTGTTGAATGTAGAAAACTGCACTTTTATTGGTAAATTCGAGGGTAAATGGGAGTTTCTAAGGTACTTATCCACTATTAAAGACCTTAAAATTATATAAAGTAAAATGCTAATAAAATATTAGAAAACAGACATTTCTAGTTCGATTTCTATATATTTAAATAATCTCTAAATTTGTTGATCGTAGATAAGTGCACTTTTAGTACAGTAGAGGGTGATTTTGGGTTTATAAGATGCTTTTCTACATTTTAAGACCTTAAAATTAT
Organism: Leptura quadrifasciata; assembly: GCA_963675555.1. Lineage (NCBI taxonomy): Eukaryota > Metazoa > Arthropoda > Insecta > Coleoptera > Cerambycidae > Leptura > Leptura quadrifasciata. The sequence continues at coordinate 148,719,843 of OY776675.1, forward strand.
AGAAAGTAAAGTGTTAATAACACATTTATAAAATAGACATCTACTCTTTGGGAACAAGAACTTTTTTTTTAATATATTGGCTTTAGGTCGAAGACCATACTGCAAGTTACAAAATATCTAATTGATAGTCAGATTAACGTTAAATCAATTTGTAAAATATACTGGTAGCGAACAGTATAACAGAAAATCATATACCTAATTCTAACCTGAAAACGAAGAAAAAAAGAGAAAAAAAATTGAAGGCAACAAAAAGGGATACAACAGGGACACAGAACAAGAACTTAAATTTGTATTCGGCTGTTTTTCATTGCTTAATTTCAATTTTTGACAGCGTTTAACCATTTGTATTGTTTATGTTTTTTAACTTTTATGGACGAGGGGTACACATTGAGTTAAATGGTTTTTAGTTTCTGCCCTTGTGAAAATGAAACAACAGCTGGTATGATTTATTATTGTAACTTTAAATTTCTTACAATCCTTATTGGTCAATGTTTGGTTAAAAATTAGTCCAATCAACAGTATACAATTGGCACCTGACTAACAAATTATGAAACTATATTTCTGCTGTAGCATTAGTAGCCATTAAGATAATAGCGGTTATCGTTAACTTTAGGTTAACGTTAGCAGTGTTTAGTTTTCTCGGAGACGTTTCAAGGTACAACATTAATTTCGGTGGCACAAAAATGTTTCTTTTCTGCATTTTGATAACTTTGTATATATCGACCTTTGAATACATTTTATAGTTAGCGTAAGTAATTGTCGGATACATTTCTAAAACAAAAAATATTTTACTTACTGCATTAGTGACTTTTTGAACAGAGGTGATTATTTATTGGTTGATGTGACGTGCTACGTGCTTCAATTGGCCATCAATTTCCAATGCAACAGATACATCTTCAAATCAGCGTTCCAGCGTTGTATTTATTCAAATTCTACCTAGAATTCTGCTCTAGGCACGCCTACCTACTGAACCGAAATTATTCTCAAAAACGCTGGAACACTATTTTCGCGCCTACTAATTTTGCTTAGATTAATTTGCATTATATGTAAAAATTAGAATATGAACAATAGGTCAAGAATAGTTTCCAACTCCCAGTTGAGGCGAAAACCAGTAAATTAAAATAATAGTATTCATAAAGCAGGCAATATTTTTCAAACTTCCTTTAATTTATCTGCAATGAATAGGTATATGAATAAATTTCCAATTAACTGGCGTAGAAAAATCTTAATTCATCTAATTAATAGTATATTCATAATAATAATACAGTATAAATTTATTATTGTAAGGCATGCCCATAAAAATTCTTCCAACTCAATTAAAAAAAGATAAGTTTTCTTAAAACAGTCGATTCAGTTAGTCTTTATAATTTGTTAAATAAACTTGTTTAGTAAGTTTTTCGGGGATTTTGAGACCGTTAATTGTTACATTGTTAAGATTATTATATCTTAAGAGTACCACAGCAAATAGAATAACGTTGAGATCGAGATTAATACACATACCTACATAATTAATGTAGGTATAATTGGTATAATAACGAAAGAACAATATTTGGATAATAATGTACCCTAATTATAATTTTCATGTATTATGTCAGTTCAAACATTACATTATATTGAATCCAGCGCTTATACAATTTTCATTACCATCCACAAATATAATTATGTATTAATATCCAGATAAATTTGATGTGTTTTCAGAACATTGTTTACCTCATACCAGTCCTATGAAAATTTAAAACAAAGCTGCCTAATCTAATTTTGTTATCCAAAACATTTGATTCGATTTGTGTAATGTGTTGCCAAGTATTTTGAATGCAAAAATAGGAACATCTGGCGTCATAAATCCTTATATTTACCTTTTTTTATAATTTGCCAAGTATAATAACATGATAATATTTTTACGAATAAGAGTCATTTTTACTCCATTCAAAATAACTTTGATCAGTATACCGTCTGTCTATTTTACGAGCGCTACACCAAATACCTCGCTTAATATCTATTGTAGAAAAATAAAGTTTTGGAAACAGTTATCCCATTTTTTGTGAGCTACATTTCAGTAAAAAGAAATTTGAAATCCATGGCCTACTTTGTGAGATATACTACAAAAACCTGAAAAATAAGAAAACCACAAACGGTTATAGCTTCCTTATTTGAGGAGATACGAAAGAAGTTAAAGGGATGAAAGTTGACGGCCAAGACAATAAGAATAATAATGTGTATCAAGAAATTCGAAAAACGCAGTTGCTTTGACGTACGCTCTCGTGCAAAAATAAAAATAACAAATCTCAAAGTAGGCCATGACACCAATAATTTCGTTTATTTTTTCGCTTTCCAACGATACAAAATATGTCACAAAAATTTTAACTGAGTGTCAATACTGTCAATATATTTAATATTTAAAAAAACTACAATTCATATCATTGAATCGTAAAAATCAGCTACGCCGTGATTAGTAAAAAACTATGTATACAGTTATTAACAAATTTGACAGATTGTCACTGTTGCATGTTGCGTTGTCGACAAGTTTTATATTAGTAATTATGGTGTACACGTACACCAATAATAGTAAATTCGGTATGATTAGCATTTATTGTCAGTGCAATTTTGACGCTGAGATGGCAGTCACAGTTTACGGAGATAGATTTCCAGATGCTCCGCAGCCAAATTGAACTATGTAGAGAAATTTAGTTCAAAATCTAAAAACGCACGGTTCATTTTCAAAAAAAAGTAGGAAGGCGAGGGCATGTTGCGGATAATGCAAGAAAAGTTAATAAAATACTGAATTATGTTAACCACAATGAAGAAACCTCTTTGAGATAAATTCAGAGAAACTGTCGCATAACAGTTTATACAAGTTGTTTAAAAATTACAAAAACTTAAAATTCCGCAAGAGTAAACTAGTTCTATTTTTTATTGTGGAACAAAACGTGAAATAAAAAAGTTGTTTCAAATTATATAGTCTATCTAATTCCAAAATTTCATTTGAATATTGCAAAATTTCCGAAGTAAGTGATTTTTTAGTAAAATAGTTATAGTTTTTGCTACATTCTATATTTTTCTATAGTCTATCCAATTCCAAAATTTCATTTGAATGTACAGTGTTTCCGAAATAAGTGAATATTTAAGAAAATGCTTGTCGGTTTTTGTCAAATTTTGATTATTTAAAAATTTTGTTTTATTTCGACAAATAAAGGGGTTGTACCCTATAAAAATTTGGAGTCCTATTTTAGGAACAATCTGCATAATTCTTGTAATGTTCTATTCGATTGTTAGTTGTGGTGCTACCTAGTTACGTCTACATATCATGACATATCTGAATTAAAAAATATTTTATAAATGTTAACTGTTGAGCAAAGAATTTTTTTAGTAGAGTGTTATGGGAACGGTGAAAGTTCATACCGTTACGTTCTTGAAAAATTCAGTGAGAAATATCCCAATGTGTATGTTTCGAGAACGGCAGTTCATAAATTGGTGAACAAATTTAAAAAAACTGATTCAGTGCTAGACGTAAAGAAAAAGAAAAAACATATGACCAAAATGACGTTGCCATAACATTAGTGTTAGCATCTGTTGCTGATAATGCACAACTTTCATTACGAAATCGAGCCCGGCATTGGGAAGTGGTTAAGAAATCTTCCATCCAAAAAATTTTGAAAGAAAATAAAATATTTCCATACAAACCACATTTTAACCATACCTTAGAAGGGGGAGATGAAGCAAAACGACTGGATTTCTGTTTATGGGTTGGAAATGAAATTTTAAGTGGCAACACGAATTATTATAAATTTATCATGTTCTCCGACGAATCAACCTTTTCAACAAATGAGACTGTAGCTTCACAACATGTTCGGTATTGAAGTGAGACTAACCCCGAATTTAGAATTTCCACCGGAAGGCAATATGTCAACAAAATTAATGTCTGGTGTGCCATTTCATATCATGGCATAATAGGGCCATACTTTTTTGAAAATACGTGCAATAGTAATTCATATTTGCATATGCTTAATACCTTCTTTTCTGATCAGCTGGAAGACTTGCCATTGGAATATCGCAATAGAATGTTTTTTCAACAGGGTGGATGCTCAGCACATCATGCCTGCGTCGTACGTAATTGGCTTAATAGAAAATTTGGACGACGATGGATTGGTCGAAATGGTCCAGTTTTGTGGCCCCCAAGAAGTCCAGATTTGACAATTGCGGATACATTTCTCTGGGGGCGTCTAAAACAAATTACCTACCGACAACCCATAGACAACGACGTTGACATTCTAAAGCAGCGCATTTCGGCAGCTGTGCAATGAATTTCCATTGAGGAAGTTAGAAGTAGTTTCCACAACATTCGGAAAAGATTGGAAACGTGTTCAATTTGGAGGAGGAATTTTTGAATTGTAATATTTAATAAAGTCAGAAATAGTACATTATACACTAATAATCATGGTAGTTTCATTATTCTGGGAATATTCAGAACCTTCAAATATGCATTTATTTTAATGAATTCAGAATTGTCTATCTGATATGTATTCGCCTTGTTCGAATGCAATTAACTAAATAGAAAATGTACCAAAAACTAGAACTATTTTACTAAAAAATCACTTATTTCGGAAATATTGCAATATTCAAATGAAATTTTGGAATTGGACAGACTATATAATTTGAAACAACTTTTTTATTTCACGTTTTGTTTTTTTTATCAAGCAAAAACTTTTATAAAGAATAACATTTTCTCGAAATGTGAAAAATTTTAGCCTATTTGTTAACCCCATCCGCGGACATACTGTATATATATATATATATATATATATATATAAAAAGATTTCGACTACAAAATGAGAAAGTTCAACATTTAAATGAGGGAGTTAAGCCGAGGAGAGTAGGATTTTGTAGATGGTTAAAATAAAACAAAAAAGTGACCTGCTCATAAGTAGCAAAATTCTTTGGTCGGACGAATAAAATTTGATGATGGATTTTTTAATAGAAATATGCATTATAAGTGGACCCCGGAAAATACACATTGATACAGAGAGACTGCTTTCCAAGAAAAATTTTCTACGAATGTTTGGGTGGGTCTTTTACGGACTAAAGTAATTGGACTTTATTTTTATGATTTCAAATTAACCGCTCGTAATTTCCTGCAAAACGAATTTCAAGATTTTTTTTATGAATTAACTGTGGCAGAAAGATTAAATTATTCATATTTTCAACAAGATGGGTCTCCACCTCACACTGCTGTAATATGTACAAATTATTTAAATCAAGTTATACCAGATAGCTGGATAGGTACTTATGAACCCATTCTATGGCCAGCTCGATCACCAGATATTACTTCCTTGGATTTTTTCATCTGGGGTTACATTAAAGGCAAGGTACCTATTTCAAACTGTCCCTAAAAATATTGAGGACATCAAAATCAGAATTAGAAAGGCAATTGAGGCAATTACTCCTGAAATGCTCCAAAATGTAATGCGTTAGGTGTCTCGTAGAGCACGTTTGTGTATTAAAATGCATGGTACACAATTTGAGCATTTGTAGTTAGAAAAATAAATACACACACTTACTCTTCAGTATGGCAGTAGGTAGTACTATTATAAATAGTTTTTCGTTTTTTGGATGTTCATTTTGTACTTGTATTTTTGTTTATGAGATATTTGTTTGTTTGTATTAAATTCTAATAAATAATTACTGAATTATACTTAATTATTAGTGAATTTTTACTATTATGATATAGCTTATTTTTACAATTCAAAGATATGAGTTGTGGTTTCAGTAAAATAATAAATATTAACACTATCAGTTAAATATTTTTTGATATGTTTTATTTTGTTGGAAAGAGGAAAAATAAACGGAATTAATGATGTTATGGCCTACTTTGAGATTTGTTCTTTTCATTTTTGCACAAGGGCGTATATCAAAGCCAACTTCGTTTTTAGTATTTTTTGATACACATTATTCTTATCGTCTTTGCTGTCAACTTTCATACCTTTAACTTTTTTCGTATCTCCTCAAATAAGGAAGTGTTTGTGGCTTTAGTGTTTTTCAGGTTTTTGTAGTATATCTCACAAAGCAGGCTATGTATTTCAAATTTCTTTTTACTGAAATATAGCTCACAAAAATGGGATAATTGTTTCTAAAGTGTGGCCCTCGTAAAATAGACACACGGTATATATTCATTGTAGAGGTCTGGATAAAAATGATTCACCTATTACATGTACGATTGATTATTCAATACTCGTATTTTTTAAATGCGTAGAATGAGCATAAACACTTTTATTTTTAGAAAATAATTATTGCTAATAAACTGATTTGTTTATATTTTTTTGAAACTCACGTCGATAGGTTATCGTTAAAATGATATGTGGTCAAAACATTTGTTGAGTACCTATGTTATGTCATGTACAGTTACCCCATTTGTTTTCTTGTATTTAACATGGGTTTTGTTCTTACCGTATTCTTTCTGGCAGCTCAATTTTGGACTTCTTCTTGGAATGGGCGTGAATAGGAGAAACACTGGGTTCGCTTCCGGAAGTTGGCGGTGAAGAAGATCCGGTGCTGGAGCAAGACAGGCTGCCGGCTCGGCCCCGAACCTCGGTGCCCATGGTGTGATTAGCTGAAATAGCGAGGGTGGGCCGCACATTATTACGATTTCTACGTTTCTTCTTCTTGCCGTTGTCTACCTCTTCGATCCTGCCGAAGATGTTACTCGTCGGTGGCGGAGGCATCCAGTCTAAGTCTTTTTTAAGATGTCCTCTGCCGCACCTGCAGCCACATGCTTTATAAGCTAAGTCGTAACCTTTCTTGGTCCACAAATTCTGATGGCGTTGACGCTCGGACCAAGAACGAGCCCTTCCACACGTCTTTAAGTATGCAAGAACTGATTGTTCCCACTGATCGAAACACTCCCGATGCATGTACCGGCCGGAAGTGCAAAGCTCATTATTGCAAGTAACACGAACTGTGTCGCGGAGGTCATCCAGAGATATGAGCATAGGGTCATTGTTGTTGTGGGTTAGCTGCTGCTGGGCACGCAGACATTCGCCCGTGGGCACACAACAGCGGGTAACGCCGGCCACATCTAGGGAATCGATTCCCATCATGAGGCCTTGAACTTGTCCGAGGTGTCGGCGTGGTGCCATGGCCTGGGGGAGCACTGCTAGACACAGGCTGCTCGGCGTACAACGTGCGTGGGCGATACAAGTCGCGGGAAGCGGTTCCTGCGTAACGGGTTGTAAACGCAGCTCTGCTGACCTTGGTATACGTACACACGTCTTCAATGCGGCTCTATCCAAAGCCTACTGCACCGATGCACGCACTGCCGGGGAAAGTATTCTGGAGGGGACCGCAGCACGGCCGAAAGCGAAAGGTAGGGGAAGGAGTGGGGCCTTGCTTTTCGCTTTTCACTTTCAGTTTCCGCACGCGACGCAAGCGCCGGGTTTCACTCTTCATAGCCCTGACCGACGCGACGCTTTTACACCACGCTGCATCCGTTGATACTATTTATTAACTATTTTTAAACATATTGACATACACTCATTAATATAATATGCGCAACATTATGCCGTGCCAATCGAAGAAACAACAAATACTCCCTTAAATACTTATTAGCCTGGGTCAGGATTGGATTATGTATTAATGATACATAACAACTATTTATTTTAAATGAGGTTCAATTATAGAAGCCAACTTAAATGAAATAATGGGGATTTCTATTTGTGAAGCACACACTTGTTTAAAAATAATGAGTGACATAATAACACAATATTTGATTTATAATTTTTCATAGAGATGATAATCAAATCAGTAATCATCACAAAATCAGATTTGGTTAATTTTTAGATAAATTCGTTTTTAAAACTGTTGATACCTGCCATTTAACATTGGTCAAGTTTTTTCTATTAACAGTAGATATAGACCTAAGTTAAGTGGATAAGTGAATTTTACATGACTTTTGTGGGAAAAACACTAGAGATTAAGAAAAATATGTCATTTTTTGAAAAATCTTCCGTACTTTTTATATACAGGGTGTCGAATTTATTAGTACCTATATAAACAAAAAATAAAACGATGCACTAAGATATATTTATGTTTATTTCAGAGCTAACTAACAAGCATGTTTGTTTTAAAATTTAATCGGTTTTTTTCATATATACGATTATACAGGGTGTGCCAGAACTTGAGATCAAGAAATCAGAGCAGGGTTCATGTGTCAAAATAATGTCAATACTTCATATAATTGTTCTCACTGATCGAAACACTCCCGATGAATGTACCGGCCGGAAGTGCAAAGCTCATTATTGCAAGTAACACGAACTGTGTCGCGGAGGTCATCCAGAGATATAAGCATAGGGTTATTGTTGTTGGGGGTTAGCTGCTGCTGGGCACGCAGACATTCGTCCTTGGGCACACAACTGCGGGTAGGAAGTGGAAGTATAGTAACGCAAAAATTTTGTTGTTGTTGTTGAAATAGGCTTAAAATGTCATAAAACGCCGAGATTTTAAATTTGAACGAAAACAAAAATTTCTGTCCGTCTGTCAGTTTGTAACTTTTTCTGTGCGCACGTTTACTCTGGAACCGTTTATGATATTGACTTGAAATTTGGTATACTTATGTATTGTAACGAGATCTGGAACTAGATTATATTTTAATCTAATTCCGTTGGAGGGTTCAAGGGTAAATGGGGTAAATAAGGGTAAATAGACAAAGAAAGCAGGTAAGAGTCCAGAACATTGCAATTTAGGGCATGTACGAAAAGTCAAGGTTTCAAAAATTTTTTTGGCTTCAGCCACCCCCCATTATCACCCCCAATACCACCCACACACTATTATGAAAGGGTGTAAAAAAAATTAAAACGTGATTTAGTGTGCATACAAGAACGAAACGTCTCAAAAAATTTTTCCTGTACCACCCCCATCCTATTATTAAAGCCAGTAAAAATTAAATTGGAATTTAGGGTGTATACGAGAACCAAGGGACTCTAAAATTTATTTTGGCATTAGCCTCTCTACCACCCCCATTGCCACCCCCATCCTATTGTTTAAAGGAATAAAAAATTAAATTGGGATTTAATGTGTATATGGGAACCAAGGGCTTCTAAAAATTTTTTGACATTAGCCACCCTCATTGCCCCCCCCCCAATAATTATTAAGGGGAGTAAAATATTATATTGGAATTTAGTGTCTATAAGACTTGGACACAATATCTGGATGTGGAAGTAGTGATTCCTTGGGCAGCGGTTTTTTTATTTTGGTAGGTCTTCATTAAAAAAATATCTTTCTGTTCTGTGTTACTTTACATTAAAACTTTCACAAGTTTCCATTTTATTTATTTATTTTTTTCGTTTTCTGGTTTAGGAAATTATTAAGATTTTTCAGCTTGAGTTTAAAATTTTTCTTTTTAAACTAGTAGTAGTAGTAGCAACTGGCGACATTATTGCTAACGATTTTTTTAAAAAATAATGATGGACATATTCTAGCACACAACATCAAAATCACCGTTTTCCCCCCTCGAATTGCAGGAAGACTTTGAGAGTTTATTAAAATATCTCTGAAACGATCAATTTTTCTTTCTCTTAGACAAATATCATCCCTAAATATTGGGGTATCAATCCTTGGGCATAGACCATCTCTGACTTCCTAGATTTATTTCTAGAGCCAAATTCACTTCATTCATTTGTTTTGTAACCAACAAAATTTCGGTTTGAAATGATAGATTAAAAGTTTTATTTAAAAAACAATCTATTTTATCGGCCCGTAAATAATGAAGGTCTATAAAAAAAGATCATGACTCTCATCTACCCTCCTCTTAATTCTTGCCTTGCAGTTTTGGGATACCCTGTATAATGTATAAACGAAGCATACTATTTTTCACTGCACATTTAATAGCTCTTGTGTGAAGCCTAAAAAATTAAAGACAAATTTATTAAACATAGTCATAGACAGTCAGTCACAGTGTGTTTCTTTTACCAGATCTTTCCATCCAATAGGTTATGGGCCCAGATTACGTGAAAGTGCAAGAATTAAACTAAGTTGCGTAACAAATAACTGTATATTGATTAATAAATAAATTCGAATAAATAAAAATGGGAAGTAAAACTAATAATGCAGTCAAAATAGGATTTGAAGTGGAACTTTTTCTATAAGCAATTTTATGGTTGGATCCTGCTGGGGAGGTGCTAAGGAGTACCCAAAAAGTGTATGTATTTCAAAGACCCTGTGCTTCAATTGTTATTAATAATTTAATTTTTTTAATCGCGTTTTTCAACCTAAAAATGTGAATAGCTCGATATATATAGGTCCGATCGGGTCAACGTAAAAGAAACAACATCTTTGTAATTAAATTTTCTACAAATCTACGTTGAGTATAGGTCTTAGGGGCGCAACCATAACCTACAAAAGCGAAAAAACTGTCCAAAAATCGTTTTTTCTTCATTTTGCTGCCCAGAGCCGCTGGGTGAACCGATCAGCTTCAAACTTTCAGAATATCTGCCTTTTTGCTCTAACAAAAACACCTTGAAAATTTGGTGAGAGAGGACTCTGATAGCTCGGGTTAGACGGCTGGGTTGGACGAAGAGGTGTTTTATCGCCTTTTCTGTGAAACCTGATCATGGATGAGCTACTAAGTCTACTGGACAGGGACGGACACAAAATCCTGAGCTATGCGGATGACGTAATCATACTAGCTCAGGGCAATCTCAACAACACAGTAAAGTTGCGTATGCAGCGGGCTTTAAATGTTGTGACAAAATGAACAGATGAAGAGGGACTAAATATCAGTTCTTCAAAGTCGTCCGTAATAGTATTCACCAGGATGAGTAATTAGAGAGGCTGAAAGGTGAACAAATACAGTTGTCGGGAGAGGTAAAATATCTAAGAGTAATACTAGATTCTAGACTTACCCGGAGCCAACAACTCCAAAGAACCAAAAAGAGAGCAGAAACTCATGGAAAAACATGGAGATGTTCATCATGATGGTCAGACCCACGATCACATATACATCTTTAGTATGGCGGACAAAGATGCTACAGCGCACCGCTGTTGCTGAACTAGGCAAGGTACAAAGACTTGCTTGTTTAGGGATAACGGGAGTTATAAAAACAACACCGACAGCAGCAATGGAGGTCCTGCTGGAGTTCCCTCCGCTTCAATTTGTGATATTGGGGGAGGTAAGGATGGGGTGCTTCAGACTGCAAACAGAGCTAAGTAGCATTTATGCAAGATTGGTGCATAACCAAATCAGGAACCGAGTGTGGGTTAACATATCTGATATTGAGAATCATGTGGTCCACATGATTTCAACAGAAACTGAGATGAGATGAATAGAACTGCTTTTCAGTTTTAATCGGCTCTTGGTGATTATAACATAGTTATCAAAAAGCGCGTGGAGTAATGTATTCGAGTGTAGTGTTCAAATATTTTGGCATTTTGTAAAAGTGGTTTTTAGATACCAAAGATATTGATTGAAAAATAATCCTTATACGAGTATATGCCCGCCGCCAGGACCCGAACTCAGGGTCGGATTATCCAAAAAAGTTGAAGGTTCTTGATCTAATTGTTATTACTACGAGCATATACCTACAAAATCACGTACTGTGCAGGCAGTATCCTCCGCAGGTAATTATGGTTTTTGCAGATCAACATTCGATCTCATCCCCTATACCGCTTGCATTCTGGTTTACACAAATCATTCGTCGCGTCGGTCCATAAAATCGTCTCAAAACCATGAAGCTACAAATTTATTCTTGTTTTGTCCCTTTAATTGTTCTTCTTCCTCTTTCAATTACTACGATTATGAAACGTTTAGCTATAGTTGTTAAGCGATTTCAAAATCATTTTCGTGTGACTTGTGAACAGCTGCTTCAAATCTTGCTGATTTGCTCAAATTTTCCTGCTTGAGATTGGTTTATTTTCTGTAGAAAATACCTATTATGAGGAAATATAAGTATTAGACATTCTTTTATTTACTTTGGATATAAGGCGAGGGAGAAATTCTTTAAAGTCCTGCAGAATTCACGGAAGTGGATTTTCCTAACATTAAAAATGAAGTTTTCGAACGTTGCCATTATTGGCTGTAAAGCATTTAAATGACCTGTCAAAATCAAATTTATCATGAACATATATCGACGTTTATTCTGTACTTCTCCGTGCGGTGGGTTGGCATTATTTCGCATTGTTATTAATTTTACTTGCGGGGTCTGTACAATTTATTGGGTTTTATCAATACGAATAAACAACATCATGCACTGTCAAAAGCAAACATCTACTATTCTCGTCTCTAACACCAGTCATACGTTACATTGTAAATGCATTGGGAAAATGCATAAATCACATGCATTCGGAGCCAGACATTGATGCGAAATAAATTATAAAAATAACGTATACATTTATATGTATTCATGTGCGTCAAAGTGGAATTATGTAATTCAAATAATATGGTGGTACATTGACTTGTTTGTTTATTTATGGAATTCGCGTCTAACAGTTTACAAAATCATTTATTAGATTAACCCATTTATGACGTCGGCCAGCATAAAGAAACAAGTTAGGACTGGTTTGTTTTGTTCAAATATTTAATTGGGTGTCTAAATATATACTTTCCCTTGGTTTATGAAATCTAACTCAGGGGAAAGAAGATTTTTTGACAAAGATGCGAAATCGCAAAATCCCAATTGTTTCTACTTTAAAATTAACTTTAACTTAAAAGACCATGAGTAAAACAAAAAGAAAATAAATTGTCTTAACATCCCAAGTAACAAATTAAATACCTTTATCGATGAATATTGTTATGTGTGTGCCTACGCCATTACCTCATAGAAAATACTGAAAGGACTGGAAGCATCTCGAATGATTAACTGGAACATTCCAGAAAAATCTAGTACATTCGACGCGGGTATATATAGAGTGGACCCAAGCGTACTGAGGACAGTTATGTATGAGATGAGCAAGTGATAAGATAAGATAAAAATAGTAATTAGTTGTGAATTATAGTAGTGAGGCTATAGTAGAATAAACTTGTAATTAGTGTGTACTAATGTGTATAAGGACTTAATTATTGTAACTAAGTAATTAATAAACCAGTGGTTTATGAAACTTCTTGTTGCAATTTATTGAACCTACCTACAGGGTACTTACTAGAGATTCTAAACAAGTAACAATTGGTATCAGAAGCGGAATTGTAACAGGATTTCGAAGAATTCTAGAAAGTTCTATATTGTTCTATTCGGAAATCATTGGATATAGTGAAGTGCTTCGAACTAGAAGGTGATATAGACAATAGACCAGACTTACTGTGGTAGTGTGAGGAAATTTCCAGAACATTCTATTTAGAAATTAGTGCAGTTACCCAAGTTCTGCCAACTGGAAAGTAATATAGATATTAAATAAGACCTATTGTGACATTTTGAGAAAATTTGGAAACTAGTGCAATTAGCTAAGCTCTGCGAACTGGAAAGTGACATAGACATTAAATAACACCTACTGTGACATTTTGGGAAAACTTCCTGAACATTCCATTGGAGATTAGTGCAGTTAACTGAGTTTTGTCGGCTGAAAAGTAGTATGGACACTAAACCTGTTGTGACATTTCGAGAAAATTTTCTAGAACATTCTATTCTGGATTTTGTAGAAATATTTTACTTTGATCTAATATGGACTTTAAATAAGACTCACTAGTATTGTTTCAAGAACTTTTTGGATGGAAACAAGAAGCATGGCTGCCGAAAAACAACATTACTTACTTGCAGAACTAAGATAAATGATAATGATGTTAGACCAGGAAAAGAAATACCAAAAGAAAAACAAGAGCAAGAAAAAAGACATCAGGAAGGCGAAGACGAACAAGAAAAGAAACGTCAAGAAGAAAAAGATGAACTAAGTAAAATGAAGCTATATCAGGGAGAAGAGAGAGAGAAGAGATGTCAGGAAGAAAATTAAGAACAACAGAGACGTGAAGAAGAAAAAGAAAAACTCCAAGAAGAAAGGAAGAAAAAGATAGGAAACCTCAAGAAGAAAAAGAAGAACAAGAGCAACGAAGTCAGGAAGAACTAAGGAAATTTATACTGGTACAAGAGGATACTATTCTTTCAGCTACTGAAAAAATATAAAATGAAATAAAGGAGGACATAGGCGTTGTAAAGGCTGAAGTTAGTGCCATTAAGGGAAAAGTTGCTGGCGTCGAAGCAAATGTTACAGATATGGAGAGAAAATTTCATACAATCGAAGAAGTAAGCGAAGTCAAACAATCAGTTACTGACGTCGAAAGAAAATTGAGTGATATTGAAGGAAAATTCCGGGTAGTTGAGGGAGAAATAGAACGAATTAAGCGACAGTTGAGAGAAAACGGAGGCCAGCTAGTCGTATCATTGGGTCTTCGCTTACAACCGCCCTCCTTTGATGGACAAACTTCTTGGTCAATCTACCGACAGACAATTTGAGGCAGCTGCTTGTGCAAAAAATTAGAATAATGAAGAAAAGGCTATGCCATTAGTTCTAACATTGAGAGAGCAAGCTTTAGAATTGTTAGAGATGATCCCAGTGGCGCAGCAAAAGGATTTTAAAGTTTTAGAGACTGCATTAGATCTAAGATACGGAGACCAACACTTTACTCAACTATATCGGAATCGGACTCAGCTGAAATCACGAATACAAAAAGCTGGGGAGAGCTTACGAGAATTTGAGGCTGCAATAAAGAATCTGGCACACTTGGCTTACCAGAATGCACCAAGGCAGTTCCAGGAGCAATTGGCAGTTGACGCGTTTATTGATGACGTAAAAGACGAGGAGATCAGGCGGGTCCTTAGACTATTTCGGCATAAGACTAGTAGCAAAGCATTGATTCATGCACTTGAGGTAGAGGCCGCCTATATCGTCTCTGTGGAAGAAGCCCAATCAGAAGAAACGAATTTGAACATTAAACTAAAGGATATACATAAGATGTTTACTCAATTAGTGACCAAGACAAGTTTCCCAGGAAAATAGGAAAACCATGAAGATGTAAAGCCTAGCGGAGATATTCAGTGTAACCAGTACAGCAAACCAGGGCTGTTGAAAATGGAACCATGTGAATGGAACGCTGCAAGAAAAGAGGAATGAACAAATTAAGTTCGTGAACAGAGCCGAAACAGAAACCGCAACCGCCGAAACAGGAGTCGAATCAGCAACGAAGTGATGATAGTCTTACAAAAGGAATTGCGGCAAACTGTGGCATGTCAAGAGGTACTGTCGCCAGAGGCATCCTAAGGAAGTGAATGCCGAGGATGTAAAGAAACAGCTGGATGTAGCAGAAGTGAAGGCGGTTAAGAGAGATGTTCCGAAGGATTGGAAAATAGAAACTGTAAGAACGGAACAACTGAATGACGATGAAATTGTACCAATACTGAAGGCGAAAGAAAAAGGAATTTGTCCGGAATGGAACGATGTTTTGGACAATATTGTTGGACTGAAGGCTTAGTGAGCACAATGGAATTCCCTAAGAGTTGAAGATGGACTATTGCGGAGAGCGTGGGAGAGTACGGATGCGAAGAAAGTTACCACGCGTTTGGTGATACCCAGGTGCCGGGTACCAAAAGTAATTCGGGAAGTGCACGAAGGAATATCCGCAGAGGAAAAATAGGACCTTCACAAGAGTACAGGAACGATTCTACTGGATTAATAGCCGCTAGGATTTAGAGGCTTGATATCGCAGTTGCAGGGTTTGCGCGGATGTGGCTGCCAAGGGGTCACCTACAGGGGGTGGTGATCGAATGAAGGATCGGTATGACCGTCATGTAAGTTTAGCAGGATTCAAGGTGGGGGACTTGGTTTGGCTGTACAATCCACGCCGAAATGAAGAAGGATTCTCGAAGTTTCACCCATCTTGGGAAGGGCCGTATTATATCATCACCCGGATTAATGACGTTTATCGGATGCAACGAAGTAAGAAGTCCAAGATGAAAGTCGTGCACTTGGGCAGATTAGTGAAGTATGTTGGGGATATTCAGGCTTAATTAGGAGGCAATGTTATGTGCACGCCTACGCCACTGATTTATAGAATATACGAGAACAGATGGAATAAAAACAGTAATTCATTGTGAATTCTATTGATATCTACAGTTGTACTTAGTGTGTTATAATAACGATTAATTATTGTAATTAAATATTAAATGAAGTAATGGTTAGTGAAAAGTCTTGTTGCAATTATTTGAACCTATGTAGTACAGGGCGTTTACTGGAAATTGTAAACACGTAACAGTATTTTATTCATTATTAACAATATTTACTTTACTTCCATAAACTTTTGTTCACTGTGATGGACATCCTGTACTGAGGGAAGTAATTTTACTATAATGAGAAAATTAATCTATAGTGCCACCACGCTTTGCATACCAAAAATTAGAATCTTTGAACAATTCTAAAGGGGTGAGACAGTGTAAGGGTTACATGTGAGTATTAACATAATATTGATGTTCATTGATCATGTCACAGTCACAATATTTCCACCAAAGTTTTGTTGTATTTCATTTTCGAATATTTCTGACCACCTTTTGTGTCATTTGTAATTTTATATACTGCCTACTTATTCGACGGGAGAGCTTTCTAATTCTAAGTAGGTAATTTTATAAAAAAAATTCTCTACCAATCAAAACTTTCACGACCTACCTTACAATTTAATAATTGAAATCAATAACTCTACTCAAAATATAATTACTAGAAACAATATAAAATACACATATTCGTAAAATGTATAAATTTATTACCAAAGCTGTCATGAGAACACATTAATGTCATTAATAAGCAATACGCGTGCTATGACTGGCTACCATCTAAAGGCTGACGCTCAAAGAATGTACGGTGAATTTTTTGGAAAGCATCCAGTAAACGCCACACTAATGCAGCTAGTGAGTGGTTTCATTCTGTTTGTTATTGTTATTGTTGCAAAATATATCATATGACACGCCAATACCGAATATTGCAACCTGTTTTGCTCAGTAAATGCTTATAAATGTATTTCAAGGTGGTCTGCGCCGCTAAAAATTTGCCACCCACAAGATACACGGTTAAAGCTGTGGGATTTAATTTAATTGAAAAATAATGTGTGGCCTACTAAGAGACAAACGTAAAATAATAATAAGTGAAATCTAGTGGTCGATCTCCTGCAGTACTTATATGCACATGCATTTCTACATTAAAAGAAGACAGGGGTTTAAGTGGAGTGGACATGATGATTTTGACTAGAAAATGTTAGTTAATTTTCAAATACGACGATATGCGATATATCCAGTTTTATTTCCGTTGTACGCTAAAAAACTATTGTTTATTTGGAATTCTATTTCGCCTTGTTTGCTTATATGAATTAGGATCATAGCAGGCCTGGAAGCAAATGTAAAACGTCATGTCAATCAGAAAAAAACAATTTCGTTTGATGTCTTACTAAAAACACGAGCATTAAGTTGCGTTTTAAGAAATAATGGAAAATAAATCAAGATAGGTATACCAGAAACGAACAAATTGACATGATAATAATATAAATGCAATCAATGCAATATTGTGCAATTTTTTAAATTTATCTATTTAAAACTGCTACTTTTCCAGAATCTGTTCAGTATTAAAAAAAATGATAAATGTCCTGTTGTAAACTATAGACCAATAGTAATATTGTGCAATATTAGTAAATTATTTGAAAATATAATATATGATATTCTCTTTAATCACGTATTGGTGTATATTACGCAGTTCATAGCTGAACATTTGGATGCTGGAGGCCAAGTAGATGTCATTTATACAGATTTTTCGAAAGCTTTCGACAGACAAGTCCACAGAATTTCGCTGAACGAATTATCCGAATTTGGACTGAACACTTCCTAAACTTTTTTAAATCCTACTTAGTAAACAGACAACTGAATGAGCAATACCGTGGATTTTGGTCTACAGATATTTCAGCGACATCAGGTGTTCCCCAAGGTTCTGTGCTCACAATCAGATGATAAAATAATAATGCTACAAACAAATAACAAATCTGACTTAACCAAAGCAGATAAATTAGTGGAATTGGAAACCTCTCTGGCATAAATAAATAGTGAGCTTGACTTAACCAAAGCAGGTGAAAATATAACTCAAATAAATAAATCTGACTTAACCAAAGCAGATAATAAATTAAGTGTGCCACTTAGGAAAAGCGAACGGTTTTAAAAGACGGCTATCGTATTATGAAAACAAATATGATAATTTTGATGACCTTACTACATAGTTATTATGTACAAATACAGCAATTGATACAATCCTTAAATGTTATTCTAAAATTCAAAACAGGGATGATCGCTTTAAGTGGGAGCAATCCATAAAAGAAAAATTAAATTCACTGTATACAAATAATACATGGTCCCTTGTCCGGACACCAATAAATAAAAATACAGTCGATTGCAAATGGGTGTTTACAGTGAAAAATAAAAAATGAAAAGTACTGAAACCCATTACGACTTGCTTGATAATGGCAATATTAATATTAATGAAAATATTTATGTATTACTCTATGTTGACGATCTAGCAATTGCTACTGGAAGTATGAGCACGATGATAAATTTCAAAACATATCTAATGAAGCAATTTGATATAGTTGATCTAAATGAAATAATAACTTTATTTCTGGGTATCAAAATTGAGCTCTCTCAAAATAAAATGACCAAACGTCTTATTTAAAATCAGTATTGATAAAGTTCAATATGAGTAACTGTAAAACAGTAGCAACACCTTTGCCACTAAAAATTAATTATCAAGCACTCAATTCTGATGAATATTATGAGGCGCCATGTAAAAATGCAATCGGTTGTTTAATGTATGCAATGTTGTGTACACGCCCTGATATCTGTGCAGTAATTAATATTCTGAGCAGATATAAAAATAAAAATCACGCTGAACTTTGGAAAAATCTAAAAAGAGTACTGAGATATATTAATGGCTCACTGACATTGAAACTACCCTACGTGAGAAGTGATAATAGTCAAACAATTGTTGGATATGTGGATGCTGATTGGGCTAGTGATGACACAACTCGTAAAAGTACGACTGGCTACGTGTTTTAAGCTTTCCAAAATTGCACTATAACTTGGAATACAAAAAGGCAAACTTCTGTGGCGATACCATCCACAGAAGCTCAATATATGGCACTTTATGAAGGTGCAAAAGAAGCCATTTGGCTCAAATCTATATTAAGCAGTATAAACTGGCCATTAACTGACCCGATTCCTATATACGAGGATAATCAGAGTTATATACGTATAGACGCAAATCCAACGAATCACAAAAGAACTAAACATTCGAAAAGTACGGGAACGGTGGAATATGTCGAACAGTTTGCATCAAATCGAAAAATAAAAAAATACGTGTCAAAAATTTTTCAAAAAACTATCTACTGATACCAAAATGACGTCCCCATCCACCAACCTGTGGGTGGGGCGAGGGACTACTTTAAAATTTCAAATGAAAACCCCTATTTTTTTATTGCGAAATCGGATTCTACGGCAAAAAATATGTAAATTTTATTCCGAACATTTTTTTCGATTCATGGTGTCGCTGTAATCGCAAAAAATGAAAAGAAAACAGTACTGTTTCAAGAGTAGCGTCTTGTGCCCATAAAAAAACATCCAATTCAAAAACTGAAAAACACGTATTTGTTATTTTTACGAAATCTATCCAATGACATTAGATTCGACTCTCCCACCCCTAACCCAGTGGGTGGGGCGGGGGCAACTTTGAAATTTTTAATGAAAATCTCTATTTTTTATAGAGGATTCGGATTCTACGGCCAAAAATACGTGAATTTTATATCGGGCATTTTTTTCGATTCTCGCAAGGTGTCGCTGCAATCGCAAAAAATGAACGCATACTTAAAAAAATACGAACAGTAAAACTACTGATCTCAGAGTGAATGATTTCCCGAGCTGTTTTGAGAACAGTGTTTTTACACGGTCGTGCGGAAGTTACAATAAGTATTAACATTCTGTAAATTTATTAGCAGCTAGTAATTTTCAATTTACATTTTTTACAGGGCAATAAAAAACTCGATTAAAAAAAAACTAACAGTGGTTTTACCTCTTAATTCAGCCACTTCAGACAAGTTCTTGATCCCAGCCAGTGAAGGCAAGGAGGTAACTCAGGCCTTTTAAGTCAAGGTGAGGATTTCGGCCAGTTGAGGCAATTAGTTTACAGCTTAACTGCTACACTAGCAAGTTTTAATTTCAAGATTATAGCAGGTGTTCAAAATGGTGCCCTTTGACTTCTTGGCGTTGTCCGAGACGAACGTAAAAATTTTCAATAGCACTTCTTATCATTTGAGGTGGTATTTATGCAGAAATGTTTATTATGCGTTACCTCAGCTCTTCCAAATCACGATGTTTAGTGAAATAAACCTTACACGTAGCTCCAAAAAAACAATCAAGTGGCGCGAGGTCGGGAGATCTTGCTGGCCGTTCAGTAGTTCCTCTTCGACCTATCCATCGATTTTCGAAAGTACCATTCAAATAGTCCCTAAAAATATCCCGATAGTGTGGAGGAGCCCCATCTTGTTGAAATCAAACATTAACGAACTCATCACCAGCAATCTCTTGTATTGCGGGAACTATCTGATTTGTCAACATTTCCAGGTACTTTTCTCCATTCAAATTTGCATCTATGAAAAACGGTCCTATGATTCGTTCCCTGAAAACTCCTGCCCAAACATTTAATTTTTGTGGATACTGCGTGTGTGTTTCAAGCATCCAGTGAGGGTTTTCGTCACTCCAATATCTGAAATTATGGCGATTAACTTTTCCACTGAGCTCGGAAGTTGCTTCATCTGTGAAGATAAGTAGAGATGACAAAAAAATTTGGATTTTGGTTACTCGTTTCCATCATTAATTCACGAAATTCAAGTCGCCGATCAAAATTATCTTCATTTAACTCTTGGTGAAGGTGAATTTTGTATGGATGAAATTTCAAAAGTTTGGCTTTTCTGATTGATAACCTTCGATTTTCAACAAATGCCTTAGCCACTTCCATTTGTCGAGCTTCCGATGTTTCAGATTTTGGTCTTTCAGATTTTGGGCGATTTTTATTTGTCCTTGTGTCTAGGAATCGTTTGATGGTACGGGACACAGTAGATTTCGAAATTCCCACTTGATCTACACGGCAAGTTTCGTTGAATAAAATCACAACTTCATCATAGGACCTTTCTTTATCGCCCCACCCTCGCATCATTAAAAGAGAAACTGCCTCTTCCTCTGTAGCCATTATGCAAAAAAAACGCGAGAACTAATAAAAAATTAAATAACTTTTTTCGTACAGAAGAGCGCTCCTGCCTCTACAAAAGTTGGAAGGAACTGAACGTTCTCGTAGAAATTTCACAAAACAAATACTGTTATTAAGACCACTTTAAAAAAAAACATTCATAAAAACCAAGATATCACAGATATTGTTTTTTAAACTAAATGTTTTTTTGTCAACACGAATAGCTAGAGTTTGTAAACACCTTGCGAGAAGTGAAAAAAATGCCCGATATAAAATTCACGTATTTTTGGCCGTAGAATCCGAATCCTTTATAAAAAATAGAATTTTCATTAGAAATTTCAAAGTTGTCCCCCGCCCCACCCAGTGGGTTAGGGGTGGGAGAGTCGAATCCAATGTCATTGGATAGATTTCATAAAAATAACAAATACGTGTTTATCAGTTTTTGAATTGGACGTTTTTTTATGGGCACAGAACGCTACTCTTAAAACAGTAATGTTTTCTTTTCATTTTTGCGATTACAGCGACACCATGCAAGAATCGAAAAAAATCCTCGGAATAAAATTTACGTATTTTTTGCCATAGAATCCGATTCCGCAATAAAAAAATAGGGGTTTTCATTTGAAATTTTAAAGTTGCTCCTCGCCCCACCCACAGGGTGATGGGTGGTGAGATCATTTTAGTATCAGTAGATAGTTTCTTGAAAAATTTTTTACACGTATTTTTTTATTTTTCGATTTGATGCAAACTGTTCGAGATTTTCCACCGTTCCCATACTTTACATAAAGTATCACTTCAGACGTGAGCAAATTGAAAAACAACACTAATATTAAAATATATTCCAACAGATCAACATCCAGCTGACGCCTTCACCAAAATGACTGCACCGATGAAGTTTCTTAAAATTAAAACTAAACTTGGTGTTATTAAATGAAACATATTTTCCAATCTCGATTATATTTTTTGAGTGGGAGTATTAGTAATAACAAAATAATATAATCATAACTTACTATACTGTATATGTTTATAAAAGCATAAAGTATTATTAATGTTCTTTTAGATTTATTTTACTTTACACTAAGTATAAACATTATATGATGAAATCATCAGTCTAGCTCTTGGTGAGGTTCACTGTTACTATTTTAATTTAATTCAATATAAACTATTCCACTGTAAGGTTGTTTGTAGTTTTCAATAAACACCTGAAGATATTCAGTATCAGTTATTTCTATCAGTCCCTTTTTGTTCTTTTGAAACTTAATCTATTAACAAACATTTAACAATTATTAACTAAATTGATTTATTTCTTACTTCAACTGCTTTCCCTTATTTGTGATACCCATTTGAGTCTTGCACGCTCGTATATGAGTTTATTTTGTCGACATTATATAATAGGTATTTCTTTTAAATTATCCTGATTTTTATACTTGACGAGTATAGGTTTTTTTTATTATATTTTATTCACTTATTAATCTTACATACTATCAAAATATATGTCATTTTGTATTTAGTTACCGATAAACCCGATACATGTTTGAAAGGCTTAAAGCTTAACAACCGTGTGACTATATAATATGCCTAACATACTAATTTGCTTTTAAGAAAACCTGAACAAAGAATAATCTACAATCGATAATCAGATCAATTCGATTTAATTCCTTTCGGTTCGAGCGCGAGACTCGCAAGATGCTTCAAAAATAAAATCAAAACCTTGTTTTTATCGCTTGAGTTTACTAACCTTTTCTGTGTAAATAATAAATGCGAATTTTTATTGAACTTCAAAAAACATTTAATTATTCGCAAACAAAATGGATCTATAAAGTTGCTTATGATACCGATAAACTTAAGATAAGCCTTCTGTAAACAAAGGATTTATTGAAGAAATAAAATCATGGACGTCTGAGCTCTCTAAAAGGGTGAAGGCGATAAGTAACACGAAATAATTACAAGATAACAACACCTCGTCTTAATCTTTTAAGCAGACAAAAAGCTACACAATGGTGTACATTAGTCGCTATTTACGAGTAGTGCAGCCACACCCCTTCTAATAAATACCCTTTACAATAGAACGCTACATAAACATCTATATACGGCAAACATTGTTTCGCTAGCTTTATGGCGTAATACATTAACTTTTGCAAATTAATGGATAAGATAGTTGTTATGATTCAGTTGCAAATTTTTACCCCGTTAACATTGTAAGACGAAAGCGTCGAAGGATTAATTTACTTCACATTGACTGCTTGCTGTATTTTCGTTTAAACTTCATCTAAATAGTCCAGGGCATTTAGATCAAAATCGCCCGAATAGCGGAAATTTTTAGGCACAGCAGATATCGAGATGCGGTTTTCTGCATTGTGTTCAGGAAGGTCCCAGGAAACAACTCTATATACTCTGGTTTAGCCATTTTTTGAAAAATGCCTTCTGGGCCGGAAAATGCATTTTCCAATTGCATCATTACTTGCTCCATTATAGGAACGACTGGAAACTCGGAAAAATCGCTCGGAAATCGTTACTCGGGGGTTTTCGGGGCTGCCGAACTCGATTCTGGCATTGGAATTACCCGGGGGCGTGCGGGGGCGGCTCTGCGGGGGTATCCTGGGGCCATTCTGGGGGGGAAATTGCATAGTCCATGAAAATCGCTCCAAACTCGTTACTCGGGGGTTTTCGGGGATGCCGAATTCAATTCTGGCATTGGAATTACCCAGGGGCGCTCGGGGGTCCCTCTGTGGGGTTGTCTGGGGGTCATTCTGAGGGGGAAATGGCATAGTCCATGGGAAACTCGTTACTCGGGGGTTTTCGGTGATACCGAATTCAATTCTAGCATTAGATTTCCCCGGGGGCGTTGGGGGGTTCCTCTGTGGGGTTGTCTGGGTGTCATTCTGGGGGGGGGGGAATAGCATAGTCCATGGGAAGCGCTCCAAACTCGTTACTCGGGGGTTTTCGGTGATGCCGAATTCAATTCTAGCATTA
The DNA here is from genome assembly GCA_963675555.1 of Leptura quadrifasciata. Lineage (NCBI taxonomy): Eukaryota > Metazoa > Arthropoda > Insecta > Coleoptera > Cerambycidae > Leptura > Leptura quadrifasciata. The sequence goes on from OY776675.1 coordinate 148,744,041, forward strand.
GTTTTCCCCGGGGGCGTTCGGGGGTCCCTCTGTGGGGTTGTCTAGGGGTGATAGGGGGGAAATGGCAGCGTCCATGAAAATCTCTCCAAAATCGATACTCGGGGGTTTTCGGGGATGCCGATTTCAATTCCGGCATTAGACTTCCCCGGGGGTGCTCGGAGGTGGCTCTGTGGGAAATGGTAAAGGAGAAAATGAAAAATCACAAATTATGAAAATAATACTTTATTCAAATAACAAATAGGAGTTTTTATTAATGTTGAATTATTCATTATAAACTTCAATTTTTAACTTAAATACTAAACAGCTTGTTCAAACTCTTCTTCTTCTTCCCTTTCTTCATCTTCTCCCCCTTCTTCATCTTCTTCCTCGTCACTATTCTCGGCCCCGTTGGAAGTGCCTTTTTGGTTTGAGCAATTGCCATCGCAATGTTTGCATGCAAGTGAGCACTCCAATCGACTTCGGCGGCACCCGCACCTCGTGCCACAGTCGGTTTGACAAGAACAAGAAATTTTGCTTAAAATTTCCTCGGGACCGGCTTCCTGGGTCATGGTGACAGGACTGAGCTCTCCATCCACCAATTCCCACCCCCATTCCAACGGATCTAAGGTCTAGTTTTAACCTTGTGAACCATACCAAGCCTGTACTTGGACACGCTTGATATGCTATCCCACAGAGGGACCCCCGAGCGCCCCCAGGGAAATCTAATGCTGGAAATGAATTCGGCATCCCCGAAAACCCCCGAGTAACGAGTTTGGAGCGATTTTCATGGACTATGCAATTTCCCCCCCCGGGAATGGCCCCTCGGATACCCCCGCAGAGTCGCCCCCGAGCGCCCCCGGGTAATTCCAATGCCAGAATTCAATTCGGCATCCCCGAAAACCCCCGAGTAACGAGTTTGGAGCGATTTTCATGCACGCTGCCATTTCTCCCCGCGCACCCCCACAGAGCCACCCCCGTGCACCCCCGGATAATTCTAATGCCAGAATCGAGTTCGGCAGCCCCGAAACCCCCCGCGTAACGATTTCCGAGTGATTTTTCCGAGTTTCCAGTCGTTCCTATAATGGTGCAAGTAATGATGCAATTGGAAAATGCATTTTCCGGCCCAGAAGGCATTTTTCAAAAAATGGCTAAACCAGACTATGTAGAGTCGTTTCCTGGGACCTTCCTGAATACAATGCAGAAAACTGCATCTCGATATCTGCTGTGCCTAAAACTTTCCGCTATTTTTCCTAACTTCCCTGGATAAAACAGGCAGTTTCTAGTGTAAGTTTATACTCAGGAGAGATGATTAGCTACTGAACAAATATTTATGAAAATTTAATTAATAAACGAGTCAATGAATGACTTCTTAGTCCTCAGGGACAGGTCCAATTTTGATTATTTTTTTAAAAATGTTTGTTTTTATAAATTATTTGAAATCAGAAACATTTCAATGTGCGTAAGTAAATATTTATGTGTTTAAACAATATAAACACAACTTATGCAGAAATAATTTTTTTGCGGTATTTATTAACTTTTAAATGGTAAAGGGTTCAAAATTTTTGTTTCCTTTTTATTTCAAAAATTATTTAAAAAATATATATTTATTCATATATAAGCCATATGAAATACAGGTATGAAAAATCATATAAAAGTATAAACATAATAATATATAAAATAAAGACAGAGAAATAATAACAGTAATGCAATAGCAACAAGAAAACAAAGTAAAATACAATAATAGCTAACTAACAAAGTCGATTGTCAGCTATTAACTAAAGGTATATATATATACAACCATATATACACATACATACAAACATATAGTAAATCATAAAAATACATGCTCACATAAAAAATCAGACATATTTAGCTATAATGAATTAAGTAAGAAAACAAGAAAATATATGACAAGCCACAGTTTTCTAAAAATCATTAAATATTTGCGTCACTTAAAAACTCGCCAGAGCTATAATAGCATCCATTACTCAGTAATGTTCTAGCTTCCCTCTTAAATACCGTATAATTTGATGTGTTCCTTAAATTAGCTGGCAGTTTATTATAAAATATTATACATTTATAGATTGGAGAGTGTTTAAATGTGGTGGTATTGTGCCGGGGGATACGCAAAAGATTGCCATGCCTTGTACTGTGGTCATGGACAGCGGAATTTGTTACTAACAAGTGTAGATTATTTCTTGCAAAAGTTAAGCATTTATAAATATATATAGCAGGTGCAGTTAGGATATCCTTATTTTTAAACACTTGTCGGCAACTTTCAGTAATTTTCATATTAAATATTAATCTTAAAAAATTTTTTGCGCTCCGAAAATTCTAGTAAAGTCTCTACCATGACCCCAACTAATAATATTCAACGAAATATGTGAATAAGCCATAGCATAGTATATATTTAAAAGACCCGAGATATCCAGGGTGTCTTTCATTTGCAAAATAGCGTAGCAGGCCTTATTTAATTTTTTACTAATATTGTCAATCTGATCATCCCAGGTAAGTCTATTATCAAGAAGAGTACCTAGAAACACTACTGAATCCGAAAATTCAATACCATCCACTAGTTCACTAGATATCACTCGAGATATCCTTTCGGATAAAAAAATGTATGCATTTGGTTTTATTACTATTTAGAATTAATCTATTACGCTGACACCAAGTGTCAAATTCACATTTTATCGCGAGTTCAAGTTCGCGAGGAGATTCTGAAGATACAGTTATTGTGGTATCATTCGCGTACATTGTGAGGCTACCGCTAGTGATATGTTCTGGAAGATCATTAATAAATAGTAGGAACAGCAGCGGCCCCAGCACCGATCCTTGTGGAACCCCAAGCTTAACGTCATGTGGTGTGGATGTAGTGCCCTTAACTTTAGTGACCATGGTTCGCCCTTCCAGATACGATTTAATCCAGTTGATTATGTTTTTTTATAAAGAATTCAGAACATACCGAATCGAAAGCCTTAGACAAATAAAAAAATAGAGATGCAACACATTTCCCATTATCTAATTGTTGATACACATAACTTAACAAATCACAGGTTGCTGTCTCTATTGACATGTTGGTTCGAAATCCATGTTGAGGACTAGAAAGTATACAATTACTTTCTAGATACAGGAGGTTAGATACTATTTTTTCCAGTAACTTAGATAGCGTATTAAGCAAAGATATTTGCCTGTAATTATCGACATTTTGAACATCACCTTTCTTATATAGAGAGATAACTAATGCGGTTTTAAATATATCAGAGAAACAGCCGTGATATATTGATCGATTAAACAAATAGACCAGTGGTTTCACTATAGTATCTAAAATACTTGAAATAGTTGAGAGAGATAATCCATCTATAGCAGCTGATTTTTTGTTTTTCATTTGGCTTATAGTTTCGAAAATATCTCGCTCCGTGATAGGTTCTGAAAGAAAAGGTGTAAGCTTAATATTAGAAAGAGTTGTGCAAGGCAGCGCCAAATTTTGACCAAAGTGATTAAGTATATTAAGTTCCGCACTACAAGAGAAATGGTTGGCAAATATATTGGAAATTTCAACTGGATTAGTAACCAAGTCACCACCATATGTAAGAGTTATTTTATTATCTGTGTTAATTGTTCTACATAATTTCAAATTAATGATTTTCCAGGTCTCCTTGGTCTTGTTATGGGCTTGATTTATTTTTATATTGTAGAAATTTCTTCTATAAAGTATAAAGTATACAATTACTTTCTAGATACATCGAAAGGAGGTTAGATACTATTTTTTCCAGTAACTTAGATAGCGTATTAAGCAAAGATATTTGCCTGTAATTATCAACATTGGTGTTAAATCATTTTCTTTCTGCCAACCCCAACGTTCGGGAGATGTTTTAGAATTATTTTTTCATTGCTGAACTTGAAGAAACTCTTTTGACGTGCTGTTTCGCTTCTGTTGGAGGTAATGAACTCGGTTGTACGTTTCAAATAAATAACACCACAGGTAATTACGACCCCCTTTATCCCGGATTGCGCTAGTACAGCCTTGTTTAGGAGGGGGATATACGTTTAGAGATAAGGGACACACACCCAATATCCGTGTATAGTGGAAAAATCCTTCTCGCAGTATTTTCCACTGCCACGACCGAAAATCGAACCTGGAATTTTTAGGTGAGAGGTAAGTGCAAGCAAGCAAGCAAGCAAGCAACATAAGTACAGAACAGTTGCCTAGCCAGTATCTGCCCCGGGGCCGATCGTGCAACCACCGCGCTGATGCGTTGGAGGGTTGCAGGGTCGGGCGGGGCGGGTCTGGGTCGGCGAAAACAATAATGGAGAACTACTAAACGTAAAGTCCTTTTGTACAATGAACAAACAAAAAATAGGTAATACAATTAAAACATATCCAAAAAACAGATTTAACAAAACTTAAAAACTACACTACATTTAAGGAACTCTCGCACAAGACACTTTTTAATTTCGCAGTTGACGCTAGCACCACAAATTAAAATGAGGAGGCTTCCCCGAGGTGTGTAACGTTGGGCTGCGCATAGGCTGGCCTAAACTGCGACTTTAAAAATTTGAATTTCAGGAAAGTTATAATTTAATTGAAATTTTGATGGAAAATGTATAAACAGAAATCGAGAAAAACAAACGCGACAAAAAAGGATACAAACAGAAAGGAACAGGGGGGGGGGCAGGAAAGATTTAAAGATAGATAAAGTTATGAAACATTAGTAAAAATGAATAGGGTAAGCGGAAATTATAGTTGGTGAAACTTGGTTACAAAGGTTGCCATAAAATCGGTAATATCTCGTACGGTAAGGGGTGTTTGATCCGAAATGGGGCATTATGCTGTCTAATTTGCGTTGTGTCTTGTTAGTAAAAATTTTGAGAGATACGTTGGACGTAGTCCGCTATCGGGGTTATGTCGTTGCAACGTGCGTATAGATCTCTGTTAAGTCTGCTACCTCTGACCATGAGCGGATACAGACTCCTGAACAGAGAATAAACCTTCCGTATTGTCTCATTGATATGTGTGTCGAACGTTAACCATTGGTCCAGTCACCAGCCAAGTACTTCACGCATCTTTTGCTTGGAATTTGGTTTCCCCGGATCAAACTTGGAGTAATAATTCCATTCTAAGTACCTTGGATTTCTCAGCGTTCACCCGAATCTTCCACTGATCGTAATAAGCCGTGGCACGAGCCATGTGCACCTTCAGCAGCATATTCGCTGCTTGTGCGTTATGAGAATGCGCGTACATGGACTGTGTCATCCTTGTGCTTGTCCAGCTTAGTATTCGGGAATTCTGGATCCTTGGGAAATCCGAGACGTACAAGTTGCATAACTTCGGTGGCAGGCACGATCCTTGTGGGACTCCCGCGCGAATATCCTGCCGTGTTGAGATTTTATTATTCACTCGAACCTGCGATCTGCCTGTCAGGAACGAATTAATGAGCTTGATGAAGTGACTCGGGAAGTTATAGTGATGCATTTTGTATAGTAACCCCGGAATCCAGACGGTGTCGAACGCACCATGGTGGTGTTCTTCCCGAGGTTGTATTGTACATTGACGTCGGTGACTATCCTAATGATCTGTTGCACCGTAATTCTGCCCCTCTTGAAGCCAAACTGGGATTCGTCGTCGATGTGGAGCTTCTCCTGAGCAGCATTCAGTCTGATCAGGACGAGCTTCTCCATCAACTTGGAGCTCACCGACAATAACGAGATGGGTCTGTAGCTGCCGACGAACTTCGCGTTCTTGTTCGACTTCAGGGTGGGAATGACCACGGCGCACTTCCACTGGCTGGGCCGGTGTTGTAGTCGCAACATCGCGTTAACGACGTACGGCAACTGCATAATACCTTTCCTCGGAAGATATTTGAGTAGCTTGTACTCGACGCCGTCTTTTCCAGTGGCTTTATTGTTTGGTAGGTCCTTAATAATTTGTGCTACCTCCAAGGACTTCGTCATGATCTTCAGGAATTCATGTTGAGTCATTTGTACGTCTTGATCTATGATTTCGTTAATGTCGTTCTCGATGCGGTCGTGCTCTAAATTATTTGGCGTGTTGTTATTTTGTATGCTTTCGAAATGTGTAGCTAGGTCGCTCACCTTCATTCAGGCTTCATTGACTCGACTATAATATATGAATATGCAAAATTAAGTAGTCTGTGTTTGTTAACCTAGACAGTGGTTAATTGCCACAGCCACACTGTAGTCAGTTGTTAAGTTTGTAAAATAAAACCCTACTTTTTTATGGATTTATTAAAACCATATGTTTCGTAATAATAATAATTCAATTTCATCGAAAACAGGGCAATATGTACATTTTGCACAAATACATAATTTTTATAAAGCTCTTACTTTACTTCTACGTCTAGTGGAAGTATAGTAACGCAAAAAAAAATATTTTTCTATTCAAATAGGCTTAAAATGTCATGATGATTTTAAATTTGACCAAAAAAGAAAATTCTGTATGTCTATCAGTCTGTCTGTCTGTAACTTTTTTTTGTGTGCACGTTTACTCTGGAACTTGAAATTTGGTACGTATTATAATGAGATCTCAGGAACCAGATAATATTTTGATCTAATTCCGTTGAAGGGTTGGGGGATAAATGTGGTAAATAAGGGTAAATAGGCAAAGTAAGCAGGTAAGCAAAGTAAGCAGGTAAGAATCCATAAAATTGCAATTTAGGACATGAAGAGCTATGAAAAGTTAAGGTCTCAAAATTTTTTTTGACATCAGCCACCCCCAGTACCATCCGCACACTATTATGAGAGTAAAATAAAATAAAATTTGATTTAGTGTGTATACAAGAACGAAACGTCTCGAAAGAATTTTTTGGCGTTGCTACCCACTTTACCACCCCCACCCTTTTATTAAAGGTAGTAAAAAATTAAATTGGGATTTAGTGTTTATACGAGAACCAAGGGACTCTAAAATTTTTTTGGCATTACCTGATACATGGAATCTGAAGCATTGTCTGCTCTTAACACTGTTTTCATATTTCCGTTCATAAGATCGTATACAATTCTTATGGTAGTAAATATCAGCTGCAAAGTCAGAAGTTTTTGCATCAGGGATTACATTCGTCTTTCTACATATTCGACAGTTTTACATTGTTTTAAAACAAAATGTTTATCACATATTGCAGCTGATTGTTTCCTCACTCTTTACAACTGTTGATATAACTGTAGATTAATTTTCGATTATATATTATATTATTGTACCTATTTCATGAAAATTCCCCTTCTTTCTTTAATCCTGCTTGTATCTATGATACGATGCATGTAACAAAAATACCATGAATGCTTTTTCGCCTCTCAAAAACAATGTCTATACGGTCATTCGGCATCCACCATCACACAAAGATTTGGATTTGGTAACATTCCTCCACTTGACAAACAAAGAAAAACTAATATTTATAAAAGATCAATCACTATGCAATTAAGTTATTTCGGAGACCTTCTAAAGAATACGAAACCGTAGCTAGCGGCTGTATCACAAATAAAATATGTAGATTGAATAATAAATCCTTGAAAATCTACATTATAAAGTTAAAAATGTGCTGAAAAAATTTTACACCTTATACATGATTATTTTGCATATCAAACAAAGTACTTACTATGAAATACGATTGGTTATTGATTAGGTGATTAAGAAAAGCATGCGAGACCAAGACAAATGACACCATTAAAATAATAGTTGCTTTGACGCGTTTATATCACATGATATAATTACACACCATAGAATTAAACAAGAAATATATCTTTGTTGTAAGAAATGACATCACAACCTGTAAGACTATACCATTCAAAGACTGGTTACGGTGGACTTAGTTGTCACTATGAACCTAATTTAATATTGAAAATTATAGTCAGAGGCATTTAATTTCTACATGTAATGTATGCCTTAAAAATATTACCGTAGGTCAAAAACATTAAAGATTTAACTTTTGCTAGCAAATTGCCTCCACATGACAAAATTTATGATAGTTGAGTCAACTTCTTGCATAACGTGGTAGAAAAAATAAATGCTTCTGGAAAAGAAAAACTCAATGAAAAGTCATTTGAGTTAAAAAAATATGATAGAAAATCGATACACGTTTGGTGTGGTTACTTTGAAAAATTGCTTTAATAAAGTAAGCAGTACCATTTTATTACAAATCTTTTTTTGTTGTTTTGCTAAATGTGTTTGGTAATAAACTAGGTTATATCAACGGCCACACTTTCTTCCGCTTCCCTACTTTCCAGTTTTTCCGGCTATCTCAGCGTTCTTTCTTTTCTCATAGTCATAGTCTCGCCCACCTTCTTATTCTTATTTTTCCTGCCTTCCCACCACTGCTTCCATCTTCCAATTACTTTCCACTTCCACTTTCTCTTTCATCACATTTTCCCACTATCTCGTCCATCTTCCTTCATCTTTAAATAACTTCCTACCACATCATACCACATTACCACGACATTTACCCGCTTTCCCAATATATTTATCATTTCTTTTTTACTTCCCGCCACCTTTCTCTACCTCCCCTCAGTCTTATACTACTTCCCTTTAGTATCCTCCACTATTTTCTATTGAAAATTAGACAGGGATATAGATATATCTTCAGATTCTGGCCAACACAAAAGTACCTTTGTGATTATATCCGCTTCAGAATATTCTAAACCCTTAAGGACATTATTAGTGGAGACCTGTCAGAGGGCGCATAAAAGACTAAAGAAGACTGTAGGTGTAACTGGACCACCCCTAATGAGGATGACAGGGGTAAATGAGCTCACTTTTCTCATAAAGTTGTAATTTCTCTCCCCAATGCTTTTTTCAGATTTAAAATCGGATGAAAAATAACCTTGAAAATGGCATTTATTTGCTATTTCTAGTTGGCTTTGGAATTCAGTAACGAATTTTAAAAATTTCGAAGTAGACTTTGAATTTCAATAAAACGGTATTTCTCAACAAACTAAATGTAAAATTGACCTATTTTGTTTATTTGCTTGGATTTAGAAATATTTTTCCCATTTTTCCATTTCTTGCAAACTCAATTTGTAATAACTCCAATTTTTCAAATAGTATCAGTTATCAGATAGAGTGGTAAATTTGCTTTAGATTGGTTTTTCCAGATTAAAGTTGAATATAAATTAAAATAAATATTAAGTTTTTTGTAGAAGCGTTTCGAATTATGTGTCCATATCTTGCAGTAAGCTATGAAAAACAGATGAATCAATAATTGTAATTAAAGAAAATTTATTTTGATAAATATAACAAAAATTTTGATGAATCATTAGCAAAAGAACAAAAATTCACACAATCAAAACCAATTTATAAGTTATGATACATATCTGGACAGCAACTTACTAAATTCATAAATATTATAATTAAAACAATACAACACAACTAAATGCCAAATCTATAACAGGTACTCAAAATGACGCCCACCAATTTCAGAACACTTGTTCACTCTTCGAATAGTTTCTCTCATAATACTTTGTAACATGACTGGAGTTATGGATTCAAAGGTATTTAAAATTTTATTTTGGAGTTGCAGGCGGCGTTAAGAATACTTTATCCTTCAGATAACCCGAAAGAAAAAAATCAAGTGTAGTTAGGTCTGGCCACCTAATAGTTCCATTACTAGATATTACTCGGTTGTACACGTTGGACTATGGTAATTTCCGTCGTTTTCATATAATTCTTGATACAATTGGTATTTGTAGCATTTAATCATGTTTTTCTTAATATACGTCTTACTGTCTCATGACCAATATCTCTTTTGCCAGCTCTCTTGTAGAAACATTTGAGCACACATGTGTGTATGCCAATACATTTGTCTCAATTTCTTTGCTTATCTCTGTCATCTGTCACCTCAATATTTTCTGCATGTCGGAATGACTCTTCTAGAATTTTAAAATACTGCCGGTATGGCTGACGACGATCAGGATATCTTTCATAATATAGACGAGCAGCCGCATGGGCATTTTTCTGACATTCTCCGTAAATTAAGAGTAAATCTACCTTTCCATTTTGTGTATATTGCATCATAAATCGTATCTTATTTTGAATAATCTAATTATAAATTTACAAATAATAAATACGCCCCTATTTCACTCAACAATAACGTTTTGACAGATGCTGTGTGCAATTTTTCATCTGTTTTTCATGGCTTATTGCAAGATCTGGAAACAATTCGAAACGTTTATATTCAATTTTTAATCGGGAAAAGCAAGTCTAAAGCAAATTTACCATTCTATCTGATAAAAAAATAAAACATACAGGGCACTATTAGAAAAATAGGAATTATGGCAATTTGAATTTCCATGAAATGGAAAAATCAGAAAAATATTTCTAAATCCAAACAAATGAACAAAATAGGCCAATTTCATATTCAATTTGTTGAGAAATACCCTTTTATTCGAATTCAAAGTCTACTTCGAAATTTTTAAAATCTGTTCCTGAATTCCAAAGCCAACTAGAAATAGCAAATAAATACCATTTCCAAGGTTATTTTCCATCCGACTTTAAATCTGAAAAAAGCGTTGGAAAGAGAAATTACAGCTTTATGAGAAAATTGACTTAAATATACAGGGTGCTATAGTAAAGTTGTGGCAATTTCCGGTAATACCGGAAGTGATTTTTTTACCACCGAATGGTCAAAATGTGGCCATTGTTACCTATATTTTTCTGATTTCCCAAATTTGAGAATTTTGTTTTTAAAACTGTAGAAAAAAGTGGAGGGGGGTGGATTACTTTCTGAATTACCAGGTATAGACCGTGAAATGAATAAATTGCAATAAATCATATACACATTATTAAAAACACGTAGCATTTTTGACATGTGAGTCAGTTTCGAGTGTTTCGGCATTTCATAGTTTTTAAATTTGTACGATGGAACAAGAATTATGGATATACAAGGTGTCTCACCGGGAACTGAATCGATCGATATAGAGAAAAGTACGCATCAGAAAATTTTGAAAATTTAGATATTACTATTGTCGGTGTGGCCAATCCAACTAAAATATTTACAAGCAGCTGGCACTTCCGCTTATACCGGAAATCGATACCAACTTGCTTATTTCAAATGGAACACCCTATATATTTTAGGGTTATAGAAAAGAGCATACAATTCTGAGTCGAAAATATGTAGCATATCCTAAACCTAGCCGTTTCAGAGATATTTGACATTTTATAGAAAATTTTACAGGTGCAACGGTTTACAAGAACCGTTATAACTTTCTTCATGTAAAAGATCCTCATTTGCTTCTTGTCACGTAAAAAGAACACAAGGAGAACTACGTTCTACGACTGAAATATATTCAGTAATACCATACCAAGTGTTCCGTTTTTCGTGTTACATTCTGTCAACTTCAAACCGCGAAAACTTGTTTAGGTCAAACGGAACACGCTGTATTTTCTTACGTCAAGTTATGTAAAATTGAATTCCCTTTTTTCTGATATTAGCATTGTGGGGGTTAAAGTTACAACTTTTTGAAATATTTGCGATTTTATTAGAAATTCATGAATTGTTGTAATCATTTCATCAAAATAGCCATGATTAGAAACAATCAGTCATTATCTTATGTCAAAAAATGCCAGCACGTTTAAATTGTACCAACGAAAACTTTTTAAATTTGTTTATTATTTATGAAGAATGTTATAAAGTAATATCAAGAACTTGCAGCACATTTGCTACTCGATATCCAGAAAAACGAAAACCATCACCAAACACTGTAAAACGCATTCTGGAAAATTTTAAAAATTATGGCTCTGTCAAGGCAAAAATGCAAAGAAGAAATCCTATTATTGATGACGAAAACATTGAAATAGTCATTCTGGGATATTTTCATGCATTTCCAAGGATGTCATTAAGATAAGCTGCTCTGGAATCGGGACTATGCAAGGATTCAATTCACAGAATCTTATTAAAACATAAGTTTCACCCGTTTTCATTCCATATGGTTCACGGATTAAAAGAAACAGATTTCCTAAGAAGACAGAATTTTTGTGAGTTTATTCTAATAAGGTCTGAGGGTCACGAATCTTATTTGGGAAATATTATATAGACAGATGAAGCAAAATTGACTAAAAATCGACTTTTTAATAGACACAATTCGCATTATTGGAGTGACTCAAATCCTCATATGTTCAGAGAGCGAAACTTTCAGGAAAGTTGGCAGTTCAATATTTACTGTGCCATAAGAAACGATAGAGTGGTGGCATTACAATTTTCAGGAAAATTAAAACGGTAAATAAAATTTTCTCTTCTGCTAATATGTATAGGTTTTTTTTGTGAAAGATATCTGAATATCTTACAAAATTTGAATAATAACTATTTAGAAAATTTACCTCTTGCCGAACATAGAAACATTTTTTTATCAGCACGACGGTGCTCCCCCACATAACGCATATTATTTAATTAATAATTATTTACAAGAAACTTTTTATGATCAATGGATTGCCATAATGGACCTTTCTTATGGCCTCCTTGCTCTCCCGATTTATCACTTCTGGATTATTTCATTTGGGGAACTATTAAAAATAAAGTTTATGAAAGCCTATTAACAACCATTGAAGATTGTATGCAAAGAGTAAGAAATGCATTTCAAAACATATCACAGGATTCAATTAGAAGAGCTACCCATGAGGAACTAACCCGAAGATGCGAAAAATGTGTCGAGGTTCGAGGGCGGAATTTTGAGCAATTATTAAATTAAAATGAAATTATATTTTAAATTGATCTTATCTCTGCTATTTTAGTTCATGCCATATATTCAATTCGATTAATACGATCGATTCAGTTCCCGGTGAGACATCCTGTATAATTGTAACAACTGTAAAATATATTAAGACATAACTTGTGCAGTGGCACTCTGTTTCATTGTAGAATTATATAGTTCGAAACTATAGGATTGGTACTCTATTATGCAATTTCTGCTCTTGCCATTGGAGAGTTACTTGTACATTTCTACTATAGTCAGGAAGCGATAGAAATTACATTATTAACGGAGTGTCACTGCTGATTTGACTCCAGTATGAGTTGCCTTCAGTTTTCAGAGGCTTGAAAAATACGGAACTTTTGTAGACTATTCATAATATAGAAAATCGTTTATATTGTGTAAAATGAGAACTTTATATGCTGAAATCGCTTCATTTTAAAGATTAACAAAACTAATTTCATTAGAATCCGTTATCTAGGCTACAAGCTACAACACAGAACACACAACTTTGTATTTGCTTGTCTAAATTAATCTAAATGAACGTATGGTTTAAGCGGTGCCACCTCGCGACTCGCGAAATTGCAATAAAAGCAATTTTGCGAATGGCCTTGAATGGTAATACCAGCAATAATAAACAGCCAAATTTACTCCATATCTATTTACAACGTCGTTTAGCGTAAACACACACCTCTATACCTACTATGTAATCAAATTTAGCAACGCAAATAAAAAAATTATTTAACCTTGGTTTCGTAATGCTCGTACAGCTTTTGCGTAGTTCACTGGGACAATATACCCAAACTGCAAAACAAGTCTGGGCATTGTTGCCACTCCGAGGAAAGTGGGGCCCTTTCTATTTTTAGATAATGCGGTTGCAGTCCTTGTACGCAAAAAATATTAATTTATCGAATTAAGTGCTTGCTGATATTTACATACCATTATAAAAATCAGACAGTAAGAGGTACAAGACACCACTAAAAAATCATCATCTTATTCACGTCATTTTCAAAAATATTTGCCGTTTATTTACAGTTTCTTTGAGTACTGCTGTTACTACTAAATTTTTTAATTTTTTGGGGATTAATTCGTTTTCCTCACTCAAGCGATGAAAAGAAAATATATCTGCCGATAGGCATATCCTACTATACAATAAAAATTAACAATCAAGATAACGCTATCTAATTTATAAGAATTGTTTTATCATTTTCGTAAAATATTATATGTTTTTTATTGTTATACCATAATCACGAGTATTATTATGTAAATATTTTAATACAGTTAAAACTTATTTGTCGTTCTGTTGATAACTTTGTAAACGAAAATGAAAAGATCATTATATAAATATAACTTGGCATAAATCGCGTAATTTGAAACAAACAAAGTATCTCAACCCTAATTTTGTTATCTGTTTTTGTTTTGATGGTAATGTTTTGCAATTTCTTTATCTGCTCTCATGTTTTGATTCAACACAAACATTATTGAACTTTCACTTTTTTAATCAAAATACAAAGATTCATGCCACATACGGTTACATGGTTTGATTGTATCTTTGCTTTTTAGATAACAAACAGATTTTCAAGCGCAAGAATAATGCATAATTAGAACATTTTGTGATGATGCTGGATTACCGTTGGTTGTCGGCGTCATAAAAAGGAGACTGTCACGAAAATTTCCCTCAAGAATATCTGTACTTGGCTATCAGATTATCAGAAAATGATTGAATAGATGAAATTACGTCTAACAGTTTAAAAGAATTTATTGCAATAGCGTTATCATATATAATAAATAAAGCCATAGAGATGGGCGAATGCCCCTCGGCTTTTAAAGTTGCATAAAGCCCATTTTTAAGAGCGGTTGTAAAGAAGAGGTAACAAACTATAGACCGATATAATTAATCAGTAAATTTTTTGAAAAGGTCATTAAGTCAAGAATAATATATTACCTCGAAAAATATAACATGTTGTCTAGGTCACAATATGGTTTCAGAAAAGGTATGAGTACACAAAACGCAATTTCAAGCCTTGTAAGCGAGATCTACTGTGCTTTAGACAACAGAAATAAAAGCCCAGCTGTTCTCATTGATCTAAAAAAACACACACATAGGGTACAATACATAGAAATAAACTCGATAAGAAGTAGGTCTGCTACTGTAGATATGGTGTACCGCAAGGAACAGTGCTGGGGCCTATACTATTCATTATATATATTAACTCCATGTTTGATTTACAAACCTGTGGCTCAATAATAAGCTACGCTGACGATACTGCTTTTTTCTACAAAGATTCTAACTGGGACAACTTAAAAACTAAAGTTGAAAATGACCTGAAAAAAAGTTAAAGATTATTTTGATAGTAAGTTATTAACCTTAAATATATCTAAAATAAATTATTTACCTTTTTATCTAAATGAAAAATCAGCCCCTCCATTTATCGAACTTGTCATTATTGACAAATTAAGAATAGAACCAGCAAAAACATTAAATTAGGCATAATTATAGATTTTAAAATAAAATGGGGCCTACATATTAATTATGTATCAAAGAAAATAAGAAAACTAATATACAGATTTAAATGTTTAAAAGAAGTTCTTCATTATAAACAAATTAAAATAATATACCATTCACTTGTCGAATTCCACAGAATGTATGGTATTCTAGGCTGGGGAGGAGTACTACATTCTCACTTAAAATATTTAGATACATTGCAAAAAAGACTACTAAAAATTATATTAAAAAAGGAACTCAACTATCTCACACATTGCTTTTTTAAAGAGGCCAGTGTAATGGATATTAGGTTATTATTCTTTTTTCGAATGCGTTTTACTTCAGCTGCATCCAAAAGGACAAGAAAACAGAGGTATTCAAAGAACCAGAGGAAATTTAAATAATCACCTAAGAATTCCTAAAACGAATTTAACATATGGGCAAAGATGATTTACATACCTTCGTCCACGAGCTTACAACACGATACCAAATAATATTAAGAAGATATCTTCTTTATACAGCGCAAAGGTCAAAATTAACAGGGAACGAACTCTGAACACTGTATATATTAAGAAACAGATGTTTGAAGCTGTATCTGTCAACATTTATTATAAAAATGAAGGTATTAATGTGAGTTGTATATATTCCTGGCGCAAACTACGAATATTTTCTATTATTCCTGGAACATTTACTGACAGAAACTTATAACATAAAAATGCCCTGTTTTATTTGCGCAGATTATAACTATAACTTAATAGACAACAGCTGTAGTAAATCCCAGTATATCATTGATTTACTCACTTCATCTGGACTTAGTAAATATTTCTCTGAATTTTCGCGTGTACAGTGTGAGAGTAAAACAGTGATTGATAATATTTTCTCGAACATAGACTCAATTTAGTTCAAATGTGCTTTTAGAGGGCGGAATATTAAACATAATATTTTTAGTCGCAAACTCCTCTATAAATCCTTATTTTACTATAAGGAAAGTAACCAGACTGCAACCAAAGTTACAAATCTGGCGCGTTAAGTGTAATAATTGCATATTACCATCAAAACGCTAATGCTTCGATTGCAACAAACACCAGCCGAAAGACTGATCCTACTTAAAGGAGCTCCCTTGCCAGTCGTCACACACCACTTGCAGACTGCAGTTTCGAGCTGTTGGCTCTCGTCAGTGCAAGGTAGGTATGCGACGACCGACATGAGAATCCTTTGACTATAGTACATCCCGGTATTTTCACAATAGCGACATGTAAAACAGCCAGCAGGCGCCATCTAGCGGTCCAGTGGCTGTTGCAATCGAAAAATAAATAGCCTGACTTGGCTTAGCATAGTTCAAATGTGCTTTTAGAGGGCGGAATATTAAACATAATATTTTTAGTCGCAAACTCCTCTATAAATCCTTATTTTACTATAAGGAAAGTAACCAGACTGCAACCAAAGTTACAAATCTGGCGCGTTAAGTGTAATAATTGCCACTGGACCGCTAGATGGCGCCTGCTGGCTGTTTTACATGTCGCTATTGTGAAAATACCGGGATGTACTATAGTCAAAGGATTCTCATGTCGGTCGTCGCATACCTACCTTGCACTGACGAGAGCCAACAGCTCGAAACTGCAGTCTGCAAGTGGTGTGTGACGACTGGCAAGGGAGCTCCTATAAGTAGGATCAGTCTTTCGGCTGTTGTTTGTTGCAATCGAAGCATTAGCGTTTTGATGGTAATATGCAATTATTACACTTAACGCGCCAGATTTGTAACTTTGGTTGCAGTCTGGTTACTTTCCTTATAGTAAAATAAGGATTTATAGAGGAGTTTGCGACTAAAAATATTATGTTTAATATTCCGCCCTCTAAAAGCACATTTGAACTATGCTAAACCAAGTCAGGCTATTTATTTTTCGATTGCAACAGCCACTGGACCGCTAGATGGCGCCTGCTGGCTGTTTTACATGTCGCTATTGTGAAAATACCGGGATGTACTATAGTCAAAGGATTCTCATGTCGGTCGTCGCATACCTACCTTGCACTGACGAGAGCCAACAGCTCGAAACTGCAGTCTGCAAGTGGTGTGTGACGACTGGCAAGGGAGCTCCTTTAAGTAGGATCAGTCTTTCGGCTGGTGTTTGTTGCAATCGAAGCATTAGCGTTTTGATGGTAATATGCAATTATTACACTTAACGCGCCAGATTTGTAACTTTGGTTGCAGTCTGGTTACTTTCCTTATAGTAAAATAAGGATTTATAGAGGAGTTTGCGACTAAAAATATGATGTTTAATAGACTCAATTTATTTAAAGCCTCGCACAGTAAATAATTTATTGTCTGATCACAACATACAAATTATATTCTACCAATTAAGTCCATCGCAAAACATTCCGGAAACTTTCAATAAAAGGTACTTTTCTGATGAAAACATCAATCATTTTAAATATCTACTAGCTAAAGAGACATGGGATGAAGTATACAATGAAAGAAACTCACACTTAAAATTTGATAATCTTTTGTCAATATTTACATTCCCATTGAAAACTGCTAAACAAAGAAAAAGAAAATGTAACACTAGTCCTTGGATTACACCAGATATATATATACAGGAAGGTATTTTCATTAGAGATGTAAATAAAATTTTAAAAACTACGAATAACCATGAATTGCGTCTACGGTATAATATTATCAGAAGAAGGCATGAAGTTAACGTGAAAAACTCTAGAAAGTTCTATTATGAACAGTTAGTAAATAAAGCAGAAAATAAAAGTCAAGCTGTTTGACAAATCATAAAACAAAATACAAATTCCAAAAAAAACATAAAATACAAATAATGATTACATTGATGGCAAGCCCAAGGATATTGCAAATGGATTTAACAATTTTTTTATCGATTCTATAAATCAAATAACTTCAAGTTCTCCTGTAGATATTGACAATATTAACAGTATAGACAGTAAAACATTATATAGTGAAGATGCCTTTTATATTTCTGCTGTAACAGTTGAGGAAGTTTTTAAAATAATAATGTCTGATTGTACAAAAAAATCCTCAGGAACTGACGAAATTCCATGCAGTCTGTTGAAAAATATTGCCGAATATATCGTGTACCCCTTGACACATTTGATAAATATATCGTTGGAGACTGGCCAAAACAATTAAAAACTTCGCTTATAGTTCCAGTACATAAAACAAATGATCCCTCGAATATTCAAAATTATAGACCCATCTGTCTGTTGGTGTTCTCCAAAATTTTCGAAAAAGCTTTGGATCTTAAATTGTTGCCCTTCTTAGACGCACATACTATATTAACTACAAGACAATATGGGTTTTGTAAAAGTCGTTCCACGCAAGATGCAGTACTTTCTTTTTATAGTAAAGTCTTAGAATATTTTTTGACTTCTCATGAGCTTTTAATACAATAAATCATCACTTACTATTAAAAAAACTCGAATCATATGGTATTCGTGATTTAGCTTTATCGTGGGTCGAGTCATATTTAACAGAATATCGCCCAGTTTCCTAGATGTAGTGACAAACAGATATACTACACGGGACGCAAATGAACTTTTTGATTCCACCAAGTAGGCTGGCTCAAATAAGCAGGGGGGCCATATACAACTTCTATTAGGCTTTATAACCATCTTCCTCAGAGAATTAAAAATATAGACAGCTTCCAACAGTTTATAAGGACTACTTGCCAGTTTGTTAGCTAAATGTGATTTTTAGATTTAGGTAAATATATATGTTCCGAGAAGCTTCCGCGGTCGTTGGTATGAAAAATACTAGGTTCTTGGGTTGAACCGCGTCTGAAATTGTTAATGTCTCGACGTTTCGGCTCCCGTTTTGGAGCCATTTTCAAGAGAAAATGTGAGTCAATAAGAATTGTCAAAGGTAATAATGCTAGGAGTTCGTGGAACTGGTTCGATTCCGGGGTCTCAATCTGCCTACTCCCGTGATCGTGGTGAGACCTGGGGAGTAGGCAGATTGAGACCCCGGAATCGAACCAGTTCCACGAACTCCTAGCATTATTTTCTTTGACAATTTTTACTTGACCCACTTTTTCTCTTGAAAATGGCTCCACAACGGGAGCCGAAACGTCGAGACATTAACAATCTCAGACGCGGTTCAACCCGAGAACCTAGTATTTTTCATATATATATATATATTATATATATTTATGATAAAATATAGTCCTGCTTTCCCAGATATGGCGCTGCTGACTTAGAATTGGAGACTGCTAGAGTACCTGAAGATGTGGAGGAGAGAAATGAATCGATATCTAGAGATTTATGAACACAGTAAATACATACATACAAGAATCTAATTCACTTTAATTGAGGATTTTCCAAATTTCACAAATCAATGACAATGGAAACTTTCTTCTATACAATATTTTACGGCTTGATGTCTACGACGCCGTCAACATTCTATTTTTGCTCGTTATTGGTCTCAAAATAATCCGAGGTGGGTACGAAGAACCATCAGAAATCAAACAGTTTTTAAAGTAAATGCATGTTGTGGAATATTGAACGGATACATAGTCGGATCTTATCTATTTCATGAAACGTTAAATGGTGCTAGATGTCGGAGGTTCCTGGAAGAGGAGCTGGCAAATTTATTAAGACACATTTCTTATGATGGGCACGTAATCTGGTTTCATCAATACAGGACACCGGCACATAATTTAAGAACAGCAGTTAGACACTTGCAACGAACATATCGTGGAAGATGGATAGGAACTAATGGAGTAATCAGGTGGCCAGCATGACCACCTGACTTAACTCCATTAGATTTCTTCTTATGGGGACATCTAAAAAAATTAGTTTACACTGAACCAATCGATGATGGTGTATCCATGAAGGAGGAAACAATTTTGAACATTTACATTAAAAATAAATACATACATGCGCACATATTTTACTTAAAATTTAAGACAAATTATTAAAAAAACTTATTTGACTTCATGTTATTTTGATTTATCTCGAAAACCACGAGTTTTAATAGAAAAGTGTATACTACAAAAATTACTTAGAATTAAACAAACTTTAATAATATTATACTTTTAAAGTTTTTTCCGGCGTCCCGACGTCGTGAACGCCACTTCATTGACAACATTTGAAAGACAAAATAAATCCACCAAAAATATGTAACGACTGGTCTTTACAGAAATTGGATACCTCTTTTCGTTATTACGGAAATCACCTGGGGAGTTTTATGTGAATCATCATATTTTTTTTACATACGTACGATTTCTAATGTCATTTGTTATTGTACATTCATTGGCGTGCGTTGTTTGATATTTGACATATCAGAAAATCATCTAACTGAAATATAAGAAAGTTCACGTTACTTCACCAATCAATGTACTATATATACATACAGTATACACTATATATATATACATACAGTATATTGATTGGTGAAGCAAGGTAAATTTTCTTATATTTCAGTTAGATGATTTTCTTACATGTCAAATATCAAATTACGCGTGCCACAGTTAGAACTCGTATGTAAAAAAATGACGAAACCGGCAAAAAAATCTTTATGAAGCGGCAATTTCAGCTTATCTGGATATTTCTGTATTTATTCTAGTACGCTACACTTTCGTCTTAGCGGAAGATCCCTCTCTCTCCTCTCCCCCTCCCTCTTTTCTCTCTGTGTGTGTTTACTAAATGTAACACTTGAAACACCCCCACCCCCCCTCAATGAATTATAAATAAAAATCCTGGTCACGTGAACCAGTGAAACATCTCAACCCCAGGGGTGTTAATTAATATCAAAATCCTTGATCGTGAAGCAATCAAGAACTTATTAATTCCTACCCAGTAATTATTTATCTCAATTTTATATCAAGATAAATAAACAAATTGGCCATTTATGTGATCGTCTAGTTTTATGTGGTTAGGACTTTAATTACGTTGTGTGTGTGTAGTAACCCTTTATAATTACCCCAGGTTCTTTGATTTAAAGTTTGGTATTACTTGTTTCTGTCTGATACGATATACCTTAGAAAATTTATCATTCTGTTAATCTAAATACCTGGTAAACTTGAACACACTGTCTATTAATTGAGAAACCTAGTTAATGTTTTATGTTATTTATGTGGTGTTTTATTACTAAAGATTGCACTGTATAATTATAGTTGAAGTTTGTCTTCTAATTTATTTGATTAGAATGAAATCATTTATTTAGTTTATTACTTGTGTGATGAAAAAGGTAAAGGTAAAAGAAAATACAATAATTGATGGGAAAAAGTAGTCAAAAAAACCCATTTTTATTTTATATAAATTGATGCGGCAAATAGCCGTACATGAAATCAAAACAATCCAAATATTTGAGACAATTGCCTAAATATTATATAGGAAGGATTACGTCGCTATAGTAATGACATACTATACATATTTCAAAGCTGGTTATGCAATAACAAGTACTAAGGTAACACAATCGTAGGCCGTGTTATTAGTAGGTGTAATTAAAGATGCGGCAAATAGCCGATTAAAATGTAATTGGAATTTTGTTGTTAGCATTCGCTCTGATAAAATAAGTTTACTGCAAAACAGAGGACCAGAATTATGTCCTGTTCGTGCATTAGAGAATGTAAGTAATAATGAGACACTCATGTAAGAGATCATAGAATGTTGGGGGAAAGCTCCCTTAATTGAATAAACAAACTGCAAATCCCAAATTGTATATGATTGTCCAACAACGTGAACAGGGGGCGTCGATGTAAATCAAACAGACAAGACGTCCCGGTTCAGTACTCGACGATAAGTATACCCCTAAAATATAAGCAAGTATACAGGGTGCGGGGACCCAGTACTGACCGTTGGCCTGAACAGTTTGCAGTTTGTAAGGTAGAAACGTAGTTGAGTGCAAACCCACGATCGCGGTGTTTGTACTAGAGCCAGGGAACTCTTTATTTTTTTGATGGATCGTTATTAAACAATCATAGAAAACTAGGCATTCGCAGGTGAGAAATATCTCACAATAGTTTGACTGGAAATATTCTAGTGAAACCTTACAGGTGCATCCAGGCACACGGCAAGCCCTTGATAGTAAACAACTGAAGTATAATGGAAGCTAAAGTCTCTCGTCATTGCATAAACTCTGAAAATATATAGTTCTAGAATATAAACTTGTTGGGGTGCAAACGTAAATCTTCCTAGGAAAACATTCAGTATGTGAAATTTTATGAATTAAATTCGTGAATGAAATCATAACTGAATAACTGGTAATATAATATTCGTTATAATAAAAAATCAAAGCTAGTATTTCATAAAAAAACTAATATTCCTTTAGTACCACAAATAAGCCAATTTCCCCTATCCCCCCAAACCAGAATGTAAAGTCAATATTAAATAATAACGCAGAGAAGTAAATAGGTTTGATACTTAGATAGTTATGTTGGTGAAATTGTCGTCGTGTAAATTGCGAAGTTATGTTCTAGCAGCCCAAATCTTTTAGTAGCCAGCCTGGATTTATTCGTAGAATTTATGGATGTATTTAGAGAACTAAGGCGGGCTCGAGTATTTAATCGTCGACAAGCGTCCGGCAATTAGTATCTCTTAGCAAATTCAGAGGGTTCGAAAATCGACGACAAACATCCTCGATGAAATTTGCTATTACTGGAATAAGTATTCTTCCGGGCAAACCGAGAGGGCTCGTAACGTCGGCAAGCGTCCTCTATCAGTTCTGCCAGGAGGTATAGCATCGCCTGGCTTTTATTCTGTTCTTCCAACAACGCGGTTCCAAAATCACAGTGCCAATTCTCCCATTAGCTGAACGTTGCTTGTATATTTGACACATGAGACGTGGCTTCGGTATCCTGCCCTATCTTCGTCTTATACGTTTGCTTAAAGTCGCCCTATTCACTTCATACACAACTCTCGACGCTTTGCTGGTTTTGCTAATGCATTAGTCTTGTTTTTAAAACTGCCAAGTTTTAGATAAGAATTAATAACCATGTTACAAGCTATTTTAAAGTGGCACTTGACATATGTACCACTTTCTACCCCAATAATTTAAAACGTAACGGCGCCCTGAAGTCGGCTATTATTGAGAACATAATTTCTGTTGTAAAAATAAATATTTGTATAAATTTGGAAATGAAATTAAGAATGTAATGTTTAAATAATTTCTGGTTAATTGTAGTTATAAAAGCGATATTTCCCTGAATTTAAAACAAATTTAAGACATATTTTTAAAGTAGGACGCCCCCCAGGGCGGTGTTCTTCACACTTTTTATGAACTTGATTGGTGATTAATGATAGATTAGATACATCAATAATAGCAATGATGATGATAATAATAATAGTCAACCAATCAACTAAATCAGTAAAACATGATACCAAACACTTTACTTGTAGACAATTCTAAAATAACAGGTGGATCAAATATTGTTAATAATTTTGTACAAGTATTTGAAAATGTATATACAAAATCATTAAATAACATTAATTATCGCTGAAAACGACGACATCGCTCTCAAATTAGTATTGTCTGTCCTATAGCGTCGATTAATCACACGGGTATAGCGCTACCGGGTTCGGATCCCGGCTCCGGCACTGTCGGAGGAAATGGTTGTATGTCTGTGTTTTTTTAATGTGTATCCCCCTTCCACACAAGTCTCTGGTTTCTGGAACGGGGGGTTGTCACAGTCATAAAAAGAGAGCTTGACCCAGGTGAGTTCCTCCAGTTGCATTAAAACACTGTTCACAAAATATTGCGTTATCACAATTCTACCTATTTTCACAATCTCTAGATGCCAGTGATATTTGAAAACGTGCATATACAAATTGTTGTCAGCAACTAGCCGTATAGAAAAATCCTACGTTTATTTACATGTGCAATACGGGTGAGAATCCAATGGGATGTACGCTAACGCGCCAATATCCATTGGCTGGATGTCGGTCTCGATAACTAGGGCCGAGTAGGATTATTACTCTTTGCACCTAGATTATCTCTGTAGACCTGGACCGGCCTTCGTGATAGGTGGGCCCGCGTACTTCTACTAGACCCAGCTCACAAATGTGAGATGTGTCGTGGTATTTTCTGCGGACCTCCCCTGGTCCTAGCTGTTGAACCTCGCTGGCTGAGGTCTCTTCTGGCGCTCTTCTTGTCTTGATGTTTTCTTTCTTCGCCAGCTTGTCACCCCCGGGGGTAGTCATCGGTCGAGTTGGGTTTAGGAAGTTTTGGCTGGGACTGATTGCCGGTACGTAGGACATCAATTGATATCCCACCCCGGATCGTCGGAAAGGTAAGGATGAGCTGTGTAGCTCGGGAGTGTGGAGGCCTAAGTGCTTCTTTTAGCACTTTCGGTCTCCACGGAGCAGGTAGGACAACGGGCGTCGGACGGTATGTTGTCCCACGCCCAGGAGGTTGGGTTAGGGTTGATAACGTCATGTCTCTGGTAGTGGTGGTCCGTCCTGGCGTATCTGAAACAGATCTGTTAGCGGGAAATAAAGGTTATACTTACCCATTGTCCAGTAGCTGAACCCTCGGTCGCTTGTGCCTCGGGGCGTCGGCGGGGTCGTAACCAGTGGCCTGTCTGATCAGCGGGTTCCCATGCTCCTCGGCTTGGGCGTACAGCTTCTTCGCTCGTTCCCGGATGACTTCAGTGACCGTGGTGTACTCCAGGTCTCTGACGATGTCTGCGGTTCTCACGTACCATGGGGCGTCAACTACCGTCCTGAGGGCGATGCTCTCCACTGCCTGGATTCTCTTCATGTAGGACTTCGCCTGATAGCCTCACGCTACCGAGGCGTACGTCAGCTGCGGCCTGTTGAGGGTCTTGATAAGCGTGAGCTTGTTCCTCAAGTTGAGTCGGCTCCCATTTCCCGTCATTGGGTAGATGAGGGCTCTCGTACGTCGGGCCTTGGCTGTGATGGCGTCCGTGTTTTGTCTCCACGTTAGGCTTCTGTCCATGACCACGCCAAGGTATTTGACGGTGTCGTGCCATTGGATGTCCTCGCCGTTCATGGAGACGTGTCCTGTGGGAATTTCTTTCCGCACTCGTCTGAAGAGGATGGCTTGGCTCTTGTCGGCGTTGACTGTGACTTTCCACTTCGTGCACCATTCTTCCAGGAGTGTGGCCTCTTCCTGGAGTTTTCGGCGTTTCTGGCCTTTCAGGATCTGGCAATCAGGGCGGTGTCGTCTGCATACAGGGCTAGGGCTGTGTGGTCGGTCCGAGGGAGGTCCGAGGTATAGATGGCGAACAGGTGCGGTGACAGCACCGATCCCTGTGGAACTCCCGCCTCCACGGTCCTGGAGGTGGAGAGTTGGTCCGAGATTTTCACCCTTAGCTGTCTGCAGTGTAGGTAGGATCTCACTAGTTTGACGAGTTCAATGGGGTAACCCATACTCATCATTTTAGCTAGGAGACCTACGCTAACGACGCTGGTGTGATTGTCGATTTATTTACTATATTCCGTTGGGCTTAGGTCTCAGGTAACCTTACGAAATTTAAGTATTATTGCACTCAAAAACATTATTAACCTGTTAAAATGGATATTTATTTAACAAAAGATAAGGTACAAATAATTAAATTGTGCTATGGTGAGCATTCATTGCGTGATACAAAATTTATCTTGAGAAGGATACATTTATTTTTTTTTTGGTAATTTGTTGACCACCATAGTTAATTTCAACAAATGAGTATTTTGGGATGATGCGTGGTAATTCGTAAATTCCTTATTTGACGACCGGTCACCTACAACTTCCGCTCCAAATAAATACAGCGGTCGCAGTGGATCGATCTCGACCAGCTGTCATGCCTATGCCCACCATCTACTTCATATCATCTCGTGATTCTCACCCGTATTGCAACATTTATGATTTAGATTTCAGGAAGATGTGATTTTGGTGGCATGTATGAATCAAATTCCATGTCTCATTGTCAGATGAAGATCACAATCATGGTTCCGTAAAACTTACGTAATACAGGAACTACCGTACTTCATGAACATTCTGTATGTTAAGAAATCCTATGACTTACTATGACTTCAGCCTTAACTTATGTTTAAGAATTTGTTGACAATTGTAAAATGTTAAACCATTTGACATCAATCTATTAATCATTCTCCTTCAGTGTGTATAAATCTTAACAGTTTTATAAGTAACACAGCAGAACAAATAATATAAATCGTATTTCCTGTTTACAGTTATAAAAAAGTCGCCAATAATTGATTACGTTACGGAATATTAAATGCGAAGTTTTGGCAACAGCGTCAGGAACAACCTACACCGATAAATATTGAGTTAACTTATCTAGTCCGTATTATTAAAGTTACCAATCATGATTCCCGACCTTGGCCTTGGCTATAATTAGCGGCAGCTGTTTTTGTTTAGATTATCTCTACTCTCTTCTAGTTGGGCACAGTATTTTATTTGTGGATGGTTAGGATTTTATCACGGAAGGAACATCGTCCAGCATCAACTGCCTTGTACACAGTGTTAAAGCCTTGTTACTCTTTACGTTTTATCGAGTGCAATTTGGAATTATTAGCTTTCTTTACTGATATTAATTTATAGAAATAGTTGTGACAATATCGTTTATTTCAATGTTTAAATTATTGACAAGCACTAGAATTTTCAGAGGTAAAAAGTATATTGTGTTCTGTTAAAAATGTTTAAAATAGAAAAAACTAGTTTGGAAATAAACTTAATCAACTTCAATCTAACTCCAACAATAAAACAATCTAAAATACAAGCTAACTCAGGAGATATCTATATATCACTGATACATTTATCTAAATGTTTATAGCTGAATATTTAAACTAAAAATGTAATATTGTCTGAAAGTTATTTGTGGCATTCTACGAATATTCTTTCCTATTATTTGGGTTTTCTACCACATGTATTGTTATCCTCTTCAAAACAAATCACCGAATCTACAAAATAATAGAATTATTGGAAAAAAAGCCTCTGCGCCCGTGACGTTTACGCCAAAGGAAAAGTCAGAGGTTATGTTTTGCAAATAATATAAATCGGAATAAACACAGAAATAATGTATTTTGCTGACGTTTCGGAAAGTAATCAAATACACAGCTTTCAGATTCTGTTTGTTATTTCCACAGATACTTACTACTTACACAGAACATAGAACTGATGATATTTTCTTTTAGATAATGTTGAGTTTGTTAAGTTCTTCTTTTAACATTGGTAGCCAGGTTGTACAAATATCTACAGAACAATTCGATACGCACTTATCTTCATTTAATAAGATTATTGCTGATTCTTTAATTTTTCTTTTTTTGGTATCTGTTTCTTTTGTTAAAATTTTTGCCGAGTCCCAGTTTATTCTATGTCCGTTTTCCCAAGCATGTTCACAAATCATTGATTGATTCACCATGTCATAATTTGGCAAAATTTTTACTTAAAATTATTGATCCATTATCTGGAAATACCCATTCATATATTAAAAATAGTAAACATTTCATAGAAAAAATTTATGAAAACGATATTCATGAATCACACCTGATGGTTAGTTTTGATGTAGTTAGTCTTTTTACCAATGTTCCGGTAGATGAAACTTTAAAAATAGTTAAAGGCAGGTTGCTAAATGATAATAATTTGGAAACTAGAACTAAATTAAGTGTAAATAGCATAATGGAACTCTTAACACTGTGTATAAAAACAACTTATTTTCAATTGGACAATGAGTTCTATCAGCAGGATTTTGGTATGGCTATGGGGTCTGCGTTATCACCAATTTTAAGCAACATATTTATGGAAAACTTTGAGAACACACATGTTCAAAATTGTATAAACAAACTGGTTGTCTGGTGGAGATATGTTGACGACATCTTTGCAATTTGGCCTCATGGTGTCGATTTACTAGATAGTTTTTTAGAAAATATAAATAGTAAGGAACCGTCTATTAAATTCACATTAGAAGTAGAAAGTAGGAATGAACTACCGTTTTTAGATGTTTTAATTAGAAGGGTAAATAATACAATTGAAACAAGCGTTTATAGAAAACCAGCACATACTAATAGATATCTAAATTTTAACTCAAATCAGTCAATAAATGTTAAAAGGGGTGTTGTAAAATGTTTATACGATAGGGCCAAAATAATTTCATTTAATAATGAAATATTAAATAACGAGAAAAAATTTATCAAAGAGGTTCTAGTACAAAATCAATATCCTGAAGCCTTTGATGATAGAGTTTTCATAAATGTTGAAAATAGGGACAATCAGGTACGACAAAAACCTGAACGTCATTATACAGCAATAATTCCTTATGTATACGGACTATCGGAAAAGCTACGCCGTATAGGTGACAAATTTGATGTTAGGACGATATTTCAAACCGGGAACACTTTAAGATCTATTTTGACAAAAACAAAACCGATAAACAGGGAGCAGAATTCAAAAAACTGTATTTACAATATCCCGTGCGAATGTGATAAATGTTATGTGGGTGAGTCATCCAGACCTTTCAGTGTGAGGTTGTATGAGCACAAGAATTACATTAGAAAGAATGAAATTCAGAAATCAAAGATTTGTGAACATGCTTGGGAAAACGGACATAGAATAAACTGGGACTCGGCAAAAATTTTAACAAATGAAACAGATACCAAAAAAAGAAAAATTAAAGAATCAGCAATAATCTTATTAAATGAAGATCAGTGCGTATCGAACTCAACATTATCTAAAAGAAATATCATCAGTTCTATGTTCTGTGTAAGTAGTAAGTATCTATGGAGATAACATAAACAGAATCTTAAAGCTGTGTATTTGACATACACAGCAAAATAAGAGTTCTTCCAAAAAATAGCTTTGAAAACGGAAAGAGATTACTTTCCGAAACGTCAGCAAAATACATTATTTCTGTATTTATTCCGATTTATATTATTTGCAAAACATAACCTCTGACTTTTCCTTTGGCGTAAACGTCACGGGCGCAGAGGCTTTTTTCCAATAATTCTATTATTTTGTAGATTCGGTGATTTGTTTTGAAGAGGATAACAATACATGTGGTAGAAAACCCAAATAATAGGATGTAATATTCTTTCCTGTTATTTGGGTTTCCTGCCACATGTATTAATTCAGAAGACGAATCAGATATTTAAAAAATATACACAGGGTACCACTTAAAATAACAAAATTTGGATCACTTCCGCTTAAATGGGAAGTTGAAGAAAATGTTTGATAGGCTCAAAATAAGGACAATTATGTAATGTATAACTCTTCCAAATTTCAAAATTTTAGCTTCTTAAATAGCAAAGTTTCAGAGTGGTACATGTCTCCTGTGTCACCCGGTATATGCCCTATCTTTATCAAAGTATAATAAAAATTCATTCAATACTATACGATGCCTATGTTAACTTTATGTGATGAAAATCTTATGATATTTTTAATCCAATTTAAGACGTATTATAATGGATATACGACTCGTAGTGCTTTGAACGCTATTAAACGGATTATTTGATAAGTAAAAAGTTATCTTTATTATACGATAGCCATCGTTCATTTTCAGTTAATACAAGCCCTAAATTATTAATCAGTTGATTTTTAATCTCGGATGGAAGGGTAAGATTTTCCCATTTTCCGGTACAGAAAGAGTTAGAATTAATGGGTTTTCCGATCACGCGAACAATCGGACTAAGTTTTTTAATTACCGGTATTTTATAGCCCTAGTAAATCTGCCCTTTCATTCTAAATTATTTAAGGAGTGATTGCTTTACTTCGGTAATTTTTCATTTTCTTGGATGGTCCTTAATGAAATTAAAAAATCTGTCGCGCGCCTTTGTTGAGTCATCAGCTCCATATTTAATTACTTTTTTAATCGACTTTTTTAGCGATTAAATCTAGGGAAATTTCAAGTTGTTAAAATGTTTTTAATGGAATCTAAAATGTTCAGTTTGATTTCCACTTAAATATTTATGGATTGAATCACTTCCGTCGATCATAACAACTCACAAAATGTTAAGATGCTATTATTCAAGTTTACAAATATAAAAAGTATATAATTAGTCCAATATTATGTAAATCAGGCTCAAAAATAGGTATATTTATGTGTAAAAATTGAATTCTGCGCGGCAAAATTGTGAAATTTTATTATACACTTAGGATTATATACAAAAGGGAATTATAAAATATACGAGTGACATGTATATGGGACGAGTCTGCTAGATAAACATTTTGTTTTCAAAACATAATTTTTCAGTCGCAAATTCCTCTATAAAATTCTTATTGTACTATAAGGAACGTAACCAGACTGCAACCAACAGTTACTCTCCGGACTATGTGCCCCGCCGAGCGCTGAATGGCAAGTTACAAGCCTGGTGCGTTAAGTGTAATAATCGCATATTACCAACAGAACGAATGCTTCGATTGCAACAAACACCAGCCGAAAGACTGATCCTCTTAAAGGAGCTCTCGTGCCAGTCTATGTCACTATGCCACTTTCAGCAGACTACAGTTTCGAGCTGTTGACTCTCGTCAGTGCAAGGTAGGCATGTGACGACCGATACGAGGATCCTTTGACCATTTGGTACATCTCGGTATCTCTAGGATAGCTACATGCAAAACAGTCAGCAGGCGACCTCTAGCTACTTGTGTGGCGCCCATTATGAACATTTGATTTAATTTGTTAGTCTTTAAAACCGGTTGAGTCCTTTAATTTAGTAATAATTTGTTATTTTTTCTTAGTTTATTCAAGGGAATAATAAATGCAATTTCATTAATTTGTTCCCCCTTTTCCAATATTGTGCACCACTGATTTAATTTACCCTTGGCGGATAACATCAGATAATGATCTTTATTGATATCGAATCACGGGCAAAAACTAGTCACTGTAGTTCAAAGAGTTCCCGAGATTTTAAATAAACTGTTAATTTTGTATGCCCCTTCAGAGGCCCGCAGCGACCTTAGAAGGGATTTCCGAACCCATGTTTATACGAACTATTTTTCATATTTTTTATAATCACCCCTAGAAATTAATGACTGCATGCCTGAAACACCTTGTATATATAATGCATTAATTGCAGTCAGCTACGTACGTTATTATAACATTTTTCTTTCTATATTATTACGATTAAGTATTATAGACACTCCATAAATGGCAAGGTATGAGGTACGTAATTTAAAAGAAATATTTATTTTCGACTGGATATGTATGTCATTAACGCGTCTTTTAATGTAAGGTCGTGGGTAAAACAAATAGGAGAAGTCTTATAATGGTATTTTGCTAAAATCTAGTTGTGTACATCTAACTTTAATTTTTGTGACATTGTCAGTTAGTTGTCATAATTTATTGCAAGTGTGCAAAAAACTAATATGCCCCATATAAGCGATTTAGTTAAACCTTGAGTTATTGCTAAAGCAGAAGATGGATGGTCAATGAGACAAATTACACTGCGTTATAATATTGACAAAAACTCGGTGTGTAACATTTTAAGGAAGTGGAGAATAAACGGTACGATTAGTAGAAATCCTGGATCAGGGCGACGAAGGATATCAACTCAAC
Organism: Leptura quadrifasciata; assembly: GCA_963675555.1. NCBI lineage: Eukaryota > Metazoa > Arthropoda > Insecta > Coleoptera > Cerambycidae > Leptura > Leptura quadrifasciata. The sequence goes on from OY776675.1 coordinate 148,775,655, forward strand.
AACAAGATTTGCAATTGGTAAATGCTTTAGAAAGTAGAAAATCCATTTTACTCAGTTATTCAGGTTGCTGAAGAAACGAATTTTCCTGGATCGAGTAGTACTGGTCGCCGGCGAGTAGGAGAATCTTTAGCACATGATTTAAATTTTTGGAACAATGTAATCTTTACAGACGAAAAAACTTTCCAGTCAACACACAGCGGTCGTATTCGTGTTTACTGCCCTCCGAATACTCGATTCGATGAGAAATATATATCTAACAATGATAAAAGTGGTAGATTTTCCGTCAATATGTGGGCTTGGACATCGGCACGTGGTTCTGGTGTTTTGTAGCATATTGAGGAACGATTTAATAGTGAAACGTATATTAGGATTTTAGACCATATTATGCTCCCTTCTGTGTCACAATTATTTCCTAATAATGAGTTCATATTTCAACAAGACAATTGTTCCGTTCATACTACTCATTCCGTAACTAACTGGTTTCAAAATAACAACATCAATCTTCTTAACTGGCCCAGTCATAGTTCAGATCTTAACCCTATGGAAGAAATATGGGGACTACTCGTAAGAAGTATCCAAAAACGAAATGGGAGACCACGGAATGCCGAAGAATTACTGGAAATAGTAAGTAATGCATGGAGAAATATTATTACTAATGATTATTGTATAAGGTTATTTAATTATATGCCAAACAGACTTATAGAAGTTATAAATAAAAATGGTGCAATAACGAAATATTAATAGTTAGTTTCTTGTTAAGTAGGATATCTTTTCTTTGATCCAGGATTTCTACTAATAAAAATGTTACACACCAAATTGTTTTATTTCGGATACTCATTACATATTCAAATAGAGACAGACTTACATTAGAAAAAAAAGTTGTCCTATTTTTTTTTCTGCTCACGGCAGTACCATTATCGCTGTTTCATAACATTGACTGGTAATAATTAAATGAAAAGCAAAATGAGATGATTTAATGAAATGTCCATGATGACTTAAATGCATTCTCCTGCGTTTGCTATTTTGGTATGTTATTATGCGTGGTCGAAAGTAGTTTCAAAATAATTAACATAATACCCGTTCTAAAAAGGGCCCAGCGTAACATAGGTAATTATGAACAAAATTATATGATGCATTAATTAGGCAAAGTACATAAGTATGTCAATATTACGTATTTTTCCAATTAGAAAATGATGTGTGATAATATAAGTTCTTTTAAAGAAGCTTTTAGATATTAATTTCATCTTGGTAAATGCGGCATTAATGTACTTTTTCCATTTGTAGTAAGTCACACAAAGTTGAATGATGTGCATAACACATCAGTTAGACAAAGTGTTGAACTGCTCGTGTAACATTCGACGATACAAGTTTTAATAAATACATGATTTAAATAATTTGTTGGTTTCTTTATAATTGCAACTCACATTTGTTCAGCCGGATCTAAATGCATGTGATTTTATCTCAACTTTAAAAGGTTAAACTGTAGATGAAATTCTTGAACACCCATTATAAATAGAGGGATACTTTAAATACGCGTTATTTATTGCAAAGGGTCATGGGCCATACACAAAGAGAACCCCCGGTACTGAATACAAAACATCGGGGATTCGCGTGTGCGACCCACATTTACAAGATTAAGATGGTGTCCTTGACATCCACAAATCCGGGGACCCCATTGTAAGACAGTATTCAAAATAAAGCACTATACTATTTACTAAGGATTTTCATTCATGTATATTCTCCAGGTGTTCTTATTGTAAGGAACATATCGTAATAGCATTTCTAAACGGGTTCCGAGGCATTACGCAGTAGTATATTTTCTAATAATTACGCCCTTCAGTTTGTATTAAAAATATAAGATATAGCGACCACGTAAATATTATATGTGACAGCGGTACATATATCTCGTATCATTCAAGTGTGTGAATTGAACTTACATATATATTTTCTTCTTTTCGTTTGGATTTTATTTGACAAGTATCACGTCAATGATAAGCACGAAGCGACATTTTTATAAGTAAATAATTACAGTATTTTTGCACCATAAGTAGAGTATTTGTTAATAATTTGATAATTTTGTTGATTGACATAAAAGGGACGCCTATAGGCTCGCCTATAGGACTGTATAAGATACTTGTAAAAATTAAGGTTATTGAATTTCTGTACAAAACAATATGCTATACAGGGTGGGTGCAAAAAAGACGAAAAAATAATGTGAACTTTGACACCCTGTATCTTTTTCCACAGCAACATTTTACTAAAGCATTTGGTTATATCCTCATATTTTGGCCCAAAGAATCTACTCCTGAACTATGGTCTTCACCCTGTATATATATTATACAGGCTGTCCATTTTATCAGGGCACTCGAGAATATCTCACTTAATATCGGTTGTACCAAAAAAAAAATATTTTTTACGAAAATTATGCTGATTTATATAATCTACAAAATGCTTTAAAGACATTTGAAATCCATGGCTTACTTTAAGAGTTATGGCGGAAAATATCGAAAATGCGAAAAACGTCTAGGCCAAATATCTGAGTTGTTTGAAGAGATACAAGAAAAATTCTAAGGCGAAAATTTTTTGCAAGACAGAGTGTTTCCACGAGGTTTTATCTAATTTTTTTCAAAACAGCTGTATTTTGAGATTTACTATCATTAAATAGAGTATTTTCCTCCCTTTTCAACGATATATCATATACCATACTTATTCATTGGTATTACGTTAGTAATTATAAAAACATTTTTTTAAAACCAATAATTTTTTTTAACAAGCATTATACTTGCCGTGGAGAAGTATGATTAAATAAAACGATAAAATAATTCAATAAGTTGTTCAAATCTTTGCTATAATAAAACATTAACACAATTAAGAAGAATAAAGTAAATTCAAGTAACAAAAACAAAATAATAATCAAGAAAGCAACATGGAGCAATTATGGAAAGAGTATTCGCAGTTATGTCAATGTATAGAGGTCCTCCATAAAAGCGTCACTCCTTGCTTAGAAAGTTAAAATGTCTTTACCAATTAGTTTAAGTATAATATCCATTTGTTTGTATTTCATGATTTCAATATTATTTCAACTATTTTAAAATAGTTGGCTATGAACAAACTTGACAATTTAATTTTTTGATAGATCATCTCAGTTAATACTTAAACTGTCACTCAATCACACTCGTTTAAGAATTTAAATTTTTCAAACATGATTTTCACTCACATTGATCGTTATAACATGTTCGTTACATATTGGCAATGTAATTTTAACCCTAGATTAGCTCAAGTAGAATATAGAAACAGATTTTCACAAGCACTACAGCCGAATAAAACTCTGTTCAGAAAATTAGCTACGAAACTGAAAAATAATGGTTCATTTTTAAAGAAGAAGACAAGGTTGAACAGTGTTACCGATAATGTAAATAAGGTAGTCCGAGTTATTAATTATGTAAGAAATAAAAAAACAGAAAATTTGGAAACATCATTAAGAGAAATTTAAATTGCTTGTCATATAAATAAAACAAGTGCAAGAAAAAATTTAAAGAAAAATGATTACCGGTGTTATAAAGCCAAAAAAGTTCACAATTTACAAGCGGGGGACAAACCAAGAAGGACGACTTTTTGTAGGTGGTTGAAAAGAAGCGTGCCGATCCATTAATATGTAGTAAGATACTTTGGTCCGACGAGGCAAATTTTTCCAATAATGGATTTTTTAATTGCAATATTCATTACAAATGGACTTCTGAAGATACCCACTGGCATAGACCGAGTGGGTTTCAAAATCGTTTTTCAATAAATGTGTGGATAGGTATTTTAGGCACCAATTTAATAGGTTCTTATTTTTATGATGGTCACCTCAGTGGTCAAAGGTACCTAAAATTTTTGAGAAATGAATTTAATGAATTCTTAGATGACCTACCTTTAGACAATCGACACAACTTTCAATATTTTCAACAAGATGGAGCTCCTCCCCACAATTCCGAGACTTACCTAGATTATTTAGACGAAATTTTGCCTAAACATTGGACAGTTACCAATGGATTTATTCGATGGCCCCCTCGTTCTCCAGATATAACCCCAATGGATTTTTTTCTATGGGGGTATATTAAAGATAAGGTGTTTTCGAAGACACCGCAAAATGTAGAGGACCTAAAAGCTCGAAAGTTAACCTCGAAATGATGAGTAATATTTTAAATGCAGTGCCTCGCCGCGCTCGATTGTGCATAAGAAATCGCGGTGGACACTTTGTACACTTGATATGATATCTTAAAAATTATTTTGAGGATTAGATAAATATTAATGTTCTGAGTGCTATATTCTTTTTATTATTAATTTGTTTTTGTTACCTGAATTTACTTTATTCTTCTTAATTGTGTTAATATTTTATTATAACAAAGATTTGAACAACTTATTGAATTATTTCATTGTTTTATTTAATCATACTTCTCTACGGCAAGTATAATGCTTGTTAAAAAAAAAATTATTGGTTTTAAAAAAATGTCTTTATAATTACTAACGTAGTACCAATGAATAAATATGGCATGTGATATATCGTTGAAAAGGGAGGAAAATACTGAAACACTCTGTTTTGCAAAAAAATTTCGCCTTAGAATTTTTCTCGTATTTATTCAAATAACGGAGATATTTGGCCTAGACGTTTTCCGCATTTTCGATATTTTCCGCCATAACTCTTAAAGTAGGCCATAGAGATTTCGAATGTCTTTAAACTATTTTGTAGGTTACATAAATCGGCATAATTTCCGTAAAAATATTTTTTTTTTGTACGACCGATATTAAGTGAGATATTCTCGAGGGCCCTGATAAAATGGACAGCCTGTATAATACTGCGTGACACAAGAGACATGTAAGACTCTGTAGCTTTGCTATTTGAGAAGTTAAAATTTTGAATTTTGGGATAGTTGTGTATTACATAATTTGCCTTGTTTTGAGCCAATCAATCATTTTCTTCAACTTCCGGTCTAAGCCGAAGTGACCCAAACTTTTTTATTTTAAATGGTACTCTGTATATATTTTTTGCTTGTCTAATTCGTCTTTAAATTCTCTTTTCAAACATGTATCGCAACGTGGCATTTGTTCTTAAAATGACAGTTAATAGGCATTTTATTGTATTAAGTCTAGGTGATCATGACATGAACCTTGGCAAATATTGATGCTTAGTGTGCTTCTTCTGACATTATTGTGCGAAAATCTACTACAATAAAACTAATGTGTAACTTGGGACCTATAACACAAATGATTAGCAACAATATATTGTTTTAATCTTTGATTTATAAAATTACTTTGCTAAGTGCATCGTCCATATTCTAATTCTGAACTTTTTACAAGGTAGAATATCTAATTGTCATATACGAGAACAATGTGATAAATTGATTACAGTTGTATAGAATGACTGCGTAATATAAAGATGACGCCTAGAACATAAAAAAACAACTTTAAGTGAACAGTATTTCAAGTTTAACAATCCATTTGGAATAAACAAAATTATTTATTCCAAGCATACTGATTCGCAACACAAAAATAAATATTTCAATGCTGACAATTTGCGCGATCATATTCAAATCACACCGATAAAAAATTCAATTTGAACCAAGGATAGATATAGTGTTAAAACATTTGTTATGGAAATATTCAAGTAATTTAATACATGTTCTGCCAACATACATCATTTCTTGCAAATGTTATTTGGCTTGATATACCAATAAAGAAGAAAAATAAGAACAATAAAATTTGACAGCGTATTTATTTAAAATACACCACGTATGCATGAGAAATGTTTATTGAAAACGATATATCAGCTTTATAGATTTGGGGTTGGAGTAGACTGGAGTAGTACAAATCCAGCTATTCATCAGGGAAATACTGAATATGCAGTGTGTAACAGAAGTATGTTTTATCTTTCTGCTTACGTATAAAAGTCATTACCATAATTACCTGTAGATGAATGTACATATGTACAAGTACAAAACTCAGGGAAATATTACTGTGAGGCAAATTACTTTGTACTGTTGTTGAAGACACAAACATAATATCTAAAGAAAACAAGAGAAAAACATGCAACAGGCGCAATTATTTGCGCGGTCCAATCTAGTTCTAGTTCGAAAATTCAATTTTACATAACGTTAACGTAACTAGCAATATTACCTATAGATCGATCTTCTTTTAATATGTATATATAAATGAAAAAGCATTTGACCAAATGGACCATTATATTTTGCTAAACTCAACAGAGTCGGCATTAGCTTAAATCTGTTAAAATTATTTGAGTTGTATCTTTTGAACAGTTAATAAAATTCTTACAGTGCTTTTAAATGAAATAGTTATATCTGGAGTGTCGCAAGGGTCTAACCTAGGACCACTTTTGTTTCTGATAATTGTTGATGATTTAGTTAACTTTCTAGTCTGTATTAGATTAATGCTTGCTAGTACCTAAAAATTTATTTTTGGGGTACAGACTGTCAAAAAATTGCAAATTAATTTAAATAAAGTCAATCACTGGCGTACCTTGAACAGACTACATTTAAATGTTTCAAAGTGTAAAATAGTAACTTTTACTTGGAAAATTATGCCAGTTATATACGATTACAAAACTAATAACCATTATCTTATAAAATGTACTGAAATTAACCTAGGCATACACTTTGATTGTACATTATCTTTCTGTTCACATGTTGATAAGATATGTAACTCCGCGCAAAAAATGTTGGGATTTGCAGTCAGTCAATTTATATTATAAGAAATGTCTCAACAACAATACACAAAACACTTGTCAAACATTGAGAATAAATAAATAAATAATAAACTGGTATGGACGACGTCGAAGTATTATTGTAAATATAACTATTATAATTTTGCGCAAACATACTGCAAAAACATGCTTATGCAACAGGTTCTAACCTCAACTGAAACAATAGTCGGCGAGGCAGCGCGAGGGTGTAGTAGGGTAGCTAGTTCTCGGACCTCGATACGGCTCGCACCCTTTGACTCAGGCTCATAAAACCGAGACACGGAGCGCTGCAGAAGCGAGAGGAGACGGAATGAGCTAAGATGAGCATGCCACTCGGGCCGCCTCCCCTTATCTCGGCGAGAGTGAAGTGCCGGCACAAGGTTCAAAGTAACATTTACAGAAAAACATATGTGAAAAAAAAACAGGAGTACAACTATACCAATTGAGTGCCAGTAGATATCTGTGCAACTAAAAAGATGGTTTAGTATGTTACAGATGGAATACACTAGTGATTTAATCATTAAATTTTTTTGGGGGTAGAGAGGTAAAAATATATCTCATCTCTACTATGAATACAATACAAGGTACGTGAGAGTTTAGTTGAGACAATAACTCAATCTATTAGGTTGTTAGTTAACTTATACACAAATATGGCTGAGTAGTATTTTCTGCGGTTTTCAAGTGACAGGAATGAAAATCTGGATAGCAGAATATTATTGTTAACGCCATATATTTCATAAAGATGCGTTGAACTTATTCAAGTTGTTGGATATATGTATTATAATAAGGTGACCATATTAAAGAACAGTACTCAAGTTGTGGTCGAACATAGGCCGTGTATAAGTTCATGTAGCAATCCTTATTTTTAAAATTTTTACAACTTCTGCATATAAAATCAAGCATTCGGGTGGCCGATGATATTATTATGTTAATGTGAGGTGAGAAGCTGAGCTTTTGATCAAACTCAATTCCAGGATCTTTGATTTTATGTTCGCGGTGCAGAAGAATATTATTTATTCAATAATTGAACTGGATGAAATTAATATTTTTTTATATTTTATATATTTGGATTTATGTATATTTAAGGGTAAAAGACAGCAACCACACATTCAACGAGTTTACATCCTTCTGTAGTAGTTCGCAGTCATTTGGAGTTTTCATTGTTTTGAATATTTTTAAATCATCTGCAAACAGAAGTATGTTGTTCTTAATATGATTGTCCATATCGTAGATAAAAATGGATATAAGTAGGTGTGCCAGATTACTTCCTTGCAGTGCACCCCTAGTAGCAGCGAACTGAAATGATTTGTGACCTCTAAATATTGTCTGAAAGTTATTTGTGGCATTCTACGAATATTCTTTCCTATTATTTGGGTTTTCTACCACATGTATTATTATCCTCTGTATTCAACATATTGAGATTGGTCACTTAAATAGAATTGAAAAAAAGTTGTTAATTTGAAGTCAAAGCCAGAGTCGTTTAGTTTAGTTTAGAGAACCGAATGGTCTATTCTATCTAACGCTTTTGAAAAGTCTATGTAAATTGTATCAGTTTAAAGTTGGTTGTCTACAGAATCGCCCACCGATTGTAAAAAGCATATTAAATTTGTAATAGTTGGTCTCTTGATCATGAATCCGTGCTGTCCGTCCGCATTTTATTTTTAACATTAGGAAAAGTTCTGTTACAGATGGACATTTCAAAAGCCTTGGCAAAGTTGGAAAGTACGGTGATCGATAATTTGAAATGTAGCTGATTGCACCAGATTTGAAAATAGTACATTTCTTTACATTTTCCATGCAGCTGGAAAAGTGTTGGTGTTAAGTAGTGAGAGATTAAAAATTTGCTGCAACGGATTGGCTAAAACGTGTGGACAATCTTTAATGAGGAAGCTGGGAACATTATCATATCTGCTCGTAAGCTTTGGTTTGAGCTGTTTAAGGGCATTTATAATTTCTATTTCGCTTTGCGATTTAATATATATTTGAGGATAATTTATAGATGTTGAAAGAGCATTTATGTTGAAATTATCAGGATCACTTGGATTGTAATTACTTTGATAGAAGTGGGCAAAAGCATTAACAATTGAAAACGGATTGTTGTACTCAATATCACCGTAATATAGAAGCCCAGGAATACGAGCAGTACCTTTCTTATTATGTATAAAGAACCAGACGCGTTTGGGGTCAGAATTAATATAGTTTTCAGTTTTATTTATGTAACGGCTATATGCAATATTAATTTTAGTTTTGATGCATTTTCTTAATACAACTAAACTGTTGTTTGTAGTATTCCGAATTTGTGATTTTCAATTTCTTTAAAAATGTGTTTATCTGTTTGATTTCTCTAATGATTTCCTTTGTAAACCAGGATGGATGTTTTTTTAAATATTTCTGAGTGAGAGATACATACAAGTTAAACACTGAGTGAATGGTTGCAAAACTCTTCGATGGCTAAATTAACATCTGTTTGGCAATCTGTGTAAGACCAATCAACATGTTCCAGGTGAGCATATAATAAGGGGAATTGGCTTTGCGGAAATTGAGGTATATTGAATGAGTATTGAAAGGTACTGTTGGTTCTGACTTAGAAACTTGAATGTTATATTTAGGGCTGTATGATGAAACAAACGGAATATCGTCGTGAAGTACATGGCGTACATTGTTTTACAAAACTAAATCCAAAAGACGACCTAAGTTATTGGCTGTTGTGTTAAATTGGTTTAAGTCATAAAAGCTGATTTATTAGTTGTTGTAAATTAATATGATTTTGATTGTGTGTAAAGGCAAGCTCATTGGTATCTTTGAATTATGGTTCATTAAAGCCTCCTAATATAAGTAATATACAGGGTGGATTATTAATAATAGGCTATAGTTCAGGGGTAGATTCTTTGGGCCAACATATGAGGATATAACCAGATATGCTTTAGGAAAATAATGCTGTGGAACAAGATACAGGGTGTCAAAGTTCAAATTATTTTTTCATTTTTTTGCACTAACTGAACAGCCTCTTGACTGATCTTCGCCAAATTTGCTAGAGGAACTTTTTTTATTCTAAGAAACAATAATTTATGTACTACATCACGTTAAATCATAGAGGGCGACGCAGGACCTGCATCTGGTGATGAATTTCTTTCATATTTCTATTGACGAAACGTTGTGGTACTTTTGACCAGAATATCAGGGCGACATTTCCACGTATAAAAGGTACATTTGGTAGAACTTGATACCTCCAACCATTTTAAACATTTCAATAATTTTTTGAAAGACAAATTCAAATTTAATGAAACAAAGTGTATTTATTGAAAAAAGTACAAAACGTCAGGGAAAACAAAATCGTAATAACAGCGTAAACTCTTTCTCAGTTTCTTATGGATTATTTTCATGGTATTGAGATAAATACATAAATCAAAAGATTGTCTAAAATAAGGATTTAATCTTATTAGAAGCACAAAAAATAACGTCAAAGTTGACTTAATGACATTATAAACTTTTCCCCCATGCAAAAACCCCATTGCTGCAACTTAGAGTAAATGTTCGATATGGTCTCCACCTCCTTTTCTAATTCTACTCATAAAATATTTTCTTACATTGGAAAATACATTTTCCTGTCCTCTAATAAAATTCGCTGTGTTTTGTGTCTTATCCCACAGTTCTTCTTTTGAGTTGATAGTATTTGCATAGACTAAGGACTTCATATGTCCCCACACATAATAATCCAAAGGATTATAATCAGGACTTCTTGGTGGCCAAGCAAACTCACTTCCTCGACCGATCCATCTGCGTGGGAAAGTCTCATCAAAATAATTCCTGACTTCAATGGAGAAATGAGGGGAGCTCCATCTTGCATGAACCCCATTCTGTTCCGTATGTCTAACACGAAAGCATGTAATATATCAGCAAGAATATTTTGAAGAAAAAACAGATAAGACTGTCCATTTACATTTGAAGGAAGGACAAATGGTCCCAATAATTGATCGCCAATGATACCACACCAAACGTTAAACTTAAGTTCTTGGTGAAAATGCCTTTCTTTAACGGCATGAGGATTTCCTATTTCCCAGTAATGGGTATTTCTGCAGTTAAAACGCCTCGCCGAATAAAAGTTGCTTCGTAGGTAAATGAAGTGTTCTTAACAAAATTTCGATCCCTGTTGTATTTTTTTAGAACAAATTGACAAAATTGTAGCCTTTGTGGAAGATCCCTTCGAAGTAAGTTTTGTACAGGAGTGAGATGATGATACTCACCCCTGTTGCCGCTGCTAAACGACTTGAGCTGACTTGAGAATCTTCATCCACACGAACTAAAATTTCTAGTTCTTAATCTGGAGCAATTCCTTTCGGTCGTCCTACATCGCTTTTATGGTGAAATGAACCCGTTTCTCCCAAACGACGAAACAAATCTTTGAACATCTTATTATCTGGCTGTATTTTATTTGGATACTGCAATGAGTATCTCCTCGCTGCAGCACGTCCATTAAAATTATTTTGTGCGTAAACACATATCATATCCCTCATTTCCCCCTATTTGAAAAATTATTATATCTAGGTATTGTAAATAAAGAAGCTCAAAAGTTTAGCTCGAGGAACACAAGAACAAAATAAAATGGTTAAATGACGTAAATGATAGAACTAAAACGTAACCAAAGCACACTTTTCAATAATCTTCGCTGTCACTGCTTTAAGACAGAACGTTGTAAGTTGTAACATCTATAGTCTTAATACTCTACAATTATAATCTCTTAAGCTGAATAAACAGCAAAATGTGCTATCAAAGTAAAATAAGTATTTTCAGCTCCGCGTTCGAGAGCAGTGGTTAAACAAGGTGCCGGTTGAGTGCAAACCTGACAAACATATCTTTATTTCTCGTATTACGCACATTTCTCGTCACAGTCTATAATCTATAATGTTACTGTATTTATAGCATATTATATCTTTAAATTATTAAATATTATTTAGCTAAACACTCGTTACATTCATTCTGATTGGAACTCTACCTTATTTTAATAAGTATGTTGTCTAAGTAAGCCTATACATTTACGAACTACGAGAGGAAAATAAACGGTGATGTTTATTTCAATAATTTGATCCATTATAATCTCAGTAAATAGCAATTACTACTTGACATTGCTTAATTAAGAAGTTGCAAATTAACGTTTAAATATGCGGTAACTGTAATCTACATTACTTAATGATTTTAAACTGCTATAATTATAATAACAATAATAATTGTCATTAATTATTTGTCCAATAATTCGATACAAATAAGCTGTAAAACGTAAAAGACTTGCTGCTGTTAACGCTTCAGACGAAGACTTAATATTTCGGAAAAGTCAACTGTTACGTAATAGCATGTGTAAAAATATCAATCCATAAAAATGTCTCTTAAGTTTTAATGGATTGAAATTAAGTCTATCTAATAGGTAATGATTGTCACAGTCTCTACTGAGATAGCTGTCATAGATTCGGAAAGTCGAGTTCATCTGTTCTCTTGCACTCAAAAAACGCAATAAAAAAATTCTTCTTCTTCTTCTTGCAGTGCCGCATCCGTTCAACGAATGTTGGCGATCATGTTCGCTATTTTGACTTTATTAACCGCCGCTCTGAAAAGCGCGGTCGTTGACTTCCCAAACCACCGTCTCAAGTTCTTCAACCAGGACGTTCCTCTTCTTCCTGGGCCTCGTTTTCCATTGATTTTACTTGGATTATCAGATGTAGTGTATTATATGTTTCTGGATGTCTCATTAAGTGGCCAAAGTATGATAGTTTCCTCTTTTTCACAGTATTAATTACTTCCTTATCTTTACCCATTCTACGCATTACTTCTATGTTTGTAACGTGGTCTACCCAACTCGTCCGTAGCATACGTCGGTATACCCACATCTCAAAAGCCTCAAGTCTCTTAAGGGTGTTTTCTATAAGAGTCTAAGACTCCACTCCATACAAGAGGGCGGAGAATACATAACAGCGAACCATCATGTCCACAGAAAACCTTCTTCATCCTCACAAATGTTGTTCTTGTTTGCTCTATTCTTGATTTTATTTCAATCGAGTGGTCCCAGTCATCAACTAGAAGCTGTCCCAAATATTTCATTCTATGGACCCTTTCTAAACGTTCTGTAAAAAATTTATGACATAATTATTATCACCGTTGGGTCAAGCGGCATGATGTCATCAAGCAAGCCAACGCACATTAAAAGCCTATAAATGTAAGCGAGTCAATTTGCGAACGAAATAGTACAGAGAATACCGGTATTTTAATGAGGTCATAAAGTTTTTGTTGCGTTTCTTGAGTTCTTGAGTGCCGAAAACAATGAACTCGACTATATCTACTTTAAATATTTTGTAGAATGCGGACCATACGGATCATCTTTTGTTTAAAGAGAATCCTTCTTCAAGCGTCAAAAAACGTAACTTTTACGACAAATTACAAGAACTCAAACCGTCATTTCTCTGACGTTTCATCTAACTGGCAGTAAAAGTCTTTTACTGCTGCTTACGACCGGCACTAAAAGTGTTCGAAGAAGAAATAATAATATTTCTCTTCAAACGACAGAAAGTCATGACATTTCGTACTCATTTCATGACATTAAAGATTGATATTTCAGACAGTTGTGCGTTCCCATTAGCAACGGAAGTGAAAGTACCTTTTCTTCAGCTTGAGCGGGCTTTTACGTCCGTTGCTAATCGCAACAACGCACAGCAAAAAAAAATTCTTTATTTTTTTTATAGATAATCGACGCGACGTTTGGAGAAAAAATAACATGTCTTATTCGGAGTGAAGGCGCTTTTGTGACACGTTTGTAACTGAAAGCTATAGACTCGTCAGAAATGTGTCACTTTTACACATAATAAAATAATATACCATTTTCTTCAAACGTCAGAAAATTATGACATCATTTTCTTCAAACGTAAAAAAATTATGTCATTTCTTACTCATTTCATGACATCAAAGTTTGACATTTCAGACGGCTGTGCGTTGCCATTAGTAATGCAAGTAAAAGTACTTTTTGTTTCGCTCGAGCGGACTTCCGTTGCTAATGGTAACGCATAGCTAAATTTTTTAATCTTTATATTTTTATGGGTAATCGACGTTTAAATAAAAAATAACATGTCTTATTCGGAGTAAAAGTTACTTTTGTGACTTATAGACTCGTCACAAAAGTATCGCTTTTACTCCTAATAAAACAATATACTATTATTTATATACATATTCGACGTTTCAAAAAAAAATGGACTTAAGTGGTTTCTTGTGTTTCGTCTGTTCTTATCAAGTACATCCTCGACACAAAAATGTCATTTTTACTGCAGTGGTAAATATATAAATACCGATTCAAGTTTGCAAAAAATATTGTTGACAGCACAATGTGCAGAACTATTATTCACATAACTTAATATTCATTAAGGCATAAAGCTCAGAAAGTAAATAACATACCTGTTTTTTTAACGCATTATTCAGGTTCAATTAACCAGGACACATACACATAGAGAAATATACAACGACCATTCCCTACGACATTGCCATCTGCCGTAGCTGAGATTCGAACTTAGGAGTGGTACAGCAACAAGCCGTGTTGTCTCTCACACAACCTCGTCTAGTTCACTGCCGCCAACTCGGTAACATATGAAAAACACCACTAAACATCCATACCCTGGGTCTCCTGGGTTCCAAGCCTAACACGTAAGCGTTGAACCACTGAGTTTTCTTGTCTGGGATAAGTTTTTGTGAAAATTAAAATGATTTACTTGGGTTACCTGGTAAAATATTTCATTTTATCTCTATATTTATAGACCTTTTATATTAACCGGAAGATGTGCTTTATTTTAAGTATTATACATTTACAGACAATTTCCATAATCTAACTTTTATTGTCCTTTTCGGAGAAAGTAGTAATAATGTGCTTAGAAAAATTTGAAAACGTATCAAATTTAATATTTACCAATCTACAATACAGATGTTTTACAATCACAATAGAATTTACAATTTACGTCAAGTCGGTTATATAAATTGCTAGCTCTTAGGTTATATCTTGAAAATTGCGACTGTAGCATGATAAAACATTTATCCAAAACGGTTTTTGTCGAACAACTGAATCATTTATCTAAGAATTTCTAGAGAACAGAAAAGAAATTTACAAATCTATAATGAATCTAATTTTTTTAGTTTCTGTAGAACTCATAGCTTCGGAGATATGGAAATCTGAACCCATTTAAGTCATAGTTTAAATATCTCAGAAATTACGGCACTTACGTTAAAAATGCCAAGAATCAGAATTAAATAACGGGTTCGGTAGAATTAAGTATTAATTTTAAATTGAGTTGTTTTTATTTATGGCTAAATTTTTACTCAAAATTAAACACATTGTTTCATAAGTTTAATAACTATATTGTCATTATATTTAGTGTTTTTCATACTGCCATCATAAAAATATTTTACTATTACGCGCCCATTGTACTAAAAAATACTATAGCAGACCACTATCCAGTAATTCTCAATTTAGAATTTAATGAAACCTCGCCCAAATCGGAAAAGGAGCATTTCATAAAAAAAAACCGCTGACCAAGGAATCACTACTTCCACATACTTATACACACTAAATCCCAATGTAATATTTTATTTCCTTTAATAAAAAAAAAATTTGAGACGTTTCGTTCTTGTATACGAGTACACACTATATCAAATTTTATTTTTTTACTCCCTTTCATAATGGTGTGGCGGTGGTATTGGGGGTGTTAGGGAGGGGGGGAGGAGGTTGGCTGATGTCCAAAAAATTTTTGAGACATTGACTTTTCGTACGGCACTAATTAAAAGTTCAAAAAACAACTTCTATAAAGGGAATATTCTCGAGGCCAGAAACAGTTACGGAAAAGTTTGGGACAATATAAACGAAGTCACAAATTGTAATAAAAAATGCAAAGATAATATATAGCACATAATAACAGACGACAACATAGTAATCACCAACAAAGACGAAATAGCGTCTAACTTTAATCAGTTCTTTATTGACACCGGCGGAAAAATATCTAGTGACATTCCGAAACATTCACAAAACCTGACCTTAAATGACAACACAAGCCAGAATCTAAACCCCAAGTTACTGGAAGATGTTGATGATACTGAAATAAAAAATATAATATGTTCATCAAAAATTTCTCCTGGAAAAGATGAAATAACGGTAAAAACACTAAAACTGCTATCGGTTCACATATGTAAACCTCTAGCACATATTATCAACCTTATCTTCAAATAGCAGACATGCCATTCAAAAAGCATAGTTGTTCCACTTCATAAAAGTGGTAACAAAAATTACATGACATTTTTCTTGTAAATTATTAAATAAATAAAAAGTTTTAAAAGTCCAACTCTACACATGGACACCCTGTATATGTATTTAAACACATATTTATAGCCAGTTAACTTTCGGCTCTCTATAATTAAGCACTTCGTGTACGTTTCAAATTCGTGCACGCTTCTTCCAATTAACTATCAAAGACGCATAATAAAACAGGTCTTTTTATATCGCTGAATTGCTAAGCTTGCTACAGTTTCCATTCGTACTGATCCTCTCCTCTGAAACATGTGCTCACTTCTTTTATTTTAAATTCTTTGCCAAGCGGACCCGCCGATTTTGAATGGCGAATTACTTGCGCGGATTTCCACGAGTTCATTGGGCCACTGTATGAAGGGAGGTTGACTGATGGTACTTATACCGTTACTGTAATGTAGCGATCCGAATGTAAGTAATTTTAAAAATATCCCAACATATTTTAAACAAGAGTTCTACGTGAAGATTTGCAGGGGATATCCGCTCAATTCTCTTTGCTTTCTTTGGAATTCTAAGTGATTTCCTGTTTTAATCATGAAACTCATTGTAGGAAATGGGAACATGGAAACAAAGCCAATTCTGTCTATAAAACACGGAATTAATTCATCGAAGCATCACCAAAGTTTTATTATTGAGGCAGTAAATGCGTAAATGAAGAAAAATGGAGCCAATTACATTACAATTACCACCACAATTACCATTAGTACAATAGCTAGTGACATATGAATATTAATTGTTTTATAAGGTTAAAGATTGCATCAATTAGTATACAGAGCGTTCCAAAAACAAACTACTGATGAAGATTCGTCATAAGCAATGCTATGAATAGTTCTTATGTATACGGGTCCGGTGATGTTTTGTTACTGAAGTACAGAATGTGAAAATTTGATTTCATTTTAAAATTAAAAAAAAAAATCAGACGGCTTGAATGATTATTTAAAATTTCTATTCTGGTCGATAACCGAGTGGGTTAAGGCGCAAGGTGGCAATCGCGATTAATCACACGGACATCGCACCACCGGGTTCGAATCCTGGCTCCGGCACTGGCGCTGTCGGAGGAAATGGTTGTATGTCCGCGTTTCTTCAATGTGTAACTCCCTTCCGCACAAGCCTTGGCTTCTGGAATTGGGGGTTGTCTAATTTCTGTGGTGTTTATATTGCTAAACGCCATACTAGTAAGGTATATTTTGGCTATATACAGACGTTGTCAGTTCCGCTGGAGAAGTGCGTATTCCACCGACTTCTTCACTCTCCTGTGTCGCATTTATGGGGACAGTTAAAAGCTATATAAAATTTTTCTTTTACTATTATCGCAGCTCGGGCTCCAGTCAAAAGTTGAATATATTTTGCTCCCTACACTTAGAAAATCCAGAAATAATTCACTCATCGAGATCACTTCAGATTTTCACGTATTACGAAAATTAAATTACTTCAACTTCATCAGGCTGCCTGTTTGTCCATCTGTCTAACCATTTGTCTCTCGACGCTATATCTAAAAATCTATTTGATGAAGAAAAATTATATCGCTAAGAATGGTTATTAACGTTCGTTTTTGAATATACAAAAAATTAAACCGTTCACTAAGAAGGCTTTTTGAAAGAAATTAATTGAAAACATTAGTTGTGGTCTTCTTCTTCATAGCGGCGGAATAATAAATTGCGGCACTCAGGCCTTGTGGCCTATTGTGCATCCGTTAGCTGATCAGTGGATGCCCCCATCCAGGCCGGACTCCAAACCAAAGGCCAGAATCCTTCACAGCTAGATATTCCTAATTTCCTCCGGCATATGGAAGCCAATACTGAAGTGTTTATGCCTCTGACTGGGGCAGGAGGTTAAGAGGTGGCTGGAAGCTTCCTCTACTTCTACACAGAACCTGCAGTCGAAGTTGTTAACTACTCCGATGGTGTGTAGGCGTTTCCTGAAAGTGTCCAGCTAAGAGACTTACCACGACTCTAACGTGCTTTCTGCTTAAACGCAGTAATAATTGTTCTGCCCTCTTCGGCAAGGGCTCAATGAGCGAAGTCCTGGGTTAGAGATCCAGAGCTCAACGAACTGGATGTGAGACAAGTCCTCTATTGACCTTCTGGCGTTTGGTTTACGGTAAGCCCGAGCTGACCCCGGGCCCCTCAAGGGCTGCTGAGAGCATCTGTTTGCTCGTTACCCTCAATGTTATTGTGCCCAGACACCAAGAGAAGCTTGACCTAGTTGGACGAGCCAAATTCGCAGAGTGCTTGTTTACATTCCTGAACCACAGAAGATTTGGTTTTAACTGATGCCATGGCCTTGAGAGCTGCTTGGCTGTCATTACATATATTGATTGTTTTTAATGTGTGAAAATATTATTTGGCAAAATAAAAGTTGAAATTTGAAACATGAGAAAGTTAAAGTTGTTAAATTTTGAAAATAAGAAATTATGAAAGTTAACAGTGAAATTATTTAAACATAATATTTTTAGTTGCAAACTCCTCTATAAAATCCTTATTTTTACTATAAGGAACGTAACCAGACTGCAACCAACAGCTACTCTCCGGGCTATGTGCCCCGCCGAGCGCTGAATTATAAGTTACAAATCTGGAGCGTTAAGTGTAATAATTGCATATTACCATAAAAATGCTAATGCTTCGATTGCAACAAACACCAGCCGAAAGACTGATCCTACTTAAATGAGCTCTCTTGCCAGACTTCACACACCACTTGCAGACTGCAGTTTCGAGCTGTTGGCTCTCTTCAGTGCAAGGTAGTCATGTGACGACCGGCACGAAGATCCTTTGACTATTTGGTACATCCCGGTATTTTTACAATAACGACATGTAAAATAGTCAGCAGGCGCCATCTAGCGGTCCAGTGTCTGTTGCAATCGAAAAATAAATATTTTATTTTCATTTATTTTTTGATTGCAACAGACACTGGACCGCTAGATGGCGCCTGGTGACTATTTTACATGTCGTTATTGTAAAAATACCGGTATGTACCAAATAGTCAAAGGATCCTCGTGCCGGTTTTATTGTTATTGGTTTACGTAAATTAGCTAACATGTGGGGCGAGCGTAGGTGCGTCTTTACTATGTACATACTTCGGTACGCGATGTAAAGCAACGACAGGCGCAGTTAGTACTTGGATGGGTGACCATTCCAACGGAAACCGCGTCCTTACCTCACACATCTTCCAGCGGCTTGTATATCAGTGTATGCGCGGAAGCTATACAACCTTAGGCGAGGGTTGTATAGGAGATATACCATCCTTCGGAGGGGATGTAAAGCCGCCGGTTCCTTGTCTATTAAATGTTAGGCAAGTAAAAGATCCCTACTCTTCTTAAGGGAAGAGGTTCGGCAAAATTCCTGGTTGGGAGTAGCTCGTCTACAGGCGTTGGTGTTAGGCCTCAGTAGCGGAAATAGGCCGACGTTAAATAAATGTATAAAAAAAAAAGCTAACATGTGCACAAGCGCGGCGCTATTCATTGGTTCCATCACATATCAAACGTGGAAGTACTCAGGAGAGCAAACAGCCTTCCAATTGAGGTGCTTATTTCAAGAGCACGCCTAAGATGAGCAGGTCACGTTCATCGTATGCATGATAACCGCCTTCCTAAATGTACACTTTATGGTGAATTGCTAAGCGGTAGAAGAAGGCGTGGCGGTCAACGAAAGAGGTTCAAAGACGCTCTCCATGAAAATCTAAAATCCTGCGGTATTGCAGACGAGCAATGGGAACAACTTGCAGCGGACAGAACCGAATGGCGAGGGGCTGTGGCCAGCTATCAAGGAAATGTTGCTGCAAGAAGGCCGAATCCAAGACCTAACCAGGTCTATGTTTGTCCTGACTGTAGCCGACAAGTGCTCTCCCGAATTGGCCTCTATAGCCATAGTCGTGTGCACCGTAGATGAATGGGAATTACAATAGACTACACCTTTTACTTGTTCCTTATTGTACACAATCTATCGACTGTAACATTTTTATACTCGGACTCGAGTAACGGCTAATAATAATAATAATAATAATAATACTAATAATAATAATAATTCACTTATTCAGTCAGCTTATGCCTTCAAGATGGTTACCAGTTGTTGTTAATTTCGATGATACGGTTCTAATTATTCTAGAAGTAATGAGATGTGGCGTAACATTTTATTTTAAATTCGAAGCACACATACTTGGGATTAATTTTGGATTAACAAAATAAAATCGGTAAATACGAAATTACTTTTCGGGCACTTTCCCCTTTAAAAAATGCTTGTGAATAAACAATTATTGAAAAAATTTCAAAGTTTTCATTAAATCGCGTATTACGTCTAAATTTAAAAATATTTTTATTTCCTGTCAGTCACGTTTTACAAAATATTAATTTTAAAAAGAGAGGTTAACTCAGGAGAAAATTAAAAACGTGTTTACTACAAAATTCAAATATTACTCTCGTTTGACGTTGTTACCATGAAAATGCTCAAAAGCTGCGATTTTGGCCTCCTGGATTTATGAAATTTCAAACGTCAAAATATAAATATGGAATTTTAATGCCTTTTTAAATAAATGATCGAAAATGTTTTTTCATATTCTTTATCTAGGTTTCACTCCGGTCATTTTGATACCCCTAAAATGATTCTAGGATGGATATTATTAAACTTTAGGCACACCAAATACTAAAGAAAAACGTTCCTTACATCCTACTACATTCATTTATATTAATAACCAGCTTTTTCTTAAAATACTAACACCTTCTGAAATTTTCAGGGCATGACCCACTCGAAATTCGCACTTAAGAGCGTCCACGCATACGAATGTTGCTTGAAAATTGTACATAAAGCTTGTCTAGCACTGTGGCTAGTGACATTTAACACAAATACAGTTCAACAATTATTTGACTAATGATGAAATTACCAAATATGTGAGGAACTACCCCTTATAGTGTAGCTGGAGCCCCACGTGAAGTTGTAGTTTAAGAGCTACAATGTGTGTAAGTATCTGCATACTAAAAGTTTTGTCATGATATTGATTAACATATTTGTAAGCGAAAATTAAAATTGATGTCTATTCTGTCACAATTTTTACACATATTTTATTATACAGAAGTTTATTTAAAAGTTTGATATGAGCAGAATTCACTTTATTGAGTCTATAAATTAATGTTCTTTACTAATATGTACTGTTATGATTGCCAAAGATAAATAAAGCATAATATTTTTATATTTTTATAGGTTTCCCGCTACTCCGAAATCTCAAATTGGACTTACGACCTCCTGCAGCTCAATGTCAGTGTAGCATGTATTCTTAACCATTATAGGAGTTGAATAAAGCACTTTTCATCACTATAGATGTTCTGGAAAAGTTGTGATATTCAATATCATATGTCTTATTCTAGGGTTTAATTTTTTTTTAGCACATGATACATCTCTCTCGTGAAATCGAATAATCATTATCCAATAACCACTTTTCAAAAAACGAACGACGAAGCGAATGTCAGATTTCTATTTAGTATGTTATCAGTGCGCAGTTTATTTATAATTCAATGTTACATCTAGAATTTACTAAATAAAAGGTAATATTCATAAGATATGCCCCATTACTTTTCACGTTTTATGATTCCCTCGGGTAATAAATCACAAACTTAATTAAAAATCGCTAAAAATATAGGAAAGCTAAGGTCACGTCTCGGTTGAAACCTATACACTTCATTAATTAATATTTATTAGTATCTTCAGATGATGTTTCTGCGTTTTTTAATATATTTAATTATCTTACAACATAAAATCAGCAACAGTATAAAAAATTTAAGAATCTTTTTTAAGCCATAAGGCTAAAGATATTTCATGTTAAAACAAAAAACTATTATTCTTTACTTTTTATAGCATAATGAAAACAATAGACGGAAAGTCAATTTGTCGCCTGACAGTCTTTCTGATGATTCTGTTCATTAAGCCCAGGATAACTAAATACTTCCTAAAAATTAATGATAGTATCTCACGGACTACCTAGCCAACGTTGTTTAACATCAAAACTACAAGCCAGTCATTCGGAGGAAGCGGAAAGAAATTTGTTTCCCGAACTTCGACCATTTAAATCAGTTTAAATAATTTTGGATTCCTTCGTATTTCCTTTTTTAGGCTTAATTTTCTGTTTAGTTTTTTACGGTTTTTATGTTTCAGATATGGAATGTTTGAAAGCTGTTAACGACCAAAAATGAGAACACGGCTGGTTTTGATTAAATTGGCATCGATAGTAATGAAATACATTTATTATTTTTGTTTTTACTTTTAAGTTCTTTCCTATTAAGCTGAAAAGTAATTCAAGTAGGCTTTGACAGTCAAACAAAGAAGTTATAAAGATTCTAGATTTATTAGAAGATATTTCAATATATCAGCAAGATAGTGTACCACCACAATGCAAGATTTGTTTCAGGTTATTTGGACACTATTTTTAGACATCAATGGGTTGAAGTGAACGGACAACTTAATTGGCCAACTTGATCACCTAAGATGACCCCCGTTTTTTTTGTAGGGTTACTTAAAAATGAGGTTTATGAGGAACCAGTAGAAGAATGATATATCTTTATGAACTTTATAATTCTTATTTAACTAGTAGCCCGTAGTTAGATTGCTCCTTTCATTTTAAATTACAAAAGCAATTATATAATACGGTTATCTCGCCACCATATTTAAAAAATACAAAGTCTTCTGTGTAAATAAGTCTGTATGTATTTATTGATAAATCTATTTTCGAGAGTATTTTATTCCCATTTGAAATCTGTATAGATTACTGATAGATAACTGAATATACCGTTTTATAAAACCAAATTTGCTGTCTTTGGCACGTACTGTTCAATTAAAAAAAAAGATGAAAAGTGGGTGTGGATAGTCTTTTACTCAATACGATAGCATAGCCATTTGTAAGGGATGTTATAAAGTCATTTTGATGCATCATTCACCTTCGTCACCATTCTGACCGCAATATACTTACCTGGTCTTCCTAGTATCCATTAGAATGGAACTCTTTACTAGAAAATAAAATGGAGTTTTAGAACGGTAAAAAATAAAACAGGGAAACAGTCCTCTGAAAAGGTATTACAAATCCCTACAAATTTATTGAAATTTTAATTGTCATAAAGCCCCCTAAGATCTCCCATAGAAATTGCCAATAACTTTGTTCAATTAAATTTCTTTAAAAGATATATATAAGGATATGGAAAATGTTGAGTTACAAAAATGTTAAATATTCAAATAATAAAAAATGAGGTGTTGTAAAATGCCAATACATTTTTTTTATGAAGAAAAAGTGAACTCTTAGAAGACAGACTTTACGTTTCAAATATAATATTAAAGATACATTATTTCAATGCATTTTTTCATACATTAAATAATAATAATAAAATTTGTTTGAATAATATGTGGGGTAGTTTTACATACACAAAAAAATTTAAAGTAATCAGTTATAACATACTCTACAAAACAGATTAGAAACAACATGCCCCCAGGGAGACTACTGATTTTAATTGTAGCCTTAAATAATTGAATATGATGTGTATATTTTATATAGGTCTGAGTAACAATTTATTATTATTATGAAGGATTGCATATGTGTGACAAACATTCGTCACAATTAGTTATTAAATTCTTGGTATCGTTTAAGAGATATTTCCTTATTTATATTTTAAAATTAACAGTAGACTAGACAGACGTTTATAGATTGGAGGTAATTGGTTATATAAGCAGTAAATATTATAGGAAAACGGAAAACAGCAATTTTGTGATTTTATAAAGACACACACACTGTAGTGTATGCATTTTCCTGTTTTATAACTATGAGGTATCAAATTGAATAAATTATAAAAATAAATATTCGAATTACACATGTAAATAATATTAGGCAATTTCTATAATTAACATTTGTTAATTTAATGTAATACAATAATACACCACAGGTAATGACGACCCCCTTTATCTCGGAAGGCTATAGTAGAGCCTTGTGTGGGAGGGGGCTACACATTTAGAGACAAGGGACACACACCCAATATCCGTGCATAGTGGAAAAATCATTTATCAACATATCATATCATATTTTTCACCGCCACGACCGGGGATCGAACCCGGAACTTTTGGGTGAGGTGAGGCAAGTGCGCTCATCTCTACCGATTTACCAATTAAAAAGTATTTATTGCCTATTATCTTTTATAATACTAACTTAACTAAATATTTCATTTATATCATTTGCGCTCACCTCTCGACCAGCAGTCATACAATACTATGGTATTTCCTTCCTTTTTTTTTTAGCTAAGGGTTGATGAGGGGTTTTTCCCCATTCTTGGAATCTTGTGTTCCAAACATCCTAGTTCAACATTGATTCGTGATTCACTTGTCTTTGCAATTATCACATGGTTTAATATTGCCTGCGTTTCGTATTTCAGTATTATTCCCTATTTTATATAATGCATACACTACACGCACGATATAAAATGTCAATAATTAAGATGCGATAAAATTAATGTATAAGTTTAATTTTAATTTTAAGGATTTTGAGAGCATGTGACGACGAGGAGAAATAATTTAAAAATGAAGTACGCCTTTTACATACATTTGGAAACGTGTTTCTTAAAACGAAGATCTACTTAAAATTTTAGGTACACCTAGATTTTTTACGTTACTAGTGGGCATTAATGTGTTATCATTTATAATAATGTTAATATCGCTTTCCACTATGGTTCGATTTTCCCCAAAGATTAAAACATTCCATTTAGTTGGATTCATTTGCGAATTGTGAAGCACGGACGCTGACGCTAATTCTTTTATGTCATTGTCTATGTTGATATTGGTGTTATAAGTATCCTGATGATTAAATGAATAATAAATTAGGTGTCACCAGCGTACATATGAACCTTACAACTTCTTGAAGCACTAGAAATGTTGCAGGTGTAAATGCAAAATAATAATGGTTCTAAAATGGATCCCTGACTGACCCCATATGATATTGGCCATAGTTTGACTTGCCATTTGTAGTTTCTATAAATTGTGTACGATTGTGCAATAATTTTTTATCACTGTTACAGCATTTTCAGTACAACCAATAAAATGTAGTATGGAATACAATAACTGATGATTAATTTTATCAAAGCGGTTGTGTTACCCTGATCAGTTGTAGCTAAAATCGTTAGTTATCAGTTATTTTCAGCAACGCAGACATACAACTACGACAACTTCTAAACCTTGATTGGTTTATAGGTAGAATGCTACAATTGTTTAGGATTAGGTGATCCCGAAATTGAAAGTTCTCAATTCTTTCAAGAATTTTTGAAAATATGTGTAGTAAAATTATGGGACGGAGTTGATCGAAATTACCAGATCAGTACATTTTATTGTTATTGCTTTAGCCACTTTCCAAGCATCAGAAAAAACATTATTAACAAGAGAAAAGTTTATAATGTTGGTAATATACGGCAATATGTATGTCCGACACATTAATAACATCTCGATATTAATTTGATCTGCACTTGTAGCTTTTGATTTCTATTAGACATTTATAAGCAACATTTATCTATCTTTTCGATTGTCGCTATATATTTTTACACTAGTATAAATTATAACCAATTGTATTGAAATAAGTCAATTATCTGGCTTGGGAAAGAAAAAGCGCTGGAAAATATAGATTTTTCGAATTGGTGAATGGCTTTGAAAATAAATTCGTTAAGTATGTCTATAGTCGAAGTAAATTAGGTTTTTCAAGAGAAATAATTTATAAAGTTTTAAAAAATTGGATACGAACCCTCTAAAGGCAAGTGAATATAGATCAAAAGAGTTCCCACCTCTCAGGAGGGTGCTTCATCCCCTTTAGTTTAAGAAACCACCCTTCAATGTTACCTCCTGCTAGTTTTTTACATTTATCTCGAAAACTGTTACCCTGACGTCAAAAATTAATAGAAATTAAATTATTCGCTATAAAATTCTACATAGTTT
The DNA here is from genome assembly GCA_963675555.1 of Leptura quadrifasciata. Taxonomy (NCBI): domain Eukaryota; kingdom Metazoa; phylum Arthropoda; class Insecta; order Coleoptera; family Cerambycidae; genus Leptura; species Leptura quadrifasciata. The sequence continues at coordinate 148,801,651 of OY776675.1, forward strand.
ATGTTCTATACAATTTTTCCCTATATGGCATCCTAATCTCACGAATTTAGATTAAATACTAAAATTACGCAAAAACAAGTAATAAACAACTTAAAATACCTTGACCACAGAAAAATGTTACATAAAAAGCAGATTGTTGTTTACAAACCTAGCAATAAAAACAAAAAAAAAACTTCAAAAATGTTTTTATTACTACAATATAATACTACTAAAAACTAACAACTGCTTATTCAATAATTGGATTATCTTCAGTAATTCTTCCTCTACCAATGAATTAAAACATCCTTGTCCATGACAACTGGAGCACATTGTTGAACATTTTAATCCAACCTTAGCACAACCGCACCGTTTTCCGCAACCCTTTTTACAATTACAAGATATCAATTTAAGAATGAAAGTAGGAGCTGGTATCTCAGTTGTAGGATTAGGGACCAAATTTTTTCTGACTGATTTCCAACCCCAATCATTAGGCTACAAAATCTTTCCACGCCAGAAGTGAATTTGTTGGAAAACGCGATACGAATGTTGTCCTAAAGCAGCAGATGTGGGTGGTAGTTTTGATTACAGCACCGCCTGATTAGATTGACCGATAAATTTGTTAAATGAAATGAATCTATATTGGTTTAATGATGTAACAATACGAGGTGCCTTGTATAAAGCAAGTGTAATTTTTTCTCCAGCTCGAACAATGTCAGGCTTCATCGATGATGGATTGATAAATATATTCAAAGCATCGTCCAAGTCCCTTCTAGTATTTATCAACTTTACAGTTTGTGCTTTTCCTATGCCAAAAAATGCCGATGTAGTATTACATCCACTGAATGCGTGAGCAAATAATATGTTATTTTTACAGTTATAAGGGACTTCCGAGTTCTGAATATCGAGAGAACTATATGCCCTTTCCTTGATATTTTCTTGAACATCTCTTAACAATCGAACATCTTTATCAAGAGGACAAAGAGCAATTATAAGTATGAGAAGGTCAACATCCTGTCCCACGACAACAAACGTATGATTATTATATGCTTCCTTAATAGCGGTTTGGACAATTAGCGTATCAGCGTCATCTATTGCAGAAAGAGCTTGAAAGCTGGCATATTCCAATTTTTCCTTCAGTTGATTAATTAAACGTTGTTTATTCGCCAGATTGCTCAGAAAATTTTCTTGTGAATCAGGAACAGGCGTATTTTCGTTAAATATTATTTCAGGAGATATTCGTTTTAAAAGTCTTTGTTGTGGTTCGATGCCTTTTGTACTCTCCATATTTTCAGAATAACCGTGAAATACTACGATTACTCGTTGACCGTATCGTTTTTTATTCAAATTAATATAAGCGGTGTAGATGTCTGCAAATGTCCCTTGCCCCCATCTACAATATATGTACATTCATCACGATTAATAGGACGCTCTGTAACAGAGTTAAAAATGTCATACAGGGACGATTGTCACGATTAAGATTTTGTAAAAATATGCTTGCTTATCTCATCGTAATTTTAGGGAATTTGTCTTCTCTACCATCCTTAATTAACTTCAAACGCTATTTGTGCGATTAGGGCTCGATGTAGGAAAAATGTATAGGACATAAAAGATGAAGCAGAATAAATAGAATAAATTAAGTTCTAAACATTTTTCTCGCCAGGGTAACGGTTTTCAGAAAAATTAAAAAAAACTGGCAGCATGTATCATTGGAGGGTGGTTTTTGAAGCAAAAGGGGATGAAGCACCCTTCTGAGAGGTGGGAACTCTTTTGATCTATATTTGGATGGCTATTAAGACTCTGTACCCAAATTTTTAAAACTTTATAAATTTTTTCTTCTAGATGCCATTATTATATCTAATTTACGTCGACTACTACGTTATTATTCTAAAATTGTATATGAAGGCATCGCTTCTCTGAATAATTTACAGGGAATGTCGGCTGCTTCAAGGGCCATGATAAACTGTCACCTACTTAAAACAGCCTCTTCAGTACTAACCAAGGGCCAAGGGCCCACTACCAATGTAGCATTTGCCTAAATTCGTTGCATCTTAATAATTCAGAACCTACTAGGTACATTATTTGACACCTGGGTGACAGCTTAAAGAAGTCAAAGTTTTCGCAACAATTCGGACTCTAAGGATCCGCACAAAATCGCATGTAAATGTAACAAAGGCAAGTACATCGCTTCATGTGTTAATTCTTTATAAATATTTCTTTGTATAGATTGAAAAAGTAAATGTTTTATGATAAGGGAAATACCCCTCCGTTTATTGATTCCTGCAGATACACAAGACAAGAAGCTTGCCAAAAAAACAAAAGATACAGGCACTGCCACATCAATTATTAGTAATTTGTTTTTACAAAAAAAAGAACAATTATTGAAGTATAATAAGCAAAATAAGATTTACCGTATTATAAACCAGATTTTACAATTTTATCTATTAACTGAAACAGTGTCAACAATATACAAACAAACCAGAAAAAATTTCATAATTCCTACTAAGTCTGCCGGTAATAATTAAACCTCTTTGTCTGATAATCAGTTCATCTTTTTCCGAGGGTATATTTCCAGACAGGCCTAAAATAGCAAAAATTAGACCGGTCTTTAAAGCAGGATGTAAAACTAAAACATATAACTACAGCCCTATTTCTATTTTAAGTTCGTTCTCCAAAGTTTTTGAAAAATGTGTATCTAACAGACTAGTCAGCTTTTTTGATAAATGTGAAATATTAAATAATAATCAATTTGGTTTTCGGAGAGGACGTTCTACAACTGCAGCTGTCACTAAATTCCTAACTGAATTATATGAAAACTTAGATAACAAAAATAAATGTGTAGGAATATTTCTAGATCTTAGTAAGGCCTTTGACTATTGCAAAAATTAGAGAGTTATGGTATACGTGGTGTATCGCTACAATGGTTTAAGAGTTACTTGCAAGGTAGAAAACACTACGTACAACTGGACGATACAAACTCTAGACAACGTGAACTTTTGGTAGGTGTACCACAAGGGTCTGTTCGCGGACCTGTCCTCTATATAATTTATGTTAATGATTTCAGTTCCAAAAATTCAATTCTTTTTTATGACGATACCTCCTTACTTATTAATGCCCAAAAAACAACAGAAGTAGTAGCAAAAGCAAATGAACAATTAAGCAGCGCTCACAATTGGTTTACTAAAAATAACCTTATCCTTAATAGAAACAAATCTAATTTCATACGTTTTAACACATGTAAAATTAGTGCTGATCGTAGCATCTTAATAAAATCAAATGCAGGATCAATTCAACAAGTTACGTACACTAAATCTTTAGGGTTATATATTAGTGAAAATTGTTCATGGTCATTGCATGGAAATGAAATGTGTAAAAAAGTAGCTCCAATATGTTACTGTCTCAGCCAGTTACGACAAGTAGTTAGTACAACGGTATTAATAACTTATTATTATGCATCTTTTCATTCTATTATTAGCTATGCCATAATTACCTGGGGTTCATCACCTGACATGTTGAGGATCTTTAAATTACAAAAAAGAGCTGTGCGTACAATAGCAGGAGTAACAAGGCGAACTAGTTGTAGAGACTTATATAAAAAACTGGGTATACTCACCCTACCACACATACAACACAAGAAATACCCACATCCTGGAAATCCCGAATCACAGACTAAAATTATATGAACGTGGTCCAAAGTACTTGGCTATTAAAGTGTACAATAAGTTACCGAATTCATATAAATCTCTTGATGACAAAAAATTTAAAATTCAAATTAAACAATTACTGAAAAGCAAATGTTATTATTCTATAGACGAGTACCTTAATTATAGGCTGTAGTTTTTAAGTTTTTAAATTTTAAATCCAATTTCTATTCTATATATATATATATATATATATATATATATGTATATGATCTACGACTTTACACAAATAATATGACTAGTTGTATCCTATCTACCCTTATAAACATACATGGTTTTAGTGTATATCGTATATTTTAATTTCTACTATCTAATTTTATTGCATTAATTGTTTATTACTTTATTGTCTTGTATTGTTATATACATATATTATCATGGTGTATATTTTATATTTATTGTTTACTTTTATATTGTTTGTATGTTGTTTGTTTATATGTTGACTTGCAATTTTACGATTCATTCGATACATCGGATACATTTTGACATATCCTATATCATGTAAATGATCTCTTCAGCCTTCCAATTGAGGTGCTTATTTCAAGAGCACGCCTAAGATGGGCAGGTCACGTTCATCGTATGCATGATAACCGCCTTCCTAAATGTACACTTTATGGTGAATTGCTAAGCGGTAGAAGAAGGCGTGGCGGTCAATGAAAGAGGTTCAAAGACGCTCTCCATGAAAATCTAAAATCCTGTGGTATTGCAGACGAGCAATGGGAACAACTTGCAGCGGACAGAACCGAATGGCGAGGGGTTGTGGCCAGCTATCAAGGAAATGTTGCTGCAAGAAGGCCGAATCCAAGACCTAACCAGGTCTATGTTTGTCCTGACTGCGGTCGACATGTGCTTTCCCGAATTGGCCTCTATAGCCATAGTCGTGTGCACCGTAGATGAATGGGTGTTACAATAGACTACACCTTTTACTTGTTTTTTATTGTACACAATTTATCGACTGTAACATTTTTATACTCGGACTCGAGTAACGGCTAATAATAATAATAATAATAATAATAAAAAATGATCTCTTGGACTAATAAATTATTATTATTATTATGTCCTTCTTCCATGTGTACATAACGTCCACGTAAAAATATTTCTAACTTGGCTGATCTTAGTATTTATAAAGTAAACGCTGTAATGTTTTAGTAAATAAGTTTTAACCATGCAAAATTGTGAACTAAGTTTCATAAAGACGTAGGTGGAAACATTTTCGGAAAAAGTTTATAGAAAATTCACTATTTTTGCAAGTAGAAGTAGCACCTATGATGGAAAGTGGTTATATTGGGCCAACTCGTATTTTTCAACGATTCGTAGTCTAATTTAACACCTTTCTTTCTTTTCTGAATTCGATTTTTGAAATAGTAATTCTATCATCCCAATCAAATGATATTCAGATTAGTTACGATTTACCGAATTACCGAACGAGTACTATACTTTTAGATCCCATATTTTTAAATAATGTTGATGTAGTTCATACTTCAGGTACAATGAATGTAGAAGCTGTGAGCGATCACCAGCTTGTTTGGTGTAAAATTAATTTTCTCAAATTAGAAATCAACAGAAATTTATTACATAAAAATTTTAATAATATTGAGTTTAGAGCAGAATTAAATAATTTTAACTGGAATGATATTTACTATATACCGGATCTAAATGATTAAAACAATTCCTGACTAGCAACATTCTCAACTTATTTAACAAGCACGCTCCTCTTAGAACTGTTCGCGTAAGTAAACCACCCTCGTGATAGCTTACGGATACCTTAAAACTAATCCTCAAAGAAAGAGACAAGGCTTTTAGTAAACATAAAAATAATAAAACTGTAGAGAACTGGAATAGTTATAAAACCAGGCGAAATTTTTCTCTGGCATCAATAAGAAGGGGAAAACAAGCGTACCTGTTATTATCTTCAGAACCACAATGATGAAAAACATTATGGGAGGGAGTAAAGAAATTAAATATAGCTTCATATCAAAACAATATTAGTCAGCTTCCTCCTAATTTACAAGATCCGGCTGCTATCAAAAATTTTTTTATAAATATCTTTGGAAATTCTGATCGTTGTCATGAAGCAATCCTGCATCATAGCAATAATAGATACAGTGACGAGCTCAGTTTTAGCCTTGCATTCGTTGGGCCTAAAGCAGTTATGAAAGTTATTAGTTGCTTATATTCTAATGCTGCTGGTGTCCCCCGGTTATCCTGAATCATATAACTCATCTAATAAATGTATGATTAGAAAAAGGTTACTTTCCTATTAGAGAAATTCCTTAGTCTGCCTAGTTCCTAAAGTAAAAAATCCTACAACTATTCAAGATTTCATCCCATCGTCTTTTATCAGCCGTATCCAAAATATTAAAAAAATTGTGCATAGTCAAATTGTTGATTATTTAAATTTGCATAAAATTTTTCCCTTACGTCAATCTGGCTTCCGAAAGTTTCACATTACCACCACTGCACTGCTTTATCTATTCTATGTGATAATATTATAAGGGCCTTAGATAAAGGGGCAGGGCAGCCGTATCAGTATCAATTACTTACTTATTAATTTTTCCAAGGCATTTGATACTATTGATCACGCTTTACTATGCGCGAAATTATTCTTTTATGGGTTTAATGAAAATGCTGTAGCTTTCTTTAAATCGTACTTATCCAATCGACGTCAGTCAGTATCTGTCAATAATTCTATGCCCTCAGCCCAATTAATATTCATCAGGTGTTTCACAAGGGTCCATTCTCGGACCCTTGTTGTTTGTTATCTATACAGCCGATATTTTTGACCAAATTAATCACTCTTATTTGCAATCATATGACGATGACCTCACATTTCTATACCGCTTATTCCATTCATCAGTTCCCCTGTACCTTAGAGAAAATTTGTCTTCAGAAATATCTTGCATAACCGTAGGCATCAATATACACTCACAATGCCTTACCACTCGGCTGCTCTTTTCCAACGAAATTTCTCTTACTTCGCTGGAATGCTGTACAATTCTGTAAAACCTAATATGAGTTTAAGCCTTTAATCCTTTCGTCGCCAAATGAAGCATTTATTTGATCGTCAATTAAGTTAGAACTAACCTCTTAAAAATAACAAATGTATGTATGCTTATTCGTATACAATTTGTTAAACCATTTAAAATTATAATTTAGTAGATGACATTTAAATAATCTGATATACTACGACTATTGATTACTTGTAGAATAGGTTAACTGTAAGATTAGCCACTTGGCTAAACTTCGCCGACTCTATGAGCATATAAATGTCTAAATATGTATTATTGTATTATGTATTTTTTTAAAATTATTATTATTATAGCATCATATTGATATAATGTAATCCGATTCTGTTTGTGCAATCTTTGACAAACAATATAAGTGTTAATATATCTATACATTTTAATAAACCAACATTGTAAAGTATTATGTAAATAGCAATAACAACAGTAAACAGTACCTGCCCCGCCTTCCCCTAAAACTCATTCCAGTTACACGCCCGTATCCCGCCCATCGCGTCATAACTACACCAAAGGTGATGGAAACATTTAAATAAAATAATTACAGTTATGAGATTAATAGCAACACAACCATCGTACATATGTTTGCACTTCCAGTTATCTTTTGTATCTTTCTATGTCTTCTCCACCCACTTTCAGCCCACCTACTGCCCTACTTCCCCACTCGCCTTTATTTCAACCCTTTTTGCAACATGCACCCTATGACACAATATTAGAGAAACCCTTCCATGTGTTCTTTCATCCTGTTTTTAATCTTCCTCCTCTGCATGTCCCCCTATAACCTGTCCGTCTCTTTCTAGCTCGTTTCAACGTTGACAGGTCCGGCCTGATATAAATCGCTGAATTGGAACTAATGAATGTTTGGTTTTTATCAAGAATATTTATTTAATAATCTGGTGACTGGCCAAACGTGAAGGCATGACTCACGTTTTTAAAACGTCTTCACGCACTTCACGATTCGGCACCGCACCGTGTCGTGAAGTGCAGCACAGCGCAATTATTCACCTGATGTGGAGTCACAAAAGTTCGCAAAAAGGTTTTAAGGCAATGTTTACTAGGTATATAAAATTCTGGTTATCGTTAGAACACAAAAGCTCCGAGATTGTTAAAATATCAAAGAGTAACAGCTAAAAAAGCTACTTTTCAACATTAGAGTATTATTAAAACGAGTTAAGGATGAATGTAATTTTTGTTTTAGGTTCGGCATTCTCAAAGACTGTCAGTACTTGTATTGATAACGATAATAATAAATAATAAATAAACACCACAGAAATTAGACAACCCCCAATTCCAGAAGCCAGAGGCTTGTACGGAAGGGGGTTACACAATGAAAAACGCGGACATACAATCATTTCCTCCGACAGTGCCGGAGCCAGGATTCGAACCCGGTGGTGCGATGCTCGTGTGATTAATCGCGATTGCCACCTCGCGCCTTAAGCCACGCGGCTATCGACTAGATGATAGACTGGAACATTCTAGAGTAATTGAGTACATTCGATACGGGTATATATAGAGTGGATCCAGGCGCATTGGGGACAGTTTGATATGAGACGAACAAGTGAACAGATAGAATAAGAACAATAACTGGTTGTGAATTATAGTAATAAGACTATAGTAGATGAAACTTGTAATTAGCGTGTACTAATGTGTATAAGGACTTAATTATTGTAAGTAAGTTATTAATAAGTCAGTGGTTTATGAAAGTTCTTGTTGTAATTTACTGAACCTTCGTACAAGATGTTTACTGGAGATTGTAAACACGCAACAGTTGGCGGCAGAAGCGGAATTGCAACAGGTTTTCTTAAGAATTCGAGGAAGTTCGAAAATGTTCTATTTGGAAACCACTGAAAATATTGAACTGTTTTGAACTGGAAAGTGATATAGAAATTAGACAAGACTTATCTGTGCCGGTGTGAGGAAATTTCCAGGATATTCTATTTGGAAACTAATGCCGTTAGCTGAATTCGGACAACAGAAAAGTGATATAGACATCAAATAAGACCTATTTGTGACATTTTGAGAAAATTTGCAGAACCTTCTATTTCGAAACTAGTCCAGTTAGCTAAATTCTGTCAAATGGAATGTAATATAGACATCAAATAAGAACTATTTGTGACATTTTGAGAAAATGTCTAGAATTTTCCATTTGGAAACTAGTGCAGTTTAATGGAAACAAGAAGTATGGCTGCTGAAAAACAAATGCAAGACATGTTCGCAGAACTAAGCAAAATGATGTTAGACCAGGAAAGTCGACGTCAAGAAGAAAAAGAACTGGAGAAAGATGATCAAGGAAGACGTGAAAAAGAAGAAGAAAGAAAACGTCAGGAAGAAAAAGAAGAACAAGAAAGACGATGTCAGGAAGAACAGTACAATAAGAGAGACGTGAAGACGAAATAAGGAAAATAATGCAAGTGCAACTGCAACAGCCACTGAAGACCTAAAAAGTGAAATTAAAGAGGATATTGAAAATGTAAAAACCGAAGTCAGTGAAGTTAAAGAAAAAGTCGATGATATTGAGGGAAAAGTTACTGGCGTCAAAGAAAAAATTACTGATATAGAAGGAAAATTTCGAGTAGTTGAGGGAGAAGTAGAACAACTTAAGAGAGCAGTGTTATGTGCACGCCTACGGTACTGCCTCATGGAAAATTCGAGAATGGCCCAGAAACGTTGCGAATGATGGAGTGGAATATTTTAGAATAATCGAGTACATTCGACAAGGGTATATATAGAGTGAATCCAAGCGCACTGGGGACAGTTTGATATGAGACGAACAAGTGAACAGATGGAATAAGAACAGTAATAAGTTGTGAATTATAGTAGTAAGACTTGTAATTAGTGTGTATTAATGTGTATAAGGACTTAATTATTGTAATTAAGTAATTAATAAACCAGTGGTTTATGAAAGTTGTTGTTGCGATTTATTGAACCCACGTACAGGGTGTTTACTGGAGATTGTAAATACGTAAAAATATATTAGTTCAAATGTGCTTTTAGAGGGCGGAATATTAAAACATAATATTTTTAGTCGCAAACTCCTCAATAAAATTCTTATTTTACTATAAGGAACGCAACCAGACTGCAACCAACAGTTACTCTCCGGGCTATGTGAGTAGAGGAAGTTAGCCGTAGGTCGGTCTCCCCCCACCACTGACCTTGACCTTGACCGTGCACCTGTGGTCCGTTCCTTCAAGGCCACGGTGGCACCGTAGGTTCGCATAGCATATACCGTGACCTTGACCTTGGACGGCCGCAGTGCGTTTCGACTTCAAGGGCGCAGTGTTGCTGTTACCCAGAACGATCACTTGCTGTGACCTTGGCCTTGGCTAACACTATTAGAGAATGCAAGGACGGAGCTTCCTCCTTGCCACGCAACTCGTAATGTGCCGTGGTTTGATATTTTGTGACGTAGTATATCTTTTCTATAAAAGAGTGAAAGGAGTTAATATGGGATCATTCTTAACGTCAATTTCCTAGAGTAAAGAAGCAAATATGTATTCGTGCAGTTTTTGTGGTGCAAGCTTCACTCGCAGTGACAATATGCGACGTCATCAGAGGGAGGCGTGTAACAGTTTAAATGGTAATGGACCGCCAGCAAAGAAAGTGAAATTGGATTCGAATCCATCAACATCGGTAATTATGCAGACGTGTTATAGCTGTAATGTGACTTTAACAACTAACCAAATGAAGTCTCATAAAAGAACACTACAACACAGAACAAATTCATGTGTACGTTTGATGGATGGTACAGAAATTGTTCGCAGTGCTTTCAAATATAGAATCATAACATACCGAGTGCATAGTGATAATGAGAAACTGGACTATATAATATTTTTCAACGAAATTCGACATAAAATATTGAATTTACTAGAAGAAATATTATTACTTCATAAAACTGTGAAAGTAAACATGGAGACATTTGCCAGCTATATATTACAAGCACAAGAAATAGCTGAAATTAAATCGTTTAATACGTGTAATAAAATATTGGATCAAGGTGTGGATTTAAACATTGCACTCGACACTTTTATAGACATGATGGTTGCGCAAACTACTGAGTTCCAAGAGCGTGATTCTGGTATGTAAATATCTTCTGGTATGTGGAATAACAATTGACATTTTTTTTTTTATTTTTAGGGTGGGCCCTCGAACAAATAAAATTTGTTGAAATTAATATAAACAAGTACAGTCCAATGGGTGGTTCATCATATATCAAGTTACCAAAGTTCATCGCAAATAAGAAGGCCGTAGTGAATATAGAAAACCAGGACCAATACTGTTTTGCTTGGGCAGTCACTTCAGCATTGTATCCTGCAAATGGTGGTACATCTCAAATGTCATCTTATCCACATTATTCAAGAGTTCTAAATTTGACAGGTATGAATTTTCCAATGAAATTGAGAGACATTTCAAAATTTGAGGAATTGAATAATATATCTATTAATGTGTATGGGTTAGAAAAGAAATTCGAGAATAATAAAGTAAAATATGATGTTGTCGGACCTTTGCGTTATTCTCAGAAGAAACTACGTATTCATGTTAACTTATTATTAATTTCCGCGGAATGTGATCAGAATCATCATTGTAAATCGGATTGTGCTAAAACTCACTATTGTTGGATAAAAAATTTATCTGGATTAGTATCAAATCAAATATCCGCTCACGGACATAGAAAATATTTTTGTGATGGGTGTTTGCTGTATTTCTGTAACGAACGTCAGCTAATGTCTCACCAAACAAATGATTGTAATCATATTTACACTACAACACCATCGACACAATTTCGGGTTGATAAATATGGGAAACGTGTACCGGAAAATATATTAAAATTTGAGAATTTTGACAGACAAATGCAAGTACCATTTGTAGTATATGCAGACTTTGAATCCATTTTGAAACCGATAAATACTTGCGAGCCAAATCCTGAACGCTCTTATACCAACAAAACGTTTATTCATGAACCTTACTCTTTCGCGTATTACATAAAATGTTCCTTTGATAATAGCATTTCTAAATTTGAACTATATCGCGGATCTGATGCAGCAAAAGTATTTGTATCATGTATAGAGGCTGATTTAAGGGAAATTTATAATAGATATATGAAAGATGTAATCCCCATGTCCCCGCTTACAGCGATAGAAAGAGAAAATTTTGACAATGCAACCATCTGTGGTATATGTGAGAAGCCTTTTGCAGAAGGTGATATAAAGGTGAAAGATCATTGCCACTTAACTGGTAAGATACGATTCGGTGCCGCGCACTCGATCTGTAATTTAAATTATAAACTACCAAATTTTGTACCTATCATATTTCACAACATGAGTGGATACGATATTCACTTATTTGTAAAAGAGTTATGCGCTCATAAAGATAAAGTTGACGTAATACCACAAAACAAAGAAAAATATATATCTTTTACAAAACATCTTTACATGCATGATTACGTTACTGACAAGGGGGAAACAAAAAATAAATATTTGCGGTTACGTTTCATCGATAGTTTTAAATTTATGTCAGCATCACTACAAAATTTAGGGGAAAATTTAAATGAAGGTCAAATGGTTACAATGAAGAACTTTTTTACCGATAATGCAAAATTTATTTTAATGCGACGGAAGGGTGTATTTCCATATAGTTTCGTAGATAACTTAGAGAAATTAAATAATCGTGTTCTACCCACCAAGCAGGAATTCTATGACAGCCTAAATGAAACACATATATCAGATGACGATTATGAAAGGGCTAAAAATGTGTGGGAATTGTTTGAGTGCCAGAGTTTGGGTGACTATTCAGACCTGTATTTAAAATCAGATGTCCTTCTTTTGTGTGACGTATTTGAAAATTTTCGTAAAATTTGTGTGAATAAATATAAATTGGATCCAGCTCAATATTACACAGCTCCAGGTTTATCTTGGGACGCTATGTTGAAACTAACAGCGGTAGAACTTGAATTGTTAACAGATATCGATATGATACATTTTTTTAAAAAAGCTATACGCGGTGGTGTCAGCCAGTGTACAGAAAGGAAGCATATCGCAAATAATAAGTTTGTACCCAATTATGATCCCTCAGAACCGTCGTCATTTATCACATATCTTGATGCTACGAACTTATACGGTCATAGTATGTCCCAAGCATTACCAACAGGGGGATTTGAGTGGCTGTCCGAAAGAGAAATTATCGACTTAGATGTTACTAATATTTCAGACGAGAGTCCACACGGGTATGTTTTTGAAGTAGACATACATTATCCGCAAGAGTTACACGATTTACATTCAGATCTCCCTTTCTTAGTAGAAAATATTATACCCCCCCAATCAAAATCAAAATCACCAAAATTAATCCCAAATTTGAATGATAAGAGACGATATGTTGTGCATTATAGAAACTTGAAACAAGCCATTGAAAATGGTTTAATGGTGTTAAAAACCCATAGAGTACTTAAGTTCAAGCAGTCGCCCTGGTTAAAAAAATACATCGATTTAAATACGCAAATGAGAAATTCAGCGACCAATAAATTTGAAAAAGACCAATATAAATTAATGAATAATGCAGTATTTGGTAAAACCATGGAAAATGTTGATAATAGAAGAGATATAAAGTTGATTACTCATTGGGAAAATGTTAGAAGAACTATAGGTGCAAACGCATTAATCGCTCGTCCAAATTTCAAATCTTGCACAATTTTTTCTGAGGATTTTGTAGCGATTGAAATGAGCAAATTGCAAGTAGTCTATAACAAACCAATTTACGTAGGATTTTGTATTCTTGAATTATCGAAGACGGTACTGTATAATTTTTTTTATGGTGTTATTAAACGTCAATTCGGTGCTAATGCTTCTTTGTTGTACACCGACACCGATTCCTTAATTATGAAAGTTTATACAGATAACTTCTATGACTTTATTGTACAAAATCCAGAAAAATTTGATACTTCTAATTACAGGGAGGGAAATAAATTTAATATTCCAAAAGGCTCGTCTGTGCTTGGGAATATGAAAGACGAATTCCCCGAAGATCCTATTATCAGCTTTTATGGTACTGGAGCGAAAGCGTACTACGTGCAATCGGTCGGTAATGAGTTGAAAAAAGCCAAGGGAGTAAAGAAATCTGTGATTGAAAAACAACTTACAATAGATGACTACAGAAAAATTGTTGAGCAGGGCGGGTTAATATTTCGTAAAATGAATACTTTCAGAAGTCACTTGCATGATATCTATACAGAGATGCGGAATAAAGTTGCTCTTTCTTATTATGACGATAAACGTTTTGTGATTCCCAATACCACTAAAACTCTACCCTGGGGTCACTCAGACATAACATTTTTTCAGAGTGAACCAGAGCAGAATTTAAAGTGGTTAATATCAGCCTTAAATAGTGTCGTTGAACGAAATGTTTTAAAGGATGATGATAAACTAGATGTGTTACTCAAAGCAATGAATGAGTTGAGTGATTAATTGTTAATAATGTTTCTACTTGTTAACGCAAAGGTCGACAATTATAATATTCAATTGAAAAATTCATTGTGATATTTCATGTTATGTGTAAGTCGAAGTAAGAGATATTTGTATGAAATAAAATGTTAATTTATAAATAAAGATTTAAATTACTAAATGGTATTTTTATTGTATGAGTACTGTAGGCAATAAGATAGAGAGAGACGATAGGAAGAGTGGGGTGGGAAGTAGGGGGTTAGTTAGAGTGTGTAGGGAAATAATTTGAACCAATAGGAACAAGAGTGGTAGGGAGTGGAGGGGTTAGTTCAGCGTTATGGGCTTCAGAGATGCTACAAAGATTCTTTCCGTCTCCAGCTCTCGAGTTGTAAGGAAGTGTGCAAAATAGTGCTGTCTGCTCTATTCCTAGCATTCTTTGTGTTCTGTGTTTTGTGTTTCGTGCCCGTTTCTCGTGTCCGTTTTGTGTTTGTTGTGACAATGGTAGGACAAAAAAAGATTGGTGTTTCTGGTGGTAGCGGTAAGGGAGGCGCTTTGTTGAGTGCTGTGGCTGCATACTTAATTAATTATATGCCAGGGCAAGACGACAATGGCGACGCTTGTCCGGGTAATGGTGTGGCGAACAATGGCGACGCTTGTCCGGGTAATGGTGTGGCGAACAACCAGACGAGCCCTGGCGTGGGTGACAATGGCGACGCTTGTCCGGGTAATGGTGTGGCGAACAACCAGACGAGTCCTGGCATGGGTTTACTACCGGATATTGAAATCCCGACGGATTTGACCGATTTGAACGATGATTTGCTGGGTGATTTCGATTTCTCCGAATTGGACGCGCAGGCTTTGGCTTCAGATGAAGCCAGAGCTAGTACATCTAATGGAGAGGCCTACCCGAACGCCGCGTGGTCTAGGTTCCCTACGGTTACGGAGACAAATTCTGAGGACGAATTTCAACCTGCCCAACCAAAGATTTATTCGCAGAAAGGCCAAAAGAAGATGACGACGCATCCTTCAACATCTACAAAGCAGCCGCAGGTAGAGAATACCGAGAAAGATGATGACGTGTCGATTCTTAGAAGAATTTTATCGGCGCAAGCATCTGTACCTGCTCGCCTGAGCCCTATTCCCGATGTTGGCTCAGACGAGGGGCAGGTAGAGATACCTGAAAAGCCTAAGAAAGCAGCAGCTAAAAATAAAAAGCCGTTATCGGGAAGGAAACCGGTGGTTAAAAAAGCTGCTGCAAAAAAGTCGGTAGCTAAGAAACCGAAAAAAGATGCTGCAAAAAAGCCGACGAAAGTGCAACCGGTATGTTCGAGCGCGCCGTTGCCAGGATGCTCTCATGCGGTGTTGCCAACGCAGGAACCCCGTAACCGTGCTCTGGTTGTGAATGAAAGTGATTCTGATTCACAATCGGAGTTATTCTCCCAAGAAGAGCAAAATGAAACTTTCAAAAATTTCTTGAACATGTATGAACAGTTGCAGCGGGAGGATAGGGAACTTAAAAGTGCAACTGATGATGACAGCAAATTAAAGGATCACGCGCAGTCCCTCAAAAGGAAGGCGGAGATGTTGAATTCTCGGGCCGATGAAATGCTCAGAGGCATTGCGAAGCGTCGCAAAGCCTCTGAGAGATGTACAAGGAAGCTAAATGCTATAAAAAAGAAACTGGGAATAAGGTAGTGCGTAAACACACTACAGAATGTTGCATTAAAAATGTTTGTACATAAATTTAGTATTAGGTTAGGGTTAAGAGAAAAAATGTAAAAAAATATAAAAGTAAAAATGTAAAACTGAAAAAAAAATGAGGTTAGATTAGGTTAGAAAAATGTAAAAAATTTAAATGTAAAAAAATAGGTTAGGTTAGAAAAAATGTAAAAAAAAATTTAAATGCAAAAATGTGAAAAAAAAATTAGGTTAGGTTAGGTTAGGTTAGAAAAAATGTAAATGTAGCAAATAATAACACCCCCCCCAACCCCCACAAAGTTTACAAAGCAAGCCACGTTACCACTGGGCTACCTTGGTCCTAGGAAACTCTTATACTTTACTCTTATACTTACCTATAACGCGAGTTTATATATATATTTCATGGAATTTTTGGTAAATTGTGTATTTAAGTATATAATTAGATTAGAACTGTTGTATTCATCGTAGATGAAATAAAAAATAAATTTTAATACATTTATTTATACACAAATATTGGACAAAAAAAAATATATATATATATATATATATATATAAACAACTGAAAAACTTCCAAAGTACACTCAGACACGCGTAAGGGGTCATTTTCGACTAAACTGACCACTGGGAATCGATTCCGATAATTTCCGAATCGATCCGAACACTACCGAACGCGTTATTCACTGTTTTGTCAAGGATTGGGGGAATAAAAAAATCAAAACACGTTTCAGGGGAGTTCACACATGCAAAGGCTGCAATTTTAAGCGAAAAGCCGAACTCATGCCGAACACTCCCGAAGTTTCCCGAAGCCACCCGAAGACGCCCGAGGACACGCGAGGTATCGTTTTCGACTAAATCGATCACTGGGAAGCGATTGCAACCACTTTCGGAGCGATACGACTAGCCGTTCCGGGAAAAAGTCTGCTGCGGCAAAACTAAAGGTCGGAAGTGAGTAGAAACGGTACTGGAGGACAACTGTGACCTCGATACACCTTTTGCAACACTTTTGACCGACAGTCCAAATACGAATAACCAATTTACTTAAATAAGTACCCCGTTATTTCTTATATTAAAGCAATTTTTTATTCTTTACTTTACTACTGTTATTTATTGTATATGAAATGAAATAAAAAAAGAATAACTCTTAATACATTTATTTATAAATAACAAAAATATATATACATAAAATAAAACAGAATTATCCGTCCGAATCATGCTCCACCAGAATGACTGCATCCTCATCTTCATCGGCAGATTCCTCCACCAGAATGGCTGCATCCTCATCTTCATCGGTAGATTCCTCCACCAGAATGGCTGCATCATCTTCCGAGTCAGACGATTCCGCTGTGTCCGTCGATGATTCCTCCAGAATTACTCCATCCATCTCGTCTTCGGAATCATCATTGGGCACAGTGTCCATCGACCATGTGGACGGAGACCTCTCCAATGGTTGGTATTCTTCTGGTGAGGTGGTGCTATCTGCTACACCACCCCTTGTCGCCTCTCTAACGCGCTGCAGGTAGGCACGATACCTTTCGCACAAAACGAACATGGTTGAAGTGGAAGATACAGTATTGTCTTGTACTTCAGACATGTTGGAGCGTAGAAAGTAAACTGAGGATGGTGAGGGCTTTCTTATGTATATATAGCCCCTACCACCACCCCCACCTCATCACTCCCCACCTCACTACTCACACAAATAAGAGTAGAAAGTGTCCTAATACTCATATTTTTAACACCATCAATATCAATAGCACTGTCAACATAAGCAATAATCGAAGTGAAACACAGATTTCTCTAGTAACATTGTGTTACTTACATTTAAATATTTAGTAAATAAAACAAAAAATAAGATTCAATTTAACGTTTATTTAACACTTAAACTAGTTATATAATATTTACAATAAACTAAAAATTAAATATATACATTTATTTATCACTAAAACTAATTACATAATTATTTACAATAAACTAAGAGATATATACATATTTACAAAAAAAAACTACAAATTATCTGTCCATATTGCAAATATTGCAGATTTCCACTCGCCTAATCTGATAGAGTGGATCTCTGCAAGATTTGCAATATCCCCGCCTGCCTCTCATTATCCTTGTAGTGGCATGGTAGTCCACATGACGATGTCTCCCAGGATCCACCCTAGACTGGTATCCCAGAAAACATCCGTGGCAAAGATTGTATTCCATACCACCCACTACTTGGACCGCAACAAAGGTCATGGTGGTGCAGAAGATGCCATCCATCGGGTTCACCCTTGCTAAATATTCTGATGTTATCCACCGCTGCCCTCTTTGGTGGGGAACATCTACGACGATACCCTCATCATCACTTGAATCGTCTGCACCCTCTTCAGCGTCAAAAAATTCCTCATCGTCTTCCTCGTCGCTTTCCTCATCGCCTTCCTCATCGTCTTCAACTTCTACCTCGTCGTCTTCGGGAGCAGCCAAGTCGTCCTCTACCTCTTCAAGGTACCATATATTGTTGAGGACATCTAGGGATGCTAACCAGTCCAGGAATCTGAGGTTAGCCCAACCAGCAGGTACAGCAGCCATATTAATACTTGGAAACGAATATATAAGACAGTAGACGGAATGATCAACGTTGAAGTTTGCAAAGCAACTGATCTAACGTGGAGTTACACCTCCTCTTTTAAACATGTTGCTGGTGACGTCACATCATCTCTAACGACATACCATGGCTCTAATATCGGCAATTCCAGCGACTACTTAAACAAACAAGGCCATGAGGAGGAACTCAGTTATTATTCAGCTGTCATACCGTACACTTGTTTTTAAAACAGCAATGTCTTGTCCAAGAGAGTGGCAATCGAAACCAACAATCGCCGTATATCCATATAGTATGGATGGTGCAATTCTGTGCTATAATTGTTCCCAATTCTGGGCAAAGCAGCAAATTAATCCATGTACTGGACTATGTTCAAATTGTATAAAAGAAAATCCAGTGCCAGTGAATACCGTCCGAAAAGCAGCATCACGTGAGCGTCTGGAGCAAGAGTGCTACAAGTGTCTACAACCCACGACTCGTACAAATTTTGGAATTATCCGAGATGTTTGTGAGACATGCAAGGTGGAGCACCCATTGAGGCAGCGGTGTCTGGTTTGCAACAAGTACACTGGTGATTGTTGGAACAATATTTGCAGCAAATGCAGAGACGAGAAGACATACAGTGTTTTACTTTGTGAATATGTTGGACATATTTATGGAGGTGTGATGAAACACAACAGAGAATGTTTCTGTCAGGAAGCGTTACTGTCGAGACGGGGGGATTTCATCTGATTAATTCCATAAATATGTATTTGTATTTTTTCTGTATTATATACGTTTTAAATAAATATATTTAATCTATAATTCGTTGTAAATATTTTCTTCTCAATAAAATTTATTAAAATGATTTTCTTGATTTCATCTAATAATTTTTAGGAGTAAAAATTAATTCAAAAATTTTAACAAATTTGCATTTGTATATATTTTTTCGTTAATGTGTATATAATTACTAAGGCTTTGGAGTCTTATATGGGGAAAATAAATAAAACAAATATTAATGGAATACACACATTTTATTATGAAATTTCTAAACATAAGTAAAATATTAGTTGTTATAAATATACACATTTTATATAAAGAATGTGACAATATTAAATAAGAGCTGCTTCGTTAATCCAAGAGTTGTGGTCATTAGAGAATCCGAGCCACTTCACAAAAACCTTGTTCCCTCTCCTTCTTAAAACCTTTTCCACCAAGTAGACATCAGGGTATTTAGCTTTTTGTAGCTCCATTTCATAAAAGCACCCCTTTATTGGTTGGCCATGAATGTCCTGGAGTGTATATGTTGTGGGATTTGTTACATTTATTTTAACGATCTTGAAAAGTTCAGTTGAAAAATTTGGTGTGAACCCCTTTTCAAATATACCTTTATATTTACTGATTCGAACTATATCGCCAATACGAAATTTAGGTTTCAAAGCAATTTTAATGTGATTATAAGCATTTAAACGTGTAGTTGGTTTAACATCAGCAGGTTTCATACCAGTCGTACGATGTATTTTATTATTGTACAATTTTGTAATGTCGGATAGAATGTCAACCCATTTGTATTTACCTCTAGCTGAGAATTCTTTATATAACCAGGTTTTTAATGTTCGTATTACTCTTTCTGCAATTGCTGCTTTTTTCGTACTATACGTGGAGTAATGATTAATGATGTACTGTTTCATTAAAGCAGAAAAGTTTTTGTTGTAAAATTCCGTACCCTGATCGCTTTGTAGATTTTTAGGAGAATAATTTGATTCTTGTAAAATACTTCTCATAGCCTTAGTAATTTCAACACCAGTTTTATTTTTTAGAGGTTTAGTCCACAAATATTTTGAGTAACAGTCGATCACTACGAGAATGTATCGATAACCATTGTTTTCATCAGCGTATGGTTGCATTTCAGCTAAATCCATTTGCCATAAATCACCATAACCTTTGATTATTGTTCTTCTTCTACGGAAATTTCTCCTACAAGCTTTATGCAATTCGTTAACAACTTGTAATTTCTCATTACTAATCACCATAATTGAAGTTTAAGTCAGGCGTTTATATAGATAATTTAGGTCTGTTTTTTCACTTTTTTCCTAATGTAGCAGCGTTGTCCGTGACTTCAGCCACTATTTCATCTATCACTTGTTGATTACGATCGTTCCTCCCAGCTTGTGCCACAATATTTCCAAGTGATTTCTGTCGCACTGTCATACCTTTCAGACGGGATTCATCGAGAATGTGGTGCACTTTGCTTATTGCATCATATAAAATAGTATAATTGTCCTCGGTTAATTTCTTAACTCCAGAAATTTCTTTATTAATGTGTTGCAGAGCGTCATTAATCATCTCGGTAATTTTGCTGTGTACAAACTTACTATATTCAGTCCACTGATTCTCCATAAAAGCAATGTGTGACTTTTTAATGTCTTTCATACATTTATCGATATTTTCGTCTACATAGTTACGAGTTACACCATCTTTTTGATTTATTGGTTCACCAATGTTCAGTAAACGCTTATTTTGCATATCAAATTGATTATCTGCGGTAAGTTTAAAACCAATACCTGGAGGTCCATGTACGATAATCGATTTATTATTCTTACTTCTTCGTCTACCGAACTTGTCAATTGTGTTGTTTACAACAGCCATTTCTGTTTACGTCTGACCCCGTTTAAGCATTTCACAATATTTTATACTAATTAAATAAGTGTGAAATGAATTTTAACTTCACTAATAGATTATCCTTTCTTCCCTCATTTCTTCCAATAAACTGACTATTTCGTTATTGACACCATTGTTACCAACCATTTTTGAGCTATAGAGCAGGCGTAGGCGGTCCACCAGTTCTTTCGGTTTATTCCAATATACATAGTCAACACCTCTATTATTGTATAATTTATTAATAGGAACACCTAAGCCAGTTTTAGATCTCGTCACAACTGTAGAAGATACCAATGGTTCTATAATATTAGTGAATTTCTTCCATTTAGCTTTATTCAAACCCTGTTTCATATCATAATTTTTATATGGTGCTTTTGTCTGTTTTAAAATCCCCCCATATAATTGACACTCTTTGTCGCCAATAATAGCCTCATTACTACGCGAAATTTGTGGTTGTTTCATAAATATCATATCATATAACTTAGGACTGCCAGAATACGTCCCCACCTTCTTAGTTCCACGCCACAATGTGATATTTCCATTAGAAAAGCGTATTTCAGCATTACCCATTTGTAGTTTTTCTGTATGGGGGTCTAAACGTACACCGTATATAGTATCATACCTAGCATTGTCGAATTTCAGATTTTCTAAATGTGTTTGCACTATATCACATTTTCCTTCTGCGCCACTAATAGAACTTTCTGAACATGGAGTGCTCATTAACGACGATCCCGGTGGTGTTTCCAAAAAATATTGTTGACTTGCATTTTTGTCACCATCTTCATCACTAGTTTCAGGTGTTGCTTTAAATGTACTAGTACTAGCTCTTGCACTTTCTATCGGTTGTGTTGGTTTCTGAGGTTGTGTTAGCGATTGGTTATGTGAAGCAGATGATATAACCTTTAATGGTTTTGTTATGGGTTCATAAATTTTTTCGAGTGTTAACTGATTCTCAACGTTTCTTCTCTTCACAGAGTTGAATTTTTTGCGCACTGAATCGGTGGCCTCAATCAATTCACGTTTCAGTCTTATTTCTTCTCTCATGTTTCTACCTATAGCACTACTGAGTTTATTCTCACCATTGTCATTCATGTCTAACAAATGCAGCCTCACTGCTGAAGTTATCCCGATGCTATCTGTAGACCAATTAAAATTTTAATTACAATACTTCATGGATATATGAAACTATCAAGTTCTTTGCGATATCTCCCTTCATTTACTTCTCTATCCTTGTCAATTACAAGAAACCCATATTTGTCTTTCCAGCACTCTGCACACATTTCTTGAAATTCTTTATAAGTCACATCCGGTGAGACATGGTCTGAGAAAATGTGGTGTAAATTCATATCATCCTGCTTAAAAATTGCTATGAAATTACTATTATCCCTTACCAACTGTTTAGGGACGCGGGAATACGTTTGTGCCAAATAGAAACAATCTACATGTTTATGACGCCCCATTGAGAAGTATGCTCGAATAACATCTTGCTTTTCACATATAACATCATCAAATATAAATATAGACTCAGGCTCAGCGTCGGATGGTTGCACTATTTCCGCGTTGTTACTGAAGGTGTAATATCCTAGCCCCGTAATCGGTGCTAATATATCGCGTAAATATTCATACTTGGGTTGATGTAAGGACTTTGAATATAAGTAAATGTTTGAAAAACGTAGCCCAAGTGGATGAGTAAGCAAAGTTATTAGTAAATTTGTTTTGCCACAACCACTTGGACCTATTAAGAGTCCGCGAATAGTTGAGGGAAGTAGCGGGCCATGGCGTGATTCGACTTGTAGTCCACACCCTACTTTTTCATCTAAATTATCTACAGCAAGTTTCTGTTTCTGCTTCACAATGCGCATCGTAGCACGGATGGATACTATATAAATAGATGTACGTATTGTGATTGTTATTTAAATGGTGTCAACCGAGAAGCACACACGTGAAAATCGTCGTGGTTTAAAGATTGGTAAGGGGGTAGTCAATTCTCTAATAAATAAGCTCCCATTTGAACTACACTTACCGGGAGGTTACCAGTATTGTGGTCCAGGCACCAAATTACAAAAAAGATTAGCCCGAGGTGATCCAGGCATAAACAAACTCGATGCTGCATGCAAGCAGCACGATATTGCATACGATCAAAACACCAGTAATTTAGCAGCCCGACACAAAGCAGACTATCAACTTGAACAAGCTGCCTGGAAACGAGTTAAATCAAAAGACGTAAGTTTCAAAGAAAAGGCCGCCGCGTGGTTAGTTACAACTATAATGAAGGGAAAGCAACGTCTTGGTATGGGTTGTACGTCAACAACACCCCGTACTACAAAGAAACGTATAATTAAAAAGAAAAACAAGAAAAAAACTAGAAATATAGCTTTTGGTGCTGGAATAGTACGTAAAGTACGTGATGACATACGTAAAGCCGGTGGTAAACGAAAAATCGCTAAGGACACAAAAAAAGTTACGCAAATTGCGCTTCAAGCAGCACGACGACACATGAGAGCAGCTGGTGGAAAACGTAATATTCGTACACCTAGGATAATACCAATACCGAAAGTGGGTGGAATTCTACCATTAATACCCATTTTTGCTGGATTATCAGCTTTGGGTAGTTTAGCTGGCACTGCTGCTGGTATAGCTAAAGCTGTAAATGATGTTAAAACGAGTAGAGAGGAATTAGCTGAAAAAAATCGCCATAATAGGCAGATGGAGGCGATTTCTATAGGAAAAAGTGGTAAAGGGCTATATTTAAAACCATATCGCAAAGGACTAGGACTTTATCTAAAACCACAAAGTTCAAAAAACTTCTAGATGCTCTACCCCGAAAACCTCTCACTAATATCGATCTTAAATATTATGCAGAGAAGATGAAAGTGCCCTATTTTCGGGGGATATTTATGCGGGACACTCTACCATATTCTGGACCACGTCATAATGAGTCGGCCATCATAAATCTAGACAGTATAAATGGCCCTGGAACACACTGGGTTGCATTTAAAAAACGTGGTAGTTTAGTCACATATTTCGATAGTTTTGGTGATTTACCCCCACCGACAGAATTAGTTTTATATCTGCGCAGAGGTTCAAAGTCGACCGACAAAATTTACTATAACTATGAACGCCAACAAAATTTTAACACAGTGTGGTGTGGTCATTTGTGTTTGAAGTTTCTCACTACAAAATAACTACAAACGCTTGTGAAATAACATCTGCAGACCTTGAAATGGATCGGGAAAGCATCAAGCAGATGGGTCAATCACTAATCGCATTCTCCCGTTTACGCAGTCTATTGAAGATGAGCAAACAACAACTGGCAAATATGCCTAAAGAAGTAATGATTGGATGTGCTGCACATGAAATTGCATTAGTATGGGACAAACTACCCCAGCATCTCCAGAATGATATTGATATTTTAAAATATCAATACTGTCAGGAACATTATCATGATGATGATGATGATGGCGGTGGTAGCAGTGTTGATGTTAATGATGGGCCGCCGCCTCGAAGAATATTTTGCTGCTACTGTAAAGTGCGCGATGTCAATGTTGCATCAAATAATGAGATACAAACGTCTCCGTCATCCAGCAAAAAACGAAAATTACACCACGATTATTGCTGTAGTTCACAATAAATTCATGAGAGAACACTAAATATCATCAGTCATGTCGTATACGTTCACTCTATCAAACCGATCTAGTGTGCTCAGTGCTGAGTTTTATCCTCCCATTGAATTAGATACTAATAGTCGATATGGGTTAGGATTAACAGGCTTCTATTCTTACAATTCTATATTCAATGTGGACGAAACCAACAATCGTTTTTGCTATCGAATTGGACCAAAAGTAGCCCCCACACTTATCCACATACCTTGCGGAGCCTATGAAATTGAAGAGATATATCGTGCAATACTGAAAGCTATGCCCGGTGATAAGAAAGAGGAAAAAGAAAAACTATTTCGACTGCGAGCGAACAACAATACGCTAAAGTGTGAGATTTGGTCAAAATATGGAATTGACTTTACACAAGCAAACTCTATTGGTAATTTATTGGGATTTGAATCGACTTATTTGCATCCAAACACTAATCATGAATCAACATTACCTGTTGATATTATGAAAGTAAGGATGATACGTGTAGATTGCAACATTATCTCTGGAGCATATCTGAATACCCTTAAATCCCATACCCTTTTCGAGTTCGACATAGACGTTGAACCAGGTTACAAACTTACCAGAGAGCCAGCGAACATCATATATTTGCCTGTTAGACCTGAAGGACGTCAGTTTATCGACAACATTACACTACGCATATTGGATGATAATGGAGATTTAATCAATTTTCGTGGTGAGAAGATTATCGTAAAGCTAGAATTGAAACAGTTTTAAAATCGCAAACACAATGGGTTTCCGATATAATCAACAACGATTAGCACACAATCGTTTCAATGTGATTGACGATAAAAAGACTAATGACTGCGGAAATCGACTCATTCAACGTGTAGAGCTTAAACGGTTAAGACATAACCTGCCAGCTAAAGATCGTGCATTTCTTCGATCCATCGGATTGAAACTGAGAGAAAAATAGTTAATAATGGTGACTTTTACATCTAGTGAAAAACTTGAGGTGTTCGAGGAACCTGTATTCGATCAGTCACTCGTTAGCTTACATGAGCATACATATAAACCACACGGTTCACCATATTATAGAAACTCTGATGAAGTACGCATTCCTGTCAATTTTCAGGACTTAATACTTGACATTACAGAGAGTTACATTTATATAGAAGGAAAATTTACCCCTAGTGATGTTACCAAGAAGTGTTATCTATCTAACAATGCGCTAGCTTTTCTCTTCGAAGAAATAAGATATGAAATGGGTGGTGAACAGGTCGCTGTCGTTAGGAAGCCTGGCATCACTACTACAATGAAAACTAGGGTGTCATATGGACAAACATCCCTCCCATCGCTACTAACTATAGGTTGGGGTCTCACCGAGAAAAAACAGGATATTTTAGATACTACCAGCCACGTTTTCAGCGGTAAACTCCCTCTTAAGTACCTCATGGGTTTTGCAGAAGATTATACCAAAGGTATTTTAAATACAAAACAGGAATTAATTTTAATTATAGCACGTTCCTTTAAAGACTCTTACATTGGAGAAGTTGATGCACAGTTAGAAATTAACAAAATCGAATGGAAGATAAGACATATTGTGCCTGAAGTTAGACAAAAGGTTAAACTATTAAAGAAAATTGATACGAGCAGTAATAATGCTAAAGTTAAAATGGCTTACCGTATGTGGGATCTCTATGAGCTACCCACTCTACGTGATACTGCTTCTGATATATGGGCTGTTAAAACCACTAACAGTCTTGAGAGACCTCGATACATCATTATCGGATTTCAAAACAATGGCAACTCTAGTGACAGAACCAAGGACGCCGCAAGTTTTATACATGCAGATATAAATAATATTCGGCTATATTTAAATGCCGAAGTATTTCCATATGAACGTTGGAATTTAAATTTCGATAAGAAACTCGACTCTGCAGCCTACTACGCCTATGAAAATTTCCAACGTAGTTATTACGATAAAGATATGAGTGAACCTATGATGGACCTTGGCGAATTCAGAAAAAATCCATTGTTTGTTATTGATTGCTCACACCAACCAGATGCAATGAAATCATCCACCGTCGATATAAAAATTGAATTTGAGACACGGAAGACGAAGTTTCCCGAACAAACTCGAGTATATGCACTTATACTTCACGATGCGTATTTAAGTTATAGCGCATTAGATGGTTCAGTTCAGTGTGGCATTGCTGGTGCTAAGTAACGAATACCTATTACCATGACGTCATTAGGTAGCCAATTTCCTACTTTGATAGTTGACTTGCAGGGGTTTCAATATAAAACAAATGATTTTACCGTTAAAGAATTAGCTGTTCTATGTTGTAACACTAATCAGCAAGCACACTATTTCTTCAAACCACCAAATCCTTTCTCATCACTAACCCAAGGCGAACAGACTCACTACCGATGGTTAGAAAACAACTACCATGGGGGCATAAAATGGAGTGATGGATATATTCAACTGTCAGAATTCCCACTAATACTTCATCGACTTTGTCAAAACGCTGTTAATAATTTTCGACGCAACGTATTGTCAGAGGATGTTATAATTGTATGCAAAGGCAAATTAAAGAAAAATGTTCTACAGCATCGTCTAAAATGGAATAGAGTTATAGATCTAGATGACTTCTCACCCTGCATACCCAATCTAAAATCGTTAAAGGTACCAAGATGTATGGAACACACCCAACCAAAATATAGTCACTGCTCTCTTGCAAACGTTCACTTTCTTAACAAATGTATTATAGATTTAAATATAGAGTTAAAATAAATATCTTTAAATATGTTTATATTTAGGATTAATAATTAATATTTTTTAATGTATGTCACCAAAAATAATTATAAATAAATTAATGTATAATCTAATAATGTGTTTCATTTATTTCAATTTTAATTTTAAAAATAAAAACAACTATATTTCCATAATAATAATTTTATTACACCATTTACATATTAATATTATTAACAGAAGAATTACAATAAGTGATTAACTACTAATTGAGTTGTCTTCATCCTGTTCTTCATCAGATTGGTCGAGTTGATACTTTTCAATAATTTTCTTAGGTAAGTATTTTTCTATGTCACATAGGAAATGTTTTAAATTTATTTCCACTAGTTGCTCACAGAATTCTTCTAAATTCACAATACCACGAGAGAATTTACCACATAGTTGTGCACCTCTGTAATACCTCTCAGAATCCTCATTAAGCTGTTTAACTTTTTCAGCATCGAAGCAGTAATTCAGATCATAATTTATTGCATGGAGTCTATCCATACTTAAGTCGCCTAGTACAGAAGATAGTCTTTCAATTGCCGAATTAATGTCTTCTGCCCTTACCCAACGTTCTGCTGAATATTGCATCCACATTCTTGCCAGTTATAGTGAGGCTAGAAATTACATAAATAAAATTAGAACAAGTTATCAAATATATGATAAAACTACTTACATCTCTACTACTATTGTAGTGTATTTATAATATTTCAGTCTAAGTTATACTTTCACTATACCTTATTTATTGGTCTGATAATTTAAAGTATACAAATATTTTAAATAGTTTAAATCACGCAATAATTTCGAATTTTATTAGTGACCTTGATTTAGCACCGGTATAAATGGGTGAATTCTCTCCTAAATAAATCAACGCATATTTACCACTAGACGAATTTATTTCTTCTATAAAAGTTATATTTAATAGTTCAGCAATACGTTTAGGCAAAAATGATTTAAAGGTAGTACTTGTACTTTCATCAAATAAATGTACTAATATCGATTTTCCAAAACGTGTATTAAGCATTAACATTTTTTTAATGGCGTAAACCTTATTTAAAATTAACGATGAAATAGGTTTTTGGTCTAAAACTTCAGTATCTTTAATAATAAGTTCATTAAGGGCTAATAAATCGATATTGGTAGTCATATTTAAGTAGTTGAGTACAGTGAAAGAATTACTAACCAAGAAATATTACAGAACTTTGCTTACTTAAAATATTTCAGATCACAACACTATGCTCACTTATTAACTGTAGGTGAACCAGACTAAATATGATTTTGTTCTAATAGTCCGTGCTTTTTTTATAGAAAAAGTATACTACGTCACAAAATATAGAACCCCACCACATTTTACTGTGTACGTATTGAACTAATGTGATTTTAGAGGTCAAGTTGCGTGGCAAGGAGGAAGCTCCGTCCTTGCATTCTCTAATAGTGTTAGCCAAGGCCAAGGTCACCGCAAGTGATCGTTCTGGGTAACAGCAACACTGCGCCCTTGAAGTCGAAACGCACTGCGGCCGTCCAAGGTCAAGGTCACGGTATATGCTATGCGAACCTACGATGCCACCGTGGCCTTGAAGGAACGGACCACAGGTGCACGGTCAAGGTCAAGGTCAGTGGTGGGGGGAGACCGACCTACGGCTAACTTCCTCTACTTATGTGCTCCGCTGAGCGCTGAATTACAAGTTACAAGCCTGGCGCGTTAAGTGTAATAATTGCATATTGCCATCAAAACACTAATGCTTCGATTGCAACAAACGCCAGCCGAAAGACTGATCCTACTTAAAGGAGCTCTCGTGCCAGTCAGCGCTTGGCGGGGCACATAGCCCAGAGAGTAGCTGTTGGTTGCAGTCTGGTTACATTCCTTATAGTAAAGTAAGGATTTTATAGAGGAGTTTGCGACTAAAAATATTACGTTTTAAAAATATGTTAGTTTGTGATCGATTTAAACAGTCTTGGTGCATAATTTAAATATCAGATTCGTGTGGTCAAATTGACTATTGTTTTTTTAAAAACCTAGTTGAACAGAAATTTTCATATATATCCTATCAGTGTTCTTTTTGTAAAAAGAAAATTTATGGTCAGGGATGTTGATATTTCTGTTTATTCGTAAAATAGTAATAAAAATTTAAGTAAGTATAAATATGACATATTTTCTTAAATATTTTTATTTATTTATTATTACTGCAAGATATTTATAAGTTGTACATTTTTTGGAATTATGTAGTTAATATATTTGAGGCCCCTAGAAGTCAAGGGATATAAGTGAATCTCTTTGGAAACCAAGGATTACAAATAATGCACTTGTATTTATTCATTTGGATGTTAAGTGAAGTAAACACAGGTGGGGGTACTAGTTTCTAATTCATTTACAACCTTTGGCCACCAAGGAAAATACGTTATTTGCTACCTCTTTCTGCATTTACATCCAAAAGTTAAAAATTTGCACTTGTGTCCTTTGGCTTCTAGGGGCCTGATTTGTTATTAATTTTACAATTCCTTGTATTAACATTATGTAATGACAAAAGGTCCTCTCAGGTGTCATAATACAATGGTTTTATGACACCTGAGAGGACCTCCTGTTGTTCGTACGTTAATATTCGTTGAATTTTCTAGGATTATTACGATTTATAAGTTTGTAATTATAATATAGTACAATATAAAGCATAATATAATATAATTAAACAGAGGAAGGCAACGGGAATATATAATTAATTATATTTTATTATCTTCATCTTCGACTTAGTTAAAAGAGTCGGTAGTTAAGGGAGACGGAATTGTTTGTTTTATTGTTAGACCAATAGTTGGAGGAGTATAGCATAATTGTCTGCTATATACTTTTATATGTCCTTTTGAATTTCTTTTTATTATGGTCTTTAATATATTCCGGTAGTTGGTTGTATAGTATATTGTATAACTTAATTTTATTGAAATTAATTTGTTTCTTTTAGATCTATTTCTTGTATCATATTGGTATAGTTGGAGGAGTATAGCATAATTGTCTGCTATATACTTTTATATATCCTTTTGAATTTTTTTTATTATGGTCTTTAATATATTCCGGTAGTTGGTTGTATAGTATATTGTATAACTTAATTTTATTGAAATTAATTATTTGTTTCTTTTAGATCTATTTCTTGTATCATATTGGTATAGTTGGAGGAGTATAGCATAATTGTCTGCTATATACTTTTATATGTCCTTTTGAATTTTTTTTATTATGGTCTTTAATATATTCCGGTAGTTGGTTGTATAGTATATTGTATAACTTAATTTTATTGAAATTAATTTGTTTCTTTTAGATATATTTCTTGTATCATATTGGTATTTGTGGGTATAAACTATAGACATATGCATGTACAGCCTCTTCACACACATTATTATTAATAAATATGTTTCCACAGTTGTCTCTATGTTTTCTGCTAAAAATTGTTCTTAGTTGCGTAGTATATAATTTTGTGTTATCTGGAGACAAAGAGGGTTGCATTATACAGCCTCAGGCGCTAATACCATACATAATTAGGGACTTCGCTAGGCTGTTATATGTCACTGTGAGTCTTTCTATTTAGTATACTTTCAGGATAGAGAATTAGAATTTATATATTAGTTTTCTAGCTTCCCGTTTACATTCTTATCTCATTTTAGGTGATTATTGAAAATAACGCCGAGGTATTTGAAGATAGTGGTGTCTAGAATGTTACTATTTGTTTCTCTATCTACAAGAATAGGTTGCACCGTTTGGAGTAGTCCTGCCCTCGGTGGAGAAAAGACCATATATCTTGTCTTTGCTATATTTAGCTTTAACAAATTCGTGTCTAGCCAGCTTTTCGACTTTACTAATTGCCTTAGCCGCCTTCCGTTGCGCTAAATTCTAGGTCTCTCCCGAACATATCAATATAATGTCATCTGCATATGATATGATGCTGCATTCAAAGTTTTTGTCCAGTAAATCGTTGATAAGCAACAGGAATAAGGTAGGACCTAAGACTCTTCTCTGTGGAACTCCAGTGTTTATTATTTTCTTAGTGCTAAGAGCATTGTCAATTTTTACTTGCTGGGCTCGGTTTGCCAGATATTGTTTTAATAAGTTGTAGGCAATACCTCTAATTCCCATCTTGTTTAGTTTGTCCAGTAACTGGCTACATGACACCGTTTTTTGTAAATCTAAGAAGATATGGGAACAAATTATTAGATATTTTATTCTCAATGTGTGTTACATTTTCCAATTAATTTATCCAAATGCATGACAAGAAACTAAATATTCTATAAAAGTAATGTAGGCTCAATAATGTGTAACAAATACCCAATACCAAATCCAAATGTTTCCTAAATTAATAAATATTTGTTAGAAAATAATAGAGGACCGATTAATTTAAGGAATGCTCAGTGCCAAATTCAAATGCTTCTTAAATTAATAAATATTCGGTAAAATATAATAAATGCTCGATAAATGTATAATGGATGTTCAATAGAAAATTGATGGTAAAATAATACTTACCCCTCAAAAAGTTCAAAGCCCACAAAGAGTAGGCACCTTCATTTTCATTGAAAATAAAAAAGCAGTGAATACAAAATAAACATTAATTGAATATAATATGTAACTAAAATACGAAATACGAATATTTCTTTAGGTTAGTTCGTTAGGTTAAAGTTGTTAACATTATTTGATGTAGTATAGTTGCTTATGATAGATAATTTCCCGTGCTCTTGACATTTTTTTAACAACTAAAATACGTAATACGAATATTCCTGTAGGTTAGTTTGTTAGGTTAAATATGTTAATATTATTTGATGTAGTATAGTTGCATGATAGATAATTTCCCTTGCCCTTGACATTTTGTTAACAACTAAAATACGTAATATGAATATTTCTTTAGGTTGATTCAAGAAGTGGACGTGAGAATAATTACAGTATTGCCCGTTTAATAGTGAATACGACTTATCGAGCATTTATATTTTTTTCTAGTGCATTATTGTAAAATGCAAAATTTCATTTAATATTTAACGTAAATTATCGAGCATTTATATATTTTTTTAGTGCACGTTTCATTAAACTACCGACCGGAATTTAGCGTGCAAATTGTATATTTTATATTGTGTTGTTATAAGAAATATAAGGTATTTTTTATTATTTTATACTGCATTTTGAATTTTTTCATCAAGCATTTAGTAATTTTTTAATCTGAAAATTGCATTAAAACCGAGCGTTAATTACGACCCAAAAGATAGCTGTAACTTTTTCGTTGTTTTTTTTTTCAAAATTTGTAGTAATTTTATCTGTTATTAACTGGGGAAGAGCTTCTGTGCTTAAATTTCTTTGGAATCCATTTTTTTTTTCAAGATATGAACGAAACCTATGGTTCAGACATTTTTCGAAAATTTTTGTGACATTATTTATCAACGATATTCGACCGAAATTTGTCATGTAATTATTGTTATCATTTTTATACATTGAGGCAACTATACTTTCTTTAAAGGGTTCAGGTATGTCTGCGTGTTTGAAGATAAGGTTGACAATATGTGCAGATGTCAACCGATACCAGTTTTAGTGTTTTTACCGGTATTCCATATTTTCCAGGAGAGGAGAAGTTTTTGAGGATACAAATTATATTTTTATTTCAGTGTCATCAACATCTTCCAGGAACATGGAGATTCGGTTCTGGCTTGTGTTGTCGATTAAAATCAGGTTTTGTGCTCGTTTCCAAATATCACTAGATATTTTTTCGCCGATCTAGAACTGGTTAAAGGTAGACACTATTTTGTCTTTGTTTGTGATTACGCCGTTGTCTGTTATTATTTTCTCTATATTTTCTTTGTACTTTTTATCACAATTTGTGACTTCATTATACAGTTCCAAACTTTCCTGTAATTGTTCCCGGCCTCGAGAATTTTCCCTTTATAGAAGTTGTTTTTTGAAGTTTTAATGAGTGTCGTTACTATATTTATATAGTTTTTATAATAGCTTTTAATATATGTGTTATGCTTGTTTTTTATTAATTTTTGTTTAAGTCTATCGCGTTTTCTTATAGAGTTTAGAATACCTTGTCATCCATGGTTTCAGTTTAGTGTTTTTACTTTTTATTTTAATTGCCTTGGTTGCTTCACTTACGCTTAGATTTATGTTTCCATAGAATATATTAATTGCGTTTTTAGGATCTCTTTCTGTGTATATTTTATCCCACTTTAATAGTGCTACAGTCCTTAAAAGTTTATTGTCGTCTATTTTTTTATGAAATGCTTCTTTTTCAATTTGAGCTATCAGGTTTCGTTAAATTCTAAATTGAAAATTACTGTATAATGGTCTGTTATGGTATTTTTTAGTACAATTTAATATATACATTGTTAGATATATTAAAGTTAATAATGACATAGAACTAGGGGCGAGCGTAGGTGCGTCTTTACTATGTACAGACTTTGATATGCGATGTAAAGCAACGTCAGGCGCAGTTAGTAGTTGGATGGGTGACCGTTCCAACGAAGACCGCGTCCTCGCCTCACACCTTCCAGCGGCTTATATATCAGTGTATGCGCGGAAGCTATACAACCTTAGGCGAGGGTTGTATAGGGGATACACCATCCTTCGGAGGGGATGCAAAGCCGTCGGTTCCTTGTTTATTAAATGTTAGGCAAGTAAAAGATCCCTACTTTTCTTAAGGGAAGAGGTTCGGCAAAATTCTTGGTTGGGGGTAGCTCGTCTACAGGCGTCGGTGATAGGCCTCAGTAGCAGAAATAGGCCGACGTTAAATAAATGTATTAAAAAAAGAGAAAAAAAATAACATAGAACATAATAGGTTAGGAAGTTGTAATATCTATGTACTGATATTAATGGTTTTATAAAAGATTAATATCTATTGTCGTGAAATTTACATTTTATGACAATTTTACTAATTGTACTTTAAGCTCAAAAGTTTCTAATAAGTTCAAATTTATTTCCATTTCAGAAACAGCATACCAACGACATGCGCTGCGGTTGGGTGCAGTGTTTGTTCACAATCGTGATATAAATAAGTATTTTATCTGTATACATTTATAAGCAGGGTAAGAATAGCTTCCAGTAATGGTAAACAGTAACCATTGCACAGGTATTGCATAAAATTTCCATATCTATCTATCTATACGATTTTCGGATTAGGAGGGCATTTTTTGAGCCACTCTGTACTATCTGCATGAGCGGAAACTATAATATAAGGGGAAAGAAGCTCAAGGGAAGGGTTGTAAGAAGGTCAAGAGTGCTGTTTCTGCTCCGGAAATGGGCCTGGTCCGTCATTTCTATCACGCATCCAGTTCCGAACAAATTGAAAGGGTTCATTTCAGAGTAAAATTTTAACAAAGAACGTCATTGAGTTGAAAATATTTGTCTTATGATTACGAAATATAAGAATTAAGATTTCGAGGGCGCCTAGGGAGAATTCCAGGAGATGCTACTCAGGTTTCGAATGCTTTTTGATTTTATATTTTATTACCAAAGGACCCCCATTAATCAGTAAATAATATGAAAGGGTCCTTATATGAAACAATGCTGCTGGGAGTGCACTTAATGAAGTTCGAAACCCATTATTAAATTAAGAAATGATGAAGATGACGGTAAATAGGTAACTTAATACGAGGAATTTCAATAACAAAAATAATGAAATTAATGGATTCGTTAAAGGAAGTTTTACTTAAATAAAGGTTAAAGTTTGAAACTTCGACGACTGTATCTAAGAGTGACTCTTGAATTACTTATAATTATATCCTTCGGACGGCATCTTATTCGCTGTGTGGTAGAAATGAATAATTAATTTAATTAGATCATATGTATTGTATACAGTATGTTCGCAAACTGAGGGCTCAACAAGCACTTTTAACATATTTAAAATTTCTTAGACGACCTGTGTATTTTATAATGTATACTAACTACCTTAATGGCCATCTGCAACCTAGTATATCTATCGGGTGACACACGGGAACCTAACCTAATTAGCTTGGATGAGTAATTAGTACACGGCAGGTAATCAGCGGACCGGGGCAAGGTTGGCAGCATTTTTTTGCTTAGCGCATGCCATGTCAGTGACAATGGAACGTTACGCCCACCAAAAATCTCTACACAGTTATCGAGTTACAATTTCATGTGTCTTTGATCCCTTCGGGATCATTGGGTATTATTGTCTTGAGGAACTCGACTTGCTACATCGAATCGGGACCTTTTTGCAGGCAGAGTAAAAGGTTTATACACACAAGCCCCGCACATTAAACGACTTGAAAGAGGCCACCAGACTAGAAATTGGTCTGATCGATCGGCAAATACTGCACAAAGTGAAGATTTAAAAAACTGCTCAAAAATTGTATCCAGAAAACGGTTGTCTCTTGATGGACATTATTTTTCACACCTAATAATCTCTTTTTCACATGTTATAGACTTTCATTATTTGTGAATAAATTTGAATTTCTCGAAAAACCTACTGAGAATTGTTTATTTTACTGAAGTCAGGTTCCCATGGGTCACCCTTTGGACTTTGGCCTAAATAAAAGGGATGAGGGCCTACAATTTATAATAGATTTTGAAACAATTCATGGAGATGACTTATTATGAAAAATCATTTCGCAGTAACGGGGCCTCTGAACCCAATACGCTAGATTTAATTTTGGTCCAGTCGATAAGAAGGTTTTACAGTTTTGTCTCTCCAATCCCGACAATCAGAACGTAAATTATTCCCTTTTATTACAGCGTTGTAAAATCTGCACAAAATGATCAAATCATAAATAAAATAGGAAATTAACAAAAAGTTGATATTTCATTTAGTTAAAGTGCTCAAAGCGTTATCAATGCAATTAATCACTCACTTTTGAAAATACATTAGAAGTCCATACTTCTTATTTAAATGCTGTACAAACGACACAAATGTTTTGTTTCACCAGGGACACATATTATTAACTGTTATTGATAAAGCACATAATCCGCCGCTTCATAAATGACAAAGCACAATGTAAAAACAATATTTCACTATTATCACGGCGAGGGCTGTAAATATACAGTAGCAACTTTTTAGTTGTTTTACCATCTGGCAGTGATAACTCATGCGCAAACGAGAAGGGTCAGAGTTACTGGGTTGTCGATCGTAATTATTATAAACAATACTAATGGCATACTGAATTGATAATTTGCTTTCGTGGTTATTTTTGGGCATTTTCACAAATAAATATATTTGCGTCACTCAGATTCATGTGAGAATTCATAAATCTGAATATATGCATGTATTTCAAAAACACACTATACATGCGGCAAAACGTTTCAGATAGAAGTTGCAGGCAATTTAATAGTCCATAATTTTACTACTAAAAATCCCAGGAGACATTGGAAATAAGAGTCAAAAAACTATATTATGGCGGCACAATCGGCGACTCCATTAGGTCCTAAGAGTATGGTATTAAGTATTCAAAAGACAACTAAATTACCTAAACTTTTCCAAAATTTCAAGAATATTTGCAAGGTAAATCTTTTTTACGGTTTCATTGGATTGAGTTAATTCGACAGTCAGATAAAAAAATTCTGACCCCGAAATAAAATATATATTATTCTATAGGTATTTCTGGTCGCCTAAGATGAGTCGCAAATTTTTCATTATTTGCAAATTATTTGTTCAATAAAAAGGGCTATTTATTGCAGATATTGTTCATAAAATGATACGTTCTATTCCGTGGATCAGATTTTTTTGTGTGGCTGTATTCTCTTGAAAGGGAACGACAGCATACTTTTTTTTTAAAAATTTATCGACTTATTTAGATTAGGCGTAGTTTAGCATTGTCTATTCCACCAACTTAACTACGGCACATAGACACGGGCAATTACATAATGACCATTCCCTAAGATATTGTCATCTGCTACAGTTGAGACTCGGACTCAGGAGTGGTTCAGCTAATTTTCATTTGTTTTGTTGGAAAATTACAAAATATAGTTATTCTTATCATTGAAGATTATAACAATTAGTCCCCTGTGGAAATGCAAAGACCGTTAAAGTACTGGGACGCAGCAAAAGACATCTCCTGGTAGACCTCATGATCTACACCCAATTTAGCGCAAATCACCCCTTTTCCGGTTTTTCGGATCTGCGTAGCATTTTAAAATACTACTGTGAAATTTATGGGGCCATGAGTATGCAACCAGGTGTACACTCAAGTGTATCTAGTGTTGCATTACTCATAAAACGACAAGATCAATCGATAAAAGTTTCATAAAAATTATTTCAATTTCACATTATTCATTTCTTTAGTATCGTTAAATTTTTCTGACAGGGTTGTTTTCTCTTTTATGTAAATATATTTCCTCATTGGTTGGCAACAGGAAGTCTTCTGAGACAAAATTTAAATTGGCAGCACTGGACAGACGTCAGATTTCCGGGGGAAAGATGGCGAATTTCTTGTCTTTTGCCGGGGCACGTGTGTGAAGGGAGGAGCTTCTCTTCTCTTTGGGCTAGTTTGATAGTTTGGGCCAGTTTAGTTTTGAGCATTTTTTGAACCAAAATTCAGTATTTCTTTTGTGTAGAAGCTTGGCCAGCTGTCGCATGAAAATTTTATTTTCTAGAGGCCTCGTGATTTTTTGCTACTCTCTACTGAGTTTTACTTTTGTGTTTTATTAGGTTATTCTTATACTGGTAAAACTTACAGAGTGTTTGGGACCGGCTATTTTTGGGATTAATCTACGTTCAAGTAAATTCTTGTGATCTGCCGATGTGCCAGCCAACAACTAGATGTATGGAATCATGTGCAGCCAATGGAGCACCAACTATAACCATCAGAGAGAGACATCGTGGTAGCCCTCTTACTTGGCCTCATGAAGGCGACCAGGCCATGTCATACCACAGAGACATTCTAGCCATGCTGTAGACGATCAGTGCCGGAGCAGGTTTTGCTGGAGCAAGTTTTATTATTGGAGCAGATTTAATCTTCTCTTTTGTCATGAATCTTATTAATCTCATTTAATTACTTAATTTTGTCTTCACTCTTAGTAAAAACTTTTACGTCAACTTTAGTATATTTTTTGAATTTAATTTTTAATTTGAGCTCTGGAATCCATACATGAGTAAGTTTCTGTATCTTTTTTGAAAATATAAGCCTTGTAAGCAGTGGCGGCTCGTCAGGGATGGCAGGGTAGGCAGTGCCCACCCAATTACATCAGCGGTAGTTATAAAAGTATATTTATATCTTTATAGTTAAATTATCAAGTAAAATTTTGCGGTTATTTAATTGTAGTATTAAAGTTAAAAAGTTAGTTTTATTTATAATATTATTTTTACTACATATTAATCTTTCTCATATAGGTACACTTATGAATCCGTTTAGAAACAGGGCGTAATACTGTCGAAAGTGTCATGCACCATGTCAGGGCGGGCAAGCATCGCTCAGAAATCGTGAATTCAATCATAATTACGTCTACGTGCATGTTGGTTATTCACTTCGATCTTAAGCCTGTAATGCATATCAAAACGAGACGTACGTCTTGTATGCTTAGGCTATTTACAACCTAGAGTGGGCATGCCATCCCTGAGCAAAACAATAACAATATGAATATTGAATAGAATATGTTCACAATTGAAAAGATATCAAACAGGAAAAATAACTAATGTGCTAAAATTGATTAAACAATCCCTTATGAATATCAAATATGATAGCAGTTTCTAATTTGATAAATATAGGGCAAAAAAGAAGTTAAAATACATATCAACGGCGCCATATAGTTAAGTTACCTATATGACTATAATTTTATTTTTCTTTGCGTTTTAAGGTATAATATATTAGAACACATATGCCTCCTATATTATCCAAAAAGTACTAAAACAAAGCTTCATTTTATTTTAGTAGTTTTAGATGTGAAATTAATATAATATGTAAATGAAATAAATGTATAATATTCAAATATGGAACTTCGCGCTCGGTGGGATGTGAACACTGCCACCCTCATCCCTTCCCTTTTCTTTTACAGTGTCGTGATGTTTCGTCGAGAATCGTTTCATTTTCAGACATATGGAGTCAAGTCAAGTCAGTATTCGTGAATCTCAAACATTGGAAGTTGTTGCTGATGTTTTAGAATTGGAATATTTTGGTTTTTGGTTAGGTTTGTGTAAAGTTTTATTTTCTCAATTTTATGTTTTTTTAATTTGTAATCTGTGATCTTTGTTCATATTTAATAAATAAGAAGTGTCTACTTTAGCAGAAAAACGTGTGGTGGATGGACAACTGACAAATTATTAATATTAAAATATTTGCCATGGCCGACATAAGACAAACGGTAAGCGATAATTCTAATATTTCTGATTTTTTATTAGAAAGCAGTTTATCGACAAAGTTTTTGTAACTAAATTAGAGCGACCTTGTCCCACTATGGGAAATTTTATTAATGTAAATTGAAATTCGTCCAATAGAAAAGTTTGTGTCACAGGGTATCAGAAACGTTTATGGCTTTCTGGAAGTGAAATTAAAAAAATAAACTTTATTGGTGGCCTTGTATGTTATTCAGTAAAAATAGTAAAAGTCCGTGGAATTCATGGGATAGATAATTTAAAAACTTTATACAAGGCGACTGAAATGGGCAGAGGCATCATTGAATGTTTTTTGCGTGATTTTTACACCCACTAAATTTTTTTGGAAAAGTGTCATTATTCAGTTCTATTCCCCGTCCTGCCCACCCAGAGCTAAAAGCCACGGGCCGCCACTGCTTGTAAGGCAGAGCATGGTCATGCAAAGCTATTAATGATTTAACATCGTAGATACACAATAAATACTTTTGGGTAAACATTATTTCCACGCTATTACGTATTGTTCATTTTTTGTTGATTATCAGCATTTAACTTCATAATTAATAAACCTTTCTAGCCTATTCTAGCCTATATTTGTATAATAAATGTTTTTTTTTGTAGAAATCTTGTTTTTGATACTTGCATCGTCTCTGGTAATATTTGTTTTGTAATTTGCTTTGCTATTGTATCTTTTTAAATAAGTATTCATAAATGTTTTATTATTTTCAAGTTTTTAATAAACTTGATCAAGAAATTTTGCCTTATTGGCTGGGCAAAATTTCTAAAGAGACTTTTCAGCAACCAAGTGACGCCCTCTTTTACAGAGCAAGGCAGGACAGAACACTGTCCCTGCCTCAAAACAACAAGCATCGCCAGAGGCCAAAAACCTCACAGCGGTGCTAGCACAGATGCAACAAATGTGCTCAGCGATGAGTGCATTTTTTGCTCAAATGCCAAACTTTACTAATCCGTAATGCCTTTACAGATTAAACCGGAATTCCTGCAGATGGCGGCCTGGAATGTAAACGGCCTGCAACAAAGGAGACTTGAAGTCGAAGAGCTCCTGACCAGGTACGATATAGACGTCATGGCACTGCAGGAAACCAAGATGACCCCTGCCAAGGAGATCAACTTCCCAGGATACCACACGTACAGGATGGACTGGGTAAACATACCTCGGCGACCCGCAAGAGGAGTGGCTCTACTCGTTAAAAAGACCATAGCCCACCATCCGACGGTACTACCTGAGCTAGAAAATATGAATGCCACCGCCGTAGTAGTGTCCACAGCACGAAACGGCGACGTCCAAGTGGTTTCATGTTACCAGCCACCCCACAGCACGCTAACCGAGGGGGATCTGGACGCAATTCTACCCGCTAGGACACAGGTCGTCGCAATTGGCGATTTTAACGCCAAATCCCAGCAATGGAACAGCGGCGTAACCAACACTCGAGGACGAGAACTGCTGCGGTTCCTGGGACAGCACGCCGGCGAACTGCTGGTGGTAGGACCAGTCCAGCCCACCTTTGACAACGGTAGAAACAGGCCAGACGTACTGGACATAGCCATCCTAAAGGAGATGACCCTCGAAGCGGAGATCTCCACCAGAACGGAGGGATCTACCGAGCACAACCCGATCTTCCTAACTCTAGGAGGACAGGCGGGTGACGACAACGCTACCTTCACGAAGCGACGAACGGACTGGGAATCGTACCGGCTGCACCTGCAGCAGTACATTGCACAAATTCCCAGGCTAGATACCGTGGGGGACGTTGAGAGGGCCGTCATTACCCTAGAGGAGCAGATCCTGGGAGCAATAAGGGCCAGCACGACAGAAACAGAAGTAAGAAGACACCCAGCACCGATGGCGAACCTACCAGAGGTCACCAGGCAGCTGATAAGGGATAGAAGAAGCGCCAAGAGACGGGCTCAGAGGACGAGACTCCCCGCCGACAGAAGGGAGTATAACGTCCTCAGCTGAAGAGTGAAAGCCGCCCTCCAAGAACACCGTCAGGAGGGGTGGCAACGCCACCTTGAGTCACTCGATCCACAGGACAGAAGTATGTGGAATACCCAACGTGCCCTGCGAAACCGGAGGAAACC
Organism: Leptura quadrifasciata; assembly: GCA_963675555.1. NCBI lineage: Eukaryota > Metazoa > Arthropoda > Insecta > Coleoptera > Cerambycidae > Leptura > Leptura quadrifasciata. Next base: position 148,843,474 of record OY776675.1, read on the forward strand.
TATACCCCCGATTCACGGAAAGCGAGGGAGGATCGTCTACACTAACCAGGAAAAAGCCGAGGCGTTTGCCGACAGCTTAGAACTGCAGTGTAGAGAGAACGAGCTCGATGACGAGGACGAGGACTGGGTGGACGATGTCGAGCGCAGAGTACGTAGGATCCACCGCCTGCTTGATGACGACCACATCCGCCCGACTACCCCCGAGGAAGTCAAGGAAATCCTTAGGAGCCTAAAGCCGAGAAAGGCTCCGGGATGTGACAAGATAGGAAACATCGCTCTCAAAAAGCTACCCAGGAAAGGAGTAGCGGCGCTAGTCAACATCGTAAACGCGATGTTAAGGTTACGGCATTTTCCAGCCAGGTGGAAAAAGGCCGACGTCATTATGATCCCTAAACCAGGGAAAGAACTAATTTTCCCGTGTTCTTACAGGCCCATCAGCCTCCTCCCAGCCATGAGCAAGGTTGCAGAACGGGTCATCTTGAAGAGGCTCAGAGAAAAGACAGAAGAGCTGAATATCATCCCGGATGAACAGTTCGCGTACCGAACAGGACATTCCACCGAACTCCAAGTACTTCGCCTCACCGAGGAGATTACTAAGGGGTTCAACCAGCGGCAAGTCACCGCGGCGCTGTTCCTAGATGTTGCCAAAGCGTTCGACAGGGTCTGGCACGACGGCCTCCTAGCTAAAATGATGAGTATGGGTTACCCCATCGAACTCGTCAAACTAGTGAGGTCCTACCTGCACCGCAGACAGCTAAGGGTCAAAATCTCGGACCAACTCTCCACTTACAGGACCGTGGAGGCGGGAGTCCCGCAAGGTTCGGTGCTGTCACCGCACCTGTTCGCTATCTACACCTCAGACCTCCCCAGGACCGACCACACAGCCCTGGCCCTGTATGCAGACGACACAGCAATAATTGCCAGATCCTGGAAAGCCAGGGACGCAACCAGAAAACTCCAGGAAATGGCCACACTCCTGGAAGAATGGTGCACGAAGTGGAAAGTCGCCGTCAACGCCGACAAAAGCCAAGCCATACTCTTCAGACGAGTGCGGAAAGAAATTCCCACAGGACACGTCTCCATGAACGGCGAGGACATCCAATGGCACGACACCGTCAAATACCTTGGTGTGGTCATGGACAAAAGCCTAACGTGGAGACAGAACACGGACGCTATTACAGCCAAGGCGCGGCGCACAAGAGCCCTCATCTACCCGATGATGGGGAACGGTAGCCGTCTCAACCTGAGGAATAAGCTCACGCTTATCAAAACCCTCATCAGGCCGCAGCTGACGTACGCCTCGGTAGCGTGGGGTTACCAGGCAAAGTCCTACATGAAGAAAATCCAGGCAGTGGAAAACATCGCCCTCAGGACGGCGGTCGACGCACCATGGTACGTGAGAAACGCAGACATCGTCAGAGACCTGGAGTACACCACGGTCACTGAAGTCATCCGGGAACGAGCGAAGAAGCTGTACGCCCAAGCAGAGGAGCACGGGAACCCGCTAATCAGACAGGCCACTGATTACGACCCTGCCGACGCCCCGAGGCACAAACGGCCGAGGGTACAGCTTCTGGACAACGGGTGAGTATAACTTATATTTCCCGCTAACCGATCTGTTTCAGATACCCCAGGACGGACCACCACTACCAGAGACATGACGTTTTTCTACCCAAACCCAACCTCCTTGCGGGCGTCGGACAACATACCGTCCAACGCCCGTTGTCCTACCTGCTCCGTGGAGTCCGAAAGTGCTAAAAAAGCACTTAGGGTCTCCACACTCCCGAGCTACACAGCTCATATCCTTACCTTTCCGATGATCCGGGGTAGGACACACCTTTACTGTGTCCTACGTACCGGCAGTCAATCCCAGCCAAAACTTCCTAAAACCCAACTAGACCGATGACTACCCACGGGGGTGACAAGCTGGCGAAGAAAGAAAATATCAAGACAAGAAGAGCGCCAGAAGAGACCTCTGCCAGCGAGGTTGAAGAGCCAGGACCAGGGGAGGTCCGCAGAAAATACCACGACACATCTCGCATTTGCGGGCTGGGTCTGGTAGAAGTAAGCGGGCCCACCTATCACGAAGGCCGGTCCAGGTCTACAGAGATAATCTAGGAGCAAAGAGTAGTAGTCCTACTCGGCCCTAGTTATCGAGACCGTCATCAAGCCAATGGATATTGGCGCGCGCCCTCTTTTATTTCACGCTCCGAACTCATATCCCTATGCTCTCACACAAAAACAGCTGCCGTACGCAGCGGCTATTTTATACAACTAGGTATAAAAGCGGTTATATCTGGGCGTACGAGGGCCTGTCTCATCGGAATTTTTTCTCAGCTTCAAGAAATTGAGCAACCATCGATCACAAGCCACCCCAAAAACCGAAATACCTTCAAAAAGCTTCAAATCGAACAAAAAATAGTATACCCCCATTTTCGAGGATGAGAAACATGATGGTGGTAATATTTTCTCTTTTTGTAGGATCATTATTTTTTGTTCAAATTCAATGAAAGTTGACATCTGGCTCTAACTTTCAATGCAAAATATTTTATTCAAATAGAAAGATTAGTTTACCTACAATGCTTTATCTTCCCCTTAAGTTAACTCACTGAGTTAGATCCAATTTGAACAGTAATTTGGTAAAAATCCATTTTAGGTCAAGCAGACCGAGCGAGAATGCAGAAAATTAAAGCCGTACTATTTTTTTTATATATTATACACTTATTGCAAACTAAATCCAGGATCACACTGTGTATTTAACCTTGATATATGTCACATTCTTTCACCAGAAGGAAATAAGTCACATACATATTTTTAACATTTTACATTTCATCATGTCTTCACAGAAGACACGTCGAATTGTTTATCTTTTAACAACTACTTTATTTTTAACTTGGTTGATTTCAGTAGTCTGACTTCCAAGAAAACATAAATAAAGTATATACATTAGGATGTTCATAATAATAATAAACTTTATTTGTATAAGACTTTTACATGAAAAGTATTAGAATTGTCAAACATAATGTATAAGTATAAATATAAATAAATATGGAAATAAAAAATATATAAAAATAGCTATATATAATATGTAAATAACGAACAACATACAAATGTATAGTCAATAAAATATATAATATGTAAATAACGAACAACATATAAGTGTATAGTCAATAAAATATTTGTAAGTCGACACTTAAAAAAAAAAAACAGAAAGAACAAAGATTACAAATGCAAAAAAAAATATTTAATGATTACAGTGAGTGAGTTACCTAATATTTGAGTAGCGCAGTAGAAAAAAATTCATGAACTGTATAAAAACTATGCATATCTAATCAATATCATATCTAATAAAACTGCATTTAATATTGTATCTGGTGATTATTGGCCTTATTTTGTTTCAACTAATAACGTGCCATACTGAAGAAAAACAATCTCGTCACAAATTATAATTTATAAATAAATAAAAATGAAGACTCAAGAAATATTCGAAGTGACGTCCATCTAATACACCTTTGGTTACGTTTTCTCATAGATCCTCCCACTGGTCCAAAAAATGGAGATTCTTGCGGTTTGCTGGCGCCCTTCTTCGCTCCTATAAAGAAGAGTTTGTTCATCGGGAATAGCAATAGCTACACATAAGATTTTAAATGCCCATATAAATAATAATCCAGTGGACTGAAGTTTGAAGAACGGGGTTGCTATGATACAGGCCCTCCACGACCCATCCATTTATTGGGATCAGTATCTTATGCTAAGACTAAGAATTCTGCTCGACTGTTTCAAGTATTATTTCCTCCTGTTGAATCGTTCTTACCGCCACCACCGGCGTGTAGTTTACAAGTTCTAAGTTTACAAAATTCTACAAATCTCTAAAGGAGCTCAAAACAAACATTAGGAAACGGTAAAAATATTTAAAAAATTTAGGGAGTGGGGCTAAAAAATAAATTTTATTTTAAAATATTTACACCAAAGATAGTAAATAAATTGTAAGGGGTAAAGGAATGGTTTTTGAGGGTGTTGAAAATGAGATATTGTAAAAAATATGCAAATTTGAGGACAAAATTATATCTGAAATCTACGATCATCTAGTGCGATAAGTGGGGGTTAAGGGGTGGTTCTTTGATTCTGCAATTTTTAGAGAAACTGAAAGCGAGTTAATAAGGCATAGACCTTCAAGTTATTTAGGAATTTTTCTTAGGTATAAGATTAATAAACAATGCTTTCCATTGGGGAAGATGGATCAGTGGGGCCGATATCAACTGTAATGCAAATATTTTGGCTGATAATCCATCAGGATCAGGACTTATGATGTGAGATGTTTGTTTATTTACGATATCTACAATTTTAACATTAACTGACTTGAAACTGAAGTCCATAAACTTTGTTTTTAAATATATGTCGTTATGATGTTGCTAATTCGATTTTTGATTTGTTTTGGAATCCATCAAATAGTTATTGACATCGTCAGCATTACAAAGAGCTTCAGGAAGATTTTGTGGAAGTTTATCGTTCGCTACTCCCACGTATTTGTGTTGCTCCGCTAACAATTAAGTGTTCTTCTTTAATCATATCTTTGTACTATCTGAGTTTACATTTAACTTTTTTGAAGAGTTATGAAGAAATGCTTTCATGATAATTATAGCTCAAGTGAAAGCATGTATTTAATGATTTTTAAACATAAAAATTATATTAAAATCTTCAAATTTTATCTAAAAATTTGTCTTTAAATCCGTCGTTTGCGCGTCAATAACAAATATAATTAACAATTTTCACTATTTTCAGAATATCTTTGAGAATACAGAAGATTTTTCAAATCTGCAAACGACATCTTAATGAGTTTTAAAATGTACAACTTAATTCTAACTTAATCGATTTTCTACCTTTTGAAGTTCTGGAATGCTTGGTAGCGAAATCCTGGAGGGAGTTGGAACCTTTGTTGTGAGACTGCTTCTGATGTAAGTTTCAGAAACACCAAAACACTTAAACACTACACTCGAATATACTAATCGGCACGCGTTTCGCCAACCATGTTGGCATCATCTAGAGATACAATCCCATTGAAAAAGTGAACACTCTGTGTAATAATATATAATAATATGAATAATATAGGTAAACTGGTAAAAAATATTGAATAAAAGTAAAGTAGATATTATTTTTTTTCTCGATCTGGGTTTCTTATTTCCAGACCCTTTAGATAACATGGATCTACCAACTCCGGTAGGAGGCATTTCTAGAAAAATGTTGCTAATTTGGTTAAAAAAAATTTTTCCTAAAATTATCATTTTCATTTTATTATTTTGGCACTCATTATCACTATCTAGAGAACTGGTTCTGTTAATATCAATATTTGGTAGTAAATTGGATGAAACCCCAGTGCATGGTTTTGTTTTCTCTGGTTTTTTGTTAAATAAAGGCCTATAATCAATAAATCTGAGAATTAAAAAATAGTTCAGCTTAAGCAAAAAAATAAATATAATATTACAAATAATAATAATTGACTAAAATTTGCACGTTATTCTGAAACACCCCGTATATTATAGTGTTACGTAAGGAGTATTCATATTTTAGGAAAAAACTATAAATCAGCTTTAGTAGGTTACATATTGTTACAAATTATTTTTCCAAATTCTAAATTGATATACTTTGCAATAATATTAAACAAATATTGAGAACGAGACCTGACACTGAATTATTAAAAACAAACAATAAATACGAACTTGTACTCAATAGGTAACCCTGCTAAGTAAGCAACTAGTAAAATTATAAATACGAATTTTATTAACGCGGGCGACAGTCGACTTCTTAAGACAGTCCTATTCTTAAGTGTTAAGAAGTGCGACTCCTTATCCTGACGCATTTCCCCACATCAGTGATGTTGGTGAGCCCCATTTGTTACTATTGTTGTTGTGCCTGTTTGTACTGTGACACTGTTTGTTGTTATTTTCTTAATAAATTATATTTGTTTTAAACTCGTCTTCTACTTTGACTACCTAATCTCCCTCTCTCACAAGCCAAGTGGCCGTCAGTCGCGGCTCTCCCAAAGGGAGGTCGTGACAATAGAACAATATTCTTGTAGGATTGGAATAGATATATTTCATAAATTTTCAACAGAAATATAAATCAAAATATTTCTTAAAATTTGTCCCACTTTTTTACTTTTAAAGATCAGAAAGCAGTAATAATATGTAGTCATTGATACAAAGGGTTTTAATTCTTTTAGTTAGGATCACAGCAAAAATAATTTGATTAGATTATTTATGTAAAAAATAATAAAAAGAATTTTTAATTATGCCTTTTAATTTTGTAAAACTTAATTAACCGTAAACCGTAATTTAACCATCTTTCGAATAGAATCCACTTACACTTTTAACAACTACCTATATAAACTAAGTATGCCGGCTAAAAATTACGAAAGAGTCGCATAAAACGAAAGAACTTCGAGCGCATTCCTATATGCACAAATAATTAAAAACTACAAATATCACACGAGTACAAAATGTACTACTATAATACACTCTGGAATCCACAGATAGATAGATGTAATGTCACTATTTTAACAGGAATAAAAAAATATCCATTTTATTGCTTTATTGAACAGGCGGCGGATCCCTAAAATAACCCTACATCACAGCCTAGTGACGATGTGCTTAGAAAAAGAGAGGTAGATGAAATATAATATGAGATTGTGCAGATTTTTTATATATAATTTTTAAATCTATATCACTTTTTGAGGGCGTAGGGCTAATTTTATTTTAGTTCTACAAAAGGGAAAATGTTTATTTTAATAATACCTATGTGGGATGATAAAAATTATTTTTGCAAATCTAAAATAGAAGAAAAAAATTACATTTTTTTTATATATACTATTTTTTCACTCATCACCCCACATTGTATCATATTTTAATTTATTTTAGTAAAAGCCGTTTTTTAAAATAATGATTTATACGAGAGTAAAACGAAGTGTCTTGTCGGCTTATATCCGGTGCGCTTGCCATAAGATGTATACATCAGATACTGAAGAAACGAATTTAATACATAGTTGTCATCTTCACCTTTAATTTGATAATAAATTATATTAAATACATTTATAAATTTCATGTTGTAGCAAATATATATCAAAAATTAAATAAATCACATTACACAATAACATGACATTATCACGATTATCTCAGGAATTTGAAAAATATCGTAAACAATATATTTATTAATAGCAAGTAATATCTGATACGCAATTTGATTTTAGAAAGGCTAGGTCAACATATATGATTTATAATTTCAATTGTTTCTACCTTGTTCGGCATTCAAAGACATTTTTTAAAAGTGAAATCAGTTCAATAATCAACAAATCCTTGAATCCAGGCCATGTTTGTAATTTAATAATTGTCATTAACCCCACACGTAGAAAAGATCTTGGTAATTCTTTTATTTGACGTGACAGTATAATGATCACTGAAAGATGAAGCGATTGCTTGGTGGAAAGTGTCAACAAATTACTTCGGATTATCTTATTCGTATTTATTTTAACAATTTTATTCTTTCAGTGAAAAAGCAAGTGAAAATTATGAAATGCATTTTTCTGGCATGAAATAGTTGTTGATAAAATTTCCTGAATTTATAGTATTATAAAAATTTCATTATACTGATTAAAAATATCGGCTGTCCAACTTAAGTCTATGATTAGCTTTGGAGATGCAGAGTGTTAAAGTTGAAAAGTGATTATTGTTATAAAGGATATTCAAGGCAATTGAAGGGATCGACAATTTTTTTTACAAGCATATTTGTCCTTTACAATTTAGAATCAAATAATCTATTGCAATGAGATATGCTACTACTTACAAATAATTTACGAGATGAAACGTAGGAAGAGTTCTCCTATTTTTTTTTTTTGTAATTCACCTTGTATTTCAGAATTTCTTCAGTTAAATTCTGTAAATTTTTCAGATTGTATTCATTTTGTATTTGTTAATAGGGTCCTTAATATTTAAATTCCGGCTATGATTAGTCTTGAAATACAAGGCGAAAACCCCTCAAATCTATCTTGGAGTATCAGAAAAAATCCACAATATTAAAAAAAAACACGTTTTTAAAACACGTATTAAGAGCGCTCCGGATATAAGCCGGAAAGACGGTTCGATTTACTCTCATATAAATCATTATTTTAAAAAACGGCTTTCACTAAAAGACATTAAAAACATGTTACATTGTGGGACGATGAGAGAAAAAAAAATATATATAAAAAAATATTTTTTTTTCTTCTATTTTCGATTTGCAAAAATAATTCTTATCATCCCACATAGGTATTATTAAAATAAACATTTTCCCATTTGTAGAACTAAAATAAAATTAGCCCTAATGTCCTCAAATGCACCGAGAAATTTAAAGAATAGGTATAATAAATTTGTCCAATGTCATATTCTATTACATCTCTATCACTCTCTTTCCAAGCACACCGTACATTAGGCTGCGTCATTTTATTGACGTGAAGTCATTTACAATTATAATTGGAAGCATGAATGACTAATACACTCCGAACAACTCTTAAAAGTTTGTTACTTATGACTCCTAGAAATGTTATTCGTAATTTTATCCACTCTCGATATATATTGACAGTAATATGACACTCGTTTCAATGTTATAATGACGTTGTTTGTAGCACTAATGCGATATATATATTTTTTTTTATACATTTATTTAACGTCGGCCTATTTCCGCTACTGAGGCCTAACACCGACGCCTGTAGACGAGCTACCCCCAACCAGGAATTTTGCCGAACCTCTTCCCTTAAGAAGAGTAGGGATCTTTTACTTGCCTAACATTTAATAGACAAGGGACCGACGGCTTTACATCCCCTCCGAAGGATGGTATATCTCCTATACAACCCTCGCCTAAGGTTGTATAGCTTCCGCGCATACACTGATATACAAGCCGCTGGAAGATGTGTGAGGCGAGGACGTGGTCTTCGTTGGAACGGTCACCAATCAAACTACTAACCACGCCTAACGTTGCTTTACATCGCATATCGAAGTATGTACATAGTAAAGACGCACCTACGCTCGCCCCTCGATATATATTTATCGCACGTATTTTATAAAAAGGCACGCAAATAAATATTTCACTGATATTGTTAAAAAAGTAATATAGAGTGGATAAAATCTTGTATATTATACGTGCTGTATAAGAGTATAAGGTATTTCATAGCACTCATCTATTTACAGAACTCACCTTCGGTTCGTTCTGTAAATTGCAAACGCGTGCTATAAAAGACTTCATAGAGCACATACAATATAAATAGCTATAATTGATATCAATTAAATAAAAGTTAATATACTTATTTTTTCGACTTACATTCCATTTTATTAAAATGTATCTTCATTATTTTTCTTTAAGAATTCCACTGTGTTAACCTGATATAATTCGACCGTTTCATGTTAATATGCCTCTGAATTTTCTGTATCATGGTTCTCATGATTTATTATTTTTGCTATTATACAGGGTGTCTCACCGGGAAATGAGTCGATCGATATAGAGAAAAGTACGCATCAGAAAATTTTGAAAATTTAGATAGTTACTAATGTCGGTGTGACGCGAAACCGCGAAAACTTGTTTAGGTCAAATGGAACACCCTGTACTTTTTTACGCCAAGTTGTGTAAAATTGAATTCCCTTTTTTCTGATATTAGCATTGTGGGGGTTAAAGTTACAACTTTTTGAAATATTTGCGATTTTATTAAAAATTCATGAATTGTTGTAATCATTTCATCAAAATAGCCATGATTAGAAACAATCAGTCATTCTCTTATGTCAAAAAATGCCAGCACGTTTAAATTACACCCACGAAGACTTTTTAAATTTGTTTATTATTTATGGAGAATGTGATAAAGTAATATCAAGAACTTGCAGCACATTTGCTACTCGATATCCAGAAAAACGGAAACCGCCACCAAACACTGTAAAACGCATACAGGAAAATTTTAAAAATTATGGCTCTGTTAAGGCAGAAATGGGCTCTGTTAAGGCAGAAATGCAAAGAAGAAAGCCTATTGTTTATGACGAAAACATTGAAATAGTCATTCTGGGATATTTTCATGCATTTCCAAGGATGTCATTAATACAAGCTGCTTATTTTGGACTATGCAAGGATTCAATTCACAGAATCTTATTAAAACATTAGTTTCACCCGTTTTCATTCCATATGGTTCAAGGTAAAAGAAACAGATTCCTAAGAAGACAGAATTTTTGTGAGTTTATTCTAATAAGGTCTGAGGGTCACGATTCTTATTTGGGAAATATTATATGGACAGATGAAGCAAAATTTACTAAAAATAAACTTTTTAATAGACACAATTCGCATTATTGGAGTGACTTAAATCCTCGTAGTTCAGAGAGCGAAACTTTCAGGAAAGTTGGCAGTTCAATGTTTACTGTGACATAAGAAACGATAGAGTGGTGGCATTACAATTTTATCATGAAAATTTAAACGGTAAATTAAATTTTCTCTTCTGCTAATATGTATAGGTAAATTTTTGTTTTTGTTTTAGGTGAAAGATATCTGAATATCTTACAAAATTTGAATAATAACTATTTAGAAAATTTACCTCTCGCCGAACATAGAAACATTTTTTATCAGCACGACGGTGCTCCCCCACATAACGCATATTTAATTAATAATTATTTACAAGAAACTTTTTATGATTAATGGATTACCAATAATGGACCTTTCTTATGGCCTCCTCGCCCGCCCGATTTATCAGTTCTGGTTTATTTCATTTGGGGAACTATTAAAAATAAAGTTTATGAGAGCCCATTAACAACCATTGGAGATTGTATGCAAAGAGTAAGAAATGCATTTCAAAACATATCACAGGATTCAATTAGTAGAGCTACCCATGAGGAACTAATCCGAAGGTGCGAACAATGTGTGGTGATTCAAGTGCGGAATTTTGAGCAATTATTAAATTAAGAAGAAACCATATTTTAAATTGATCTTATCTCTGCTATTTTAGTTCATACCGTATCTTCAATTCGATTAATACGCATGTTACAGTGTTAGTGTTATTTTGCGTTTTTGTGGATATCGTGTAGCAAATGTCCTGCAAGTTCTTGATATTACTTTATCACATTCTCCATAAATAATAAACAAATTTAAAAAGTTTTCGTTGGTATAATTTAAACGTGCTGGCATTTTTTGACATAAGATAATCATGGCTATTTTGATGAAATGATTACAACAATTCATGAATTTCTAATAAAATCGCAAATATTTCAAAAAGTGTAAACTTTAACCCCCACAATGTTAATATCAGAAAAAAGGGAATTCAATTTTACATAACTTGACGTAAAAAATACAGGGTGTTCCTTTTGACCCAAACAAGTTTTCGCGGTTTGAAATTGACAAAATGTAACGCGAAAAACGGAACACTTGGTATGATATTATTGAATTTATTTCAGTTGTAGAACGTAGTTCTCCTTGTGTTCTTTTTACGTGACAAGAAGCAAATGAGGATCTTTTACACGAAGAAAGTTATAACGGTTCTTGCAAACCGTTGCACCTGTCAAATTTTCTATAAAATGTCAAATATCTCTGAAACGGCTAGGTTGAGGTATATGATATGCTACATATTTTCGACACAGAATTTTATGCTTTTTTCGAAAACCCTGGAATATATAGAGTGTTCTATTTGAAACAAGCAAGTTGGTATCGACTTCCGGTATAAGTGGAAGTGCCAGCTGCTTGTAATTATTTTAGTTGGATTGACCAAACCGACATTAGTAATTATCTAAATTTTAAAAATTTTCTGATGTGTACTTTTCTCTATATTGATCGATTCAGTTCCCGGTGAGACACCCTGCATAAGCTAAAACTATTTAGTAACAATATTACACATTAATTTAATTTACACTGTAAACGCCGTTACTGCAAATGTGAGATTTATTGTTTCTTGTGTTAGATAGATCTCGTCACTTGAGGAAAATAAATGGGTCACAGACCCACGCACAAATCATTCTTGGTAGTGGTTTCAGAGGGAATACTTTTATTTATTTATTTTTCAACTGTATAAGTAACTAGTTTGGATTAATATTGAATATTTTTATTTATTAATTTCTTTAGATTTGAGCTTTATTTACTTGATGTTAAAACCTTTATATTTGGAAATAAATACATTACAATTACATTGCATTACAATATACATACAGGGTGTCCAAATGCGTCAAAGTCCAATATTGGCCTTATTAGAAGACTTTGGAAAATAATTTTTTCACTAATACACCCTGTAGATGGATGTATAAACACTTTTGTAAATATCATTTACAAATTCTTTGTACACTGTGAAATTAACTGAATCTTATTCAACAAAGGGGCATAATACATTGACATAAATTTGCTATCGGTACCAATAAACATATATAAATAATAAATTTTCCGAAAATTTAACTTCGAGAATTATCATTGTTATTTGAACCTCGCCGCCGAACGAACAAACAAATAAAATTTTATTTATTATTCATTTATGTTTCTAGCATTAACAATTTTGATAAGAAAACATTTTTTTATATACACATGTTTTATATGTAATAGTTATTCGAAATACTTAATAATCACATTTCTACTTCATTATCAACATAGAAACAGACAGTTTGGCTTTAACTTCAAATGTTCACAGTCTGAACATCAAAAAGCTGTAACCTGAAAATCCTCTACCACCAAGTCATAACCATTAACTGGGGCCCCGAGCATGCATATTTCAAAAGCGAATAATTTGATTGCCAGCTAACATGTTATACGGCCACTATGCATTTACTAAATTGAAAACTGCCAATTTTTTTATTTGGAATGAATTTAGTAGCTCCTGTAATGGGAGTATAATTGTAGATTTATATTAGATCAAATCAGCAATATTGATATTGATATGTGACGTACCATATTTTATATAATATTTTTATTATGATTGTGCAATTAAAATGGCATACGAAATTTAATTTTTGATTGAAATGGATAGCTTCTTAATAGTTAGGATTATGAATATATTATATAGATAAATCTGTAGCGATAGGTATTTTTTTGTTTTTTTTTTTAATATTTTCGAGTTCGTTAAGCGATACCAAAGCCTGGAATTGTTTTTAGAAATTCTGTGCATCTGTCTGAAAGTGTGTTCATCATGATTCGAAAACTGCTTAATATACAGGGTGTACCATAATAGAATGCCATAAATGGAGGAGCGTATTCCTCGTTCAAAATCTAAGAGAAGAACATTTAAGGGGGCGAGGAAGGCCAATATCCGATGGAAGGATGGTGTAACGTGGACGCACGCAAGACGAATACACAAAATTGGAGGATGCAGGCCAGAGACAGAAATGAATGGCGAAAGATGCTGGGGAAGGTCGAAATCCTACTGTAGGGTTATATGGCAAATGATGACGATAAAAAGCACATGGATAGGGATTATCCATATGACTTCCTAAAACTAACGTTTTTCAATTATCTAGTACACAAAGTTACCAGCCGAATGTATCTAAAAGTTACCAAACGAAGAATAACTGCGTATGGCAACTATCACCCCCAATACCACCCCCACACTATTATGAATGGAAGTAAAAAAAATTAAAATGTGATTTAGTGTATATACAAAAACGAAACTTCTATAAAAAAAATTTAGCGTTAGCTAGCCCCTTTACCATCCCCCACCCTATTATTAAAGGGTGTAAAAAAAATTAAAATGTGATTTAGTGTGTTACAAGAACGAAACATCTAAAAAAAATTTTTTGGCGTCAGCTACTCCCTCTACCACCCCCATTGCCACGCCCACCCTATTATTAAAGGGAGTAAAAAATTAAATTGGGATTTGAACCAAGGACCTCTAAAATTTATTTTGGCATTAGTTACCCCCTCTACAACCCCCACCCTATTGTTTAAGGGAATAAAAAATTGAATTGGGATTTAGTATGTAGGTATACGAGAACCAAGGACTTCAAAATTTTTTTTACATCAGCCACCCCCTCTACCACCCCCGCTCTATTATTAAAGGGAATAAAATATTATATTGGGATTTAGTGTGCATAAGACTTGGATACAAAATCTGGATGTGGAAGTAGTGATTCCTTGGGCAGTGGTTTTTTAAAATATCTTGTACTACGAGACATTGTGAATCGTTTGCTGTTTTTCTAAAATGTTCCATGTTAATTTTAGTAAACGTTGAGACATTTTAAATTATATATATGTGTTTTTAGGTTTTAGCGGTTATTAAATGAAGTGTTATTGTACTTCCGGGTGCTCTCCCGCGTCGATGGTTTACAAAAGCTTTTTTTAAATATCATTCCTTGATAAACATGAGTTAATGTCGGCTAGAAAGTTTGGATATACCAAAGGGCGCTCTGTGCAAGAGGCAATATTCTCATTCTATGGTAAAATTTTAGATAATCTTAACTTAATCCTTAAAAACATGTGGAATTTTCTATGACCTATCGCGTGCATTTGACACGATTAACCACTCAATTCTATTGAGTAAACTTATGGAGTTAGAGGACCTGCCTTAGCATGGCCAAAGTCTTACTTGACAAATAGGTACCAACTAGTACGTGTCAACACTTCTAACTCAAAAACATTATATTCTAAAAAAATTCCGGTTACCTCTGGCGTACCCCAAGGCAGTGTGCTAGGCCCACTCCTATTTATAATTTTTGTGAACGATATCTTTAAAGCTTTTAACAATAATACCTTCTTATCTCTATTTGCTGATGACACATCTGCAATTTTATCATCAAACAATTTAAACCAACTAAGTAACGAAGCAAAAATGTGTTTAGAAACTATGTCTGACTGGTGTGCACAAAATGGCCTAGTACTCAATGTAAGTAAAACAAACTTAATGTCTTTTTCCTCGATTAACAAAAAAATTGATTAGAGTCTTCTGGTAAAAACAAATAGTAAAAGTCTAGAACAGCAAAATGAAGTTAAATTTCTGGGAGTATGGTTAGACAGTAATTTATCATGGGTTAGTCGCATAAACGCTCTATTGAAGACCTTTTCAACAAAAAATTATATGATCTTGCAATTACGAAATAGTTTCACTATTGAAACCTTAAAAAATCTTTATTACTCATCAATTTATTCAGTTTTCGCAGATAGCCTGATATGTTGGGGAAATTCCAGTGGCGCTTCAAAAATATTTACCATACAAAAAAGAGTTCTTAGAAGTATGCTTGGTTCTACATACGATACGTCATGCAGATCCTATTTTAAGGAACAGGGTATACTACCATCTATAATATGTATATTTATCAGTGTCTCTGCCACATTGAGAAAAATATTGAATCTTTCACTATGGTAAATGAAATCCACTCTCACAATACGCAAAATGCTGATAACCTCTCGATACCAGCGTATCGAACAACACAGGTAAAGGAGGCCTTTACACGATGTCTCTAAAATTATATAACCACTTTCCCGCGCGGTACAAACACCAAGGCAGCCTAAAACAATATAAATTAAATATTCATAAATTCTTAAAAGAAAATTGTTTTTATTGCCTGGAAGAATACTTCTCCTATAATGAATTTTAGGGTTTTTATTTTTATTTTTTAATTCTGTAGCCTATCACCTTTTCAAACATGTATGATATATAATATTTTAATTTTTTAAATATATATACTTGATAAGTGAAGTATGTAAGTACTCACAGTTATTATTGTATCAACTTTGAGAATTCCGATACTGCTGTAATCAGTCTAATGGAAATAAACCTATTATATTCTACTCTATTCTACTCCACTCCACTCCACTCCACTCCACTCCACTCCACTCCACTCCACTCCACTCCACTCCACTCCACTCCACTCTACTCTACTCTATTCTACTCTACTCTACTCTACTCTACTCCATTCCAATCCAATCCAATCCATTCTATTCTGTCCTAATATATTACTGGTAACAGTGTTCATTAAATTTGAATCTGTTGCTGCGCATGTCTCTACCTATCTATTACATCGAGGTACACATTTAGTGATGAAATCCTCTTGTATATTTAGCTCACTAATTTTTTTTACTTTATAAAAAAATTGGCCAAACCCATAAATTGCCACACCTCTTTATTTTTTTGGATCAAGAGCCCTCGAAATTACTTCTGTTTTACTTTTACCAGGCAGCATCCCCATTTCAGACATATCTTGCTCCAAATATTTTATTTTATTTTCAGAAAAATTATGTATTTAATAAGAACTCTGCTTACACACGGGATGCCAAGACACAGTTCAACTTATCCAGTCCCTTCGCTGACGAAGTTTCGATGGTTTCAATGTGTAATCTAAATAAACGAAAGCACCTATTTTGATCATTTAGTTCACCCAACACTTTCTTTGGATATTGAATGTTAGATAAAAACTAACAAGCAGTATGCGTGCAATATGAAGTGATGATCCCTCGATGTCCTTGTATTTCTCCAGCTTGCGAAGACTCAGCCTGGGTTTAAACGCAATCAGCAAATGTGACAATAGTTTATTTGAATACCCTTTTTTATTTACACAAATACAAATACTTTGTATTATATCAGGTAAGTTAATTATAATTTTATACATTGATTTAAATTTTATGTATGAAAAATGATTATTAATAGCTTTAATTTGAGCTTTTCACCGCAGTACTTGACAACTGTGTCAAATATAATCAAAATACCATTTTTAGGTTATATGCTACAAATGAAAATTGCCATGGAGAGGTGTCAATAACTTTTATCACTCTCGAATGCCAGATTTGACGTCTCTTTTATACTTTTTTGCCAGTTACCATGGTTATTTAATACCGAATTAATTGTCAAAACTGGTCAAATTCCGTTTATGCCTTTAACTATTCCCATCTGCTTTTTTCCTCTCTATTCTTGCTCCCTGCTTCTTTCTGTTTCTTTTTATGCCACTATTTTGTCTCTACGTTGTCTATTAGCAAAGTTACATCTCCCATATACCCCTCATGAATCTTTCGCGCACTACACAAATTAACACCTTTCTCTTGTGTCTTTTTAGTTCTAGGCGAAACTTGAATCTACTTATACTTGGGAAGAAACATATACGAGACTGTTTACATTTCCATAATTAACACAAAAAATTAAACTGAAGCGTGCCGTTCAAAGTGCCGCGTTTTTTGCTATAGGAATCCGGTCGGCTTGTGGGTATAGCAAAAAACATGACATTTTGATCGGCACGCTCCAGTTTAACTTTTTATGCTAATTATGGAAATGTAAACAGTCTCGTATATGTTTCTTCCCAACTATACTCACTTTGTCCTCTTTTATTTTTATAAATAACTTAGATGATTTGTCCTGTTTTTGCAAAGTTCCAAACTTGTTCAATTTTGGGCCCCTTTTCTACTACTAGGTACTCCCCTTCATGTTTTATTCGTGAAATTTTGTCTATAAAAGCTATTCTTTTTATCTATTATGTTTTTACCAATGTTTTGATTGTTTATAATTATTTTTTTCAACTGAATTTAGAAATGACTATCGATATGTTTTAAAATTGCAAATTTTCCTGAATCTTCAATGTTATAACTCGCATATATGAAGTATTATGCTGCATTTACGTTTGACATTTAAATATTATGAATTATATAAATTTTCATTACAATTTTGATTCAAATTTACTTATTCACAAGTACAACTTTTGATATTTTGTAGTTTTCATCCATAATATTCTCTGTACAGAAATGGTACATGTTCCTGAAATATTTTTTCATCATTATATGTTCCAAACATGTTATTAGTTATTCACAAATTACTTAATACATACGTCACTTATCTAAAATTGTTTGACAATCAGTCACTATTATTAATGGTAATTTCTCCGCGCATTTAAAAATCATCTGAAATTCTATACACAGTTTTGATAATCCACCCCAAATTTAAATTAGTTTACAACGCATCTGAATCGTAAAAATTTCATGCGTAGAAGGCCATTGTAAAAGTAAAAAATGGCTGCACAGTTTGGTAAGCAACAAACAAACGAGGGGGACAACCGCAGCACCAATCAGAATCAGGCAGGCCATCGACAATGAGAGTTGATTCATATACTTCAATCAGTACCAAAGGGTTACAGAGCGATGAGGTCATTTCAAGGTAGATGGGGTGGCATTTGCCACCCCTCGGTTGTGAAATATTATGTTTTATGGCAGATCTGGTTGGGATCGAGGATGCAGGGCCGTTTCCGGATTCACTTACTTTATAACAAAAAATACATTTCAATTTTCTCACATTCGAACATAATATATTGTGGCGCCTTGGCTGTAAATAAAACTTGTCAAAGGCAGAGCGTTTACGGCAATATTCAAATTGAGATAAAAGAACTATTGATGAATTAGCTGTCAGTTTCTCAAGATTCGTGTTAAGTGTTGAGGAATATAATAAACATTGTACCCATTTATTTTATTTTATATGATTTATTTACCCAATAGAAAAAAATCTAAATACAAGAAAGATCTCAATTGATGGACACTAAGTATTTTGTAACGGAATAAAACTAAGAACAAAGTAGTACGAAGTAGAACACAGTAAAATGTACTACAGTTGCTCAGATTATTGAACTGACGGAGTGATTAATGGTATCGTAAAAAATGTCCAGGATGCCAAGTACTGGAGAATAATTCATCTAATCTGAGACTATAAATACAATCAAAGTAATCGTGTAGGAGTAAACAGAATGTTTTTTGAATTCATTCAATTTGTTATAGAAAATTCATGCCTAATTCATTGACAGTTGTTTAGTGTACTGTTATGTCTTAAAGTGTATATGAACTTAATTGAAACCGTATAAAAACTAAAAGCCGGCAAAACAGTCGGCATCTCTTTATTGTACATGGGCGGAGGTAAATAGAAATGCTTGTCATAAGAAAACAATAAGATTTTCGGGCATTATTACATTATCCTCTGTTTCAAATGGTCTCCAGAAAGCCATGGTAAATTAGTAAATAATTAAAATATTTTACCTTTTATATAGTAGTATATATTTATAAATATGAACAATAGCTAACGAAACTCCTACGATTAATATTACAACAGCTATTTATGCACTGCACTGGCACATTGACAGCACATCTCATAAGTCCACGTTGACTTCTGAGAAACGATTTACGAGTTTTTTTTATGCTAGTAGGCCTGTCCGTGTTATTATCTTTAAACCGGTGCAGCCGTAGATGGTTCATTCAGGCTAATTACATTGCCAGTCTCGGACTCGCCTGCACAGTTTCAACTACCATTCGAATCTCGATACCATTGCTAAATATATAGGACAAAATGTCAAGTTCAGTGCGCACGGTCCTGTGCTTTAACACTGACCAGTTTCAATTGTGCTCATATAAAGTATACCTTCGAGAATTTTTTTTATCTAAATATTTAAGACCTGCTCATAATTTTTTATCATCGATATTGAAATTTTGATAATGAATAATTACATGTATACTTGTGCGCGCATACGTATAATACTGAAAATGACGGGAAATCGCCGCGCTCATGTATATACCAAAAATGACAAAAAACAGGCTAAATTAAGAAAAGTTATTTTTTAGTTATATGACGTGAAAGTGCATCCTATGCACTGAAATATGAACTAATAAAGTTGCTGGCTTTAATGTTAATGTTTTTCCATAGTTAAATATTCTACCGGATACAAAATTTGACAAATAAACTAACACCGGATGTGGGTGTCATGTTGTATACTACTTTAAAGTCTTATGTTAAAACAGCCCTTTTAAAAACCACTTAATATATCCTCATGATCTGTATTCATTAGTAGAACAACAGACAGAATAAGATCAGCCTCCCTCAGTAGTTTGAACTGTTGCCACCGATTATAAATTATAAATACATGGATCCAACTGACTTAGGACACATTAAGCCACCTTTTTTAACTGAATTTTGCTAAATTAGATCCTTACAAGAACCCAGACAGAAAAACTCACCAAATAGGTTTCTAAAAACTGAGCATATACTATCGTTTCCATCTTGGAACAATCTCGGTACCTTCCGCCTGATCATTAATAATTTTCTTTAACACTTTGGATATTAACGCAATAGGTGGAAATGCATAAAATAACATGTTATATGGCCAAGACCTGCTGAAAACATGAATACAACAAAAATCTGAATCTGATCTCCATGAAATTTAATCTGCACATTTTGCATTTAGTTTTGAAGAATATAGGTCCACTTGTAGTACCCAAAATTTATTGCAACTAGCTTCAAAATAACTAGCGGGTAACTCATCTTAGTTTGACTAGATCTACACACTATATATCCTATAATATTACTTTTCGAGTTTACATACGAGGGAAAACAAATGAATATTTTTCTCTTCACAGTAATTCCACCTTTTTATAATTCAGGTTTTTGTACTTGATTCAACCTATTCGGCTTATACAGCTACCTTTGTATTGTTATCAGTTCTCGTACTTATATCACTGAATACATACGTTTTTAACTCTAGATAATTTATATATTTATCCCCTTAGTTATAGGCCCTTACAAATTTCAGTTCTATAAATTGTGTACATAATTTTTATATTTTTAGTTGATAATAACATATCCATGTTTACAGTGCTTCAATTAAATCCTTACAACTTACACCGCTGATTCGCCAATACATTTTTCTTTTCACTATTTACAATTTTGTAAAAATGAATGCAGCTGTACACAACCGTATGCAAACAGTTGAATTGATATACTTCATAAGAGAATTTAAATATAAAATATTTTCCAGCAAGTTTATCAATATTAACTAAAACATGCATCTTTAAGTTCCAGCAAACATAAATAATAACCTTTACGTAATAGACTTTTTACGTTGGGATAATCCTCCAATTTCAAATGAGGTGAGGTTATACATTTATTAAGGTTATGCAATTTCGATATAAAATGATCATTCCCATTTGACTTTCTTTTAGTAAGAAACAATTGGAAATACATTCTTCAACTTGCTGTGTATATGGTGATACCACACGGTTTTTACATAGCTCTTGAACTTTTTGCCTTATTTCTTGCTATTTAGCTTAATAATATTAGGAGGAATATACCTCTGCCTCAGAGCAGTATTAGTAGAAAAGTTGTATCCATTTAGCTTCTTTATTTCCTGTCGTTCCTCCTCCATCTACCCCCTCCTCCCTTTTCTTCATTACTTTATCAAATTTTTACCAAAAAGTCAATGGTCAATTATTGAGCTATCTTAAGTAACGTTTTTTAAGAATGGTTCGATACTTGGCAATGGTTTAACGTCTGTAATACCAATAGCAACGTTTTTTGCCATATTCAGACATTGAATGCATAGCTCTTCCTTTAGATGAATTATATCAAAATATTCCAACTCATTACATCATAATTAACCAAATATTATTAATTCATTTAATATAGTATGACATTATGTCAGTAATTCTACGAGGGATACGTCTAAATATATTTATATATTATTAATAATTTCATTGAAAGGAAAAAACCATATCAATGTCCTTTTACCATATTCAGGCACATAATGCATAACCCTTCTTTTAGTTTAATTATATTAAAATATTCAAATTCACCACACCATAATTAACTGAGTATTATTATTTATTCTATATTGCATGACATTATGTCAGCAATTTGACGAGGGGTACGTTTAGGTTTTGGATATAAATAAAAAAAATTTAGGCACGCCATATGTAGAGCACTGCCCATTACCTCGTATTCCTAGTTTTCCGCCAAATAGATTCAACTTAAAATTATTAACTATTTTCATTTGTTTGATATATTATTAGTTTCATTTAAAGGGAAAAAACCATATCAATGACCTTTCGCTATATTCAGGCGTATAATGCATAACCCTTTTTTTAGGTTAATTCACCATACCATAATTAACCGAGCATTACTATTTATTCTGTATTGCATGGCAATTACCAGCAATTTGCGACGAGGAGTATGTCTATATTTCGAACTGAGAAAAAATTGTTTAGGCTAGACTTATGGCACACATATGTCGACCATTACCTCTTATGTTTTCATTTGTTTGATATACTATTAATTTCATTAAAAAAAACATATTCACGACCTGTTACCATATTCCGGCATATAATGCGTAGCCCTTCTTTTAGTTTAATTGTATTAAAACATTCCTATTCACCATACCAAGTATTATTATTTATTCTACATTGCATGGCATATACCGGCAATTTGACGAGGGGCATTTCGAACTGAACCAACATTTTTTAGACTGCACTCATGGCACAACATATGTCGATTAATACCTCGTATACTTGGTTTTCGTCCATATAGTCTTCACCTAAAATAGATAACTATTTGCATTTACTAGACATTTATTCGACATTTTATGAATTTCATTAACAATAAAAACCCATAACAATGGTTTTTTACCATATTCAGGATTATAATGCGTAGATCTTCTTTTGGATTAATTATAGCGAAATATTCCAAATAAACAAGAAGTTTTTATTTATTAGATGACGTATGTATGACTGATGGTCGAGAGGTGAGCGCACTTGCCTCTCGCCCAAAAGTTCCGGGTTCAATCCCCGGTCGTGGCAGTGGAAAATACTATAAGAGGGATTTTTCCACTATACCCGGATATTGGGTGTGTGTCTCTTATTTCTAAATGTGTAGCCCCCTCTCACACAAGGCTCTTCTAGAGCTTTCCGGGATAAAGGGGGTCGTCATTACTTGTGGTTTATTTATTATTTATTTATATTTATATATCAGCGATTTGACGAGGAGTACCTCTATATTTCGGACTCATGTGAGCCAAAATTTTCTAGACCGCACTCATGGAACCTCATTTGTCGGCCATCATCTCGTATACTACATTTTTTTCATGTAATCCATGTGATGTGAACAAGAAGTTCTTATTTATTAGATATTGCATGACATGTGTCAGCGATTTGACGAGGGGTATGTCTATATTTCAGACTCGCGTCAGCCAAAATTTCATATGTCGGCCATTACCTCGTATACTAGATTTTTCTCCGTGTGATCTTTACCTAAAATTGGTAATAATTTGCTTGATCTGTCGGATTTGTATTTTAATTATTTTCTTCATATTGCCTCCCACTTTTCGTTTTCTCTTTTCCCATTTGTAAATCGCAAGAACTAGTACTTTAATACGTCCTTCTCGATGCGTACGGCAAACTACAGTGACGTATGTGATGAATAACGGCTGCGTGGTGGGGGTGTATACAGAGGCGAACTGGGTAGCCACGCACCCAGGATAGAATTCAAAAATTTTAATCTTTTATCGTCGTACGATTCGTGCAGCAAGCTACAACTACATGGTGTTATAATTCGAGACGAGACTGCGAAATATAACTTGTTATTTTAAATATGGAAGGAAAATAAATTATTATTGTTATGTGCCCAGCTATGTTGGAACACATCGTATAATAAAAAAAATGTTTAAACATGTAAAAAATTAAAAACTACATTTACTTGTCGGAGCATTTGTTCAAGAAATTAACTATTTTTAAGATTAAAAAAATATTTAATAATCTAATAAACATCTGTTTTAAATTATTCGTTTTTTTATTAAACCTTTCTATTGAGGGGCACATTGGCTGCCGACTTACTTTAGTTTGATTTTTATTTTACATAAAAATTTAAGCATTTAGAACTAAAGATTCCATCGATTGACACATTTGAACTTGGCAATTTGCTACTTCACCCACAATAATGGGAGATAAGAGGATTTAGAATGGCTGACACAGCTATGAGTATGACAAAGCAGTTACATAGTTAATGTGAACACCCTTATAACGTCATGGTGGTAGCTGATCTTGATAAGATTAGAAATTGGAAGTTTATAGTTTCCTTTATTGGTTATTGCGGAATGTGGAGTCAATATCTAAATCGTAGATATTTAAGTGACAGGTCAAATGAGATTAAACCATATCAACTTAAATGTATATGGGTTTTATGTGTTAATACACATAAAGCAACTGCACACATAAATGCACATAATGCAAATGAAAAAGCTGTACCTAAGAAATGCACACTGAAATAAATTGAGTAAATACTAAATGAATGGGATTTAGATTCCCTAAGTCCTATAATATTCGTGCGCTTTTTACATGGTAAATAGAAAAGGTTATGCTTAACAACACTCTATTAAATATTTTTTGTGTAATAGCCCTTTCGCTAAAAAAAATGCACCTATAGATGTGGACTATTTTTACTAAATTAAAGGTTTTATTAAACTTGCAATGTTTGTTAGTTAGTTTGTTTAGGTCAAATCTTGCCATCAAAATTTCGATTAGTTCTAAGTAAGGTAGAGCTTTGAAATTTTGCACATGTGTATAAGTCCGGTGACAATACATTTTAACATTGTCATATAAGAAAAAAACAAGATGGCAGCTTTATCGTTTATGATCTGATTCGACTCAAAATCAATATCTGGGGGTTTTCGGGATTGCCAATTATGAATTATTGGTCAAAAATTTAGAAATTCAAAATGACGGCGCCAATATGGCGGACGATTTTTGTTATTTATGATCCAAATCGATCAAAATCAATATCTGGGGGTTTTTGGGTTCGCCGATTACGAATTTCTAGTGAAAAATTTAGTTCAGGATGGCGACTTTAAGATAGCGGACGACTTTATCGTTTATGATCCGATTCGACTAGAACTCGATATCTGAGGGTTTTCGAGATCGCTAATTATGAATTCTTGGTCGAAATTCAGAACTTCAAAATGGCGGCGCAAATATGGCTGACGACTTTTGTCATTCAGATCCAAATCGATCAAAATCGATATCTGGGGGTTTTCGGGTTTGCCGATTACTTATTTCTAGTCAAAAATTTAGTTCAGGATGGCAATTTCAAGATGGCAGACGACTTTATCGTTTATGATCCGATTCAACTCAAAATCGATATCTAAGGGTTGTCGAAATCGCCAATTATGAATTCTTGGTCAAAATTTGGAAATTCAAAATGGCAGCGTCAATATGGCGGACGCATTTTATCATTTAGATCCAAATCGATCAAAATCGATATCTGGCGGTTTTCTGGGTCGCGGATTGCGAATTTCTAGTCAGAAATATAGTTCAAGATGGCGGACCACTTTATGATCCAATTCAAAAGACTAAAAGGTAAAAAATAATTTTTGTTGTTAATCTTGTATTTATGTTTGTCCATTGTATTTATACTTTTATTTATAGTTTATGTCATGTATATAAATGTGTATATATATTTTTATTTATTTATTTATTTTTTTAAACTGTTCTATTTCTATTTTTATATTGACATGCCATATGTACTTCGTGTATCTTTTGGTCAATAAATATTATTATTATTATTATATAAAAAAATAATTTTTAAAAAAGCTTTTATTTAAATGCTCTAAAAAATAGAAAATAAACTTTGAAGTAAATCAAACTCATCATTTTGTTACACTATATAATTTTTTTATGATATAAAAGCTTGTCACGAGCAATCTCCTTTACCCATGAAAATCCCGCTTTTTTAAAAAATATTTTTTATATAATTTTATTTAATTTCTTTTCACCCTATACTTGGCTTTCTAAATTGATGGTATATGTATTGTCATTTTCGGTATTATATCTTGAGCGCACAAATATACGTATACAAATATTTAAAACCTGCTCACAATCACAAAAAAAAAATTCGTGCCGCCATTTGGACAAATTGGGGAACGTTTTGAAAATGTTGTGAAATTTGGACTAAAATGGAATTGCAGCAATACTATTGGATATTTTTTGCTAAAATTTGGCCGGCTATTTCCTGGTAGTATAGATTACTTTCGTCTAAAATTTGAAGAAAATATGGTGATCGCGCAAAAATTCGATTTTGAGTTTTTGATGGATTAATTCGTTTGCAAGTCCCCTGAATCCAAAAAAGTGGTTTTTAAAAAATATCCGGCTGTCGTCTGTTGTCTGTGGTCATACCTAGAGCCCAAACTACTGGATCGATTTAGTTCAAATATTACATGTATATTCAACGGCAACACTTCGAGGAGAAATCGAAAAAAATAGAAAACAATTTTTTTTCTCTAAAACGGTCTTAACGATTTTGATTAAATTTGGCACATGGACACTCCTCTAATACCTGTATGAAATGACATGACCAGTTGCTCCTAGAAAATGCAGGGAAGTAAGCTGTGGGGGGTAAGTTTTAAATAATTTCATATTTTTTTCTCTGAAACGGATCTAACAATTTTAATCGAAATTAACACATGAATACTGTAGTAGTAGCATAAGGTAACATGACCAGTTGCACCTAAGAAATGCAGGGAGGGAGATCGCGGGGGGCAAGGAGTTAAAACAAAATGTTGTAAATTTCAACAAGATTGGTTGAGAAGAATAGAGATTTGACAATGAAGAGATTCCATGCCGGGACCAGGCTACATTAGTTCGGTTTACTCCTAAATGGGAAAGTTTGTTCGAGTTGTCGCGGACCGATTTTTTCAGTATATGTATTTACATATCTTGGGGGAACCGATTTTCAGGAAATTTGAACTGAACGTTTCTTGAGCATCGACAATAAAAAGAGTACTATTCTCGTTCCTTAACTAGAATTATAATTTTTAAAGGGTCCAAAATAAATTAAAACTGAAATACCACCCATAAAAATGACCAATTTACCAATTTTTCGCGCAAAAAAGGGTTTTCCACCTATTCAGGTTATTCTTAGTTTCACCAAAATAAACTTATTTTTCTATGTCGCGTTGTTTCTATGTAAAAATTTTTCTCAAAATCTATCTTTACTCCACTAATAGATAATGCTCTCAAAATAAAGAAAATAATCCAAAACCTTCACGAGTTTAACCAGCGGATGAAACATAGGATTTGAAAAACGCTTCTTTCACTTACAATGCCAAGCTATTTAGCTAATATTGCAAATGTGACACTATTTTCTCTGTAGACAGTAAATATATAAAGAATATAAATTCTAGGTTTCACTCATCGTAAATATTGTGTCTTCGATTACGCCCATTGTGACCGTGGTAAACAAGCAATAACCATGTTATATAAGTTTATCATCGGCAAGCATTCATAAAATCCAGCGCATTTAAATTTCAGTTAATTTAGCGTCAGAAATGAGAGAAACCATATTTTGTTGTGCGGTCTTTTAGATGTTACACGAACCGCCTCGACACGCCTCCGGAATGACATTTTTATTTCGCTCCTTTGTTAAAGAAAAACATTTAAAAATAAAGCGTATTTCATTTGAATCATCAGCGTACTTTTAGCATCTAGAGATATGCCGAGGACAGGGCTGAACGGTGAAATATTTAAAATAGAACTTTAATCTTAAGACAAAGAATAGTTATTTCTATTTAAATTTAGTGGGCTTAATGGGCTGTGATTTTTCAACCATAACAAAGAAGACAGTATAGTATGTAGTTCAAGTTATATAACATCTAATTCGCATGTACTTTTGGAGAATAAACATCTGTAACGCCTTTGTTCTTTCGAGGTGTCAAAGACAAGCAGGTATCTAGAAAATATTATTTTTAAGCGAAAGGAAAACCTCCAGTAAAGATGTACTCACCCACGAATCTATAATATGATGATTTTATAATGGATAAGATCTATTCCTACATAGTTTTAGGGGGTGCGACACAACCTCCTCCTTGAGCGGTATTGGAGAAGCACAATGCATCGATGCTCACAAAAATAATAATCCGAAAGTATCACTTGACAGCGTAATACCAAAGACTGGAAAAACGGTCCCCAATATCAGCACAGACAATCTGGTACACCGAGAGATCATGCGGGGACATAGATCGTTCATCAATGGAAATTTATATTGATCCGAGTAAAGCGTTCGACTTAGTAGGACATCATTTGCTTAGAGAGAAGCTTATGGCGTATGGGAGGTAAAATAAACGAGTGGTTGTTATCATATTTATCTGAACGTAAGCAAATAATAGAGATACATGGGGCTAGATCTGATAAATAATATATTAAAATAGGTGTACCACAGGGGTCCACACTGGGGCCGCTGC
Organism: Leptura quadrifasciata; assembly: GCA_963675555.1. Lineage (NCBI taxonomy): Eukaryota > Metazoa > Arthropoda > Insecta > Coleoptera > Cerambycidae > Leptura > Leptura quadrifasciata. The sequence goes on from OY776675.1 coordinate 148,871,448, forward strand.
TGTTTTTAGTTCTTGTTAATGATCTACCAGAATTGTTTCCTCATAACAATTTGACATTGTTTGGTGATGAAAACACGCTGCTCCGCACTGGTCTAACTAAGAAGGATGTTGTATAAGAAATGCAAATTAATAATTTTATGGCACGGTTAAAAGCAAATCATCTATATTTAAATTCCTCTAAATCTGTATTTATTATTTTCGCATCCAAAAGCAGTATAATGAATGAAAGCTATTTTTTAAAAGTAGATCAATTGCACAGGTAAGAGTTTGCAGTTAGTGACATCCTGAGATGAAGGAGCCTCGCATCTTCCTCGTAGCATTCGAGCATTCCAAGTCATTGTATTTTAGTGCTAACTGTGCTTAGACAAAATACGCAAATTTTACCATATAATTCAGCTCTCGTAAGGGGGAATAGCTGTTTTGGTTTAATTTGTTGAGTCCTTATTTATATAAAGCACTTGCAGATAGGTTGGAATGTTAATATTATAATTCCTATATTTTATATTTTTATAAAATTTCCTTCTCCTATAAAATTGTTTATTCAATAATTTTTAATTTTCTTTCTTTTTCCTGTGATGTATTTTAATGCCTTTTTTTGTCTTGACTTGTCCTATATCATTTCATTGTATTTATACTGTATGCTATAGTCTATTGGATAATAAAGCTTATTATTATTATTAATTGGACAAAGAAGGCGCACTCAAAGCCCCAGTAGCACCCCCAGCCCTTCTGATGCGTGGCAAAGCTATGTATACGAACAACCATTGAGGAGTGGGTTCAAAATAAATCTCTGGAATGGTGGATGAACTTCCCAAGACAGATACAGGCCAAAGAGTTCATAAAGGATGATCATCCAAGTTCACGGAGAACCTACTAGAAAGAAATTTGTAAGTGACATTTTTTGACCTCTCTCAGCGTTATGAAAGTGTCACTTACAGCCCATGGCCAAAAAAAGGACAAAATATACTCTTATGTCCTAGGGTAAAAAAGCAACGTATTTAAGATGATAAATAATAATGAAATTGAAGGAATTAAATTATATTAATTTATAAATCAAACAATATCAAATTAAATATAAATACATAAATAACTAATATTTAACACAGGATTATTGTCTTTTATTACAGTACAATTCTGATATGGAGAGTTATATATTAGATGACAAGTGAAGAGATAAAATAAAGAACAGTAACAAGTTGTGGTTTAAAGTAGTGAATTTATGTTAGATTAAAGCTATTATTAGTTGTGTTATTTTTAAGGATTAATTATTGTAATTTAAGTGATAATAAATCAATGGTTCGTGAAAATTCTTGTTGCAATTTATTGAACCTACGTACAGGGTGTTTACTGGAGATTGTAAACACGTAACATTATTATGAAGTTATAAAGTTGACAACAAATTTATTGACCAATCTAGTAGTACATCTACATCTGCATCTATATCTAGTAGTACGAAAAACATCGTATGCACCTCGGCTAGTATCGTGTCTTGAACAGTTACAAGTCCTACAGGCTTCGGTTTGTAAAGCTGTGTTCTCGACCTGTAAAATACACGTACATGCCTTGGTACATAAATAACCATTAAGTATCGCTTAATTTATTTATTTGTCTTGGGTACCTAGTTTTATTTTCAGGAAGTACATTTATAGGATCAATAGCTCTGAGATATCGTTCAAGTTTTCATTGTTTGTCATTGTATGTAATTTAAAGTTATGTTTGACAATGTATTACAGTTTGAAGAGGCGTATCAGACAAAAGAATTTTTTTTCGCCTTATAAATTTCAACAATAATGTTCCTTAGGGTGCTAACAAATCAGATTTAAAGTGCAAATGTGTCAGATGCGTAGTAACAGTAGATACCAACTTCACCTCTGAGCGTACACTTGAGTTAAGGTAAAGCCTGTTGCTCCCAAACGCGAACTCTGAAAATTCATCGCCTCACAATATGCGATTCATAAATGACGGAATCAAGAAAACTATAAGTTATGGTTAGGAACAATTTCGCTACCCTCATGGAAAATATTATATATTGAAGGGTGGAACTTGTGAAAACAGACAGAGACATGCTAGGTAGTCTATAGAGAGTTTATGATTGGTTTAACGTAATAAAGAATGCGAAAAATAGGTTAATAAGCAGCAAAAAATATTGAGCAGAGGAGACTATATTAGTACATTAACAGTTTGAATTACAATTTGTTGCGACAAAAGCAGCGATTCGAAATTATCCACCAACCACTGGTGTATATTGGATTATGTTACAGTTGTATTTAATAATAATAATTACAATTATTTACATCAGAAAGCGGATACATTTACACGTTCAATTTTGTGCCAAATATTTATGTAAACAAAGTAAGGATGGCGTGTAAAGTCTAAAATCTGTACTTGATCGTATACAATTTTTATTGAACTTATATTACATTCAAATTGGTATTAGTGGAGAAGTAACGTTAACTTTGAAAACAAAAAGTAGATCTTCTTAATGATTTTCAAAAGAAAAGCAGAACACTTAAAATTAATTTCCTAAATATGGAACTATACTAATCTTATGCATAGTGGCACAATACTAGTCCACTAAAAAACTCATAAAGTCCATATATAAAGGAGGAAACACTATCCAACGGGGATGTAACTCCAAAATAGGACCTGAAAAGGTACATTAATTAATAATTTATAAGTCCAGATGTGATAAAAATTAATTCAAAATCGCAAAGGACACTAGTTAAAATATAAGGAACAATGTGAGTACAAAATAAACAATAAAAGTGACAAGGTAATGAAAATTGAAATGATGAAAAATTAAATTCCATACAAAGACAAAACTGTAACGTAACGACAAAAATAGTATAAAATAGTGAAAAGACTTACAAAATAAAGACCCACATCTAATTTAGTCAAAAGATTAACTGTATAAAAAGGATAAAAGCAGTTTTAGAAGATAGTGGATGTGTCATAGCTGGCATCCTATACACAAAACTTCTATAAAACCTTGTAGTGAAGTGCAAATTCATGCCATGGTGAAAGTATAGGCCATAGAGAACAATCAGTAGCAAAATAAAGTTATAGTACAATAAATCTAGACCAACTTTTCACATCTTTTGGATTTTATTTCTCAGGGGATAATTTTATGATCAATCGATATAGAAAAATGTCAGGAACAACATACTGAAATGTTCTAGAGAAAGAAATTCTCTACATTTTTGATACGGGAAATACTCCTCTACGATGCTTATTATTTTTTTATCAATTTTTTAAAGATTTTTTTGACAAGTTGTTTTCCTTTGGTCAGCTGACCGTTGTCGCCACGCCCCTTTGTGCGTGGCGGAACGGCGCGTTCAGAAGTGCTGAATACGCGAGAACTACAGTCCATGTTAAGTGTGTAATAAAGGATTTGAATGGAAAAACAAATAGAAAATAGATAATTAATAAGTAATGCGTAAATTTATCAGGGATATTTAATGTTAAAAAAATTATTAATAAACCTAACAAAATGCATATCAGTGTAAAGTAGAAGCAAACAGAAACAGATCGGTTCCATTTATTTTTAGAAAAACTCGGACAAATCGGACCATTTAGTGTATATTTAAACGTGATTCTAGAAGGACGTTAAAATCCTTGTTAGAAAATATAACCTCAAAAATTGAGAAACTATAAAAATTGAGATCTGACAAGTAAGCGTCAAAAATTACTAAAACAAATAATATAGAATTTAAACCAATAATAATAAAATATAACTAATTAACAGTATAATAAAAGGAAAATAGTCCGAAATAAAAAAAATATCGTCAATTACACAAGTCGGTTTACGCTTGTATCATTTAAAATTGTGTTCAAATTGATAATAAAAATAAAACTTAGCCTACCTGCAGTTAAAATATAGTGTATTCAGTTAGTCCATAAATAATAATCCATAATAATAAAACAATCCACGAGTCAAATTTGATATTTCCAATAAGGAACAGCAACAAAATCAACAAGTACACCGTAAACCAAACACTTAATTTTGCAAGTTGACAAAGATTTAGATCAGCTGAAGAAAACAGACGATTTTCGGCGAGATCGAAAGGGGCCCAACAACCGGATGGTTACAAAAGGTACCTTTGTATTTTTGTATGGGCTTATAGTAAACGATATTCTTATGCATTAACATTCATTGAACTCACGAACAAAATAAAAGGCCAAATTAGTTTTAAATTTATTATGGCCATCATACCATGTTTATAATCATAAATATTTTCAAATCATTGTATTGCAATAACCATTCAAATCTAACAATATATTCATTTTGTTAATTCGATTTGTGAGTCTTTTATTTGATAGCTGGCGCAGAAATTACCCTGAGGAGAGAACATGTTCTGAACATTACTATAGGCATAAATAAACATTTCATTTCATTAGCATAAGTACTGTGTAATAATTGTTTATTCTTTTAAAATTTTCAAATATTAAAACAAAAAGTCATTTATTTACAAATATCACATTTTACATAATTTTACGCTACCAACGTGGCATGAATTTCAGTTATAAAATATATTTTACACCACAATACATATATATTTTTTAGTAATTAATAATAATAATAATCTCTCATATATACGCCCACCCATACACCCATATACATATATAGACATATATACATAATCATACGTATATACACATACATATGTTTTAGTTTCCATATTCAATAGGATAGAGCTATATGTTTTAAGATCAATTAAGTTATGTATTTCAATGCGGCTTTTACTTTTAATCAACTTCTTAATTTTTGATTTGAATAACTTTAATGAATTTATCAGTTTAATGTTTGGTGGTATAACATTATACAATTTAGGGCTTAAAAATAGTAGCTTCTTTGTTTGATCGTCTTTGATGTTTTGGGCACTCTTGTTGCATGAATTTTATGACGAGTTTCATAATTATGTTCTATATTTATTAATTCTGATTTGCTTCGTCATCAACAAAGAGAGGCAATAGAGCTGCCTGATATCTAGTATTTCTATTTCGTTGAACATTTTCAGTTGTAATAATAAAAATTTTTGTTATACATAATGTTTACTAGCAACTTTTGTACCTTTTCCAAACTGTCCATGTAATTATTTGTTGCGCCTCCCCAAGCTACAATTCCACATTCTAGATGTGGTTGTATTAGAGTGTAGTAAAGAATTTGTTAATATATATCTAATATATCTAATACTTTTCAAAATATTTAAATTTACGTAGTAATGATCGCAATTTTTTAGTTACATAATTTATGTGTACGGTCGTGAGCAAAAAAAATAGGACAAGTCTTATAATGGTATTTTGCTAAAATCTAGTTGTGTACATCTAACTTTAATTTTTGCGACATTATCAGTTAGTTGTCATAATTTATTGCAAGTGTGCAAAAAAACTAATATGCCTCATATAAGCGGTTTAGTTAAATCTGGAGTTATTGCTAAAGCAGAAGATGGATGGTCTATGAGACAAATTGAACTGCGTTATATTATTGACAAAAATTTTGTGTATGAGATTTTAAGAAAGTGTAGAATAAACGGTACGTTTAGTAGGAAGGATAACAACACAACAACAAGATTTGCAATTGGTAAATGATTTAGTAGAAAATCCATTTTAGTCAGTTATTCAGGCTGCTGAAGAAACGAATTTTCCTGGATCGAGTAGTACTGGTCGCCGGCGAGTAAGAGAATCGGAGCTACGCTGTCATGCAACTGCATAGAAATATTTACTTAAAGCTGAACATGAAGAAGCTCGAGTAGGATTTGCGTTTGAATTTTTAGCGCATCATGTAATTCTTTGGAACAATGTAATCTTTACAGACAGTGTTTACCGCCCTCCGAATACTCGATTCGATGAGAAATATATATCTGACAATGATAAAAGTGGTAGATTTTCCGTCAATATGTAGGCTTGGATATCGTTACGTGGTCCTGGTGTTGTGTGGCATATTGAGGAACGATTTAATAGTGAAACATATATTAGGATTTTAGACAATATTATGCTCCCTTCTGTGTCACAATTATTTCCTAATAATGAGTTCATATTTCAACAAGACAATTGTTCCGTTCATACTGCTCATACCGTAACTAACAGGTTTCAAGATAACAACATCAATGTTCTTAACTGGCCCAGTCATAGTCCAGATCTTAACCCTGTGGAGGAAGTATGGGGACTACTCGTAAGAAGTATCCAAAAACGAAATGTGAGACCACGGTACGCCGAAGAATTACTGGAAATAGTAAATAATGCATGGGAAAATATAATTACTAATGATTATTGTATAAGGTTATTTAATTCTATGCCAAAAAGACATAGAAGTTATAAATAGAAATAACGAAATATTAATAGTTTGTTTCTTGTTAAGTAGAATATCTTTTGTCCTTTGATCCAGGATTTCTACTAACCGTACCATATATTCTCCACTTTCATAAAATGTTACACACCAAATTTTTGTTAATGTTATAACACAGTGTAATTTGTCTCATAAACCATCCATCATTTATTATAGCAGTAACTACAGCATTAAAATAAAAAATAAATTAAAAGTGATATCTGTTTTATTTCGGCTACTCATTACATATTCAAATAGAGACAGATTTACATTAGAAAAAAAAGTTCACGATAGTACATTCTATTTTAAGTAGTTTTCTAAATAAATTCCCAAATACTTGAGGTTTGAAAACACTTTGTAGTTTAACATTGTGACATGTACATGAGTTATTTATCTCTATATTTGTATAATCTGGTAATTCAGAAACGTAAGACGCAAATGGCATATAGTAAGTTTTGGTGAAATTTATCGTCAACAATTTATTATTAAAGCAATGAACTATTTTTTCCATTTCTGTATCTAATTTCTCTTTTAAAGAATGCCAGTTTTGATCTGTGAAAAATATGACGATATCATCCGCAAAGTTAACTACATGCATATTAGTGATCTACATATCATTTAAATATATAGTGAGCAATATAGGTCCTAACACTGTGCCTTGTGGTACTCCATATTGTACAATTTTAGTGTCACTAAAGGTGTTCACATATAAAAATGATCAGAGCATGAGACATAAGGCGATTTTTAAAGAACAATATCCAATTTTCTTTCCATTAAGAAAGAGAACTCCAAGGGTCATACCTTGTCCCATTTTTTCTATTGTACTTCACTTTTTAGATTAAATAATTATAATTTTTCCAAAATACTGTTTCTAATTCCACATCCTTCTGAAAAACAAACTGGTGCTTCACTATCCTTCTGCTACGATTGATATATTAGCAGTCACCTGTGTATGCCCTGGTTAATATATATTAAAATTAATAAGTTCTATGATGTTCAGGAGCGTTGAGAGCTAGGAAAATCTAGCAAAAATGTTTCATGCTGGCCTTACAGACTCACCGGAAATGCCCCCACGTCCCCCCACCAGGTCTGATGATATTTATAATCATAGTAGTCTAACTGAAAAATAACATAACAAATTGATCCCACTTAATTTAGATTTTATAATTTCATTTAACTTAATTTTACAACTTTTAAACAGTCATTCAATTTTAATTGCGACAAAATTTTTCACTATTAATTTATTTATTTAACACAGGATTTTTATATAATTTTTGTAAACCTAAAGATACAGAAGTATATAAACTAGTTACATCCCTAGTGTTTTATTGTAAAGAAAAACAGTCTCTCATTTTTCTATGGAAATTTGTTTCCATCCCAAATCTCACATAAAGAAACTCGCTGAAAGCATATATAAGAAAGTTCGAAACTTTGACATAAGTAAAGGAAGATCCTCAGCGTGATATCTTATGCTTGGATGGGCTACACAGCTTATTTTTAAGCTTGGATTTGAATACAGCCGAAGTTTTTTAATATAAAAATGTTTTAGAAATATTCGTTTAATTTTTTTATTAAACCGTCGGATAATATCATATTTGATTAACGAAATAGGGACAATTTTATTCAGATCATGCACTTCAATTCTACTATAACCATTGCTGATAGTTTGGTGTGGAACGAATTACGACTAGATGGCTTGTTTTTATTCCTGTGATACTGCAGACACAACATATGTAAAGCATTTGGTTAGTGTAGAAATGTTTGAGATGAGCGAAGCTTTTTATGTACAGGAGATTAGCCATCAACTTGCCAACAATCAAATATTTAAACTTCGCATTTTCAAATGGAACACCAAGTAAATTATTCCGCCATCTCAAAAACCATCAACTTTAGGGACTAGTATCACAATAAATATTTTGAAGCCATAAAACAGATGAATATTTTTTTGTTTCATAGTGTAATTATATCGAATTGAAATATGGATTAGTTTACACCTCGCACTAATTTACATTTTATGTGATTTTTTGGGCTTATGGTTGAGTTATACAAAGCCAACAAAAGATAATGGAGTATTGATACGCCTAAATGATAATAATTTTAAACTGACAGAACCTAACCACAGTCAAAATGAAAATTTTAAAAAAAGTTTTTTTTTATACATTTATTTAACGTCGGCCTATTTCCGCTACTGAGGCCTAACACCGACGCCTGTAGACGAGCTGCCCCCAACCAGGAATTTTGCCGAACCTCTTCCCTTAAGAAGAGTAGGGATCTTTAACTTGCCTAACATTTAATAGACAAGGGACCGACAGCTTTACTACCCTCTGAAGGATGGTATATCCCCTATACAACCCTCGCCTAAGTTTGTATAGCTTCCGCGCATACACTGATATACAAGCCGCTGGATGTATGAGGCGAGGACGCGGTCTTCGTTGGAACGGTCACCCATCCAACTACTAAGCGCGCCTTACGTTACTTTACATCGTATATCGAAGTATGTACATAGTAAAGACGCTCGCCCCTTTAAAAAAGTTATCGCTTTACTTTCCAAAAATAGTATTAAATACAATCAGTATTTACGAGAACTATACCATTTCCTATAGAGGGCTATATAAGTGATCGGCTAGACTAAAAAAATATTTTTGCTGTTTGATCTATCTATCTATTATAATCCCCAATTTCAACCCTTAGTCTATATTATACGTTCATGCCGCACACCACCACTCCCTCCCAAGCCCATATTACTACTGAGTGATTAGTTAGTTCTCGCAGCGGAGCTGCCTCTTCTTGCGATTCAGCAGCGCGGCTTATAGACCATCAGCTACCAATATGACCCCTCACCCGGTGGGAATTTGTGACTCACATATTTTTTTTTGTTGGTATTGCCATACCAATTACATAATATCCCTAAAAAAACCAGAATATCACAGAGATACGGAGAAAATATATTTTTTTAACAAAATATAAAGCCAAATGTTCACCTATGCCGTACTGATGAGAGCTAACAAGCTCGAAACTAGTCTGAGGCTGGTGATACACGACAGCCCTACTGTGGTCCCTTCTGTAGGATTAATCTATCTGCTGAGGGCTTATTGCAATCCGATTTTTGTTTGCGTCTTCCGATAGAAGAAGTAGTATGTCACAAGTTTTAGGGCATTATTTTCAGTCGTTTTGGAAACGCACATTATGCACCATGATGGGTGGCAAAGAATTAAGTTTCTTTTATAGGAATTAGTGGTATTGGTCAATCGTAGTATTTAATTTATTACATTTTCATTTTTATTATATTTTACTTCCACGTCCAGTGGGGGGGGGGCAAGGGTTCGGGGGGAAGATAGGGTAAATAAGAGTAAATAGGCAAAACAAGCAGGTACAAGTTGTTTTTTCTTCAAAATACTCAATATACACTGATTTTTATGTGATAAGTAAAGGTTTGTACCATGAAAGTAGCAGACATACTTGTCTTGGTCCCATTCACTATGTAGAAGGTTGAAAGTTGTTCTTTATTTTTGGCCATTTCTGAGAATTTTTTCCAATCCCGAGGAATCTTGATCTTTTTATGAAGAATGTAACTCCATAACACCTTCTTAATATCTCAATGTTTTTAATAGATACATCTAAGTAAGTATCCATCACGAAATATATCCTTTTGCATTTTGGAATGAGGCTTAAGACAATCTCGAGCGAGCTCATCAAAAGTTTCTGGAATGTTAGTGAGAGCAGCCTGAAAGTGAGCCATGCCATCAAACATATAAATGCGTTCTTCAGCCTTAGGACTAAGAGGTTCATCTATTGCACCTTTGATTTTCACAACATGGAGTAGTTTTGTAGGACACCCATCAGCAGTTGCTAACGCCCGTGGTACTGGACCTAATAGATAGAACAACAGTATCTCTAGACTAACTTCACGTTCCTGGGACAGGAGCAAAGCTCGACCAAAAATATTTCTTTTTGGTCTTTATCTCAACTAACCCGTTTTGTGAGGGTGTAACAATTAACTTGTCTTGAATACTCTTAAAAGTTTGAAGCTTTTGTTTCTTTAATGGTTCATGAAATTTTGTATTATTTATAGAATGAATCTGTCCTGTAGTAAGCTTTCTCCAGACTATCTACATTGAGTAAATAAAAATTAAATGGGAATATGAGGAGAGAAAAATACAGATTTTTTGTAAAAAATCATTTTATCTGTATTTCCGTGATTTTCCATGTTTCTTCGGGATATGCTGTAATTGACACGGGACACACAACTAAAACCTTAAACTATATGGCAATGCCAACAAAAAAATATCTGAGTCCTTCAGTACTTTACATTGCGAATAATTTTATTGGCGGACTGTTCATCATCAAAACTTATTCGAATTGGTCTTGGCCTATCACTATCGCGTGAAAATTTCTCAAGTCGTATAGATTTGATGTCCTGGCGGATAACATTAGTAGACATGAAATTCAACACATTTTTTACACAGTTTACCCCATAATTAAACGGGGTGCCGTATCGAGATTTGAATTCTCGTTGATATCATAAATAATAATATTTTTTTACTTCTTTTGACGGGGGATATGGATAGATGTGGTCAATTACGAATATCTACCTAATTAACATTTGATTTCAAATTATATAGTTGTTTAGGTGTCTCTGGTGGCAACTATATGACGGGTATGAGTGATCCATTTTTTATATTAGGACTAAAATCATTATTTTTTTGACTAGTACCTTTCTAACAGAACAATCGTCCTGAAAACACGCCTCCATTCCACAATCCCTCCTCTGAACATCAGTTTTAACTGTTTCATTGCAAAAGTGATAGCGTCCTTTATAACTATATATTTTCATACAATTTACATGAAGGATTGATTTGTCTAAATATTGCTGGAAACACAATTAAATATATTTAGTTTTTTAATTCAATTTCTGAAAGTTAAACGTTGTGGACATCGTTCCAGTGCTCCCTGACGCAGCATTTTATTAATTCGAGTTTTAAACCTAAAACGTAAAAATGATGGCCCACTGCACCCCACGTCCAATGAAACGTCGCCAGAATGAGACAGCGAATGAAATTCATCTGCACATTGGTTACCCTTTTAACCTTGTGTGTTACTAACCCAGTAGCTGGCGTCCTTAGTGAGCATTTGAAACTGCTGTCCTTGAGCACGTGCATAGAGGGGTAGCACAAGAAGGGTAATAAATAGGGAATAAAATACCTACAAACATACATGTAAGGTAACAAAACTGTTCGTGTACATGACGATACTGCCCGCATTAGGTATTAAGTAAACTTAACTGATCGTTATTGAGACATAATGTTTCTCTTTATGGTTATGGATGGAGTGCCTGTATGACGTCACGATATTTGCATGATGATGAAACAAAGTATTGGGTATTTTTTCGTTAATATTATCGATAAAGCAAGTCCTAAAGTAAAAATCAGTATTAGTTGTAGTGGGGCGTGGTCCACAGCGAATGACCATTTGATCAAAATTTTTATCGATTGCCGCACTGTGAAAAATAACTTTTCGATTTGAAAAAAATTCCATTGGTTTCTATGAACATTTCTGATTTGTAAGACAGAACTAAAAGAATTATTAAGGAGGTATTCCAAGGTATTGCTCAAAATGCTTTATTAATAATGTAATTAACTTTTTCAAATATTATATATTATAGTGTAGGAAAATTAGCTTTTTTAGAAGAAAAAATTTATAAAGTTTTTAAATTTTGGTTATGAACTCTCAGTAGGAACCCAAATACAGATCCGAAGAGATCCCACCTCTCCGGTGGGAGCTTCATCCCCTTTTGCCCAAAGAACCACCCTCAATGGTGACCTCGCGATCTTTTTCGGCGTTTTGATCGTAAACCGCAACTTCTACGAAAAAATGTTATAGGACTTTTTATATTCTCCATGAAATTCTCTATAAAAATGTATCTTACTATTTTTTGTGTATCTCCCACCCAACGCTCGTAAATGACCTTGGAAAATAAGCATAGTTCTCAGCGCGAAGAGAAAAATGAGCCCAGCGCCGTTTTTTTGAGGCGATTATTTTGAAAAGCGTTAGTCTGAGCAAAAAAATTTATAGAATCGAAATTAAAGAGCAGTTTTTTCTCTATAAGGTGCATATAAAATAAGATAATTATGTACAAGTGTTAGTGTTCATTTGATGATTTTTTTATATTTGTGCATTCTGTACTTTGAGCCCATTTCCACACCACCTTTGAGGTAGAGCTCTCGGCGCGGTTTTTTTACGTGGTTTCCCCCCTAGGCCTATTCCACTAATAAAATATATCTATCATTAATTTTCCTCTGCAAAGTCGCCCTCCTCGTCCGAATTGAAACAACTTTGCCCATGACAACTAGAGCACATTGGGGAGCAGTGCAAACCAACTTTTACACAGCTACATCGCTTTCCACACCCCTTTTTACAGCCGCAGGATATAAGCTGAAGAATTGAAGTTGGAGCTGGCGCTTCAGTCATAACCACTGGCATTAGAATGTTTTTAGTTTTTCTCCAGCCAAATTCAGTTGTAGTTAAAGTTTTTCCTCACCAGGTATGAATTTGATGAAAAACCCGATATGAATGTTGTGCTAATGCAGCAGATGTAGGTGGTAGTCTGGGCAAAATTACTGCGTGACTGGATTGGCCAACTAATTTATTAATTGAAATGAACCGGTAATGATTCAAAGATGTCTCATTTCGGGGTGACTTGTATAAGGCAAGCGTAAATTTCTCACCAGCTCTTGCTATGTCATCTTTCGCCGATGAAGGATTATTGAATATTTCAACCACTTCTTGTAAATCCTTTCTTGAATTCATTAATTTTATAGTCTGCGATTTTCCTTTCGCAAAAAAGGCAGAAGTGGTGTCGTAGCCACTAAACGCATGGGCAAATAAAATATTATCTTTGCAACCCTTTAAAACTTCCGAAATTTGTAAGTCATGGGAACTATACGCCCTTTTCTTAATATTTCCTTGAGCATCTCTCAAAAAGCGAATGTCTTTGTCCGATGGAGAAAGAGCGATGAGGAGTGTTAGCAAATCAATATCTTGCCCAACAACAACAGGTTTTTCATAATTGTTGGCGTATAGTTCCCACGACTTACAAATTTCGGAAGTTTTAAAGGGTTGCAAAGATAATATTTTATTTGCCCATGCGTTTAGTGGCTGCGACACCACTTCTGCCTTTTTTGGGAAAGGAAAATCGCAGACTATAAATTTAATAAATTCAAGAAAGGATTTACAAAAAGTGGTTGAAATATTCAAGAGCTGGTGAGAAATTTACGCTTGCCTTATACAAGGCACCCCGAAATGAGACATCTTTGAATCATTACCGGTTCATTTCAATTAATAAATTAATTGGCCAATCCAGTCACGCAGTAATTTTGCCCAGACTACCACCTACATCTGCTGCATTAGCACAACATTCATATCGGGTTTTTCATCAAATTCATACGTGGCGAGGAAAAACTTTAACTACAACTGAATGGGGCTGGAGAAAAGCTAAAAACATTCTAATGCCAGTGGTTATGACTGAAGCGCCAGCTCCAACTTCAATTCTTCAGCTTATATCCTGCGGATGTAAAAAGGGGTGTGGAAAGCGATGTAGCTGTGTAAAAGTTGGTTTGCACTGCTCCCCAATGTGCTCTAGTTGTCATGGGCAAAGTTGTTTCAATTCGGACGAGGAGGGCGACTTCGCAGAGGAAAATTAACGATAGATATATTTTATTAGTGGAATAGGCCTAAGGGGGAAACCACGTAAAAAATAACGCGCCGAGAGCTCTACCTCAAAGGTGGTGTGGAAATGGGCTCAAAATACAGAATGCACAAATATAAAAAAATCATCATATGAACACTAACACTTGTTCATAAATATCTTATTTTATATGCACCTTGTAGAGAAAAAATTGCTCTTTAATTTCAATTCTATACATTTTTTTGCTCAGGCTAACACTTTTCAAAATAATCGTCTCAAAAAACGGCGCTGAGCTCATTTTTCTCTTCGCACTGAGAACTATGCTTATTTTGCAAGGTCATTTACGAGCGTTGGGTGGGAGATACGCAAAAAATAGTAAGATACATTTTTATAGAGAATTTCATGGAGAATATAAAAAGTCCTATAACATTTTTTCGTAGAAGTTGCGGTTTACGATCAAAACGCCGAAGAAGATCGCGAGGTCACGATTGGGGGTGGTTTTTTGGGCAAAAGGGGATGAAGCTCCCACCAGCTCTTCGGATCTGTATTTGGGTCCCTACTGAGAGTTCATAACCAAAATTTAAAAACTTTATAAATTTTTTCTTCTATTCCTTGTTTTTCGAACTAACCTGCTTACACTATTATGTTTCAACGTCACTCTGACAATAGCGCAGACATTTTGGGGGAAGGGTACTATACAAGGAGACCCAGTTAGCCATTCTGACGTAGTTTTCTCCGAGGGATCCGATGCCGCTAGGAAACAAACAATATGGCATAAAAGAAAACAGTTATGGACGAAATAATGATTTTATTAGAAAATTCAAAATTGCGGATTTTTGTATTTTTCTTAATTGACTGTTTTATATTTTGTAGAATGATGAGCCTTGCTCTGAATTGGGCATTTATTGTAGTTGTTGGTTGTAAGTCAAAAAACATTGGTACAACATATTTACGAGCATCTAAGCAAGAGTAACCATAATTAAGCAAATAGCAAGAAGTCATTTCTATTGATCTGCGTGACCTAAACCCATGTTGTAGTGGCGTCAAAATATTGTTTTTTTACTCAAAATTTACAAGATGGACATGAAAAGCTTTTTATATTATTTTAGATAAGGTGTTAAGTTAAAATATCTACCTATAGATGCCAATGTTTTATGGATAGCAATTTAAAAAGTGTAATAACACATGCAGTTTTAAAAACATCGAGAAAACAACCCTGGTAAAACGGCGAACAAACAACATGATCACTAGTATGCTTTTATTATTATTATTACAAAACATAAGTGCTGAAACTCGAAAGCTTGTTAAGCTCATATTATAAAAATTAAATAATATCCTATAAACTAAAATAAACCAATATCTAGATAAAGTATTGACAAATGTTTGTCTATTATAAATAGTGTAAATTGCGGACACAGAGACAAATCTTATTAACATTAATATTATACATGCACAGGTAACATTTCTCTATGGAGTAACTTATATGTAGTAATGAGATCACCATGCATTCGTCTTATTTCCAGTAGCTGAAATTTGAGATGGTTGAGACGAGTTTCATAAGGAAGATTTTGTAAACCGCAGGGGAGCTTGGTTGCACGTCTTTGGACTCCTTCCAGCATATTGATATCTTGCCTTAAAACAGGAGACCATACGGCTACAACAAACTCTGACCATATAAATTAACTGATTGCATTTCTTAACTATTTTGCTGACATGAGCACTCCAGGACCATGAGTCTGTCACTACAGCACCAAGGTAAATTTGCTCTGATACAGTTATTAGGTATTTTCGTTAACGTCGTAGCTCAATTTTGGATTGTTTAGACATTTGCAATACACGGCATTTTGCATTGTCCAGAGGAATCAGCCAACTAGAACACCAACGCACACATAAGGTCAAGGTCGTGTTGAATATCAGGTGAGGGTGAGGAAAACAGCTTGAGATCATCAGCGTAGCAAAGATGATGTGCAATTCTGCGTCAAGTCTGACACGTATATCAAGAACAGGATCTGGCCTAGTACCAAACTTTGAGGTACGCCACTTAAAACTTTACGCTTGTCAGAAGAACAGTTTCCTACGCGCACAGAGAACTCACGATCACTCAAGAATCACTTAATCCATGTTAAAAGTTTTCCGCGCACTCCGAAATGTTCAAGTTTGTACAGTAGTCTGGTTTCGGCACGTGAAAAGTTCCGGTAAATCATATCTACCGGTTGTACGAAGTCCACGCATTAACCGCCCGAAGTAAGTTGAAAACTACTGAGAGGTTTGGCAAAAATCCATGCTGGTGAGAGAGGATGATATTATTATTTAGTAAAAAAGAGATCAGCTCTTCGCATATAATATGTTCTAATAACTTACATGGAACTGAAGTTAAGTTAATTGAACGATAATTGCAGCTGGAAAGTTTATCACCTTTTTATAAATAGGCGTCACACTGGCATTTTTTCGAGCATTTTTCCAATCATCAGGAACTATACCACTCTCCATAAATTTAATAATGATTTGATAAAGTGGTTCACATACACTAGTGAACGAAAAGGCGTATATCATCAACGCCACAAGAATTTTCATTTTTTAAACTATTAATAATTATATTTTATGGCAGAAGGAAATTTTATAAAAATATAAAATATAGGAATTAGAATATTCCAACCTATCTGCAAGTGCCTTATATAAATAACGCCTCAACAAATTAAACCAAAACAGCTATTCCCCCTTACGAGCGCTGAATTATATAGTAAAATTTGCGTATTTTGCCCAAACATAGTTTGCACTAAAATAAAATGACTTGGAATGCTCGAATGCTACGAGGAAGACGCGAGGTCTCGTTCATATCGCAGGATGTCACTAACTGCAGACCGGCTTCGATCTAGTTTTGGGTCTCGTCAGTGCAGTGCAAGTGATACCTTCAGTACCCGGAGTTCGCATCTCATAGACACTGTTAGGTTCCACCGCAGTAGAGCGTAACTAGTGCCATCTCTCAGTAGCCTCGAATCAATCCAAATCGAAAATAAAATTGATAATCACCACCGAATAAGCAATTTTATAGTAGAGGGAAATTTTATAAAAACATGGTAGAGATAAATTTTGCCAAAAATGCTCCGCAACCTCATAATCAGCTACGGTGGTTGTAATTACGAGTGACATTTTTATTTTCGTTATTTCTACCAAGATTACTATTTATAATATTCTAAATTTCCTTAATTTTAGTTTTATACAATTTTTATACATTCAATTTTTTTATATTCTCGTTTTTTCTAGTTTACTACGCAGTTTTAATTTGGTTGCAATTTATAGAGTTCATAAGCCAAAACAAATCTTTGTTCTTGTAGTTCACAAATTATTCACTTTAGACCCTCACATTAATACATTTTGCAACAAGTTTTTCGAGGGCAAACTAATTAACTAAAAACATGTGTTCCATTTAAAAAAAATTTAGACGTGGTCCTGGGTGCGAGGCGCTTGAGCTAATCTTAGACCTATTCATAAGAAAATGTGTTCCCTTTTTTTTTGCATTTTTTGCAAAAATCACTGTACCCATATTTAGGATGGATAGATTTCATTCAAATGCACTGTATACGGAAAGTGGAGTAGCATAAACAAAGTAAATTACCTTTTCTTTTAACATATAATTTTAGTTTTGGCGGTCCGAGGAACAGTCATTATGTAACGTTTATGACAACCCTTTCATTTCGTCACGAATCACATTCAAAAGTTGATCCTGACGTTATAAAAACACGCAATCCCCGAAACTTCTTCATGCTTAGACCTGGAAGACTCATCACGAACCATATATTTTGAGCGAGCGCAACTCGCACGATACTCTCATCACATTACCTGATGAAGTTTATGGATGTTTGGGTAAACGGAAATAATATATTGTTTTATATGGAGTAAAAGTGACATTTTTTGTGTCGAGGATGATCTTTACACGCCCACTGTAAATTTGTTATCTGCGATTTTTGTTTATTACGAGTAGAAACAAATAATATAGAAATAAGTTTTTTCATTTCATGTCTATTCTTATATAGGTAATTAATTTTTTATGAATTTTTTTTGTTTGATCTTTATTCTTTTATATCCTCCCGCTTTTATAATTACGGGCCTGTAGTGTCCTTGGAATTATTTCGCGATTATATTTACGCAACCAGATATTGAAATAAACAAGCTCTGTCTCATGCACATTTCTTTTTCTAGACAGATGTTCCACTCTCAATACAAATATTGGCTCATGGTTTAAAAAAACATTTTTCTTAGTTACATTACGGCAAAATTTATTTACACTTAAATGAACAAAAAAAATTATTCTGGACATTCTACATGCATTTTTTATGTTAAGAATAAAATAGCTATTGCATATTTCATGACCAGGCACATTTGACCTTATGTAATTATTAAGATCTGGCTTATTTTTAAGTTTTAATATTTACTTTGCACAAATTAACCACACTGGAAAATGGCAATCTCAACGAAATAAGGACAATAAATTTAAAAATCAATATAAGCCACCTATTTTTAATAATCGAGCCAACTTATAATTTTCACAAATTGGAAATTTAAAAAATTAATATACCTTAATCAATGTATGTCGTTAGAAAAATTATCAATAATTTTGTACACGACTACTATTTTAATACACATTTTAGTCAGATAATTTGCTGTCTTGAAATGATTTATGGACGTCTACTACCATGTTTTGAAATAACTACGAGGGATTCGATGCCCATGATAATTTCTATAACAGAAAGTCGTTTAATAATAGATAATCATGAACCTGGAGATATACCTAGAATACCAAAACTTAAGGCCAGACCAGGCCTAATGACCCTAAAAAATAATACAAAGAGGGTTTCGTACTTGCTGAATAACATCTGTGTGAAATTGGCGGCAAAAGATAGCTACTAATTTTCTGGAAATAACCGAATGATCATTGGCGAATCATAAACTTGACAACACGTGTCAGTAAAGCGAAAACACTCTCGGTGCCTCCCAAAATCAATGACCTTAGGAATAGGTAATGAATAATTCAGTATCCCGCTCTCCGACTTAGAATATTCTAGCAAGATGTTACCTCCTTTCCCTTGTTATTTATTTTTGAGAAAGAATTGAAGCAACATATGCGGACGACTAGCTGGTTTAAGTCGGAGCAGAGAGCCGTGGGTCCAGAGTATTCCTAAGAGTGGAGAAACTTACCCTTTTTGATATGTACAGCATAAGCGACATATTTCTGTTTATTTCGAGAAAATGAGACAAAGAAAAATTAATGTTAAATTGGGCACCATCTATAGTGAAAATAAGTAGAATTGTCTCTTTTTCTCGAATAACCAGTCTACGATCGAACTGAAATTGTTGGTAAGAGAAATAAAAAGATAGTTTTAAATGAATGTTAAAATATATTACATGAATAATAGACAAATCGGTTTGCAAAGATTAATTGAAATTTAAAATAAATATATATATATATATATATATATAACAAATTTATACCAGGATCCTAGATTGACTATTGTCGAGGTGACTGGTTCTGGGACAGCAATCCAGGCCCACAATTGTCTCTTGTTGCAAGAATGGATTCTAAAGTTTCCTTGGCAATTTACGTCTCTTAATGAAATGGAGTGAAAGTTGTAGGAAAGTTAACCAACTATGTGGTTTATGAAAAGTTAACGAAATTTTATCTATATGTAAGATAAGCTGTGCAAAAGTTATGCAGGAATGAAGAAGCTATGCAGAAACGTATACAGAAATGTATAAGTATATATGTCCATAAACATATAAGTACATATAAATATATAGAAATATATAAGTATTTAAGAATTTAAATATCTAAATATATAAGTATATACAAAAGCTGATTTCTTAGACTGTAAATTGCCAAAAAAATTGAAAAAGAAGAAAAAAAAATTTTTTTAAACCATGTGGTACATACATATAGTATTTTAACTACTTATTACATTAAAAGGAATTGACCTTGAATTTAAATTTATTTTAAAAATAATTCAAATTACATCAGACAAAAATTGAAGATTAATTAAATTTTAAATGAGTAATAAATGAAATTTACTTGGATGTTATTTTTAACGCGGATGTAAAGAATGTAATAACAATTACTGAAGTCCACAGTTAAAATTTATATACGTTCGAATCAGTACAAAGGCTGGAAGAAAATGATTTCCTGTTTAGTTTTACTGATAAGGTAAACTTTTTTTGTCCTACTTACTGGAAAATAATACTACAAAATAAACTTGAGAAATCTAATTCCCTAATTAAATTGAAAGCTATAAAATATAAAAATAGTACAGGTATGGCCATCTGTCAATGGTTGAGTTAAGCGCAACAATTTGCAGGGCGCAAATTCTACAAGTTCCTTTACTCAAAACTAAAATAGTGGCATATAATCGATACAAGGAATCTATAATAAAAGTTTTTATTACTTCCATACCACAGCTGATTTGCCTTCGCCTCAGTTTGTAATTTCTATTTTGTACATAACAAACAATATGAACAGCTGTAAATAAATATTAAAAACGTATTGTGATAACTCAGTAAATATATTACATCTTATAGGATATACATATACAGTAACGAGAAAAGGTAAGGAAAATAACCATATTTACTTACATAGTAAATAAAAATATAAAAATTGAAATATAGGTATCTGATGTAAATAAATGTTTTGTAGACAAATTGTTAATTGTTTCCTGGGATGGTGTATAGAACGGAAATACATAATACTTTAGAAAAACATGACTGAGTTCCTAAGATATAAAAATATGTACATAAAATAATGTGAAATGATTTAGCAGTTATACAAGTAAAATTGTGTTAGTTGAAAACAGTTTCACTTACAAAAACTGAATCGAAATGATACACAGATTGTGCCAAATATAACCAAAACACTAGTTTTTATATAAAAGTGTTAAATAGACATAGACCATGTAACAAAGATCAATGAGGGTGGTTAACAACCCGCAGAATAACGAATAATTCGATATCTCCGCTCTCCGACATACAATTTTCTTCATTCTTCGTCAATAAATAAGAATAACCAAACTCTTTAGTCGACTCCAGATAATTAACCATCCTCACTCATCTTTCGAGTCAATCTGGGGTCGACTATTTTAAAGAGTGTGGCTATTCTAATTTATTGACGAAGCATGAATAATATTGTATGTTGGAGAGCGAAGATATCGAATTATTCGTTATCCCGGGGGTTGTTAATCACCCTCATTGATGTTGCGAGTCAATGTGCTATAAACTATTTTAAGGAGTATGGTTATTCTGATTTATTGACGAAAAATGAAGAATACTGTATATGGGAGAGAGGAGGTATCGAATTTTCAGTTACTCCGAGGGTTGTTAACCACCATCATTGATCTTGCGAGAAGTCGCAGAGCGGGGATATTGAATTATTCATTATTCCTAAGGTCACTGATTTTGGATTTTGAGACGCAGAAACTATTTTCTCTTTAATAACATTATATTTTGTGCTATCATTTACAGGTGTCAAGTTTATGATACGCCGATGATCATTCGGTTATTTCCGGAACATTAGTTAAGTGTAAGAGAACCATAAGAGGAAGATTAACTTCGCCCTTAATAAAAACATATTATTAATATTATTATCTTTTGTCGCCAATTTCACACAAGTCTGAATAACTTTTCTCTAAAGATAGAAACAGATTCTCTATAATAAATATCTACGATTTAGAAAAAAAGTTAATTTCTGAAATCAGAAATTTTCGAAAGGGTTCTGTCTGCAAAACGGTCTCGTATGTTATTTAATAAATCTTTACTGTGATAGTGTAGTAAGTACATTAGAGAAGACAAAAAAGGAATCGGAAGAAATTTGCAAATATGTGGTTCATCCATTTTCGACACTCCCTGGTTGCAGAAACGCAAGCGTTTTGTGTCTAGGTAGGAGGAAGTACTATTAAGAGATTATTGGGACATGTTGTGTAATTTCATTAACGAAATTCTGTAGGATTTTTACGACGTTAATCACAACAAAGACAAATGTTATACAATTCGATTCAAAGAGGTTTACCGTCCATTATGTCGATGATGTCACTAAAGTCACGTCCATTTTTAATAAAACAAACATCTCACATGTCACATAAACATATATTTAATTTATTATAGCACGCTGTTGTTAAATAATTCAACAAAAAAGAGCCGCCGTGTTTTATAAATAAGTGTGTAAGGAAATATGATATTTAGCCAAACATGTACAATTGTATTGGTTTGGCATTTTTTAAAGAAAAGAATTAATAATATAGGAGCAACATCAGACCATAATATCTGAGACTGAAACTGTTTTGCTGACAATGAAATTAAATGTATCATAGATATTCGATTTTTTTCTTTATTTACTTTCCATGTTCATGGAGATTCTTCTATATATGGCAATTTTAACTTAGAAAATGCCTATAATTAACGGAGAATAAACGACTGCAATGAGGACGAAATATAACATTCACAATAAAGTAACTTCAGTTGTTATTATTAAAAAATAATAAATATGTTTACATCAAGTAAAAGATAACATTAATCTGTTTAAGATAGGTTAAGTAATGTTATCTAAATAAGTATTTTTAACAAATAAATACTTAAATAATTTTGTTGATAAAGTGATACCGATGCCATGGATATTATTCAATGATTATAGTTACTCAAAAGCTATTTTCATCTCTCTTACATTTATGTAGTAAAAAAATAAGCTTGCACAATAAGACATTCCCATTTACTGTTAAGATATAAAATCTTATTGGAAAAAAGAATTGTTGGTCTAAACAATCTGGAGTAGGTTCACGGTAGGAGTATAATTTGACAAGTTTAATACTAGAACTTTTAGCTTTGAATCAAAAATATACACATGCCATATCATGTTTTAAAATTAGATTATAAAAATTTTGAAAAAATTCCTACACCAATGCTTATGCTTAATGGTCTAGAATATACAATAGAAAATTGTGAGTAAAGTAATACATGCTACAACCGTATTGAAGTTAAGCAAAAACTAAAAACTGATATTCACCTTTGGTAACCACCTTATCTTTGACGTAAGTTGTTTAATTAAAAAAACTGGAAAATAAAAAAATTATTAATGCTTCCTTTTAAAGTTTAAGGTCGCCATATCCAAGAGAGAGAGATCCGATAGGGAAATATTTACTGTTTTTGACCATAACTTCTTATTCTAAAACACATATTACAAACAAACTATAAGATTACCTAAGTAGAACTATAACAAGAGTAGTGTTATAAATTTTCGCTCAATAATTTCAAACTATGAGAAATAGATTTAAATTTAGGAAATACGAAAATTGACAATTCCTAAAATTAAATCTATTTTGTAACAACTGAAATTATTGAGTGAAAATTCACATCACCACCTTAACACAATAAATTGTATTCAATCTTAGCACTGCCAAGAACAGAATGCACCTAATTTAAAGTTAAATAGTCAATGTCACTTTAATGCCAAATCTATTGTAAATAAATTTAATGCCACCACTATACAACATAACATAACATTACATTTATTTCCCAAAATAAAATTTACATACAAGGTGTACATACGTCATATACTTATGCAATACGTATATAAGCAATAAACTTTAAAATACCTTTTTAGAGGAGTAAAGAAAGAAGAAAAATATAAAATAGTATAGTAGAGAACAAGTACCTAAGTTTTCATATTAGCCCAATAAAATGGGACGAAATTTGTCGATTTGTATAAAATAATTCAGAGCGGGCTAAAATTTTTGGAACAGGCTTATTTTGTGATACTTGTAACATATTAAAAGTCCCCACCCGTAGACGCCGGCGGAGGGGTGGGAGGGAGAAAATAGGTAAAAAAATCGGTTTTTCGCAAAAAACTCGGAAGGTATCAATTTTACTGTAAACTTTTAA
This sequence comes from Leptura quadrifasciata, assembly GCA_963675555.1. Taxonomy (NCBI): domain Eukaryota; kingdom Metazoa; phylum Arthropoda; class Insecta; order Coleoptera; family Cerambycidae; genus Leptura; species Leptura quadrifasciata. Next base: position 148,895,369 of record OY776675.1, read on the forward strand.
TTTTAAAAAGATAATTTAATTCTCTTCAAAAACTCTTTAGTGCCATTATAAAAACTCTGTCATGCGTTTGAATGTGTATTGATGTAAGAAAAATTTCAATATTTATCTAAATAATTTGTTACACATTTTTGATCGTTGGAAAATAATTAACGATCCCACTAGGGCAACCTCCCAAAGATAAACATTACTAGATTTATTATAACTAACTCTGATCTGGTGATTAGAAATATAGAAGTCTTAGATATGTGTTTTTCTGACCACGCCGTCTAGTGATGTTGAATGAACGGATTATTATTTCAAACCTATTGTAAAGGAATTCCTACCTTCAAATACTTGAGTTATTTAATTTGGACGCTTCTGCTATTAACTGGAATAATTTTAACTCTCTAAAAGAAAGAACTGACTTCCTCAAAGTAAATCTGTTAAATTTTTAAAATCACCATGCTCCTCTAAAAAGGGTTACTTTTAAATCTAACCAATATCAAGAACCATGATCTACAGATACTTTATGAGTTAAAAAAAAATAAAAGAAAAGCTTCGTTAAGATATACAACAGTAGAAGTGCTGGTCCATAAACAATATTTTTGTGAAATACCTAATTATTACAATAATGTCGTAATTCAAGAATTACATTTTACCCCTTTCATTAATATGAGTATAATATTAATATAATACTGACAATAATCCAAAGGATATCATTCTACCAAATCATCTTAAAGATTATTGTAATGCTGATGATGAACATTTCATCGATTTCATACCAAATCTAAAATCTAATGAGCAACATAACAATGCATTTATAGGTAGATACTAAGTACACAGACGACACTTTATTTACCTTCAAACCGGTTACTGTTCAAAAAATTGTAGATATTATAAATAAACAAAAATTCCCTGTAGGGCCTGATGGAATATTAGCAAGTATGTTACAACTTGCATTACAGTGAATAGCAGCCCCGCTGACCCATATTATTAGAGTTAGATGTTCTTCCTCCTCAATGGAAACGCCCTGTATTGAGCCTATATCTGCTTGCTTTCTGTTATAATAAAAATGGCAGGATCATATCTAGAGCACCGAAAAATTTATGTAAATATCAATGGAAATAAATAAGATATTTATCAGTTTGCTTTGGGTGTACCTCAAGGCTCGATCCTCAGGCCTTCTATATGTTTATATGCCAATATCTTCGTTATATATGCCGTTTCATTTAAATACTAATTGCCAGGTTCTGTTCGCAGATGATGCGTCTATAGCCGGTGCTTCTGGATCAACAAGTGAATAGTCTACTTGTATACGCCGTATCATAGTAGATTTTAGCATCTAGTGTCTCACCAACGCTTTAATTTTGAATACTGAGAAAACCGTATGTCTGGAGTTTATAGGCAAAAGAAAAATTCCCATACAAATGAAATAATTGTTAATGGTTCAGTCTTCACATTTATCACCGTAACAAAATTTTTAGGCTTTTTATTAACTCAAATTTATACTAGAGCACACACTCTGAATTTATATGCGATCTTGCAGCTCAAAGATAATCTTGATCATAAGAGTATTTTAAGTGTCTACTATGCCCTGGTATTCTTACTTGTCATACAATTTCGTATTCTGGAGTAACTCTAGTAACACCGAGAGAATATTGGTTACACAAAAATATATTAGATTAATCTTACATCTTATAAAATTGTATACAGAAATGCCATTGCTATAACAGTAATGCAGTGCGTATGTATTGCATTTTGCCGAGGTCAGCTATGTTACAAAGCCTTATCTCATCCCCCCCCCCCCCGTGGCAGCTAAAAGGATGGAAATTTTCATTTTACCCCAACACTGTTCTAATTTTCTAACAGATCGATTTGCCCCTGAACATTTTTTGTACATTAAAAAATCAATTTCTCACCCTCTGAAGATTTGCCACTCTTATGTACAATCATCATATTTTCATAAAATATGTGTCTATGCCTAAGCTATATCGCATTTGCTGTTGTAGCTACGAGAACACCTTCCAATGACTTATCCTCCAAATAACCTTTGTATTTGGATTTATTAAACAAGTTTTGCCAAGCTATAATATTCCTATTTGATTTGACTGCATTTAATGTTATCAATATTATAACTACAACTTGATTTAAATTATAATTGTCATAATTTCCCAATTAACACAACTGTCGTTAAAAACTGAGATCATGCAATTATAATAATTAAGTTTCTATTACTTCTTCGAATGGAAACTTGGGATAATTATAACGAAGAAAAAACCTTTTAGTAATAGTGCCTAGTGCCATAAACAAAATAACATAATAAACAGCTATATAAAAACACATATTTAATTAGCTACAGATGTTGTAGAAAAAAAATGTAGATTTAGAAGATATCTAATTTATAACAAAGATTTGGTTGGCAACAGTATTTGTTGTGGGCAATTAAGTTATAAAAAAATTACTTACCATTGAATTTCCACGAACCTGTAACAAAAAAAGTTCCTTATTGAGTTCACTAAGTGAGGATACAGAGGAGTATCAGAAAATAACAGATTTTTTATTACCAAAATAAATTTAGAAACTTTAGCAAACTACGTCCATTTAAAGAGATTTAAGACGAAATTACCGAATGTTTGCATCTGGGACTAGACAATGTCCGCCCTCCGTTTTCGAGGGTGCTGAATCGATTCCCGGGGTCAAACCACCCCCAAGGTTGTTTTCACCCTTCAAAGGAGTGGAGTTTTTTTAAACTGGGAAAACAATTAATATTTTGTAGGAGGTGTTTCTTTGAGGAAGGTGGTACGTGGCCAGGATTGTGTACCTAACCCCGGAGGTTGTTTTCACCCTTCAAGGGGGTGGAAATTTTTTCCATCTATAATTGAAAAATAATATAAGAAATATGTTTATTAAAGTGTTTTTTATAAATTTTGTACATACAAGCATGGGTGTATGACTACATGTACTTGTATAGCCTCGTCACCTACCTCCTCAAAGAGACACCTCCCACAAAATACAATTTTTTTTTTCTCAAAAAAAATTAAAAATTCAACCCCTTTGAAGGGTGAAAACAACCCCCAGGGGTGGTTACATAACCCTGGTCACCTACCACCTTATTCAAAGAAACACCTGTAAAATATAAATTTTTTGTCTCACAAAAAATATTAATTTTCCAACCTCCCATAGGGGTTGACGCCTGGGGTAGGGGTGGCTGAGATCAAGTCCTTCGAGAGGCCTTCCGTTCTACTCGAGGGAACAACAATTAGTCGAAAAACTGGGGAAAATAAACGGATTCACGAAGGAGGGTACGTTGGGCGTGGCTTTTGGCCAATTTGAGGGAGTTGCCGAGGTGGAAAAATTGGTTTGACCCCGAGAAACGATTCAGCACCCTCAAAAACGGGGGGGGGACAATGTCTTACATACAATTAAGAAATTCATTCTGTATTTTTAATTTTTTTTTAAACAATAATCAAAACCTTCTTTTCTTTGCTTATAATAAATTGTTTGGAATATTGACCTAATACTTATATTCAGATTTGTTTTCCGGCTATATATTACTGATCTTATTTTTGACATATTTGTCTTGCCCTATAAACATCATTGATAGATATCAGTAAGCAAAAATAAATCTTTCCCATTTCTGAATTATGTATGTAATAACATTATAGTAAAATAAAAAGGCAACATAACTGTATAATATATTATCGATATTAAAAGAATAATAGCTGCAACCAGAAATACGTCGGTGTTATTTGTCGTTATAACAGTAAACGAGGATATAAGGATATATATTTAATCGTTCTTCTTTCAATAAAAATATTTAATCATAGGTAGGACAGTATATTTAGTGAATAAATTGTTAAATTATTCAGTTCCAGGATAAAAATAATTCTTATTTGTGTTACATTTTCCATGTGGAGTAAAAATGATTGTTTTAGTACATAAACGTATTTACATGTTAAAAAAAAAGTATTTTAAATCTGGCAAAAATTAGGTTCCACCGAGATTTGAACTCGGATCGCTGGATTCAAAGTCCAGAGTGCTAACCATTACACCATGGAACCTACATATAAAACTTTTATTACACACGCAAACTCTTATACCGGTTGAAATATATAAATGTTTTACAAGTTGCATAATTTTTTAAGTTACTATAAATAGACACATTTTAATTTGTTTATATAGTTTCCAAAATACATGTTTGGAAAAATACAAAATGGGGTAATTAAATTGTTTTAAAATAAATGTAAATTTAATTATTCCACAAAATGACGAATTGATAAATACATATATCTAATCTATACCTAGAATTATCTTTCTTAAGGACGTGCTTAATACATTCAACAAACTGTAGTTTCGAGTCTATTTATAGACTTAATTTTAAATATTGAAATGGTATTGGAAGGCTAATTTACTCTACTGAAAACATTTCGAGGATGTCATTTAAAAACAAAATAGATTTGAGTCGTTTATTTTTTTTTAAATGTTTATTAAAATCAATCAATTTGTTCATTTATTTGTTTTAGGTAAAGATGTTTTAGAATTCGTTTCGGTTAAAGACAGGATATTTACTAAGAGTTATTAAACTTAAATATGGTTTTCATGACCACTGAGTAATTACATACAATTCCATTTTTCAAGATCATTTCTCGTTCGATTTTGGAAAAAACCATTGTAAAAGCAGTTCAAAATTCTGTCAGATAAAATTAAAAAATATACAGGGTGCTATTTAAAATAACAAGTTACTAATACTTCCTATTTAAGCTATTTTGAAATATAAAATTCATATAGATAAAATACGGGTAGGGTGTAGACGCTTTTTCAGTCGTTCATTTTGCGATGTATATGAGTGTCAGAGCATCCAAAATTTATAATCATAAAGGCATACATTTGAGTTTTACGTGTTTTTACGTGTCCCTACAAAAAGAAGTAACTTGGAACCAGATCAGGGTATCTAGCTGGCTATAAGTTGATTCGCGTCCACTCCACTCCACGACCTGCAAATGTAATGTTAAGATGGTTAAGTCTTCGACCTGTTGATCGTCTAATTTCCGGAACAATTTGTAGCTGCAATAAATTTAAGCACTTAAGGATGTTTATTGTGCCATCACTGAAAAATGGACCGATCACATGATTCCCTAGCTTACCACCCCATACTCATCTTCCAGGGATACTGAGTTCGTAATGCAAAAATTCGATGCCTTTGTGGCCATCTATTTCTTAGTAAAATGACGACCTAAACAATCAAACCTCTTGAAATACCGTCCCCACGGACACTGCACTTTGCCCATTTATAATCATAATACGAAAATATGTTTCTGTAATTACATTCAAAAACTGGCGCATGCGACATAAACCCGCTTCTATTTAACCCGATGCAAATTCACCACTCAACGAAAGAGCGCAACACTGTTTAAACCGGAAGTATATTTTTGGGTCTAGTTACGTTAAAAAGTGTATGTAAACGGATACAATCGTCAGTACCCCGGTTTTCGAGGATGCTGAGCACGATGGTGATGTTGAATTTTCTCCACGAGGTAAACCGACCCCTCAAACAGACAAAAATATGCAGCTTCAAGAAGTAAGTTCACCAAATAAGAGAAAATAAATCAATTGTTAGATCATGAATACGTACCGGATGCTGATTACAGGTACCTTGATTGACTGTTCAGCTGAAAAAATCGATGCATGCTTGGTGTCTAGGTTTTGAGTGGAAAAATCGGGTATATGTAATCATCGGCATAATTTAATTTTTTTAATTATATTAAATAATGAACACTTTTATTAACGCACAAAATTACTTATTTACTATATATTATAAACATAAAACATTTTTATTGACGCATACAATTACTTATTCACTATATATAAATATAAAACATCATCGTCGTAAAATCACTTTCCAGTGAAACATTGATCAAATCAATATAACCTACGACGCTTACAAGTGGAATTACAGGGTTGGTATTCCTCATTTCGCTCCTTTCGGGGGCGGTTTTGGCCGTTTGGAGGGTTGGCGGCGGTCGAGGAGTGGTCTTGACATCACCATCGTGCTTAGCATCCTCGAAAACGGGGGGTAACACGGATTTAGCCAGTAGGAGACGGCGGACACGCGGTTTACCCCTTTTTAGGGTTGGTTTTTGGCAGTTTGAAAGGAGGGAGGGGATGTGGGGTGAGCTCGGAGAGAGTTTTAACCACCGCCATCGTGTTCAGTAAAAATGGGAGAGAGGACATTCTCGTTAGGTTAAGAAAAATTCACATTTTTCGTCTACTTTATTAGTTGGTATGTTGAAAGTGAACTGATGGAGGTTAGGTGGTTATAGGATCAAAAGAATTGGTTGAACTGAGGGATCAATTTTGTATACACAGGGTGTCCCGAAACTCCCACCTTCCCCTTTAGGTGCTAATTCTCCACGCAAAATAGTAAGAGAAGTTCCTATAAACATGTGTCTGGAAATGCTTCCTAAGGGAGCTACGGCCTTGTAAGGATGGCGCAAAAATAGGTGTTTTTACTAATTATCTCGGAAATGATTTGGGACAACTTTATGAAACTTGGTTAACTATTTTCGATTATTAAAGGTTATTGCTTTACAGTATTAGCCAAAATTAACTTTATCCAGGGGCGGAGAAACGAGGGGTCGGTGTTCTTTGTTTCTACAGATTTATTTTTCCATTTGACATTTTTAGTATTTTAATCCCTGATTATGATTCACTGGTTAATTCTGCAAAAAAGGTCCTCTTTATAATTAATGTAGGATATGTTGTCAGGCGTTTAGTAATGAATTCGAGCGTTGAAGTGTTTTGCTGCTTAGTGAAAGATACATCTGGGGTTTATTTATTTTGGAAGTGTCATCAACGCAATATAGCCCAGTAAAATAACATATTTGTAGATCGAGAAAAAGTTCGACCAAGTATTTTTAGGGGTTCACCTCTAAATTCACCAGCAAAATTCAACATGTTTCTTGTGTATTTATAAAATCGCAGGTGAAAATACGGGGACGCCTGTGTAGCGGAGTGAGATAGACAGATATTTAATTTGACTCTACGTACCTCTACTTTCCCGGAATGTTGGAAGTTAACAAAAGTTTGACCTATTTACAATGAAGCATCTGTATACAGCATAACTCATTCTTGTTTCAAAAATGCAATTTACACTTGTTAACATGGTTTTATGGAAAAACGTTCTGTAGTATCCAACTCAGCATATTTAATATTGCTTAAGTTAATTTATCTCAGATTTACTGGGTAATAAAGGCCAACTTGACGTAGTGTATACTGATTTCTCAAAGGCCTTTGATCGTATTGGATCATAAGTTATTAATTGATAAATTAAATGACATCGGTTTTAGTAACTCATTATTATATTTCTTTATTTCTTACTTAAAGAATCGATTACAACACGTGTATTATAACGGTCTTAGGTCAAATGCTTATCTTGCAACATCAGAGATACCTCAAGGATCCAACATGGTACCACTTATATTTATCATATTTATAAACAACTTATGCGATAGTTTAGAGTGTGACAAACTGATTTTTGCTGACGATCTCAAAATATTTAGCAAAATTTATAACATCGACGATTGCATAACTTTACAACAACAGAATCATAAAATTGAATTGTGGTGTACAATCAACAAATTGGAAATGAATGTTACAAAACGCAAAGTGGTGACATATATACGTAAAACAACTCCCATGAATTCCCATATACTTTTAATAACATGGCACTCTCAAGAGATCAAACAATTAAAGACTTGAGTATATTATTTGACTCAAATAGACTTTGTTGAGCACGTTAGTAGAAATGCAAACTCAGCAGCAATACTGCTGGGTTTTATAATAAGAAACTATAAACAATTTTCCATTGTCAATACTTTAAAAACACTGTATTTTTCCCTTGATCGATCAAAGATTGAGTATGGTGCAATAATTTGGAGACCAATTTGCAATGTTTATGCAGAGTCTCTTGAAAGGATTCAGCGAAAGTTTATAAAGTACTTAGCTTTCAAAATTGGTCATCATTACCTAGAATAAGGATATCTTAATGATTTACTTCTATCAAGATTTGGCATGCAATTGTTAAAAAATAGAAGGATAATTATATTTTTAATATTCTTGTACCAATTATGTAATAGACTGTCTGACACTACTGTCAAGAATCTGCCAATAAAAAATAATCAGTGAAAATATATGACTATTAATGGTATTATTCTTAATATGATTTTACTTAGGTCATCTATTGCAATATATATTAATTGTACTTTAATAATAGCAAAAATTACATATATCTTTAAGTAGAATAAATCACTACTGTGTGATTTAATATGGAACTAAATCTAGATTAACTCGACTTACCTACTACTGTTATTACTATTATTGTTATTGTTACTTATATATGTTGTCCGTAATCGGAATATTCTGTTGGGCAATATAAATTTATTATTATATACCGGGTGTTAGAAAAGTATGGGAACGGTGGAAAATCTCGAGCAGTTTGCATCAAATCGAAAAATAAAAAAATACGTGTCAAAAATTTTTCAAAAAACTATCTACTGATACCAAAATGATCTCAACACCCACCACCCTGTGGGTGGGGCGAGGGGCAACTTTAAAATTTCAAATGTAAATCCCTATTTTTTATTGCGGAATCGGATTCTACGGCAAAAAATACGTAAATTTTATTCCAGATATTGTTTTCGATTCTTGCATGGTGCCGTTGTAATCGCAAAAAATGAAAAGAAAACATTACTATTTCAAGAGAAGCGTCTTGTGCGCATAAAAAAACGTCCAATTCAAAAACTGAAAAACATCTATTCGTTATTTTTACAAAATCTAACTAATGATATTGAATTCGACTCTCCCACTCCTAACCCAGTGGGTGGGGCGGGGGAAACTTTGGAATTTGTAATGAAAATCCCTATTTTTTATAGCGGATTCGGATTCTACGGCCAAAAATACGTGAATTTTATATCGGGCATTTTTTTCGATTCTCGCAAGGTGTCGCTGGAATCGCAAAAAATTGAGTAGAAACACGAAAGTTTTGAACGCATACTTAAAAAAATACGAAAAGTAAAACTACTGATCTCAGAGTGAATGATTTCCCGAGCTGTTTTGAGAACAGTGATTTTACACGGTCGTGCGGAAATTACAACAATTATTAACATTCTGTAAATTTATTAGCAGCTAGTAATTTTCAATTTACATTTATTTACTTCAGACAAGTTCTTGATCCCAGCCAGTGAAGGCAAGGAGGTAACTCAGCCATTTAAGGCAAGGTGAGGATTTCGGCCAGTTGAGGCAATTAGTTTACAGCTTAACTGGTACACTAGCAGGTTTTAATTTCAAGATTATAGCAGGTGTTCAAAATGGTGCCCATTGACCTCTTGGCATTTTCCGAGACGAACGTAAAAATTTTCAATAGCACTTCTTATCATTTGAGTTGGTATTTCTGCAAAAATGTTTATTATGCGTTGCCTCAGCTCTTTCAAATCACGAGGTTTATGAAATAAACCTTACCCTTCACGTAGCCCCAAACAAAATAATCAAGTGGCGCGAGGTTGGGAGATCGTGCTGGCCATTTAAAGTTCCTCTTCAACCTATCCATCGACTTGCGAGAGCCCCATCTTGCTGGAACCAAACATTATCGAACTCATCACCAGCAATCTCTTGTATTGCGGGAACTATTTGATTTGTCAACATTTCCAGGTATTTTTCTCCATTCAAATTTCCATCTATGAAAGACGGTCCTGTTATTCGATCCCTGAAAACTCCTGCCCAAACATTTAATTTTTGTGGATACTGCGTGTGTGTTTCAAGCATCCAGTGAGGGTTTTCGTCACTCCAATATCTGAAATTATGGCGATTAATTTTACACTGAGTTCGAAAGTTGCTTCATCTGAGAAGACAAGTCGAGATGACAAGAAATTTGGGTTTTGGTTACTCCTTTCCATCATTAATTCACTAAATTCAAGTCGCCGATCAAAATCATCTTCATTTAACTCTTGGTGAAGGTGAATTTTGTAAGGATGAAAGTTTCAAATTCTTATGAACTGAAAATGCACTCATATCAAGCTGTTGACTGGCTTTTCTGATTGATAACCTTCGATTTTCAACAAATGCCTGGGCCACTTCTATTTGTCGAGCTTTCGATGTTTCAGATTTTGGTCTTCCAGATTTTGGGCGATTTTTATTTGTTTTTGTGTCTAGAAATCGTTTGATGATACACAGTAGATTTCTAAATTCCCACTTGATCTACACGGAAAGTTTCGTTGAATAAAATCACAATTTCATCATAGGACCTTTTTTTATCGCCCCACCCTCGCATCATTAAAAGAGAAACTCTCTCTTCCTCTGTTAAAGTAGCCATTATGCAGAAAAAAACGCGAGAATTAATGAAAAATAAAACATTTTTTTCCGTACAAAAGTGCGCTCCTGCCTCTACAAAAGTTGGAAGGAACTGAACGTAGAAATTGCACAAAACAAATACTGTTATTAAGAACATTTTGAATGTTTTTTTTGTCAACACGAGTAGCTAGAGTTTGTAAATATTTACAAACTTATGGACACTTAAGGTTTATTTCAATTTTGTGCGATTGCAGCGACACCTTGCGAGAATTGAAAAAAATGCCTGATATAAAATTCACATATTTTTGGTCGTAGAATCCGAATCCGCTATAAAAATAGGGATTTTCATTACAAATTTCAAAGTTGCTTCCGCCCCACCCACTGGGTTAGGGGTGGGAGAGTCGAATCCGATGTCATTGGATAAATTTCGTAAAAATAACAAATACGTGTTTTTCAGTTTTTGAATTGGACGTTTTTTATGGGCACAAGACGCTACTCTTGAAACAGTAATGTTTTCTTTTCATTTTTTGCGATTACAGCGATACCATGCAAGAATTGAAAAAAATGTTCGGAATAAAATTTACGTATTTTTTGCCGTAGAATCCCATTCCGCAATAAAAAATACGGGTTACCATTTGAAATTTTAAAATTGGCCCTCGCCTCACCCACAGGGTGGTGGGTGGGGAGGTCATTTTGGTATCAGTAGATAGTTTTTTGAAAAATTTTTGAGACGTATTTTTTTATCTTTCGATTTGATGCAAACTGTTCGAGATTTTCCACCGTTCCCATACTTTTCTAACACCCGGTATATTATACATCATATTACTTTGTAGTGACGTGTGTATTTTAAATTTACAACTGGAAACCAGCTCAAAATTTATGACAATCCTCTGGTTACAAGTATTCTGCTAGATAACTTATATTTTATTGAATCGCAGAACTACAAATGCCATACGAAACTGCTAAGAGTTTAGTTTTTAGTTGTATGTTTTTGTTCTGTACTAGAAAATGCCCTCGCTCTAGCTACTTTATTGTACCAAAATGCTTTTCTGTTCGTTTCGTATGCTTTTAATACTTTTACATGCTTGAGTGTTTTTATATAAGTAAGAAGCACTAAATAACATCAGATATGAAAAGTTTCTTTGAGAATAAAGAATGAAATGAGAAACAAAGTTTTAGTAGATTTCGCTACATATATGGCGTCTCAGTAAAACTTATTAATATAAAAGAACGTGAGTGGGAGGAGGGAGTACGTGTGTTCCAAGTCAGTAAAACGGATATGTCTAAGATACTGTTTTGATTAATATAAATAACAGCTTTTGTATCTCAGAAGATCGTCAGTATTATACCCTTGTATTATTATATATACATTTTTTTGTTTTATTTAAGGGATCTCGTGTTGTGCCTAGGCAGTATCATTATTGTTCACTATCGTTACATTTTTATTGCATTTTATAGGAACTTTTGCGGTAATTTCAACTGTATTATGCAAAGAAAGAAAAATGGGAAACAAATAATAAAACCGCTGCCCAAGGAATGACTATTTCCACATCCAGATTTTGCATCCAAGTTTTATATACACTAAGTCCCAAGTAATATTTCGCTTCCTTTAATAATAGGGTGGGGGTGGCTAATTCCAAAATAAATTTTAAAGGCCCATCGTTCTCGTATGCACACTAAATCCCAATTGAATTTTTTACTCCTTTTAATAATAGGGTGGAGTACGGGGGTGGCAATGGTGGTAGTAGAGGGAGTAGCTAGCGCCAAAAAAATTTTTGAGACGTTTCGTTCTTGTATCCACATTGAATCACATTTTATTTTTTTACTCCCTTTCATAATAGTGTGGGGGTGGTATTGGGGGTGATAGTGGGGGGGATGGCTGATGCCAACAATTTTTTTTTACCTTGATTTTTCGTACATGCCCTAAATTGCAACTTTATGGGCTCTTACCTGCTTGCTTTGCCTATTTACCCTTGTTTACCTCCAAACCCTTCAACTGAATTAGATCAAAATATAATCTAGTTCCAGATCTCGTTATGATACATAAGCGTTCCAAATATCAAGTCAATATCATAAACGGTTCCAAGGTAAACGTGCGCACAAAAAAAAAGGTACAGACCGACAGATCGACCGACAGACAGACAGAATTATTTTTCGCTCAAATTTAAAATCTTGACGTTTCATGATATTTTAAGACTATTTCAACAAAAAAAATAATAATTTTTTTTTGCGTCACTATACTTCAACTGGACGTCTCTTATGAGTTATTGCTATCGTTTGTTATGTGAATACATATTATACATCTTTTTACCAATTATTTTCTACTTAAAAGTATATTTTGTAGAGTTTCTTGGTTTAATATTAAACCACGTACATATTGTACATTATTTTTTTCTTGGGCTGGTGGAAGATAGCTTAGGCTAACCTCTTTCTTTTGTGTGTACATTTTTTTTGAACACAATAAAAATTTATTTATTTTATTTATTAGTAAAACGGTTTTCTCAGTTCTCTTACAAACGACTACTCTGTATCATTCATCCTTCCGCGTATCCCACAATGCAACCAAAAGATGTATTCTACGTAAATAAAAACTTGAAGATTTCTTTTAAAATAACCTCATTCTATTATGTCGAAACTACCCCCTACGTATAGAACCACCCCCTTTTCCATGCTGTCGGTCCTAGTCATGCGGGGATTCGTCGGGTCGGTGCTTCTATGAGAATATCAAGGAAACTAACCATTACTCAACCACAGTTGACCTAAGTAACCCCCGGGGGTTGAAACAACCCTGCTCGCAACACCGAAATCACTCACAAGTTATCGAGGGGAATCACGATGGTGAAATTATTTTTCACCCTAGTCTCCTGCAACTACACATATAATTTATAGGAAAAGGGGTATTTTTATACATTCGTGGCAGGTGCGGGAGGGTAGGTTGATAAATAACGCTACCATCGTGATTTCCGCCTTCGGAAACTCATGAGTGATTTCGGTGTTACGAGCTGGGTAGTTTTAATCCCCGGGGGTTGCTTAGGTCAAATATGTTTAAGTGATGATTAGTTTCCCCAATATTCTCATAAAAGCCCCCCGACGAATCTCCGCATCCCTATAGGACCGACGACATAGAAGAAGGGGTACTTTTATACATTGGTGGAAGATGCGAGAGGGTAGGTTGATAAATAACGCTACCATCGTGATTTCCGCCTTCGAAAACTCAATGAATGATTTCGGTGTTACGAGTAGGGTAGTTTTAATTCCCGGTGGTTGCTTAGGTCAACTGTAGTTGAGTAATGGTTAGTTTCCCTGATATTCTAATAGAAGCTCCAAGCCGACTAATCCCCGCATGCCTAGGACCGACAGCATGTAAAAGGGGGTGGTTTTATACGTAGGGGGTAGATTCGAGAGGAAAAAGTGAAAAAAGTACAACCATCGTGATTACCGCCTTCGAAAACCCGTGAGAAGTCCATTTTCCCGCTTTTCGATTGATTTCGGTGCTGCGAGCTGGGTAGTTTCAACCCCCGAGAGTTGCTTAGGTCAACTGTGGTTGAGTTTCTCTATAATTCCCATAAAAACCCCGACAGGATGAATCCCCCATGCCTAGTGCCGACAGCATGGAAGAGGGAGGGTTTTTATACGTAGCGGGTAGTTTCGAGAGGGTAGAGTGAAAAAATATCACCATCGTGATTACCGCCCTCGAAAACCCCTGAGAAACCCGTTTTTCGAGGGATTTCGGTGTTGCGAGCAGGGTTGTTTCAACCCCCGGGGGTTGCTTAGGTCAACTGTGGTCGAGTAATAGTTAGCTTCCCTGATATTCTCATAAAAACCCCGACAGGACGAATCGCCCCATGCCTAGGGCCGACAGCATGGAAGAGGGGATGGCTTTTATACGTTGGGGTAGTTGTGGGAGAGTAGGGTGAAATATAGCACCTCCATCATGATCCCTGCCCTCGAAAAGCCATTAAAAACCTTATGGAGTTCGTATTTTTTTATTTTTTGGGATATTGCTATTACGGGCGGGGGTGTGTTCAACTCAGGGAGTTGGTCCAGGGTACTCTAACATAAATTAACTAAATTTATTATTATTCCTCAAAAAGAAACCAATCCGACGATCCTTCACAAGCCTAAGACCAAGAAGCTGGAAATTGTAGTGATTTTTCCTTTATAGGGGTAGTACGCAAGGGTTTCAAAACTCGAAACATCACCATCGTTTTTTTCATCCTCTAAATCAGGCGGAAATGTATTGCAAAAGATCATACAAACTTTTGATATTCGGGACCTCGCTAAATGGACTACCATGCCTGTAAAACATTTATATTCATTTAAATTCATTTTTTACTTTGTTTACTTTGTACATGTAGTTATTTTCTTACCTCATTTCATTGTCACTAGTTATATAATGTATCACATATATAATGTAATGTATTTACTGGATCTTCACAGAACAGTTTGAAAAGACAATTTACTTTATTTCATCAATCCATAGTAAATGTTTGGTTATGTTATATTTGCAATAATAGTTGTCAAACATATTATTTGAATGATTTTTAAAGATTCCTTTTATCGATTTTAGGCCTCTCAGTAATTTAATAGAAAACCAACTAGGAAAGAATCCGGTTGTGCGTTTAAGTCGCCCATCAACAGATGGCGATACTCGTATAATATTACAGCTTTCATTTTGATTAGGAAAAATACATTTTCAAAGTCTGCATATTGGTACCGTATTTTAAATTGTGATTTAAAAAAGCCACAAACTTTCGACTGTGAGATCCTCAAGTAATTACTATTACACTTATATCCACATGTCTTTGTTTTAACACCATCAGGCAAATTTTATTTATTAATCATTTCAAGTTCAATAGTTTTCAATTATTTCATTAATGAATTTTCATTTTTTAAATAAATTAAATTCAATTTCTTCAATTCAATAGCCGCGTGGGTTAAGGCGCGAGGTGGCAATCGCGATTAATCACACGGGTGTGGCACCACCGGGTTTGAATCCTGGCTCCGATACTGGCACTGTCGGAGGAAATGGTTGTATGTCCGCGTTCTTCAATGTGTAACCCCCTTCCGCACAAGCCTCTGGCTTCTGGAATTGGGGGGTTGTCTAATTTCTGTGGTGTTTATTTATTTATTTAATCACATCGTAATAAAATATTCTTTTTATCTCATTTGGCAATTTATAGTTTGCAAATCAGCAAATAAAATACGACAAAATAAAGATAAATTAATTAAATAGTTAATTTAATGATAATCAATTTAATTTATTTATTTATTTAACAACCTGTTGTTAATTATCAAGCTTGCCTTTCAATTTGATTTGAAGTTTACTTTACGCAAGCTTCTTATCTTCAAAATAATATTGAATATTTTATTTAACCAAACCACCAAGTTTGATATTTTCATCTGCTTTTGCTAAGGCATTTAAGCCTTTAGTTTTGTATTAACTGATACAAGAATCGATTAGATTAGAAGCTATTTTGCAATTTTTATATCCAAACTTCCTTTGAAATCGAATGTTGCCTTGCAAGTAAATAAATTGCCAAAAATATCTAGATCTGCTGCCGAGACAATTAGAATCTGAAGTGCAGTACCAGGACTTCCTTTAACTACACTCAATCTGGAAACCGAGGAAATTGGTATAATATTCTCAATAAATTTTTTTGTATTAAATTTCTTTTCGCTGTTGCAATTTTCTTGATATAAAATTGCACCTAAAATCATATTTAAATAAATACAAATAATTTCTTTAAGATATACTGTTAACCCACTTCTTATTGTGACTTACCCGCTAATAATCATTTCCGCTTAATGTGTGTTGTGTGTGTATTGTGCAACGACGACCACGAATTTAGGATCTACCTGCAATATCTACAGCTGGAGGTCTCCGAGAACCTGGACCCCAGAGGAAGAAATCTGAAAGGTAGGATCCTTAATTTCTCTTTCGCGCCGCTATACAGTCCACTCTCTTTTGTTTCCGCTTTTTTTTTAATTTAAATTAATATTATTTTTTTCCCCGCAAGTTCACCGTGCGTGAACACATGTTGTAAAATGTATTTATATAATATTTTATTTTATTATTAATCTTATTAATTATTTATTTTCCTTACCATAAATTTTAGTCTTGTCTATAAGAGACTGGTTTTAAGGCAAAAAGAGTCAAATCAACTAGTTATTCACTATAGATGGTACCCAATTAACATCAATTATTCACTGTTTTCTTTTCCCAAATAAAACAAAATTCGTCTTACATGTCACACACAAAAAAAGGTAAGTTTTACAACTCTTGGGAATTCTTATAATCCACGACTATTTGCTCCGGCTAAAAGGGGATAAACAGGTAAAATAATTCAAAGTGTGTTTTCATAGACCATCAATATCATCCCGTGTTTAAAAAATCGCAAATGGTAAAGTGAGGCAAGACTATCTTCAGTTTAATCATCTAATACAACATGGTATTTTTATTAAATTGGAATATAAAAAAAGCAATAAAAATTCTAATGTCTCCCAGTGTTCTTAAGCGCGGGCTTTGTTGGAGATCTGGGAAGGCAATAAACTAGTAGTTACGGTAGCCAGTCGTGATTTGTTTTACAGCTCATCAAAACGGGTGCTGGAATAAAATAAATGACTGTAACATACACATCCCACCTTGGCAATATAAAGGCAGGTCATTAAATCAGGAATAAAACGCTATAAGAATCAAGCGTGTATTGAAGGGAGCTTGCTATATAAGTGCGCTGTTACAGGCTTAAAACCCCATGACGCATCAGAATTGCACTCGAAACAATTTAGATCGATCACTGATCTGTACGAAGAAATTCATTAAAATACGCGTTGTTGTCGGTTGGACGTATCAAAGAACCTTCAATTCAATTTCAGTGAATTTAAAATATCACTGCGTATAATATTCCGATATCGTCCATAATTGCGTTAATGCAATGTCAATGATTTTACTGCTTCTCTCAGTGAAATAATCGAGAGTATTTAATAAAGAAGATCCTTAATGCTTTGTGACATTCTAGAGTTTTTGATTGTCTTTCACAAAATTATTTTAGAAAAAAATAAAATAGTGTGCAGCTTTTTTCAATCATATTAGCAACAAAGCGTTAGGGTAGACAATATTGTTCCAAGACTTGAAGTTTTTAAACATGGGATACTTTAGGGCTGTGTCCCGGAGCCGCTAATATTTACTATGTATGCTATTGATATATGTAACTTCTTCCTTCTTAGTATGCACGAGTTATTTACACACGACAAAATTTATTCAGAAAATAACAACGTCGGTGAAAGTTATTGGAAATAACAAAAAAGGGGTTTACAAGCAATAAACAATATGAATAACAATACACATACATTTCAAAAGCCACCCTCTAAACAGTAAGCTTGTTCGTGGTGGCATAATTATCAAGGACAAACTAAATTCAACTGTTATGTACGTAAGTTAATGAGCATACAAGTATACCTACAAGAAAAAAATGCTAAAATATAATTACTTCCACGTTTAGTGGAAGTTTAATAATAGCCTTAAAGTGTCATGAAACATCGAGATTTTAAATTTAAGCGAAAAAAAAATTTTCTGTCTACCGTTTGGTCTGTAACTTTTTTGTGCGCACCTACACTAGAACTACACTGCCCAACTCAAACAAAAATTATACACCCAAAAAATAATAAATCATGGGTTTCTAGCGAAATTGTACGCATGGGCAGGAGATTGAAGAACTTATTTTGTTTAAAAAATAATGTCCATAACGAAGAATATGACAGTCAATGTTATGAGCTAAAAAAAGAATATAAAAATAAAATCAATGCCACAAAAAAAGTACTATCAAAATAAACTTGAAAATAAAGAAGTATCTCAAAGACAAAAATATGTATGGGGCCTAGTTAGGGAAAAAACGGGTAGAATAAAAAACATACAACCAATTAAACTCTCTGTTGATAACTGCCTTATCGAAGAAACAGAAATCTTAACCAATGCCTTTGCAAGTTACTTTGCTACCTCAATTAAATCAATAATAAATAATCACTTTTCCAATCAAATCTCTACTGAATGTACTGTAACACAACACAATATGAGCAAAACATTCTTTTTCTCTAATGTAGAAGATTATGAAGTTGCAAGTATAATTTGTAAACTAAAAAACACTAACTCAATGGGAATAGACTGCATATCGACGAAGGTGATCAAAAATATTTGTACGGAAATATCTACCTCCCTAGCTTATATAATAAACTTATCCCTAGAACTCGGTATATTCCCTGACAAATTAAAAATTGGTGTTGTTACACCTATATTTAAAAAAAATGACCCCCTGATACTAGAAAATTACAGGGCAATTACTGTCCCGACGGTATTAAGTAAAATAGTTGAAAGAGTCATATACGACAAAATCTTATTATACCTTAATAAGTACCAGATAATTTCCAGATGTCAAAATGGTTTCTATCCAAACAGGTCGACTGAAAGTGCTGCGTATGATTTCGTGGAATATATCTATAAACATTTGGATCAAGGACAATTTGTTGGGGCACTTTTCTTCGGCCTGTCGAAGGCCTTTGACCGTTTGGATTTAATGTTCATAAAGGTCTAAATTATACAACGTTGGTTTTCGCGGTAAATTCTTATATTGGCTTATGTCATATCTTGAATATAGAAAAATATATGTTAAAATAAATAATAAAACTTCAGATATACATGACATTGACATAGGAGTTCCCCAAGGTTCTATATTAGGCCCGCTTATATTCTTAATTTTTATTAACGATGTTCCATCTAATGTAAGTACAGAATGTACTGTATTATATGCTGATGATGTCACGCTCGTTACAACTGCAAATACACCTGAAGATCTCCAAGAGCACCTTAATGTACTTTCTGCAGAGTTCACCAGATGGTGTTATACAAATGCATTAATGGTGAACTCTGAGAAGACCGTCTGTATGCAGTTCTATGCCAGAAAGAAGATTATTACCCCATTTCAAATTAATGTTTACAACGAAATAATTAAACTGTCAAACTCTACGAAATTTTTGGGCACTTTCGTTGACTCTAACATGAACTGGAAAAGTCATATTGACCATGTAAGTAAAAAGACCAATAGCGGTTACTATGCTCTACTTCAGCTTAGGGATATATTTGACATCAAACAGCTTATGAGTACTTATTATGCACTAATATACCCCCATCTAACTTACAATGTCATTATTTGGGGAAACACAAGCAATGCCGATACAAAATTCGTATCTCAAAAAAAAATAATACGACTGCTATTCATGCTCGGACCCACAGAATCTTGCAGGTCATCGTTTAAGGAACATAACATACTGACATTTCCCTGCATTTATATTTTCAAATGTATAATGTATACTATAAAAAAATATAAACACCATTGTGCGGAATTCAAATACCCACGACTACCATACACGACATGGTAATTATCTTAAAATACCAAGCCATAACACTACCTTACATGAAAGAGCACCTTCCTATATGGGCATCAAGTTATTTAATCTCCTGCCCAATGCAATTAAAGAAGAAAAAAATACCAATTCAATAAAAACCAAACTTAAAACTTACCTCACATCAAAATGTTTTTACTCAATTGCTGAATTTGTTAGGGACAATAGTTGATGTCAATTATTACTGTTCTATTAATTTCTGTGTTTTCTTTTTATAACCTTATTTATTAAGTTGTTCCTGTGCGACCTAGCACACTGTATGCGCATATACATTTATATACATTTTATTCTATTCTTTGACTTATCCAATATCATGTATTATGATCTTAATGGATTAATAAAAGTTATTATTATTATTATTTACCCTGGAACCATTTATGACATTGACTTGAAATTTGGTACACTTATATATTGCAACGAAATCTGGAACTAGATTATATTTTGATCTAATTCTGTTGAAGGGTTCGGGGGGTAAATGGGGTAAATAACACAACCAAAGTTATTTAAATATGGTAAGTACATATTTAAATATTTAAAATTACCAAAAATGTGTTCCCAAGAATAACAAAAATAATTAATGCGCAAAAATTGAGTCAAAAATAAGCAGTTTTCCGGTACTAGCTGGTGACAAGCAAATCAGACCGACAAATTTTGGTTTTGCAAGTACCATACAAGAACTACATTAGTAAGAATGAAATTCAGAAATGAAAGATTTGTGAACATGCTTGGGAAAACGAACATAGAATAAACTGAGACTCGGCAAAAAATTTAACAAAAGAAGCAGATACCAAAAAAAGAAAAATTAAAGAATCAGCAATAATCTTGTTAAATGAAGATAAGTGCGTATCGAATTGTTCTGTTGATATTTGTACAACCTGGCTACCAATGTTAAAAGAAGAACTTAACAAACTCAACATTATCTAAAAGAAAATATTATCAGTCCTATGTTCTGTGTAAGTAGTAAGTATCTGTGAAAATAACATAAACAGAATCTTAAAGCTGTGTATTTGACATACACAGCAAAATAAGAGTTCTTCCAAAAAAAGCTTTGAAAACGGAAAGAGATTACTTTCTGGAACGTCAGCAAAATACATTATTTCTGTGTTTATTCCGATTTATATTATTTGCAAAACATAACCTCTGACTATTCCTTTGGCGTAAACGTCACGGGCGCAGAGGCTTTTTTCCAATAATTCTATTATTTTGTAGATTCGGTGATTTGTTTTTGAAGAGGACAATAATACATGTGGTAGAAAACCCAAATAATAGGAAAGAATACCATAACTTGCCCCCCTAAGAATCTTCAACTCCTAGTTTTAGTTAGTATATGCTATAATATACTGTAGTTTTAAGTAGTTCTGTTTTTCTTTTGTAGTCTTTGTGTGCTATATGCTGTAGGTGAATGGAAGTGTGACGAAGATTTTCTAAACATTAAAAGTGTTATGATTAGTGTTCCTATATTGTCACGACCAAATTGGGACTATCCTTTTATATTACAGACCAATCCATCACAGGTCGGTATGAGTTATGTTTTGTCACAATTTTATGACAATAGAGAACACGTAATATGCTATTTATCATGAGCAACTGGTCCACGGTCAACTTACACTTAACTAAACCCAACAACTTTCAGATAGTTTGGAAGTTCAATGTTTGAGTTGGGCTTATTAACAACCAACTGATTGGACCTGTTGCTTATGATCAAAATCTCAATGCAGAGTTTTATTCCCAAAACATATTGCCTCTCTTGAAAGAAAATTATCTAGATAATTTACTGTTGGCAACATTTAGGGAAATTTATTTTATGTAAGACGGAGCTCCACCTCACAATGCAAGGGTGGTGGACGGTTTTCTAGCAGTTATCTTTGAGGACAGGTGGATCGGGGCCGATTAGATGACCAGCTAGGTCCCCTGCTCTCAATTCATTGGATTTTTTATAGGGTCGCATTTAGAGATAATGTTTATGAATTGAAAAGTGTTTAGAGCAAAACGGTGGCCTATTTGCAAATTATTTGTGATAATTTCCTTGTTATTTCAGTTTCACCAGCAACATATAATGTCACCGTTTGAAATTGAAATGTTTATTGTTTTTTTCCCATTTTCTACATCGTTTTTTTATGAAACGACGCCAGATGACTTGACATGCGTCTACTACTCATCTTGACCGCATTTTTAATCCGCCAAAAAACCATTCGATGGGTAACTCGATTTTTAGTGCTTCGTATATCTCACCTCATCATCTTAAACCTTAAAATCGCATTATCTCAAAAACTTTCACCTCTAACCTAATACTTTTTTACACATTCTAACACAGAAAAAAATCTAGTTTTGAAAACCAAAAGAAAACTATAGTGTTTCATTTGAAAATCAAAAGTTAACATCTCTTCTGGTTAGACGGGAAACAACAGAAAAATAGAAACAAAGTGCATTAGTTTTTCTAACCCTCGAAAACAGAGGAGAAATATATTGCAAAAGATCCTACAAACTTCGTTAAGTGGATTATATTATTTACAATTTGATAAATCAAAAACATTGTTAATAAAATGAAATTAGATTTTAGTCCATGAAGAAGTTGAAAAAACCCCAACAGTTCTGTATGAAGGATGAAATATGAGTACCCCCCCCCCCGGTTTCGACGGCGCTGAATACGATGGTGATATTTTTAAGGTTTCCACCCCTCAGCAACTACTCCTAAACTAGTAAAACTACCCCTAGTTCGCGTTTTTGTAGGCATGAGGATCGGTTTTTTGGGTCAGGACTCGCGTAGGCCGTTTGAAATTTAACCATACATCTTATCCCGCCGGGGTTGAAACTACTCCCTCCCTTAATACTAAAAGCCCAATATCCTAATTTGGAGTGGTTGTCTGAGAGAGGTGAGGAATGAAATAGTACTGACATCGTGTTTAGCGCCCTCGAAAACGGGGAGAAAACATTTTCCATTATTTTGTATTTTTCGGCGGATTTCAATGTTAGGGGTGGTGGTAGTTTCAATGTCGGGGTTAATGGCATGTCTCATCATTCAACTCCCTTTACAATGCCGAAATTCCTTTAAAATCCCCAAGCCAACGAGTCCCCACATGCCCAGTATCAATGAAAAGAGGTTGATTTTATGGGTGGTTGGTGGAGGGTGGGGAAGAAATGAATATTACCATCGTGTTGAGCACCCTCGAAAATTTAGACAAACAAATTTTCATACATTTTGATTTTTTGAAATATTTTAGTATTAGGGGAGGGGGTAGTTTCAATCCCGGGGCTGAATAAGATGTATGGTTAAATTTCATACGGCCTACTTGAATCCTTCTCAAATAACCGATCCGCATGACTACTACGGAAAAAACGCGAAATAGGGATTATTTTTCGAGTTTAGGGGTAGTTGCGGAGAGGTGGGAATCATAGAAATATCACCGTTGTGTTCAGCGTCCTCGAAAACGGGGGTTCCCATGTTTCATCCCTCTCACACAACTTTTGTGTTTTAACTCTATTTTTGTAACTTTTTCATGGAGAAGTATTTTCCAATGATCAGTCAACGAAGCCCAAAAAAGGCCGTTCGGCAGAAATAAATCGTGTAGTCCCAGATTTTCGGACAGTGGGAGAGGGCACTTCCCTGAACAACATGCTAAAAGTCCTAACCGCTGCTGGGGCGTGAGCATTTGGAGGGAGGAGGGTCGAAAGGTCTGTTTCATATTTTTCGTGACTATCTCAAAAACGGCGGCCTCTAGCGGAAAAAGTGTCATATACAAAATTAAAGTAAATAAAATTTTCTACCAAACCAGTTCTATTCATTTTTTCTCTACGATCAATATTTACCGAGATACGGGATTGTGACTTTTTAAATCATAAATACATTTGGGCTATGCCGAGCCCTTGTCCATAACGCGATAACGACGGCCGAAGTCAGCCACCTCCCTCCTTTGCATTGTGCGTCTCTTACCGGTTACCATCTTGAGATGCATCTGTGCAGTTGCCGATCTTCGCTCTGCAGATGCGATCTATCATGGGAAATGCCACACAAAATTTTTCATAGCATCTGGACGAACCTCGAGGAAAAGACGATGCCCAGAGAATGAAGGAGTTTCTGAGCCAATCGAGGAGATATTTCAATACATTGAAGCAAACGGTGAGTGCCAGTTCTCCTTGGACGAGCTATTAGAGCAAGTTTCGAGAACAATACCTACTTATCAAAGTGGAATGAAGGACAAATATAAGGACCGCATTGTTTTCAGCCGAATAAGCAATAAGAAAACTGTTGTATGCTTTCGCGCTATAGGTGAAAAAATCTTGAATGATATGCAGTATTATTCGTGGTTCAAAGACCCACAAACAGAACGGTAGAGAATGGTTAGAACAGAAACCAAAATAATATTGGAGAATGTTGAGTCTATTGCATATGACAATTCTGTTTTTCCACTTCCTGAAAATTTCTGTAGTAGTGCAAAGGAAATGGTACCTGATACGATCCGGGCCTTTATGGACTGTTTAGCAATAACGAAAAGGGCAAAACTCAAAGTAGAAAAGAAGCTGACTGCTACATCACATGTCCTGATTGCTGCCAGTTGCTCTCGGTCTTTTGTATCTCCTATCCTACACAGTCTCCTGCCCTGTGAATCTACAGAAAGTTTGAGTGAGAAAACTTGGTTGAGCTACTTGCAAGTTTGGGATTTAGTGGATATTATCGCGAAGCTCTACAGCTACAGCTATCACTTGTCTACCACCAAATGGACTCTCTCGAATGGAAACATGTCCTGACCTTCATCGGAAGATCAGGAAGGTTTCAAGAGGGAGTAGGAGGTCAAGTAGGAGTGAACGGTTGAGGGGACGTCAGGTGGTAGGTAAAAAGGGCCCATTTGTGGCCTACTTGCTAGGCACCAGGCTTCCCCCAACAATTACTACCACCCTAAAGTGCCTGCTCCAAGGGAAATATTCTGTCAATATATTTTCGACAATGCCGATTTCCCACTCACCACAATCGACCCAGTAGCTCCAGAAGCAATTTTGAATAATATTTCCTACCGATGTTCCACTGGAAGTGCAGGTTGTTATGGAGTTATGGATGCAGGAAAGCTGGGATCCGGTGTTCAATGGTGTGTGGCATGTGCCACGGTACATGTACCAATGGTGCCCCAGCGAAGGATTTATTCGACAACCATAAATATTCAGATGATCTGGAAGATTTTCTCTTCTAACATTTACATGATCATTAACTTTACCACTTTACTTGAATAAAACGAGTTTTTCAGACTTTTCAATTCCCCCCCCCCCCCCCCCCGTGCCTCGGTAAGCAGTGATCGTAGAGAAAAAATGATTAGGATGATTTTGGTAACAAATTTAATTTACTGTAATTTTGTGTATAACAGTTTTTCCGCTAGATGCCGCTGTTTTCGAGATATTCACGAAAAATGTGAAAACGGACCTTTCGACCCTCTCCCATCCCAACGCTCACACCCCAGCAGTCAGGACTTTTAGTATGTTGTTCAGGGATGTACCCCCTACCACTGTACAAAAACTTCCAACTACATGATTTATTTCCGCCCATTTTGCTTCGTTGACTGGAGTATGCTGTGGTTTGATGCACACTCAAGTTAGTCACTTATTTATGCCTGTTTCTGAATACCAAAAGTGAGTCAAAGAATAGCGCACCCTACTTAACTTTGACATGAGTGGGATTTGAGATCAGTGTTTAGTAATACTTTAGTATTGTCTATGAATTTGCCCCTAAGTGTATGCAAAATGCAACAATAATCTTTAATTATACTAGTGACAGAAACGTGTAATATTGGTTTCATTGATTGAAATACACGTGTAGGGCATTGCAGGTCACTTTTACACCACAAGTATATCACGTAAATAAAACAAGCAGGCGTTGAGTTGACGATATCATAAAGTGAATAAGCTGTTAGGCTAAATCGAACTTAGGCAAGTTGCGAGAACGCGATAAGGGGCACTATTGTTATAGGACGGTTTATGTAACAGTGCCGTGTTATTTTTCAATTTATGGCTTGTAAAATGGGAAAAAGTCACAAAGGAACTTTTCTCATATAATTCTTTCTTCAGCTAGAATGTAGGTAGATACCGAAAGTTTTCCAATTAAATTGGGGGAGATAACTGTATCAAAAACTCCTTAAAATTAGAGAATATATATATTTAATTAATTATATTTGTAATGGACCCGATAAGGCCTTGTTATAATTTTTCTGAAAGAGATTTATACTGTTTGTTACGTGATTACTGCGGGATAAAAATGGTTTTTGCTAGAGATAATCGTCTTTCAAGAAAAACAGTTTATCTTTCAACGGAAAGCAGTAAAAATACTAGTTCTAGTTAATTAATTACTGAGCGGCACATTTAGTTACGGGAGGAAACTGTTTTTAATTAACATGCTATAAAAGGTAACACTAGTGGCGGCACGTTATGTTTAACATAAGATGTGTATAGGATGATCTGCTAAAGACGACTTCTAGATTGAGAGAAGACGTAATTGGCTATCAAGTAGATGTCATTTCTACCGGGCGCAATGACAGGATTCTAAGTGAAAAGTGCTCAAAAACTGAAAAAGGCGTTTTAAATTCATGAAATGCATACAGGGTGTGCCAATAAAAAATCCCAGGTGAAATATTTCGGAACACTAGAGATATTTGAATTGTGTAAAAGTCCATTAGAAATAGAAATAGAATAGAAATATTTATTTACCGTGATTGAGTACAAATAAAGTACATATGATATGTCATATAAAAATAGTCATCACTATAATACATAAATCATAAAATAGTTAAAAAGATATAAAATATATAATATAATAAGAAACATCACAAGCAGTTTAAAATAGATAATAATCTAGATTGTCATAAATTTATTAAATAAATAAAAAACAAATCGAAAGCAACAGACAGATGTAACTTATAATTAACACATAATATTATTTTTCTACTAGGCATTAGTCTTCAGAAATCCATCGTTGTTATAAAAGGCACTTTCTACAAGGACCTTTTTAATTTGAGTTTTATATTTGGATACCTAAAGGTTTCTAAGATTTTCAGGGTGACTATAATAAAATATGATGCTATTATAGTGGAGTGATTCTTTAAATCTGGCAGTTTTGTGAAGTGGGATTGATAGGAACTTCCCGTGCCTCGTATTATAAGTGTGATTATTATCAAGTGTTTTAAACTCCTGCAAATTGGTTTTTGCATACATTAGGCATTTATATATGTAAATACAGGGCGCACTTAGAATTTTCTTCGTAATGAACGTACTTTTGCAACTTTCTCTAAATTGTAAATTAAAAATCAGTCTCATAATTCTCTTTTGTAACACAAAAACTTTATATAATTGGTTAGACCTTCCCCAGATACAAATATTGAGTGATAAGTGAGAATATACCAGAGCATAGTAAATATCCATAATTCTCTCCTCACTTATGGTGTCTTTTAGTTGTAAAATTGCATAATGTGCTTTATTCAGTTTGCAACATACATGATTACCTTGCAGCTCCCAAGTTAATGATATAGGTACTCAAGAATTTTGACGAGGTGCTTATGGGTAGACTATTTAATGAGATAATTTTACTGGATTGAAATTTAGAAATACAGTTTTTTTCTCATTTAGTATTAATTTATTACTATTGCAACAATCATTCATTTCAACGTTAACGCTATTAATAGCTTTTTGTAGATCATCACTATTTGGGGCAGATACAGAAATTGTTGTATCATCCGCGTACATGATTGTTAAACCGTTTTTTATATGATGGGGAAGGTCATTTATATATATTGAAAATAATAAAGGCCCCAGTATTGACCCTTGAGGGACGCCTAATTTAACATCATGTATATCAGATTCGGACTCATTACACTTCACTAAAAATGTTCTATTTTCCATGTAGGAAATTAGCCAATTTAACAAATTTCCTCTTATACCAATAGTTTCTAGCTTACCAAAAAGTATTGCTTTGTTCACGGAGTCAAATGCTCTAGAGAGATCGAATGGAATCGACACTACATATTTACCATTATCCAATTCGCGGTAAATAAAATCAAACAATTTAGCAGTTGCACTTT
Organism: Leptura quadrifasciata; assembly: GCA_963675555.1. Taxonomy (NCBI): domain Eukaryota; kingdom Metazoa; phylum Arthropoda; class Insecta; order Coleoptera; family Cerambycidae; genus Leptura; species Leptura quadrifasciata. The sequence continues at coordinate 148,923,202 of OY776675.1, forward strand.
CTATAGATTTCCCTGGTCTGAATCCATACTGGCATTCAGTTAGGATCGCATTCCTATCTAGATATAACGCAATTCTATTGGATATTTGTTTTTCAATCACTTTAGACATTACGCACACTAAGGAGATTTGACGATAATTCGCAATATCATGCTCATCCCCCTTTTTGAATACCGGTATTACCAGAGAGATTTTGAACTCTGGCGGAAAGTAACCTTCAAGAATAGATTTGTTAATAAGAAACAAGAACTGATCTGCAATGTTTGAAAATATATTCTTTAAAATAGGCACTGTTAATCCGTCTAAACCTGCCGAGTTTTTATTTTTCAACTCTTTTATGTCATCCAAGAGTTCCGGTTCAGATACTTCATAAAATTAGATCGAGTTAAAGTTATAAGCGGATAAAGTGTAAGGTAATGATAAATTATAACCAAAGTTATTTTTTATAGAATTTGAGGCAAGTGTAGAAAAATACAATGCAAACCTATCTGACACCAATTTATCACCTAATATCGTTTCATCATCTATTTTCAAACTTGTGGATTTTTTTATCGATTTAGTACAATTTACAATTTTCCAGGTTTCCTTTGATTTATTTTCCGCATTTATTATTTTGTCTTATTATTATTCTTTAATTTGTGAAACATATGTCTAAATTTCTGACCTTCCAATCTCAAGTCATTAGTTATCCATTTTTTATTTTTTAGAGCATTTTTTGTTTTATTTTTAGTACGTTTAAGAGGGCAGGACACATTTAGGCACCAAATTACATCTTCAATAAATAAACTAAAAGCCTCATTTACGTTTAACCTATAAATGTAGTCCCAATTGACCGTGCTTAACCGCCAATTTAATTCATGTATATTTTCTGCCCCTTTAATTCTTTTTATACTGTAAGTATTGGTGGTTTCGATATTGTCCCTATAGTCAATATTTAGTGAAAGAATATGAGCCAGATGATCTGCAATCAACGGATCATATATAGTTCAACATTATAGTTAAAAGATGACAAGTTAGTTACAAGGTAATCTAGTGAGGAGGAGCTTATGTGTCCATTAATATTTTTAACAATACGTGTTGGCTCGTTTGTAATTACACTTAATTGGTAAGATTCAAATATATCACACAATATTTTTGTATTGAGAGACTTATCAAGCAAATTAATATTTAGGTCTCCACAAAGTATCACATAGTCATATCTTTTAGTTGCATAATCTAATGTGGCTGTTAAATTTTTGAAGAAAATATCTAAATCACCAGCTGGAGGCCTGTATATACAGCATACTACGTTGTTAAAATTTTGACTGCTAAAAAAGGAGATTGCACACATTTCAATGTGACATTCCACTGAACAGTTATTAATCAAATTGACCTTGCAGAAGTTTAAACCCTTCTTAATAAAAATCATGGATCTACCATGAATATGATTGTTACGGGCAAAATAGGCACGAAGATTAAAGCTAGGTAAGTGAAAGTAATCAATATTAACATCTAAAATCCAATGTTCAGATATACAAAGAATATCAACATTTTTGTCATTACTAAATAACTCAACCTCATTGAGTTTGTTTGTTAAGCTTTGAACATTTACATGAGCAATTGTCATTAAATCTGACTTCACATTAAATTCATTTGAGACAAGATGGGATATGAAAAATCACTCGTACCTTTGTCATTTTTGACATCGCATGACACTACATCTGAATTGCTGTTGTCTAAAATTGCACTGGAAATTTCCTCCGAAAGAGATGTAGGAACACCGTTATTTTTGGGATTAACTGCTGGTATATCAACGACATTTATATTTGCATTTATTGTGTTATTGGAGATCATTAAGTTAGTTAAATTTATAAACACCAAATTTTTTGCTTCATTTTTCTTTTTAACTTGCTTAATGATTTCACTACTTATCTCACTTTTACTTAAACACTGTTTGAAACCTTTATTCACTTCTAAGGTGGCTATATTTCCGGGCACATACTGATTCATCTTAATAATAAATTCTTTCAACTTTTCGTTGAATTTGAAGATATATTTATTTGTATTGTAATTTCTTCCGTACGCTACTGTAGCAATAGTTACATTTAAATTTACACACTTCTTAATTAGAGCATACCGGGTGATCCAGATAGTACCTACACCCCAACTTTTTTCTACAGCTTTAAAAATAAAATTCTGAAATTTGGAAGTCAAATGTAGGATCAATGGCCACATTTTGACCATTCGGTGGTAAAAAAATTACTTCAGGTATATCCGGAAATTGCCACAACTTTCTTGTTTTAAATAGAATATTTAAGTCACTTTTCTCATAAAGCTCTTTCCAACGCTTTTTTCAGATTTAAAATCGGATGAAAAATGAGCTTGGAAATGGCATTTATTTGCTACTTCTAGTTGGCTTTGGAATCAAAATTTAAAAATTTCGAAGTAGACTTTGAATTTGAATAAAGGGGCATTTCTAAACTAATTAAATGTAAAATTGGCCTATTTTGTTGATTTGCTTGGATTTAGAAATATTTTTCCCATTTCTCCATTTCAAGAAAATTGTCATAACTCCAATTTTTCGAATAGTGCCCTGTATGTTTTATTTTTTTATCGGATAGAGTGGTAAATTTGCTTTAGACTGGTGTTTCTCGATTAGAAATTGAATATAAATCAAAATAAATATTAAGCATCTGTCAAAACGTTATTGTTGAATGAAATAGAGGCGTATTTATTATTTGTAAATTTATAATTAGGTGCTTTATACAAAATATGATACGATTTACGATGCAATATACACAAAATGAAAAGGTAGATTTACTTTTAATTTACGGCGAATGTCAAAAGAATGCCCATGGGGCCGCACGTCTATATTATGAACGATATCCCGATCATAGTCAGCTATACCGGCAGTATTTTGAAATTCTAGAAGTCATTCCGAAATGTAGAAAATATTGAGTTAGCAGAGGACAGATTTATAGTAAGCGAAGAAATTGAGACAAATGTATTGGTTTACACACATGTGTACCCATATGTTTCTACAGAGAGCTGGCAAAAGACTATTATATTGGTCGTGAGAAAGTAAGACGTATATTAAAAAAAACAGTTTTAAATGCTACAAGTACCAATTACATCAAGAATTACATGAAAACTATGGAAACATAAGATTTATCTTTTGTAACGATTGGTTTATTCAACACGTATATTTAAACAAAAGAATTTTATTTACTGTTAATGGCATATACAATAGACACATTATGTCTAATGATAATTTACACGAAATGATTGAAGGTAACCAACGGGATAGATTTGAAGTGAATGTGTGGGCTGGAATATTCGGTACAAAACGTATTGGTCCCATACTATTTCCAGGACCACACCAGCGCGCGTTACTTAAGCTTTTTGCGAAATGAAATAGAAACGAACTGAACGAACTTTCCTTGGAAAATTTCAGAAATATGTACTTCCAACAAGATGAGGCACCGCCGCATAATGCTGTTTTTAAGGGAAATTGTCTTAGTGCAAAGTTTGACAACCGGGCAATATCTACTAATAGAACTATTAGGTGGCCTGCTAAGTCATCAGACCCTACCACTTGATTTTTTCTTTGGAGTTATCTGAAGGACAAAGTAAACTCAACACCGTCTGCAACATTAGAAGAACTTCAAAATAAAATTTTAAATGCCTTTGAATTCATAACTCCAGTTATGTTACAAAGTGTTATGAGAGAAACTATTCAAAGAGTGAACAAGTGTTCTCAAATGGGTGGGCGTTATTTTGAGCACCTGTTATAGGTTTGGTATTTAGTTGTGTTGTATTGTTCTGATCATAATATTTATACATTTAGTAAGTTGCTGTCCAGAAAGGTGTCATAACTGGTTTTGATTGTATGAATTTTTGTTTTTTTGCTAATGATTCATCAAAATTTTTGTTAAATTTATCAAAATAAATTTTCTCTAATTACAAATAACTCATATGTTTTTCATAGTCTAAAGCAAATTTACCACTCTATCTGATAAAAAAGTAAAACAAACAGGGCACCCTTTTATTCAAATTCAAAATCTATTTCCTGAATTCCAAAGCCAACTAGAAATAGCAAATAAATGATTTCTAAGGTTATTTTTCATTAGACTTTAAATCTGTAAAAAGAGTTGGAGAAATTACAGCTTTATGAGAAAAGTGACTTAAATATACCGGGTGTTATTTAAAATAAAGAAGTTGTGGCCATTGATACCTATACTTGATTTCATAAATTTCAGAATTTTATTTTTAAAACTGTAGAGAAAAGTGGGGGGTAGATACTTTTTGGGCCATCCGGTATATCATCCAAGGTCCTTCAAACTTTTTTTTTCGATCAAGAAATTAAGCTGAAAACTTTGCTAAGTGATTAATTTAGTTAAAAGGCACCTGGTTGCTACTCGGTTTGATACCGGATCAAAAACTGAATTTAACCATTTTCAATTAATATTTTGGACTATTTTTGAAACTTTTCATTAAGTCGAAGATAATTAGCGGGTTATCGTCCAGAAGTATTCTGGGAAAGTTATTATTTTTTAAATTTATTATAGATACGTGGTCACGTTAGAGGTTAATTTTGAGACTAATTCTGTAAATTAAATTATAGACGATTTAGTACAGCAAAATTTTTGGGTACAGTTAGAACTTACCAACTGTTCTATTTTTTATTATTTTGGATTTTGGACTATTGAATCATTTTGATATTATTTGGTACACGACTTTTGGTTATTGAATTTGTCCTGACTTTGCACTCTAAGATTAAAAAACCTATTTACTTATAATTGGAAATCTTATTTAACGTCGAGATTTTTGAAGATTACTTCCAGCAAGGATTTCGATCAACATGGGAAGCCTTCAAGCGCCTGGAAAGTCTCCAATTATTGTAGAAGTTAATTCCTATATTATTTTTTTTCTTCTTGTAAAATTGTTTTAAATCTTATAATTCTTTCTAATAGCATTAGCTTAGAAAGCCCTAGACCTTGATATTTATATTACTGTAAGATTATACCTTTAAATTTCTTGTTTGTATTGTACTTTGCATATTTTATAATATATTGCATTTTTTTTTACTAGTTCTTTTATTGATAATGCTCTCGCTATAAGGATTTGTAATATCCGGAATATAGTTTCTTTTACATGAATTTAGGTCGTAATAAGTTTAGATAGATTCGTACAAGCGTTTAAAAAAATTATTCTATTTCATTATCTGATTTGACTGTCCTGCAAACTCTTGAACAAATATATTAAACGAATTTTTTCCTAAATAACATTTTTCGATACAATTGTTTTGATTTGTTTGAACGTCATTAACAAAATTATTTTATCGATCAATTAGTTATAATAACAGAAGATGAGCCGACAATATATCAGTATTACTCTCAAAGCCACTGTGATTATAATTATAAACATTTGGATATTCCAAGCTGTCATTGTGCCAGACATTTACAATTAATATTTCACCAACTTAACTATGTATACCATACATATTTAATGAAACCATTGGAGCGTATTAAACTCACATATCCCTGTATATAGGGGTACTCGGTTAATTGCAAATAGTGACACGACTCTGCAGTTAAACCGCTAGAGGCCTTCAGTCGTAAAGTGTTTATCCTTGCCATAAACTGATCTGAATGACGCACCGCCACCTGATCCCGGTTTTAGTTAAGCTAAACTTCTAAAAATATTCTGACAATCTTCAAGATGGATGGATCCCTCTATTTTTATCAGCCGTTTATTAAGAAACTATCGGGTGGTATTTTAGAATTAATAAACCTCAATGCTGTACAGGGTGTACCATTATTAATATGCCATAGTTCAGACGTAGATTCTTTGGGCCAAAATATGAGAATATAACCAAATATGCTTTAGTAAAATGTTGCTCAGGAAAAAGATACAGGGTGTCAAAGTTAAAATTATTTTTTCGTTTTTTTGCAATAATTCACAGCCTCTTGACTGATCTTCCCCAAATTTGCTAGAGGAACTTTTTTTATTCTAAGAAACAATAATTTATGTATTACATCACGTTAGATCATAGAGGGCGCCGCTGGACCTGTATCTGATGATGAATTTTTTCATATTTTTATTTACGAAACGTTGTTGTACTTCTGATCAGAAAATTTGATGAGGGCGTCATTTTCACGTATAAAAGGTACACTTATTAGAACTGGATAACTCTAACCGTTTTCGAGGAAAGTGCCGTTAAACATTTCAATAATTTTTTGAAAGACAAATTCGAATTTAATGAAACAAAATGTATTTATTGAAAAAAGTACAAAACGCAAGAGAAAACAAAATCGTAATAACAGCGTAAACTCTTTCTATAATAATAATACATTAATTTTCTATTTAGACAATACAAGTTGTATAGGAATCGTCACAGTTGTTTACTTAAATCTAATCTATGTATTCACTGATAGAATAGAGACATTTATTTGCGAGAAATTCTTTAAGTTCAGATTTAAAACTATGTAAAGGTTTAATCTGTTTTAACTCATCTGGTAGAGGTTTAAATAATTTAAGTTCGATATAGTCTGGGCAATTTGAGGATATTTTATATTTACAAAATGGTATACAAAAATGTTTCTTATTCCTTACGTTGATAGAGTGAACCTTATCGGTTGTGTTAAAACGAGATCTGTTGACATACACGAATACACATAATTCATAAATAAATAAACCAAATAGTGTTAATATTTTATGTTTCTTAAAATATTCTCTACAATAATAGGTATTAGAGACTCCCTCTGTGCATCTTATAATTCGCTTTTGTGCTATAAATACATCTGGTGATAAGGTGGAATTACCCCAGAAACAAACACCGTACCTCAATCTAGATCCAACTTGAGCGTGATATAGATTTATTAGTTGCTCATTGCTCAGAACTGGTTTCAAATTTCTAAGTAAATAAAATACTGAATGTAATTTGGCTATTAGGTAGTTGCAATGCTCTTTCCAATTTAGACATTTATCTAAATGGATGCCTAAAAAACGTACACTGTCAACCTGATTCAAACGTGTCCCGTTAATAAATAGATTTAAGTTTGCACATGATTTCTGTCTATTGTGGAACCTCATAACGTGTATTTTTTCTATATTTAAATGTAATTCGGTAGACAAATACCAGTTACTTAAAGAATTTAATACATTCCTGCTAACTTCTCGCAATCAAATGTCAGAATTATCTGATAAGATGAACGAGTTGTCATCTGCATACATAGTAAGAGACGCTTCTGAGGTTAAGATATCAAGGTCATTAGAGTATAATAACAGTACAGGGCCTAAGATAGAACCCTGCGGAACCCCGATTTTAATTTCACCAAACTCTGAGTTGAACCTACTTATAGTACCTTCCTTACGGAATGTCACACTAACGTATTGGCTCCTATTATTCAGAAACGAACTAACTCAGTCAAGGGCAACGCCCCTGACACCATAGCTTGACAATTTATTAAGAAGTTTATCGTGGTTCACACAGTCAAACGCCCTGCTCAGGTCACAAAAAATCCTAACTGGACATTCACCTGCCTCGATATAATCAATAACCCTTTTATATAACGAATACAGGGCAGTGCTCGTCGACTTAAGAGCGCGAAAACCATGTTGATTTTCAGTAAGAATTTTGTATTTTTCAAGAAAATTTGACATACGGTTTAAATAACAATATTCAAACACTTTAGAAAAACCAAAGGTACTGTTATTGGTCTATAATTAGCCATGTCCTCTGCGTCATGTTTTTGTGTATAGGAATTACTTTTCCCAATTTTAAGCATTTTGGGAACGCCCCCTCTTGAAATGACAAATTTACTAGGTACGTTAAGGGTTTTACAATCATTGACAATACTTTTTTTATTAAGAAAACAGGAATTTCATCGGGACCCGATGATTGTTTATTTTTTAATTTATTGCTTAAAAGATTCATTAATTCTTCACATAGAAAAGGTTCTAGAAATAAGCTATGTTGATTAACATAATTGTCTACATGGTTACCATTGCTAATTTGGTTTTTTTATGGAATTTGTTTAATAATTTCGTTAGGGGCGTTTATAAAAAAATTATTAAAGTTTGAAGCTACAAGAATTGGATCGTCTATTGTCACACCATTATTTTTTATACATAAATTCTTCAAATTCGTATGTTTATTTTGCCATGTCGGTGATAACTTTCCATGCAGCTTTGCCAGGATTATCAGAGTTATTGATTTTATTTTGGTAGTATTCTTTTTTTTGTTTTTTTTACTAAAGCGGTGTGCCTAGCTTTAGCGACTACATAATCTCACTTTCTTATGAACTAAGGGATTATTTTCACGGTATTGAAATAATCACATACATCAAAATATTGTCTAAAATAAGGATCTAATCTTATTAGAAGGCCAAAAATGACGTGAAAGTTGAGTTAATGACATTACTTTCCCCCCATGCAAAAACCCCATTGCTGCTACTTGGAGTAAATGTTCGATATGGTCTCCACTTACTTATATGCCTTTTCTAATTCTATTCATAAAAGATTTTCTTATATCTAAAAATACATTTTCCTGTCCTCTAATAAAATTCGCTGCGTTTTGTATTTTGACCGCAGTTCTTCTCTTGAGTTGACAGTATTTACATACACTAAACACTTCATATGTCCCCACACATAATAATTCAAAGGATTATAATTAGGATTCCTTGGTGGCCAAGCAAACTCACTTCCTCGACTGATCCATCTGCGTGGGAAAGTCTCATCAAGATAATTCCTGACTTCAATGGAGAAATGATGGGGAGCTCCATCTTACACGAACAACATTCTGTTCCCTATGTCTAGTATGAAAACATGTAATATATTGTAACCTTCACTCCTACTAATATTTGTAATTAATCCAGAGATTACAAAATGCACAGCAGTCAGTGTTTTCGGGAGCGGGTCGTGGACAAGGATTTTTACAACTTCAAATATTCGCTTATCTAATCAATAGCTTTATTCTGCGTATATATGTTATTTAACGCGTTTTTAAATATATAGCAAGTTTGGCCTGGGCGCCAGCCGAATGAATCGACAGAGGTGAGGGGATTCAAGACGCACAAAACAATAATCAAGAAAACAAGAGATAAAATAAATAAATATAATAAACAGTAAAAAAAAATAGAACTAAGTAATTTTAAGGCATAAACAACATTAACCAACAAACCAATACTGATGTAAAATACGCATTACATAACAGACATGACTTTAACATTACATTATCATAGGCTATGCTTGTGAATATGAAGAAGTAACGTGGATTAGATTTGATGCGTAGATTTAACCAATAATATATTGAGCTCTTTTAGAAATCTAGTTGTAAATATAAATGATGCACAAATGCAGAGGACAGTGTTCTGTGCTATAAAGCCTACTTTATGTGAATAAACAACAGTAATTGAATTATTTCACAATTGTGAAATTATAATTGGCAGTATTTCTAATAGAATTCACACTCTGTATGGTAGATAGATATTTTATATACCCATGTAACAGCTGTTATTCGGTTAACATAATATTATAAATAAGTATGCGTTTAGATGGTTAAACATTCATTATAAATAACAAAAATCACCAGTACAGAATCTTATTTTTGCAGCACTATAAATGTTCATTCAGATCCTCTTGTGCCTAACAGCTCAATGACAAAATCGATATAAAAAATGTACTCACAGCTTCAAGATTATGTAATTCAAAAGGCTCACCAATTCCTGTGGTTCGAAACCATATACGGATACTATGTGATGAAAATCTAGTTCCAGGAATACCTCATTGATTATGAAATTACCACCGCATCCAGATATGCACGAAAGGTAGTTTTTCAATTGTTATGCAATTTTAACGTACCAAAATCTGCATCAACTCCTCTACTTCAATATTCCACGGCTTATATAAACAAATACAGTGTCCAGCTAGCTGAGTTTAACTCGTGAAAAAGATAATAAGTTGTGCAAGAAGCCTAGAAAAATTTTTACGTGTAAAATTTCTAGTAAATATAAAATGCTATATATAACATAGAAATTCTGAAAATATTATTAATCTGAAACTCACCCTAGGTCTTATAAGGCTTCTTATTATATCAATTACAAATTAGGGAAATATGTAACAGAGTGTTAATTAGCAATGTCGCTTACTCTTATCATTCCCGATGACCGTCTGCCTGTCGGAATTTTTTAAAAAACTCTCTATCGCTCGTTTAAACTTTTTGTACTACTGTTTTATATATTTCCTAGTTTGTTATTATTTAGTATGATATAGATTATGCCAAAACATGTCTTCATGCGAACTAACTAATTATAAAATAATTTTTAAAGTCTAACATACTAAAAATAGTTATTGGGTCAAGCAAGAGCAGACTACAAAAGATTTTGTTTGTAATCCAAAAAAAGTTGTCATTTACACCTTATACTACTTTGCCGTGGACACATTGTATATATAAATATATTTTTTAGTTTAATCGTCCTATTTTATATAACAAATATAGGCACACGTAAAATATCAGAATGTCGAAAAATATATAGAGCGAATAAAGGAACTCGAAGATACGTGCTCTGTACAATAAAGTTTGCATTTTATTATGACTGGCACCTCCGCCAGAACTTTCACTATTATTATGTCAAATAAAAACTCGTGAAAGTGCCTTCTAATTTAATCTGTTATACTTTTTACTCGCAAATATTGAGCGATAGCTGAACATCAATCATGCACTAATGCTTTAAAGTCTATACTATTTCTCAAACACACATTTTTCAAGATATATGAAACATACGAAATCGCTCACACAAGGTTGGAATGACTACGTTACTACTGTGAAAGAAAGAACACAAATGATTAATGTTTGTCATACATACATCGTATAAAAACTCATAATATTGTCCATGAAAATTACACAGGGTAGGAAAATAGTGCGTCGAAGCTCGATATCTCGTGTTCTACGATACCTAGAAATTTTTAAAAAAATTGAAAGTAAACTAGATAAAAAAGTCTATAACTGGAAATTATTTTCGAACATACAGGGCGAGTCAAGACGAAATTAGAGGACCAAGTGCCTTTTCTTAAATGGAATGCTATGTACGTGTACATTTTTTGAAGCCTATTTCTAGGCTCTATTCGTTCCTATATTAGCATTGAATATCTCCCAACCACTTAGATGTAGTGAATTTTTTTGTTGAAATAATGCAATCTGCAGATGGATATTTAAAAAATGTTCGCAGTCACAATTATGGGTTTTAAGAAGAACTTATGTGAATACCAGTTACGAGACATCTAATTAAAGTTTTTGAATTATTTTCATTACCAAAAATGTACAGGGTGGCTAAAAAATATTTTTCAATTAAGAACTCTATTTTTTCAAATGGAACACCCTGTATATTCTTCGACGATGTGATGTAGAAATGAAAAACTAACATTTTTTGTAGGTACTTCCCTAGGGCTAATTGCAACCAATTTCGTTTTATTCAGCAATTATTAAAAAATTCAAAAATAAACTTAAAAAAAGGCTTCTTCAAAAAATTATAATAAATATTCCACATGTTGCCCATTTTGATTGAAATACATCTCTATGCGCTTTTGAAATGAGGTTCCCACTGTTCCTAAAACTGCCGGTGTGATAGATGTAAAGGCAGTTATTATTTTTTCCTTCAAATTTTGTACTGTTGTTGGTGTGTCTATATAAACAATTTCCTTCACGTATCCCCATAAAAAGAAATGCATTTTTGTAAGATCTGGGGATCTAGCAGGCCATTTAGTGGGTCCATTTCTTCCAATCCATTGATTAGGGTAGGTATTATTTAAGTGTACATTTAAATAATGTGGTGGGTACCAACTTGCTGAAACCACACCCCATTTAGAATTTTTTCAGGGAAATTTACCAATAATTGTGGCAGATCGTTTTCCAAAAAATAAAGATAAATAGCTCCAGTCAATGTACCATCAAAGAAATGTGGCTCCATTACATGTTCTCCAATAATTCCTCCCCAAACATTTATAGACCATCTGGGTTGGTTAAACTCGTTGGGTTGGGTTGATTATTAGTGCCCAAGCATAAAACATCTAAATTCAAAAGATCGCCGGACTACAGTAGTATCAGTTTGTATAATTCGCTCCCATCACATTTGAAACAGATATCGAATTATCATAAATTCAAATCTGAAACCAAAAGTTTCCTTATTAACGAATGTTTTTACTCAATAAACGAGCTTGTGTCTATGCAGGATCAATCATGATAGTGCCATATTCATTTATGTATGAGTAGGTAGTCCAGTCTATTCTCTGGCCACAAATCTTAACAAGATTTACACTAGCTTATTAATTCAAATATGTGTTTACTATTGCGTACTTATACTTTTACAATTTATGTTAATGTTATGTATTCTTGACAATTTATATTTTATATATTTTTTACATAGTTTGTACTTTAATCGTATTTATACTTCTATGTTGTTCTGATTGTACCCTTATTGCTTGACTTGCCTGTTGTACTCTGTATATTATTCTGGTCATTAAAATACTATACTATACTATACTATACTATACTATCAACTTGCATTAGAAAGTGAGGATTTTCCGAAACATAATAATGGAAATTGTGCCTATTAACAAATCCATTTTTATGAAAAGTTGCCTCATCACTGAATAAAACAGTATTGAAGGAGTTAACATCATGTTGCATTTCACCTCTGGCCCAATTACAAAATTGTAGGCGCTTTTGAAAATCGTCATCAGATTTCTGGTGCATTTGAATATGATATGCATGCAACTTATTTGCTTTTAAGATTCGACCCACAGACCGTCTACTTATTCCAACTAATGAGCTCACTTCACTTTGACTAATATGGGGATTCTCAACCGTTGCCAGCACCACAGGTAACTCATATTCTTCATTCACAACACGTTCTATTCTTTCACTTTTTTTATATTCGACATTTCCAGTTTCCACAAATCTATCGAGAAGGTTTTGGAAGCTGCTGACATCAGAAGTTCTTCTTTCAGGATAACGTTAGTGATAAATTCTATGGGCAACTAAACAATTTCTGTCCGACTCGCCCAAAACAAAAGTCATGTCTACAAGTTCCATTTTATTAAAATTCATATTGTAAAATTCCAAATATTTTAAATTCAATACAAATTGTAACGACCGATAAGTGTGATAAATGTTCCTTTGTACAGGACAATTTATACCAAACTGAGGTTTTATTGCTTGTCGAATAACGAAAACAGCAAAAAAAATGTACAAAAAAACATTACAGTAAAGGACCGGTTAAATACTATTTACTCATTTCAATTTACTGGAATAAATGGTCCCACTAAATGGCCTCATTTCAAAATTGCATAAAGACGTGTGTCAATCAAAATGGGCAACACGTCGAACACCTATTATAAATTTTTCTAATGAATTATTTGAAGGAACCTCTGTTTTAAAGTTTATTCTTGAATTTGACACTTATTGATTTATGAAACGAAAATGGTTACAATTAGCCATAGAGAAGTACTTACAAAAAATGTTCGTTTTTCATTTCTACATCACATCGTCGAAAAATATACTTGGTGTTCCGTTTGAAAAAATTGAGAAAATTCGATTTAAAATATTCTTAATTGAAAAATAATTTTTGGCCACCCTGGACATTTTTAGAAAACGAAAATGATTCAGAAACATTAGTTGTATGTCTCGTAACTGGTATTCACATAAGTTTTTCTTAAAACCCATAATTTTGACTGTGGTGATTTTTTAAATATCCATCTGCAGATTGCATTATTTCAACAAAAAAATTCATTACATCCAAGTGGTTGGGAGACATTCAATGCTACTATAGGAATGAATAGAGCCTAGAAAGAGACTTTAAAACATGTATTGATGTACAAAGCATTCCATTTAAAAAAAGGCACTTTGTCCTGTAATTTCGTCTTGGCTCACCCTGTATGTTCAAAGATAATTTCAAGTTATAGACTTTTTCATCTAGTTAACTTGCAATTTTTTTAAAAATTTCAAGCAATCGTAAAACTCGAGATATCGAGGTCCGATGCACTATTGCTTCACCCTGTATACAGAGTGTCACAATTTTAATAATCTGGGGTCCCGCACACAATATTGACTTGAAAATATTGTCAATGTGGTTGAAGACTTTATCTTTTTTGTTCAGAATTTAATTGATTAGAAAAAATGTGCCTTTCTCCGTAATGCAAAGTTCAGTCCTGTACACAGTGGACTGATCTACATTTCTTAAGTCATCGATGGTAATTTTCTGGAATGCTTGTGTTACTCTATTTCGAAAGCCTCCTAATGTTGTTGCTGGTTTGGAGTGAATTTAATTTTTAAAACATCCCTACAAATAAATATTGAGGGGAGTCAGATAAGGTGACTTGGGTGGCCACCTACCTGGATCATTGGTACCAAGTTTCCTGTAGGTAATTGCGAATGATTTGGTGGTGAAAGTACGTATCAATTTTTATATTCTAGAGCAGGTTGTTACTTTCATTTTGATTAAATTTTGAATGAGTCCAAGATACTTTTCGCCAGTTAAAGAACCATAAAATATATGGCACCAATAATTTTCCCCCTAATTATCCCATTCAATTATTGCTAAATCTTGTTTCTGTCTGAGAACAAAATTTTAAAAACACAATTTCCATTTTCAATTCCCAAATTAAGTTTATCTTTTAGTAAAATTAATACATCACATTATCTACCTATAATTACTTCTAAACTTAGATATTGTATATTGTAGGGTTTCAATATATGTATGCTTTTACATTCTTCTCTACGTAATCGAAAACATTTTACTCTAAAATTGAAAATTTCCGTTGGACGTTACTGACTATGAAGCTCTATTTGAACGCCTTTGTACACCTCTAGTAAATCATTCTGTATATATAAAGTAAATATATTGCTATGATATCTCGACCTGGTGAAGCTAAAATACCACACAATATAATTTCCAAATTTAATAGTCAGGGTCAAAAGTTCGGAATCAATGAAGGAAACATATATAGAAACTTATAAACAATAAAACAAATTCAAATCAACTGAACAATGTATTGTGATAACAGACATATCATACAACGAAAAGATAAAATTTCCCTATCTAACTAAATAAAATAATTATGATTCTAAAATTAAAATAATTTGGATATAACTAAGTTTAAAATAAAATTTGTTGACTGTCAAAAATTTGCCAATTTAAAATATTTTTAATTATTACCAAGTTATTAATTTATCGATAGAATTTATACTATAATAGTGAACATAAAATTTTATATATAGTTTGTTACAAGCTAGTTAGTCCGCGTAGCGGAGTATTAATTCCAGCCGCATAGTGTCACCTATCTGCGACGACAAGTTACTATACATTATGCTCTTTCACCTTTCAAAAGAGATACAGTTTTCCACCAGGAATCGTTTTCTTGACCTTAAAATAAATGACTATTATTCTTCTTTGACCCTACTTGTCAAAATCCTAAAACTCGATTTTTTTCTATTTCCCTCTTCTAGTTTGACTTCAAAGTAATATGACTAACGTTGCTTTTTGATTAAATTATTTATTTAAATATTAAATTTACACTTATAAATTGGTATAGATATATGTCACATAAACAAAACGATTAATAGAGTTTTCCTTTTACTGCATTGCTAACCCAAAAAATAAAAACATGTTATAATTCTTTCCATCATGTACTACTTTTTTTAAATGATAACTTACCCAACTTGTACATTTTCCTTAGATGAACTTGGTAAGTCAGATACTGCAAATTCGTTAAGAACAACTCGGCCATTGGGACTTGCTTGCGAAATCATCTCATGAGAAGTGATCTGAGCACACAACACTATCTTCAGGGATATTTTCATTTCCCAAATGTTTCAAAATGCGACAGACCCATATTTTTCGGCGTTTAATATTCCTTGGAATTCTACAAATAATATAATGTTGCACTTTTAAATAATATCTTTTCATTTTGCCCTTCAACTTTATTTTCATTTAACTATATTACTCAATTTTAAAACATAAAAACATTTTCTATACTTCCAATATTATTGCACTGAATATTTACAATTTTGCTTATTTGTCGTTCCAACCCGAGATTACGCTTATGAGATAATTTCACCTACCTGCGAAAAGATCGATTAACTCCAATTTTAAAGAGACATCTACATACAACACAATATTTTCCTATTGTTTATTCACAATAACAAATTCTATCTTCAAAAACACTACAAAACCACTGTAATTACAACGTTTAATTTCGGTTTATCACAAACACTTTAATGGCGGCCAATGGTGCAACTGGATTGTAAACAAAACGTGTTGAGAAGTACTCCGTGCGCATATACCCACGTGCCTTTAGCCAATAGACTGCTGAGTACCAGTATTTATTTTTAAAGCAATGTAGACAAATAAACGATACACAACAAACCGAGAGGATGCTTTGTCTATCCTATTCTGAAGTCATTGATTCTCTATTTTATTTTAATACTCTTGTTTCTCCAAAACTTTTCTTTCCCGTTGAATTATCCAATTTTTTATTATTTTGCTATCCTCTGGCAACCCCTAATTTTCAATTTTTCCACAATCTACTTTATATTTTCCTCAAATAAAAACGCAAATATCAACTTGAATCTTTCGTGACATAAACTTAACAAAATAAATGTTGTCATACAAACATTACGTGATATTGAGCCTTTTCCCACTTTTATCAATTTCCCCCACAAATTAAGTAAAAATCTTATATCTACTTGAACATATTAAACGCGTAAACAGTTCGAGATGTCTTAAACATCTCAATAATTAGTATAACAATAATTGAGTGCATTTATTTAATATAACTGATTCTACTTATTATTAAATTATGATATAAATAGTAGCAAATCTATTTAAAGACATTCTGTATATTATAAATATCTCTATCTGTCTTTAATGGCTGAAATACAAAAACGGCATGTATTTATCGAAAATATCTGTCTTCTGTAAAATACTTTGATATTTTATCAAATAGAACAAATAAAAGAAAACAGAAAACATGCATGCAGCTCTCTACTCAGAATAATGCGCTTCTTATTCACAATATTCAACTCAAATTAACCTGTATGTGTTCTTTATCTTAAGTACAAGTGAATATCACTTCAATATAATTTATACAGATAAGCCATTGAAGCAGGTCTTTACCAAATAAAGAAGATCTAAGGCATTTTAAAAATTAAACACAGAAAAATACGTGTTTCGTCTACAATAATTCATCGCTCCGTAGAGTACTACAGAAACAATAAATTTTAAACTTATATATTCAAATAATTTATCATAATAAACTATACAAGATGTCTTTAAGCAAACCTAGATTAATACTAGTCGCTACTGAATGGGAACCCTTCAACACCTGGCAAATTTTAGATATTTAAATGTAAGTGTTATAATAAAAGCACATTAAAATATAGTATGCAAACCATAGGTGGTCTCCTGGACAAAGGGGTTTTTTTATGCCAGTTTGAGTGGTACGTCCCTAGGGTGACGAACTTGTTATGTGTTTGTACAGGGGTTTCAACCACCGGCACTAGTACGGGTTTCATTGACAACATCATTAAAAACATTATTGTCCTAACTTCGATTTTGCGGTCCAATAACTCTGAAAATGTTTGAGTTTGTGTGATTGATTGAACCAGTTGGTCAACTGCCTTCGAGAACATGAATTTAAAAAGATAATATCATCTGCTGTTAGGTTTAAATCATAAAAGTTTATAAATCTGGAACGAAAATGTATTTTAATCAGTCATTCTTATCTTTGGATATAATTTAACAGCCATTTTTAAAAGAAATAAGTATTCGTAGAATTAATAATACCTATTTGTTTGACTAATAAGGAAAACAATACGAATGCGATATTGATGTATCAAATATACAGGCTGTCCATTTTATCAGGGCCCTCGAGAATATCTCACTTAATATCGGTCGTACAAAAAAAAAAATATTTTTACGAAAATTGTGCCGAATTATATAACCTACAAAATGGTTTAAAGACATTTGAAATCTATGGCCTACTTTAAGAGTTATGGCGGAAAATTTCGAAAACGCGGAAAACGTCTAGGCCAAATATCTCCGTTATTTGAAGAGATACGAGAAAAATTCTAAGGCGAAATCTTTTTTGCAAAACAGAGTGTTTCAACGAGGTTTTATCTAATTTTTTTCAAAACCGCTGTATTTTGAGATTAACTCTTCAGGCTATTAAAAAAATTATTTTGAAACGGGCGGGAAACGGCGCCATTAAATAGAGTATTTTTCTCCCTTTTCAACGATATATCACATGCCATATTTATTCATTGGTACTACCTTAGTAATTATAAAAATATTTTTTTAAAACTAATAATTTTTTTTTTAACAAGCATTATACTTGCCGTGGAGAAGTATGATTAAATAAAACGATAAAATAATTCAATAAGTTGTTCAAATCTTTGCTATAATAAAACATTAACACAATTAAGAAGAATAAAGTAAATTCAGGTAACAAAAACAAAATAATTATCAAGAAAGCAACATGGAGCAATTATGTAAAGAGTATTCGCAGTTATGCCAATGTATAGAGGTCATCCATAAAAGCGCCACTCCTTGCTCAGAAAGTTAAAATGTCTTTACCAATTAGTAATACCAAGTATAATATCCATTTGTTTGTATTTCATGATTTCACTAATATTTCAACTATTTTAAAATAGTTGGCTATGAACAAACTTGACAATTTAATTTTTTAACAGATCATCTCAGTTAATACTTAAACTCTCACTCAATCATACTCGTTTAAGAATTTAGAATTGTCAAAAATGATTTTCAGTCACATTGATCGTTATAATATGCTCGTTGCATATTGTCAATGCAATTTTAACTCTGGATTAGCTCAAGGTAGAATGTATAAACAGATTTCCACAAGCACTACAGCTGAATAAAACTCCGTTCTGAAAATTTGCTACGAAACAGTTGAACAGTGTTACTGATAATGTAAATAAGGTAAACCGAGTTATTAATTATGTAAGAAATAAAAATACAGAAGATTTGGAAACATCGTTAAGAGAAATTCAAATTGCCTGTCATATATTTAAAACAAGTGCTAGAAAAATTGTAAAGAAAAATGGTTACCGGTGTTATAAAGCCAAAAAAGTTCACAATTTGCAAGCGAGAGACAAACCAAGGAGGACGACTTTTTGTAGGTGGCTGTTGGAAAAGAAGCGTGCCGATCCATTGATATGTAGTAAAATACTTTGGTCCGACGAGGTAAATTTTTCCAATAATGGATTTTTTAATCGCAATATTAATTACAAATAATGGACTTTTCTGACAGTACACACTGGCATAGACCGACTGGGTTTCAAAATAGTTTCTCAATAAATGTGTGGATAGGTATTTTAGGCACCAATTTAATAGGTCCTTATTTTTATGATGGTCACCTCAGTGGTCAAAGGTACCTAAACTTTTTGAGAAATGAATTTAATGAATTCTTAGATGACCTACCTTTAGAGAATCGACACAACTTTCAATATTTTCGACAAGATGGAGCTCCTCCCCACAATTCCCAGATTTGCCTAGATTATTTAGACGAAATTTTGCCTCAACATTGGATAGGTACCAATGGATTTATTCGATGGCCCCCTCGTTCTCCAGATATAACCCCAATGGATTTTTTCTATGGGGGTATATTAAAGATAAGGCGTTTTCAATGACACCGCAAAATGTAGAGGACCTAAAAGCTCGAATTCAACAGGCATGAATTACAGTTATCCCCGAAATGCTGAGTAATGTTTTAAATGCAGTGCCTCGCCGCGCTCGATTGTGCATAAGAAATCGAGGTGAACACTTTGAACGCTTGATATGATATCTTAAAAATTATTTTGAGGATTAGATAAATATTAATGTTCTCTGTGATATATTCTCTTTATTATTAATTTGTTTTTGTTACCTGAATTTACTTTATTCTTCTTAATTGTGTTAACGTTTTATTATAGCAAAGATTTGAACAACTTATTGAATTATTTTATTGTTTTATTTAATCATACAGCAAGTATAATCCTTGTTAAAAAAAATTATTGGTTTTAAAAAAAATGTTTTTATAATTACTAACGTAGTACCAATTAATAAATATGGTATGTGATATATCGTTGAAGTGGGTGGAAAATACTCTATTTAATGGCGCCATTTCCCTCCCGTTTCAAAATAATTTTTTTAACAGTCTGAAGAGTAAATCTCAAAATATAGCGGTTTTGAAAAAAATTAGATAAAACTTCGTTGAAACACTCTATTTTGCAAAAAATTTTCGTCTTAGAATTTTTCTCGTATCTCTTCCAATAACGGACCTTTTCCGCATTTTCGATATTTTCCGCCATAACTCTTAAAGTAGGCCATGGATTTCAAATATCTTTAAACCGTTTTGTAGATTATATAAATCGGCACAATTTTCATAAAAATATTTTTTTTTGTACGACCGATATTAAGTGAGATATTCTCGAGTGCCCTGAGAAAATCTACAGTATGTATATATATATATATATATATATATATATATATATATATATATATATATATATATATATATATATTTTCATTCGTTAAGTCGCTTTCATTCTAATTATTCTCTATTTAATTTGGTTTCATTGTGAAGTTTCAATTGACATGCTTGTTTGTTTTTGGTAACTAAAGAAACAAAATAAGTCATAGTATTTTTAATATTAAATAAAGCTGTCAATAATAAAGCGAAGTACAATAATCAAAGGAATGATATTTCTTGAGTCCATATTATGCCAACTTCTCCATAGCAACACACACTTCGACTCCTGTTATATTTTCCACTTATTTGTAAAAGAACATTTACATTATACAGGTGGATAAATATAGCTCTCTTCGATATTCGTACGTCGACTCTAATAATCTCGATATCAAAAAATTCTCACGAACATTCCATATTTTGTATTGTGTACATATAAAGCCAAAAATCCGAATTTGATCCCATGATATCCCCTGAATTTTATTTTAACAATTGCGAATTGTGCGTAAGATGAAATAACTGATATTTACTGAACCATTAAAATGCTACGTTGCATTATGCTGGTTGCGAACTTTAATATCAGGCCGGAAAGTAAAATGAGATATTTTGTAAAGCAAGCGGGGAAGACAATTTTAGTTCGATGTAAAATCGTTGAACTTTGTTGCAAGTGAAAAAATAAATAATTTTAAACCTTAATAATGTATGTTATTAATTATACATTAGCTAACATATCACTAAGAATACAATTAATTAGAAACATCTGCTAATGGATTAAAACGTAAATAATAAGATATATTGAAGCTTGAAGCATACATAGGGATATACTCACTTTTCATATGAACTGTTGTTTTGTGGTTATTAGATCCTTATCATTCTCCTTTATTGTAATATGATCTATTGGCTTGCATCGCATCGAAACCTTAGCGGAAAATGATTTAAAAAAAATAATGAAATGATTTAAGAGTCGACTCTTAACAATAAATATAAAAAAGACTCAATATATGCCCTTCGCATCGTACTCTAAATATCTGCCATCATACAACAGTCTTGAAATTTCGCCCCAAAATGAATATTACCTGTGTTCAGAATATCAAGTATTTGGGAGTGTATATCCACTGTCATCTGCAATGGGAAGCACATATTAATTTCATAATAAAGAAAGTTCGTTGTATTTTGTATAAATTTTCATAACAATTCACCCAAATTTTCAAAATTGAGCAAATGTGTATTCTATACTACGCTTTAGTAGAAAGTCACCTCAACTATAGAATTATAGCCTAGTGTGCAGCAACTAACAATCATATGCACAATCTGGAAATAATACAAAAATTGATCCTAAAATTAATATTTAATAAGCCATATACATACCCTACTGAACAACTACACCGAGAAACCAATATATGAAATCCTCGCCAACTCTTCTTTTTTAGAGTCATAATTAGACAGCAACTGAATAGACACGAATTATTGTAAATTGAACATAACCTAACACACGTTATAAATAAAAGTCCACGCTAGTCCCCAAACCTGAACAAAATATTTTACAAAGAAATTATATTTACTTGGGTCCTAAAATATACAATCTAGTTCCAGTAGACAACAAAATACTTACCTCAATTAATTTATTTAAAACTAAAATAAAGAAATAGATGTCGAATATACCGAGAAAACAAATATATGTTATACAGAAAAATATATGAGATTGTTTTTATATTTTAAAAGTCTATAATTTTAAGATCAATGTGTATCTGTGTATAAAATTGTTTTAATCAGTTACAAATTTTTATGAATTTACCTTTTTCTTTACTTTTGAATATTATGTAAGTATGTGAATTACTAATCCCACGCCTAAAGGTTATACCTTCTATGGGTTATCTAATTTATTTACCTGCTGTTTTATTTGTATATATGTTATACTATCTTTTTTGTAAATAAATATTATTATTACATATCTCTAGGTACTGGTGAAACTCAACAAAGTAATATATTCATATGTGCACGTCTACGCCACTGCCTCATAGAATATACGAGAAGGGCTAGAAACGCCTCGAAGGATAGTCTGGAACGTTTGAGAATAAAGAGCCTCAGTATGTTAGAAGTGAATGCCGCGGACGGAGGACAGTTTGATATGAGATGAACAAGTGAATAGATAGAATAAAGAACAGTAATAAGTTGTGAATTATAGTAGTAAGACTATAGTAGCTGAAACTTGTAAGTAGTGTGTAATTAAGTATTAAATAAAGTAGTGGTTGGTGAAACTTCTTGTTACAATTATTTGGACCTACGTACAGAGTGTTTACTGGAGATTGTAAACACGTAACAATTGGTATCAGAAGCAGAATTGCAACAGAATTTTTGAAGAATTCGAAGAAGTTCGAGAATGTTCTACTCGAACTGCAGATATTGAAGTGATTTGAACTGGAAAGTGATACAGACATTAAACAAGTCTTATCTGTGCTAGTGTGAGGAAATTCTGTCAACTGCAACATGATATAGACATCAAATAATATAAAGATAATAATATAGAAATAATAGTATAATATAATATAGATATAATATATAGAATATAATATAATATAGAAATAATATTAAAGATAACATTTCAGAATTTAATTTCTCACTGACAAGTAATGAAGAAATAACCAAATACACATAATAAATGAATGTTTATTATGTAGTTACTATCCCAAATGCTGGAAATATGCCTTGGTGATTCCACTACCCAAAGTGAACAATCCGCTTGAAATGAAAGATTCACGAAATATATCTATATTACCAGCACTGTCTAAGCTTATGGAAAAAGTTTTAAATTGTCAAATTAGGGCTCATTTAAGCCAATTCGATATAATACCTGAAACACAGTTGAGTTTTCGATCGGGTCATAGTTGTGTGACTGCGCTGCTCGGGGTAGTGGATGAAGTTCTATCGGCAACAGATAATAACGAATTAACTGCCTTGGTTTTATTAGACTACTCGAGAGCTGGAGCCTTGCTGAATTATTACTTTAGGGAACGTCAGCAACAAGTTATTATAAATAACAAGACTTCTGGATTAATCAATGTTTCCAGTGGTGTGCCTCAAGGCTCGATATTGGGCCCTTTCATGTTCATTATATACACTACTAATCTAAAAAATGCATTAGCCCAGTGTGGCGCGCATTTCTATGCTGATGATACACAAATTTACTTGTCGTTTCCTAAATGCAATAATATAGATAATGCCGTAGACATCTTAAATTCGGATCTAAACTCACTAATTATGACCTCAGAAAATCATTGTTTAAACGTAAATCCGTCAAAAAGCTAAGTTGTTTTCTTTGGGAGGAAGAAACAAAGAGATGAGTGTCAAGATATGTTAAAAGTAATTATTGGTGATGAAGAACTAACATTTTCACAGGTGGTATGTAATTTAGGACTTAATATTGACACATCACTAAAATTTACAAATCATGTGGCTGCAATTCACTACTTAATAAAAAAACGAAAATAATGCTATGCGACACCTTGGTATCCCATTTCAATTATGGAGATTTTTTTCGATCAAATTTAAAATCTCGACGTTTCATGACATTTTAAGCCTATTTCAACAAAAAAATAAAAATAATTTTTTTTGCGTTACTATACTTCCACTGGACGTGGAAGTAATTTAGTCGTAGAGTCATTTGACTCTCTATTTGACAATATTTTTAATCATATTTTTGCTCTACGGAACGTTTTTTATGCCAAAATTTCAATAACTCATCAAGGAGCGTCGTTTTAGAAAGTGTAGTAAATGTCGCTGCACAGGGACGTAATGTCGCCCCGACTACCAAAATTTAGAAACAGTAACAAAATTTGACCTTAGCGATATGGGACCCCCATCATTTCCTAGCAGTCGATTTTGACGGGAAAATGATGGGTTTTAACGGGATTTGCCCTAAACCGGTTCCTCAGTGATTCGGTGTCAGAAAAGTACCTTTACCATGTACTCATATGTGCATGGGACCGCCTTGCCTGAACGTATGAAATTGTAATTGCAAAATATAATTCAAAGTCGTTGCGACCAAAATTGGTATTGAACTAAAAATACGTGAATAGACAGGCAAGCAAAAGCCCACCAAAAATTTATAAACATTGAACTTTTCTTGAATATTTTTGTGTAATCGTTAGCTCAAAAACCGCATATTAGATGGTAGTTGGTGCATTATAAGTCGTTCCGTTCCTCATCATGTGTTGTACACGGGCCAGACTATAGTTTGTCAAAAACATTTTTCTTGAAGTTGTTGTAAAACATGAATTTTTAAAGAGATTTAATATATATTTTTTTTGAAATTTATATTGTCTTTTACTTGTGTTTTCAAAATTCCCTTTCAGGTATAATTTTAAGAAAGTGTTAGTATTTACTGTGTTAGATTTATAGTGTTACGACGTCCAATAGATACCATCAGGGAAGCAGTTAAGCAAAAACGAACAATAAGTATAAATTTTGTATTATTCTCCATCTGAAACAGTCGTTTTGAACCCTTATTTTGTGAACGTTAACATTCATTTTTGATAAATATAGTAAAAATCCTTCAGACGCAAAAAAGGGATCGTTCACATTCTCTCATACTTTTTACACTCAAATATACTTTTCCACACACTCGTAGATCAAACAATGGGGAACAATCTAAGCCAGTTCCTAATATATCCAATAGATCACGCCATGGGTAACCGGTTTAATATCATTCTCAATTTGTATCATATAATATATGATACAAATTGAGAATGACATTAAACAACAATTTAAAAGTTATATTATAACTTTTAAAATTGTTTAAATTTCATGATTTCTGAAAGTTTCCCAATCGCTTATTCGTGAAAATGAGCCAAATTTAGAAAAAGAATGAGGAACAATCCATGCCAGTTCCTAATATATCCAATAGATGATGCCATGTGTACTCGGTTTAATTTCATTCTCAACTTGTAGCATATATAACCTTTAAATAGTTTAAATTGCCCGATTTCCGAGAGTTTCCCAATCTCATATTCGTAGAAATGAGCCAAATTGATAACAAGGATTACGGTAGTTGGTCATTAGATCGTTTAAAACTTTAAAAGCGGAGCTGAGAAAAAGAGGTGCTATAGAGTTCATAGGAAAAAAGTTGATTTGGTTGAAAGGTATATAATTACATTTATGAACTTGTTGAATTTTTTGTTTATAAATCCTCTTTTATTCTAGATTAATCAACTATGACAATATTTTAGTTAGTACACTTGAAGATGAAGATATAGATTACAATTTTGACCTTCGTAGTACCGTGCTAAAAAAATACACGAAATACTGCGTGGGGTACATTTGTACCCTAAATGAAGAACGACCTCTAAATGACACAAGTTGCTCATCAACTGTAACATGGCTTCCAGGATTGTAGGACTTTTTAAAATTTTCTATAAATAGATCGAATATTTCTCTAATTGGTGCTAACTTATCGGTTGCTTATACCATATAAAAAGAATAAACAAATAAAACGTCTTTCTTTTACGACGAGCTAGCAAATACTAACAGGCATCAACACGAATAACGCCACCGATACGTAAATTGCGCATGTCAAATGAGTAATGGCTTGAAATACTGTGCGGGATACAAATGTACCCCAAGCCACATTTTTTTTTGTGAAAATTATGTAAAAAAATTTGGAAATCAGCCAGAAATATATTAAGCAGGTGTTAATTGAGGATAATTTAGATGGACGAATCAGAATGTTAAAATTTTCCAAAAATATCCTGAAAATTATGACTTATGGGGTGCGTTTGTACCCCGCTCGGTACTACGAAGGTTAAAACACCAGATTTATCATATAGTTATCGGAAACGGTCATTTTTAGAAAATAAATGTCTTACTGCGTTAGAGACTTTGGTACACATCAACAAGTTTTCATTTTACATCCTAATTAACTTTTTTTATTCAAAGACATATTTTTTCGTATTGGCATTGACAGAAAAACAACCGAGTACAGCTGGTGCATTCTGGTGGATAAAATAAAAAAGAGTGTTCCCCATTATCAACAAAATTAACGAGTTATTCATCGGGACACTCCGGTATCACATTATAGCCTGGTGTGTGGGTGGCCATGTTGAAACAGGCACAATGCATATCCAGCCGTATCAGCGTCTGTCAAAGGAGCGCAAAATATTTGAATTATAATCTGCCGCGTGCCAAATGCTCGCAATCAATCGGTCTTTGATCCGCCTGATGTGATATGTTATTTCTGACAACGATTGGAAATCTTCTATGTCTGATCACAAAATTAATTCCTATAAAATAAAATCACGAAAGAGCGAATGGGAGTGGATGAATGAACGTCTGTTTAATTTTTTGCCACCCGCCCGTTTTCAGAATGATTTTATTTTAATTTCAGATATGATCCCTGTTCGCCTTTGTGCGATACCAGAATAATACTGCTATTGGAAAATATTGTACGGAATTTATATATTACATTTCTTTTTATAAGCTCCAATTTAAATTTTTTCAAGTGCTATTATTGTGCTATCAACAATTGTATCCCTAAATAATGAAAAGATGTGTATTTAATATTTCTAGAAAGCACTTACTATATTATTATAAGAGAATTCGTATAGCTGGAAAAAATAAAATTTACCTGTATGGTATTCAAACAAAAAGAAATGTGAACTGTGAATGCACTTGTAATTAATCGAGACTCTCACAATCGAAAAGTTGGTATGTGTCAATCAGTTCAGATTTGGAAGGCAAATGACCACTTCGGATGATTAATTAATAAGGTAATTTTTTTCATAATACAATTCCAATTATGGTACCAATGTACAAACTTTAAAAAAGCACGTTTTCTAAAAAAAATTAAAACTGTCACGCCATCTGTTGATGAGCAACTCAATTAATTAATATAGGAGTGTACCATAATTTAAATATTATAGGGGATGTGAACACAATGGTTGGAGAGTTTTACTTTAAACTAGACGATCTTATTGATAAATATGTTCCAAAAAAGAAACCACCCTCGCGAAAATACCCAGTTTGGTACAATGGTCACTTAATTGTTTTGCTGAAAAATAAACATAAAGCTTACGATGCTTACAAAAAATGTAAGAACGATGAAAATTATGAAGTGTTTAAAAAACTGAGAGCTGAGTTTAAAACTGAAAATAATTTGGAGTACCGACAGTACATACGTAAAATCGAAAATGATATGAATATGAATCCTAATAATTTCTGGTCCTTTTTAAAAGCCAAAAGATCTCTTTCGGGCATACCGTCTAATATGAAATATAACGATACAAATCTCGATAATCCTACTGAAATTGTTTCAGCATTGCCGACTTCTTTTCTGAATCTTCTTCAGATACCAAAGTTAACACTACCCCGTGTAAACTCG
Source organism: Leptura quadrifasciata (assembly GCA_963675555.1). Taxonomy (NCBI): domain Eukaryota; kingdom Metazoa; phylum Arthropoda; class Insecta; order Coleoptera; family Cerambycidae; genus Leptura; species Leptura quadrifasciata. The sequence goes on from OY776675.1 coordinate 148,951,077, forward strand.
ATGGCATCACTCCAAATAATATATTGCATTTAAGGAAAGTTACTTTAGATGATGTAAAAAACGCTATTAGTCAGTTAAAGGCAAATACAACTATGGGACCGGATAACATTCCTGCATTTTTAACTCGAGATTGTGCCATTCTTCTTGCATACCAGCTATCTATTATACAGGGTGCTGCATCATGAGAGGGACATAGCTTAATAGGAGGTAGATAACATCAGTGGTAACCGGAACCTCCCATAGAAATGTCTCATTGGGCCTTCATTACGAGGTTGCTGGGTGTTAAATAATTTTTGGCCTAGCCTGTTTTTTGTCATAACTTTGACAGGGAATAAAATAACGGATTCATATTTGGTACGGCTGATGTACTAACGGGCCCCAAGAGGTACATGTATAAAAAAAATATATCCAGGTCCGGACTCACTATAATTTATGTTTCTTCTTTGCATCAATAAAACATCACCCTGTATATATTTTTTTGAAATTTCGATACAATATTCTAAAAGAGCAAGAAAAAACAAACAAAATGGCCTATTTCATCTTTTTGTTACACCTTCGTGGTTATTTAAATACGTTGTTAAATGTGCAAGAAAATGGATTACAGAACCCTATTAAATGAGAGGCACGTGAAATAAATAGTTTTATAACTAAAATTTGCAAAAATTCTATTGAGCCTAGGTGGTCTGGGTGAATCCTAATTCCGGCACGTTTTAAAGGTCCATTTTGGTAAAAAACTGTGGTCCTAATAAGTAATCGGGTATGAAATAACAAAATTTTTAATCAGTCACAGTAGGCTTGTTCAAAGAATAAAAGTGACAGATAATTTAAACCATTTAGGCCTAAGCAACCAGTTACTTTGATCAAGAAAATCATCAACATTTTATACTTAATAAAAATTGGAAAAGAGAACAAACTAAAATCTAAATAAATAAAATATTTTCCATTCAATTAACAATAAATAACAAAACAATAACTAAATGTGTTTAAAAATAAAACGTAATTGACACTAAAGTAAATTTTCAAAATGTCCTCCCCCACATTCTGTGCATTTTCTTGCGCGTTTAGAAAGGTCTCCAATTGCTCGACGTATCATTTCTGGATTATTCCGTATTTCGTCGCAGGTTGTAACGATGCGCTGGATTAAATGTTGTCTACTTTCAATTTCAATGCTATAAACCTCGTTTTTTAAGTGGCCCCATAAAAAGTAATCACAAGGGTTACAATCAGGAGATCTTGGTGGCCATTCATGTGGACCCCCGCGTCCAATCCATCTATTAGGATACACATTGTTTAAGTGTTCTCTTACTTGAAGGTTAAAATGTGGTGGGGCCCCATCATGCTGAAACAACATGCCTCTTATACCGATATTTTCTAACATATTCGGTAAAATGTTTTGAAAAAAATCAAAGTAAATTTCACCATTCAATCTTTCTTCAAAAAAATGTGGCCCTGTCAAATGTCTATTCATAAGTCCGACTCAAACATTTACAGAAAACCTGTGTTGCGAACGGCGTTGTCGTACCGCATGTGGGTTTTCCTGTACCCATTTATGATTATTTCGTGAATTGTTTACTCCATCCCTTGTAAATTGTGCCTCATCCGTAAATAAGGTTCTGTAAATGACTGGGCGATGGTTAGACAACCAATGACAAAATGCCAGGCGGGGGATATCGTCGCCTTGTTGAAGACGCTGTACCTGCTGGATATGATATGGATGGTAACGTTCTGTTTTTAGGGTTCTCCATACTCGCCAATGAGGAATACCAGTTGCCAAACTGATTCGTCTAGTGCTCATATTTGGGTTTTCTTGAACTACGTTTATAATATTGTTTTGTTCCTGCACACCTTGTTGTAAAACACGCTCCACAACTGCAGAATTAGGAAACTTTCCGTGTTGTCTTGCATACTGGAACACCGTACTAAAGGTTTTATGATTAGGGCATCGACGACCAGGAAAACGCAGCCGATATTCTCTTTCCGCCGACCTACCATTTCCATTACAGAAACCATAGATGAATATTATGTCAGCATATTCCACGTTTGTAAATTTTACTGGCATAGTTAAAATATTTTCACAAGTTTTCACTAACTAAATGCGGATTATTGACACATTAAATTACTAACAAACAATTATTCAACTGTTTAGGAGATTTCTTTTTATTATCTGTCACTTTGAACAAGCCTACTGTGAATGATTAAAAATTTTGTTATTTCATACCCGATTACTTATTAGGACCACAGTTTTTTACCAAAATGGACCTTTAAAACGTGCCGGAATTAGGATTCACCCAGACCACATAGGCTCAATAGAATTTTTGCAAATTTTAGTTATAAAACTATTTATTTCACGTGCCTCTCATTTAATAGGGTTCTGTAATCCATTTTCTTGCACATTTAACAACGTATTTAAATAACCACGAAGGTGTAACAAAAAGATGAAATAGGCCATTTTGTTTGTTTTTTCTTGCTCTTTTCGAATATCGTATCGAAATTTCAAAAAAACATATACAGGGTGATGTTTTATTGATGCAAAGAAGAAACATAAATTATAGTGAGTCCGGACCTGGATATATATTTTTTTATACATGTACCTCTTGGGGGTCGTTAGTACATTAGCCGTACCAAATGTGAATCCGTTATTTCATTCCCTGTCAAAGTTATGACAAAGAACAGGTTTGGCCAACAATTATTTAACACCCAGCAACCTCGTAATGAAGGCCCAATGAGACATTTCTATGGGAGGTTCCGGTTACCACTGATGTTCTCTACCTCCTATTAAGCTATGTCCCTCTCATGATGCAACACCCTGTATATAATGCGATCTTACAGAATTTTGTATTTCCAGACTTATGGAAATTATCTAAAGTTACACCCATATTTAAAAAAGGTGATAATACCGACGTAACTAATTACAGACCATTTACTATAATTTGCAATTTTAGTAAGTTACTCGAAATTATTTTATACGATCCTTTATATGCCCACGTTAATAATTGTCTATTACCAGAGCAACACGGGTTTATCTCAGGTCGCTCAACAGTAACAAATTTGGTTACAAAAACTCAATATATTAGTGAAGTCTTGGTTCAGAGAGGTCAGGTAGATGTTATCTACACTGACTTCTCTAAGGCCTTTGATAAATTAGATCATAATATATTATTACATAAGCTTCAATATTTGAATATATCTACAGAGTTCTTAAATTTAATAACATCCTACCTAAGTGATCGTTGGCAATATGTTCAAGTAAGGGGTTACAAATTTTTACAATCATCCGGAGTCCCACAGGGATCCATTCTAGGTCCTTTATTTTTCATAATTTTTATAAATGATATTATCGCCAATATTGATGTAAAATACCTTCTATACGCTGACGATTTAAAAACATTCTGTCAAATTGACTCGGTGGTCGATTGTGAACACTTGCAAATCAACCTAAATCGCATAAATACATGGTGTATGGAAAATAACCTGTTTTTAAACGTCAACAAATGCAACGCTATGTCGTACTCAAGAAAGTAATTCACTTATGAATTTGATTATAAAATTGAAAGTATCTCTCTGAACAGACCTAACAATGTTAAAGATCTCGGAGTTATGTTTGACTCAAAGTTAACATTTGTTGATCACATTAACTCTACTGTTACATCATCTTTTAAGACATTAGGATTCATCTTAAGAAACATTAAAGATTTTCAAAATATAGATACGTGCAAATTATTGTTCAATTGTTTAGTAAGATCAAAATTAGAATACGCCTCGATTATATGGAATCCAATATATCATTGTCACACAACATCATTAGAAAATATTCAACGTCGGTTCCTAAAGAATTTACACTTTAAATCATTTGGCAACTATCCGCCTAGAGGATATCCATATGATATTCTCTCCAAGAACCAACATTTTAATTCAATTCCCCTTCTTTCAAATGTTTTCTAATTACAATAATGTCAATACTATAATAGATATTTTCAACATAAATATTCGCAGTGTTAAACAGTTATAATTCTTTAATGCTAGGTGTTTATCATTATATACTTAATTTGTTTTTTCCATAGATACTTGTCATGTAATTTATAATTTCATGTTTGTTTGAGTTTGTTTGTTCTTATTTACCTGTTTCTTTTATCTTTTTTGTATTATATCTACTTTTGTTCTAACCTTATCCTGTAAATGGACCTCGGTCTGTTGGATATTGTAACTCAATAAATAAATAAATAAATAATCGGAACCCTTTCCTGGTTAGGTTTCCTTTCTCAACCAAATTACATAACCGATATAGCATCTATAAGGAAATCTTTAATATTCAATTATAGATCGGTAAAATGTTCGACTATATGTTCGATGAATAAGATACAAACATAACCAAATAACCAAATAATTTTGTTATTTTGAAATTATGTAAATAATAGTTAGATGGATTCCCGAACTGTACTGTGATGATCTAGTAAATACATCATACATTATTTAACAGGTGTGCCTGAAAGAAGTTTTAGAGGTAAGAAAAGTAACCACATGTTATTCAGAGTAAACAAAATAAAAACATGAAAATTTAAATGAATGTAAATGTTTTGCAAGCATGGTAGACGACAGGTGACTTGAAGTTGTAACAGAAGTATATAATTTAGTGTTAAAAAAACAATGACTGAGTTTCTAAGATACACAAATAGCTGTATATATAATGTGAAGAAATTTAGCAGTGATACAAAGAAAATTCTGTTAGTCTGAAGTAGTCTCACTTACAAAAACTAAATCAAAATGCTGTACAGATCGTATTAAATATAAATATCAGTTATTTGCATAAAGTTTTTCAATGGACATAGGCCACGTAACATGCTCCAATTTGAGAACTGGAAACAGAATGTAACATTAGCAAGAAGAGAGCTAGAAAAATTACAAAGAAACAAATATCATTCGCATAAGTAGAATCTATATCAGCATTTATACGAAAATAATTCAAATCGAAGGTTAGTGTATTACAATTGGTTATTACGTAAATAAATTGACAACATATTTTATTTGCAATCTAAACCATTACCATTTTGCAGCAAATGTTCGCATATTCGATAAAATGGCGAAGGAGCCGGTTAGGGTAATAATTGAGTTAAATCGAAGGAGGCGAATATCTTAACCCATAAAAATAACTTTTTTATTAACATTTTGCTACAATACGGTACAATTGGTTTTTATGGAGCATCAATGACATTAAGTACATATTTTTTTATTTTTTGTTGCAAAGAATAGAACCGAGATAAATTATTTTAATTTTAACAAAAACTTACAGATGAGAAAAAAAATCCCGGTGGCAAGGGCCAGTCTGAAAGGTAGATTTCGTCCTATATTGTTTTGCATTGCTTCTATATTTTAGTAAGTAAGTGATTAAGTATATCCTTATTAGAACTGCCCAACTTCAATTTATTGTCATCGGTTTACGAACTATTAGCACGTAGGTCTTCAAAATATAAATAAATCCCGCTTTTTACAATTTTCTCATGTGTTTCATCAAAAAATGTTTTAGATAAAAGTTGTAGGTCTAGATGAGTATTATCCAACGAAGTATCACTTAAACATAATATTTTTAGTCGCAAACTCCTCTATAAATCCTTATTTTACTATAAGGAAAGTAACCAGACTGCAACCAAAGTTACAAATCTGGCGCGTTAAGTGTAATAATTGCATATTACCATCAAAACGCTAATGCTTCGATTGCAACAAACACCAGCCGAAAGACTGATCCTACTTAAAGGAGCTCCCTTGCCAGTCGTCACACACCACTTGCAGACTGCAGTTTCGAGCTGTTGGCTCTCGTCAGTGCAAGGTAGGTATGCGACGACCGACATGAGAATCCTTTGACTATAGTACATCCCGGTATTTTCACAATAGCGACATGTAAAACAGCCAGGAGGTGCCATCTAGCGGTCCAGTGTCTGTTGCAATCGAAAAATATATAGCCTGACTTGGCTTAGCATAGTTCAAATGTGCTTTTAGAGGGCGGAATATTAAACATAATATATAAATCCTTATTTTACTATAAGGAAAGTAACCAGACTGCAACCAAAGTTACAAATCTGGCACGTTAAGTGTAATAATTGCCACTGGACCGCTAGATGGCGCCTGCTGGCTGTTTTACATGTCGCTATTGTGAAAATACCGGGATGTACTATAGTCAAAGGATTCTCATGTCGGTCGTCGCATACCTACCTTGCACTGACGAGAGCCAACAGCTCGAAACTGCAGTCTGCAAGTGGTGTGTGACGACTGGCAAGGGAGCTCCTTTAAGTAGGATCAGTCTTTCGGCTGGTGTTTGTTGCAATCGAAGCATTAGCGTTTTGATGGTAATATGCAATTATTACACTTAACGCGCCAGATTTGTAACTTTGGTTGCAGTCTGGTTACTTTCCTTATAGTAAAATAAGGATTTATAGAGGAGTTTGCGACTAAAAATATTATGTTTAATATTCCGCCCTCTAAAAGCACATTTGAACTATGCTAAGCCAAGTCAGGCTATTTATTTTTCGATTGCAACAGACACTGGACCGCTAGATGGCGCCTCCTGGCTGTTTTACATGTCGCTATTGTGAAAATACCGGGATGTACTATAGTCAATGGATTCTCATGTCGGTCGTCGCATACCTACCTTGCACTGACGAGAGCCAACAGCTCGAAACTGCAGTCTGCAAGTGGTGTGTGACGACTGGCAAGGGAGCTCCTTTAAGTAGGATCAGTCTTTCGGCTGGTGTTTGTTGCAATCGAAGCATTAGCGTTTTGATGGTAATATGCAATTATTACACTTAACGCGCCAGATTTGTAACTTTGGTTGCAGTCTGGTTACTTTCCTTATAGTAAAATAAGGATTTATAGAGGAGTTTGCGACTAAAAATATTATGTTTAATATTCCGCCCTCTAAAAGCACATTTGAACGAAGTATCACTTGCACACATTTCAGTCGAAATAAAATTTTGAGACTTTTTAAACGTTGAACCGCCGCCATTTTGAAACAAAGAAGGCGATATGACCTATCTGCTACGGGATATGGATCCAAAGTGTATGCGTGCCAAATATCGTGAAATGCGCCCTCTAGAATGTTAACAAATTTCGATATATAGCATATATATATATATATATATATACAGAGTGTTCCGAAAATGGTGGGCAATCTCTCGGATTTGGGTAGAACTAGTGAAAATAAGGTCACAAGTTCGTATATTTTTCTTTCCCCCGAGGTACCCCTACGAAGATATTCGCTCTTGAAGTTGAAGGTTAAAAATCGCGAAATTTTTCGCGATAACTTTTTTATTGTTCAATCGATTTTAATCATTTTTGGATTAGTATCATATTATTTCAATCCAGTTAGGTAAGTGTATTAGAACCTTGGATAACATTCTTGGGGGCTCGGGGGCAGAGCACTCATTGCCTTAATAAGCTGAAAAAAAAAATTGCAGCCTATTTTCTTTTATTTCTAAGGTTATTTTCAAATTTTTGAGCCATTTTTACGTAAAAAACGTATACTTGTTTGTTGTCGGTAATATGAACCGTTTTCGAGATAAATGCACCTAACAATGAAATTGCGATTTTCAATCGCACAAATAATAGTAACTTTTAAAAATTAAATAAACACGAGGATTATGTACAAAACAACATTTATTTCTCTATGAGGTAGTAAGTATTAACCTAAACTTATAAAAACAAAAAATCTTGAACACATAAAACACAAAATTTGAAACCTTACTGTAGAAAGCTAATTTCATAACAGATGCTCAATATGAGCACCTCCTTCTCTAATGCATGCTTGTCCACGACGAACTGACGATCGCTTGGCTCGCCACAACATTCCTTCGTTTTCTCTAATTGCATTTGAATGGTACATAATTCTCTCGTATAATTCTTCTCTTGTCTCTACTGGTGTGGGATATGTGAAACTCTTTAAATGCCCCCACAGGAAGAAATCAATGGGATTTAAATCAGGTGATCGGGGAGGCCAAGGAACAGGCCCACCCCGACCTATCCACCGGTTTGGTTATATTCTATTTAAATGACCCCTCACTATAAGTCTAAAATGCGGGGGCGCCCTATCATGCATAAACCACATGTTCTTTCGAGATGCAACGTCAACGTCTTCTAAAAGTTGTGGTAACTACTGTTGGAGAAATTCAAGACAAAGTTGTCCATTCAATCGATTTGGTAACACGAATGGGCCCAACAAGTACCGGCCAATAATTCCGGCCCAAACATATAAACTATATAGATATATTAAACCTTTTATTTTTTAACCGCAGAAATTGCAAATGTTACTATATACTCTTTCTTTTATTAATAAGCTACCCAAAATCACAATTATAAAAGAGACAGTTTGTATACATTGTCCAAACAAAGCTGTTACGATATAACACAATTAAATCGATATTTAGCTATCGTTCCAAACGGATATTAAAACGTAACTCATGCATTTTTTAATAAAATCCTTTCAAAGTGTGCCCTTTTATATACTGTCACTGGTCCTAATAAAATAGGATTAAAATCTTCTTTGTATTAATTTTGTTGGTAGGGGCCGTCATTGGCGCACTTGAAAATGTCAAATATAACTGAGATTTGACCTAATAAAAGATTAACCCAGCATCTTTCTGGGATTTTAAATGGCTATTTGAAACAAATTCCTTATATACTCTAGAATATTATATTTTACCAGACGTCTTGCTTGAATTTATGGCAGGTGGTTTGTGTGACGCCATAAATACAAGATGGTGAGTGAATCAGGCATTGACAAAAACAATAATTAATTGTAATTCTTTTTAGGAACAAGAAGTGTTATTGTAATTTATAAATATGACATCAGTCAAATGACCTCCTCCTCAGTGCTGACACTCCAAGATTTCAATTGGGTTTGCGTTAATCTCTGTTCGAATATTATATTTTAGTTGTTCCAAAGTTTGCGGTCTATTAGAAAACACTTTTGACTTTAAGTAGCCCTATAAAAGGAAATCACAAGCTGAGAGATCCAGTGGCCGTGGTGAGCAGTTGATGTCCTAATATTTCGAAATGACATCGCCAGGAAATATTCTTTGCAATATTGTCATAGAGTAGCAGTGTGAGAAGTACATCGTAAAGAAATGTTTAAACGTTCTTTTTCATACAACATAGCTTCTTACATTAACAAGTTCAAAATTACCGATTTCTCACCCTCCTGCCTCTCATTTAAAAGAAATTTAAAGAAAGTTCTCCTTGCGCAGCAGTGATCTCATTTTCATGTGTGCCCTCTCTTATGTAGATATACCTTTCCTTGTGTCGTCATTATGTACGTTTTGCCTCTAAATTATCTTCTTCTAGTTTCTCCCTTCTTTTTTTTCTAGCTCTCTCTCATTCTATTTATTCGCTCTATACCTTTTCTGTATTTCCTATTTATATATTTTTTTCTCTCTTGAGATAAAATTATTTGTATTTATTTAAATTTTTTGCCACTACTAAATTTCAAATTCAAATTTATATGGCCTTATCAGCATCTGATTCTCATTAGTAAGCTGCCGAAATGACCCTTTGTCTTCAACAAAATTCTGTGTATTTGCATAACTCTCCTTGTAATTATGTGGAAAATAATAAACTGGTTATTATTATTATTATTATTATTATTATTAAGTGGCTCCGTCCTGCTGAAACCATATTTTTCGAATATTGAGTGCCAATGCTCATTTTGCATATACTTTAGGACTTCGTAGCACAGCTGCTCTTACCCGTTCAGCATTATCAAGTGTGCGTACAGAACGAGTTCTTCCTTTTGGCTCTTCTCTGGCACATGAAGCAGTACTGCAAAATTTCTGAACCCACTTTTTAATTGTCATTCGACTAGGAACTGGATCTGGTGGATTTAAATAAAAGTAAACTGTCTTAAATTTTCATTTACCGCGAAAGAATGGCGACTTGATTTGAATTTACACTTCATACACTTACATTGAAAACTCTGGGAAAACAATGACCAAGAAAGGGATATTGCTGATGTTGCACATCACGAGTATTGTATTGACGTTGAAGAAATTATTATAAAATATTGGCCAAGTCTATTTTATTTTACTATAGTAGACTCGATATTTTAACAGCTTAATATCTGCATTTTTAATAAGAGATTGTGCCACGATCTTCGCCAAACCGCTCTACATAATATTTAATTTTATAATAACATCCTGTGAGTTTCCCCAATTGTGGAAAGAATATGCCCTGTATATAAGAAAGGCTCTAGAAATGAAATTAGCAACTACTGACCAATTTCTATTATTTATAATTTTTGCAAAAATTTTTGAAATGCCATGTATATTTCCACACAAGAAACTTAATATCCCCACATCAGCATGGATTTATGTCTGGACGCTCTACTACGTCGAAACTTGTTGAGATAACTCAGCATATTTCTGAGGTACTTGATGAGGGAAATCATGTAGATATTATCTATACTGATTTCTCTAAAGCTTGACCGTCTCGACCATGAGCTGTTGATATCACAACTGAATACATTCGGTATTTCGGTGAATGCACTTAATCTTTTTAGATCGTACCTTAATTACAGGTTACAGTTTGTACAGTATCGAGGTTTCAAATCTGTAAAGTTTTGGAAATCATCAATAGTTCCACAAGGTTCGATTCTTGGGCCGTTATTTTTCGTTATATTTATCAATGATATAACACAGTTGTTTAATATTAACTATTTATTATGTGCGGATGATCTATAAATTTACATAAAGTTCTTAATATTACCTTATCACATTCTCCATAAATAATAAAAAAAATTAAAAAGTTTTCGTTGGTACAATTTAAACGTGCTGGCATTTTTTGACATAAGATAATGACTGATTGTTTCTAATCATGGCTATTTCGATGAAATGATTACAACAATTCATGAATTTCTAATAAAATCGCAAATATTTCAAAAAGTTGTAACTTTAACCCCCACAATATTGTCTGAAATGCTAATATCAAAAAAGATAATTCAATTTTACACAACCTGATGTAAAAAAATACAGGGTGTTCCACTTGACCTAAACAAGTTTTCGCGGTTTGAAGTTGACAAAATGTAACGCGAAAAACGGAACACTTGGTATGATGCTATTGAATTTAATTCAGCTGTAGAACGTAGCTCTCCTTATGTTCTTTTTATGTGACAAGAAGCAAATGAGGATCAGTCACGAAGAAAGTTATAACGGTTCTTGCAAACCGTTGCACCTGTCAAATTTTCTATAAAATGTCAAATATCTCTGAAACGGCTAGGTTTGGATATATGATAGGCTACATATTTTCAACTCAAAATTTTATGCTCTTTTCGAAAACCCTAAAATATATAGGGTGTTCCATTTGAAATAAGCAAGTTGGTATCGACTTCCGGTATAAGCGGAAGTGTCAGCTGCTTGTAATTATTTTAGTTGGATTGGCCACACCGACATTAGTACTTATATAAATTTTCAAAATTTTCTGAAGAGTACTTTTCTCTATATCGATCGATTCAGTTCCCGGTGAGACACCCTGTATATAACGTATACGACTCAATTAGAGTCTCAGCTCAGATATCTCAAATCTTTATACTTTGTTGCTGATAGAATTTATCCTCCACGTCGAATATCACAGTATACACTATTGGCCAAATTTGAACTAAGCAGCTTATACCAGAGGCGTATTATGCATTCGATTATTTTACTTCAAAAACTCATAAACAATGTAGTACTTTTATTCTATATTACTAGAGCAAATTTGAGATCCAACTCGACATTTCATTTACCGAGAGCCCGTACTAACTTACTCATTGCTTCACCTTTTTATGAAATGATTTAAAATTACAGATATAGCAAGAAAGACTTTATATATTTGCTTGCTCTATTCACTTAATTAAAACATTGTATGTTATAAATATACTATTATAAGTTTTTAATGGTTCAATTTATTTGTGATTGTGGGTTTGTATGTTTGTCTTTAATATTTTTTGTTTGTATTTTAAGTTTTACAATTCTTTATATATTTATGTCTATGTATCTTTTTGTCCTTATCCGGTAATTGGGCTCTAGTTCCGTTAGGTATTTTAATATAAATAAATAAATAAATTATTATAAAACCTATAGAAACTCTGGAATGTATTTTTTTAGGTTATTTTTCAATGTAAATATATAAAATCTGTTTGAAACGTTTAAAAAAATATCAAGATACAGCATTATAGCATCTAAATGATACGAGATATTAAGAAATTTATTCAGTAACATTCTTTTACCACAATTCTAATATGAATAAGAAATGTCTGATAATCCCGAAAGAAGTTGTGATCGATTATTGTCATCAATATTTGAAGAGCTCGCCAGCTTGTATTTATGGCGTCACACAAACCGCCTGTTACAAATTCAAGCAAAACGCCTGGTAAGACATGATTGTAGTAATCATTTTAAACTCGATTTTAAATCATCATTTAAAATCCCACGGAGTACAATTTAATTACATATGCCCCAGAACTGTGTACTACACATTGTAGGGCGGATTTTGGTAATATGAAACAAGTTTGATTATTATATATTTATTAAAAACTAGGTTACATTTGCGATTACTCTCGTCTGGACTACTCATCTTACCCAATTTCTCACACTGTCCTACTATTTCTCCACACCCTCACCACCTCTTTTACCTACCCACACCATCTTCTTCCACTTACCTGCACTGATAAACTAGAACAAAATGCAAAGTTTTCTCTCTCAAACCGTTTATAAACAGAATAAAAATATCAATAGTTCTACGCAACCAGTATCGTAGACACAGCGAATAATTTCTTCGTTGTTACGCCAATGAAGTTTACTGCACGGCTTAGCAGTGCGTTTCATTGTGTTTTCCCCAGGATTCTTTGATCCTTGCTCTGATCCTGATGGACACGAGTGCAGGTGACCGTTAGAGAGCCGGCTTGCCGAGATATCAATTATGATAGCTCTGGTCAAAGTTCTTTTGTTGGGGATCTGATTATTAGAACTTTGATTGGCGGAAAGTAAGAAAGCTGGGACCGAGGTAATTGAATCAATTTAATCAATCAGTTTCGTATTTTTCAAGCTGTCTGAACTTAATTCTCAAAGTTATTGTTAATAAAAGTATGTCTAGATACAGATCTTTCTCTTATTTAAAGTAAATACTATCTGATTGAGACTCGGATGCGTTTCTACGTAAATTGAATTATAATTGAAGTAGACGGAGGATAAGGTACTTTAGAAATGCCACCACTGTAATAAAAATAAATTAGGACATGAAGGTTAATATTTGATATAATAAAGTGAGACGACTATACTAGAGTGACATATTTAGTGAACAATCACATTGTTTAATAGAGTATTAACACCACATTGATTGACTATGCTATGGTACAGTAATTATGTGATTTTGTTTCATTATGAGCTGAATAAATTTCAAAACAAATACAAATAAATTGCTTATCTGTTAGAACTTCTTTGATAAATTGTTTCTCATAAGTAACCAATATCCTGAAGTCTTTGTTGATAGAACTTTCGTAAATGTTGAAAATATAAATAAAAGTACGACAAAGAAATGAATGAACACAACATTAATTATTTATGTATACGGATTATCGAAAAAATTGCGCAGATAGGTGATAAATTAGGTGGCTAGGTGTGTAATACAGTTTATAGGATTTTTATACACTCTAGGTGAGAGGCCTGTGTGTGTATAGGTACTTTATGTACCGCATAGATATTTTAATGAAGAAAAACATATTTTATTTCGTTTCAGTGATAGTTTTAATTTTACAGAATTAACTTAAAAATCTATTTTGATTTTAAATAGATATTATAAGCATTGTTAAGAGTCCGAATTAAAATAACATGACACTGTTAATTTTTTCTTTGGGCTATAGTAAATAATTGAACTCTGTATGATCGATCGAGATATTTGTGGTAAATTGAAATTAAAATTTTATTTATTGCCAGTGTTGTGATCATGACTGACAATGGTGTGCAAAAATTTTTATTTTTAAAAGTAAATAAAGGGTAAGTAACTCTTCACGTACAACAAATCAATATAAGAAACTTCGAATTCTTGAAATAATAAATCAGAGGAATTCCTCATATTGTTATCCAATATCGAATCACAGATTCGGCTAAATCATTATACAATGTTTTTAGAATATAATTAGGTACTGTATTGCAGATATGGTAGAATTTATAAATTAGTTTTTCAATTTTATTGTTTAAATTACTTATCTGTTCACTTTATTTTAGATTATCGTCCTTAGTAATTTCTAGATATATTATACTATCCGTTGAATTTAACTCGTCGGTAGGTGCGTCTTTACTATGTACATACTTAGATATGCGATGTAAAACAACGTCAGGCGCGGTTAATAGTTGGATGGGTGACCGTTCCAACTGTTGTAGGGATGTCCCCTACAAGTCATAAACAAAAAACAAAAATTTCAAAAATAACCAAAAAATCATATCAATCCATGCACCATGGCAAACTACATAAAAAAAGTCAACCAGAAACTATTTACGTTAAAAAATCACAGTCAAAGTCAAATAAATCTAGAAAAATTCACAAGCACTCGATAATTCAAAAATAACAAAAATTCACTAATATCAAACTTCAAACATTCATTCAAGTCCATTTATAACAAATTCACTACGAAAAACGCCACTTAAAAATACAGTCCCTGTATATTCATCAACATGACCCAAGTCACTATCTAAACCCAAAATTTCAACGTCTTACTTCAATCCGTACATTTTCTATAAGCCATTTTATTTGCAAAATTTTAATACTTCTTGACTACCCCTCGTATGCGTTAACTACGATAAAACTTAACATTTAAACTCATTTCACAACTTTCTTGCAACCACTTCGCATTTTATTTCTTCTTACTTTTTGATCGCCTCCTGTATACTTCAAACCACGTTCCGTGCCTCGAGTCTTAAAGTTCTAATTTAATTCCATCGATTTCTTGTAACCTGATTGCTATTTTAATTTTCACCATTTTTGATCACTCCTCCTAATATAGCATACAATATCTCGGTTCAACTTGACTCGTACTCGTTAGGAACATTTTCATATCTTATTTCCAGACAACGCACATATCGGGATCATTCTCATTTCATTTCAGCTTTTAAACATCGGACCTCCGTTAATACTTTACGGGGCCATGTCAGATTTCATTAATTAAACGCTAATAACTTCTAAACTAAAATAGATCCAAATTTCGTTCTTATCTCAAAAAATTCCTCTTTTCATTGCCAATTTTTCTATATAATTTTCATTTTCGAAATCTTAAGTCTCCAATATTGCGCAATATGTTGCAATCAATGACTCATCCTCCTCCGCACGGAGCTATTTCCAGCCTTTCCAGCCGTTTTAAAACGGGATACGAGACTCGATGGGGCGCGATAAACGAAACTTTCCCAAACATATAAATACCCGAGCACAACCTACCCGGGGCAAGTTCAGTTTTGACGGTGACTCCTATGTTTAGTATTCGCGAAGTGATTTAGTGGAAAAAAGTTATATAAAAGTGATTTTAAGTGTAATAAGCTAATTTACTAGTGCTTCCGGTCCGGTTACTATTTAACTCAAGTTGTAGATGCCCACCGTCTAGTTAGGCTTTCTTACTCCCTGTCCTTGCATACTTTTCGTGACTAACTGTTCAGAACTAGCTTCTCAGGCCGAAACCTGGTTAAAAAGTAGTTTTAGGAAATCGCCTTAAGTGGCCCCATGTAGTTCTGGCACTTCATCGCCTTAAGTGGCTCCATTTAATTTTTACCTTCGCCTTAAGTGGCCCCTATTTAATTTTAATCTTTTCGCCTTAAGTGGCTCCATTTTATTTCGCCTTCACGGCCCACACAAAAGTGAATTTTTTCAGATAAATCAAAACAAGCTATTTAATAAACATTTTGCTAAATCCCACACCCAGAATTTATGCTGTCGAATAGTTATCCACTAAAGAAAAAATTTTTGTTAAATTATATTACCCTTTATTCTTTCAAACTCTGTTCAGAAAAACCTTAAATAAAATAATTGTTCGTTCTGCTTTAAACCAAGTGTTGTTTTTTCAAGGATACCATAACAGGGTGTAGCCGTTGACCCTGTCAGAACTCAAAGACTATCCAGTGATAAATAAAAATAAGTGCTACAACGGTTCCAGACCACAATATACAGGGTGTAGCATTTGACCCAGTCTATCACCACAGAAATCGAACCCAAAGGCTTCCCACATCAAAAATAAGTCCACGAACGCCCTTTAGGGTCTCAGCTCTAAACCCCCCACTGCTCCAGATTTTTTATTTCACCAAACTGAGGGCCCGTTTGTGTTCACAACGAAGACCGCGTCCTCGCCTCACACATCTTCCAGCGGCTTGTATATCAGTGTATGCGCGGAAGCTATCCAACGTTAGGCGAGGGTTATATAGGGGATATACCATCCTTCGGAGGGGATGTAAAGCCGTTAGTTCCTTGTCTATTAAATGTTAGGCAAGTAAAAGTTCCCTACTCTTCTTAAGGGAAGAGGTTCGGCAAAATTCCTGGTTGGGGGTAGCTCGTCTACAGGCGTCGGTGTTAGGCCTCAGTAGCAGAAATAGGCCGGCGTTAAATAAATGTAGAAAAAAAACTCGTCGGTATATTTACAGTTTGATTTATTTTGTGACAGACAATTACATGTATGAATTTTTAATTTGTTGATATTGGATATATTTCTATCAACACATAAACTTCGTTTTATCACAGTTAATTATTAAAAATTTTCCGCAAACCTTTGTTGTTTGTAATGTTGAGAATTCTGTTTCAGCATTTTCGATAACATTTTTCCAAGTATGCCCTTCCACCACTAGAACAGTGTCATCATTATATGCAATAATTTTACTATTTATGTTAAGAAGTAGCATTTCATAGGCGTAAACATTAATTACAGACATAATAGCACAATAAAAATAATATTATTTGTTTTGGAATAGCATGTTGGTGAGTAAACTCAAGCAAGTATTATACAACCTGCTTCTGTGAGTTTACTAACGAATTAAGAATTCATTAGATCACTTACTCAGAATATGGTATTATATTTCCAGCAATGAGGGTTCTAGATTTCTCATCAACTCCAGATCATTGAATAAAACTTTATTACGTGCGAATTTTAATCCTAACTTCAAGTTGCTAATTTGTTCCAACTGATTGAGAAAACCGCCACGAGTAAATAAGTAAGTCGGTGCCAATAAGATTCTGGTTTATTAATTAGTGCGAAGCTACCCGATTAATTTTGGGTTTAATTAAGGCGGTTGCATCAATCATGTGCCTGGAGACGAACCTGATGGGGTTGCGTATTGTCTCGCTGATAAAGCAATCTTTTAATAAGTTCTCCAAGAATGCCAGGAATGTGATTGAATGCGAGACACTCTCGTGCCCTGCCTTATTTCACGATACTTATTTAGTGTCTACCTATTCGTCGTTGGATTTTTAGGCATACCGTACATATACTGCTTTATAAATATAGCTTTTTTTATTATGAGAATTGTATTGTAGAAAAATTAGATAACGTAGTTATTTGAAATTTCGTCTTTTGTGATGTAGACCTGGATATAATACGGTGTACATTTGATCTTTTCAATATTTTTTTAATTTAGTGCAAAATTTGGCTTCTCCCTTAACTTAGTTGTATCTTATAGAATATAGTAAATTTACAGGAGATGAAAAAATACTGTTTTTTCGTGAAATGAGAATTTGTCCACAAACGAAGCTAGTTGGGTAATCTCACGAACGAAAAAAACTAAATAAAATATCGGATTAGAATTTACGAAACATTATTTATTATTAAAGTGTATACGACCAGAATTGAAACCGTATAAAAACTAAAAGCCGGAAAAAACAGTCGGCATCTCTTACGGAGGTAAATAGAAATGCTTGTCATAAGAAAAACAATAAAGAGATGCTGACTGTTTTTGCCGGCTTTTAGTTTTTATGTGGCTTCAATTCTTTTCGTATACACTATAACAGTTTCACAGAAAGTACATATCAGTTATATGTAATTAAGTAGGGACAAAAATGTCTGTCATATTAAGTAGAAATAGCTATTATTTGTTTTTTTATAAATATGGAAAATACCATTATTATAATAATTATTGACAGTTGAATTTGTATTAACAGTGCGAGCTTCTGTGGTACTGTCGTGAGCAGAAAAAAATAGGACAACTTTTTTTTCTAATGTAAATCTGTCTCTATTTGAATATGTAATGAGTAGCCAAAATAAAACAGATATCGCTTTTAATTTATTTTTTATTTTAATGCTGTAGTTATTGCTATAGTAAATGAAGAATGGTTAATGAGACTAATTGCACTGCATTATAACATTAACAAAAATTTAGTGTGCAACATTTTAAGAAAGTAGAGAATGAACGGTTCGATTTGTAGAAATTCTGGATCAAAGGACAAAGGATATCCTACTTATATCCTTC
The DNA here is from genome assembly GCA_963675555.1 of Leptura quadrifasciata. Taxonomy (NCBI): domain Eukaryota; kingdom Metazoa; phylum Arthropoda; class Insecta; order Coleoptera; family Cerambycidae; genus Leptura; species Leptura quadrifasciata. The sequence goes on from OY776675.1 coordinate 148,969,523, forward strand.
TATTATTTATAACTTCTATAAGTCTGTTTGCATAGAATTAAATAACCTTATACAATAATCATTGGTAATAATATTTTCCCATGCATTATTTACTATTTCCAGTAATTCTTCGGCATTCCGTGGTCTCACATTTCGTTTTTGGATACTTCTTACGAGTAGTCCCTATACTTCTTCCACAGGGTTAAGATCTGGACTATGACTGGGCCAGTTAAGAACATTGATGTTGTTATCTTGAAACCAGTTAGTTACGGTATGAGCAGTATGAACGGAACATTGTCTTGTTGAAATATGAACTCATTATTAGGAAATAATTGTGACACAGAAGGGAGCATAATATTGTCTAAAATCCTAATATACATTTCACTATTAAATCGTTCCTCGATATGTCACAAAACACCAGGACCACGTGCCGATATCCAAGCCCACATATTGACGGAAAATCTACCACTTTTATCATTGTTAGATATACATTTCTCATCGAATCAAGTATTCGGAGGGCGGTAAACACGAATACGACCGCTGTGTGTTGACTGGAAAGATTACATTGTTCCAAAAATTTACATCATGCGCTAAAAATTCAAGCGCAAATCCTACTCGAGTTTCTTTATGTTCAGCTTTAAGTAAGTATTTCTGTGCTGCTGCATGACAGCGTAGCTCCGATTCTCTTACTCGCCGGCGACCATTACTACTCGATCCAGGAAAATTCGTTTCTTCAGCAGCCTGAATAACTGAGAAAATAGATTTTCTACTAAAGCATTTATCTATTGCAAATCTTGTTGTTGAGTTGATATCCTTCGTCGCTTTGATCCAGGATTTCTACTAATTGTACCGTTTATTCTCCACTTTCTTAAAATGTTACACACCGAATTTTTGTCAATATTATAACGCAGTGCAATTTGTCTCATTGACCATCCATCTTCTGCTTTAGCAATAACTCCAGATTTAACTAAATCGCTTATATGAGGCATATTAGTTTTTTGCACACTTGCAATAAATTATGACAACTAACTGGCAATGTCACAAAAATTAAAGTTAGATGTACACAACTAGATGTTAGCAAAATACCGTTATAAGACTTGTCCTACTATTTTTCCTCACGGCCGTACTTGTTAAAGGTAAGTTTTCGGTTGTCGATTTCGTTACTATTGGTCGGTTTATTGTCATGTTGTACAAGTCATCAATATCAAAGTTAACTACAGTTTCAAGCATATTTGCAGTTTTAGACGTATTTTCAAGAAATCGGAATGTCTGTCTACGTTTAATTTTATTATTTATTAAGTCTTCAATGTATTGTTTTGCCACTGACCTTGATTTCCAACCTCCGTGTTGTTTTGTTTCTGTTGGATTAGCTCCACTATCTGCAAGAACAGTGATAGAGGACCTTCTTAACGAATGGTACGTATACATCTGGCAAATTAAGATATGTTGCACTTTTCTTTGTAGCATTTCCATTTTTATTGATTCAAATCACATGTTTCGTACACTTGGCATTTTGGTAATTGAGGAAGAATCAGGAGATTGTATTATTAATTCCTAATGGACGAAGATTTATATGCTTCTTACAAATGTTGTAGTAAGCGACTGTAATTGCAAAAGAACGCGGCGTGTGAGTTTTTGTACTAGATATAGTTGAAAGTATCACTTTTTCCAGATCTGAACATTAGTTATTTCTAAATCTCGTAGCTCATATATGGAAAGTTCCAGCAATGCCAAAAATTTAATTTGTTGCGCTGTTAAAACTTTAGCTTTTTTGCTTTTGAACCCCTTCGAAGTGGGGGCGAGCGTAGGTGCGTCTTTACTATGTACATACTTCGGTATGCGATGTAAAGCAACGGCAGGCGCGGTTAGTACTTGGATTGGTGACCATTCCAACGGAAACCGCGTTCTCGCCTCACACATCTTCCAGCGGCTTGTATATCAGTGTATGCGCGGAAGCTATACAAACTTAGGCGAGGGTTGTATAGGAGATATACCATCCTTCGGAGGGGATGTAAAGCCGTCGGTCCCTTGTCTATTAAATGTTAGGCAAGTAAAAGATCCCTATTCTTCTTAAGGGAAGAGGTTCGGCAAAAATTCCTGGTTGGGGGTAGTTCGTCTACAGGCGTCGGTGATAGGCCTCAGTAGCGGAAATAGGCCGACGTTAAATAAATGTATAAAAAAAAAAAAAAACCCCTTCGATCTTCGCTTTAGAAATGCTGTCAGTTTAGCATACGTCGAAATATCCACGTTATGTTAATTGTATTGCGTAACATGGAATACATACTCCACATGATAGATGGCCTAAAATCGTTGGATATTTTACTAATATAAACCAGAAGTTAGTTTAGTTTAGTGTAATATATGAATTCAGTTTGACAAGGATTTCTTTTTCATTTGAAAGTTAGTGAACACACTAGCGCTAAATCACAGACGACCGGGTCGGTCTCTACAAAACTATTCCACACCCCTAAAAACCCCCGTGGCTCGATATTATAGACCATGCTTTAAAACCCGTTCTTGCCAAATTTTGTTAAAATATCTCAAGTAATTTTAGACTTATAAACACATAAATATGACGCATTAAATTTGGCACAAAGGGGTTTTAAAGTATTAGTGGAGCGTTGAGTCGGACGAACTTGTAAATATTTTGCTATGCAACGAGACTACCTCGCCCCTCCCCCGTTTTCGAGGATCCTGAACACGATGGTGCAGGTAAAATTTCTCTTTGGTGTCGCGCAACCCCCCCAAACGCCCAAAAACCATCCCCAAGACGGATTAAATCACATTAAATTATCACATCTTTTCTACCGGCGAAACTTAGCGCACCCCCCCCCCCTCCCGTTTTCGAGAACGCATGTCTATGGAATAAATTAAATATGTATATACAATTGGGCACCCGATGCTTTTTAGGGGTTTTCGACCCTTCTGAATCCGAAAATTCCTGTTGCCAGATCGAAAAATAAATCGGAAGCCCGTTATTTAAGATGGCGTCCGAGATGGCAGCAATTTTTGAAATATTGCTAATATGAACTTATAAAAGGAATCTACGGGGGGCGAGCGTAGGTGCGTCTTTACTATGTACATACTTCGGTATGCGATGTAAAGCAACGACAGGCGCAGTTAGTACTTGGATTGGTGACCATTCCAACGGAAACCGCGTTCTCGCCTCACACATCTTCCAGCGGCTTGTATATCAGTGTATGCGCGGAAGCTATACAACCTTAGGCGAGGGTTGTATAGGAGATATACCATCCTTCGGAGGGGATGTAAAGCCGTCGGTCCCTTGTCTATTAAATGTTAGGCAAGTAAAAGATCCCTACTCTTCTTAAGGGAAGAGGTTCGGCAAAATTCCTGGTTGGGGGTAGCTCGTCTACAGGCGTCGGTGTTAGGCCTCAGTAGCGGAAATAGGCCGACGTTAAATAAATGTATAAAAAAAAAAAAAGGAATCTAGTGCGTATCTGGGGGTTGTCCACATCGCTAAACTAAATATGACAATATTTCAGACAAAAAATCCACTACGAGTCAATAATTCATCATCGTGGTCAGCATCAAATGTTTAAATGCCATAAAATGAAAGTATTTTTTCACCTCCGACGTGAGCGCTTTCCAGTTATCCTTCTTCGTTTAGTAAGCCTAGGAAAAGCATTACGTTACTAAATGATTGTAGATATGAGTACAAACTAATAGACTGACTGTATAGAGTGCCATGGATGCCGAATGCATTTTGTTTTGCGAAACAGATGTGTTCTAACCCGCGCAGCACAAGTCATTTCAGGCCGCCGGCTCGGCGGTGGGCCCAGGACCTGCCTGCAAGTGTAAACTTGCATTTGTGAAAAGTCGGGGACGATGTCATAAAGTTCTGAAACACGTGAGAGCAAAAATTATCGGAAAAATTAGACTGCGGGCTTCAGTCTTGCTTGGCGTTACGCGTTACTGTAAACTGCAGCGCTATATTAACAGTTTACAAGTGAACTCTACTATGTGAAGTTAATGTACAGAATGTTTTTGTGTGAGGCAAGTGTTTTAATTGTGCAGCAGACAACATTACAGGCAAATTACCATCAACTTACACTTTCATTCCGTTATGCCATATTCGGCCAGCAAATTGTATTCTGACATTTCATGAAATGTACAATACGCACGAAACGAGAAAAAGGAAAACCTCAAATATGCAAAAAATTGAAAATGCGGATGTGCCACTGCCAAATGATTGGGAAAGTTTTTTAACTCTGTCGGAAAAAGGCAGATCTTGCCAATTTTCTTTGTAATGAGCTACTAAAATACCCTTTCGCCAATTTTGATGCAATCATTTCTGGTGGGTTTCAAGACGAACGACGAGTGGAGAGTACAAATCCAAATATTGACATCCATTACCTAGCGGCAACATACGAGGAAGGTGACACGCGAGTGATTCTGCATGGTATCCACAGTGACTTAAATGTCAAAGTAATTATGGCTAAAGATGCTGATATTTGCCTTTCAGCTGTGCACCATTTCCATACAATGAAATGTTCAGAAGTTTGGCTAATGTCTGGGACGGCAAAGGACAGAAAATACATTCCAACCCACGCAATCGCAAAAACTCTGTCCCCAATGCAGAGAGAAAATCTTTTGACTTTCTATGCATTCACCGGTTCGGTCACCACATCCAACTTTTCACTGTTAGTAAACTGGCTGCATGGGAGCGGTACTTAAAGTCATCTGACCTGTAATCTGCATAGATTCTGTATAGTAACACAGAGGCGTGTTGCGCAATATTGTGCGTTTGGGATTACAAGTTACAACGACAACGATGTTTTTGCAAACGGTCTAGTCGATTCTAGAAATCGATTCTTTTTATAAAGATCGACAACCCTGCATCTGACCTGCTCTCCGGACTAGGAAATCACCCTCCGGAGGAGTCGACTATGCAAGGACATCCTAACTTGTCGGTGCAAGGCTGGATGCGCCACCCGGACCTGTGGTAGCCGGAAAAGTAATTTGCCTTGTCTAAAGTCATGCACCTGCAGTGCCTCCAACAGCGATGCGTAAACTAGATTGAGTCGTAACTACTCCCAAATATTTTAAACCTTGTACCTGTACTGTATCTTAAATGCCACTTGATTAGCGACGTGCAATTAGTCTTAGAGTTTTTAACGCTTCAGTGTTATTTCTAACGTGCCATAAACATGACAATGTGAAACCTTATTTAGTATTTAGCAGTTTAAATTAATACATTTTTTACTGTCTTTCTTCCTAGATAAGTAATAAATCTGATAATTTTTCCTGAATGTGTTGACTGTTTTCTCCTAAATGCAAACAATTCCAATAGCACACATAACAATCTTATAAAAATATGAGCAGGATATCATTAAATTTGGCTTAAACGAAATCGAAAACCCACCGATATGCCTTGGATTCTCTTTACATGTTCATATTCGTCATATTACAAACATATTCGCCATATTAGTCGCATCGTTAAATAAAGACTTCCGGACGGAAGTGTGACTAGGAAATTATTAAATTTGATTTCAGTAGTGCCGACAACCCTCTGATAGGCCCTGCATTCTTTCTACAAGTTCTGTTGCAGTTCAATTTAATATTAACACTTAATATTTATTTAGTTGAGTGCTACTTGCTATTTGCAACAGCTCACGCATTTTCTTGTATACTGTGGTGCATATTATCGGGGCTGCCTACGTAGTAATTATTCTTTAAGTAGATTCCTGTATTATATGATCGAAAAATAATCTACTATTTTCTCCACGAGAGTTTCACTCTGAGCTTCCTTTCTCTCTTTCTATCTTATTCTCGCCCGTTTTGTTTTTGCCTTTGCTATTACTTGGTTATGATCCACGTGCTTTTTGAATTAGTGAATTAATTTCAGCCAAATTTGGGATTTACTCGAAAAGTTATTTATCGATTATCAATTTATTGTTTTGTTGTATTGGATGGAATTCTATGGAATATTGGAAATCGATACCAAGGAGATTGAAGCTCAGTACCTCATAGGTCAGGAAACCTTCCGAAGAGGTAATTAGTTTTATTACTATATTCAAACTAGATAAATAACTTGTATGTACTTTGCTAAAGGGGAAATAGAATATTTTTAGGGTTTTTCGCCTACAGTTTTCACCTATGGTTACTTTACAATAGTTTTTGTCCCTGTTTCGAGTAGTTGTGGTTTTCAGTGGTTTATGCTGCCGTGTTTTTTTTGCTCTAGATTGGAATGTTTTTATGCTAGCCACATCCATTTTGTTGAAGGAGTTGTCCTTGGAGCACTGCTGAATCCTGAGGACCTTGTGTGAGCCTTGTGGAGACTCGACTGTCCGTCTAAAATTTCCCTGAAGGAAATATATATATACTGCTTAAATAAATAAATAAACACCACAGAAATTAGACAACCCCCAATTCCAGAAGCCAGAGGCTTGTGCCAGAGGGGGCTACACATTGAAAAACTCGGACGTACAACCATTTCCTTCGACAGTGCCGGAGCCAGGATTCAAACCCGGTGGTGCGATACCCATGTGATTAACCTTAACCCACGCGGCTATCGACCAGACAAGCTTGAAAGAAAACAAACCTTTACCACCGGAATGTCTATAAATCTTTTAATTCTGTTCATACTTACTAATATATATTAGATTAGATTATTTTGTCGAGCGGCAATTAATAGTTTATGAAGTGTCAAAGATTTTTATAATTCTTTTGAGGTTTTAAGCGCTTACATAAGCTGCGTACAACTTCGTATGTAAAATATATATATTTTAATCATCGCTTTAGCTTTTACTGTAAAATCTACTACCATATTATAAATTAATATTATATCTTTCTCTCTACTGAACCTGGTTTATAACCGTATCCCATAAGCATACGTTATATATATATATAATTCACTTGATCGTTCTGTTATACCACAACCCCTTGTTATTTGTTCTGTAATAAATTACCTCTCTTATTGTGTTATTATTAAATTTTAAAATAATCACTTGGATTTTTTTTTATTGTTATTGTCTTGCCAAGTAACTTGTTTACTAAATTTGAGTTATAGTTTCACTTTGGCTGGTATTTATAATTTATAAAATTTACTTGGCTCCCTAGAAAATCGAAATAAATCTAGAACCCCGACCATCTCTACTGGTAGTCGGCCGGCAAATACCGTCTGTCAGCAGACATACGGACAACTTGTTACGTCCAACACATTTATTCGGCAATTTGGCGTAGCAGTTCATATTAGGAATATTTCAAAAATAGCCGCCATCTTGGACGCCATCTTGAATAATGGGCGTCCGGTCCCTTTTTTGTTCTGGCAACAGGCATTTTCGGATTCAGTGGGATCAAAAACCCCTAAAAGCACCGCTTGCTAAATTGTTATATAAAATGCTTCTCGCAAGATTAAAAACGCTTTTGCTTAAAAATGTTTCTAGTCTAATATTTTTATTTTATTTTTATTTCATTAATCTCTATTCTACAGGAACGATGTTCCCAATTACAGGACTGTATTATTATGTTTTTATTCTTTTTTCACATACACATAGATAATACAACTACCACTCCTACGACAATGCCATCTACCGCAACTGAGACTCGAACTCAATATTGGTACAGCGACTAGACGTGTTGTTTCTCACACAACCTCGTCTAGTCCACTGCTATCAACTCGATAACACATGAAAAACGTCACTAAACATCCATACCCAAACCAGGATTCGAGCCCGGGACTCCTTGGTTGCAAGCCTAATACATAGGCGTTGAGCCACTGAGCCGGATATGCGCTGTTAGTTACCTTGAAGAAATAAATCAATTTACTAATAACTGAGCTACGAAGGTGTTACCGTGAAAGGTGAAACACATTGTATGCGATAATGCCATATGACGCGAATTATAAAATTGTATATTATAATAGAATTTCCTAGTTTTCTAGTTGCCAACCACGCCATATTGTAAAAATACTTTCCTCCATCACATTATACCACAATATACAAGCTGAACGATAATATAACCTACGTTATGTATAGACAGAATCCCAACGTCAACTTTATAGATGATAAAACGTAACGGGATAGTAAAGCGCTCCTGAAATTAAAGTTATAAAACGGGATTATATATAGGTTTTAAAATAAAGGCACGCAAATATTTTGAGGGAATTTGAAATAAACGGTTTATAGATTAAGGGTGCGATTGCACTTTTATGGTCCTACATGGGTGGATCGGATATGTTTACAGCCCCTAAACGCGTTTAATTAAGGGTGATTTATGTGTAATTTATAATAAAACATTTACAATACCTAAAGTGATAAGGGTTTAGAAGTTGTATTAATTTCTATGCATAGAAAGCAAGAGACGTATCCAACGGTATATGTTGGTTTTTAAGTGAATCGAGGAATAAAAAATGGTTTTAGTGTACACTATAAAATTGTCAATTTAATGACTGGGGTGTGGAAACACAAGGGGTTTCACTATAACTTTGTTTTGATACAGTCTATTTGCTACAAAAATTTAGCATAAGCGTTTTATAACTAGTTTCAAGTTTAATTAACTATTTGAGAAGTTTACAAAAATATATAAATTTAAATTGTCTGGTCGTTAGTCGAGTGGGTTAAAGTGCGAGGTGGCAATCGCGATTAATCACACGAACATCGCACCACCGGGTTCGAATCCTGGCTCCGGCACTGGCACTGTCGGAGGAAATGGTTGTATGTCCGCGTTTTTTCAATGTGTAACCCCTTTCCGCACAAGCCCTGGCTTCTGGAATTGGGGGTTGTCTAATTCCTGTGATGTTTATTTTTATTTATTTTTTTTTTAATAAAAGTTTAAGGTTTAAACTATTTGAGTAACTAAGATTCTCGTATTTAGAAAAAATAGCACTATATGCACAGTCCAAAAAACGAATGGACAAAAGGAGGAGAAAAATTTGGTATACATGTCTATTGAGTTGTCATATTAAGCATACTGGAGTCTAGGATGGTGGGGGTTGAGCTCACACCGCCATGTTAGTTTTTAGGTTCAATTTTTTTAATTCGTAAATGTAATGTCTTTGGGTATCTCATGTAACGATTATACTGTAATAGCTCAAATATACAGCAAATAATTAATTGATAATGAAACTACCAGGCAGGTTACTGACAGATTTATTTACACCAGGCAAATATAGACATCGAGTATAAAAATGCCAGATGCTATAAAAACCATACACAGCAATGTGATGGAACACACAAATTATCTTTATACGTAAATACTACAGTAAATATCTCGAAAACTAATGGACATTGTCCGCGTTTTTCCAAATGTGTTCCCTTCTTAACAGCCTCTGGCTTTGGATTTGAGGGATTGTCTACTATATACAGGCTGTCCACTTTATCAGGGCACTCAAGAATATCTCGCTTAATATCGGTCGTAAAAAAAATTTATTTTTATGAAACTTGTGCCGATTTATATAACCTACAAAATGGTTTAAAGACATTTGAAATCCATGGCCTACTTTAAGAGTTATGGCGGAAAATATCGAAAATGCGGAAAACGTCTAGGCCAAATATCTCCGTTATTTGAAGAAATATAAGAAAAATTCCAAGTCGAAAATTTTTTGCAAAACAGAGTGTTTCAACGAGGTTTTATCTATTTTTTTCAAAACCGCTGTATTTTGAGATTTACTCTTCAGGCTATTAAAAAACTTATTCTGAAACGGCCGGGAAATGGCGCCATTAAATAGAGTATTTTCCTCCCTTTTCAACGATATATCGCTTGCCATATTTATTCAATGGTACTACGTTAGTAATTATAAAAACATTTTTTTAAAACCAATAAAATTTTTTTTACAAGCATTATAATTGCCGTGGATAAGTATGAATAAATAAAACGATAAAATAATTCAATAACTTGTTCAAATCTTAGCTATAATAAAACATTAACACAATTAAGAAGAATAAAGTAAATTCAGGTAACAAAAACAAAATAATAATCAAGAAAGCAACATGGAGCAATTACTTGATGAAGCTCCTCTCCACAATTCCCAGATTTGCCTAGATTATTTAGACGAAATTTTGCCTCAACATTGGATAGGTACCAATGGATTTATTCGATGGCCCCCTCGGTCTCCAGATATAACCCCAATCGATTTTTTTCAATGGGGGTATATTAAAGAAGGTGTTTTCGACGACACCGCAAAATGTAGAGGTCCTAAAATCTCGAATTCAACAGGCATGTATTACAGTTACCCCCGAAATGCTGAGTAATATTTTAAATGCAGTGCCTCGCCGTGCTCGATTGTGCATAAGAAATCGCGGTGGACACTTTGAACACTTGACATGATACCTTAAAAATTATTTTGAGGATTAGATAAATATTAATGTTCTGTGTGATATATTCTTTTTATTATTAATTTGTTTTTGTTACCTAAATTTACTTTATTCTTCTTAATTGTGTTAATGTTTTATTATAGCAAAGATTTGAACAACTTATTATTGAATTATATTATCGTTTTATTTAATCATAGTTCTCCATGGCAAGTATACTCATACTCATACTCATTTTATTTGACTACGTTACATACATGTCAGGTACATTTGTAGGAGGTCATATTACACTTATCGACAGATAAAATAAATAAAATTTGTTATATAATTATTAGGAAATTTTATCAGACATACATCTCAAATATAACATTTAAACATTTAAATACTCTCTATATAACACTACCACAATTTTACAATTAGAAATGTACAAAAAAAATTTATTTATTATAAATAACACGTCTATAAATTAGAAATAAATGCATTCCACACAAATATACAGATATGATTTATGTTTATGGTTTTTGCAACGGAAATGGAAGGCTACAGAGAGAGAATATAGAAAACGTTTTCGAAACCATCGTACACCAAATTATACAACATGTTCAGAGGCGTATCAATTTAGTAAGGAATATTGGCAATTTCTTTCACAGGCAAAGCATGAACATGTTCCCAGAGATTTTCAGCAGCGAGAGGAATTATTACAGATTGTCCATATGAATCCAACTGTAAACGTCAGAAAAATCAATCATCAATTAGAAACTCCCAGAACAAGAGTATGGCAAACTTTGTCACGGATGAAGATCAATTCACGAGTGATGGAATAAACAACACAACACCAGAAATCAACAACTTTGGGCAACAACAAAAACATTTTTTTAGACTTTTCGTTCTTGTATACACACTAAATCACATTTTAATTTTTTTTACTAACGCCAAAAAAACTTTTTTAGACGTTTCGTTTTTGATACACACTAAATCAATTTTTTTTTTTTATCCCCTTTAATAATAGGGTGAGGGTGGCAATGGGGGCGGTAGAGGGGGTGGCTAATGCCAAAAAAAATTTTTTTAGACGGTTTGTTCTTGGATACACACTAAATCACATTTTATTTTTTTTATCCCCTTTAATAATAGGGTGGGGGGTGGTAGAGGGGGTAGCTAACGCTAAAAAAATTTTTTAGGCGTTTCGTTTTTGTATATACACTAAATCACATTTTAATTTTTTTACTCCATTGCATAATAGTGTAGGGGTGGTATGGGGGGTAATAGTAGGGGGGAACTGATGCCAAGAAAAATGTTGTGAGCTTAACTTTTCGTACATGCCCTAAATTGCAATTTTATGGACTCTTACTTGCTTTATTTGCCTATTTACCCTTATTTACCCCATTTACCCCCGAACCCTTCAACAGATTAGATCAAAATATAATCTATTTCCAGATCTCGTTACAATACATAAGTGTACCAAATTTCAAGTCAATATCATAAACGGTTTCAGAGTAAACGTGCGCACAATAGAGTTATAGACAGACAGACAGACAGGCCGGCAGACAGACCGACAGACAGACTGACAGACAGGAAATTTGTTTTCGCTCAAATTTAAAATCTCGACGTTTCATGACATTTTAAGCCTATTTCAACAACAACAACAAAATTTTGCGTTACTATACTTCCATTGGACGTGGAAGTAATTAATAAAATAGCGACGTTACTAGTTATCTGCGCATTTTGTAGAATTTAAATATCGTTCACCATTATTTTCGAAAATTTGCTAGGAAGTAACCATAAAGGTGCTATCAAATATTATGACAGTATTTTCCATAGACATTTTCATGGTTATCCGCCATTTACAAAAAACTGATATACAGGGTGATGTAATTGGACCTAAATGTAAAATAATAAAAATTGAGTCCTGTCCTGGAAATTTTCCAAACTAAATTATACTATTGATTGGACTAGGAGTACATGATATGTTACTAACTTTTATCCAAATACGGCCGCCCATTTTAAAAATATGGTGAATTTTAGTTCCAATCAAAATTCATAAAGCAACGTGTATCTTGGAAACAGTGAGGATTAAGGGTAAGTTTGGGGGTGGCTATCAACTCAACAAAGTGTGGTCTAACTCTTATCAGTCTATGTCACTTTAAATCTGGGACACCCTATATATTTTGTTTCGGCATTACTATCTTTGAACATCCTACAACCCAATCCAACATGAGTCAGATGGTAAGTTCCGGGAAGTGATTTTCGATCTTCACAATGATCCTCTCCCCTCTCAATCATCGGACATATTTTTGAAATGGTCAGCAATCGAACAAATATTCCATCTAAATTTCAACTCGATTGTCTTAACGAATAAGCATCTATTGTACGGAGAAATTTTATAAGTGTTCCAAATTTGACCTGATTATGTCAGTAATCTTTAGAGCAGTGCAAAAATTAATAGGACCTTGTTGTAGATAATTTTATACTCTTTAATCCAACATAGAATAATATTTTTTGAAAGCCGAAAAATTGAAGTAAACACCAAGACAGCATGAACCCATCCCCCACCAGGGTGCTTCTAGTATGTCTGACAGGACACAACAATGAATAGTACCAATTTTCTAAACTACATTTTTTAATGTTGTTTTTCAAGTCCTTCATTGCTTGGACTAATAGACATTTAAAATAAGTCGTAGTCATCATGAAAAACGCACAAAAATAATATTCAGTGGTATTATAGTTCACATAAATCTGCGACTACTTTTTATAAATTATATTTCTAACTCAGACTCAGAGTTAGATCAGATAAATATTTTCCATTATAAAATAAAAATGACTCGGATTATGTCTCGTCAGAGCTTTATTGGCCACAAATTTTATTTTAGCAAGGCCCATAAACTTATACTTTATATATTTTAAGCATTAAAACATTTTAACGATTTTACGCTCTCTATGAAAAATGTGTTATTGTCTGGTTAGTATAAGGGGAATTTCGTCTTTAATAAAAGGATGGTAAAACACGTAACAGATAACTGATGATGTTATTCTACACAACTTATTATTATACAGTTATAAAATTTATAGTGATGGAAAAGAGGCTGTATGCTCATCGGATCACCGCTGCAGACGGTCTTTTGCTGTTGAACGTGCCATAGAGCAAAGGGGACCAGACTAAAAAAATACATAGGTCATAAAACTCATGTCAAGACGTTGCAAATAAGTAAAAGGAAAAACGTTATAATAAGTCCCCTTGTTAACGCAATCAAAATAGCATAAAAAATCAATATAAAGGAACTTTTTCTATAAGTAAATTTATTCTGTTGTAGAGGTGCTCAGGTGTATCTAAACATTTTTGTGCTTCAAAGACCTTGTGCTCCAAAGGTTATTAGCAGTTTAATTTTTTTAACCGCGCTTTTCAACCTAAGAATTTGAATAATTCGAGATATACAGGCTGTCCATTTTATCAGGGCCCTCGAGTATATCTCACTTAGTATCGGTCGTACAAAAAATTATTTTTACGAAAATTGTGAGGATTTATATAACCTACAAAATGGTTTAAAGACATTTGAAATCCATGGCCTATTTTAAGAGTTATGGCGAAAAATATCGAAAATGCTGAAAACGTCTAGGCCAAATATCTCCGTTATTTGAAGAGATACGAGAAAAATTCTAAGGCGAAACAGAGTGTTTCAACGAGGTTTTATCTAATTTTTTTTTAAAACCGCTGTATTTTGAGATTTACTTTTCAGGCTGTTAAAAAAAATATTTTGAAACGGGCGGGAAATGAGCCATTAAATGGAGTTTTTTCCTCCCTTTTCGACGATATATCACATGCCATATTTATTCATTGGTACTACGTTAGTAATTATGCAAACATTTTTTAAAACCAATAAATTTTTTTTTAACAAGCATTATACTTGCCGTGGAGAAGTATGATTAAATAAAACGATAAAATAATTCAATAAGTTATTCAAATCTTTTTTTATAATAAAACATTAACACAATTAAGAAGAATAAAGTAAATTCAGGTAACAAAAACAAATTAATCATTAAAAGAATATAGCACACAGAACATTAATATTTATCTAATCCTCAAAATAATTTTTAAGATATCATATCAAGTGTTCAAAGTGTCCACTGCGATTTCTTATGCACAATCGAGCACGGCGAGGCACTGCATTTAAAACATTACTCAGCATTTCGGGGGTAACTGTAATACATGTCTGTTGAATTCTAGCTTTTAGGTCCTCTACATTTTGCGGTGTCGTCGATAAATACCTTATCTTTAACATACTTCCATAGAAAAAAATCCAGTGGGGTTATATCTGGAGAAAGAGGGGGCCATCGAATAAATCCATTGGTACCTATCCAATGTTGAGGCAAAATTACGTCTAAATAATCTAGGTAAATCTGGGAATTGTGGGGAGGAGCTCCATCTTGTTGAAAATATTGAAAGTTGTGTCGGTTCTCTAAAGATAGGTCATCTAAGAATTTATTAAATTCATTTCTCAAAAAGTTTAGGTACTTTTGACCATTGAGGTGACCATCATAAAAATAAGGACCTATTAAATTGGTGCCTAAAATACCTATCCACACATTTATTGAAAAACGATTTTGAAACCCAGTCGGTCTATGCCAGTGTGTATTTTCAAGTCCGTTTGTAATGAATATTAAGATTAAAAAATCCATTATTGGTAATATTTGCCTCGTCGGACCAAAGTATTTTACTACATATTAAAGGATCGGCACGCTTCTTTTCCAACAGCCACCTACAAAAAGTCGTCCTCCTTGGTTTGTCCCCCGCTTGTAAATTGTAAACTTTTTTGGCTTTATAACACAGGTAACAATTTTTCTTTAAAATTTTTCTAGCACTTGTTTTATTTATATGACAAGCAATTTCTCTTAATGATGTTTCCAAATTTTCGGTATTTTTATGTCTTACATAATTAATAACTTGGTTTACCTTATTTACATTATCAGTAACACTGTTCAACCTTGTCTTTTTCTTTAAAAATGAACCATTATTTTTCAGTCTCGTAGCTAATTTTCTGAATAGAGATTTATTCGGCTGTAGTGCTTGTGGAAATCTGTTTCTATATTCTACTTGAGCTAATCCAGAGTTAAAATTTCATTGGCAATATATTATAATGATCAATGTGAGTGAAAATCATTTTTGAAAATTCTAAATTCTTAAACGAGTGTCATCGAGTGAGAGTTTAAGTATTAACTGAGATGACCTGTCAAAAAATTAAATTGTCAAGTTTGTTCATAGCCAACTATTGTAAAATAATTGAAATAACAGGGAAATCATGAAATAGAAACAAATGGATATTATACTTAAATTAATTGGTAAAGACATTTTAACTTTCTGAGCAAAGAGTGACGCTTTTATGGAGGACCTCAATACATTGGCATAACTGCGAATACTCTTTCCATAATTGCTCAATGTTGCTTTCTTGATTATTATCTTGTTTTTGTTACCTGAATTTACTTTATTCTTCTTAATTTTGTTAATGTTTCAATATAGCAAAGATTTGAACAACTTATTGGATTATTTTATCGTTTTATTTAATCATACTTCTCCACGGCAAGTATAATGCTTGTTAAAAAAAATTTATTGGGTTTAAAAAATGTTTTTATAATTACTAACGTAGTACCAATGAATAAATATGGCATGTGATATATCGTTGAAAAGGGAGGAAAATACTCTATTTAATGGCGCCATTTCCCGGCCGTTTCAGAATAAGTTTTTTAATAGCCTGAAGAGTAAATCTCAAAATACAGCGGTTTTGAAAAAAATAGATAAAACCTCGTTGAAACACTCTGTTTTGCAAAAAATTTTCGACTTGGAATTTTTCTCATATTTCTTCAAATAACGGAGATATTTGGCCTAGACGTTTTCCGCATTTTCGATATTTTCCGCCATAACTCTTAAAGTAGGCCATGAATTTCAAATGTCTTTAAACCATTTTATAGGTTATATAAATCGGCACAATTTTCGTACAAATATTTTTTTTTGTATGACCGATATTATGTGAGATATTCTCGAGTGCCCTGATAAAATGGACAGCCTGTATATCCGATCGAGACAAAAAAAAACAATCTTTTTATCACTGGATTTTATAGCAGAAGGAAATTTTATAAAAATATAAAATATAGGAGTTATAATATTCCAACCTATCTGCAAGTGCAGTGTCTAAACACAGTTAGCACTAAAGTACAATGACTTGGAATGCTCGAATGCTACGAGGAAGATGCGAGACCTCCTTTATCTCTGGATGTCACTAATTGCAGACCGGTTTCGACCTAGTTTTGGGTCTCGTCAGTGCAGTGCAAGTGATACTTTCAATATCCGGAGTTTGCATCTCATAGACACTGTTAAATTCCACCACAGTAGAGCGCAATTAGCGCCATCTCTCAGCAGTCTCAAAGCAATCCAAATCGAAAATAAAATTGATAATCATCACTGAATAAACAATTTTATGTTCGATTTGGATTGTTTTGAGACTACTGAGAGATGGCGCTAATTTGTTATTCAAAATTTGAATTGACCGCCGTTTTATGCCATTAAGTCCAAAACAGATCAATTTTTTTTACAAGTTATGTCTCGATGCCAGCTTATTGATGCCGTATAAAAAAAATTTAAACCTGTTTTAGCCATTTTTTTACATTTATTTAAAAACTAATAAACAAAAAATGAATGTTTTCGGCCACTTTGAAAAAAATTTTGAATACCTTTATTTTAATAAAAAAAGAGTTTATTTTGGTCATTTCTTTTCAAAATGGCAGATAAATTCATTTTTGTTAATTGGGTTTTAAACAAATGCAAAAAATGGCCAAAATGGGTTTAACAAATTTTTTTTACAGCATCAAAAATCTGCCGTCAAAACCTAACTTAAAAACAAATGATCCATTTTGGACTTAATGGCATAAAATGGCGGCCAATGCAAATTTTAAATAACAAATTCAAATGCGCACACTAACTGGATTTTTGTTAAAGTAAAATACAAATTTTCTGAACGTTTCAAGCTGATCGGTTTACCCAGCGGCTCTGGGCAGCAAAATGAAAAAAAACATTTTGGCCAGTTTTTTCACTTTTATAAATTATGGTTGCGCTCTTAAGACTTACACTAAACGTAGATTTGTAGAAAACTTAATTACAAAGATTTTGTTTTTTCTTGCCCCTATCGGACCTACATATTTCGAGTTGTTCACTTTTTTAGGTTGAAAAACGCGGTTAAAAAAATTAAATTTTTAATAACAATTGAAGCACAGAGTCTTTGAAGTACAAAACTTTTTTGGGTACTCCTTAGCACCTTCCCAACAGGATTCAACTATAAAATTATTTATGGAAAAACTTCCACTTCAAATACTATTTTGACTGCATTATGTATATTAGAAATGGATGAAGGACGATGAAAAGTATTTGCATTGTAATTTATTGAGCTGACAGATTAAGAAGCTATTATTATAAACAGTTCTGCGTCCCTAAAATGTAGCACCTACGTAGCTTGCCTATTTTAAAAGAAAATAATGATTTGAATTGTGTGAGCAATTTTATAGTAGAAACTCCACATTTAGTTTTTATGATCCAATTACTTTAGTTGTAGACATAGGGTGCGTTTCATGCATTTAAAAATGTAATAATTTGCTGCTGGAAATCTACTTGTGCACGTATTTTTGTACCTTCATTATACTTTGCTGCAACGTATTCCATTGAATTGTATTTATTTCAATCAAATAACTATACATGTTGTAACAAAATTATTGAATAATTATGCTGCAATATCATCCTCGTGTATTGTAAGTCAGCTTCTAGCAGTTTACATGCTTACCGGTTGTGTTAGTACAAATTATCCATTCAACGGTGGAAAAAATATTTTAAACTTTTCTGAAACGTTAATCCCAACCAAATACTTCTTCAATACCCTCAGCAAATAAATATGTTAGAATTTACAGAAGCTTTTTACCTTTTTAAATACGCCATAATTCCAAAAGCAATTTAAATTAATTACGAGCGCATTTATTTGAAATCTGCAAAATATACTTGAGGCCACCTACAGAAACGAGTGCTTACACGTTATATTCCTACATATTTAAAAAATGGTAGTCATCCGACCCATAAATTATTTATCGTTTAAGATATGGTTCGAAAAACGAGCTCAACAATAATTTCATTCCTGTTATGACTACAAAACACCTGACAGCGAAGAAATACATGTCACAAGGCATCCTTTCCTTTCTATATTAAAACAGATTGCATATGTGAGTGCGTAGGAATGTGGTTGATGGAGAACGTCACGTGGTCATACTCCACTCAAAGTTTTCCTTAAAGAGTGTTTTCTTGTTTATTGTATATTATTCTATTTGTATATTATAGTTTATGTGTAAAAATAATAGCTATAGTAAGTAAGCTTTTGGTCTTACTTGTTTACTTAATTGCAAATACCAAAATAATGTCCGATTGTCAAAACTCCCTCAATAACATTACATTTGAAAGTGAGCATTTTTCTGTACACATTTATATTTTTATTTACTGTTACGTGCCCATAGCGATCAAGGCACAGTGCTGAGAAAATACCACTTTTAAGGGTAGGCAACTTATTGCCTAGGTCGTGTATATAGTCAATATTTATAACTTTGACGGATATTCGTGTCGACTTACTCCTGGCTTTTGAGGAGTTCACTGGGGCAGTCATTGTGTTGATGTGCTGTTAAGTTCTATCTGTCTTCATCATTCTGGGATTTAGGAGTTGTGTTGGCTATTCCTAATTGTTGTTGCCCGTTGTTGTTTTGGTACTAGATATTGAGGAAAACTTTTGCCTAATGAGATACAGCCGATATTTTTACCAAATTAATCACCCTCATTTGCAGTCATATGCAGATGACACTCAACTCTTGTACGAGTTTAACCCATCGAATACCGTTCTAGCTAATACCCCATTAAATGACGGCATAAATTCTATTTGCAGATATTCTACGGAGCATAATCTAAAAATTAATCCAAACAAATCGGTGGCACTATTGTTTAGCTCGAAAAACCGTAGGCAGGCTCTAAAAACGCAGCTCTCTCCGGTCATAGATGGCAGAAATATTACGTTTTCAGATTGCGCAAAAAATCTTGTTCTTGGTGTTTTCTTAGATCAAAATTTACGATTTAAAGAACATATTATTATCTTTTACCATATTGCTGTCTAGCCCTTAAGGTAACTACTACCTAAAAGATCTGTGTATAAATCATATTATCAGATAATCTAACCTACCTTTATGAACAAATTAAGTATCATATGCCATTTATGTTTTATATACATATATAGTCGGTTCCTTGTCTGTCCGTCAACTTGTGTATGTAGCCTGTTTCGCGTTAGTCCATGAAAGAGTTGAAAAAATTAAACGTTAATAAAAAAGCTATTGGCGAGAAAGACTTTTCCCCACCCTTTCCCTTCATGCCAAAAAAAATTGTTTGAAAAAGCGTGCAATTTTTATTTCGCGCACCAAGCATTTATTGCGAAAAAACCATTTTATGCTAATGCTATCTTGTAACAAATAAAAAAATGTACGTCGGTCTGATCGCGATTACACGGGGACTTGTCAGCTGTGAAATAGCTTCGTTTTCACCCTCTCCCTCCCCTCCTAATTATCCAACCTCCAGTCCAGCCAAATATTTGCCAATACCCCTTCTATAAAAAAAAATTGAGTCTTCAACTCCACTCCTTCATGATAAAAAATGAAGTAAATTTTTTTAATTTTTGCACGTTGGATTCGTGATATCTCCTGAATAAATGGTCTGACGTCCATGAGGTTAAGGATGAAATTTGCTTATTTTCATGAGCTCTTCATTTTTGGTCTGAAGATTTTTTTTGTCAGATCAAAAGCTCCAGATCTGCTCCACTAATCATGTGAAACTAACTTGCATGTCCAAAAGTTATATAGCAATAAAAAAAAAGCGCGATTTAGTGTTCTGTCTGGGTGACCTCATTGCATGATATTATCATGATCTTAATATTCTCTACCTTTTAGTAAAGTACGACAATTTCGTCAAATCAGCCTGTATAATTGGCAAAAATTTACCATAAATAAATGAAAAATTATTATTGAACATATTTAAACTTTGGCAAAAGACAAAATTTATTTTTTTACCGCCTCTCCGTCTCTCCCGAACTAGATTATTTCATTAATGCTAGTTTCGGAGTAAAACAATCTATTAGCAGGCATAGTAAATTTAATTTTTAAAGGCAATAATTTGATGAGGCTATGGGAGTCCAGCGTTGCCATGGCAACCTTTAAAATCTGATGTTGGTACAAGTGGACCGGCCGCTGATATACAAACTGAGGGTTGATAATTAAAAACTCGAGTTTAATTTGACTGCAGATTCGTACGTCATTTTGTTTTATTGTAGTAGTCGTTGTATATATATTTAATTAAATTCTAGAAATTCTAGTGTAAAAATATCTTAATTACTTTTAAAACGTTTGGGTAACTTTTTGTAAACTTGTTATTTTATGCTCGTAGAACACACGAAATTAATTTGGTAGAATAAACGGAAACAAAAGTAACCATTTTATTGTAATTACTTTTTTAATCCCAGATTCCTGAATGTTTATGTTTCTCATTTGCAGATTTTCATTTATTTTAATGTTGGTGTGGAATATTAAAACAAAAACAAGAAGGCATCCGTAATTAAAAGTAATGTCAATACTACTGCAATTTCTGTTTGAATGTGAATCTGGAGAAAACTGGAAATCGGTTTGATAGCTGACCAGGCAAATAAAAACGACAAGGTATTTAGCTGGAAACTTTCGCGTTGTTTGCGTTTTGACGGTGTGTTTGCAGATAGTTGCCATTCAGACTGATTGGATTAAAGAAAATAATTAGTTGGGAAATGATTAGGAAAACCAGGATCACTAAAATTTATTTTAAAAATAAGTAGACTAAGAAGGGGATTGGAAGTTAGAGTGTGTTTTAATATAAACTCTGGACATTACTACATATTAAAACGCAATATTTTTAGTCGCAAACTCCTCTATAAAATCCTTATTTTACTATAAGGAACGTAACCAGACTCCAACCAACAATTACTCTCCGGGCGCTGAATTACCAGTTACAGGCCTGGCGCGATAAGTGTAATAATTGTAGATTATCAACAGAACGTTAAAGCTTTGATTGAAATAAACACCAGCCAAAAGACTGATCCTACTTAAAGGAGCTCTCATGCCAGTCGTCCCATAGCACTTGCAGACTGAAGTTTCGAGCTAGTTGCTCTCGTCAGTGCAAGGTAAACATGTGATGTCGACCGACACGAGGATCCTTGGACTATTTGGTACATCTCGGTATTCTTAGGATAGCGACATGCAAAACAATCAGCAGGCGCCATCTAGCGGTCCAGTATCTGTTGCAATCGACAAATAAATAACCTGACTGGGCTTAGCATAGTTCAAATGTACTTTTAGAGGGCAGAATATTAAAACATAATATTTTTAGTCGCAAACTCCTCTATAAAATCCTTATTTTACTGTAAGAAAGGTAACCAGACTGCAACAAACAGCTCGTTGAATTTCAAGTTACAACCCTGGCGCGTTAAGTGTAATAATTGCATATTACCAACAGAACGCTAATGCTTCGATTGCAACAAACATCAGTCGAAAGACTAATCCTACTTAAAGGAGTTCCCGTGCCAATCGTCCCACACCACTTGCAGACTGCAGTTTCAAGCTATTGGCTCTCGTCAGTGCAAGGTAGACATGTGAGCGTTCGGCGTAGCACATAGCCCGGAGAGTAGCTGTTGGTTGCAGTCTGGTTACGTTCTTTATAGTAAAATAAGGATTTTGTAGAGGAGTTTGCGACTAAAAATATTATGTTTTAATACTCTGATCTCTAAAAGCACATTTGAATTATGCTAAGCCCTGTCAGGCTATTTATTTTTCGATTGCAACAGATACTGGACCACTAGATGGCGCCGACTAATTGTTTTGCATGTCGCTACCCTTAGGATAGCGACATGCAAAACATGATTTATTTATTTATTTATTTACGTATAAATACAAATAGTCCAAGGATCCTCGTGTCGGTCGTCACATACCTACCTTGCATTGACGAGAGCCAACAGCTCGAAACTGCGTCTGCAAATGGTGTGGGACCACTGTCACGAGAGCTCCTTTAAGTAGGATCACTCTTTCGGCTGGTGTGTTGCAATCGAAGCATTAACGTTCTGTTGATAATATGCAATTATTACACTTAACGCGCCAGGTTTGTAACATGTAATTCAGCGCTCGTTGGGGCACATAGCCCGAAGAGTAGCTGTTGGTTGCGGTCTGGTTACGTTCCTTATAGCAAAATAAGGATTTTATAGAGGAGTTTACGACTAAAAATAGTATACTTTAATATCCTGCCCTCTCAAGGCACATTTGAACTATTGCTACATATTGTAAGTATAAACTAAATAATCTGAGACATTTTCGAATACAACAAATAATAACACAAACCCACAAAAAAAATTATCTGCGCCATGGATTCCATTTAATTACCATGTATTTTATTTAGAAAGTACCTCTTTAGCCGGCGCCGACTCTGTGTATCGAAGCCGACAAAATAAGTTAGGGCTTGTGCAGACAAATTACCTAACCTCACTTATTCTGACCAGCTTGTCCTGTGTTGCTGTCGTATTTAGTGTAATTATTTCAATAAAATAGCAATATCTATGGTTTGTTCTTACATAACGCAGTCAGGTAGTTGTTTAATTGCTATGTTGCCTCTTAAGGTGCTGAAACTTGGCGATAAGTTTGAAAGTTATGATAGCTTTAACGAACAATTGCAGGAATACAAAAAACATGTGTTTAATGATTATTGCAGTAGAGACAGCAGAACCATCGCGACACAAGCCAAAAGATATCCGGAAAATGTAGCAGCTGAAACAAATAGTAAACAGTCAGTTCATTATTATTTAAGAATAGCATGTATAAAAGGTGGCCGAATGCACAACCCACTGAAACCGAATATGACACGAGTTTTCCATCTATACGTCAGGATTATTGCTACAGATACAGGTAATAAAAATTCTGACCTATAGGGGTAAAACTGATGATATATTCGAAGAGTGAAAAAGAGGAGTACAAACACCCCATATCATGACACAATACGGCAAAGCAATTCATAAACACCTAGAATTTCTATACCATACACCGTGTGCCTCTCGCTGCTGACAACAAGCATGACCTCAATTCAATCTAGCGTAGACGTGCGTGTGTGTGTGTGTGTGTGTGTGTGTGTGTATGGGTGTTATAAAATATATTATGAAGAAAATGTACATGAAGAATATTGCCACATTTGAAGAGTGTCTACAGAAGCAAACATATTGCATAATTTACTGAGGAGCATTTCGTCAACCAAATTGACATCATCATTAGGTTATAACTACTAATATACCAATGATGCTTTAAGGATTGACTTATTTTCAAAAGATGCGAAACTGAATATCTAATGTACAATAATTTGTAACATTTGAATAATCAAATTTATCATTTATTCAAATTTCCTCATATTTCCTTATGCTTGACGCGCCCTGTATAACACATGGATGGATTCTTGTAGCTGAAATCCACTGAAGATTTCAACTATTTGTTGAATATAGTGTATAACAATTTTGTACTGTTATTGTTAATACCATACTTTAATAAGTCTTGTATAGTATCACTTTTGTACAGTTGCCAGTTCTTCCAGGCGGCTTCATCCTAAAACATAACTTTATTTACTACAGTTAACACTTAATGATTAATGTGAAACTATACAGGTATATAATATGTCAATTCATACTTTCTATTATTCATACCTCTATGATTTATAGGTTATCCAATGGCAATTTGCAATAAATCTTTACAAATCAGTTTGTGAAACCAACATTTATTATCGCAGACTTTATTAGCAACTTAATGTAAAGCACTGGCCTCTACTGGTATAGGAACTAATAGTTTAGTGTTTACAGAGTCGTTTATTTGTATAGTGGTGGTCTTACATAATTCGATACCAGGTGGCGCTACCTTTTACAGAATGCATTTTTAAAGTCACAATTGGTATAAACACTAGCTATTAAAATTAGGTTTCTTTACTCAAGTAGTGGCATAGAACAATCATTTTTTATTCGACTTTTGAGATTGGCAGGCCACTTTTGAACTCATTTACGAAATATAGTAATTCTTCAAGATTACATCTTTGGATCGTAAATTAATAGTGTGCTGACATCAGAAAGAGGCAAATCTTTTATTAATTAAAATTTTAGTAACTATTATTTCAACATATATTTTTATTGTTTTTTTAAAGTATTATGTCTCTAATTTTTTATATAGTTTCACGTTTATCAATGAGTGTAGCCTAATCTATTTTTTTTCTCCCTTATGGCTTCAGTTCATACCAATTTAAATATCAAGATTAATTTAAACATAAAAGGATTCAATTTAAATATAAAAGGATTCACTTAAAAAAAATTAATTTAAATAAAAATTAATTTACATAAATGAAAATTTAATTTAGAATTCATTTTAAATTTAAATTTGAGATTTAATCCGAATTGAAAATCAGAATTTACCTTCATGATTCATCTTGTCTTATATAATTATAAGAATACTTTGAGGCTTGATCATCATAATTGAGATTATGATATATGTATTTTTGGAGCACGTATTGCTAGAGTACGTAACTACCTAAATTCCCCAGTGGAATTGTTCAAATTTTATTAAAATAAAGTACCAGAAAATATTTGTGCTTTGATCAAAACTACTGGTTATATGAACTGATTCCATCACCACTAGATATAGAATAAAGGACCAAGACTGCTGGAAGCTGGAACTGCTAGGGAACTCCTCGCCAGAATCAACCAACTCCCGATTTGCGACTTGGATATCTATTTCATCGTCGAATCAAATTAATTTCAACGACTTGAATTTATTATATTAAAATATATTTTTTCTTGTACATACTTTTTATAGCAATCATCAATTTTCTCTTTTAATATACATTTATTTTAAACTATTCTCGTTTTAATTGAACATTTCAGATAACTCAAATTTGTCTATAGAAATTAGTTTTTGAAAATTTAAAGAGCAGCGCTGAATATACTATAGATGGCGCCCTCTAAATATCACTAATAATTTACCTCAAATTGTTTTCTTTATATTGACAAAAATTAGACTGATTAACACAGAATATTTTGTATATAAATAAAAAATTGATTTTTCTCTGCTCACGGCCCATTTAAGCTCGCGTACTATACCAGCTAGCCGTTCGCAAATATGTTGTGCTTTTGTTCTGTTTTGAGCATTATTTTGGTCAGAACAGAGGAAAAGCGTAACAAAATATATAAAAATTTGAATAAATTAACGAAGAACATTTCCATTGTATGTTTTAAATTAAATTGACACTATATTGAATGATCCAAATGAAAGATCCTTAACACCACCGTTGGTGCTGTATTAATAATTAATTTAATATTTTTAAATTGGTTTGTTCAAGGATCATTTAAAATAAAATAAATAATCACTTAAAGCGAAACTTCTTTAAAATTCTTACCACCTTTGAGCGCGATAACAGTCATTTGGAAAAATAACTCACCTGCAATATAAAATATATCAACGATAACGATAAAATTGAAAAATTATAGTTATTTTCAAAGCAATTTGCTAGTGCATAATAAATTTGAGCATTAGAACAATAAATAACAATATAGCACTTGGTTTCGACGGTCTAGAAATATTTCATTTTAAATTACACCGATTTAGTATATTGCAGAAAAAAGAGGACAAACGTTAGTTCGCCGGCACATAACTACCATAAGGGTAAAATAAAACGACAATAATTCTCGCACTTGCCAACTAATTGGTTTGATTATATTTAAAATTATACTGTATTTA
The DNA here is from genome assembly GCA_963675555.1 of Leptura quadrifasciata. Classification (NCBI taxonomy): domain Eukaryota; kingdom Metazoa; phylum Arthropoda; class Insecta; order Coleoptera; family Cerambycidae; genus Leptura; species Leptura quadrifasciata. Next base: position 148,995,655 of record OY776675.1, read on the forward strand.
AAATATAATTGCATTAACATTAATTAAATGCGTAATTTTGTTTTTAGAAATCCATCTTGAAAATTGTGCATTATAAAAGGCAATTTCTAGGCTGTAAAGTAAATCTTTAGAGGACTAACTAGGAAGTTTTTCTTTACGGACCTAGTCCAGAAATTGTATATTTCATTATTAGTTACTAGAATTGCAAAGCAAGCTTTTCCCATGCGCGCATGAAAAGCAGTTTATGAGCATGTAATGAACTATATATTTCATTATATCTCTAAAAACAACATATAAGAACAATAAATTACTTTGTTTCTCATAATACATCCTATTTTCTTCAAACATCAGAAAATGATGATATTTCTTACTCATTCCATGACATTAAAGTTTGAGATTTCAGACAGCTGTGCGTTGTCACTAGCAACGGAAGTAAAAGTACTTTTTCTCCCGCTCGAGCGGACTCTTTAGTTGCTAATGGCAACGCACGGCTAAATTTTTTATTTTTACTTTTTTCTATAGCTAATCGACGTTTGAAGAAAAAAATAACATGTCTTATTCGGAGTAAAAGCCACTTTTGTTGCTTGTCTGTGATTGCCTAAACCTACAGACTCATCATAAAAGTATCACTTTTACTCCTAATAAAACAATATACTATTTTTATCAAGCGTCAGAAAACCATGACATTTCTTACTCATTTCATGACATTAAAATTTGACATTTCAGACGGCTGGGAGTTGCCATTAGCAACGGAAGTAAAAGTACTTTTTCTTCCGCTACAGCAGACTTTTACTTACGTTGCTAATGACAACGCACAGCAAAATTTTTATCTTTATTTTATTATAGTCAATCGACGTTTGAAGAAAAAATAACATGTGTTATTAGGAGTAACAGCCACTTTTGTGGCTCGTCTGTGATTGCCTAAACCTACAGACTCATCATAAAAGTATCACTTTTACTCCTAATAAAACAATATACTATTTTATTCAAGCGTCAAACAATCACATTTCTTACTCATTTCATGACATTAAAGTTTGATATTTCAGACGGCTGTGAGTTGCCATTAACAACGGAAGTAAAAGTACTTTTTCTTCCGCTACAGCGGACTTTTACTTACGTTGCTAATAGCAATGCACAGCAAAAAAATTTATTTTAATTTTATTATAGTTAATCGACTTTTGAAGAAAAAATAACATGTCTTATTCGGAGTAACAGCCACTTTTGTGATTCTTCTGTAATTTCAAACCTAGAGACTCATCACAAAAGTATCATTTTTACTCCTAATTGAACAATATACTATTTTTCATCGAATACTTTTACTACCGCTCAGAAGTCATTAGCGGCAATAAACGACTAAGTAGGCTGGTCACACGAAGTGTCAGAAAAATGACAGTTTAAATTAAAAAAAACTTGTCAAAAGCCATGTTTTTTGACGTTTGAAGAAATTAGTATATTGTTTTATTACGAGTAAAAGTGGTACTTTTGTGATGAGTCTGTAGGTTTAGGCAATCACAGACTAGTTGCAAAAGTGGCTTTTACACCGAATAAGAGCTATTTGTTCTTCAATCGTCGATTAGCTATAAAAAAATAAAGATAAAAAATTTACCTGTGTGTTGCCATTAGCAACAGAAAAGTCCCCTCGAGCGGAAGAAAAAGTACTTTTACTTCCATTGCTAATGGCAAATCACAGCCGTCTGAAATGTCAAGCTTTAATGTCATGAAATGAGTAAAAAATGACATGATTTTCTGACGTTTGAAGGAAAAAATATATTAATGATATTTTAAATTTTTCATATATAGAAGATAACTATAAATACTGCTAATTTTACTGCTTCAGCAATATAATTCTATTCTGCATACACGTCTGCTTTCAAATGCAGGCAACGCTCGTTTTTATATTAAATTTCCCCGAATAAAATCTACAAAGGAAAATACGGTGTATGATTTTAAACTTAAAACAACATTACGAAACAATTTAATTTCAAAAGCCATTTGAGTGATTGCTCTTTATTAGATTTATTGGCGTTTATTGTGGCCGAATCTTCTTTTTCCATTGTCTGCCATTGTCCGGCCTTCGTGTTTCCAATATTTCCGAGTGACCAAAAGCGAAAGTCTGAAAAGCCCTAGGCCCTTGACATATTGAGAATAAACTATGAGATTACCTTTGAAGAAGTTCGTAGCGGACAGTGCCGTAGTGGATCTAAATAATAATTCAGTAAATTAAAAATAAACAGGTTATTGTATAAATAAATTGATAAATAAGTGATAGATTAAATTAGTATTAAATTAGTAACTAATTGAGGGGAGAGTAGCTCAGTAATAAACACGCTCTAGAAGTATCTGGTGAAGTCGGTCCAATCGCGATCCACTGCGAAATAATTATTAGTTATAAATTATTCCCAAGAAATGGTTCGGTTTCTATTGAAAACTGTTGAGCTCATTCCCCTTTACCCTTTTCAGTCATTGCAATCGAAGCATTAGCGTTCTGTTAGGCTCGTAACTTGTAATTCAGCATGGCTCGAAGAGTAGCTGTTGGTTGCAATCTGGTTATGTTCCTTATAGTAAAATAAGGATTTTACAGAGAAGATTATGACTGAAATATTATTTTAATATTCGGCCCTCTAGAATCACATTCGAACTTGTGCTAAGCCCATCAGGCTATTTATTTCGATTGCAACAGAGACTGGACCGTTAGACGGCGCCTGCTAACTATTTTGCATGTCGCTATCTCAATGATACCAAGATGTACCTAATAGTCGAAAGATCCTCGTGTCAGTCGTTATACCCTACCATGCACTAATGAGAGCCAACAGCTCGAAACTGCAGTCTGCAAGTGGTGTGGGACGACTGGCACGAGAGCTCATTTAAGTAGGAGTTAGTCTTTCGGCCTGTGTTTGTTGCAATCGAAGCATTAGCGTTCTGTTGGTAATATGCAATTATTACACTGAATGCGTCAGGCTTGGAACTTGTAATTCACTGCTCGGCGGGGCACATAGCTCGGAAAGTAGCTGTTGGTTGCAGTCTGGTTATGTTCCTTATAGTAAAATAAGGATTTTATAGAGGAGATTATAACTGAAATATTCTTTCTTCTTCTTCAGAAGCCCGTTATAACGTCCACTGCTGAACATAGGCCTCCCGCAAACTGTGCCACTCATGTCTATTCTGCTCGACCTGCATCCAGTTTGTTTGGATTCTCTTTATGTCATCCGTCCATCCCGTTGGAGATCGTCCTCTACTTCGATACGCCTAATATCGTGGTCTCCATTCGATGATTTTTTTAGTCCATCGATCGTCTCTAATTTTCGCAACGTGATCTGCCCAATTCCATTTTAAAGAGGATATTTTCTTTACTGCGTCTGTAACTCCTGTCCCGAGTCGTATTTCTCTGTTAAGTATTCTATCTCTAAGTGAAATCCCCAACATCGATCTTTCCATTGCTGCTTGTGTTGCTCTTATTTTCTTAGTTGATTTCTTAGTTAATGTTAGGGTTTTGGCTCCATATGTCATGACAGGCAGGACACATTGGTTAAAGAGTTTGCGCTTCAAGCATATAGGGAGTTTAAACTTGAATAATTCTCTAAGGTTGCCAAATGCTGCCCATGTCAAACCTATTCTCCTAAAGATTTCACAGGTCTGATTATCCCGACCTATTCGAATTTCGTGACCCAAGTATTGATAAGATGTCACTTGTTGTATTTCAGTATCACCTAAGGGTATATTTTTGGATATTACTAGATTAGTCATAAATTGGGTTTTTGATATGTTAATTTTTAGCTCAACTTGTCCAGATGCCTGATGGAGTTTTTCAAGAATTGTTATAGCATTATCAATACGGTCTGAGATTAAAACTATATCATCGGCAAACCTAAGGTGGTTTTCCCCGTTGACATTAATACCTATATCATCCCAATCTATTCGATTACACACGTATTGTAGTAATGCAGTAAATAGTCTAGGGGAGATAGATCACCCTGTCGAATTCCACGATTTATATTAAATTTGTTGGTATCTGCATGAAGTCTAACATGGGCTGTGGCGCTGTCATATATGTTCTTTATATAGCGGTGGTCAATACGGAAATCTGTTAGGGCTAGGAGCATCTCATGTTGGTCTGTAGTGTCGAAAGCTTTTTTGTAATCTAGAAAGATCAACACTAGTAGTTTATTATCTTCGATATGCTTTTCTATTAGAGATTTGTTTGTACTATAGCCAGAACGAAAGCCAGCTTGTTCACAGGGTTGATAGCTGTCGAGTTTGTTCATGAGCCTTTTTGTAATAACTGACATGAATAGCTCGTATACGTGGGATAGTAGGCTTATTGGCCGATAATTTCTCAGGTCTGTTATATCGCCTTTCTTGTGCATTATGACGATGACGGCATTTGTCCATTGTGACGGTGTTGTACCCTTTAGAAGGCAAGCATTGAATAGTTTTTGGATTACATGAAGTAAAGTTGGTCCTCCTTCTTTGATATTGAATATATCAAAGAATTGTTATATCGTCATCGCCAAGCGATTTATTGTTCTTCATATTTTTTAGAGCTGATTTAATTTCATTAATAGTTATCTCTGGAATATCTTCCGATCCTACGATCTACATCTCTGAATAGAAATCCTTTACTACTTTACGTAACTCATCCCTGTTCGTAGTTATGTTCCCATGTTTATCTGCTAACTTACAGATGTTTCTTTTGCCCAAATTAAGTCTACGTCGGAGTACGTTCATTCTTTTATATTCTTCAATCGTTTTTTCTACCTGTGATGTGTTATATGCCCTGATATCATTTCTGATAGCTTTAGAGATATCTTTATTTAACTGTCTTATTGAGTCTTAGTTTGTTGTATATTTGTCCGGCATTTTCCTTCTAGTCTTCATCATATTTAACGTATTTATACTAAGTTTTTCTCCTCCTTTCCCCGATTCTCCTACAGCTTTCTTTTCTGGCTTCTTGTATCGTATAGCTAATTTATTTGTTTAGGTCTTCAATGATTATTTGTTCTTCGTTTATGTTTTCAACATGTTGTAGATTAGATGTGACCATTATTTCACAGGCATCTATATCATTTATATGGTTTACCTGAGATAAGTTTATATAAGGGACCATTATTTTTGGACGCAGAAATATTGGGAGACATTTGGGGACCACTTCGCACAATTTCGATGCGTAAACTGAATAATTTATTCTTGTAGGCAACTAAATTTATATCTTTAATTGCCAATAGTCAGGAGCGGATGGGGTACCTAAAATCATACCGGGAAATTGGTAATCAACAGCTCAAGTTTGAAAGGTGGCGGCCCAAAACCCAAAAGTTCGGCACACGCGGACAAAGAATAATCATAATGAAATGAACAAGTAGCAAATAATACAATATTGTTATAAGCAGACAGGATGAAGTGAAATTAGGCAAACAAAATTAAAACACTCCTGTCAAACAAACATCAATTTATTTTTTCCAAAACTAAACAAAAATTATTTTAAAACATAACGAAAATAATATAATAAATTTTATTGAGTTAACAAAATAAAATTAATATAATAAGGTGTTCTTCATCAGGTTGCTTGTTTCACCCAAACGATTTATAATTTCGACATAGTTCATACTGTTTAGCATGTTATTCTCAATATACATCAGCATAAATGACTGTAATCGATTATTGGATAATGTACTGCGTAACATGTTCTTAATGAATTTTAAAATTGAAAACGACGACTCGCAATGTACCTGTAAAATAGAGCCAACGAAAGTAGATACTGATAAGCCAGCGCCAATGTAGAATAAGCCCATTGAAATAAATTGTATTTCAAAATAGCAGCATAACAGCGGATGACGCAGTTTTGGTTTTGATCTTTGACACCGAGTCCAAGTTCTTCTTCTTGATGTTTCATTACTTTATTGCTTTCAGTAGTTCCTTCGTCCTCTTCAATTTCAACATCTGATTCTACATTTTCTGAATCGGTATCAAATCCAGTATAATCTAGTTTACACAGAATCATTAATTGTTAATTTCATTGTCCTTCAGTTAGCAGTTACCCGCAAAGCATATATCTTCTTTTAACTTAGCAGGAATTGCATTAAAGCCAAAACTAATCAATCTTGTAGACAAAGCATTCAGAGAATTTTCAGCCCTTGGCAATTTGCTTAAAATTCTTTAGGTCCAAAATCCTCAAAATTCTTTGGGCCCAGGACTTTATATTCCTATATTACTCTGCGTCGTTTGAAAATCTACTAGTAATAGATTCTACTGCAGTATCCATGATGATATTATAAAAGCTTATCTTAAATTTATCTTTCTGGCATTCCGGAGCTTCATCAGAGACTTTCTCATAAAAAAGATCTTCTTCTTTCAGGAACGTGTTTCAGTCAATTTCTCTTCAAATGGTGCAATTAATACGAAATGGGCATCACGCGTGATGTCGTCGAAGAATGCGGCTGGCGATTTCAGAGGCGGATCACGGCCCATAAACCGGTGGGGGCGGCCCACCGGGAAATTTTCCGGTATCTCGGCGGTCCCATCCACCCCTGCCAATAGTGGACCAGATCTGGCTTTGGAATAAGGAAACGTCCGATTGTGATTTTTTTGCCAATAAATAGAGTTGCGTCCCCCAACATTCGGGGGTTGGGGGGATACGAAACGGCATATTAAATGTATGGGAAAATGGTTCTTCGAAGATAACCAGGCGCCTTTTGATCTAACGAAAAAAATCTTCAGACCAAAAATGAAGAGCTCATGGAAATAAGCAAATTTTGTTTCCAACTTCATCGACGTCAGATCATTGATTTTCGAGATATCGCGAATCCAAGGTGGAAATATTAAAAAAAAATGGATTCATTTTTTATCATGAAGAAGTGGAGTTGAGGACTAAAATTTTTTTTAATAGAAGGGTATTGACAAATATTTTGTTGGACCGGGGGCTGGGGGCGGTGGAATAATTAGGAGGGAAGGAAGATGGGAAAAGGAAAATATTCCACATGCTGATAACTCCCCGTGTTGACTTATCGCTAAGACCGGCGTATATTTTTTTATTAGCTGCTCCACTACAATAACTTTCTTATTTTTAAATTTGAATCTAAATCGTTGATATATTTAATCTAGTTCTCCAGTCCAGTCTGGTCGATAGCCAAGTGGGTTAAGGCGCAAGGTGGCAATCTCGATTAATCACACGGACATCGCACCACCAGGTTCGAATCCTGGCTCCGGCACTGGCACTGTCGGAAGAAATGGTTGTATGTCCGCGTTTTTTCGATGTGTAACCCCCTTCCGCACAAGCACTGGCTTCTGGAATTGGAGGTTGTCTAATTTCTGTGGTGTTTATTATTGTCTACATTTTGACATGTCTAAATTTCTGTATTTTTCCAAAAGTTAATTTACGTCAAAATCTGACAAATTAAAATGTGCTTTTGCTAATTTTGCCTAAGCGGATTTTTTTTAACATATAATTTATAATGGATATATACTGTTGGATCTTCTCTGCTATATACAATATGAAGTATTCTTAAATGAGGATTTTATAAAGGAAATCATACCAGGTCCCTTTCTCTTCAGAAGAATCCTATCTAAGAATGGTATGCTTATTATAATCCTTGACTAAGATTGCATAGCTTTTGTATACGCTGACATATAAGGTTAGAAGGTGGAGCGGGATCGGAGTTAACCATCCAATACTGACTGTGATGGTTTTTGCTTGACTTTCACATCAACAGTAATACACCGATAGCTAGATGGAAAGACTTTGTGTAAGAGTAGGAATAATTGATCAAACATGATCAAAAGTTGAATATTCAAATATTCGTGTTGAAAATGTTACAGAAAGATTAATTATTAATTTAGAAGATATAAAGTAACGTGAAATACTCATTACCCTGTTCGTTGTCAAAATAAATAACGATCAAAAATATAAGTTATACGACCTGTAAGATTTATACACCATCGTTATAAGTCTCCTGCACTGCACTGTCGAGGGTAGGTCATACCAATCTAATCAGACGTCTACCGAGTCATCGCTACTGGAGACCGAATCGGTCACCCTTGTAACTCTTGTTGAACATTGAAAAACACTGGTGCCCTTTGAAATGTCGTGTTAATGTCAAACAGAGGTATAAGAACTGTACAGTGTAAGTGGCACTTTTCGATACGCAAAATGTTATGAAGCTAACTAAATATCATATTACTCGCATGAAATTTTCTACCGTAAAAGGTACAAGAATTCTCCTTCAACATAATTGAATTATTATCGATTGTCAAGTCAAGTACATAAGCAGTGTTCACGGGAATGGAAATAGAAAGAGTTTGTACATACAGGGTTCGACACATGTATGGACTAATGCTTGGATCATTTTAAATTCATTTGTTTAATGGAAACATCTTTGAATAAAAGTTTTTTTGTTAACTTGATTCGATTTGATTTACCAGCGTAAGGTAGGCATTGCTGCCATTTCATGAAAACACACCACCAGGTCACCCACACGCACCCTATTACACACTCCACAACTCCCAGATCCAAGGCCAAAGGTTGCCCGGAAAGGGGTTACACATTTGAAAAAATGCAGATAATATCCATTACCCACCGATATTGCCAGCGCATGTGTCGGGGATCGAACCCAGAGCACACCAGTGTCACACCAGAGCGAATTTGCCACATATTGCGCTCTATTCTCACAATTTCGAGTCATTCCAATTTACAAAGAAAAAACAAAATTGATAATCATGTCAATTATAATTCATTTTTTAGCTCATTCCGTATCCTAGAGATATTCCTGGATCGAGAGTAACTCATGCTTGTGTTACTACTATTGACTCAGATATTTTTACTAGATACTCATCCGTTTTAAGGTTGCAGCGGATGACAGCATATTGCTTACGTTTTAAAGCAAATTTAACTATAAACTTAAAATCAAAAAAATCTTGGTAAGTTAACTCTTGATGAGCTAAATGAGAGCGCTATTATTAGATTGACACAATTAGCACAAAATCACGAATTTTTTATTGAATTACATGCGCTTTCAAACAAACAATCTATTACTAAAAAAAGTAAACTAAACTCACTAGATCCATTTTTGGACGATCAAGGTTTAATAAGAGTTGGTGGGAGATTAAAAAACTCTAATTTAAAATTCGACCATAATTTTCCAATAGTATTGCCAGCAAAGCATCCACTAACTACTTTAATTACTCGTCATGAGCATGAGAGAAATTTTCATGCCGGTGCACACGCTACATTGTCCAATGTCAGAGCCAAATATTGGCCGTTAAATGGTAAGCAAACAGTTGGATCCGTTTTAAGAAAGTGTATTATCTACTTCAGAGCAAATCCTTCTTGTATACATAATAAAATGGGAGACTTACCTACTCCTAGGGTCACACCCACGCGTGCATTTTTCATATGTGGACTGGATTATGCTGGGCCATTTATGATAAAAGACAGAAAATTTCGAAACAGAAAGTTCATTAAATGTTACATATGCATTTTTATTTGTTTCTCAACGAAAGCTGCACATCTGGAACTTGTTAGCGACTTAACCACAGATTTGGTTTTTTAAATGCCTTGCATTTTGTATCCAGACGCGGCCTATGTCAGCAAATTTACTCCGACAACGCAACAAATTTTGTAGGTGCTGATAATGAATTTCAGCGAATTTTTCAAATTCAGAAAACAGATAAATTCCATAATTATTATTTTAATGAAAATAAAATTTCTTGGAACTTCATTCCCGCACGTTCTCCTCATTTCGGAGGACTGTGGAGGCAGCTGTAAAGTCAGCTAAATATCATATAAAACGTGTATCAGCAAGTGCAAATCTTACATTTGAAGAATTTTATACATTGTTAACCCAAATTGAGGCAGTAATGAATTCCCGGCCGCTGCATTCCCTATCGTCAGATCCAAATGATCTAGAACCGTTGACCCCTAGACATTTCTTAATTGGAACAGCGCTTAATGCGGTACTCCAATAACATCTCATTGATAGCAAGATTAGTCATATATCTCGATATAGGCATCTCCAAAAGATTGCCCAAGATATATGGCAGCGTTGGTCCAGGGACTATTTACATAGTCTTCAGCAGCGTTCCAAATGGAAATTTGAAAAGCAAATTCCAGAATTGCTTGGCTCCCTTGTCATACTGAAAGAAGAAAGCAGACCACCTCAGTCATGGCGTTTGGGACGTATCGTAGCTCTGCATCCAGGCAAAGACAACATAGTTCGGGCTGTTAGTGTCAAGACTTCTCATGGGGTTATCAAGCGTGCAACGGTAAAGTTTGTGTGTTACCGATTGACTAACATTTAAAAAGGGACAATTTGTTGTTCGACTACTAGTATTAGTTTAATTAATTTCATAAATCCACTATTTAGTTTCTATTTTTCTAATAATGTATGAGTATATTTAGTTGAAAGACTTTCAAGGGTGGCGGAATGTTGAGCTCCTGTTTTTATTTACTCATTTTATGCTCCTGTTCCTGTATATTCATTTATAACGCATCATCTTAAGGAAATATGTAAGGTGGCGAGTGTCAAGTTGTAAGAATGAAGAAATAAATTGTCATAAACAAAAAGATACAATTTTATATTTATATTAAATAACAAACAACCAAAATATTGTGTATGGGGTGGAATTATTCGAAAAGTTAATTAGAATTACAGTCCACTCACGATACAGGATAAGTCCACGTAAAACCCAAACACGAAACAAGTTGAAAATCTTGGTATATGGTCGAGGCAAGAATTCAAGCGATGCACGTCACAGATCGATTCTATAAATAAGACCATATTGTTAAGAATCACGAAGCCCCATTAAACTGTAACTATGTCTGAGAAAAGCCTAATATCTGAGTGTCAAGAATTATTCTTTTTAACGTATTAATGATTAAAAATTATGTTAGTATTAACATTTCTTTAATGAGATCACTCGTGACGTGCATCGCTTGAATTCTTGCCTCGACAGTATGTGAATATCCCAAGAGCAACCTATCAGTTAACATTATCCATCGGGATATCCATATATCTTGTAGCAAACATCAAATTTTAGTCTTAAATTTATATGGGAGACAACGACTTGTGCAAGTGTTTTATGTAACAGCCGTGTAACAATCAGTTTTCCGTAGAAATGTCATTTCTACACATTCTATAATTTAATTATTATGAAAATTGGAAAATGAGACTTTTGCAACTAGACGTCCCATAATACATCTTCATCATAGACTTTAGTATAATAATTTTATAACAATTGATTGTTTCAAAGGTAGGCAACTGGTAACTCACACTTCTGTAATTTAAGTTGCGTTCATACCTCTTACGGATTAAACAGAAATTAATAGTAATTAATTTGTTAATTGTTAAGTAAGTAGTTATTTCATTAATTGTTAACTATCATTTACTTCATATTTTAAACTTATAATTGCTGCAATTTTTATAATGGTAGCAATTAACTTTAGACCTTGTTTTAGTTTTATGTACCTTATCTCAGGAAATATAGATATAGTACAAGGATACTTCATATGTTAATTTATTGATATAAACAACAAAACAATAATATACCGTTCCTATGGATTAATTTTTCTTTTTAACTTCGTTTATTTTTATATAGGCTATAAACATAAAAACATAAAAACTAAATCTATAGACGAATCTATTAATATATCTCATAGAATAACAAAAAGTACATTTTAAATTTTGCATTAAATTTGTTAAACATGTACAATTTATTATCATTTTATAATACTTTAAAAATAAGCTTTTATATTTGAAAAAATTTGAAATCTCAAAATGGATTTTAGATATGCAAGAAATTTTTATTCTTAAACCATTGACTTGTGGGAGAAAATAAAAAAAATTAATATCGAATAAACTTTAATCTAAAAAAATTAAAATAATTCCTTGGGCTTTCTTGGACTTCGATAAATATTTTTTAAATTTATTTGCCATTAAGTGAATATTTCAAGAATAAAAAGTTTTTGAGTATCCAAAAGGGCGGAAATTGTTTAGTTTTTAAAGCTGTGCCTGAAATATGTGTTTCGGGCAGACTTTTCCCGTATTTCATTTGATATGAACGGTTTTTATGATTTTTGGAAATTTTGGAGAAAACTCATTTGTGAGCAGTTTACCCAACTGTTATTTGACTTGCGGTTATGGGTAAACTTATTTTATTTTCACTCACCTCATACTATATCTAGTCTCCCAAAAATTTTAATTGAGTTTAAAACCTTTGGGATTACAGAATTACAAATTTAATATAAAAATTCACAAGGTTTATAACTAAGGAAAGGGAGGAACCAAATCTGCCCTTGAGCACTATACTAAGAACATAAGGGAACAGACAATTTATTCATCCATTAAATAATTACCAAATGTTGAAGCCATTTTTATTTGAACAATTTGAAAAATCCGTTTAAAACAAACAAAAAAAATACTATATGTAACTTCTTTACCTAATGCAAGGGTAATGTAAATCTTCATTAACTGTTTCAAACCAGTTCATTCTTTGGTTAAAAAATATGTATCTTTTACAACGATATACGCATGCAAAGTAACATTGTTGTTTCTAACAAAATAGTTTATTTAAAATCTACAATATAAAATGGCCGTTTATGGTTTCTCTTTCGGATACTCTTCATAAAATTTGTCCCAGTCTTCTTTGTTCTCGCATGCCCATTTTTTCTGTTCCTTTCCATTGGCGTATTCTGAACACCACACTCCCTCAGAATCGGACAGAATTCCAGTTACATTTCCAGAACATATACACTTCGGCCTCTCTGGTATATTACAAGGTTGGATGTGCAACAAGAGGATACCGTAACATTTAACACCTTCTGCGCCTTCTTTGGGTTCATAGCCCTCCCAGCACTTGCAGTCTGATAATTCGCCGGCATATGAGAATGTCAAAAATGACAAAAGAAGAATGGATACAGCTAGCTTCATTCTGAAAAAAATGTAAATTGGTTTAGACAGAAATAACTCCATTGGTTGAATTGTCATATTCTGCGAAATATGACATTGGTATAATATTTATTTATTCTTTTTTATGGGTTTTTCTACCACATATCTTTTCTACCACATTCTTCTGATCACAAGACATCAAAAACAGCAAATTATTAACGATATTGCTTACACGGAAAATTAATTAAGAAGGAACATGTTAAAACAGGACTACCAGCATATATATCGCATGTCAGGTTCGGTTATGAAAAATCTTTTAGTTTAGAGAATGGTACACATTCATACATTTAGAAATTTATTAAGGGAAAAACAGGCTAGGCAGTTGCAATGTATAAATAATAATCCTCTAATTAATAGGACAGCCATTAATATGTCAAATAGGGTTTTATCTATTTCAGACTTGTTTTGTCGAAAGGTTTGAATTTTGCAATAAATTCAAAATCTGTTCCAAAATTTGACTTAATAGAGGTAATAGAAGAACTTCACAAAATTTACCTACAGACGAAGGAAATGAATATCGTATACGGGCAAAAATTGCTTTAGAGAAGCAATACAAAATTAAAGAATACTTAACTTTAGACGAGAAACAATCGATCTTAACTAAAACGGGATGAAAATATTAAAATTTTACCATCCGACAAAGGTAATGCCACAGTCATGTGGATAAATCATTCATACCTTTCTTGTAAGATTGGGTGAACATAAAAATTATATTAGAAAAAATAAAATTCAAAAACCGAAAATTTGCGAACACGCTTGAAGAAACTGGCACAGAATAAAGTGCAAATATTTTAATAAAAGAGACAGATAACAAAAAAGAAAAATTAAAGAATCCGCGATAACATTATTAAATGAGGATAAATACATATCTTATTGTTCTACAGATTTTTGAACGATATGGTTACCAATGTTTTTTGTAGCCATACATCCAACTGCTACTTCAAATAAAATTAATGTACAAAGACACTTAAAAAATATTGCCCTGAAAATCATTCATTACATATTTAATAGCAAACAAGTTTAGCGGGCTACTATAAATTAGAGGATGCTATAAATAAAAAAACAACTGAGGACACGAAGCAAACCTGTTCAGACATTCACGGAAAATGTACAATAAAATGTCCTTTCTTCCAAGAAGTAGATGATACAGTCAAAAATTGGTTTATTAAATTGACTGAGGAGGGAAAGTATATTAAAAGATGATTGATTTTTGTGATTAATAAGGTTGGTATATAATCCGTCACAAGACGATTTCTATTTAGAGTACGGGAAGAAAATATGGTCCAGGTCACATTTAACTTCACAAATATCACCATTTTCTGAAGGTAGAACATTTATTTTAAACGGATATGCTGGAAAGTAGGTGTGCCCAAATTTGAAACGTATTATAGTTGTTACGTATTTTCTAGGGCAGGCATAATTTTCATGCCAAAATTAAGATGAGAGATCAGGGGTGGGGTGGAATTGTAGAACTTTCGCTATATCCTCAACCACCTATCTCGCAATTTGGATTTTAAAATGTCAGATAGACATATGTTTGTTTCTGATGGACAACTTTAGTTGATACTTTCCTTGGCTAAAATGTCAACAATTTAGTTATTTTTTATGCCAATATGTGCTTTTACCTATACCGTATCATCCCATTTATATTACATTATGTAATAGTAATTTTTTTATTTTCAATATACAGGGTTACTGGTAATTCGATATATTCATTTGGAGATGTGATGGGGCATGATCTAAGAAGTAAATTTAGCCCTAACATATATTATGCAAAACTCAATAGCTTTTGAGATATTTAATTTTTTTTTTCTCAAAAAGTAGATCTTAATGTCCTAAAAGTTAATTTTCGAAAAATCTATTTGACATTTTTCAATTTTTTTTTTACTGGATTACTTGTCCAATATTACAGATATCCGTTTGGAATGAAAAATATCTGGAAACATTTCGATCATGTGAACATCTGAAATAAAAACTTAAAAAATTTTTTTTTAATCAGCTATGAAATTTACCTATTAGGTTTTTTCAAGAAAATATTAACGTAACACGCGTGTAAATTATTATAAAAACTGACTTATTTCAATAGTTATCTAACAAGGTACAAATGTTCAATGTACCCTTAATAGTTCTAAGAAAATACTAGTAAAAATAACACAAGTGGTACGAATTTTATTTTTAGATAAACAGTAAAAAACATTTTAAAAGTAGAGTTTAATTCTTCATTAATTTCAAAGTTGTACTTTATTTTTTATATGTCTTGCTCAAAATGGGGGCTATTCCGTATGCAGACACGGCAGCGTCTCCTTATTTCCGTCCTTGTTACTCTGGTTGTCAGATTATGCCTTATGTGTTGGGCAGTATCGATTATCCTTTGTCTAAGGTTTTCTATAGTATTGACTGGTGTGGCATAGACCATCTCCTTCATATGACCCCATACGTAATAATCAAAGGGTGGTAAGTCAGGGCTTCGCGCTGGCCAAGGTATTGGGCCCGCTCTTCCAATCCAACGGTTAGGGAAACGTTGATCAAGTAACTGTCGTACTGTCTGCCGATAATGTGCTGGACAACCGTCGTTCTGAAATATCATTAGCTGTCTGACGGCGAGAGGAACATCTTCTAAAATCACCGCCAGATCATTTCTTAAAAAAAAATTCATAGATTTCCCCGTTTAAATTTTGAGGAAGAAAGTGTGGCCCTATTAAATAGTGGCCAATGACTCCCATCCACACATTAATAGAAAACTTCATTTGGAAACTAGTTTCACGTGTTAACTTGGGATTTTCCTCTGCCCAATAATGTAGGTTGTGGAAATTTGTTATACCCTCGCGATTAAATTTCGATTCGTCCGTCCATAAAATACTTGTTAAAAAATTTGCACTTTCTGCATCTGAATTTAACATAAAGCGGCAGAATTCCACTCTCCTTCCAGGATCACCTTCCTCCAAGCCTTGGACAGGGGTATAGTGGTAAGGATGACATCCAACTCTACGTATCGTAGACCAAACTTTCCATTGGGACGCTCCGGTTAGTCTTGCGACTTTATTAGTTGAAATAGTTGGGTCTTCCTCAAAATACCTCAATATTTCTTCCTCACCATCTGGTTCATAAACGGGAGGAGCACCAGCGTCACTTCTTCTACATTTCACGGAGCCAGTTTCAGCGATATTTCGATATACCGTACTGAATACACGTGCATTTGGTAAGCGGCGGTTAGGGTACCAAAGACCATATTCTCGGCGAGCTTCAGCAGCGTTGCCGCCACAGTATCCATAGACAAACAAGATATCAGCGTATTCTGCGTTGGCATACGCGGCCATGGCACAGAAAATACAATAACAACAACTACGAGCAAAATCAAAATCTTGGATAACTAATTTAACAAGACCAACAAACTTAAGGGACATGGAGATAAGAATATCAGTTAATGACATATATGCACAAACGTAAAAGTCAAGGACTGACTGACTTAAATGAAAATGAACGATTAGTCGTTTAATAAATTCCGCCACCAGCATTATCTTTACTAATTTTTTATTAGAACTATCAAGGGTACATTAAACATTTCTACCTAGTTAGATAGCTATTGAAATAAGGAAGTTTTTATAATAATTTGTACGCGTGCTACATTAATATTTTTTTTGAAAAAACCTAATAGGTAAATTTCATAACTGATTTAAAAAAGTTTTTATTTTAAATGCTCACGTGATCGAAATGTTTCCGGATATTTTTCATTCTAAACGGATATCTATAATATTGGACAAGTAATCCAGTAAAAAAAATTAAAAATGTCAAGTAGATTTTTCGGAAATTAACTTTTAAGACGGGGGCGAACGTAGGTGCGTCTTCATTATGTACATACTTCGGCATGCGATGTAAAGCAACGACAGGCGCGGTTAGTACTTGGATTGGTGACCATTCCAACGGAAACCGCGTTCTCGCCTCACACATCTTCCAGCGGCTTGTATATCAGTGTATCCGCGGAAGCTATACAACCTTAGGCGAGGGTTGTATAGGAGATATACCATCCTTCGGAGGGGATGTAAAGCCGTCGGTCCCTTGTCTATTAAATGTTAGGCAAGTAAAATATCCCTACTCTTCTTAAGGGAAGAGGTTCGGCAAAATTCCTGGTTGGGGGTAGCTCGTCTACAGGCATCGGTGTTAGGCCTCAGTAGCGGAAATAGGCCGACGTTAAATAAATGTATATAAAAAAAAAACTTTTAAGACATTAAGATCTACTTTTTTGAGAAAAACAAAAAAATTGAAACTTCTCAAAAACTATTGAGTTTTGCATAATGTATGTTAGATTTACTCCTTAGTTCATGCCCCATCACATCTCCAAAGGAATGTATCGAATTACCAGTAACCCTGTATATATGGATTGGGTGCAATATTGAACAATATACTATTTGGTTAGAACAGATAAAGAGTTAATATTATGGAAATATCTGCATTTTAAGAGTAAATAAATTCAAGCGATTCATATATAGCTATTACTTCCGTTGTAAAGATGGAAACGTGCGGTGGCAATTTGACTTTTATTACGTTATTGGTGGAAGGAATCGAGCTTGCACGGCCGGTACCTAAGGGAGATTTAGAAACATCTGAGAATACCAGCAAAGGATTGTTCCACTTTCCCAGAAATGAATTTATTATGTTCGTATTAAAATTAGGGTGATCGCTGTATTGAGATGTTATTGACACATCTGAAAAAAGATCTAAATATTCAAAATTCGAGATGTAATTGTAAGGGCTGTCTAATAGTGGCAAGATATTACTGGAATTTCGAAAAGCGAGAATTTTTATTACTCCAAAATTTATTTAAGTCAGATGAATTAAAGGCTGGAACATTATATAAGAGCGGTTGATTATTAATATGAATTTGGTGAATAAACTTTTCACTAAGTGTAGTAGTGTAGGGATATATTATGATAGAAACACGATATTATAACAGAAACGTGTTTATTTTACTAGAGCGTACAACGTACTAACTGCCAACTGCCTTATCTATTTATTACACATAAAAAGAGGTACACAACAATGATTAATAAATAACTACAGGGCGATAACGCCTGGAACTGCAGCATAAGGTACTAAAGTCTAAGCGGAAAGTGAAGTATCAAAGCTTCGACATATAAAGCATCGACAGGAGTTGAACTCATAGTTCTCAAACATATATGCAGATGCATATCAAACTATTCTATAGAATTTTACACAACATGGTTACCAATGTTAAAAGAAGATCTTAACAAACATAATATTATGTGGACGCCTAAGCCACTGCCTCATAGAAAATAAGAGAAGGGACCAGAATGAAAGGATGTTTCAGACAACACTGTCGAGCTGAAGGCATTATGGGCGCAACGGGACTCCTTCAAGGTCATAGGTGGACTGTTATAGAGAACCTGGGAAAGTCCAGATGGGATGGAAATTATCATGCGTCTGGTGATACCCAGATGTCTGGTCCCGAAAGTGGTTCATTAAGTCATGATGGAATGCCCGGGGGGGCATTTTAGCATAAATAAAACCTTGACTAAAGTATGGGAGCAATTTTATTGGACAAATAGCCGTCAAGATGTGGAGGCTTGGCGTCGCAAATACAAGGTTTACGCAGCCACCAAAGGGCCGCAGATAAGGAGTAGGAGCCGAATGGATTAATATAATGTCGGAGCACCTATTAGCGAATTGCTATCGAAATAGCGGGCCCATTCCCAGTGACAGACGATGGCAATAAATACATTCTGGTTGCTATTGACTATTTTAGCAAATGGCCTGAAGCCTATCCCATTCCAAATCAGTAAGCAGTTACTGTTGCTCGAGTTCTGGTGGATAACCTCGTATGTCGATTTGGTGTACCCCTGGAGCTGCACTCACATCAAGGAAGAAATTTTGAGTCAGGAGTATTTCGGAAAATTTGTTAAATATTGAGCATTCACAAGACTAGAACAGCCGCTCTTCATCCCCGGTCAGATGGAATGGTGGAACGATATAATAAAACCACGAAGGAACATCTTTCTAAGGTAGTTCACAAGAACCAGCGAGATTGGGATCAGCACATACTGTTTTTCTTACTAACATACAGGGCTGCCATTCATGAGACTACTAAATAGACACCGACTCGTGTAATATTTGGACATGAGATCAGACTGCCATGTCACTTGATGATTGATACACCAGAAAAGGAGCCACTGTTCGCGGGTGACTATGCAGATGAAGTTAGTCAACGGCTGAGGAATGTCCAAGACTTGGTCCGAAACCAAGTTAGCATAGCTAGTGACAGAATGAAGGCTCGCTATGACCGGAAGGGAACGTCAGCAGGATTCAAGGAGGGAGATCTGGCTTGGTTATATAACTCACAGCGAAAGAAGGGGACATCTCCGAAGCTTCACCCACCTTGGGAAGGGCGGTACTCTGTCATCACCCGGATTCAACGAAGTTAGAAGTCCAAGATGAAAATCGTGCACTTGAATAGATTGGCGAAGTATGTTGGGGACTGAATTGCCTGACCGGGACTCTCAGACTTTAGGAGGGAGCAGTGTTATGTGTACTCCTACCCCCACTGCCTCATAGAAAATACGAGAAGTGGTCAGAAAGATCTCGAATGATAGACTGGAACATTCTAGAATAATCGAGTACATTCGACGAGGTATATAGAGTGGATCCAAGCGCATGGAGGACAGTTTTATATTAGTGCACAGATGGAATAATAATAAATAAATAATAATAAATAAACGTCACAGAAATTAGACAACCCCCAATTCCAGAAGCCAGGGGCTTGTGCGGAATGAGGTTACACATTGTAAAAACGCGGATATACAACCATTTCCTCCGACAGTGCCAGTGCCAGAGCCAGGAATCGAACCCGGTGGCTATCGACCAGACAAGAAGACCAAAATAAGAATAGTAACAAGTTGTGAATTGTATTAATGCCTATAGTTGTATATAGTGTGTTACAATAACGATTAATTATTGTAATTAAGTATTGAATAAAGTAGTAGTTCGTGCAACGTCTTATTGCAATTATTTGAACCTACGTACAAGGTGTTTACTGGAGATTGTAGAGACGTAACAATAATATGATTAAAAATATCAACAGTTCTGTATAAGTAGTAAGTATCTATGGATATGATGTATACAGAATCTTAAAGTTGTGTATTTAATATACACAGCATAAAAGAATTCCGTTCATAATTTTGAAAAAGAAAACCGAAGTTTCTGAAACGTCAGATAAATTCTACATACTTATTTTTACTATAATTTGTATTAGTTGGCAAAAAATAACCTTTGATTGATCCTTTAACATAAACGTCACAGACGCAAAGGTATTCTTCCAATATACTAATTAATTTTTTAATTCTTGTAGAATTTGTACTCCGAAGACATATATGGTCGAAAAACCCATAAAAAAGAAGAACTGAATATAAAAAATATTTTTAAAAAAAGCTTTTATTTAAATGCTCTAAAAAGTAGAAAATAAACTTTGAAGTAAACCAAACCCATCATTTTGTTCCGTTATATAATTTTTTTTATGATATAAAAGTTTGTCACGAGATTTTCCTGTGTAAACGAGATTGCTCGCGAAAAGCTTTTATATCATAAAAAGATATATATAATGTAACAAAATGATGGGTTTGATTCACTTCAAAGGTTAGTTTCCACTTTTTAGAGAATTTAAATAAAAAATTTTTTTTAAATATTTTTTATATAATTTTATTTTTACTTTTAAGTCTTTTGATGTGCTGTAATCTCCAGATATCAATTTTGAGACGAACCGGATCATAAACGGTAAAGTCGTCCGCCATCTTGAACTAAATTTTTACTAGAAATTCGTAATCTGCCACCCCGAATCCCCCAGATATCGATTTTGATTGATTTGGATCTAAATGACAAAAGTTGTTAGCCATATTGGCGCCGCCATTTTGAATTTCATAATTGGCCATCTCGAAAACCCCAGGTATCGATTTTGAGTCAAATCGGATAATAAACGGTAAAGTAGTTCGCCATCTTGTTTTCTTCTTATATGAAAATGTTAAAGTGTATTGTCACCGGACTTATACACGTGCAAAATTTCAAAGCTAGAGGCTTAATTAGAACTAATCGGAATTTTGATTGCAAGATTTGACCTAAACAAACTAACTAACAAACATTGCAATTTTAATAAAAGCTATTAAGAAGAACACCAATTAAGGTTTAGACAATATTAGTATGATGGTAGGATATTTTTCAAATTTAGATTTAAAAAAAATCTTTATTGCCGTAAATTTTTCACAAGAAAGAGATTTAATCTCCATGCCTTTCCACCATCTCCAGATGATATGAACTTGATTATCGAAACCCAGTCGAGTGTAGTGTTCAGTAATTTGGTGTCTATTGATGATATTCCAATGCCAGTCACATGAAAAGTTTCAACCCTGCTGTCAATACTAGAGTCGCATGTGCAGTAAATATAAACTAAAATTGTCTGGTGATTTTAAATGACTGTAAATATGTTTTGTTAAAGTTTGGTAACTTATATTTTTCGTTACTCAACAAGAATTGGTAACAGTTGTTCTTGGCCTAGTTCAACTTTATAAATACACGATCTTGCTTCATCAGTATAAGAATAAAGTGAAATATGATTCTTATTACTTTTTTTGTATGGTTTTTTCTGAAATTTTCAAAATATCTTAATGTTTTACAAATTTCCGTTAACGTACATAATGCCATATAAGATCATGGGATGTTATTCGGTTAATTCGGTTATCATTAATGTATGTTCTGGGATTTCGGTTCTTAAATTAAAAATTAATTTACAAGAAGAACTACATAAAGTTAAATGTAAAAAATCGCATTTTGTAAATTTATTAGAAAACTAACACTGCTATTTCAAAACATGGCTGAAAAGATTTTCTATTCACTTCACCTGGTGTGCAAGTTATAGGTTCGTCAAAGTTTTCGACCATTTTTTAGGAGGCAAGTGGCTTGGCACAGTTCGCTGCTTTTGTAATAATAATCTGATTACGTAATAAATACAAAAATATGTCCTTAGGGCAACGTATTACTTACTTTACAACATATACAGTCATCGACATCTTGAAACCTGCTAAAGGTCAAGAGAACATTAAATAATATTATTAACCTCAGCTTTCTAAGTCTCGATTTCTCTTCTTTGTATCAAATATTATTATTTTCTCGTTAATGTATAACTTCTAGTACAACTTGAAATAATTCTGTGATAAGTTAATACATAATTAAAACGAATTTCAATTCAATAACAATCGAAACATTACTCATACGCGGTGTAAATCGAAGTGATAATTACGATAATTAGTAATTTCATAGTTTGAAATTCCTTTATACTTGTTGGGAATCACAAATAAAAATTAATGACAAAGACGATCGCTTTTTTACATAATATCGTTGATAGTTTCGAGGAAACAATAATTTTTTTTGTATATACAGGCTGTCCATTTTATCAGGGCCATTTTATCTAGGCTAAATATCTCTGTTATTTGAAGAGATACGAGAAAAATTCTAAGGCAAAAATATTTTGCAAAACAGAGTGTTTCAACAAGGTTTTATCTAATTTTCTTCAAAATCGCTGTATTTTGAGATTTACTCTTCAGGCTGTAAAAAAATTATTTTGAAACGGACAGGAAATAGCGTCATTAAATAGAGTGATTTCTCCCTTTTCAACGATATATCACATGTCATATTTATTCATTGGTACTACGTTAGTAATAATAAAAACATTTTTTCCAAACCAATAAATTTTATTTAATAATCATTATATTTGCCGTGGAGAAGTGATTAAATAAAACGATAAAATAATTCAATAAAACAAACACAAAATAATAATCAAGAAAGTAACATGGAGCAATTATGGAAAGAATATTCGCAGTTATGCCAATATATAGGGGTTCTCCATAAAAGCGTCACTCCTTGCTCAGAAAGTTAAAATTTATTTAAGTATAATATCCAGATTATCTCAGTTAATACTTAAACTATCACTCAATCACACTCGTTTAAAAATTTAGAATTTTCGAAAATAATTTTCACTCACATTGATCGTTATAATATGTTCGTTTCATATTGCCAATGCAATTTTAACTCTGAATTAGCTCAAGTAGAATATAGAAACAGATTTCCACAAGCATTACAGCCGAATAAAACTCTGTTCAGAAAATTAGCTAGGAAACTGAAAAATAATGGTTCATTTTTAAAGAAGAAAACACGGTTGAACAGTGTTACTGATAATGTAAATAAGGAAAACCGAGTTATTAATTATGTAAGAAATAAAAATACAGAAAATTTGGAAACATCATTAAGAGAAATTCAAATTGCTTGTCATATAAATAAAACGAGTGCTAGAAAAATTTTAAAGAAAAATGGTTACCAGTGTTACAAAGCCAAAAAGTTCACAATTTACAAGCGGGGGACAAACCAAGGAGGCTGTTGGAAAAGGAGCGTGCCGATCCATTAATATGTAGTAAAATACTTTGGTCCGCCGAGGCAAATTTTTCCAATAATTGATTTTTTAATAGCAATATTCATTACAAATGAACTTCTGAAAATACACACTGGCATACACCGACTGGGTTTCAAAATCGTTTTTCAATAAATGTGTGGATAGGTATTTTAGGCACCAATTTAATAGGTCCTTATTTTTATGATGGTCACCTCAGTGGTCAAAGGTACCTAAACTTTTTGAGAAATGAATTTAATGAATTCTTAGATGACCTACCTTTAGAGAATCGACACAACTTTCAATATTTTCAACAAGATGGAGCTCCTCCCCACAATTCTCAGATTTGCCTAGATTATTTAGATGAAATTTTGCCTCAACATTGGATAGGTACCAATGGATTTATTCGATGGCCCCCTCGTTCTCCATATATAGCCCCAATGGATTTTTTCTATGTTGTATAATAACGATAAGCTGTTTTCGACGACACCGAAAAATGTAGAGGACCTAAAAGCTCGAATTCAACAGGCATGTATTACAGTTACCCCCGAAATGCTGAGTAATGTTTTAAATGCAGTGCCTCGCCGCGCTCGATTGTGCATAACAAATCGCGGTGGACACTTTGAACACTTGATATGATATCTTAAAAATTATTTTGAGGATTAGATAAATATTAATGTTCTGTGTGCTATATTCTTTTTATTATTAGCTTGTTTTTGTTACCTGAATTTACTTTATTCTTCTTAATTGTGTTAATGTTTTATTATAGCAAAGATTTGAACAACTTATTGAAATATTTTATCGTTATATTTAATCATACTTCTCCACGGCAAGTATAATGCTTGTTTAAAAAAATTGTTTTTATAATTACTAACGTAGTACCAATGAATAAATATGGCATGTGATATCGTTGAAAAGGGAGAAAAATACTCTATTTTATGGCGCCATTTCCCGCTCGTTTCAAAATAATTTTTTTAACAGCCTGTAGAGTAAATCTCAAAATACAGCGGTTTTAAAAAAAATTAGATAAAACCTCGTTGAAACACTCTGTTTTGCAAAAAATTTTTGCCTTAGAATTTTTCTCGTATCTCTTCAAACAACAGAGATATTTGGCCTAGACGTTTTCCGCATTTTCGATATTTTCCGCCATAACTCTTAAAGTAGGTCATGGATTTCAAATGTCTTTAAACCGTTTTGTAGGTTATATAAATCGGCACAATTTTGGTTAAAATAATTTTTTTTTGTACGACCGATATTATGTGAGATATTCTCGAGGGCCCTGATAAAATGGACAGCCTTTATAACTTTATAGTAAAATAAACAAAAATACTTATTAAATGGGTTGGCGGTACTCAACCTCGGGTCGCTCTTCCATACAACCAACTTAGAGAAATTAGAGAAATATTATATAACTATACAGGGCGTTTCATGAGGAACTGTACACACTTCCAGGGGCAATAGAGGACCACTTGGGCATTCAGGAATGACCACTGAAATTTTCCTGTCGCAGGATGATAAACTAATTTTGGTCTACATTTATTTTGGCCAGAAGCTCCTTACCATTGATCGGATTTTGTTTAAATTTTACACACTTTATACACTTATCACAGTTGATAGACTGCTATTATAATTTTGTTAATTCCAGAGCCGGACTATTTTAATTTGTTTTTCCGATTCCTGTAAAGAAGATCACCCTGTATATATATTTTTTTAACATTCAGTTACTAATTATAAAAGCCCATACATCACTACACAAAACCATGTAGGTAATTAGATTTTTTTGTCGCATCATTATTGATTTTCTCTTACAATCGAATGAATTTGGCACAATGGGGAATTTGAAGAAAAACAGCTTCATTTGCTTACATTAATTATCCAAATATATAAATATGGTCAATTTTAACTCGATAAATATATTCAATATGGAAAAAAAAAATTAAAACCAAAGTCTTTTTATTCCAAAGAAAGTGTAGCGTATAAATAAGTAGGTATATTTTAAAATAGGACTCATTAAACAATTCTCTTTTTATTATAATTATAGTAGGCCTAGGTAGTGTCACAAACATTAGAACTACTGTGCTTTTAATGATTAACTTAGTCTGCAAATAACTCTTAAACTGTTCTTTAAATTAAGGAATTTTCCCCGAAAAACTAAAAGCTGCCAAGATAGTACCATTATATAAGTCAGATTGCTTGTCAAATGTCTAAAATTATCGACCAATATCACTTTTGAGTTCTTTTCTAAAATATTTGAAAAAAATGTTGCGCAAAAATTTTTAAAATTCTTTGATAAACACAAACTCTTCAATAGTAATCAGTTAGTTTGGTTTTCGCACAGGCCTCTCTACGACAAAGGCTATTATGAGTTTTTAAATAATCTTTATGAAAGCTTAGATACAGATAAGAAATGTATAAGTATCTTTCTTGATCTGAGTAAGGCTTTTGATCTTGTGTGTCATTCTCGTCTTATAAATATACTGGAGAAGTATGGTGTAAGAGGTCAAAGGTATCTTTCTTGATCTGAGTAAGGCTTTTGATCTTGTATGTCTAATTAATTTGGTAAACATAATATTTTTAGTCGCAAACTCCTCTATAAATCCTTATATTACTATAAGGAACCTAACCAGACTGCAACCAACAGCTACTCTCCGGGCTATGTGCCCCGCCGAGCGCTGAATTACAAGTTACAAGCCTGGCGCGTTAAGTGTAATAATTGCATATTACCATCAAAACGCTAATGCTTCGATTGCAACAAACACCAGCCGAAAGACTGATCCTACTTTTAAAGCAGCTCCCTTGCCAGTCGTCACACACCACTTGCAGACTGCAGTTTCGAGCTGTTGGCTAGCGACATGTAAAACACTGGCACAAGCTACTTATGTGACAGGGCGCATTTTGTACAAATTAATAATACTGTCTGATGTCCTTGAAACCTCAATCGAAGTACCGCAAGGGTCCGTTCTAGGTCCCTTACTGTATATAATTTTCGTAAATGACTTTTCTTTTGATGTCTATTTATTACTTGCTGATGACTCATCTTTCTTAATATCA
Organism: Leptura quadrifasciata; assembly: GCA_963675555.1. Taxonomy (NCBI): domain Eukaryota; kingdom Metazoa; phylum Arthropoda; class Insecta; order Coleoptera; family Cerambycidae; genus Leptura; species Leptura quadrifasciata. The sequence continues at coordinate 149,022,058 of OY776675.1, forward strand.
AATTCAAAAATAGAGCGCACGATAAATGAAGCAAATCTAAAGATCTCACAAGCACGAATGGTTCACTGAGAATAACCTGGTTTTGAATCATAATAAATCTACATTTCTAAGATTCAGTAACTTAAAAAAAATATTGTTACATTACATTGTTTTTATTTCCTTTTTATTGTTTTTATATTAGGTATGTTATTTTTATTTATATGTGTATATTTTATATCAGTGTTAGTGTATAGATGTAAAATGTATGTGCATACTGCATGTACGAGTATGTACTTGTATATATGTACCTTATTTTATTATTATTTTTTCTTTTTAAGTTTGTTATTTGACCTAGTTCACTATTTCTTTTATTGTATTTTTAATTGATGATTTTTTACTATTTGCAGTCAACTTATCTTATGTCATGTTTTGTGATCAAACGGATTAATAAATTATTATTATTATGCAAAGGGGGACGGCAGGTATCCATTATCAAAAGTGGAACAAAATATTGTTGGAAACGTTGAGAAGCAAGAAAATATCATTAATATTGTTCAGGAATATTCTGAAGTAAGTACCCGATGAATAAGTACCCATTTAGAAGTTCCTCATGTGCGGGTTTGGAGGACTCTAAATAAATAAAGATTACATCCATATGATATTCAACAAGCGCAAAGGCTTCAACAGGGTGACAATGTAAATAGGTTAGAATTTTGCCAGTGGATTAATGATCACAGACCAACTACATATCAAACTTTACTCACAGACGAGGCCCAATTTACACGGGATGGCGTATTTAATTCAAGAAATTCGTATGCTATAAGAGAAGCCCATTGTCAACATAAGTTCTCGGTAAATGTTTGGTGTGGTATGATTAATAGCAACATAATTGGCCCACATATTTTTCCGGCAAGACTAACTACAAAGGTGTATTTAGATTTCTTAAAAACATTTTTCCTGGTTTAATGCAAAGTATTAATATAAGAGGATAATACTTCCAGCATGACGGAGCCCCTCCTCATTTTGGTATTGAGATTAGAAGGCATTTGTATAATGAGTATCCAAACATATAAATTGGATCTGAGGGACTTCATCCTTGGCCGGCTAGATCACCAGATTTCAACCCAGTCGATTATTTCGTCGATTATTATTTTAAAAATTTGCTCTATGTATTTGTAAAATTTTGAATATACTATTGTAAATATTTATTTGACCATTTTTATTTATTTGGACGATTAATGTAAGCAAATGAAGCTGCTCTTCTTCAAATTTCGCAGTTTGCCAAATACAATCGCTTGTAAAAAAATCAATAAAGGTGCGACAAAAAATCTAATTTCATGGTTTTGTTTAGTGATGTATGGGCTTTTGTAATTGGCAACTGAATGTTAAAAAATATATATACAGTTTATCACCCTGTATCTTAGAAATTAAAAGCAACAGAAAAATTTCAATGGCCGTTCCTGAATACCCAAGTGATCCTCTACCGCCCCTAGAAGTATGTGCAGTTCCTCATGAAACACCCTGTATATAAAAAAACAATTTTGTTTGTAACCACTAATCGGGCGCAGCGATTTTATTTTAATTTTAGTATTATAATTTTTTTTGTCCATTTAGTACGTTTCAATAATTTTTTTTAAAATTTAAATTCGTCCTTATAATTACACGATGACCGTCAAACCAACTACAACAAATCCTGTACAGAAATATACTACATCCCATCATTAACCATGCAGAAAAAATAAAAGCAATGTTTACTTACCTGCAATTGCACTGTTTATTATTATGCTAAGAACGTACACACAAGGCAACTGCACGCGCCGATTTGAGCAAAAGTGCAGGAGATGTTACTAGCAACCTCCTTGGAAACGATGATGTATTTGTTTAGTCAAATGTGAATGAATATGAGCGAATCATTAACTGAAATTGCATTTATAATCCTTGGGTGTTATACAACTGGTTCTCTGTGTTTTCCAGTGCTGATCAAATTAATAATGCTAATAAACCGAATGCAAATCTGACGTGTACAAACAACACTACAAAAGAAAGGCGAGTGACAACAATAATATGTTATCCTACGTGCGATTATTTTCTAATGCAACCTTGAGAAACATTGTCGATTAACAATGGTATAATTATGTAAGTCATCTGATTCAGTCACTGAATATAGTAAATATAATAGATAATAGGTTAATTGTCAGTTTTTTTGATACATTTTGCAAAAGAGCGTTCATAATCGAAATTCGTTTCGTGTTACTTTTGGTGTACTAGGGAGATAACAAAACTCACTGTTTAATGTACAGAATACAGAGACATGTGGTCATGATAACCTCCATTTTTAAGACTGTTGCGTCTTGTCTTCTCATTATTAGAAACTGTAAATAATTTAAAATAAAGGGAAAACAAGAGAGCTAACGGCTAACCGATCTGTTGGGAAAGCTGGGTTCGCAGGTTCTGTTTTAGGGGTTCAGAGGTCAAACTAGAAATTCTCGAAATACCTATTCAGGCTAATTTGTTTTGTGACTTAAGAAGGCATAGATTTAATGACGTTGGTTTAGGCGCCAACAGTTATTTTTGGTTGTACAACAGAAATATTGGTTGAAGAAAGAGTGGTGAAGACAGTTGAAAAAATATTTGGCTGCACAAAAGAAATACTTTACAAACAAATCAATAAAAATTACAAGATTTAATTAACAGATAAATTTGAATAAACCAAACAGATGTGAAATTATTGTGAAATATAAATCTCACCAATTTTAAATTAATATGAGTTCATGTGTCGCCTTGGTAGTGTTTCTAGCTTGTTATTCCCGATACTCCGTTTAGCAAGATGCCAGGGGCCGTATTTTCGAGCTTGACCGAGGCAATGTCGTGCACGAAAATGTGAGATTATTGCATGAAAATATATGTTTCATATTTTTGAGCATTATGAACTCGTATGCGAACTTTCCGCATGCGACTGATTTCGGACGAGATACAACGGATGGGGTTTAATACATGATAAAGCCATTTCGTGTACGAATGTATTCAAAGTGATCGTTTTGGTTTGTTTATTTCGTGCCACATAACCTCTATGTCTCAAGTTCGGTTTTTAGGTTTTTGCCGTAGTTTGTTTACTATTTAGGGACTTTAAAGTTCACTTATTTAAACCAATTTTGGTGAGTCAAAATGGACAATGGCAGCGTTAAGTGAATTAATACATTTAGCTGCTATTGACGAGTTGGAACAGGCAGAAGTTTTGGCAGAAAGCGATCATGGAAGACAATCCCATGCCTATGAGAATCCATTTAAAGATTTAAGGGACGACAAATTTGTCAAATTGTATCGTTTGACAAAACCAATGACAGAAGGATTAGTTGACCACTGCTCCTGGGAAGGCGTTTAGTTTCACGAATAATTGCGCCCAGAGGGCTTAGTCCATTGAAAGAGTCGGCGGAACTACCGAATGTTTGTACCTCGGACTAGACAATGCCCCCCCCCCCCACGTTTTCAAAGGTGCTGAATCGATTCCCGAGACCAAACAAATTTTTCCACCTCGGCAACCCCTTCAAATTTGTCAAAAACCACCCCCAAAGAAACCTTTTCCGTGAACCCGTTTATTTTCCCCAGTTTTTCGACTAATTGTTGTGTCCTCGAATAGAACGGAAGGTCCCTCGAGGGATTTGACCTCAGCCACCCCTATCCCAGGCTTCCAACTCTTGTAGGTAGTGGAAAATTGATATTTATTTTTGTGAGAAAAAAATTAGTATTTTGTAGGAGGCGTTTCTTTGAGAAAGGTGGTAGGTGACGAGGGTTGTGTAACCACCCCCAGGGGTTGTTTTCACCCTTCAAGGGGTTGGAATTTTTTTCCATCTTATTGAAGAATTGTATAAAAATATGTTTATTAAAGTGTTTTTATATATTGATTTTCCACCCCTTTAAAGGGCGAAAACAACCCCCGGGGCCTGTTATACAACCCTGGTCACCTACCACTTTACTAAAAAAACGCCACTTATAATATATTAATCTTTTTCCCAAAAAAACAATATAATTCCTATCCTTTTGAAAGGTGAAAACACCCCCGGGGGTGGTTACACAACCCTGGTCACCTACCACCTTCCTCAGAGAAACACCTGCTATAAAATCTAAATTTTGTTCTCACAAAAAAAATATCAATTTTCAACCCCCTACAAGGGTTGGTAGCCTGGGGCAGGAGTGGCTAAGGTCAAATCCCTCGAGGGACTTTCTGTTCTACTCGAGGGAACAACAATTAGTCAAAAAACTGGGGAAAATAAACGGGTTCACGGAAGAGAGGACTTTAGGGGTGGCTATTGGCCAATTTGAGGGAATCGCTGAGGTGGAAAAATTGGTTTGACCCCGGAAATCGATTCAGCACCCTCGAAAACGTGGGGGGAGGCATTGTCTAGTCCCAGGCGCAAACATTCGGTAATTTCGTCATAAATCCCGATTCTTTAAATAGACTAGCTTGGCCTTTTTTTAATCGGAAATTTTAGGTAAATTTACCACTCTTCAATTTCGGGTGAGCTTCAAGAAAATCTACCATTTCCCTTTTCTGGTCTGCACTAATATATCCCACTCTCTTATCCGCTGATTGCTGGTACATTATAATATTCAGTCTTGTAATTCAATCAACACATAACAGCTGATTAGTGACGTTAGTGTTTTCTAGGGGTTCCAAGTCCATTTGGTTGTACAAAACAGCGTTGCCACATTTGCCATACGACATTTTCACGTGTGCGAAAAACAAATCGCGAATGGTGTTCGAAAATACCACCTCAGAACTATAAGCGAAATTTTTTAAACGAGTCGGGTGCCTAGTATTTCGCATGCGATCAATATCGATTGAGCTCGAAAATTTGAACTACCTAAAAACCTATTTGTTTCGTTTTGAATTATCCGCCCTATACAATGTACATTCTTCAACGAAGGCGAAGAGTATAATATTAAAAATCTGGAATATGCCGTAACCTATATGATAAGAAAAATAGTCATCAATTTTTTTTTATTTGCATAAGTTTTGAAATATTTTTAGTTTTATGTTTAATCCATTATAATCATAGTTAATTAATTTTTAAACAAGTATTTAATTGTTCTTGGCATATTATGCCACTTTTTCGCATGCACATGGAATAACTTCATAAAAATTGGTTTTCAGGTGGAAATCGTTTCTTCTCTGTGGCGGTAAATTTATCTAAGAATTGTTATTGTTTAAAAAGAAACGTATCCATATGCAGATTTGCATAAAACGAATAATACATATCGATTAGGAATGGCAAACAAATAAGTTATACGACTTGCATAAATTTCCAATTAAAAGAGCCGATAAAGATACTTATTCGCTATCATTAAGGAATGCCTTTTTACCTGCTATTACTAAAACTGCAACTATAGCTGAATATTAAGTAAATAGAAGATTTAATGATGCCTGAAAGACGTTCTTTTAAAGTTTAACACGTCTGTTACGTTGAAAACAATTTTAGATAGTTTCCCAGAATGTTATAGATTTTGCAGGTCTTTATATGACCGTTCTCGCTATGTTCGATTTTTTAAATAATTGATTTGTGAAGTCTTATAAAACACAAATTTCCCTAATTTCGAGGTTTAAAATTTTTCTATTCCTTAAACATACAAGCTGGTAAGTCCAAAATAATATCAATAATGATTTAATATCTTTTTCTCTGAATATCAGCTTAATATTTGGGTCTCTAACAGAATCAATAATTTTTTTTTATACATTTATTTAACGTCGGCCTATTTTCGCTACTGAGGCCTAGCACCGACGCCTGTAGACGAGCTACCCCCAACCAGGAATTTTCCCGAACCTCTTCCCTTAAGAAGAGTAGGGATCTTTTACTTGCCTAACATTTAATAGACAAGGGACCGACGGCTTTACATCCCCTCCGAAGGATGGTATATCTCCTATACAACCCTCGCCTAAGATTGTATAGCTTCCGCGCATACACTGATATACAAGCCGTTGGAAGATGTGTGAGGTAAGGACGAGGTTTCCGTTGGAATGGTCACCCATCCAACTACTAATTGCGCCTGTCGTTGCTTTACATCGCACACCGAAGTATGTACATAGTAAAGACGCACCTACGCTCGCCTCCATCAATAAAATTATTAAGATGAATAAGAAATGACTCACTCAAAATAATAGTAGCTTTACCAATTTGCATTATAACAAACACTTTTGCCATGCAAATGTATGACTGGTGGTCGAGAGGTGAGCGCACTTGCCTCTCACCCAAAAGTTCCGGGTTCGATCCCCGGTCGTGGCAGTGGAAAATACTGTGAGAGGGTTTTTTCCACCATACACGGATATTGGTTGTGTGTCCCTTGTCTCTAAATGTGTAGCCCCCTCCCACACAAAGCTCTTCTAGAGCCTTCCGGGATAAAGGGGGTCGTAATTACCTGTGGTGTTATTAATATTATTAATATTAATGCACCTGTCTATTAATTTTCTCAGTATATGGTAATCATAGTAATGTTGCTATAAGTTACTTGAACTTTATCTACACGTTTTTGTTTTAAAACCCCGCTTCACTATCATTTATTGTTTACTGTACGCCAATAATATAAAATAGATTTGCTCTAGTTATAACTCAATGCTGCTTTGTTTCTACAACCTCCAGCGTCCCGTAAGTTACTTATTCAAATAAAACTACTTTTGATGTTTTAAAGACGTGAGTTTTCGTTTCTAATGCACAGTCCTGCTGGATATAATTGTCTTCACTGTAGTTACCTAAGGCCGTACTATGGAATAGGAGAGTAGAGTGATGTTCCTCCAGTATAAAATATGAACCGACGCCCAAATTTAATATCGACATTAAGACATTAAGAGGAATATTGATGGTACATACAGATATTCTAAACAGATGACGGACCTCAAAAATTAAATCTTGATTAACGCCACTTTTATTGATGTTTCTGAAATAGTTGATCTACCATGGCATTAATGTACTTTAATTTTATTACATTGATGTATTGCTTGTGTTAACCTGATCAACGTACGTGGCTGTCTGGGGTTCTCCTAAAATATTTTTATACCTGATACTTGAGTAATTTTCCACATTATATCTTTTAATTAAATTTTATATAACATCAATATTTTACCATATAATCTTAAAATTCCTTTCGATTATCATTTAAAAAAATGTTGTTCTACGAAAAATGTTGTCATAAAGGGAGGGGGGCGGTTAAGGGTTAAAAAATGGGATGAGTAAAGTAGTATATTATACAAAATAGCATTGTACCTTCAATACATGTATTTTTTTATAAAATCGTTATAATAGACGCAAATCGCATTATTCATTATAAAAATCCGCCATTTTGGTTCCGCCATTATTTATTTTGCAATTGAAACTTTTGATTCGCAATCATCAACCATAAAAAACCTTGACTTCATAATGAACATCACTTCAGACAGCTGGTTGTACAATTTTTATATTTGTTTATTTAAGTTGTAAAATTAATTAATTAACAATTTTCTTGTTTATGTTTACGTAAAATGATGGTAGTTCCAAGATTTGAATTCTGATACAAAATGGCATTCTAATAATTTCTTTTTCTTTTGTGTATTTCTTTGGGTTTCATTCCCCAGGTTTTCCCCACGGTCCTGCGGCACTGCTCATAAGAAATGTAATCCTTCTTTAGTCTTCTATCTATGTGAAGATTCCATGTTAGTTTGGCATCGAAGGTTACTCCAAGGTATTTCAGTTCTGATGCAAAACTTAGTGTTGTATCCAGGAGGACAGGCGTCCTCAATGCTCCTAGTTTCCTTTTCCTTATGAAGGAACCATCTCCGTCTTCCTGGGATTGACAGAGAGGGAGCGTTCTCTGTACCATTTTTCGATTATTCTTAGGGCCTCCTATATTATTTCACAAAGGACCCTTCGAGTTTTCCGCTAAACATGATTGTTATATCATCTGCGTAGTCAATTGTGTGGAATCCTTCTGAATTGAGGCGACACAAGAGGCTATCAAGAACGAGGTTCCATAGTAGTGGTGATATTACACCTATCTGCGGACAGCCTCTCGCGACCATTCCTCGTACAGAAGCATCTCCCACACTGATTTGTACAGCTCTCTTCGAGATCATGTTGGATATCTATCTTCCCATGATTGTGGCATTCCTCCTCACTAGGGTCGCTGTAATTTTTGGAAAGATGGTTCTGTCGAACGCACTTTCTATGTCTATGAAGACACCTAGGGTGGACTCTTTTTTGTCCAAGGATCTCTCAATCCGACTCGCGACTGCACGGAGGGCGGTGTCGGTGGATCTTCCCAGGGTGTATGCGTACTGATTAGGATGTAAAGGGTTGTCTTTTACTACAACATCCCTTATGTATAGTTCACATAGTTTCTCCATCGTCTTGAGTAAGAACGAGGTTAAGCTAATGCGTCTATAGGCTTTGGGGGTGGTATAGTCCATCAGCTCTGCCTTTGGGATGAACACAACTTTCACTTCTCTCCATGTCTCTGGAATATAAAGGTGTGCTAAGCACGCCCTAAATACTCCAACCAGGTGCGGCAGTAATTCATCCAGTCCCCATTGCGGTAGGGCGGGATAGATACCGTCATGCCTGGCGACTTAAAAGGGGAGAAGCTCTGTATTGCCCATCTTATTCTGTCCCCACTCACTATTTGGTTGGCCATTTGCCAATCCAAATCCAAGGGTTGTGTGTCGACTTTGTTTGGCCACTCCTTCCGTTCTGTTATCACAGATCCCGGGAAGTGAGTCTCCATGAGTAACTCTGGACTTTCACGAAAATCGTTGGTTCTTGTACCATCACTCCTTTTTAATAAGCAGAGTTGTTTTTTTTAAGAATGTATATCCATTATTACTGATAATTTGATAATAATAGACACTATTAGTAATATTTCCGTATTTTGCCCCATCAGTTTCTAGTAAAAATTTAGAAAAAATCGTATTTTTTGGGAGGTCACTTTATGTTCATCCCCAGTAAAGGGTTGAAACGATTAGGGTTAATATTTGTTGGTTATTTCAACTCTATTAGTCTAATATTATCAAACTACAATAAATAATTTAAAAAAAGTTTTTATCTGAATTTTTTGAAAAAAAAAGGCGTATGAGGTTTTTCGCGGGGGAGAAGTGAAAGGGTTAAATAACGTGGCTACCAAAATGGTGTATTCTTATGAAAAATGGCATTCTGAAGACTTCGTACTTTACATATTTTTCAGTAAAATCAATATAAACTTTGTAAATCAGGAATTAATTTTTAAAGTCCGCCATTTTAGGTCCGCCATTTTGAATTTTCCAATTTTCATTTCGGATTCGTACTCAGCAACCCATTATATGATTTTTGCCGATTTCGTTAGAAACTTTGCGAGTTATTGGATTGGAGGTGTAAAATGGGGGCTCCAACCTTCTCGGGATCGAAATGCATTAATTTTCTGTACCAATATATGAAATAAGGGAAACTCAGGGGGTTATAGTATTTTGATTAATTTCTCAACAATTTTTTTAGAGAAATGTAATAACTTGTACTAGAATCCGACTAATCAGTCTAAAGATCCACTGGCTTAATATTCGAAAAAAATTATAAACATTTGTTATTTCATTAAAGTACATACGAGCTTAATTGAAACCGTACAAAAACTAAAAGCCGGCAAAAACAGTCGGCATTTCTTTATTGTACATGGGCGGAGGTAAATATAAATGCTTGTCATAAGAAAATGATAAGATTTTCGGGCGTTATTATATTATGCTCTGTTTCAAGTGGTCTCCAGAAAGCCATGATAAATTAGTAAATAATTAAAATATTTTACCTTTTATATAGTAGTAAATATCTATAAATATGAACAATAACTAACTAAACTCCTACGCTTGATAATATAATAGGTATTTATGCACTGCACTGGCACATTGACAGCATATCTCACAAGTCCACGTTGACTTCTGAGAAACGATTTATGAGTTTTTTTATGCTAGTAGGCCTGTCCGTTTTATTATCTTTAAACCAGTGCAGTCGTAGATGGTTCATTCAGGCTGATTACATTGCCAGTCTCGGACTCGCTTGCACAGTTTCAACTACCATTCGAATCTCGATACCATTGCTAAATATATAGGACAAAATATCAAGTTCAGTGCGCACGGTCCTGTGCTTTAACACTGACCAGTTTCAATTGTACTCGTATAAAGTATACCTAACTATTTTTTTTATTTTCATATACTTTCAGATGGTATACTTGAAGAAAAATTCAAAGAGTTCATTTTATCGACTTTATTTCTAAATTGATGCATAGTTCAAATCTTCTTAAAAACTCAAAATCTATATTCCATTCAAAGTATCACGTTAAAGAATTAACATAAATCATAGTCAAATTTAAAAAAATATATGATTTCTTTATATATTGGGAGAAAAAGGATTGGTCAGATTTTAGTGCTGATTTCCAAAAAAGACAAGCTTGTCACATGTCATATTTCATTTTACATTACTAGGTTGCAAATACTATTTTCATTAATTTCATTTATACACTTCTAATTTTCAAAACTAATAACATCATGAATCTCGCTTGTTTTAGGTAGATTACATGTCTATAACATATTTAAACCATAATGTAGGTTAGGAAGTTTTACAAGCCTTTTTACAGACTCGTCCTGCAACAGGGGGTCCTTTCACTAATTTATCCAACAATGACCAGCAGGACATGAGAGGGCAGCTGCAGCTCCCCTGATTGCGAGGGAAGCGCACGCTGTCATTATATCCGTGCCCTCCTAAATTGTGGCTTAGTGGGCCATCCGTTCATCTCAATTCGAAATCGCAAAGCCCCACACTTTGCATGTCATCTAGAAATTGTGTTTTCGATGTTTTATTATAGCGTGTGATCAGTGCTCTATTTAAAATTGAAATTTATGGCAAGAGTTACGAGTTTTAATCGATTATAGAATGAGTATGAAGGATATGATAATAATAATAACTCTTCATGCCTCCATGATGTAATAGAAGTGTTAGAAGGGATAGGAACATGTTTATTAGATTTATATAAAGATAAAAATGATGTAATATACCCAATCAGTTCAAAGCTATGGGTGCCAAAATAGAGAGAGGTATCGAAACTGTAATCAAAAAATACATTGAAAATACAAAAATGCATATAAAACTAACTAGTAAATATAAAATATTCTTATACGTTTAAAAAGTATATGAAAAAGCGAACAATCTCAGAAGATAATTACTTCCACGTCCAGTGGAAGTATAGTAATGAAAAAAATATATATATATTTTTTTTGTTGACATAGGCTTAAAATGTCATGAAACGTCGAGATTTTAAATTTGAGCGAAAAAGAAATTTACTGTCTGTCGGTCTGTCTGTCTGTAACTTTTTTTTTTTTTTTGCGCACGTTTACTCTGGGACCGTTTATGATATTGACTTGAAACTTGGGGTACACTTATGTATTGTAACAAGATCTGGAACTACATTATATTTTGACCTAATTCCGTTGAAGGGTTAGGGGGTAAATGAGGTAAATAAGGATAAATAAGCAAAACAAGCAAGTAAGAGTCCAAAAAATTGCAATTTAGGGCATGTACGAAAAATTACGGTCTTGAAATCTTTTGTGATATCAAAATAAAATGTGATTTAGTGTGTATAGTGTGTAGTACGTGGTAAAAAAATCCCTAAAAGCATGGCTTGCCAAATTGTTATAAAATGCTTCTCGTTCCTAGTCTATTACTAGAAGTTTTTTTTTTTATACATTTATTTAACGTCGGCCTATTTCCGCTACTGAGGCCTAACACCGACGCCTGTAGACGAGCTACCCCCAACCAGGAATTTTGCCGAACCTCTTCCCTTAAGAAGAGTAGGGATCTTTTACTTGCCTAACATTTAATAGACAAGGGACCGACGGCTTTACATCCCCTCCGAAGGATGGTATATCTCCTATACAACCCTCGCCTAAGGTTGTATAGCTTCCGCGCATACACTGATATACAAGCCGCTGGAAGATGCGAGAACGGCGAGAACGCGGTTTCCGTTGGAATGGCCACCAATCCAAGTACTAACTGCGCCTGTCGTTGCTTTACATCGCATACCGAAGTATGTACATAGTAAAGACGCACCTACGCTCGCCCCCATTACTAGAAGTTAAGAAATAATTATTAATAAAGAGGCGCGCGTAGGATTGTGTGACCCGGGCGAAGCTAGTTCATGTGAGACATGCGTAGTGTTAGAAATATCGTATAAGTAACGTGGACAAAGATAATACTTAGTCAAAATATATAAAAAGTGCTATGAACATGTCCGGCAATGCTTCTTAAGGAAGCTAAGACCCTTTGAAGTTGGTGTCCAAGAGTAGGTTTCTGTTTAATATTTCAGGAACCTTTTTTGTTAATTCAATGAGATTAGGTTTGGTTGTTCAATATCAGCGCATTGCTTTTTCAATATGGTTTTGTTCTATTTTTTCAAACTGTGGTAATGAAATATAGTTGTCTGGTCAAGATTATAAAAATAAGGAAATAAGGAAAAGAACAAACGCGGAAACCAGGATACAAGGAAAGAAAAAAATATGACATGAAGATTATGCTTTATTAAACAGAATAAATAATTTTTTATGCGCTGTTTCCAGGGAGAGTTTTCGCTTCACATATTTTCCAGGTTTTCGTTTATTTGTCAATAAACATCAGATCGGTTCTCATGGACATATTTGCTTCTATACATTAGGTTTATATTCAACGTGCATTATTATAGTTTTTTTCCAGTCAGGGAATTTTCGAATACACTTTGTATAGATCAGATAATTTTTCACAGTTACTCGTTTGTAAATATATCATATTTGCATCAAGCAAAATTATACATAAAATATTACATTATAATATGATACTTTAATGTGGCTTTCCTGTCGAAGTTCGAGTAATAAAAAATCACATGCCTCATAATTTTTCATTAAATTTTATGATTTCAAGCATTACGACGCACTAAAAAGAGATTAGGTACATACGGAAGCTATTTACATAAAAAATTATTAGCGTATTCGAATGCGTCACATATAGTATAAAAAATATAACGTTAAATTGAAAAATATAAACCATTTTTATCTGTTTGTACTTTATCGACTCATCCTTGTAGGTATATGAATATAAAACAGCTTGTGACGTTTCCAGAAGAACCATTGAATTTCGTAGTGGGTGCTTGAAATTGGTTCTATGACAGAATTATAGGTAGTTATCTCTCCCTACCGGAATTTTAAATTCCCGGAGCTTTCGCATTATCAACGATTGTTGGGCTAGCAATCCATGTTTAGCATGCGATCCACACATTTTACTTATCGAGATTACCAAATATTCAATACTGAACCGAATTAGGCTTTTATTGTGTTTTTTGTTCACGATCACGATATATCTGGGAAATCTAAATATGAATATATTTTTCAAGAGATAAATGGATAATGTTTTCCTGTTCGAAGGAAAGACACGTTTCTTTCCAGAAGCACAAATGAAACTGATTTATTCAGAAGTCCACACCCAACTTTCAACTGTGCAGCGAAAATTAACGGTTCGTTAGAAATTAAACGTTTGTATTCATATCAAATTTTTTCCAAACGACATTTGCATAGCACGTGCAAATGTATTTAATTATATTTGCTTCTGCATGGCGCACTATACTGCCCTGTTAAGCAAAACCCCAGTAAAATGAATTTTTGTTAAAAATGAGTTGGAGACTATTTCATATAAATCATTTCAAGATGTACGTACCTTCTTACTAAGCAAAATACCTTGTAAAATGTTTCCAAATATGTGAAAATGATAAATTTTAAACCCAGTATTTTAAAAACGGTATAATGGTACTAAATAAAAGCACAGTACAGAACGCGTGCTACAGTAAAACACGGCAAATAAGACAAGTTGCGCGAAATTTGCGGTGTTTTTCCTTAGCTACTGTTACAAGCCGTGCGAAATTTCTGGTCTTTTTACTTAGCTGCTGTTGAGTACCGCGTTTTTGTCTAGCACGACACGAATAAATTAGCTGTGTGTGATATGTTATGTTAGTGACCAAGTTGCTACTGGAAGGGATAAATTTAATATTATATAATGATCTTAATATCTTAAAATACCTATTTGTTTCCCTATTAAAATATTTATAAGCATTTTACTAGGCAAAAAGTTAGTATAAGCACTATAAGCAGCATATACCGTGATTTTATTTAGCAAGGTAATTTTGTATATTATTTATGGTACTAAGCAAAAACACAATTTAAATAATTCTATGCATATAATGAAAAAATTTTGTATTTCAAATTTATTTATTGAAAATATATAATAAACCTACATACTGCATGCTTTAAAAAAAATATATAAACTGTTATAAGCATGCTAGCAGAATAACACAAAGTTCTCTCCATTTATCTCAGTTTAGCTTTTGACCAAAGCTTTTATTAAACTTGCAATGTCAGTCAGTTAATTAGTTTGTTTAGGTTAAATCTTACAATCAAAATTTGGATTACTTCTAATTAAGCGAGAGCTTTGAAATTCTGCACATGTGTATAAGTCCGATGACAATACACTTTAATATTTTCATATATATAAAAAAACAAGATGGCGGCTTCAAAATGGCGGACGACTTTCGCGTTTAAGATCCGATTCGACTTAAAATCGATATCTGGGGGTTTTCGAGATCACCAACTATGAATTCTTGGTCAAAATTTAGAAATTCAAAATTGCGGTGCTAATATGGCGGACGATTTTTGTCATTTATGGTTCAAATCGATCAAAATCGATATCTGGGGATTTTCGGGTTCGCCGATTACGAATTTCTACTTTCTATTCAAAAATTTAGTTCAGGATGGTGGACGACTTTACCGTTTATGATCCGATTCATCTCAAAATCTATATTTGGAGATTACAGCATATCAAAAGAATAAAAAGTAAAAAATAAAATTACAAAAAAAAATATTTTTTAAAATTATTTTTTTATTTAAATGCACTAAAAAGTAGAAAACAAACTTTGAAGTAAATCAAACCTATCATTTCTATTGTTGAACAGTTTAGAGGATTTCCCTGTAGCGTACAAGTGTTATTGAACCTTATAAAACCGTATTTAGAAAATTATATGCAGTATATTAATGTTACAAATCTAAAAATATATATGTTTTATCTGGTGTACAGCAGGGTTCTACTTTAGGTTCATTATTATTTAATAGTTTTATCTACAACATTACCCATTTGTTTAAAGGGTAATATTGAATACTTGCTGTATGCAGAGGACCTAAAAATATACTTGCAAATTCAATCGACAACCGATCGTATTCATTTAAACAACTGTCTGTCGGAAATAAACGATTGATGTCATAGGTTTAGGTGCCATTGAATATGAGAAAATGTACTTCCACCAGAAAAATAGATTACATATACGATACGATTATATAAGGGGTGGTATCTCTATTAAACGTCCAAAATTTTTCAAAGACCTTGGTATAACTTTTGACCAAAAATGAATGTGACTACCAAATTTTGTTAGTCATGTTCAATCTTGCATCTCTTACGACAAGTATAACTATGCAATCTATACTTTTTCTTTATAAAATAATTTCGGAAACTAAGTCCTTTCTCAAAAGTATCAAAAGAATTCTTGTTTGCCGTATTAACTGCTTTTTGCGAGGATGGCAATGGGGGTGGTAGAGGGGGTAGTTAACGCCAAAAATGTTTTTGAGACGTTTCGTTCTTGTATACCCACTAAATCACAATTTAACTTTTTTTATTCCCTTTCATAATAGTGTGGGGGTGTATTGGGGGTGATAATGGGAGGTGGCTGATGCCAAAAAAAATTTGAGACCTTAACTTTTCGTATATGCCTTAAATTGCAATTTTGTGGACTCTTACCTGCTTGATTTGCATATTTGCCCTTATTTACTCCCAAACCCTTCAACTGAATTTGATGAAAATATAATCCAGTTTCAGACTTTGTTATAATACATAAGTGTACCAAATTTCAAGTCAATATCACAAATGGTTCAAGAGTAAACTTGCGCACAAAAAAGGTACTGACCGACAGACAGACAGAAATTTTTCCGCTCAAATTTAAAATCTCGACGTTCCATGATATTTTAGGCTTATTTCAACAAAAAATATATATATATTTTTTTGCGTTACTACTATACTTCCACTGGACATGGAAGTAATAAGATGTTGTTGAAGTAAGGAAAAAAATTAATACGCGATAACGCATCAGCTATGACGTTTTCATTATCTTTAATATAACTTATGTCACTTGTAAATTATGAAATGTATTCCAAATGTCAATTTGACAAGGAGTTTTTTCTGCATTTGAAAGTAACAATTTTGTCAATGGCTTATGATCAGTATAATAAATAAATACCACCTTCCAACATAATAATAATAATAATAATAATAATAAGCTTTATTTATCCAATATTACATAGGACAAAGTACACAATAAAATGTATAATAATAATAATATATAATAAATAACATATAACATATAATAAATAACTAAATATTTGCATAATTTAGAAAACTAATTTGAGCATATTTGTTGTTTCTACCTCTAAGAATACATAAATAAATAAATAAATAAAGACGTGGTATACCTCACTTAAGTTTATATGATATAAACTTGAACGTGAGTGCGCTTACACATTAGGTAAAACAAAAAATATATGTATACACATATATTCTCCTTTTTTTACACTCTTGATTTTTCCACTATTATTTGAAGCTACTAGTTGTAATGATTTCTTCTATTTGTAAGTTAAATTTTAATGCATTATGCATACATATGCTTGAAAAATTAAAAACGGAATATCTTTTCTGAGCATCATTTAATTTGCAAGAGAAAAAGGCTAAAGGTGTAGGTAGATTTCCTTCTTTGTTCTATTACATCACCCATAGATACATTTGAGCAACCAATAGATAAAGTAAGTATTGGGGTCACTAATTTATAGTATATTATCCATAAAATTAGAAAACAAAATGTTTATTTTGGAACATTCAGGAGATCAAAATGGTATTAACGTTTTTTATAAAAATTAGTCTTGTTATTTTTGTTATTATGACGCTTATACATTGTACAATAATAATAACATAAAGATGGCTGAGGAAGCATATATAAGCAACTACGCTACGTGCCTCTCGTCCATATTTGATTATAGAAAACTACTTAAAAGCCAAACACAAAAAATTCTTCACTATAGTCTGACAAAACCACCCTCTTGCTAGTAATTGAATAAATATAATATGCAGTTTATAACACATTACGTAAAATACATTCGGAAAATTCAGCCTGAGATTATCTCATAACTTTTACTACTACATGGTCTTTTTCAGGTTTCAGAATCAGTAAGACGAAAGGAGAAAGAAGATGCCGCCGCTAAGCAAATCCAAAATCCCCTACACTGGTATTCTTAAGACCCTTTGGAATAGTAATAAATGTTTACATTTGAGAGGCAGCACAACATAATGACTTGTCGAGTGATATGACCGGGACTCAATAGGCAGCCAGGGATGGGCGGCTGAACTGCATCGGACAGCCAGGAAATACGTTCCTGCTATACGTCATTCCGCTCCTGCTATCGCTACTGATCCTGACAACCAATATTCAATGGCAACATTTCACTCGAACTAGTACAAAAACTGTAGACGTTCATAAAAACCGATGACATCGAAACAAATAGAAGGAAATTCATAGGAAATTAGAAAATGCACTAGCTGTCACATCTGAACGCAAATGTTCAATAATGCGGTTGCAGTGTACAGAAGCGCCGAAAAAAGTATTTTATACTTTTTTCTTGTTGCGCGATGTATATGGCAATATACAAAATACTATTTAACAATTTTGTAATAAATAATCCAATACCTAATGATAATAATTTAGTTTAATATTTTAATCGATTAGTAAATATTTGAGTAGGGTAGAGGGGGGGGGGCAATAGCAGCCAGCAGGCAATGTCAACCATAAAAAACCCTGTACGAAAATAAATTATTATCAGTGACACCCGTGATGTCATCTAGTATTCAATAGCAGAATCTAATTTCAATAGCCAGTTCAAAGGATTTCGCCATTATATTCCGCATAGACCCAGTAGTGTATTTCGAGGTGAGTACATGTAATTTTATCGGGTACAAGATTAAGTGTTTAAAAAGTAAATGAAAAAGTTTTGCTTTTGTCGCCTGTTAATCCAGTACGTGGGTACCAAAAAGGGGTGTTTGAATGCAAAAGGTGGGGTAGTAGTGATTTTTTAGTATGTTGTTAGGCTTGTGGCCCTAATGAAAAATCCAAGTTTTCGACCTCGAGGCGCATGCGCTCGAGCCGCCATCTTGGATTTTAGGTACAAAAATTTGGTTTTTTGATAATAACTCAAAAACGGTGGCTTTCACGGCAAAAGATGTTCTATACAAAGTTTTTGTTAAAACAATTTTTTTGTAGCACACATATGTTAGGAGTTACAGCTCTGTGAAGTTGCACTATTTGAAAAAAAAAGTATTATATTTTGTTATTTGGCTGTTAATAACTAAAATAAATATATTGAAATAATTACTCATTGGACTTTGGGAATGATATCTTTGCACAATGGTTGCGAAGCTTTTGAGAATTATTGCGACGTTCATCTTGATACATCCGAGCAACATGTCGATGCAAGGGCTGCACGTATCTCACGAGACGATCAAGACATAAAAAAATTGTTGCATTCAGCATCCTCCCTTTCTCGAAATCAATTCCCTTGTTTCCATAAGCACTGGACTTGTTGGAGATACAACGATAAACTGACATTTGTCCAGGGAAATGGGTTTGAAAGGTTTGAACAAAATGGTTAACACGTACGAAAATTTTGAGGCAATTAAATTTAAACGAAAAGATAAAGTTATCCCACTACTAGCAGTTAATAGCAGCATTAAAGTCGGCGAAGAAACTATTTGCCTCAACCCACTAATGCTGTTACAAAGGATGTGCATTGCTAAGGAATCCGAAGATGAGATAAAGGATTACCTTAAATACGAGCTGGCCCCCTTTGCTTTGTCGCTTTTTTCGGAAGCAGGAATGTGCACAGGAACTAAGTCATCTTTATATTCCGTATTCACACTGCTTTCCGATGAATTTCAATTCGGAGATAACCAGATCAATGTGGTGGATGGAGGATATCTCCTACACAAAGTTGTGTGGCACCGAAATGATTTGTTTGGAGCGATTTGTGACAAATATGTTCGATATGTGCAAAATCATTTTGGTTCCCACGCAATTGTTGTTTTTGATGGATATCCAACTGATGGTGGCAATACAAATACAAAGACCGCAGAAAGACTTCGTCGATCAAAAAGGCACGTGTCTGCCGATGTCCTTTTTGATGAAACAATGGTGGTGCAAGTTTTGCAGGAGCGATTTTTAGCCAATGAAAAAAATTAAGTTCGTCTCATATCGATGCTGAAGAATAAATTTGAGCTGGCTGCATTTACAGTTAAACAAGCTGAAGATGATGCCGATGTGCTAATTGTCAACACTGCAATTTCTTTATGCAGTGAATCAATATTTGATGCTGTTTTTGTGGTCGGGGAAGATGTTGACCTTTTAGTACTTGTGACAGCCTTAGCACCAGCCGCTTACTTCCGTAAACCTGGAAGAGGAAAAACTGCTGAGAGGATATATTCAGCAAGTAGCCTCAAATACGAAGAAGCAACCAAGCACACTCTGTTCTTGCATGCCTTCAGTGGTTGTGACACAACGTCATCCCTATTCAATCAGGGAAAAACTAAATTTTTTACGCTGATAGAAAAAACAGAGCGGTTCATGAAATAATTGAAATTTTCAACCAACATGATGCCACCTCAGAGGAGATTGCCGAGGCCGGAGTACGCTTTCTTGTAGCTTTATATGGTGGCAACATGGATAAAGAGAGTTTGGAAGAGATTCGTTTCCAACGCTTCGCCAAATCTACGCTGAAAAGCAAATTTAATCTTGCCTCTTTGCCACCTACAAAAGACGCGGCGCAATTCCACGCCTTTAGGACGTGCCACCAAGTACAGAAAAGTACAGTCCTGAAGACTGGGGTTGGAAGCATGGCGCTTACGGGCCCACTCCCATAACAATGGCGGAGAAACCAGTATAATCGAGTACACATTTACTGGGCAGTCAAAAAACACAACAAAAACTTTACGACCTCATTAAAATACCGTTAAACTAGTTGCAAAAATAATTGCACCCAGGCATGCACTTGAAATATTTACATCAGCTGTCACGCGTTTTTCTCCACCTCACCCGGTAACGAGGAGAAAAGGCCATAATTTGACACTCGAGCTACGGAAACGAGTTTTCGGTTTGCTCGGGCGCCAGTCCTAGTTTAAGTGATAGGACACGCTACCATCAAGCTGAGTACGCGGGACTGAGTAGCTCAAGTGGAGAAAGTATACTCTAGTGGGTCAATATTTGGGAAATTAGACGTTCACACACAAACAGTAAAACTCAGAATTTTCTTAATTCTAGTTACTTTCTACTATAAAAAATGTACAAAAAAATTACTATTTACCAGAAGGAGAGCAAGCGCAACAACGAAAATACTAGTACTAGATGACTCAGACGACAGGGATAGCAAGCTGTAAAATATTAACACAAAATATACGGTAAAACATTAGCACAGAAAAAGCGATGACACAGGGCAAAGTTATATACAGTTTGGCTAGTGCATCAGTTTACTTACTCCTCCGTGGACTTACTTACTGTGGTTACAGTCGGACACGTCTGCTAGCGGGAACGATCAAATCTGACTGACTCTGCTTCAAGGTTTCTGCGGAGCTTTTATATAAAATATATGACATGTAGCACTTGGGTTCGGATCTTGGAGTGGACGTGGATACGTCTGCTGGCGATGAGTCGCTCTGGCTGATTGCCAATACGGGACGACTTCAATTATTTCCTTCAAATACTTACAGGTAGGTGTAGGCGCCAGATGGATACGCAGCTAATCGATGGCGTAGTACGGACAATGCCAAAATTCTGCTGCTCTGAAATATAAAACGCTAACCATACCTGGGTTCGGTTCTCGGAGTGGATGTTAAAGAACACGCCAAGCTGTAACAAAATCCGACTTAGGAAACATTTCGCATGAAAAGCGTGCTTCACGTAAAAACGCCGTTAGAAGAGGTTTTTATACATTAAATCACATTTTCGCTTTGCGGAGCGTTATTTATGCGAAAATATCAGAAACTCACCAAGGAGTGTAATTTTGGAAAATGTAGTAAGTGTCGCTACACAGGGACGTAATGTCGCCCCGTAAAAAGTAAAACGAAAACCGACTTTAACTTCGAAAATTTTGAAAATAAAAACGAATCCACGTTGTGCAGCACTGCAACTCATGTGTTATGTTAACTATGAGGACAAGTTATCCAGTCTCTAGTCAAAGTATTTCGAGAGTTTTAGCGAAAATAGCCCTTAGCGTCGAGGGTGCCCTTTCATTTTCTAGCAGTCGATTTTGACGGGAAAATCATGGGTTTTAAGCGTATTTGCATTAAACCGGTTCCTTAGTGATTCGGTGTCAAAAAAGTATAGTTACCATGCACTCAGAACGTGCATGGGACCACCTTGCCTGAACCTATGAATTTATAATTGCCAGAATATAATTCAAAGTCGTTGAGATTCAAGCATTTTTAAGCTCCGAGGAGCGAACTAAATTAATATTGAACTGATAATACGTAAATACACAGGCAAGCAAAAGCCCACCAAAATTATAAACATTGAACTTTTCTTGAATCTTTTTGTGTAATCGTTAGCTATAAACCGCATGTTGGATGGTAGTTGGTTACATTAAGTCGTTCTGTTCCTCACAATGTGTTGTACACGGGCCAGACTATAGTTGTTACTCATTTTCTTGAAAGTCTTGTAAAAACATGAATTTTTAAAAGATTTAATATATATATATATATATATAACATATATTTCTGAACTTTATATTGTCTTTTTTCTTGTGTTTTAAAATTCCTTTTAGATTTAAATTTAGGAAAGTGTTAGTATTTACTGTGTCAGATTTATAGTGTTACGACGTCCTGTTGGTACTATCAGTGAAGCAGTTAAGCAAAAACGAACAGTAAGTATAGATTTTTGTATTCTCCCTCTGAAACAGTCGTTTTGAACCCTTCTTTGTGAACGTTTAATATCTATCTTGGAAAGTATAATAAAAGTCCTTCAGACGTGAAAAGATGGATTGTTCACATGAACACGTCTAGTCTAGGTTTTTATGATTCACTGTGAAAATAAGAGAGGATTTTTAAGCAACTGAAATTTTCAGGTAGATTTTATATTTTACCGACTACATAGATTACCTAGAGGTTTTCAAGCAAGCTTTAGTTTTAACATGTTGGAGAGAGAATTATTGGCCCCATATATTTTATGATTCTTTAACTGGCTAAAGGTATCTTGGATTTCTCCAAAATGATATTAAAGATGAAATTAATAACCTATCTCAGAACTTAAAAAAATGATATGTACTTTCGCCAAGATTGGGCAAGACCTCATAATGCACATATCGTTCACAATTACCTAAATTCAACTTATGGAAAACGATAGACTGGTACCAATGGCCTCCTAGGTCACCTAATCTGACTCCTCCTCCTCCTTCTTTTTCTTGTGAGAATAACTTAAAAATAAAATTTACAAATACAGTTTAGGTATGTGCACTTACAGTTTTCTTTGATGATTTTAAATTAGATACGATACAATATCAGCATTTCCTCGAATATAATTTAACAATTTCTAAACACGAACGCAATGGTTTTGGCCTGACATATAATATTATTATTATTATATGTCAGGCCAAAAAACCATTGCATAACAAAGATATACAAGACTTTTTAAAATAATATCTAGATTTCTCAACAGAAATTAATATCTAAAAGGTGTTATCTCTTTCCTGCCCCTCGGACGAAGAATCGAACTCTGCCAACACTTTCAATACCGAACAGCGATATAAAAACCTGGTTAATTCAAAACGGACAAAGCAATAAGCCAGGAGAGCTGTAATTTTGATAATGACCTTGATAACGGCGAAATATGGTATTTTTGCAAATCCTTTACTATTTATTTTTCCCGGGGGAATTTTAGAGGGATTAAAACGTGATGTGAGGGTTAGATAAAAACGGGTTTATTTCACTCGTAATTTCATTTGCAGATATGAGTAGGTATTTTTTCATATTTATATATAATGGGTAAGCCATTAACCTCAGCATAAGCGCGTCTAAATTGTACATGCTCTTATCGTTGCCTATTTTAATTAATTGATTGTCTAGTAGGATATTTCAAAGAAGTTGTTTAGATAAAATTCAACATTTTGCATTAAAAATAATAATAATGACAATATAAAATGACAGAACAATTATTTTTTGAAGGCGGTTACAATTTGATTAAACTGTAATTTTGAGAAAAACTCGATCTAAATTTAAATTGTTTTTCAGAAATTAAGTTGTGCTTATTTAAATCTAATCTTATCTTATTTTAATTATTTTGTCGAAAGTCTTGCTATGCTGTTTTATACGCGCGAACCTTTTTCTACGAGACATAAATCAACAAATAACTTCCTATATTTCAACTTCCATATATCCCCATAAAAAGAAATCCAGTTTTGTAAGATCTAGGGATCTAGCAGGCCATTTAGTGGGTCCATTTCTTCCAATCCATTGATGAGGGTAGGTATTATTTAAGTGGTCTCTAACTGCATTTAAATAATGTGGTGGAGCACCATATTGCTGAAACCATATCCTATTTCGAATTCTTTCAGGGAGATTTACCAATAATTGTGGCAGATAGTTTTCAAAAAAATTAAGATAAAGAACTCCAATCAATATACTATCAAAGAAATGTGGCCCGATTACATGTTCTCCTATAATTCCTCCCCACACGTTTATAGACCATCTGTGTTGGTTATCAACTTGCATAAAAAAGTGAGGATTTTCCAAAGCATAATAATGGAAATTGTGCCTATTAACAAATTCATTTTTATGAAAAGTTGCCTCATCACTGGATAAAACAGTATTGAAGAAGTTGACATCATGTTGCATTTTACCTCTGGCCCAATTACAAAATTGTAGGAGCTTTTGAAAATTGTCATCAGGTAATTCCTGGTGCATCTGAATATGATATGCATGCAACTTATTTGTTTTTAACATTCGACCCACAGACCGTCTACTTATTCCTATTAATTAGCTCACTTCTCTTTGACTAACATGGGAATTCTCAACCGTTGCCAGCACCACAGAAAACTCATTTTCTTTGTTCACAACATGTTTTATGCTTTCACTTTTTTTATATTCAACATTTCCAGTTTCCAGAAATCCATTAAGAGGGTTTTGGAAGCTGCTAACATTCGGAATCCTTCTTTCAGGATAACGTTGGTGATAAATTCTATTGGCAAGTAAACAATTTGTCTGATTCGCCCAAAACAAAAGTCATGTCTACAAGTTTCGCTTTGTTAAAATTCATATTGTAAAATTCCAAATATTTTAAATTCAATACAAATTGTAATGACCGATAAGTGTGAAAAATGCTCATTTGTACACGACAATTTATACCAAACTGAGGTTTTATTGCTTGTCGAATAACGAAAGCAGCAAGAAAATGTACAAAGAAACATTATTGTAAAGGATCGGATAAATACTATTTACTCATTTCAATGGAAATGGCCTCATTTCAAAATTGCATAAAGGCGTGTGTCAATCAAAATGGGCAACACGTCGAACATCTATTATAATTTTTTCTAATGAATTATTTGAGGAAACCTCTTTTTTTAATTTTATTCTTGAATTTGACATTTATTTATTTATAAAACGAAAATAGTTGCAATTAGCCATAGGGAGGTACTTACAAAAATGTTCATTTTTCATTTCTACATCACGTCAAAAAATATACAGGGCGTTCCATATGAAAAAATTGAGAAAATTCAAATTAAAATGTTCTTAATTGAAAAAATAATTTTTGGCCACCCTGTACATTTTAAAGAAATTAAGTCGCTCAGTTTATTCTCGTTTATTTAAAATTACTGTGTTTCCTGGGTATTTTTTTACATTTGTATATGGTTTATTTACTTACTGCGCCTTAAAATAACGTACTGTCAAATTATTAAATTTTAACTTAATATTAGCAAAATAAAATTCTAATAAAGGATAGAAATTCCAGTTCTAATTATATTTAAAAAGTAATAGCATAAATTAAGACATACATACAAGTTTTTTTATTTCAAAAATATGGTTCAATTGCAAAACGGTTTAAAATTGATTGATCTACAACATTGAATATATTTACATTTCAAAAGTGAAACTGGAAATGATGAAACAGTACTTCCAATCGTTATTAAATAGTTTATAAATCAATGTAAAAAACTTCAAAAAGCCTATAGAGTATATTCAACATTAATATAGATATAGTGGTGTTTACCTTTAAAAAACCACCCAGTATACTTTTCCGCGAATAATGTAATAAAAATAAATAATACTCTTACAGCTGATAGATAATACTAGGAAAAATTAAATTGAAGGATAGAATAACAATATTATTCTAATCATCAATACTAAATAAATAAAAAATACATGTATTCTTACTTAATTATATTTGGCGCTCTGTAACACATACGTAAATATTGCCGGACATATTGAACGCAGATAAGTCGTGGTTAGTTCAAAGATTATCAACCACAAACATGATGTTAAAATTTTAAATGTGTTTGTGTGTGCGTGTGCAAAATGAATCGCTTGCTTAATTGTTACTGTTTTAGTATAATTTTTAGTTTTTATTTAACATTAGCAACTTCAAATTATACTACAGCAGGTTATGGTGAAAAGTATGTCGAAGATGGTGCTATTGAAAGTGACAATGGGACATCGACTGACCCAATTCCGCTGGATTCTGGTCAAAATATGAGCAACCTGTCAATGGTGCTAAGTAAGGAGATTTTATTTGCTTCGTAAAATATTTTTATGTAAATTAATGTGTTTACTATCAGGCAGTAAAATCCTTTTCTAGCACACTATAAGAAAATAACCCGTATCTCTACGACTTATGTTGAAGGAACGCGCTGTGAGTTTTTTGACAAGTTCATGTCTCACTATAATGAGTAAAATATATCCATCAATATTATCGTTTATAAACGCTTTAAAAGTTTATTAACCTCCTTCTAGATTACTTGAATGACCATCTTAAGTCTAGGAGATTTAGATATGTCTGAGTAAGGGAGACGGGGCCCTACAGTTTATAATGGGGATCCGAACCACTTCACGGGGATAATTTTTATAATTGAAAATTATATCGCAGTAAAACGGTGTCGAACCCACTCTGCTGGGTGTGCACAAAGAGAAAGCTAGGCATGCTAGCAGCCCACTGAGCTGCCGTCCTCGTGTATGAGATACAAAATTTCAAAACTCCTTGACTCAAATCTAATTTTTTTAAATGTCTTGTAAAATGTTTAAGATGGTCGACAGGCGAACAACTAATTATTATAAAAGAGAACACATTAATATGATACATTTATTGAACTAATTTGACTGATTTAACTATAATATGTGCAATCATCCGGCATTCTGTTTTAAATCTTCACATTTAAATTACTTATTTTTTCATTTTTGACACTCCATCTATATTGAAATATTTGGGGTATTGTTATTACATTTTACTGTTTGGTATTTTACATTTTATTTATATTTATATTGAGATTATGTATTTATACACATGATTTGTTAAATGACTTGCTAAGTATAGGTATAAACATCCAATAGTCAATATTCTATTCTATTATACTTATTTTATTCTAATATTGTGAAGACAAGACAAGAACTGCAAATGTATTTAAATATATATTTAAAATTGGTAAAAAATCGTCAAATTTAAATTTATCGTACGAAATTTAATGTTTCAGAAATTAAAACGTTGGGCTTCAAAAGTACTAAATATTGTTATAGTCCATTTAATGAAGTATAAAAAGGGCAAAATATCAAAAGTTTCTAGGATCTTTTGCAATACATTTCCTCCCTCGTATTCTAGGGCGAGAAAAACGATGGTGATGGCTTAGCGTTCTAAAACCCTTGCATACTAACCCTTCAAGGAAAAACCACCCCAATTTCCAGCTTCTCGGTCTTTGGCTTGCGAGAGGTCGTCGGATCGTGTTTTCTTTTGGGGAATAATAATAAATTCAGTTAACTTATATTAGAGTACTCCGAAGCGACTTCCGGGGGTTGAACATAGCAATGTCCCCAAAAAATAAGAAAATACGGACTCGGCAAAGTTTTCTTATGGGTTTTCAAGGGCAGGGATCACGATGGTGGTGTTATTTTTCACCCTACCCTCCCGCATCTACCCCGAATGTATAAAAATACGCTCTATATATAACTACACGTGAAGGTAGGGTAAAAAAATACCACAACCATTGTGATTCCCGCCCTTGAAAACCCTTGAGTGATTTCGGTAATGCGAGCAGGGTAGTTTCAACCCCCGGTGGTTGCTTAGGTCAACTGCAGTTGAGCATAGAGGAGGGGGTAGTTTTTAAACGTAGAGACTAATTTCGAGAGGGTAGAGTGAAAACATACCACCATCGTGATTACCGCCCTCAAAAGCCCGTGAGGAGCCCGTTTTCCCGTTTTCGGTAATGCGAGCAGGGTAGTTTCAACATCCGAGGGTTGCTTACGTCAACTGTGGTTTCGTAATGGTTAATTTCCCTGATATTTCCATTAAACTCCGATTCGACGAATCCATGCATGCCTAGGACCGACAGTATAGAAGAGGGGGTGGTTTTTATACGCTGGTGGTAGTTGCGGGAGGGTAGGGTGAAAAATAACAAGACCATCGTGATGCCTGCCCTCGAGAACCCATAAAAAGATGGGCGGGAGAAGGTTCCAACCCCCGTGGGTCGCTCCAGGGTGCTCTAATGTAAGTTTACTGAATTTATTATTATACCTCAAAAGAAAACCCGATCCGACGACCCCTTGTAAGCCTAAGACCGAGAAGCCGGAAATTGGGGTGGTTCCTCCTTGATAGGGGTAGTATGCAAGGATTTTAGAACTCGAAACCATCACCATCGTTTTTTTTCTCACCCTCGAAAATAAAGGGGGAAGTATATTGCAAAATATCCTACAAACTTTTGATGTTCGGGACCTCGTTAAATTATTTTCACAGAAATAGAGTTTCGAGGAAAATGCGAAAAATAGTTGGACTTTAGAGGTGAATTTAGAAGTGAACACCCAAGGATATTTGCCAGATCTTTTTTTCTATTTATAAATACGCAAAAATTGAAAACAAAAAATCCTAAACCAAAAACTAAAAAAAACTGTTTATACATGTGTTATTTTGCCACAATCCACAATTTTTCAAAATTTTTAATCCGCCTATTGTGTCTTTTTTCAGAAATGGCAACTATCTGTGAGACTCCAAATCACGATCCAGGATACTGCATAGAAATTAAACAATGCACCTCCCTATTAAGGCAATTAAATAATACAGCAGCAAGAACATTTTTGAGAGAATCCCACTGTGGCCCCGCTAATGAGAATCGCTTGAATCCAAAAGTATGCTGTGGGAAATACGATAACTTCAGAAATGTTAGCAAGAATATTGGTATAAAAATGTTGATAACATTGTTTACACACAATAAGATGAGGTTTATAGAAAAATAATATTAATTTTACTTACATATAATGGTAGTAATACTTTAAAAATTCATAATCGAAAGATATAATACTCATGAATATATGATCAGTATAAAAGCGAAATTGTTTACGTCGCAGTAATTTTTGAAACATTCAAATATACCGGGTGTTAGAAAAGTATGGGAACGGTGGAAAATCTCGAACAGTTTGCATCAAATCGAAAAATAAAAAAATACGTGTCAAAAATCTATCTACTGATACCAAAATGACTTCCCCACCCACCACCCTGTGGGGGCAACTTTAAAATGTCACATGGAAACCCCTATCCTTTATTGCGGAATCGGATTCTACGGCAAAAAATACGTAAATTTTATTCAAGACATTTTTTTCGATTCTTACCTGGTGTCGCTGTAATCGCAAAAAATTACTGTTTCAAGAGTAGCGTCTTGTGCCCATAAAAAAACGTCACTGAAAAACTGAAAAACACATATTTGTTATTTTTAAGAAATCTATCAAATTACATTGGATTTGACTCTCCCACCTCTCACCCAGTTGGTGGGGCGGGGGCAACTTTGAAATTTGTAATGAAAATCCCTATTTTTATAACGGATTCGGATTCTACGGCCAAAAATACGTGAATTTTATATCAGGTATTTTTTTTCCGATTCTCGCGAGGAGTCGCTGCAATCGCACAAAATTGAAATAAACCTTAAGCGTCCATAAGTTTGTAAGTATTTACAAACTCTAGCTACTCGTGTTGATAAAGAATATTCAGTTTAAAAAACAATGTCTGTGATATCTTGGTTTTTATGAATGTTTATTTTTAAAGTGCTCTTAATAACAGTATTTGTTTTGTGAAATTTCTACGAGAACGTTCAGTTCCTTCCAACTTTTGTAGAGGCAGGAGCGCACTTTTGTACGGAAAAAGTTATTTCATTTTTCATTAGTTCTCGCGTTTTTTTCTGCATAATGGCTACTTTAACAGAGGAAGAGAGAGTTTCTCTTTTAATGATGCGAGGGTGGGGCGATAAAGAAAGGTCCTATGATGAAGTTGTGATTTTATTCAACGAAACTTTCAGTGTAGATCAAGTGGGAATTTCGAAACCTACTGTATCTCATACCATCAAACGATTCCTAGACATAAGGACAAATAAAAATCGTCCAAAATCTGGAAGACCAAAATCTGAAACATCGAAAGCTTGACAAATGGAAGTGGCCCAGGCATTTGTTGAAAATCAGAAAAACCAGTCAATAGCTTGATATGAGTGCATTTTCAGTTCATAAGAATTTGAAACTTTTGAAATTTCATCGTTACAAAATTCTCCTTCACCAAGAGTTAAATGAAGATGATTTTGATCGGCGACTTGAATTTAGTGAATCAATGATGGAAAGGAGTAACCAAAACCTACATTTTTTGTCATCTCTACTTGTCTTCTCAGATGAGCAACTTTCGAACTCAGTGGAAACGTTAATCGCCATAATTTCAGACATTGGAGTGACGAAAACCCTCACTGGATGCTTGAAACACACACGCAGTATCCACAAAAGTTAAATGTTTGGGCAGGAGTTTGCAGGGATCGAATCATAGGACCGTTTTTCATAGATAGAAATTTGAATGGAGAAAAATACCTGGAAATGTTGACAAATCAAATAGTTCCCGCAATACAAGAGATTGCTGGTGATGAGTTCGATAATGTTTGGTTCCAGCAAGATGGGGCTCCTCCACACTATCGGGATATTGTTAGGGACTATTTGAATGGTACTTTCGAAAATCGATGGATAGGTCGAAGAGAAACTATTGAATGGCCAGCAAGATCTCCCGACCTCGCGCCACTTGATTATTTTGTTTGGGGCTACGTAAAGGGTAAGGTTTATTTCACTAAACCTCGTGATTTGGAAGAGCTGAGGCAACGCATAATAAACATTTTTGCAGAAATACCACCTCAAATGATAAGAAGTGCTATTGAAAATTTTTACGTTCATCTCGGACAATGCCAAGAAGTCAATGGGCACCATTTTGAACACCTGCTATAATCTTGAAATTAAAACCTGCTAGTGTAGCAGTTAAGCTGTAAACTAATTGCCTCAACTGGCCGAAATCCTCACCTTGCCTTAAATGGCTGAGTTACCTCCTTGCCTTCACTGGCTGGGATCAAGAACTTGTCTGAAGTGGCTGAATTAAGAAGTAAAATTACTGTTAGTTTTTCTTTTAAATCAAGCTTTTTATTGCCCTGTAAAAAATGCAAATTGAAAATTACTAGCTGCTAATAAATTTACAGAATGTTAATAGTTGTTGTAATTTCCGCACGACCGTGTAAAAACACTGTTCTCAAAACAGCTCGGGAAATCATTCACTCTGAGATCAGTAGTTTTACTTTTCGTATTTTTTAAAGTATGCAAGTATGCGTTCAAAACTTTCATGTGTCTACTCAATTTTTTGCGATTGTAGCGACACCTTGCGAGAATCGAAAAAAATGCCCGATATAAAATTCACGTATTTTTTTCCGTAGAATCCGAATCCGCTATAAAAAATAGGGATTTTCATTGCAAATTTCAAAGTTGCCCCCGCCCCACCCACTGGGTTAGGGGTGGAAGAGTCGAATCCAATGTCATTGAATAGATTTCGTAAAAATAACAAATACGTGTTTTTCAGTTTTTGAATTGGACGTTTTTCTATGGGCACAAGACGCTACTCTTGAAACAGTAATGTTTTCTTTTCATTTTTTGCGATTACAGCAACACCATGTAAGAATCGAAAAAAATGTCCGGAATAAAATTTACGTATTTTTTGCCGTAGAATCCGATTATGCAATAATAAAGGTTTCCATTTGAAATTTTAGAGTTGCTCCTCGCCCCACCCACAGGGTGGAGGGTGGGGAGGTCATTTTGGTATCAGTAGATAGTTTTTTGAAGAATTTTTGACACGTATTTTTTTATTTTTGGATTTGAAGCAAACTGTTCGAGATTTTCCACCGTTCCCATACTTTTCTAACACCCGGTAGAAATAGATATGATTTATTCATAGATATAGTAAAGTGGCAACCTACCTACTTTCAGCACTGACCACAAATGCAACACATGGTTCAAACGGCTTAAATAATTAATTTAATACAAATGATTTTAATGTATATTAAGAAATAAGCTACCTACTGTTCATATGTCTAATTTCTCAAGATTACTATTCTAGATTATTTGACAATTTTCAGAAGAAGATACATGTGATTACCTTCCTCCCCAAAAACAGAAAAAACAATATAGTTGACAATAGCGATAGTGAAATTGATTTATCTAAATTAAAATTTTATTTTTAAAGTGCAAATAAAGTGGAAGTTAATAATTTAAAACGTGTACTTGTTTAATAAAGGCCCTATTGATCTACCCTCTCAATTTATGGCTAGTAGATAATCACTTTACTATATTTATGAATACACTGTATAACACCGGTGTACAAAATGCTATTTGACTCCAGTCGAGATGTACATCGGAAATTGCATTAATTTTCGGAAGCATTATTACTTCTTTAATCCTTGGGGAGGGTCATAGGTAGTCTAAATCCAAATTTTCGGGATTCCAATCCTGTGGCGTTAGCCGGCATCTTAAATTTTTTATGCGTTTATTTAACGTCAACCTATTTTTTCCGCTGCTGAGGCCTATCACCGATGCCCGTCCATGAAAAAACTCAAAGTTTTGTGAGAGGGATGAAGCATGGGTACCCTCCCCCGTTTTCAAGTGAACTGAATACGATTGTGATATTTTTAAGGTCCCCAGCCCTCAGCAACTACCTCTAAACTCAAAAAACCACCACTATTTCGCGTTTTTGCATCGTAGGCATGCGGATCGGTTTAAATAACTCGCTTATTTTCAACTTTGGAATAAAACTGGTAGAACTAAACTTGTAGAAAATTGATTTCCCAATAACTTTAGATATTACCATGTTTTTTCCATAGGATCCATATTTTTGGATGTGGAAGTTGGTGGTGAAATTGTATTATTGCATTATCTCGTTTACTTCCACCTTAGCGTAAAAAAAGGGAATGAACAAACTTGTAGGGAATTAAATTCCGTTCAACTTTGGTTCTTTCCGTTTCCCTCTAGGATATTTTTGGAAATACGCCTACGGCAAAGGGAAAGGCGGTGTTAAGAAATTGTTTTATTGTGCCACTAAGCTGGTCTTCGATAATTTCATGGTTGTTTACAATACGCTCCAAAAAACATACTTTCTTCCCCTTAGTAAGGAGGCAAACAGTACGATTTTCTAGCTTGTAAAACATATATTTTTCTTTGGCCTCAGAAGACTATGCCGTCACGATTTTAGAGATGTATAACATAAGTTCACTGTTAAAACACTATTTCCTACAGAGTAAATGTGGTAAAAAGTTCGTATTCTTGGCTCGAGTCATAAACAGCCATGTAGTTGTCGAAGAACAACTTATTGATTTGATAAATAATTTATAAACACCTACTTTTACTTTATCTATGGAAAGAATTCTATAAGTTTAGTTATTACCATTTTCATTCCACAGTTGAAAATAAATGAGTTGTTTAATAAGAACGAAACTAATACTTCAATTCAAGATGGCAGTTAACACAACAGGGTTCCTCAACTATTAAAGGAAAAACTCATCCGAGAATTAATTCAATTTCATTGATTTGATTTGATTAGTAGATATCTACTGGAGTATTTCTACTTATGCAATGAATGAAAAAATTAATAAAACCTAGTTGCTTCTGCTCTAACCAATTCTTCAGTAAGTACTGGAAGTACCATAGCAAGCAAATTACAACTGCCCCAAAAAGTTCTATGTATATAAATTTAGTTAAACCAACACTTGTATTAGAGTAATTAATGCAAATTTATTATTTTAGTTGAAGATGATAAAATTTTTCCCAAGTCGTGCGGCACTCAAAAAATGGTCATTAGAGGAAGAATAGTTGGTGGTAAAGAGGCATTATTGGGAGAGTATCCATGGATGGCCAGATTGATACATAAAAATAAATATGGGTATAAGAGTTTTGGATGCTCGGGTTTTCTAGTTCACGTTAAATATGTTATCACAGCAGCACACTGCACACATCCTAATCTCACACAAATAAGAGGACCAGTGTAAGTAATTTGACTCTGGAAGTAATACTTCTCAGCAAACTCTTAAAATCTGAATTAAATTTACATATTGCTAATAAAAAATTGTTAAACGCTTGCCTTGAACCATAGTTTCATCGATGAGTTCAATTTCATCTGAAATGTACGTATGACAAAATGTTTCTGTAAAAGCAGATAAAAGAGTCTGACTTTACATAATTTAACATAGTGTAGTTCTTTTTTGGCTCTACACTATTGTTATGCAGATATAAATTTCCCATAAATCCACTGAAACATGTTGGCATACAGTTTATTTGATTGGATTTACCAACTTATGGTAGGAATTGTTGCCACTCTCCGGGAACACACCGTGGGGCCTGCAACGTATCTAAAGCCAAAATTGAGCCTTTGTCTCCATCAAATTTTGTCCCCATTCGCGTCTATTTGCTCTATATTCTCCTCCAGCTTCTAACACCGAGAATGGGACGTCCTCAACTACTGCATCTTCCCATCGCCTTTTTGATTTTCCCATTGATTCCCTACCTTGCACTCTACTAACCAATGCACTTTCTCTAGTTTTTGTTGTGCTCGTTTTGATAACGAGTGAATGGAGATAAAAAGGAAAATTGTCATTTTCAAGTGCATTTTAGCATAGCTATTTTTTGATTAGTTTTAGGCAATAATGACACTTAAGGTTTTTTGAAGAGAATTAAATTATCTATAAAATGAGCTCCAAATGACCTTCATACGACGGATGGTTCATGAGTTACGGCTGTTTAAAGCTGTGAGCAAAAATTTCTTTTTTATTATAAATTTTCCTGCAGGAACTGTGCATAACAATTTTTAAAAAATTGGTTTTGGGCCATTTTTATTAGTTTATATACATATGAAAGTAATGCAATAGCATAAGTCGTTCACAAGGTATATTTTATTTAAAAAAAAGGTTCTTGAAAACTGTTTTTGTTCAGAATAATTTAACTAATATTATTTTTTAATTCCTTTTTTTGTATATATCATCGTTTCTTTTGACTTTACGACAAAATTTCATAAGACCTAAATGAAAGCTTATAGAATTTCCTACAAAAACATTTTTCCGTGTATGATTTTCAATACGTAGCGACAAGGAACTAACGATTGAAAATGCGGTTAATTTTTAATTTTTGCCAAACAGGCAATTTTCGTCACGTTTGAAGTACAAAAAACTACATTTAATAATATTTTTTCACTTTTGAAGAAGTTATTCTGTGAGCATTTCTGAGTCGTTTTATACTGGGCCCATAATATAAACACAAAATAAGCCTGTTCCCAAAATTTCAGCTCATTCTGAATTATTTCATCCAAAACGACAAATTTCGTCCCATTTTATTGGGCTATTTAGCTTTCCTTTGCTGATAATATCTGAGTAGAGTAGAGTAGAGTAGAGCAGAGCAGAGCAGAGCAGAGCAGAGCAGAGCAGAGCAGAGCAGAGCAGAACAGAGTCGAGGCTCCACTACTCTAAAATATAAGATTTTTAACTGCGCTATATTTAGCAACTGGGATAGATGTTTGAATTTATACAATAGCGATCTGAGCTTATTAGTTACATATTTTGTATGAATGTCCCATCTTAAATGATTATGTAAATTTCTAAATATTTAACATTTTGTGAGCCTTGTTCCATTATTGTCCATCTCTATATTTAACCTCTGGAAATCAGGTAAATTACTGCTATAAGGTATAAAAGGGACATAGTTGTATAGTTAACTGCTGTTAAAGAAATGAATGATATTTCGAGTTCAGCTTCTTCTTTAAGGCTCCTCCACTTACTAGGTATCAGTCTATGTCATCACACAAGGGTAAATCAAATAGACCATTCAGGTACATATTAAAACGAATTGGCCCTAAGACGGTTTCTTGTGGCACCCCATATTCTACCGTCATATTATTACTGAAGCTGTCGCCAATATTTACACATTGTTGCCTATTTGACAGGTAACTATTTATTAATATGTGAGGAATGCCCCTAAACTCTATATCTTCCAATATTTGAAATAATTAGCATCACTGACTGTGTCGAAGGCTTTCGTGAAGTCAACGAAAATGCACAGCGTTGGTTTGCTAATGTTCATATATTTATAAATCCTTGAATCTTGAATAAAAATCCTATTAAATCTTGCGTTGACTTCTGTTTCCTGAAAGCGAATTGCTTTTCTGACAAAATATGAAACCTATTTAAAGCTAGTAATCCTGCTTTTCAATATTTTCTCAACGCATATTATTAAATGTATCTCGTCGATTTTAAAACTTTAAACCGAAATAGGTTTTTTATTAAACTAACACTAATATAGAGACATTGAAATTTTTACGCCATTTCTACTGAAAGTTCAAAATGCATATTATTCAATAAAGGTGTTAGTTAATTTTGTATTGTTTGTTAGGTACTCAGTTGTTCTGGGCGAACATAACACAGAGACAACAATAGACTGTTCAGCTGGAGGTTCATTTTGCGCTGAGCCACGACAAATCAGCAGAGCTGCAAAAGTTATCGTTCATCCTGACTATAACCCAGAAACTTCAGGTCACTATAATGATATATCTATTATCCACTTGAACAAAGGAGCTCGCTTGTCAAGTAGGTATTGTGCAGTGTTCGTCAAAAAGTCTGCACCATATGAAAAATCTTTTTACTCAATTGTTTTTTTCTTTAACGGGGTTCATCATTAGTTTCGGTATGATTAATAACCACACAATTATCAAAAAATTTGTCACGTCATAACTATGACAGCTCCAAAATTGTTACATATTTTTGGGAAGAAAATGAAAGAACTAAAACAAACAATTACAAACAACTTTTCCCCATGGTACTCTTTCATATTTTGATAAATAAGGGGATTTCAGGCCATTTTGAAATTTCTAACGACATTTTGCTGAATAATGCTGAAACCCGTTTAAAAATACAATTGAATAAAACAGTTTTCCATATGGTGCAGATTATCTTTCATTATAAACTAAAAGCATCTTGAAGGAAAAATATGTAGATAGAATTTAATAAAGACAAAATTCATTGTCATAATCATTTTTAGATTACGTCCAACCCATTTGCTTGCTTATGGATCCCAACCAAATTCCAGCAAGATATTACTTAAGTGGATGGGGTAAAACTGAAAATCGTAAGTTAAATGTACTACTTTTAAGTTATATTATGTATAGGGTACCTATTTAGCCCAGAAAATTTGTTACACCTCCTTCAATAATAGTTTCATAGAAATAATAAATATAATTTTGAAGACCAAGTGATAATAATGAACCTCTGCATAAATGTCTATTTTTGATGGAATAGTTTGAACCTGTACTCAACAATCAGCTACTCTCATTGACCCAGTTTTTGTTAAGTGACATAAATCTTGTAGCAGAATCGGGTGCAAAGCACCACAAATTAGTTAATTTTAGCCCAGTCACTTTATACATGAACCTCTAAAAAAATCCAATTGAAGATTTTCCAGCAAGATTATCTTTATTTTGGCGTCACAAATGATTTCTCAATAGTCCATAAAGCCCAGTGATTGGCTACAAAAGTTACAAAAGGTCGCGAAAATCAGTTTTTCTCAAATATTTCGTAAATTATCGGTTTTATGTTAATTATGGTTATTATAAAATTTGTTGTATAAAAGGTCTTATACAAAATTTACGTAGAACAAATAGAGGGCTGAGAAAACTCGGGCATAGCGCTGCATTCATTTCCGCACCACCTTTGAGGTAGAATGCAAGGCACATTTTTTTTTTAAATAGTGTCCATGGATATGTTGATTATTGTTCGTTTTTGCTGACTTCTTCTTTGTCTCCGTCTATGTCTTCTATTTCCATTTCTTCAATATTTTAATCTTCGATGAACAATCATCCCAGTGGAACAACCTTTTGTGCAATTGCAGAAAATAAAACTGAGAAGTTCATCTAGTGCAGGAGGATTAGAGCAGTTGTTGACTATATGCGTACGGTCTATCGTTTCTATCGATTTTATCATGAAACAAGTGTTCTGATAGCGCGCTATAAAGATCTTTAAAAATTCATATCTCTGCCAATATTGGTCGAATGAAAATAAAAAATAAAAGGAAATTGTTCATAATCGAATTCTCTACAACTTTCACTTAAAACATTTTGCGATCCGGACGACCATTTTTGAGATTTTAGAGGAGAATGCGCGCGTTTCCGATGCGTCGCAAAACTGTCAAGATTTCAAAAAAATCTCTCGGCTCGAATAGGCCGTAGGAAGTTTTTGAAAAAATGAAATTATGCAGATTTTTATTACCTACAACAATTTTTACGTATACATATTTTACAGTAAAATTTTCCGAGTTTTTTTACCTATTTTCTCCCCCTTTCCCCTCCGCCAGCGTCTACGGGTGGGGACTTTATTATGTTAAAAAGTACCACAAAATAAGCCCGCTCTCAAAATTTCAGCCCGTTCTGAATTATTTCATCCAAATCGACAAATTTCGTCCCATTTTATTGGGCTAATACCACATTAACTGTTTCTTTTCGATGCTGTCCGTAAGTGTAGTATCGACACCCATTCTGTTTCTAATTTCATCATTTCTTACTCTATCTAAAATTGTGGTTTCGCAGCACCTTCTCCAGTACATCATTTCTGTAGCGTTGATTTTGTTTTTTAAACCTTGGTTCAGGGTTTAGGCTTCCGCTCCATATGTAGCCGTACTTTCTACGTGCTAAACATTCGCTTTTTTGTATAGTTAGTTATGTTGTTATTCCATAGTACCGGATTTAATTGCCTGACAATGGTCTTTTGTCTTTTAACTTTATTATGAATGTCTTGATGATCTTTTCCTCTATCAGTAAATGTTGTACCCAGATATTTGTATTCCTTTATCTGTCAGTGCTCCTATTAACATATACTGCGTCTTCTCAATATTAATTTCTAAACACTATTTCTTCAGTTCCTCTACCAACTTCCCAAACATGTAATTTACATCGTTTTCATTTTCTACTACAGTAATATGGCCGTCTGCGATTAATAGACTATATGTCTAGACTGTCTTTCATCTTAACTCCTAGCACTTTGCACTTCTTCCATTATTTTATTGCTTTATCAATGTATATTTTAAACAACGTAGGAAAAATACAGCAGCCTTGTCGAAGCCCATTGTTCACTATAAATTCATTTGATAAACTAACACCTACCTTGGGGCGAGCGTAGGTGCGTCTTTACTATGTACATACTTCGGTATGCGATGTAAAGCAACGACAGGCGCAGTTAATACTTAGATAGTGACCATTCCAACGGAAACCGCGTTCTCGCCTCACACATCTTCCAGCGGCTTGTATATCAGTGTATGCGCGGAAGCTATACAACCTTAGGCGAGCGTTGTATAGGAGATATACCATCCTTCGGAGGGGATGTAAAGCCGTCGGTCCCTTGTCTATTAAATGTTAGGCAAGTAAAAGATCCCTACTCTTCTTAAGGGAAGAGGTTCGGCAAAAATTCCTTGTTGGGGGTAGCTCGTCTACAGGCGTCGGTCTCAGGCTTCAGTAGCGGAAATAGGCCGAAGTTAAATAAATGTCTAAAAAAAAACAACCTACCTTTACTCTGCTTTTTATTTCTTTATACAGTTGTTTTATCGCATTAATATATCCAGTTTGAACTCCCTTATCTTTTAGAGCATCCCATAATTTCTCCACTGGGACACTGTCCTATGCTTTTTGTAAAGCTATAAACACTGTTTGTAGTTCTCTTCGATGTACAATAGTCTTTTCTGCTAGCTGTTTAAGACAAAATATATTATCTACGTACGATCGGCCAGGTCTAAATCTGCTCTGTTCCACTGGTTCCTCCAGCTCTACCTCAATCCTTGTTTTAAGTATTCTTTACCCAAAGAAGATCTGATACTTATTCCTCTATAATTATTACAATCTTTTCTATTCCCTTTTTTAAAAATTGGTGAAATATTAGCCAGTTTCCATTATTTAGGAACTTCCTCTCCTCTTAAGCAGTCATTGAAGATTTCTGTCAATATCATACACTACCATGGAGGAATTTTTTATCAGCTCTATGGGTATACCTCCAGGACCTAGAGGCCTATTATTCTTAAAGACTTTAATTTCTTTTAAGACTTCTTGTGGTGTTATATCTCTGACTCTTTGATCGCAGTGTTCCATCCTACAGTTTATTACCTCTTTAAAATTGATTCGATCTTCCGTCAGTAGTTCCTGATAATATTTTTCCCATTGATCAGTTCCTACCGGGTCTATTATTTTTGTCTCTTTAGGATTGCATTTAATAGTGGAGTCAGACAAGCATCAAATTTTAGTGAATAAGTAACTGTTTCCAGAGCCAATTTTTTTTAAACATGTTAGTTACATCGAATACTATACGAAATGGACATTTTCTACCTCTAGCAACCGCCGCTACGCAAGTTACCGGCCATTTTGTGAAAAATCGCCCATTTTGGTCGTTCTTTCTAAATATAGATGAGCATATCTCGTATGTGTAGGTCCAAAAAAATCGAAAAATATTGAGTCTGTTCGCTATGATACAGGCTATTAGCGGTTACAATATGAAATTTTGGTTTTTTGATTATAATTTCGGAGATTTCAAGTGAAATTTTCAGAAATTTTCAGATATTATACTACATAATGTGAACAATAACTGGCTAAAATTTTAAGTCAAAATATCTTATATAAGTCTCAAGAATTTACTTCAAATTTTAAAATTTATTGGCCAATAACTTTTATGCATCGCATCGTATGAGGTTCTTTTTTTTAAAAAAAATGTAGTTTTTAACCTACAGTTATTCTCCGAGCTATGTGCCCCGCCGAGCGCTGAATTACAAGTTACAAGCCTGGCGCGTTAAGTGTAATAATTGCATATTACTAACAGAACGCTAATGCTTTTATTGCAACGAACACCAGCCGAAAGATTGATTTTTATTTTTTTGAGGTTATGTGTGCAGATAAACATTTCATATTGTAACGAACAGCCTCAATTTTCTTTCGATTTTTTTGGACTTACATATACCGAGATATACTCATCTATATTTAGAGAGAACGACCAAAATGGACGATTTTTCACAAAATGGCCAGTAACTTGCGTAGCGGCGGTTGCTAGAGGGTGAAAATGTCCACTTCTTATAGTATTCGATGTAACTAACACGTTTAAAAAAAAAATTACTCTAGAAACAGTTCCTTATGTTTTGTTGTCCGACTCCACTATAATGGTTTTTAGGGAAACTATTTAAAATAACTAATTTTTTTCATTGAATTTTGCTTAATATTTATTTCATGTCTGTATTTTATTCCTATTTTAGAGCCCATCAGCAAGATAAAAATGAAAGTGGAAATAGCGTCCTACGACAAAGAAGAATGCGCAGAAAAATACTCTCTCCTGAATATCGAACTTAGAGATTCCCAGATCTGCGCTGGCGGCGAAGAACAGAAGGACAGCTGTACCGGGGATTCCGGCGGTCCTCTGATGATGCCCACAAGCAACGGTACATGGTATGCTTCTGGTATCGTTAGCTACGGAATAGGGTGCGGTTTGAAAGGTTGGCCAGGTGTGTACACGAACATTGCCAGTTACATACCTTGGATAAAAACACAAATAGTCTTGAATAGCATGGTTTCAACAAAAAGTTTCAAGAATGGACGCAAACATCACAGAAAGACAAAAGTTTCCAAGCAT
This sequence comes from Leptura quadrifasciata, assembly GCA_963675555.1. Taxonomy (NCBI): domain Eukaryota; kingdom Metazoa; phylum Arthropoda; class Insecta; order Coleoptera; family Cerambycidae; genus Leptura; species Leptura quadrifasciata. The sequence goes on from OY776675.1 coordinate 149,063,372, forward strand.
TCAAGAACAAATTAATATTTATTTTCTAATTTTGTTAATGTACGAATTTGCCCACTTAAAATGAAGTGAAGGAATGATGCTGGTGTCTGCTTATGGTCATACCATGGAAGAGTGTCCTTAATATAGGTTTTTAACAACTTCTTTGCAATTTATTCATGTATTCTACTATATTTTTTATTATTAAATTTGACCTAGATTATTTATATATATTTAAATTGTATAAAATGTGTTTTTCAATAAAAATTCTGCGATAACTGCACATAAAAAAAATAGCTTCTCCCCTAAATAGGTTCTAAAGTAAAATTATTACAGTAAAAAAAATTTATTTAGATACAGAGAGTGCCCAATAAGATCGCAGCGCCCTACTAATTTTGCCATGTTGCAGATAATATAGACGTTTTTTTGGCAAATGGTAGGTCGACTGGGTGTCATTCATTTTGAGCATTAATAACTTCCCGGTGAATTTCCAAGGCCGACCATGATTCGACATGTGTTAGAAAAAGTGAAGAAGTCATATTAGGCTTTTTTATCAAAAAAATAAAAATAAAGAGAGCTATTCAGAATCGCTTAAAATCCTCAAATCCTAGGTTATATCAAAATCTGAGAAAATTTAAACTTCCAAGCAAATAAAAATAATAAAAAATTGAAAATTGGAAAATCAGTCTTTCGAAAATCTTTTTCGACCAAATGACCCTCAAACAAAATACATTTTAAAATCCGTCTCCTTATATTCAGTATTCGTACCAAAAATTGGTTTTACTAGTTCTGTCAAGTCGCTTATGAATACTTTGTTATTTGTTAAGTAAGTAAGTAAACATTTATTTCCCACCATTATTACAATATGTACAATCAATTATGGAATAAACTTATTTTTTGTAATGTAATAGTAAAGAAACCTACCTAAAGATGTAGGGAAAGACATAGTTTTGGTAACAGTCAATAATTATATACATTTAATATGCTAATGAGAATAATCCTTAATAATATTTAGTTATAGCTATATAATATGTTTAGATATACATACATATATTGATATATAAAAATTAAAACATAATATTTTTAGTTGCAAACTCCTCTATAAAATGCTTATTTTGCTAAAAGGAACGTAACCAAACTGCAACCAACAGCTACTCTCTGGGATATGTGCCCCGCCGAGCGCTAAATTACAAGTTAAGTGTAATAATTGCATATTACCATCAAAACGCTAATGCTTCGATTGCAACAAACACCGGCCGAAAGACTGATCCTACTTAAAGCAGCTCTCGTGTCAGTCGCCAGACACTACTTGCAGACTGCAGTTTCGAGCTGTTGGCTCTCGTCAGTGCAAGGTAGGCATGTGATGACCGACACGAGTATCACTTGACTATTTAGTACATTTCGGTATCTTTGGAATAACGACATGTAAAATAGTCAGCAGGCGCCATCGTGTGGTTCAGTGTCTGTTGCAATCGAAAAATAAATAGCCTGGCTGGGCTTAGCACAGTTCAAATGTGCTTTTAGAGGGCGGAATATTAAAACATAATATTTTTAGTCGCAAACTCCTCTATAAAATCCTTATTTTACTATAAGAAACGTAACCAGACTGGAAGGTAGGCATGTGTGTGGAGCCAGTGAGTCATAAAATACTTTTACTGCCTCTCAGAATGATAAGAACGCAAGTAAAAAATTCTTCTACTTTCGCTTGTATGGAATATCAGAGAAATGACAGTTTGAGTTCACAAAACTGGCCATTAAAGTGATGTTCTTTTTACGTTTGAAGAAAAAGAACATGAAAAATCAATCAGCATTCATTTTTCAGTCCCCCATCACCACAAGAGCAGTATTTTCCTTTTGAGTTTACTGGAGGAAGCAAAAATTATTGTACTTATCTATTAATCACATTTATCCTCCGGTACAGATTTCTTCTCGTTCTGGATTTCCAAATATTGCACGAGAGCAATTCAATTTGATTTGTGTATTTAAGCATTTTAATGTGGTTCCCCTTTGCGATGTAAATTATTGAGTATAATCAGCTAACCTTAAGTGGGTCAGAGTAAATACTGCAACATTTTTAAGTGAGTCATATATTGAAATTGAAATATTAGTCATTTATACTCTAATAAAATTTGTTGTGGTTAGGAAATTTGCAGAATTCTGAATAATTAATCACTATTGGTTGTGGAAAAAAATGCGATCAAAGTTCTAACCACGGACAAAATTATTCTTTTAATTTTTCACTTTTTTTGTGTAGTTCCCAAAGTACCATATCTTGCCTTTCAGTTCTTTATTTATTAGGTTTTTAGCTGCTTAGCCTAAAGGTAAGGTAAGTTCACTGTCCTCCAAGAGGGATGTCTTTGGTTCGACCCCAGCTGAAGAATTGGTAATTTTTACAATAATTAGTCCCAGTGTCGGATTCAGTATTCCTTATTTCCTTACCGTCTTTCAAAGTTCTCCTTACAGACGTCCTTGCTATTTTTTCTAAAACTGTTGTAATTGATATTCTTGACCATCATTAATTATTAACGACAATACATCACTGTGCCCAATATCAAGATTTAAAAGAAATAAAAACAGATAGTAAGTTAAGAAAGCTTATAATAATGCAAAATACTGTGCAAAAAATTGTAAAATTCCGAATTTGCTAGGTACACCTAGTAAAATTTACATTCTATTTTACGAGGCCTACACTAAATATCTTGCTTAATATCTATTATAGAAGAATAAAGTTTTAGGAACAGAAACATTTTTTTGTGATCTATCCTTCAGTAAAAAGAAATTTGAAATCCATAGCCTACTTTGTGAGATATATTACAAAAACCTGAAAAATAGGAAAATCACAAACGGTTATAGGGTCCTTATTTGAGGAGATACGAAAAAAGTATCAAAAAATTCTAAAAACGCAGTTGGCTGTGACATATGCTCTTGTGCAAAAAAATGAAAAGAACAAATCTCAAAGTAGACCAGGACACTATTAATTCCGTTTATTTTTTCTCTTTCCAACGATATAAAACATGTCACAAAATTTTTTAACTGATACTGTCAATATTTAATACTTTAAGAAAACCACAATTCATATAATCGAATAGTAAAAATCAGCTATGCCATGATTAGTGAAAAACAATGTATACAGTTATTAACAAATTTGACAGATTGTCACTGTTGCGTGTTGCGTGTTGCTTTGTCCAATTCTAAGACAAGTTTCATATCAGTAATTATGGTATACAACAATAATAACAAATTCGATATGATTAGCATTTATTGTCGGTGCAATTTTGACGCTGAGACGGCAGTCACGGTTTACGGAGATAGATTTCCAGATGCTCCGCAGCCAAATCGAACTATACTTAGGAAGTTAGTTCAAGATCTAAAAACGCACGGTTCATTTTCAAAAAAAGGAGTAAGGCGATGGTATGTTGCGGATAATGTAAGAAAAGTGAATAGAATATTGAATTATATCAACCAAAATGAGAAACCTCTTTGAGACAAATTCAGAGAAACTGTCGCATAAAAAAGGACAGTGCAAGAAAAACGGATTTCGATGCTACAAAATGAGGAAAGTCCAACATGCCGATGAGAGTAAGATTTTGTAGATGGTTGTTAAATAAAAAGAAAGGAATGACCAGCTGAATGTAGCAAAATTTCTTGGTCAGACGAATCAAACTTTTCTAATAATGGATTTTTCAATAGAAATATGCATTAGAAGTGGACACAAGAAAATATGCATTGGAGCAGAGAGACTGCTTTCCAAGAAAAATTTTCTACGAATGTTTAGGGACTAAAGTAATTAAACCTTATTTTTATGATGACAAATTAACCGCTCTTAGATACCTAATTTCCTGTAAAACGAATTTCAAGATTTTCTTTATGAATTAACAGTGACAGAAAGATTAAATTATGCTTATTTTCGACAAGATGGGACTCCACTTCGCACTGCTGTAATATGTACAAATTATTTAAATCAAGTTATGCCAGATAGCTGGATAGGCACCCATGGACCCATTCCATGGCCAGCTCGATCACCAGATATTACTCCCTTGGATTTTTTATTCTGGGGTTACATCTAAATGCCAAAATAATTAAATATACGGAAGATATTATCGCCGCTCCGCTAGCTGCTTTATTTAATAGATGTATCGCTGATGGTGCCTACCCAGATATAATTAAAATTGCTCGCATTATAGCAGTCTTTAAAAAGGGAGATGACTCATTGTTAGACAACTACCGCCCCATATCTATCCTCCGAAAGATATTTGAGATTATTTTGACAGAAAGATTGTCAAGTTATTTGAAACACAAGTCGCTCCTTAGTCCTCACCAATATGGTTTCCGTTCTGGACGTTCGACCACGGATGCGGTTGTAAAGATTGTGAGAGATATAGTTGGTGGTCTTGAGGGGCGTCAACACACTGCGATTACTCTGTGTGATCTCTCCAAGGCCTTCGACTGTATATCCCACAATAAGTTAATAGAAAAATTGCAATGGTACGGAATTAGAGGGTTACCCCTCTCGCTTTTTAAATCATACCTCTTAACCGTCAGCAGTGTGTTGTCACAGCCAATGAAAATAATTATGGTGTATCCCAGGGCTCTGCCTTGGGACCACTGTTATTTTTAGTTTATATGAACGACTTTCCTCAATTTACGTTGCCCAGCAAATCCACTCTGTTCCCCGATGACACCACTCTCTTGTGGTCCCATCATACCACTGACAGTCTACTGGAACTATCTTCTCTCAATGAACTACAAGAAAAATATTGGTTCACCTCTAACGAACTAACACTTAATCACGAGAAAACTCAGAGACTGATAATATCCTCAAACAGAAATATATCCAAAGACGAACACATTAAACTCCTAGATATCTATCTAGATCATAACCTTAGTTGGGTAACCCATACTGATCATCTGGACAAAAGGCTTTCCAGCGTAATCTTCCTTTTTAGGAAACTAAAAAGCGTTCTTGAATTCGACCTATTAAGAAATACTTACTTTTCTCTTTGTCATTCTATACTTTTCTACGCAGTTGTTCTATGGGGTAACTCCCACCACGCATCTAAAATCTTTCGACAACAAAAGAAAATTACAAGAGTTCTTGTCAACGCTAAATTTAGGGAACATTGTCAACCCATCTTCATTAAACTGGGAATTATGCCACTACCTTCACTTTTTATCTACAATACTCTTATCAAGATTCTCAGAAACGCATCCGGTCTCTCTATTCAGTCGGACTATCATGAGCACAACACACGTACTGATGGACTTCTTAGAGTACCATGCTATATAACCATTTACCACATCATATTAGACAGTTAAACTTTAGGTCCTTCAAAAATAATGTAAAACGATTCATTCTTCAGTTCTGTTTTTACTCAATTGATGATTTTCTGAGGACGCTATATTTGGCAACTCCACTTTCGGTTGTCTAATGCTCATACTTGAAGAATGCTTGTACTTTTTATAGGTACCTATTTTATAAATTAAACTTTTATATTTTCGTGTTTGACAATGTGTAATCGTTATATACAGTATTTATATGTACTTATATATTTTCTTGCCTAACAATGTGTAAACGTTATATACAGTATTATGTTCTTGTTATTATCCTTATTTTATATATGTATTGTATTTCTCGAAACAAAATTATTCTTTTTTTGTAATGCAGCTACTTGCCTGCTGATTTTCTGACTTGCTGCAAATGTATAGTGGTGAAATAAAGACTATCTATCTATCTATCTAAAGACAAGGTATTTCAAACTGCCCCTGAAAATACTTTCCGACTTATATCATTAAACTTATTCACTCGTTCCTGACTGGCAGATCCCTGCAAGTCCGAGTGAATAATAAACTATCAACACGGCGGGATATTCGCGCGGGAGTCCCGCAAGGATCGTGCCTATCACCAAAGTTGTACAATATTTACGTCTCCGATTTTCCGGAGTTCCCGAATACTAAGCTGGCCAAGTACGCCGATGACACAGCCATGTATGCGCATTCGCACAACGCACAAGCGGCTAATATGCTGCTGAAGGCGCACATGGCTCGTGCCACGGCTTATTACGGTCAGTGGAAGATTCGGATAAACGTCAAAAAGTCAGAGGCGATAGTTTTCACGCGCCGATTCACTGAGAACAAAATTCTGACGCCAATTTCGATCAGGGGACACCAAATTCCAACCATAAGGTGCGTGAAGTACTTGGGGGTAAGACTGGACCAAAGACTGACGTTTAACACGCATATAAATGAGACAATACGGACGGTCTACGCCTTGTCCAGGAGTCTGTATCCGCTCATGGTCAGGGGTAGCAGACTTAACAGACAAAATAAAAAATTATTGTACACAATGGTGATCAGGCCAGCAATCACATACGCGGCGCCGGTGTGGTGCAGCACGTCGGCCACGACAATGAACAAACTGAAAGTATTGGAACACAAATTTATGCGACCAGACGCTGCCCATCTTCCGGCAACCTCTATAGCCAAACCTTCACCAACTATAACTTCTTCTTCCCCTACCTATCTGTACTGATATTTCATAACTGTTAAATCTTTCCTATTACTCTTGGTTTATGTTTGTACATTTTTGTTTTATTTGTTCTTATTTGTTTTGTTTGTTATATAAATTTATCTCTAGTGCATCGTAAAATCAAAATTATATTTAGACAAGAAATTATAGAGTACAAAAGATTCAGCAGTAACTCTGCTCGCCATTGGAAATCTTGCAACGGGATCCATCATTATAGGCTTTGGTACCCGCACCAGTAGCATAAAATTAAATAAGTGATATACCATCAAATTTTATTGTTAACTGTTTTCAACTACTTAGTAGTGTACAATTATTATATTACTCATTTTAAATTTTATTTGTAAATAGGAGAATGAGTGTGTTGATTGTGTCTTGAATGCATCACTAAATGTACTCAAGATACAATCAACAAGATTATAAATTGAACCAGCGCTGCTCCGCTGGACCCTGTTACCACCAACGTGACAAACAATATGCGTTGGTTACAGGGCCAAATGCGAGGTAGATATCTGGTTAGATATTTGTTCTGTAATATAAATAAAGTTATGTTGATTGATTGATTGAAAATATTGAAGATATCAAAACCAGAATTAATAGAAACGCATGTGAGGCAATTACTCCTGAAATGCTCCAAAATGTAATGTGTGAGGTGTCTCGTAGAGCACGTTTGTGTATTAGAATGCATGGTGCACAATTTGAGCATTTGTAGTTAGAAAAATTAATACAAACATTTTCTTTTCAGTATGGTAGTTAAAAACTGTTATACATAGTTTTTCGTTTTTTTTTAATGTACATTTTGTACTTGTATTTTTATTTATGAGATATTTGTTTGTTTGTATTAAATTGTAATAAATAATTACTGAATTATAATTTTTATAAAGTGAATTTTTACTATTATGGCATAGCTGATTTTTACGATTCAATGATATGAATTGTAGTTTTCGTTAAATATTAAATATTGAGACTATCAATTAAAATTTTGTGATATATTTTATATCGTTGGAGAAAAAAACTAAACGGAATTAATAGTGTCATGGCCTACCTTGAGATTTGTTCTTTTCATTTTTGCATAAGAGCGTATGTCAAAGCCAAATGCGTTTTTCTAATTTTTTTATACATATTATTATTCTCTTTGTCATTGCCGTCAAGTTTCATCCATTTAACTTTTTTCGTATCTCCTCAAATAAGGAAGCTATAACCGTTTGTGGTTTTATTATTTGTCAGGTTTTTGTAACATATCTCTTTTTCATTGCCGTCAACTTTCATCCTTTTAACTTTTTTCGTGTCTCCTCAAATAAGGAAGCTATACGTGTATCGCAAGGCATCATTTTAGTTCCAATTTTATTCACCATATATCACCTTCACCTTCTTGCTTTCACGAATCCTTACAATTTTGTAATTATCATTTATATGCGGAAGATACGCAATTATACTGTTCGTTTAAGCCTGAAGATTTAGAATATGCCAGTAATATGATTAATAACGATTTAAATATCCTCTATAATATTTCCAATGATCACCTTCTAAAAATCAATCCTAGCAAGTCATCAGTTATTTTCAGTGGCGGCCTGTCGGAGGAGGCAGGTGAGGCTGAGCCTCCTCTATAATTTTGGGAGAAGCGGGATGTCTCCCAACAAATATTTTTTACAAGTAGAAATATCTACGTAGGTTTATCTCAATTCTCAATGTTGTTAATTCATTAATTAATTTTCAGTGTGCAAGAAAATGTTCAAATTTCTTTCCCACAAACATGTAACGTAGTAACGTTGCAGTCTGGCCTCTTATTGCGGATTGTGTTTGGTCAGATGAACCGGAGGCTAAGAGAAGCTTAGTTTCAATTTCAATATATTATCCTTATGCGATAAAAGACCTTGAATGCTTGGCGCGTTCTCTAAAGACACATGTTGGATATGACAGTACCGCAGCTAGCCTCTGGCATCCCATCTTTCTAGCGCATGTACACTTCAGACTTTAGTGCCATTAATTGAGCATCTCCTTCACAAGAGAATTATTAGTATTAGAATAGTGCCAATTTGTGGCTTAAACATATATAAAATATTTAACAGGCGTTCGAAAAATGAGAGTTCTAGATAACAATTTTTTCTACATCTTGTGTGGTCCAGACGTGGTGGGTTATTTGTTGTTAAATGAATTTAGTTCTCTTAGTTATGATGAAAAGGTAAAAATTAAAAAAATTGTCAGACCTACACCGCTAATGCCGTCATTAGGTTTCACAAGTGGTAAACAAAACATTGGGTTTAGTAATAGCAATTATAAAAAAATCGAGTGGTTAACCGCATCAACAGTTAGAAACAAATTATATTGTTGAAAATGTATGTTATTTACTAAATTAAATTTCAATCCTCTGTAGAGAATATCACGAGAATTAAACCGACTAATATGAAGAGAAAATTACATACTTTTGTGTAATGGTAGACAAGTACACATTTTTAAAATGCTAGAAAAATACAATGACCTTGAATTTTCTGAAAATTTTCGCCTGCGGTGCGCGGACCACCCTCGCTTTCAAAACTCACGAGTCACCACTGGTTATTTTGCTTGGAAATAAGAATATTACTAATTCCGTTAGGGCTGAGGCTCGTTTAAAATTGGTGATTCATTAATACCATACTGTGACAGCACTAAAAGTCTTGGACTCGTGATTGACTCTGACTTGCGTTTTAAGAGCCATGTAACTTACATGTTAAAAAAGGCTTACACCTCTTTAAAAATGATGTATTGCCATAGGCACTATTTGGGGAAGGAAACTAAAACCCTGTTATGCGACTCTCTGGTAATATCACATTTTAATCATTATGACAGTATTAGGCCTTGCCTTGATAGTGTCGACACCAGACTGATACAAAAACTTCAAAATTCATGCCTGCGGCTAGTTTTGGTATTAGATCAAGAGAATATATATATCATAAACTTAAGGACGCTAAATGGCTTAATATGTAGAATCGTCGTAAGTTACACAGGACATGTTTTTTCTATACAATCATTAAGTATAAAACTCCATCCTATCTCCATGACAAATTATCTTACCGAACTGATGTACACAATATTAACATTCACAGAAAGAATCTGCTTACTATTCCACGCCACAACAAACAACTTCTTAAACGGTCATTCTCTTATAATATTGCGACTTGTATCAACTCCATTAATGTACCTAATTTCGCACTCTCGAACATAACTTTTAAACACAAATACAAGCAGTATCTATTAGAAAGTCAGTAAGCTGTCTTCAGTTAATCTGTATGGTGTGTGCGTGTGTGTGTCTGAGCATGGTATGCGAATGTGGGTGGACATGTAAGGTGTGCATGTGTGTATGTGTGCACCTGCGAATGTGCACTGGGCGTGTACATGATTAGAGGTACATTCGTACACGTGTATACATTTAACATTAATCTTGTGTCATCTGTCCTCATACTTCTCTCTCTTTCTTATTTTAATTCCCACTCTACTCTATTTCATCTCATTGTTACATTTTTTGTTGCGTTTTGAATTTCAGGAATGGCAATATCACTTATATTTACTAAATTGTTATTGTGAGTTTCATTGTCGCTAAGATATTGACGATTTGCGGTGAGAGAATTTGGCAAATATACACTTTGAAAGTAAGATGCAAATATATCTACAATCTCCTGTGGCGTGTCATATTCACAGCTCCCAAATTTCATATTTCCCGGTATACGGGATGTATTTTTTTGGACTGTACGAATGCCCAAAAATTCTTTGGATCGGGTTTAATCGATCCCTGAACTTTCAAAGTGAAAATTTCATAAGCATATTCGATTTGTATACTTACAAACTTCTCGAGGCAAAGCCTACTAAAATAATATTTTCAATATTCTCAACACTGTAATAAATTCAAATTGGCTCCAATAATTAGGTATAGAACCCAGATGTAGAACATTATGCCGTTCTCTTCAAGGATTTGTTATTTTAAGTATGGGTTTATTAGACAGAAAAATCAGTATAGTGTTTTCGCTTAACTTTAATCTTTAAGCTGTTCCACCCTTAAATGATCATTAGTTAACAACCTTCCTCCTGGGTAAGTACTTTATAATTTACCATCAAAATCGATGAACGCGGTTTTGAGTTAGCCACCGAGACACAGACAACATAAAAGTTAAACACATAACACCCACCTTTTCATCAGGAGTGATAAACTTGTATTTAATATAAATTAATTAAACTAATAAATTAAAAACTAATCGAAGATGTTATGCCTTTAAATACAAAAGCTCCATGACTATTTTTTAGTTGTTATTACGATCTGAACTAAAATACCTTTCTACCGTTTAATACATAGCAATTATTAGCTATAATTAAGTAATTAACTCTTGTATAAAAATATTTTGAGAATTGCCAAGCAATCAGTAGCCGACTGGGATTACCAGTCGACCAATATTTTTTATGTAAACAACGTAAAGCGAAGCAAGTATGTAAATAATAGAAGCTTTACTTCATCATAGCCAAGGCAGCCTGTAGTCTGTGATAATGTGGTTCGAAGGATGGACAGTTGCTATTTTAACCTTATGCTCTGTGGTTTTCAACGTGAATGCTCGTAAGTATTTTTATATATTATTTTTAAACAACTTGAGTATATAAAATTAATGATGTGATGCATTTTAGAACCTTTAAACTTCTTTACATTTTCTAGCAAGTATTTACAATTACTTAAAATTCTGATTTTTGAAATATAACCGTAGTAAACAACTTTGCTTAATTTAAGTTAAAAGAGATACTAATACGTATATTAATATAATAATGACTATTTGGATATAAAACATTAGGTTGTAAGAAATGTCGGACTCTGTTCTTTAATGTTTTAATGTTTGATATCACTTTTGATGTTTATATTTATAAAGAAATAATACGAATAACTGAAAGTGCCTAAAGTAGTGAGTGTTCTAAGTCTACAAAAAAATAGCAGTCTAGATCTAAATCTCCCTTAATACCACAATGTCGGTCAATATTGTTGCTCTCTTGTCAATTACCGGCAACTTCGTTATTTTTGGTTTAGTATCTCTATCAGATTTATATTTTCTGACATTTACTTTGACCCCTGATAGTGATTATTTCACAAAATATACTCGGCCTTGATTAAATTTAAAGATAAATATGGGATAAAATAACAAGATAACAATAACTTTCCACACATAACTTCTAAGTTGCACTAATGCATCTTCTCTTCATTAGTAGGAAATAAATTAATTGAAACCTATATTTTGTTTACAATGCAGTTAAATTTATTGCGTGGTACATTGAGAAACCCGTTTATCTTACTTAAAATATATATCAGAAGATTTCATTTCCTTTGCATTGAAAATTATCTGTGTTGGTTTTAGACCATTCAATGTGCCGCTATAATGGACTGTTCATTCGTATACCTTTCAATCAATCAATCAACCAATCAATACAACTTTATTAAGAATTAAAATTTACAACTGCTTCCCCAGAACCCACCTCGGGACCTACCGTGCAACCACCGCGTTGTTCGCGGTAGAGGATTGCAGGATCGAGCGGAATGGAACTGGTTCTGCTAAAAGACAATTAGAAACAGTTAAACCCAAACACCTTCCATCGCAGATGGATTAAATTAGGTTATAAAATTAAAACATATCTGAAAACAGATTTAATAAAACAAAAAACTACACCTTTTAAAAACTCACGCACTGTCGCTGATTAAATTTTGATTCTTACGCAGGCACCTCAACTTGTACAATGTGCCTTGCGCGAGGTATGTCAATGCTGGGCTGCGCGTGGTTGGCCTAAACTTTGATTTAAAAAATTTTGGTTTTACAAAATTTTGGTTTTACAAAATTTTGGTTTGGTGAAATTTTATGTGAAATGAATTTAGAAAACAAAAATGCACAAAAAGAAAATAAACCAAAAATAAACCAACAGAACAAAAAGAAACAAACATAAAGGGAGAGGGGGCAGGAAAGATTTAAAGATATAAAAGGTATAAAAGGTATGAAATATCAGTAAAGGTAGATAGGGTAATCGGAATAGTTGTTGAAGTTTGCCTACAGAGGTTGCCGGAAGATCGGTAACGTCTGGTATGGTAGGGTGTGTTTAATACCTTTCAATGTGCTCAAAATATTATAATTTCAGAAAAAGCACAGATATTGGTTGTTCTTTGTTCTCATGGAAATACATACTGAGTTGCGCCTGAAATTTGGAGGGATAGTTGATCGATGATAAAAATCAAAATAATAACGGTTGCAATGCCGATGCCGTGGAGGTTTTAATTAAGGAAGTATGGCACTAGGCTGAAATTACTTTCTATATCATAGTTAGTAAAACCCCCAAGATAGAGTTTCCAACTGCGTTTTATAAGCTCTTTTGGGACCCTCAAAATTAAAAATTTTCCTGAAATTATCAAAAGCGTTCTGCAGCAGTTCAATTTCAGGAGAAAAACATCGATAATTAGTTGCGGGGAATTTATTTAAGCCGCGCTTAAATTAATTAAAAAGTTATTTTCCATATAACCTTTATTTTTATAGACAACTAGATCTTCCATTTGGATGAAGTAAATAGCTACAAAAAGTGAATAAAAACAATGATATAATTTCAATCATCGTCACCGTCATCATCCTCCTGGAACGTTGAAGCAGTTTTCTCCCTCACATGCGCATAATTCGGTACAAACAATCTCATTCGAGTAGCATTTATACGGAGATGAACATCTTTCTTTGCGTGCACATTTGGTAATATTAAATATTTCCATTGGTGCATTTAATGGATTTTCGGTCAAGACTGGTGAATAGCTGAAACATAAGATAGATAGGTGCATTGATAGAAGAAAGAATAGTTTTTTATACCTATTGTCCTCAAAAAGAGAGGTTTTGATAATTCATATTACACTAACCCCATACAAGTGCTTGGTAGTTGGCTGGGGTAGTATGAAATTAGTGATGCCTTTGTAAGTGGAAGCAAGTCATTAGTAATCTGTTTCATCTAGAATAACTGCTACCGGAGTGTTTAAGTGCACGTGACCTTCTTGATATACAAATTTCTCTAGTGCAGAAATATTTGTATCACTTATAGCGTTCTCATTCTGAGGGCATCTGAGTGCTGCAATACTTCTTGATATCCATTGACGCAAGCCTTCCAAAGGGTCTTCTTTCCCTTTCTGTAAAATGCACCGATCGCGCGTTTTATATATGGGAATAAATGGAATCATCTTATGCGTTTCTCCAACCCCAGTATGGAAATAGGCTCCATTAGAGAAGTATTCACACTGACTTAAAGCTACAATAAAGACATTGATGTCTGGTGCAAATTGAAAGTACTTTTACGCTTGGCCAAAAAAAAGGAGTGGAAAAAAATGTTGTTATCAGCTTCCTTTTGATCGATGATCAGAATATTCAGCTTCAAAAGACATTAAAATCTTCTCCTTCAGAGAATCTATTACTTTTAGAAGTTTTTCTCTTGCATAACAGATTATTTTTTTGCCAAATAACCGATCAGTTCAGTTTTAATCTCAATATGGGATAAAAGTTTTCTGATTGGAATTTTCTTAATTTTCATTGTGAGTGTGATGTAATAGCGCACTTGTCTTGGATTTCGATTTTCCTGAGTCGCCTTTTTAAGAGAATCGTTCTTGTAAGTATAAAACACAATACGTATGTCACTATACTTCTTGTATCTGATAAATAATTTGTCGCAGAAATTTGTAGCTAAATCAGCACACGTTGACATTTCCGTACTGAAACCTTGGAGGTCTGCCATAGCATAAATAATTGCAACATCAGCGGCTTCTGACGTATGATTTTTAATCTCAACATTTTCAATAAGGAAGTTTTCTAACAAATTCAGTAATTCACTTTTTTTACAAAAAAACAACATACCTTGAGAATTGGACAACCATCGAGGCACTGGACCGAGTTCATATTTGCAAATAATGTTATAAAAGTTGATTTCGGGACGTGTTCGGGTGGCAATCAGATTTCGAGTGAGAAGGGATATGCACCTGACGATGCCTACTGAATGAGCAAAGTGAATGTTGATATTTCAATTTCATGATGACTGATCGAGGTAAAATTTTACATATGCATCGAATATGATGTAAATATGCTAAATGGGCCTTGTTTTTAGCTTTCTCCAATTTCAACCAAGCAAAGATTAAAATTCATTAAAAATTTGACTTCATTGAGTATTTTTAATAATTCAATAGATAAAAATATTTGGCCACCTGATGATGCCTAAACATGCGCATTTTACTTCCTTTGAGTTCATGGCAGTGGACATGAACCTGATGATGCTTATAGAATAGGCGAACTGAATCAGTTCCATGAAAACGCTTGTACTCATTCGCCACTAATAATATTGGATCGGATAACCCGATTCAGCTGACCTATCAGCATATAGTACCAAATTTAGTAGCAGATAGTAGCAATACTAGTAAATAGTACCGAATTTGATTATAACATTGAAAATAACTCTCTGAATAGACCTAACAATGTGAAAGATCTCGGAGTTATGTTTGGCTCAAAGTTAACATTTGTTGATCACATTAACTCTACTGTTACATCATTTTTAAGACATTAGGATTCGTCTTAAGAAACATTAGAGATTTCCAAAATATAGATACGTGCAAATTATTGTTCAATTGTGTAGTAAGATAAAAATTAGAACACGCCTCGATAGTACACGAAATTAAGCAAATTTATGTGGAATGGAAGAAAAAAATTATAATAGGCTGATATGTCTATAACAGTTAGCTTATGTGTGTAAGAATACATATCAAAAAAGTTCCCACCCCCAAGGAGTAAGCTTCTTCCCTATCTCACCCCTTTAGGGACACTGCATTGTTTTTTTAAAATATCTATTAAACGCTTTATCTTAGGGAAAAAACATAAGTATAGAAAAAGGTTTGTCACAAAATTCTCTGCAAAAAAGATTTTGTGTTATGTATCGATATTTCTATTACTTTTTATGTTATTAAATCTAAAGATTTACAGTTATCAAATGTCTTTAAGAACTCAAGACTCACAGTTCTTTTTGCTCATGCATTTAGTGGTAGTGACACAACGTCTGCTTTTTTAGAAAAGGAAAACTCCAAACTGTAAATTTATTAAACTCGAAAACAAATTTACAAGAAGTTGTTAAAGTTTTTAACAAACCAAATGCTACACAACGGGATATTACTGAGGCTGGGGCTCTTGCACTATATAAAGCACACAAAAATTAAACGTCAATAAATCATCAGAAGTATATTCTAGTCAAGGTTACTTTGGCAAGGCTACCCGCTCCGACGTTCGCGGCTTTGCAACAACATTCGTTGCGGGTTTACCACCAAATTCAGGCTTGGCATGGAAATGTTTTAGAGCCAGAAGAATGGGGATGGAAGAAGTCAGGTGATATTTTAATACCTGTTTTGACTACTGAAGCAGCAGCTCCCTTATAAATTTTAGAGCTAATTTCGTATGCCTGCAAGAAGAGCTGCGGAAAGCGATGCGGATGTTTTAATGCGGAACGGACCGACGAAATTGAATTTGAGCAAGAATAAAGCCTTTAGTGGATCAGGCCTCAAGAAGAAACCACATAAAAAAATGCACCGACAAACTCTACCTCCTGGGTGGTGAGAAAACAAATTTGGTTTAAAAATTGCTAATGACTATTATTGGTTCTTTTTTAATTAAATTCTATATAATTTATAGAAAGTTGTTGGAACCGAATGCTACAAAACGGGATATTACGAGGCTGGATAAATATTGTGTTTCCATCCAAAAGCGTTTTTGTTAACTACCCCTATGTCTGCCGACGATTAACGTAAACACCCTTAATAATCTGCAAACGACCTGTAGGACATCTTAATAATATTTTTAGTCTCAAACTCCTCTATAAAATGCTTATTTTACTATAAGGAACGTAACCAGACTGCAACCAACAGCTACTCTCCGGGATATGTGCCTCGCCGAGCGCTCGGCAGTCTGCAAGTGGTGTGTGACGACTGGCACGAGAGCTCCTTTCGGCTGGTGTTTGTTGCAATCGAAGCATTAGCCTTTTGATGGTAATATGCAATTATTACACAACGCGCCAGGCTTGTAACTTGTAATTCAGCGCTCGGCGGGGCACATAGCTCGGAGAGTGGCTGTTGGTTGCAGTCTCATTACGTTCCTTATAGTAAAATAAGGATTTTATAGAGGAGTTTGCGACTAAAAATATTATGTTTTAATATTCCGCCCTCTAAAAGCACATTTGAACTAGCTATTAACTATATTTGAAGTATTTTTTACATAAGATGCGAGCAAATTGCAAAAATGGAGCATAAATAGATTTCCTCGAAAGAGTGAAGAAAGTCATGACTTCAAAACATTGTATTTCGGTAAATCTTTCAAAAAGAACTTGGGCAATAACGCAAATTTTATAGATTTTGAAAAATACCGTGACATTTTCCGCCGAAACTTTTATTCTTCGACATATTTGCAAAAAAAACGTATTTCCTCGTCTTTGCCGCCCCATCCCTCTAAAAAATTTACCCTCGATCCTGAAGTAAACTGATCAGTGCCGAAGCGGGTACGTAAAAATGAATATTCAATCAAAATTATTTTTTTAGGCAACTGTCACAAAAAATGACGTTTATCGGATCTGGCAGCATTCCTAAAATGTTATTTCTTTGTACTCATCTCATTTGTCAATCTTATTTTTTTGGCCGCTTTTACTTCACGGCCGCATGCGTTACTTGATCATCACTAACATTTTAGTCCCTTCAAATTAGGAAAAATTAAAGAAAATTTTCCCACAGTTATGAGACCTGTAAAAAGTTAAGTATTTCTGTTATCTAAACATGATTTTTCACCCCCCGCAGTTCCGAAAAAGAAGAAATATATGCATATGTACGAATTTTAGAATTTTTTCGCATTTTTCTCTATTTTCAGGAAAAACTGTTCATTTAGGCGTAAAATATCAAGAGAGCAAAGTTGTAGGGCATAAAATTTTCTACAAACTTTGCCTCTACTTTTTTGCGCATTCTACGTAGTTTCGCCGCTAGAGGGCGCGAAAGAAATACATATTTTTTTGTGCTTTTTTAGATTTTGAGCCAAAATTATGCATTTTTATAGAAAGTCTAATTCTGAATATTTCTCATCACCTCTATTTTTGTCGTAGAATATCACATTTCCAAAATATTATTGAAAAACCAACACGGTGTCATTATAAGGGTGAAAAAGGGATGAAGCTCATCAGTTAGGGATGGGAACTTTTTGGTCCTGTATTCCTGCACCTATCAACTGTCGATTCAGAGAATATCAGCTTATTATACTTTTTTTCTTCTATTTTTGCTAACTTCCGTGTACTACGATTATATGGAATCCAATAGATGATTGTCACATAACATCATTAAAAAACATTCTACGTCGCTTCCTAAAAAATTTAACCTTAAATCATTTGGCAACTATTCGCCTAGAGGATATCCAAATGACATTCTTTTATCTACTTTTAATTTTACTGGTCTTTTAAAGAGGAGGATAACGCAATCTATAATTTCCCTCTATAAAATTATTCATAATTGTATTAAGTTTGAAGACCTTCCCAACAGTATTTTTTATGCTGTACCTCGTCTTAATTCAAGACATTGAGAAACGTTTTTCATATCTACTCCTAGAACCAACATCTTCATTCAAATGTTTTTTAATTAGAACAATGTCAATATTATAATAGATATAATAATAATAATAAAGTGTATTTTAGTCCTCACCGTTATCATTCGAAGCGTACATCGCCAACTTACTCACGTTTGTCCACTTGGATTGTCAAGTCCAACTGCGCAAACATTGAGTATAATAATAAATACCTAGCACGTCCACCTATATCTTCATTTTAAATTTGCACTGCCCTAGTTACATGTCATATGTAGCTTGTGGTAATGCATATACTAATCACGATGCTTTTGAGTCGCTGGAGAAAATGATGAGGCTGATGGGTGAACTCCATTCGATCACCACTGACATCATACATTTGCAGGTGTCTGTTAAAATTTAAAAGAATTTCATTGCACCACAATGCATCACTGAAACATTGTAATACATTACTACTGAATATCCTCATTTACTCTTTAACATATCACATTATGTTTACTTGATAACTTTAAGAAGGATTTAAGGCCTCTGAAATTTTTATTAAGTTTTAAATTAGCAAACTGGCAGCTGTGTCAGGTACTTTCAATAAACCTGTGATACCTGCAAGGCCTATACATTTTGAGTACATCCTTAACATCATTATTATTTTGAACAAAACGTAGGCCTTCCTCTAAAGTTACATCTGCTCATAATATGGTTGAACTATCAGCAAAAGACTAGTTAGAAAACTGGAATTTCTTGTCATCAGTATATTCTTTATGGTAATTCATGGCCTAACTTAAGTTTAGAGGTTTGTGAGAGTTTTATTTAATTTCTATATAGAATTAAAACATATTTTAAATAAACAAACGTTAAAATACAAATAATTTAAAATGCATTATACTGCATTGTCATTTGTTACAAATATGTATAATTACAAAGAAACGATACTTAAATACTAATGAATAATTAATAATGCATTTAATGACATGCTTAATAACAAGTCAGTAATTAAAGTGACTAATTGTACTTAGCTAGTTTAAAAGAACATAAAAGATTGTTATAAAAATCAATAAAAATTATTCTACAAAAATATGTAGAAGCAATTATGAAATAGAAATGTCTTCAATGTTTGAGTTTTAATCGAGGCGTTAAAATCCAACAAAGCGCAAAGGAAATTAAAACTAGATAGATTTCCAGCACCTAACCTAACATTTTTCTTTAGAAATTGGTATATCGTGCGTAACGCCAAATGGCCAATCAGCAACTTGTAAATCAATATACGATTGCAAAGTACTACTAGATGCTGTTCACACTCGCAGCTCTGTCCAATTAAGATTTTTGCGTGAATCGCAATGCGGTTACGATGGAAATCCGTTAGTATGCTGCGGAACCAACAACAATTTTGTAACCTCATCAACAACTCAAAGAAGTTCAGAGAGGAGGCCTACGGCTGGAGGAAGAAGTGGGCAGCTTCCAAAAAATGATGCTATTCCCGATAGAAGCTCATGTGGGGTTCAAGTGAGTATAAATACTTTATTTTTTAATTTTAGGGTAGAAAGACAGTATGCTTTTGTGGAAGGACAAGGTCTTTGATGGTATTTCCTTCTTACATAACATCCAAGTGATGGGTTGGAAGAAAATCAACATCAATAAAGTAATTTGATGCCGATGGAAATAAGTTATAGATATCTATAATAAACTGCTAAAATTTAAAACATATTACATTTTCTAAGAAAATTGTAGGGGGCGAGCGTAGGTGCGTCTTTACTATGTACATACTTCGGTATGCGATGTAAAGCAACGACAGGCGCGGTTAGTACTTGGATTGGTGACCATTCCAACGGAAACCGCGTTCTCGCCTCACACATCTTCCAGCGGCTTGTATATCAGTGTATGCGCGGAAGCTATACAACCTTAGGCGAGGGTTGTATAGGAGATATACCATCCTTCGGAGGGGATGTAAAGCCGCCGGTCCCTTGTCTATTAAATGTTAGGCAAGTAAAAGATCCCTACTCTTCTTAAGGGAAGAGGTTCGGCAAAATTCCTGGTTGGGGGTAGCTCGTCTACAGGCGTCGGTGTTGGGCCTCAGTAGCGGAAATAGGCCGACGTTAAGTAAATGTATATAAAAAAAAAAAAAGAAAATTGTATCTGTTTATAAAAAGTATAGAAATGACGATGTGACAACTTATAGGAAAATTATACAATGTCGGTAAAATATTTGAAATTATAGCATATGATTTTATTTACTTTCATGGTAATGATTATCTCATACTTTAACGATACTTATTATTGGGAGATTCATAGATCTGGTGTCTGGATTTCTCCAGGACTTTCGACATGTCTTACTGAAATATAAATTAAAAGCCGTGGATATCTCTGCTACTCTTTTAACTATTAATCATTTTTCAAGCAGGTACCAACATGTCTAAGTTAATGACTACAAGTCTAATATATCAGGCGTACCTTACGGCTCAAGACTTGGTCCGACATTTGTCGTTATTTTTATTAAAGATATTTATAGCAATCTAAAAACAAATACATTTTATATGCCGATGATGTTAAGAAAATAATATGCAACAGCTGGTGTAAAGCAAATAATCTGTTTCTACATGGCGGTAAATGATGTTACTCATATTCATGTATGAATATCTTATATAAACATCTGTACAAAATTGAGGAGGTATCTCTGAACGGACCGATTGTTATAAAAGATATTGAGATAAGTTTTCATTCAAAATAGTATTTGTTAAATAATGTATGAATTCGAAGGTTGCATGATCCTTTAAAGCATTGGAATTTGTTTTACGAAACATGATAAATTCAACGTGGATTATTAGATTATTCTCTAGTGCGGTCGAAGTTACAATATGCATCTATTATAATATGGAACCTAATTTGTATTACAGTTATTCCTTCCCTATAAAAAATACAATCTTATTTTTTAAGTTACATTTACAAACTTCTGAATATATACCAACAATGAAAATTTTCCAAGAAGATCCTTTGGCATCATTTTACTTAGAGAATCTATTAAAATGATGAACATAGAAATTTGAATTAATTATATATTTATCTATTAGTTTACAGAACGGATCTTTAACGGTCAAGACACAAGTTTGGATGAGTTCCCTTGGATGGCGCTTTTGGAATATAGTAATGCCAGTGGTCATAAACGTTATTCCTGTGGTGGTACAATAATATCTCCAAGATATATCTTAACTGCAGCACACTGCGTCACTGGTGACATTTTAAAAAAGGTTGGAAAACTGTAAGTACTTAGCTATTTAAGGGTTTTAAAATAGAAATTAAAAGGATCAGAAAAATAAAAACGATACTTTTGTAGAAATATTGACAGAGTTTATTTAACATTGTGCACTTATGGTTTAATGTAGGTTTCAGGATGGTTGTTATTAGTAACTCCTCGAACACATTATACTATTATTCCTTGATGTTCACTAGATAAGGGACAGATATAGAACTTCCACTACATACTCAAAATTTAATCAGTCTATGCGTGCTGTCGTGAGCAGAAAAAAATAGGACAACTTTTTTTTTCTAATGTAAACTGTCTCTATTTGAATATGTAATGAGTAGCCGAAATAAAACAGATATCACTTTTAATTTATTATTTATTTTAATGCTGTAGTTTTGCTATAGTAAATGATGGATGGTTAATGAGACAAATTGCACTGCGTTATAACATTAACAAAAATTTGGTGTGTAACATTTTAAAAAAGTGGAGAATAAACGGTACGATTAGTAGAAATCCTAGATCAAAGGACAAAGGATATCCTACTTAACAAGAAACTAACTATTAATATTTCGTTAGTGCACCATTTCTATTTATAACTTCTATAAGTCAGTTTGGCATAGCATTAAATAACCTTATAAAATAATCATTAGTAATATTTCCCCATGCATTATTTACCATTTCCAGTGATTCTTCGACATTCCGTGGTCTCTCATTTCGTATTTGGATACTTCTTACGAGTAGTCCCCATACTTCCTCCACAGGATTAAGATATGGACTATAACTGGGCCAATTAAGAACATTGATGTTGTTATCTTGAA
The DNA here is from genome assembly GCA_963675555.1 of Leptura quadrifasciata. Lineage (NCBI taxonomy): Eukaryota > Metazoa > Arthropoda > Insecta > Coleoptera > Cerambycidae > Leptura > Leptura quadrifasciata. The sequence continues at coordinate 149,085,527 of OY776675.1, forward strand.
ACCAGTTAGTTACGGTTTCAGCAGTATGAACGGAACAATTGTTTTGTTGAAATATGAACTCATTATTAGGAAATAATTGTGATACAGAAGGGAGCATAATATTGTCTAAAATCCTAATATACGTTTCACTATTAAATCGTTGCTCAATATGCCACAAAACACCAGGACCACGTGCCGATATCCAAGCCCACATATTGACGGAGAATCTATCACTTTTATCATTGTTAGATATATATTTCTCATCGAATCGATTATTGGGAGGGCAGTAAACATGAATGCAACCGCTGTGTGTTGACTGGGAAGTTTTTTCGTCTGTAAAGATTACATTGCTCCAAAAATCTACATCATGCGCTAAAAATTGAAGCGCAAATCCTACTCGAGCTTCTTTATGTTTAGCTTTAAGTATGTATTTCTGTGCTGCTGCATGACAGAATAGCTCCGATTCTCTTACTCGCCGGCGACCAGTACTACTCGATTCAGCAGCCTGGATAACTGAGTAAAACAGATTTTCTACTACCTAAAGCATTTACCAATTGCAAATCTTGTTGTTGAGTTGATTTTCTTCGTCGTCCTGATCCAGGATTTCTACTAATCGTACCGTTTATTCTCCACTTTCTTAAAATGTTATACACCGAAATTTTGTCAATATTATAACGCAGTGCAATTTGTCTCATTGAACATCCATCTGCTTTAGCAATAACTCCAGATTTAACTAAATCGCTTATATGAGGCATATTAGTTTTTTGCACACTTGCAATAAATTATGACAACTAACTGACAATGTCACAAAAATTAAAGTTAGATGTACACAACTAGATTTTAGCAAAATACCGTTATAAGACTTGTCATATTTTTTTTTTGCTCACGACCGTACAAGTTCTTCCCCATGAACTTAATTTATCTACAAATTATAAATTCTCTTTCTTGTATACCACAGGGTGAGTGTGCGATTAGGCGAATGGAATACAGACACAGAAATAGACTGTGTGCAGTTAACAACTGGTCAAACTTGTAATAACAAGCCAGAAGACTTTGGAATCGAAGAGTCCATATTCCATCCAAATTATGACAACAAGCGTGTGGATAGGTACTATGATATTGCTTTGGTCAGATTGAATAGGAAAATCACGTATACAAGTAAGTTTATAGAAACTTGTAGTCCTCATACTAACATTTTTTAAATTGGAAAACAGTTATTGTCATAAAATTTAGCACTAACACAGCTTAAATGGTTGATGGTATAGCGACGGTATTAGTTAGGTAAGTATTCCTCGACAGTACTAGTTCTTTTGGATCAAAGTAAATTAGCTAAATGTATTTGTCGTCTTTGTTCCATTGTTAACCAGTTTAGATCTTTTAATTTGTGAATAACAGGATCGTATTTACGTAAGTTAAAAATGTAACGTAAACAGGAACTTTGAATTCTTTCAATTTTGGTACTCACGGCTTTATTTATAGCAGGCACATATACTACATCAACGTAGTTAAATTTTGATAAAATTAATGAATTACATAATAATTCTTTCAGTCTTTCTGGGAGAAAGTCTTTATAACTGTAACGGAGTTTGAGTTTAGCATAGGCCGTTCTAATTAAACTGTTTACATGATGGTCAAATTTAAGGCTATCATCTATTATCAGAACTATATCTGTACTTATTGTTTTATATAAGTTCCCATCGTTTAAGATCCCTACATATTTACTTAATTTGCTGATTAGGAAATCTAGCGTTAATGTTACAGTAGATTCTTTTACAATCCCTCAGTATAACTCCACTAAATTCGAAGGATGTTTTTTCGTATAATGCTCATGTCTATTAAACACTGTTTTAAATTTGTCACACAAAGCTTTTATTAAAAAAATATATAAAGCAGACTTTAGTATCTACTATTTATAGCTTCAGAATAGTAGATGAAAATACTGTTAAATTCAAATAATTTCCATTAAGAAAAGGTATATCCCCATAGGTGAACTATACTTTATTTATATAAATAATCTAGGATCATTAGATAAAAAGGACTAATTTTTTTAAAAAGGCCAAAATTGACTGAACTTAATAGCTATAAATAACGTGTAGAAAGTACCCATTAAATAACCTTGAGCGCGTTGTATAACAGCTACTATGAGTTAATAAATCAATTTTATGCGAATACCTAAAAAATCATTTTAATAATGTATATTGTGATCCTTTTCATATAACTAATTATTTTTTATTAGTAGTTAATTAATTACTAAGTCTCATTAATGAGTGAACTTTGTGTTGTTATTTATATTTCTAAAATGTAACAATCTAAGCATGTATTTCAGTTGCAAAAATCGATGTGTCGTCGTGTTTGAATTATAAGATACCCTCTCGTATAACTAGAAGTGACCTTGAAATATGTACCAGCTGTAACTCTTCACCTTTATTTCAAATTGCGGCATGGGTGGAGTTTATACTTGATCATATCATTCTGTCTGGAAGTAGTGACTCATCATCATCTATTAATGAGACAATAAACGTACAATGAGCCAAGATAAAGTCTTCTTTAGCAGTAACAAAACCAGATTGATTTGAATGTTATCAGAAGGCTTTTATCCTAACAATTTTAATATTAAACAAGTTCAAGATATTGCTGTCGTCTTAATTATGAAACGATACTACAAGAGTTATGTATAAATATAACTGTTGTCGTTGGAGAATATGTTGATTTTCTGGTGAATTTATACCTCGCATGCTTCTTAATAATCTTAATAAAGATATTTATGAAAGCTAAGTAAAGAAGAGGTTGAAGGGGGGCGAGCGTAGGTGCGTCTTTACTATGTACATACTTCGGTATGCGATGCAAAGCAACGACAGGCGCGGTTAGTACTTGGATTGGTGACCATTCCAACGGAAACCGCGTTCTCGCCTCACACATCTTCCAGCGGCTTGTATATCAGTGTATGCGCGGAAGCTATACAACCTTAGGCGAGGGTTGTATAGGAGATATACCATCCTTCGGAGGGGATGTAAAGCCGTCGGTCCCTTGTCTATTAAATGTTAGGCAAGTAAAAGATCCCTACTCTTCTTAAGGGAAGAGGTTCGGCAAAATTCCTGGTTAAGGGTAGCTCGTCTACAAGCGTCGGTGTTAGGCCTCAGTAGCGGAAATAGGCCGACGTTAAATAAATGTATATATAAAAAAAAAGAGGTTGAACGAAACATGTATTCTTCTTGAAATTTCGATGACTACGAAAGTAGTTTTAAAGACAGGATTTGCAAGTTGTAACTTAATTTTACAACAAATCAGTCAATTTTCTCGAATGGAAAGAAGACAACAAATTTGACAGTAACCGTATGATGGGAAACTGAATTAAACTAATTTGAAGAGAACATTGATGATCTTAAATATCTCTCAACAAATGTGGAAATTTTAAAAAAAAATTATTAACCCGCAAAATGAAGTTAACATCGACACGGTGAATGCAAAATAGTTTTGGCAGAAACAAAAATTTACCCGAATTTATCAGAAATTCTTGAGCTAGTGTAGCCCTTCTACAGTTAATATAGTTATTGTAAAAAATAATATGTTCTCTTTAAATCAGTCTAGAGATGCACTCTTATGAAACTACACTTCAAAAATAACTAATTAATTTAAATTTGCAATGGTCAATGTATTGTTAAAAAAACTGAAATATTATTTTGCTTCTGATAATTCTAGTTATGAATGATATCAATTATATTTATAAAGGTCGTTATCAATTAACAAAGATCGGGAAAATGCCTAAATGTTGTGTACTGGGGCCTTTGCTCTTTATTATAGCCATAAATGACATTTTCATAGTTGACTTAGAAGGCTGTAAAATTAACTACCACACAATTTTGTATACGTCTGACACTTTTTTGATACTGCCATTAAAAAATTAAATATTAAAAATAAAGCGTGTAAAATTGAATGGAAACAAGCAACCTTCTTGAATATCCAAATATAAACATATATATGGTAATTAGTAATAGAAGAGCATAACGAGAATATAAAATTTGGAGGCATGAATTTGAATAATACAAAATATACGAAATGTTTAGATGTAATTATTGATCAAGCATTAACATTGTCAAAGTATATTATTAGCTACACAAGTTGGGTAAAGATTTAAACAGACAAGGTTTTAGAGACATCATATCAAGCTTTACTTCATTGATGAAAGCAAAAATATGTATAAATAATAAAGAGTATATAGCCCTTGTTGTCAGAGACTAATTTTGATAAAAAGTTGGAATTAATTGTTACCTCGCTAATTTTTTCATGAAAGGCTAGTTTTTGCTAGTAGAAAGTGGCTCAAAAAAGTTTATCAAATTCTACCCCCGCGAACCCTTATAAACAACCCTCTGAAACGGAAAAATTCAGTTTTTTGCTAGGTTCTCGAAAAATAATAATAATAAAAACGGATAGCATCACGTGAAAGAGCGGGAAATTTTACATAAAAGTAGTATAAAAGTTTTTTTTAAATAAATGTTTCCCTTAGTATGAGAAATTATTACAATTCGCTAGTTCGGCTCAATATTTCAAGCGCGTCGCACGGGGAAATGACCTACCTTTTTTACCTGCAAGCCTTTTTTTACAGTTTTAGACCAGTTTTCAAGTGAAAATTTCCCTAAAAATGGAAGAAATACCAATGATTTAAAACTTTTTTTTTTTTACCCTGGATACATTAGAGCATAGAAATTAATCTTAGATTGAAGTTTAAGGTATAAACAAGCTATATCTACGAGAATTTTTTTTTAAATTAGTATTTTATTTAATATTTATGTTTTAATATAGAGTGGAAAAAAATGATAAAGCTTAACTTTCACGTGTAATTTATAAGAAATAAAAATTATGAAAATTAAAATTGAAAAGCTGAATTCTTCCTCTTTAAAATGCTATCTTTGTTTTCTTTCTTCATTGTTAATGGGTACAAATTGTCTTTATTATGTAGCGGCTGTTGACAAATCGGGTTTTTTTCCCACGGCATCGACTACTAAGGTCATTTTCCGAAACAGGTTTGTTGTTCTTAAGAAATTCATAGTTTTCTTCACACCCTCAGTTGTTTGTCCTAGACATAAGTGTAACTGGTCTGGAATTTTTAATCTTCATCGGTGTTGCTCATAATCCTGACGTTCTAAGATTATATGTTTAACTGTTACAATTGCATTACATACTTGACATATTGGCTGTTGATTCCCTGTCAATAAATATATATTTGTTAAATTAGTATTGCCTATTCTCAATCTGGCAAGTACTATTTGCCCTCTTCTTTAAAGTGAGGGTGTCATTTCCCATTTGCTGAATTTAGCTATTTGGTTATTCCATTCATTTTACCACTGATTAATCACTTTTTCTTTAAGTTATGTTTTTGTGTCGTTTATGACGAATTACAATATTGTTTGTTGTAATCTCTGATGCTGCTTCTTTTGCTGCTCTGTCTGCAATTTCATGGCCGCGAATGCCCACATGACTAGGAGTCCAGATCAGGGCAATTCTTTTACCAATAGTTCCCAGCCAGTAGATTAATGCAAGAATGTTTTGTATTAGCAGGTCATCAGTATTAATATTGGATAGACCTTGCAGAGCACTGAGAGAATCACTACAAATGATAGTGTTGTTCCAGGTATTCATCTCTGTATACCGTAAAGCTTGCCATATTGCATAAAGTTCTGCAGTATATATGCTAGCTGAATTAGATAGTGTCTGACTTTCGTTGAAGAATGAAGACCCAACTCCTTGATCTAATTTAGATCCATCCGTATACAGTTTGTGGTATTCCTTAAATGGATTTAGTGCAGTATAGAAATTCGATACAAGTAGTTGTCTGTTTGTCCCTTCTCTACTGTTTGAATCATGTTTTAATATTATATTTAGAGTTATTAGTATCCAAGGAGGGACTTCACATGGACCAATTTTATATACTGGTGAAAAATTTTCCTCCATTGTTTCCATTATTTCATTTAACCTAACTCCTACAGATTTTGTTATAGTTGACCTAGCCTGGTATATAATGCGTAATTCCTCATCGAATAAGAATTTGTAATTTGGGTGAGTTGGTTGTGCCCAAATCGTTGCAACATAAGAGACAAGAAATTGTTGTCGACGACATTTTAGTGGAAGGATGCCATTCGCCACTCACAGCAAAAGGAAGAAAGAGGGCTTGTACGAAAAGCATCTAGAGCCAGCCTCAATCCGGTGCAATGAATACTGTCCAGTGGTTTTAGAGCAGATCCATATACAACGCAGGCATAATCAATTCTTGGTAATACAAATGTTGCGTAAATTCTGAGTAACATTTCTCTGTCAGCTCCCCATCGAGTGTTAGCTAGACATTTAAGTAAGTTTAAGTTTTTCTTACATTTGTTCATAATGTATTGAATATGGGGTCCCCAGTGTAACTTTTGGTCGAGGATTACTCCTAGAAACTTAGTCTGCGATTTTAATTCTAGGGTTTGATCATATAAATGGAGTTCAGGATGACGATGTTTACGTCTAAGCCTACAAAAGTGTACGCAGTGTATTTTTGTTGGAGAGAATCTAAAACCATTACTGCTATTCGAGTTACACAAGACGTCAATGGCTGTTTGAAGAGTGAGTTCTAAATCATCTAGATTTTCCGCAGTATAATAAACAGCTAGGTCGTCAACATACAACATTCTACCTACATTAGGACTTAAATTTGTTAGTAAATTATTAATGGCAATTGCGAATAGTACAACACTCAAAGTAGATCCTTGAGGTATGCCATTTTGTAACATTCTGGATTCTGATATTGTGCTAGCTAGTTTAACTCTGAAACTTCTGTTATCTAGGAAGCTAGTGATAAATAAAGTTAGATTTCGTCGAAGTCCCCAAACATTTATTTAAAAAAAAACTTTTATACTATTTTTATGTAAAGTTTCCCGCTCGTTCACGTGGTGCTATCCGTTTTTTATTACTATTATTATTTTTAGAGATATTAGCAAGAAACTGAATTTTTCCGTTTCAGAGGGTTGTTTATAAGGGTTCGCGGGGGTAAATTTTGGTAAACTTTTTTGAGCCACTTTCTACTAGCAAAAAATAGCCTTTAATACTTTACTCAATAAATGTAAACATTTTTACTGAAACGTTTAAAAAACAGTTACTAAAATAAATAATTATTAATTTTTAATTCGGTAATGTGGTTGTTTGTTTAATTTTATTTACTAACGCTATTATTACTAACATAATATATTAGTGTTTAGTTTAGTGTTCATTGTGACTTCTAATGTCCTCTTCATTATTTTAATAAATTGTATTAGTAGCTTAGCTCTCTCTCTCCTCTAAAATAGATAATGCATTACTTATGAAACAAACGTTGATAGTTAAAACAATTTGAGCCCTTCTTGTCCGTCCCAAAAATACAGAATGACTAGTCTTAATTATCTTTATCCTTTTAGATTACATTCGACCAATATGTCTACCATTACTCGGCGAATCATCTAGGATCGGTGAAAATTTAACGGTTGCAGGATGGGGAAAAACTGAGAGCGCAAATCGAAGTCCAGTTAAACAGAAATTAGCAGTTCCCGTGGCCGACAGATCCAAATGTACTTCCAACTTTAGGTCAGCTGGTATTAACATAGATGACAATCAAATATGCGCCGGTGGGGAGGCTGGAAAGGATTCGTGTACAGGTAAATGCAATATATTCGAAAAAATACCAATAGAAGTTTTTTTAAATAGCCTCTGCATTAAATATTCTTAGGACGAAATATAATAACCGATATTTTTCACCAACATAGATAAATATTATTTGTTTATAGGTCTGTAAGGGCTATCAAATAGTCCTGCATTAGACAATTAGTGTGCATGGACCATACACTTAACCTCTGAAATGTTTTTGAACTGTCCGTGTATCAGACTGTTTGCGCAGATATTTGGGATCATTTTTCCACTCTTTCTTGTCCAGCATTTTAACCTGAAAAATTGTATAGAGTTTGAGGACTATAGTGTCCATGGGCATTCCTAGAATGGCATCCGCCCTCATCTTCTTGTGTATTCTTTGGTGTTCTGGTTTTCTAATACTCCTACGGTTTGAACTGTATTTTTTCTTTTTAACGGTGCCACAGAGTTTTATATTTCCATAAGCACAATGCAATGGAATTTGCTAAGATCATTGTGGTGGATCATGGACATTTAGAAACAAATAATACATCTTGAGTCGTAGCTTGTCCATATATTACCATTCTGATAGTACATCTAAATGAAATTGTATATTTATCGTTGATAGATTGTGAACAATATTGGCGCATGCAAGAAGGGACTCTTCTGTTCAGTTGGTAGTCTCCTGTTAGTGGTCTTGAGATTTTAATACTCGCTTTCCCTGATTCATGAAACTGAAGCAAGAAGGAATTGATAATTTGGTTTTAATCATCTGCAATTAACCTATCTTTATAGGTATTACATATTTATTTGTACTTACTTAATATCACTTATCCAACAAACATATTTTACTTGATATCATCCACTTTAAATTACGACATTCTCAAATCTATTCAAATATAAATATTTCATTTATACTAATAAATGTATTTTTATAACAGGAGACAGTGGAGGCCCACTGATGCGGACCACAAGAGATGACCCATCTCAATGGTATATCGAAGGAGTGGTATCATTTGGAGCTAGATGTGGAACTGAAGGATGGCCTGGAATTTATACTAAAGTATCAAGTTACCTCGACTGGATATACAGGAACGTTAGGGAATGATATCTGCAATCCACAATACTATTAGATCCCAGTTTTCATCTACCATGTTAAATAGTTGTATAATTTACATTTGTATATAAACGAAAGTATTTATTTTAATATATTTTTTTAAGAACTGTTTAAAGTAAATAGTCCTTGTGTACAACTAGTCTTTTCTTTAGCTCCCCTGCCAAAAGAATCATCATAAAAGCTCATAACATTTGTGTAGGGATTTGATAAGTTTCTAAAAGGAAGAGTATGTAAAATTTAATAACATTCTAAAATCCGTTATTATATATTTTTTTTGTTGACATTACGACTTTTGTCGATACAGCCAGGTACTTGAAGGGTTATCATTCTTAAATCCAGTGATATGTATATTTGAAACCGTTTCCAAGAGTGTTTATGAGATACGATTAGGCAGCGACCATTTCAAAAATATATTTTATGAATTTAAAATTTACATGCCATCTAAACCATTTTAAATATTTTTCATAAGATATGGCCAGGCAATGAGAAATCAATGACCATTTCTAAAGTATACATTGAGATTATTACTTTTATAAGTCTCTTGATGATTTTAAAAAACCATCAAATAAGTATGCACAATAAATTATTTAATAGCAATAAGCTAGCGGTGATGGTTTTGTTTTTTATTTAACTGCCCTACGCACTACTTAAACAGTTATCTTGAAATAGATACGTAGCAACATGGGATAATAGATTCCTCCAAGGTTCCTCAAAAGTTTAGAAACAGCGAATCTAAAACAATTTATTAAAAAATTGTTAAATATAGAAATGTAGGGGCGAGCGTAGGTGCGTCTTTACTATGTACATACTTCGGTATGCGATGTAAAGCAACGACAGGCGCAGTTATTACTTGGATGGGTGACCATTCCAACGGAAACCGCGTTCTCGCCTCACACATCTTCCAGCGGCTTGTATATCAGTGTATGCGCGGAAGCTATACAACCTTAGGCGAGGGTTGTATAGGAGATATACCATCCTTCGGAGGGAATGTAAAGCCGTCGGTCCCTTGTCTATTAAATGTTAGGCAAGTAAAAGCCCTACTCTTCTTAAGGGAAGAGGTTCGGCAAAATTCCTGGTTGGGGGTAGCTCGTCTACAAGCGTCGGTGTTAGGCTTTAGTAGCGGAAATAGGCCGACGTTTAATAAATGTATAAAAAAAAAAAATAGAAATGTAACATACTTTCTTAATCTACGCAAAAAACGACCATGATTTTATTCGACTACGAGATTTATCTGAGATACTATTACGACCTGAAATTCACAAAAATATATTAAGTCCTACGTCTTACCAATCTTTCTAATTACTCCAGATCAAGAACTAGAAATTTTAGTTCGTGTGGATGAAGATCCTCAAGTCAGCTTAAGTCGTTTAGCAGCGGCAACAGGGGTGAGTAAACAATCTGTCCTAAGAGTCTTACGTAAAGAACGCTTCTAACCATATCATCTCACTCCTGTACAAAACTTACTTCGAAGGGATCTTCCACAAAGGCTACAATTTTCTCAATTTGTTCTAAATAAACACAGCAGAGATCGAAATTTTGTTAAGAACACTTTATTTGCCAACGAAGCAACTTTTACTCGCCGAGGCGTTTTTAACTGGAGAAATACCTATTACTGGGAAGTAGAAAATCCTCATGCCGTTAAAGAAAGGCATTTTCAACAAGAATTTAAGATTAAAGTTTGCTGTGGTATCGTCGGCGATCAATTATTGGGACCATTTGTCCTTCCTCCAAATTTAAATGGACAGTCTTATCTGTTTTTTCTTCAAAATACTCTTACTGATATATTACATGCTTTTATGCTAGATATACATGGAACAGAATGTGGTTCATGCAAGAAGGAGCTCTCCCTCATTTCTCCATTGAAATCAGGAATTATCTTGATTGATGGAACTTTACGCAGATGGATGGGTCGAGGAAGTGAGTTTGCTTGGCCACCAAGGAGCCCTGATTATAATCCTTTGGATTACTATGTGTGGAGACATATGAAGTCCTTAGTCTATGCAAATACTATCAACTCTAGAGAAGAACTGTGGAACAAAATACAGAACGCAGCAAATTTTATTAGAGGACAGGAAAATGTATTTTTCAATGTAAGAAAATCTTTTATGAATAGAATTAGAAAAGGCGTAGGTAGGTGGGGACCATATCGAACATTTACTCTAAGTTGCAGCAATGGGGTTTTTGCATGTGGGGGAAAATTTATGTCATTAAATCAACTTTTACGTTATTTTTTGGTCTTCTAATAAGATTAGATCGTTATTCTAGACAATATTCTGATTTATGTATTTATCTCAATTCCATGAAAATAATCCACTAGCTCATAAGAAAGTGAGAAAGAGTTTACGCTGTTATTACGATTTTGTTTTCCCTTACGTTTTGTACTTTTTTCAATACCTACACTTTGTTTCATTAAATTTGAATTTGTCTTTCAAAAATGTATTGAAATGTTTAACGGTACTTCCCTCGAAAACGGTTGACGTTATCAAGTTCTACCAAGTGTACCTTTTATACGTGGAAACGACGCCATCATTAGATTTTCTGCTCAACCTTTCGTCAACAAAAACATTTAAAAAATTCATCATCAGATATAGGTCTTGCGGCGCCCTCTATGATCTAACGTGATGTAATACATAAATTATTGTTTTTTAGAATAAAAAAGTTCCTCTTGTAAATTTGGCGAAGATCAGTCAAGAGACTGTTGAGTTATTGCAACATTTTACTATTTAGTTATATTCTCATATTTTGGCCCAAAGAATCTACCCCAGAATTATGGCGTATTATTAATAGTACACCCTGAATTTAAAATAATTCAATATGCAATAAATTGTCTAGAGTTTTCGGCTAAGGAAAAATATTATTTATTTCAATGGCTTTGCTGGAAAGTTTTTATAGCTAATCCTCACAGGACTCCCAAATCTTGGTTGACAAAATAATGATAAGATGATAGGAATTTTCTGCAACCTGATAATACAGAATTTTATAAAATGTAACCATTAACTATGAATAAGTAATTAACTCTCCTATAAAAATATTTTGAGAATTACCAAGCAGTCAGTAGCCGATTGGGATTATTTCAACCAGTATATTTTCCGTAAAGAATGTAAAGCGAAGCGAGTATATAAATACAAATTTTAATTCATCGAAGCCAAGGAAGCCTGCAGTATGTGATAATGTGGTTCGAAAGACGGACAGCTGCTATTCTACTAACCTTATGTTCTGCTGTTTTAAACGTAAATACTAGTAAGTATTTATATATTTTTAAAGTATTTGAATATATGAAACTACAGATATAACGATTTTTAGAACCATTAAACTTCTGTACGTTTTCTAGCATATTTAAATTATTTAATATTCCGGTTTTTGAATTATAACCATAATAAACAACTTTACGCGATTTAAATTAAAAAGAGAGGCCTACGAGGTGTTTTATTTATGTAGAGTTAAAATATGATTTAAATAAACAACATAAATGTTAAAATACAAATATTATAAAGTACATTATACTGCATTATTATTTGTTACAAATATGCATGTATACTTAAATGTCAATGAATAATGATGCATTTAATTACATGATTAATAAGAATCCGTCAATTAAAAAGTCACTAATTGTAGTTTAGCCAGATTAAAGAAACATATTAAATTGTTAGTCTGATCGATAGCCGAGTGGGTTAAGGCGCGAGGTGGCAATCGCGATTAATCACACGGACATCGCACCACCGGGTTCGAGTCCTGGCTCCGGCACTGTCGGAGGAAATGGTTGTTTGTCCGCGTTTTTTCAATGTGTAACCGCACAAGCCCTGGCTTCTGGAATTGGGGGTTGTCTAATTTCTGAGGCGTTTATTTATTAATTATTATTATTATTGTTAGAACCAACAAAAATTATTCTCTACAAAATTAAGATGTAGAAGCAATTCTGAAACAGAAATTTCTTTTATGTTTGGGCTTTAATCGAGACGTCTAATCCAACAAAGCGCAGAGGAAATTAAAAGTAGGCAGAGTGTCAGTACCTAACCTAACATTTTTTTCTTTAGAAAGTGGTGAACCGTGCGTAACTCCAAATGGTCAGTCAGCGACTTGTGAATCAATATTCGATTGTAAAGTACTACTTGACGCAGTTCACACTCGCAGCTCTACCCAAGTAAGATTTCTACGTAAGTCCCAATGCGGTTACGATGGAAATCCGTTAGTATGCTGCGGAACCAACAACAATTTTGTAACCCCAACCACAACCGAAAGAAGTTCAGGCATGAGGCCAACGGCTGGAGGTCAGGTTGCAACAAATGACGCCATTCCCGGTAGAAGATCATGTGGGATTCAAGGGAGTATAACAACTTTTTTAAGATTTTCCTTACAGGTCATAAACACAGTTCAATTAACAGTATATTCTTTCCTGTTATTTGGGTTTTCTACCACATGTATTATCCTCTTCAAAAACAAATCATCGAATCTACAAAATAAGAGAATTATTGGAAAAAAAATCTGCGCCTGTGACGTTTATATCAAAGAAACAGTTAGAGGTTATGTTTTACAAATAGTACAAATCGAAATAAACACAGAAAAAATATGTTTTGCTGACGTTTCCGAAAGTAGTCTCTTTCCGTTTTCAAAGCTTTTTTTGGAAGAACTCTTAGTTGCTGTGTATGTCAAATACACAGCTTTAAGATTCTGTTTATGTTATTTGCATAGATACTTACTACTTATACAGAACTGATGATATTTTCTTTAAGATAATGTTGAGTTTGTTAAGTTCTTCTTTTAACATTGGTAGCCAGGTTGTACAAATATCTACAGAACAATTCGATACGCACTTATCTTCATTTAATAAGATTGCTGATTCTTTAACTTTTCTTTTTTGTTATCTGCCTCTTTTGTTGAAATTTTTGCCGAATCCCAGTTTATTCTGTGTTCATTTTCAAAAGCATGTTCACAAATCTTTGATTTCTGAATTTCGTTCTTGTGCTCATCCAACCTCACGCTGAAAGATCTGGATGACTCACCCACATAACATTTATCACATTCGCACGGGATATTGTAAATACAGTTTTTTGAATTCTGTTTCCTGTTTATCGGTTTTGTTTTTGTTAAAATAGATCTTAAAGTATTCCCCGTTTGAAATACCATCCTAACATCAAATTTGTCACCTATACGGCGTAGCTTCTCCAATAATTTAACTCCAGAAGAAAAGCTATCGATAAATTCTTTAAAACGCGATGAAAGTATAAAAATATTGCCAGCAGACAAAGATAATGCCACAGTAATTATAGATAAAGATATATATAACACAAAAATCATGACCCTACTCAAAACTAAACAAAGATCCAACAAAATCAATAGAGAGAAAAACTTACAGAACTTTGTTTAAATACAAACAATTTAATGATTTTGAACGAAGCAACCTTACACCACATCATAGTAAGCCTCCTCATTTTTATGGCTTACCAAAGACACACAAACAAAATATTCCTTTAAGACCAATTGTTAGTTTTATCAATTCACCACGTCATAATTTGACAAAATTTTTACTTAAAATTATTGATTCATTATCTGGAAATAGCGGTTCATATATTAAAAATAGTAAACATTTTATAGAAAAAATTTATGGAAACGATATTCATGAATCACACCTGATGGTTAATTTTGATGTAGTTAGTCTTTTTACCAATATTCCGGTAGATGAAACCTTAAAAATAGTTAAAGATAGGTTGCTGAATGATAATAATTTGGAAACTAGAACTAAATTAAGTGTAAATAGCATAATGGAATTCTTAACAATGTGTATAAAAACAACCTATTTTCAATTGGAAAATGAGTTCTATCAGCAGAATTTTGGTATGGCTATGGGGTCTCAATTATCACCAATTTTTTGCAACATATTTATGGAGAACTTTGAGAACACACATGTTCAAAATTGTATAAACAAACCGGTTGTCTGGTGGAGATATGTTGACGACATCTTTGCAATTTGGCCTTATGGTGTCGATTTATTTAAAAAAAATACAAATAGTAAGGAAGTAGAAAGTAGAAATGAACTACCGTATTTAGATGTTTTAATTAAAAGGGTAAGTAGTATAATTGAAACAAGCGTTTATAGAAAACCAACACATATTAAAAGATATCTAAATTTTAACTCAAATCAATCAATAAATGTTAAAAGGGGTGTTGTAAAATGTTTATACGATAGGGCCCAAAATAATTGCATCTAATAATGAAATATTAAATAACGAGAAAAAATTTATCAAAGAGATTCTAGTACGAAATCAATCCCCTGAAGCTTTTGTTGATAGAAGTTTCATAAATTTTGAAAATAGGGACAATTAGGTACGGCAAAAACCTAAACGTCATTATACGCCGTATAGGTGACAAATTTGATGTTAGGACAGTATTTCAAACGGGGAACACTTTAAGATCTATTTTAATAAAAACAAAACCAATAAACAGGGTGCAGAATTTAAAAAACTGTATTTACAATATCCCGTGCGAATGTGATAAATGTTATGTTGGTGAGTCATCCAGATCTTTCAGTGTGAGGTTGGATGAGCACAAGAATTACATTAGAAAGAACGAAATTCAGAAATCAAAGATTTGTGAACATGCTTGGGGAAAATTTTAACAAAAGTGGCAGATAACAAAAAAAAAATTAAGGAATCAGCAATAATCTTGTTAAATGAAAATAAGAGCGTATCGAATTGTTCTGTAGATATTTGTACAACCTGGCTACCAATGTTAGAAGAAGAACCTAACAAACTCAACATTATCTAAAAGAAAATATCATCAGCTCTATGTTCTGTATAAGTAGTAAGTATCTATGGAAATAACAAACAGAATCTTAAAGCTGTGTATTTGACATACACAGTAAATAAGAGTTCTTCCAAAAAAAGCTTTGAAAACGGAAAGAGACTACTTTCCGAAACGTTAGCAAAATACATTTTTTTGGTGTTTATTCCGATTTATATTATTTGTAAATCATAACCTCTGACTGTTCCTTTGATGTAAACGTCACAGGCGCAGAGGATTTTTCCCAATAATTCTATTATTTTGTAGATTCGGTTATTTGTTTTTTGAAGAGGATATTACATGTGGCGGAAAACCCAAATAACAGGAAAGAATATTCGTAGAATACCACAGATAACTTTCAGACAATAAACAGTATATTTTTGTGGAAGGATAAGGTCCCTTATGGCTTTACCTTCATATATAACATCCAAATGAAAAGTTGGAGGAAAATCAACATCAAAAAAATTATTTGATGCCTGTAGAAATAGTTTACAGGTATTCATAACAAACTCAACTACTAAAATTTACGTTTAAAAGTTACATTTTTTAAGAAAATTGTATCTGTTTTTACAAAGAATAGTAATGATGGAATGTCGAACTGCAGCAAGTTTATACAATTTTAGGAAAATATGTAGGTATTTCTGCTACTAGTTCAATTATCAACGCTTATTTATCACACAGGTACCAGTAAGTCCAAGTTAATGGCTACAAAATTGATACATCAAACGTAACTCACGGATCAAGTCTTGATGCATCATTTGTCGTTATTATACAAATGATATAGGTAAGTCTATTTGGTACCAACAAGATGGCGCTCCACAGCATTATTCATAAAAAGTGAGAAATTATTTAGGCGAAGTTCTTCTTAGCATTTGGATTGAAAGACGTGGAACTATTGAATAACCACCTCGGTCTCGATGTGACTCCTATTGATGACTTTTTGTGGGACTATTAAAATAAAAGATGTATGTTAATCGACAAGACAATATTATTAAAATAGGATACCCCAAAAAATTCACAAAATAAGACCTGAGGTCATACAAAATGTCATCCGAAAATACAAAGAAAGATTGCCCTACTTATTGTCTGGCGGCCACCTTGAATAATTGATTTAATTGTAAAATATATTGGACATACACTCAAATAAATTGGAAGTACATTTTTAATTGGCAATTTCAAATTAGAGATCGACCCATTTCAATATTTTTCCTAGGATTCAAAATTACGCACTATATTTATTTATTAGTTCACAGAACGAATTTTTAATGGTCAAGACACGATTTTGAATGAGTTCCCTTGGATGGCGCTTTTGGAATATAGAAATTCCAGTGGTCATAAACGATATTCCTGTGCTGGTACAATCATATCCCCAAGATATATATTGACTGCTGCACACTGCGTCACCGGCGTCGTTTTAAAGAAGGTTGGAAGACTGTAAGTATCCATATCCAAGTATTGGCAATGAAATTGAGAGGATCAGAAAATCGAAAACGATACTTTTATTAATCTTTTATAATTACCCTCCATAATGACTTTTGTAGAAAACTTATTGACAGAGGTAATTAATATTGTGTACTTAGGGTTTACTCTAGGTTTCAGGATAGTTGTTGTTAGTAACTCATCGAACACATTATACTATTATTCTTTGGTATTCACTAGAAAAAAATCGGCAGCTACTGGAAGCGGCTGGAACCTCCCCACTCGGTGGATCTTTGAAGCCGAAAAGAGCATTAAATTGTGAGACAAAACGGCACTAAATGTAATCCGATCTCATCCAAAACCTTTTCAGATCTTCTGGGGCACTAAGAAAACCCTCAACTTAATGAATTTAGTTATTACCTACATTATCGCTCGTTGAATAATATACTATTAGGATATTAACAACTTTAACATCACTTGAACGACTAAGAAAGTCTAGTTATCCTAAATACTACAGATTTGTAAAGCAACAAACTGAAAATTGGTAAAGTTATAATTTATAATAAATTCACTAACGAAGGTACAGAAAGCATATGATATTGATATTGTTACATATACCTTTATCGTTTATGACAATCCAGTAAAAGTTATAAAAATGTCGAAATCTTATTAACATGACATGACACCAACCTTATCGGATGACAAACGATGACAATGACAAACATCAAAATTTGCTCATTGCAATCTGATCGCTCGCGGCTGTCTTTGTTAAATGAAACATTAGCATTTCAGTAATTTTACTACATTTTAGAGGAATATTTGTAGTTTAATTCTTCGATTTCTCTGTATATATATTTAAAAACGGCACTAAACGTAATCCGCTCTCCTTCTAGAGCAGTGAAGAAACCCTCACACATGAATTGACACGTGATGTGACGAGTTTCACGACGTAACGGCTACGCGCATCGATCATGTCATGCGAAATGCGATCTATGCCATATTTGCTTTGTTTTTAATTTTTTTCACGGAAACCAAATCGAAAGGGTGGAAGTGTGATATATCGTTGAAATCAGAATTTTAACTGCTTTTCAATGATTCCATTGCAAATTGAAAGTAATTATAAAATAAACAACTTGTTGCGTCAAAATGGCACTAAATGTAATCCGATCTCAACCAAAACCTTTTCAGATCTTCTGGGGCACTAAAGAAACGCACACGCAAAGTTTCATTCAAATCCGTTCAGCAGTTTCGGCGCTATCGTGTTAACACACATACACACACACAGACATTTTTCAAAAACCACTTTTTTGGGTTCCTAGGACCTCAAAACGTAAAGATTTGTTATCTCAATTTTCGTTTTTGAACCAATTTTAGTAACCACTCACAATTTTATTGTGGAGAGGTTAATAAAGGGAAGTTGTAAATTTTACTAGTCTATCAGAATATTGTTAATATTTATGTTCAACTACTTACAATTATCTGTAACAAAGAGCACGGTCTCTTATATTAATAGTAATAATGATAATAATAGTCTTTATTTAATTTTATAAATAATAAATGTGTGGATGCATACAAGTAGCAAGTTCTTCCCCACGAACATTATTTATCTATAATTTATAAATTCTATTTTTTTTACATAATAGAGTAAGCGTCCGATTAGGCGAGTGAAATACAGATACAGAAATTGACTGCGTGCAGTTAAAAACTGGTCAAACTTGTAATACCGAGCCAGAAGACTTTGAAATCGAAGAGTCCATATTCCATCCAAATTATGACAACGAAGTTGGGCTAGGATGACACTATGATATTGCTTTGGTTAGGCTAAATAGGAAAATCAAGTACACAAGTAAGTGGACAGTGTTACCTCCTTTCCCTTGTTATTTATTTTTGAGAAAGAATTGAGGCAACATGTTCGGACGACTAGCTGGTTTAAGTCGGTGCAGAGGGGAGTAAGGGTGGAGAAACTTACCCTTTTTGATATGTACAGCATAAGCGACAAATTTCTGTTTATTTCGAGAAAAGGAGACAAAGATATGGTTTTTATGTTATTGGATTTCAAATGTCCTGAAATCCAATAACATAAAAACCATATTCACACCACACCAACCAATTTCCAATTTAATCAGAACCCCAAAAGACCAAATACCTAATGATTCCCACGGTGTATACGAAATACCTTGCTCAAACTGTCCCCAAACCTACATTGGACAAACCAACAGAGGGATTAACAATAGAATATATGAACATCGTCTTGCAGTTAGAAAATCCGATCCCACATCATCACTTGCCCAACACCGCCTTCTAACAGGCCATAATATAGACTTCGATAATACCAAAACCATAGCACCATCATTTTTCCAAAAACCGCGAATCATCCGCGAAGCAATTGAGATTGAAAAACGTCCCAATTGTCTAAACAAAAGGGATGACGGTCATCGTCTTCCAGTCGCTTGGAAATCATTGATCTTCAGGCTAGCCCCACAATATTCATCCACACCTCATAATCCCGATAGCAGCCGTTCTGCTCTGATGCCTCCATCAACAGACCCTCAACCCCCCACCACTCTCCCACCCACAGACAGCTTTCGTATAAATAACACTTCGTCCGATACTGCCAGCGAGTTCGCTCTAAGGAGTAGGCAGGTTGAGGCCTTAGAGACGGATCGTAGTGAGATCTGGGGAGTAGGCAGATTGAGACCCCGGAATCGAACCAGTTCCACGAACTCCTAGCATTATTTTCTTTGACAATTTTTACTTGACCCACTTTTTCTCATGAAAATGGCTCCAAAACGGGAGCCGAAACGTCGAGACATTAACAATCTCAGACGCGGTTCAACCCGAGAACCTAGTATATTTCATATATATATATAACAAATTTATACCAGGATCCTAGATTGATTATTGTTGAGGTGACTGGTTCTGGGACAGAAATCCAGGCCCACAGTTATCTTTTGTTGCGAGAATGGATTCTAAAGATTTTCTTGGCAATTTACGTCTCTTAATGAAATGGAGTGAAAATTGTAGGAAAATTAACCGACTATGTGGTTTATTAAAAGTTAACGAAATTTTATCTATAGGAAAGACAAGCTGTGCAAAAGCTATGCAGGAATGAAGAAGCTATGCAGAAACGTATACAGAAATGTATAAGTATATACGTGCATAAAGATATAAGTACATATAAATATATAGAATATCTAAGAATTTAAATATCTAAGTCTACAAGTATATAGGTATATACAAAAGCTGATTTCTTAGACTTAATTGCCAAAAAAATGAAAAAAAAAGGAAAAATATTTTTAAAACCATGTGCTACATATAGTATTTTAACTACTTATTAAATTAAAAAGAATTGACCTTGAATTTAAATTTATTTTTAAAAATAATTGAAATTACATCAAAGACAAAAATTGAAGATTACTTAAATTTTAAATGAGTAATAAATGAAATTACCTGTATGTTAAACACTTGTTAACGTGGATATAAAAAATGTAATATCAATAACTGAAGTCCACAGTTACAATTTATATACGTTCGATTAAGTACAAAGGCTGCAAGCAAATGATTTCCTGGTGAGTTTTACTGATAACGTAAACTTTTTTGTCCTACTTACTGGAAAATAATACTACCGAATAAACTTGAGAAATCTAATTCCCTAATTAAATTGAAACCTATAAAATATAAAAATAGTACAATTTGCAGGTCGCAAATTCTACAAGTTCCTTTACTCAAAACTAAAATAGTGGCATATGATCGATAAAAGGAATCTATAATAATGGTTTTTATTACTTCCATACCACAGCTGAGTTGCCTTCGCCTCAGTTTGTAATTTCTATTTTGTACATAACCAACAATATGAACAGCTGTAAATAAATAGTAAAACGTATTGAGTACTGTGAGAATATATTACATCTTATAGGATATACTATATATAGTAACGAGAAAAGGTAAAGAAAATAACCATATGTACTTCATAGTAAACAAAAATACAAACATTGAGATATAGGTATCTGATGTAAATAAATGTTTTGTAGACAATTTTTTCCTGGAATAATGCTGTATTACAACGAAACAGAGATACATAATAGTTAATAGAACATGACTGAGTTCCTAAGATATAAAACTAAGTACATAAAACAGTGTGAAATGGTTTAGAAGTTATACAAGTAAAATTCTGTTAGTTGAAAACAGTTTCACTTACAAAAACTGAATCAAAAATGTTATACAGATCGTGCTAAATATAACCAAAACACTAATTTTTATATAAAACTGTTAAATAGACATAGGCCATGTAACAACAGAACCTTGCAGCCCTCGTACTAACACTTTTTTAAATTAGAAAAAGTCATAAAACAAAAATTAATTATTTATTTTCATACAATTGTCTTATAACATTTTAAATATTATATTAGAATTCTTCAGAAGTAATAGTACATAAAAATACTGTTAAATTCAAATTCTTTCCATTATGTAAAGCCATATCCCCATAGGTGAGCTATACTTAATTTATGTAGATAATCTGGGATCATTAGATAAAAAGGATTAATTTATCTAAGAAAGCCTAAGTCGGCTGAATATAATGGCTATAAATAACGTGTAGAAAGTACCCATTAAATAACCTTGAACGCATTGTATAACGGTTCATATGAGTTAATAAATCATTTTTTGCGAATATTTCTAAAATGTACCTGTCTGCGCATGCATTTCAATTGCAAAAATCTATGTTTCGTCGTGTTTGAATTGTAAGATACACCTAGTATAATTAGAAGTGACCTTGAAATATGTAGCAGCTGTAACTCTTCACCTTTGTGAGTGGAGTTTGATCATCTCGTTTTGTCTGGTAAACTTGAAGTAGTGACTCATCATCATGTTAATGAGACAATGAACGTACAATGATCCAATGAGGACGTAAATATAACAAGGCCCTAAAATAAAAAAAAAACTAAGTCTCCTTTAACAGTAACAAAACCATATTGAATTCAATGTTAGCAGAAGACTTTTATCCCAACAATTTTCATATTAAACAAGTTCAAGATATTATTGCCATCGTCTTAATTATTGAAATGACACTACAACAGCCATGTATAAATATAATTATTGTCATTGGAGAATATGTTGATTTCTTAGTCAATTTATTCCTAGCATGCCTCTTGATAAAGATATTTTTGAAAGCTATGTAAAGAAGAGGTCGAAAGAAAAATGTACTCATCTTGAAATTTTGACTATGAAAGTAGCAGAGGTCTGTTTTAAAACTCTTAGAAAGGCAACATGACTTGAAAGTTGCAACAAAGCAGTCCGTTTTCTCTAATTGGATAATGATTTTTCTGACTTGCTCAGATGGCGCTTTAGTTAATGATGATTCTGTTGATGAGCATCGTTATTTTCATCAAATCTGCAGGCAGAAACAAGTTTTGAAGGAAGAAAAGAATTTGACAGTAATTGTGTATGAAGGGAAACTGAATTAATATACTTTGAAGAGATCGTTGATGATCTCAAATATAACTCTCAACAAATGTGGAAATTAAAAAAAAATTATTAACCCTCAAAATGAAGTTACTATCGATACAGTGAATGTAAATGGGATTGGCAGAAACAAGAATTTACCCGAATTTACCCGAAATTCTTGAGTTCGTAGCCCATCCAAATTTGCAATGGTCAACGTAACGATTTCCTTTGATCTTAAACAAGCCTTTCAAGTAGTTAATAGGGAAATATTATTAAACAAACTGAAACATTATTTTGATTTTGATAATTCTAGTTATGAATGGTATCAATTATATTTATGTCGATATCAATTAACAAAATTGGGAAAATACTTCCGGAAAAATGTAATGTGATCAATGGAGTGTCCCAAGGTACTGTACTGGGGCCTTTGCTCTTTATTATAGCCATAAATGACATTTTAATGATTGACTTAGAAGGCTGTAAAATTAACCACTACACAATTTTGTATATTTCTGATCCTTTGGTAGCTTCTGCTTAAAAAATTAAATATTAAAACTGAAAATTCGATTAAAACAAACAACCTTCTCGTAAATCCAATTATGTTTAAATATATATGATAATTAGTAATAGAAGAGCATAATGAGTATATTAAATTTGGAGGCATGAATTTGAATAAAATAAAATATACAAAATGTTTAGGTTTAATTACTGATCAAGCATTAACATTGTCAAAGGGTATTGGCTATGCAACATGGATACAAATTAAAAAAGAAAAGGTTTTGCTTAGCAAATAAGTAAAACCTATCATTATATGCTAGAGACATCATATCAAACTTTACCTCACTGATGAAAGCAAAAAATATACAAATGATAAAGAGTATAATAATAACTAACTCAATTTTAGTAAAGGATCATTAAATGTAAACATGTTTACCGAAATATTTAACAAATAGTTACTAAAATGAATAACTATTCATTTTTAATTCGGTAATGTGATTATTTGTTTAATTTCATTTATTGATGGTATTATTATTAACATATTATTTTAGCGTTTAGTTTAGTGTTCGTTGTGGCTTCTAATGTCCTCTTCAGTACCTACTTAAAAAAATTGTATTAGTAGCTTTGCTCTATCTCTTTCTAAAATAGATAATGTATTGCTTATGGAATAAACGTTGATAGTTCAAACAATTTGAACTCTTCTTGTCCGCCCCAAAAGTACAGAAACACTAGTCTTAATATTCTTTATACTTTTAGATTACATTCGACCAATATGTTTACCATTGCTCGGTGAATCATCGAGGATCGGTGAAAATTTAACGGTTGCAGGATGAGGAAAAACTGAAAGCGCTAATAGAAGTCCAGTTAAACAGAAACTAGTAGTTCCCGTGGCCGACAGATCCAAATGTACTTCCAACTTTAGATCAGCTGGCATTAACATAGATGACAATCAAATATGCGCCGGTGGGGAGGCTGGAAAGGATTCGTGTACAGGTAAATGCAATATATCCGAAAAAATACAAATAAAGATTGTGAAAACATTTAATACATTTAAAAATTAGCCTATTCCTTAAATATTCCTAGAATGAAATATAATAAACAATATTTTTCACCAACATGGACAAATATTATTTGTTTACATGTCTGTAAGGGCTATCAAATAGTCATATACTAGCCTCCAATTAATCTGCATGGACCATGCATTTAACCCCTGATCTGTTTTGGAACCTACAGTTACCAACTTGGTAAGTGTTACACATTTTATCGCAAATACGCTGGATCAAGGTGGTCAAACGGATATAATTCACACAGACCTGTCTAAGGCATTTGACAGACTGGATCATGGGCTCCTATTGCGAAAGTTGTCAGTCTTTGGCTTAAATCTTGACTTTCTAAGTTTTTTCGAATCATATCTTTGTAACAGGACATTAAGCGTCAAGTATCATGCATTCTCATCTATCGAAGTATTAGCGACGTCAGGAGTTCCGCAGGGCTCTGTTTTCGGCCCACTGTTTTTTATAATTTTCATCAATGATATTTGCCAAGATTTAAAAAGTAATGTCCTTCTATATGCCGATGATCTTAAACTGTTTGCATCTATTAATTCTGAAGAAGACTGGCGTCGATTACAACATGACCTCTCAAAAATAAATTCGTGATGTGAAATCAATAGGCTACTTTTAAATATATCCAAGTATAATGTGATGACTTTTATGAGGAGAAATAACTCAATAAACTTTTCCTACAAAATGGGCAATGAAATGGTTACAAGATACACTCAGTTCAAGGATCTTGGAGTCATCTTTGACTCAAAATTAACTTTTGCTCCCCATATTGATTATATAACTGCTAATGACTACATAAATCTAAGCTTTATCTCGCGTAACTCAAGGCACTTTAAATATATTTCCACACTTTCTCTCCTATTTAATGCTTTTGTACGGCCAAAATTGGAATATGGTAGTATTGTTCGGAATCCACATTACAATAATCATATCCTTAATTTGGAACGGGTTCAGAGAAGGCACGTTAAACATCTTTCTTACAAAGCTGATGGATTTTATCCTCCCAGGGGCACACCACAATCTGACATGCTAGCCAGATTTAATTTAAATGGCTTAGTAATGCGTAGAGTCTACTTTTCTGTACTGTTCCTATTTAAACTTTTAACAAGTCAGATATACTGCCCGGATATTCTTAACTCCATCCAATTTAATATTCCATCTTTTCAAACTCGCTCATACGCTCTATTCTATTTGGTTACACCAAGAACAGATGTACTAAAATCTTCTCCTATTCACAGTATGTGCTCAAATTACCTAAGCTATCAGGCGAATATTGATGTTTTCAATTGTAGCATTAATAATATAAAACAATGTATTTTAAATCACTCTTAAGTCAACCTTCAGTTTTCTACTACGCTACCGTTTAAACTATGTCCTCATATATATATTTTTTGTTATTATTTCCTCTCTTTAGATTTAGTTTTAGTTTTAATAGTAAATATTCCTTTGTAAATTATTTAGTATTAAGTTTCTATTTCTGTACTGTATATATATATATTTTTGTATATTTCCTTTTCCTGTTAATTGGATGCATATCTGTTTGGGCAGCCGTATTCGTAAAATAAAAAGATATTGGGGATCATATCTTCAATCTTTCTTGTCCAGTATTTTAACTTGAAAAATTGTACAGAATTTTACGCTTTACTGAAATGCATCCGCTCTCATCTCCGTATGTATTTTCTGGTGTTATGGTTTTCTGATTCTCCTGCGGTTTGAAGTGTGTTTTTTCTTCCTAACAGTGCTACAGATTTCCATATTTCCATAAGCACCATGAGATGGCATTTGCTAAGGTCAACGTAGTGGATGAATGCCATGGACATACCATGGAAATAAATATCCCATTTTGAATCGTAGCTTGTCCATATATTACCATTATGATAGTACAACTAAATGAAATGATATATTTATCGTTGATCTCCACAGTCCACTGATATTGGCGCATGCTAGAAGGGACTCTTCTATTCAGTTGATAGTCCTCTGTTAATGGTCTCGAGGTTTTAATACTAGCTTTCCCTGATTTATGAAACTGGGACAAGAGGAAATTGATAATTTGGTTTTGATCATTTGCAATTAACCAATCATTGTGGTTGTTACATATTTTTTCTACTTACTTAATATTCTTTATTTAACAGGCATCTTTTGCTTGATACGATTTACTTTAAACTATGATATTCTAAAATCTATTCCAAGATAAATATTGTTTTTGTACTAGTAAATGTATTTTTATAACAGGGGACAGTGGAGGCCCCCTGATGCGGACCACAAGAAATGATCCATCTCAATGGTACATCGAAGGAATAGTATCATTTGGAGCTAGATGTGGAACGGAAGGATGGCCTGGAATTTATACTAAAGTATCAAGTTACCTCGACTGGATATACAAGAACGTTAGGGAATGATATCTGCAACCTACAAGTCTATTAGATCCCAGTTTTATATACCATGTTACATATGCTGTATAATTTACAACTATATATAAAATAAACGAAATTATTTATTTTAATATAATTTTTTCAGAGCTGTTTAAGTATAGAGTCCTTGTGTACAACTAGCCATTTCTCCGACATAATAAAAGAAAACAGTTCTGAAAATACAATTTATTACAGATAATATTTAACAGACAGATATAATACTTAAAATATTTCACTATGTAATACATTGTCTAGGCTTTTCGCCTAAGGAAAAATATTATTATTTATTTAAACAATTATACAAATTAGAAAAATTATTATAAGTAAAATAATAATACATAAGCAAACTTAACATTTATACAAAAAGGAGTACAGGACAGGATGCTACAAACTGTAGGTCAGTGCTTGAGCGTACTCCTGATTCGAGGGCCTTGCTGGGTAGTTCTTATTACAAATCGTCACAGAACTCGCAAATCTTGATTGACAACATAGTAATAAGATGATATTAATTTTCTGCAACCTTGTAGTATAAAAGTTTATAAAATGTAATCATTAACTATGAATAAGTAATTAGCTCTTCTATAAAAATATTTTGAGAATTGCCCAGCAGTCAGAGGCCGATTGGGATTACCTCAAAAAGTATTTTTTGCGTAAACAATATAAAGCGAAGCGAGTATGTAAATACAAATTTTAGTTCATCAAAGCAAAGGCAGCCTGCAGTCTGTGATAATGTGGTTCGAAAGACGGACAGTTGCTATTCTAACCATATGTTATGTTGTTTTAAACATAAATTCTCGTAAGTATTTATATATTTTTAAAGCATTTGAATATATAAAACTACAATGATGAATTCTGGAACCATTAAACTTCTTTACATTCTCTAGCGCATATTTAAAATTGCTTAATATACCGGTTTTTGAATTATAACCATAAATTATCAACTTTACGCAATTTAAATTAAAATGATACCAATTTTCAATAAATTCTCATCTTTCATTGTGGTTGGAACTGCGAGGACTCGAGGTAAGAGATTCGTTTGGACCGAAATTGAAAGAAGATATTGGCGGATTTCTTGGAGTATGTAAGAGTGACAGTATTTTTTGTTCTTATTTAGTTGAGACAAGAAGCAGATGATGTGGTCATAACCTGGTTCATTAAATTGACTGAGGAGGGAAAGTATATTAAAAGGTGATTGATTTTTGTGATTAATAAGGTTGGTATATAATCTGTCACAAAACACTTTGTAGATGGGAGATCAGGGTGAATAAGTGTATATCTAGTAGGGTTGGAATTGCAGTACTCTCACTATATCATCAGATAGATGTTTGCTTCTGAGAGAACATATGAGTTGATACTTTCCTTGACTAAAAGGTCGACAATTTCGTTATTTTTTATGCCAATATATGCTTTTCCACATATGAAATGAACCCATTTCTATTATATTATGTTGCAATACTTTCTTTATTTTCAATAAGTATGGATTGATTTTGATATTGAACGAGACTTTATTTCCTAATGAGGTTAGAACAGATAAAGAGTCAGTTAAAGGAGGTACCTGCAAGTGTAGATAAAGTCAAGCGATTCGTATACAGCTTCTGCTGTGAAAATGGAAACGTGCGGTGGCAATTTGACTTTTATTACATTATTGGTAGAAGGAATGTAGTATGCACAGCTGGTACCTAAAGGAGATTTGGAAGCATCTGAGAATACCAACAAAGGATTATCCCACTTGAAATGAAGAATTGAATTTAGAATGGTATTAAAATTGAGATGATCGCTGTATTGGGGTGTTATTATTGACACTTTTCATTATGGTACTGACGCCTAAGCGAAAGAGAAGGGGTCAAAGCTTCGGCATATAAAGCATCGGGAGGAGTTGATCTTATGGTTTCCAAACATATACGCAGTGCTGAGTTTTGAATGAGATCTAAACGTTTCAAAACAGTATTACTGCAGAACCATAAAGAGTACATCCATAGTCCAAAATTGATCTTATGTAGGCTTTATCAAAAAGAAGAGCTGTTTGGACGTCTGGTTATTTATTATACTTGAATAAACATTTTTAACGCTTGCACTTTTTCTATAGTTAATGATTTAATAGTAAAAATCGTGGGTTGCCTAAAATGATGGAAATTATTTTGGGAGGTTAGTCTCAAAATTGGAATGAAGATCAAAGTCTGCAATATTAGTCCAGTGGAATTAGCATTTTCTCAGTACCTAAATCTGAGTAGAGACTTAGGCTGTGAACTTAAAGGTTGTGTATGGGCTTTAGATGTGCAATGTTGAGAAAAGACCGTCCATTGGTATTTATTTGAAACGAGCAGTGAAGAAATATTACTTTCATTATATTCTTCTAAAGTTTGAAATCTGTTACTTACTATCGAGGCATACGGATTATCGATAAACTTCCTCGCCTGTACATATGAGATTGTTATAAAAATCAACAAAAATTATTCTCTAAAAAATTAATATGTAGAAGCAATTCTGAAATAGAAATTTCTTTTATGCTTGGGCTTTAATCGAGACGTCGAATCCAACAAAGCGCAGGGGAAATTAAAGGTAGGCAGATTTTCAACACCTAACCTAACATTTTTTCTTTAGAAAGTGGTGAACGATGCTTAACTCCAAATGGTCAGCCATCGACTTGTGAATCAATATACGATTGCAAAGTACTACTAGACGCTGTTCGCACTAGCAGTTCTGTCCAATTAAGATTTCTACAAGGGTCGCAATGCGGTTATGATGGCGAACCGTTAGTATGCTGCGGAACCGACAACGATTTTGTAACCTCAACCACAACCGAAAGAAGTTCAGACATGAGGCCTACGTCTGGAGGAATAAGTGGTCAGGTTCCAACAAATGATGCCATTCCCGATAGAAGATCATGTGGGATTCAAGTGAGTATAAATACTTCTTTGAGATTTTCCTTACAGGTTATAAAGACAGTTCAATTAACGGTGCATATTTGTGGAAGGATAAGATCCCTTGTGAAATTTCCTTCATGTTCATACATAATATCCAAATGAAAGTTTGGAGGAAAAGCAACATCAATAAAATAATGCCTGTGCCTGTGGATATAGTTTATAGATATTAATAATAAACTGAACTGCTAAAATTTTAATGTTACATTTTTTAAGAAAATTGTATCTGTTTTTAAAAAGGATAATAATGACGGAATGACGAGCTGCAGGAAACTTATACAATTTATATATAATATTATTTACTTTCATGTTAACAATTGTCTTACACCTGAGGTACAACATGTCATCCGAAAATTAAAAAATCGCCATACATATTGTCTGATGATCATGTTGAAAATTTTATTTAATTATCAAATAAACTGGAAATATATTTTTAAATGGCAATTTCAAATTAAAAATAGACCCGTTTCAATATGTTTACTAAAAGTTCATAATAAATAGGCTTAAATGAAATTATTCCATACGTATGCACCGCACTATATTTATTTATTAGTTTACAGAACGAATTTTTAATGGTCAAGACACGATTTTAGATGAATTCCCTTGGATGGCGCTTTTGGAATATAGAAATTCCAGTGGTTATAAACGATATTCCTGTGGTGGTACGATCATATCTCCAAGATATATATTGACTGCTGCACACTGCGTCACTGGCATCGTTTTAAAAAAGGTTGGAAAACTGTAAGTATCCATTTCAAAGCATTGGTAACGACTAGAGAATACAAATTAAAAAGGTCAGCAATATTATTGACAGAAATAATTGCACATGGTATAATATACCTTATAGTTTACTCTATATTTCAGGATAGTTATTCGAAGACGTTATCTTAATTAGGGACCATTATTAATCTTTGTTGTTGCCTGGAAAATAAGAGGAAGGCGTAAAACTTCCACTTCATGCTCAATACTTTTTACAGTCTTACATAACAATAATATATATTCGTGTTATTAATAACTACTCTATACCAAAAAGGTATGGACTCCTCATAGTAATGCTGATGATGATAATCATTGCATAAAAGTATAGAAATATATGTAGATGAGATCAAGTCTCAAAGTTTTCCCAATGAACATTGTTTATTTATAATTTATATATTATTTTTTCTTCATATCATAGGGTAAATGTTCGATTAGGCGAATGGAACACATACACAGAAATTGACTGTGTTAAGTTAACAACCAGTAAAATCTGTAATAGCGGACCAGAAGACTTTGGAATTGAAGATTCCATATTCCATCCAAATTATGACAGTAAGCGTAAGAATAGGTACTACGATATTGCTTTACTCAGACTAAATAGGAAAATTACATATACAAGTAAGCAAATAGAAACTTATAGTCCTCATACTAGCATTGCTTAAAGCAGAAGAAAGTCGTAAAGTTATTTCCTTCTAATTCTGTCTGGTAAACTTGGCAGTATAGTGATTCATCATCTATTGATGAGAAAATGAACGTACAATGAGCCAAGGTAACTTCTTCTCGGCAGAAATGATACCAGTTTTTAGTTTTATCAGGAGGCTTCGAGGCTAACAATTCTCATATTAAACAAGCTCAAGATGCTAACCCGTTACAGTTCTGGCATGACAGTTTAAACGTTCCACAAAAATACGTTACCACTATTATTCGACTAAGATTTGGTCATGTCTGCTTTCCCGTCCATTTATAAAAAATTGGTATAGTTATATTGCAACTTTGTGGTCTATGTGGAGTTCTGAGCGATCTTGATCACCTTCTCTTCGCTTGCGATAAGCACAAAACTGCTACTGATTCACTTGTTAAAAATATCCCCTCATGCCGCAATGTGATGGCTTTCAACGTATACAATTTACTTGCTATAGGTACGATCGAGAGCAGAAAAATAGGACAAGTCTTATAACGGTATTTTGCTAAAATCTAGTTGTGTACTTTAATTTTTGTAACATTATCAGTTAGATGTCATAATTTATTGCAAGTGTGCAAAAAACTAATATGCCTCATAAAGCGATTTAGTTATTGCTAAAGCAGAAAATGGATGGTCACTGAGACAAATTGCACTGCATTATAACATTGACAAAAAATCGGTGTGTAACATTTTAAGAAAGTGGAGAATAAACGGTACGATTAGTAGAAATCCTGGATCAGGGCGACGAAGGATATCAACTCAACAACAAGATTTGAAGTTGATAATTGCTTTAGTAGAAAATCCATTTTACTCAGTTATTCAGGCTGCTGAAGAAACGAATTTTTCTGGATCGAGTAGTACTGGTCGCCGGCGAATAAGAGAATCGGAGCTACTCTGTTGTTTTGTTGTTTTTGATGACTAAGAAAGCAGGATCATATAATCAAATTTATTTTATATGCATTTTGTAAATACTACACAACATCCGCACTACATAATGAAGGAAGAACATCTACTTTAAAACTCTTAGAGATCAACTTGGAGGCTGTAGCTCCGTTTTCAATGAACTAATGGATTTTCTCAACGGAATATGATTCTTCCTGAGCTTGCTCCTATGATGCTTAAGTTATAGATGAGCATGTTTATTTTTCTCAAATTTATGGTAAAAAGAAACCAGCGACATCTACAGCTACTGCAGGCTAACATTACCTAATTTACAAATATAAAAATGGTCATTCGTAAAGGTTGGGATGAACATCAAAAGATAATCTACTGGAACAAGATAATCACAATTCTGCCGGAGATTATCTTTTAAACATAATTTTTAGTAACGATGCAAAAGATTACGAATCATTGTGTGACTGTTAAAAATTCAGGCTGCACTGTTCAATGTTTTGAAATCATGTGAATTTTCTGAAGCAAACCTTCTCTCAGTCAACTGAAGAGAAGAACTTAGAACAAGTTGGAGAGAGCGAAGAAGAAGATGTCGTATAACTTTGCCTTCAATAATGAATTATTTGATAAAGAAAACGTAGTGCCAGATTTAGAATAACTGTAGACAATATTTTCGAAATATGAAATAGGTATAAGGACTAGTTCATATTCTGCGAATTTGTGCACTAATGCGACTCATGTCGATTCATGCTAGGTCATGGTTTGCACAAACATTTAATTTGAGAGTCAGACATGATAATATGATAACAAATTCTGATTGTAAAAATGGTTATATTTCCAAAATACTTCACTGAAATTATCCTTTTAATGGTCTAATTCACATTTTAAAAAGCAATTCTTCAAAGAAATTCAGCTTACAATAAATTTAAAATGACTTATACTACTTGCTAAAAATATACAGAGTGGTCAAAAATGACTATCAATTTAAAATTTTTGAATTTAATTTTCTCCAGTTTTTCATATGGAATATTGGAACACCCTGTATATTTTTTGGCCAGACGATGTAGAAGTAAAGAACCAACAACATTTTTGGTGTATACATCTCTAGGCTGTAATGAACTTAAAAAATTAAAGATTTTTTTCTAATAATTGAACAGAAAAAATTATAAGTGCTCTAAACGTTGCCAAAAGTTTGATTGACACACATCTCTGTGTCTTTGAAATTAAGTCTCTACTGTTCTACAATGCAAAATATGAAAGAAAGAATTATTAACCGATTTTCGATCGGCCACATCGGCAATTTTAAAAACAGTATAATAGATAGTAAGACT
Organism: Leptura quadrifasciata; assembly: GCA_963675555.1. Taxonomy (NCBI): domain Eukaryota; kingdom Metazoa; phylum Arthropoda; class Insecta; order Coleoptera; family Cerambycidae; genus Leptura; species Leptura quadrifasciata. The sequence goes on from OY776675.1 coordinate 149,118,447, forward strand.
AAAATAATATATTGCTTACGAAACAAAAGTTGATAGTTAAAATAATCTGTTTACCATTATTGTTCGTTCTAAAAATATATAATTACCTGTCTTAATAATCTTCATGCTTTCAGGTTTTATTCGTCCAATATGTCTACCATTACTCAGTGAGTCATCGAGAATAGGTGAATATTTAACGGTTGCAGGATGGGGCAGAACTGAGACCGGAAATACAAGCTCAGTTAAAAAAAAAGTAGCAGTTCCCGTGGTCGACAGAACTAAATGTACTTCCAACTTTAGATCAGCTGGCATTAGCTTAGATGACAGTCAAATATGCGCCGGTGGGGAGGGTGGAAAGGACGCGTGTATAGGTAAATACAATATATTCGAGAAAAAACTTGTAATGGAATATTTATTTTTGAAATTTAGTGCTCAATTTTTTCCACATATCTGCTTGGATTTTGTCTAGATGTAGACATTCTACGACGATTTTAGTTTAAAAATAGATTACTAAGATCAGAATTATGAGAGAAAGAAGACTCACTTGATATATTGCTGTATATCAAGTGATAGAAAAAGTAGAATAATCATAAGCTGCCATATTTTTAGGGCAGTTCCCAGAACCTGAAAATAATTTGTTGTTATTTATACTGGATGTAACACGATCATGGCATACCCCCTTTTATCCTTTAGTTTTGAAGATAATTGATTGAAATTGAGAATATACTGCATACATAATAAGCGGCACTTTTTGACATACAATTGATTTTGTTTTCACTTCCAGTTTCGCCGCAAGTGACACTAACTTTCGATTTTTAAATGGAACACCCTGTATATTACTGCATTTTTGAGTTCTGTATAATTTTCTGAATCCAACGATACTAAATAAGTGACATTTCAAACATCAATTTTTTTTATAATATAATTTTTTGTTTTCCATTTGAGTGTGCCATGGCGGTTCCAATTTATTCTAAATGAACCGTGTAATGCTACAAAAATCGAAATCCCGTTAAAAACACTAAATTACGTGATTTATCAACAAACAAAATAATTCATCAAAATTGTTTTTGGGGCAAAACTCAATTTTTTCAAATGGAACCATATCGGTACCGTGGTATCATTTATTAGTATCAGCTAAAAGAAAATAAGAAAATACAATTCTATTCTAATTACCTTGTTACACATAAGGTAGTTTTGGAATACACAAAACATTACAACAGTTGTTCAAAATGCTGTCCATTAACGTCAATGCACTTCTGAACTCGCATAGCTATTTCTCGAAGAACGTTCGCCAATTGCTGGGCCGTTATGCTATTAATTGCTCATCTTACTCGTAGCTCCAGGTTTTCACGAATTGTAATGGCGGTTACATAGACAATATTTTTTAAATGACGCAAAACAAAGAAATCAAGGGGCGTTAAATCAGGTGACCTTGGAGGCGACCTCACAGCCGAATCTCCGTTGAAGGTAATCAATTACTATTCTTGAATTATGGGGAGGAGCGCCATCTTGTTGGAAATACATTCCTTGTCCTAAATCTAAAGGTAACTCATCTAAAATGTCCTCAATCTCATTTTCCAGTAGTCTCAAGTATCTGGCACCAGTCAGAGGTCCTTCAAATATTATTGGATCGGTGATTCTACTACCGATTATTCCAAGTTAAACATTGAAACAGAACCGCACTTGAAAGTTACCCTCCCGTAATAGATTTTAATTTTCTTCCGACCAATATTTTATATATTGTCGATTAAATAATCCCAAATTTATAAACCTAGACTCGTCCGAAAATAAAATCAGTCCCAAAAAATCATTGTTTCGCTACACGTTATTATACAAAATCCAATTGCAATATTCCATCCTACGTTAGTAATCACTTTCGTACAAATGCTGGTGCAATTGGTATTTAAAAGATTTATAGTGGTATTTGTGCAAAATTCGGCTTAATGTTTGGTGACTGACGTCCAACTCAAACCCAACTTGCCTTAAGGAAACAATCGTATCAACTTCCATTCGAGTCAAAACATTAATTTCCGTTCCTTCGTCAATAATGTGTTTTCGCCAGGATCATTGTTGGGCTCTCTACGGAATTGGTTTTCAACACGTTTAAAATAATTTTTCGCTGGACATTGTCTATCAGGATACTGTTGGGCATAAAGGTCGGTAACCGCAACTGCATTTCTTTTACATCCCCCATACATAATTAATATGTCCACATTTTCATCTCTTGCATAAATTTGCGGCATTTTGAACACAATTAACAAGAATTTTAAACAGTTTTTAAAGACGCAATAAAAACACCGTTAAACCAACAAATGTTTGACAAGCTAAATATTTCATTATTTTCAAAGCCACCTTAGTTACCTTCTTAGCATTTAATTAGAACAAAATTGCATTTTCCTATTTTCTTTTAGTTGTAATTTTGTTTGTATTTATCGCACATTTTAATACGACATATGAATAAATTCCTTATTAATAGTATTAATAAATGGTATTCCATTTTGAGTTTTGGTGAATTTTATTTGCTCATAAATCACGTAATTTAGTGTTTTCAACGGGATTTCGATTTTTGTAGCATTATACGGGTCATTTAGAATAAATCGGAAACGACATGGCACACTTAAATGGAAAACTAAAAATTATGTTATAAAAAAATTGATGTTTACAATGTCCCTTATTTGGCATCGTTGGATTCAGAAAATTATGCAGAATTTTAAAATGCAATAATATACAGGGTGTTCCATTTAAAAATCGAAAGTTAGTATCACTTCCGGCGAAACCGGAAGTGAAAAAAATCAATTGTATGTCAAAAAGTACCGCTTATTATTTATGTAGTATATCCTAAATTTCAATCAATTATCTTCAAAACTAAAGGAGAGAAGAGGGGCATGATCCTGTTACATCTGGTATATAAACTAATATGACAAACGATGCAGTGTTGTCTTCAGGTATCCAACACACCAAGTATCAGGAGTCAATTCAGACCTGAACACTATTCAAAACTTGGGCAAGATGTAGTCTTTTATGACTTGCGGTGTGTTTTTTCTTCTTAGGAGTGACTCAAAATTTCGTGTTTCCTTAAGCTTAATGCGATGGAATATGCTGAGATCATCGTGGGGGGAAAATATCATAAACATTTTAAAGCAAATATTCCATTTTGAATCGTAACGTGCAAAAATTCTGATACTACAACTAAATGAAATCCTATATTTATCGTTAATCCTCACAGTTCATAGACGGTGCACAATTTTAGCGTATACTTGAATGAACACTAATCAGCTGATAGTCTCTTGTTAATGGTCTTGAGGATACTAGTTCTTCCTGATTCATGGAACTGGAGCAAGAGTTAATTGATCATTTGATTTCAGCCATCTGCATTCAGCTAATCTTTGTGGGAACATTTTTTCTACTTTTTTGATGTTAGTTACTTTTTACATTTTTGCTAGATATGATTCACTTTAACCATGACTAAATATTTTCTTATGCTAATAAATGTATTGCTTTACCAGGAGACAGTGGAGGCCCTTTAATGCGAACCACTGCAAATGACCCATCTCAATGGTACATCGAAGGAATAGTATACTTTGGAATAGGATGTGGAAATGAGCGATGGCCTGGTATTTATACTAAAGTATCAAGCTATCTCGACTGGATATACAGAACCGTTAGGAAATAATATTTGTCTATTAGATTCCAGTTTTCATCTGCCATGTTACATATATTGTATGATTTCCAGTTGCGAATAAAAGAAAGTATTTATTTTAATACAATTTTTTAAGAGCTGCTTAAAGCAAATAGTCCTTGTGCACAATTAGTCTTTATCCTACAGCTACCCAGTATTATAAAAATATATGTAAATTGTTGATATTTTTTTTTTCTAATGTAAATAATACCTAAAATTCAATGCAATTTGAAATGCACTAGAAATGGCGATAATATTCTGAACAGAAATTTTGAGTCTGAATAAGTTTTAATACGTTCATTTTGAATAATCTTTAAATGAAAGATATATGATCTTTTGCAGAATACATTTTGTCAGAAAATATATGAAATTAGTTATTTTAACATCGTCCAGTGATGGTTTTATGTTCAATTTAATGGCTATACGGCAAATTGGTTAAGTGATCTTGGAATGGATATAAGTAACAACATTAATATGACATCCAAGAGTTTCTAAACAGCGAATATCTCGAAATGATTTATTTTCAATAAAGTGTTACATACAGAAGTGTAATATACTTTTTTAAATCTAAATAAGAAGCGACTATGATCTCATTCCACTACGAAATTTTAACTAACATATTTACAATTAGCTGATATCTTCCTTGATTTCATCTTGATAATTTTCCCGATGATGCATATCTGTCTGATCTATGTCCGTCCTCCGCTGTGGTGCAGTACGTCGGTCTCGATAATGAGACAACTAAAAATTCATGAACACAAATTTACTTGTGGGTGAACCTCCTCCAGAAATCCATGCGCACTTTCCAGGATATCTCTCAAAAATTCTATTCCTTCAAGCTGGGCGATAGCTCGCTAACAAGAAACATAACACAAATTAGACAGCATAGTGCCCCATTTCGAATAAATCACACCCTACCATACCAGACGTTAGTGATCTTCCGGCAACCTCTGTAGTTAAACTTCACCAACTATAGCTTCCGCTTACACTATCCACCTTTACTGATGTTTTATACCTTTTGTACCTGTAAATGTTTCCTCTTCCTGCTTCCTATCTATTTGTAACTGTTTTATCTTGTTTGTTCCTAGTTTTATTTTTGTGCATTTTTGTTTCTAAATTCATGTTCATCCAAATTTCAAGCAAACGCGCACGGAATGTACGAGGACATTTCCAGACCTCCGCACGCCGAGTCCCCGGCGAATCATATAAAAGCCGCCGAGCAAAAAAAGAGTTTTTAAATCAATTATATTCTGCCCTCGCGCATCTAACATAAAACTGAATTTATTCAGACTTTACAAAAATCGTGTTAATACATTTTTACATTTTTTAATATTTCTGACAACGGAATTTCAGTGTTCTAAAATTTTGAAACAAAGTGTTTTAATCTAACAAAAGCAGGGGGAAGTGTTGGACCCTGTCAAAGATAATAAATTAAATTAAAGTGGATAATAAACTATTTCAAGTGAAGCAACCTAGTCCAGGGCTTATACCTGTAGCATTTGACCCTATCCGACGTTTTATGAGTGACCTCCCACACTTCTTAAATTAAAATCAACTTAAAATCAACATTGGAAAGACTAAGATTATGTCAACTCCTCATCAAGTGAACCAAATAGACATTACACTTAACGGAAATTCTCTTGAAGTGGTGGATCAGTTCAATTACTTAGGCAACGTTGTTAATGACAAAGCAAACATGGACAGCGAGATTCGCAATAGAATTAACGCTGCATCTAGAGCACTCTGGGGACTTAGAGAGAGAGTATTTGACAACCACGACCTTGCTTTGTCAACGAGTTGTCATTCCAACACTGCTATATGGATGTGAAAGCTGGGTCACTTACCGTCGCCATGTGAAAGAATTAGAACGTTTTCAGCAAAGACACCTTAGAAGTATGATGAAAATCCGTTGGTTCCATCACATATCAAACGTGGAAGTACTCAGGAGAGCAAACAGCCTTCCAATTGAGGTGCTTATTTCAAGAGCACGTCTAAGATGGGCAGGTCACGTTCATCGTATGCATGATAACCGCCTTTCTAAATGTACACTTTATGGTGAATTGCTAAGCGGTAGAAGAAGGCGTGGCGGTCAACGAAAGAGGTTCAAAGACGCTCTCCATGAAAATCTAAAATCCTGCGGTATTTCAGACGAGCAATGGGAACAACTTGCAGCGGACAGAACCGAATGGCGAGGGGTTGTGGTCAGCTATCAAGGAAATGTTGCTGCAAGAAGGCCGAATCCAAGACCTAACCAGGTCTATGTTTGTCCTGACTGCGGTCGACATGTGCTCTCCCGAATTGGCCTCTATAGCCATAGTCGTGTGCACCGTAGATGAATGGGAATTACAATAGACTATACCTTTTACTTGTTTTTTATTACACACAATCTATCGACTGTAACAATTTTTTTATGCTCGGACTCGAGTAAAGGCTAATAATAATAATAAATTAAAAAATTAAGTGCGCAAAGGGCTCTCAGGGTCTCTAACAAGCTCTAAAGCTCAAAGCTCTGCCGATACTTCTTTATTTTACCAAAATCGAGAGCTCCTGCTTGTTCGCAATTCTCTACCACGTCAGCGCGGTGGTTGCACCATCGGTCTCGGAATAGGTCCTGGGGAGGTACCCGTTGTACCATTAATTAAAATAAAGTAGTATTGAATTAATTGATTTATGTCCGCCTGTGTCAATATTAGTACCAAAAATAATTATATAAATAAAGTAAACTTTATAACTAATACTATGAAAAAGTAGACCCAGCTTTTAAGTAAAAGAAACATAAATAGACTCTGTATATCGAATAGTTTCTAGCTAGCACTTAAAAAACAGGACAAATGACTATGTATCATATTGCTTTCTATTTCGTATAAGAGTAGAATGTATAAATTAAGAATTTTACTGCTCTTCTTTTGTTTTGTTTTATTTTACTAGTTTCTCTAAATATGGATGGTATATGTTTCCTTTTGAAAATAAACTACTGAAAGCCCTGGAAAGAAATGAATTATCATAAGCCCGATTCAAATGTTCTGAAAAAGAAAACCTATCTTTCACAAGACATTTCTCGCGAAATATATGTACCTATATATTAGTATATATGTACAAAAATGAAAAAAATGCGTAAATTAATTTATTTATTTCCATGTATTTTTACGACACAGAAAGATATGACTCGGTGAGACGAGCAAAGAGATTTACGACAAACTATTTATTTTCCAATTCTTAGAAATAAAAGAGGTCTTTACTTTTAATGTAAATATGTTATTTTTCTTAGTATTAAAAGTTCGTTAGCGTTGATTCAAAGTGCCTTGCCTTATACCGGGTGTCAATGGATTAGACCCCCTTTTTTTTCTTTATTATTTAGAATATCGGAATGAAATTTGTTAGATGTATTAATATGATCAAGAAGACACTCTGTGACATAACTGTCATTTTTTCTCCCCTTCCGGTTTCACTAGAAAGGACCCTAACTTTTGATTTATAAATGGAACACCCTACATATTATTATATTTTTGAAATCGTTCAAAAATTATGAGTACGGTGATATCCCAAAAGTCACATTTCGAGTCCATGAAAAAAAATTTGACTCGAAATTTGTTGGTGCATTTAGAGTGCCATGATCAGATGAAATTGCTTGTAATGGAACGGTGTTATGTCAGAAAATTCAAATCGAGCAAAGAAAATTGAGAATGTATTTCGTGGGTCATCAATTTTAGCCTGAACAGATTTTTTAACAAAACTTAATCCAACCAACCAACAAATTTCGAGTAAATTTTTTTTTATTTAGTCGGAATGACACTTATGCGGTATCGCGGTACTCAGAGTTCCTCAAAGATTTCAAAAATATAATATACATGGTGCTCCATTTAAAAATCAAAAGTCGGAGTCATTTCCGGTGAAACCGGAAGGAGGAAAAATAACAGCTACGCCACAAACTGTCTTCTTGGTCATATAACACATCTACCAAGTTTCATTCCGATGTTCTAGAAAATAAGGAAAAAACGGTCTACCATGATCCATTGACATCCGGTATGTATATCCAGTGTGTCTTCATCAAAGTTCAATGAATCCTATTCGTTAATTTAAAAACATATTATATCTTTCAGACCCAAAAATAGCATATATGCGAGATGCAGCCCGTGTGCGCATTTCTGTCTACATGTCTGTGTGAGAGGCTGAATTATATGATTCTCTTGAACATAGGTCAATTTTGAAGCGTGAAATATTAGAAACACGAAATGAGCGTTCAAAATTTTCCTGTTAATTTTTGTATAGAAATAACTTATGATTCAAACCTAATAGTAAATATATTCACATTTCAAATTCATACGATGTAAATAAATATCAATGCGTGCCAAGGCGTGATTTTCTCAAGCGGACAGTGGCATATTTAAAGGTCTTTGCGTGATTTCTTGATGTGGAGGACTATACGCTTGGGTCCGATTCGCTTTCTCTCATCCTACTGGACGCCTTACTGATTTTTACTTGTGTGACGAAAAAACTAAGATTTATGTCTAATAATAATAGTAATATAATAATAATAATTTATTTACAGAAAATAACAAAAACATATACAGATATACGCATACAATTTGTACTATTTATGTAAACAAATTTGATAAATTTACAGTAAGTTTAGAACTTGTTTGTAAATTATTGGTAATTTCAGAACCTCGATGTTGAACATACTTGGGTATATACTTATTGCTGTATTTTACAAATAGTCTAAGCATATAAAAATTCACATATGGTAATTCGCAAAAGGCTCTGCAATAACCATTAACCTATATAATTAACAATAGGAAATAAGATATGAAATAAGCACGACAAAGCGAATTATTGAAACTAAGCGAAATGAGTATTGTTTTTTGTGTTTATATATTTTTTACATTTATTAGTCTATGTATCTAGTCTGGGAATGCTTTTAATTCAAAATTTTATTCTATTTCTGAACAACTAATAAGAATGTATTATTTTTATTTCAGTTATACAAATATATATAAATACTATGATGGCGGAAGCACTCGCGCTTCGCGTTCGATTTGGCGCCTTCGGTGTCATTCGGGTATGCTCCCTTCGGTCGCATCCCCTCGGTTTGGAGACGCCTGGAAGTCGGAGATATGTTCAAAATTCTAGGATCGGTCTTCCGATTAACCTCAAAATTCTAAGAAATTATTTGTGAATGTGCCTCAAAGTTGTCATTTTTTAATTTTTAAAATTTTTATTTTTCTTTTTTCATTTTTCAGTTCTTCATTTTTCAGTTTTTCAGTTGTTCAGTTTTTAGTTTTTCAGTTGTTTAGTTCAATTCAGTTTTTCGTTTTTCAGTTCTTCATTTTTCAGTTTTTCATTTTTTAGTTTTAAATTTTTCAGTTGTTTAGTTCAGTTCAGTTTTTCGTTTTTCAGTTTTTCATTTTTCAGTTTTTCGTTTTTCAGTTCTTCATTTTTCAGTATTTCATTTTTCAGTTTTTCAATTTTTCAGTATTTCATTGTTCAGTTCATCATTCTTTCAGATTTGCATTTTTTACCCCTTTAATAATAGCGTGGGGGTGGCAATGGGGATGGTAGAGGGGGTGGCAAATTCCCAAAAATTTTTAGAGTCCCTTGGTTCTCATGTACATACTAAATCTCAATTTTTTTTTTTTTTTCCTTTTAATAATAGAGCGGGGGTGGCAATGGGGGTAGCTAACGCCAAAAAAAAATTTTCGAGACCTTTCGCTCTTGTATACACACTAAATAAATAAATAGTACAGGCACACCTCACTGACTTTCTCAAGCGATTTTGAACCTTTTCTCATCAGTCAATTATATGAAAAAAATCATTTTTTTTAATGTACCTACACAAACTTTATTTCATTTTATTGTTTGTATAAAGTTCCACTTGCACGGAAAGTTTCATGTGGATTCGATATGATTCGAAGTCTTTGAGGAGTGTACTAATTAATTTTTCATATTTTCAGCGTAAATTTCACATTTCCTATTGTTAATAGAGGATTATTACTGCCTCCTTGTACTTTTGAACCTTGAGACATTTTTATCTGGAGTTTTCCTCAGGCAATCATTATATTATGATAACAATTCAATGACTACTTGAAGGAAACATACATATTAAGTAAGGTAGGTATTTCCCTTTTCCCGCTTCAATCAATCAATCAATCAATACTACTTTATTAATAATTAAAATTTACATCTGCCTCCCCAGAACCCACCCAGGGACCGACCGTGCAACCACCGCGCGCTGTTCGTGGTGGCGGATTGCAAGGTCGGGCGGAATGGGACTGGTTCGGCTTAAAGACAATTAAAAACAAGTTAACCTAAACTCCTTCCATCGCAGATGGATAAAATTAGGTGATAAAATTATATATATCTAAAACAGACTTAACTGAACTTACAAACTACACATTTTTAAAAACTTTTGCACTAAACACTTTTTTAATTTTGATACTGACGCAGACACCTCAATCTAAACGAGGGGCCTTCCGCGAGGTGTGAAAATGCTGGGCTGCGCGTAGGCTGGCCTAAACTGTAGTTTTAAAAAATTTTTGATTTCGAAAAATTATGATTTTTGAAAAACTTGAATGAAAATGAATTTAGAGACAAACATGTACAAAAAGAAATCGAAAAAACAAACGCGACAAAAAGGTTACAAACAGAAAGGAAGAGACAGGAAAGATTTAAAGACACAACAGGTATGAAATATCAGTAAAGGTGGATAGGGCAAGCGGAAGTTATAGTTGATGAAGTTTGGCTACAGAGGTTGCCGGAAGATCGCATCATGCATCAATACAAAAACTTTTTCTAGATCAAGGTTAAATTTTTCATTATTCCTTTGTGGTTATATTACGAGATGCATAAAAGTTGTTCCTACATAAAATTAAATTTAAAAGTTCTACTTTGGTTGAAGACTGTGCAAATGAAGAAGTTTAAAATAATATTGTTAATACCAAAACACCAACAATTAAAAAAATCAAGTATAGGTAGGTACATTATGAGTGGTACTCCTGAGTACTTTATATAACAGCAAATATGGGGTACCTGAAATCAAAATTTTGCTCTATTTACCTTTTCTGTATTATGTGATAACTAGATTTGTTCCGCCTTAAATGTTTATAAAATGTATAAGAAAAACTCAATTAAACATGTGAACTATTTATGTGTTAACTGGTTAATCATGTGCCTTCCCCTTATATAACTTATCAACAACGTATTGTGGTATTGGTAACGTATTGTGGTAGATATACAGGGTGAAAAGTATGGGAACGGTGGAAAATCTCGAACAGTTTGCATCAAATCGAAAAATAAAAAAATACGTGTCAAAAATTTTCCAAGAAACTATCTACTGATACCAAAATAACCTCCCCACCCGCCACCATGTGGCTGGGGCGAGGGGCAACTTAAAAATTTCAAAGGGAAACCCTTATTTGTTATTGCGGAATCGGATTCTAAAGCAAAGAATACGTAAATTTTATTCCGGACATTTTTTTCGATTCTTGCATGGTGTCGCTGTAATCGCAAAAAATGAAAAGTAAACATTACTGTTTCAAGAGTAGCATCTTGTGCCCATAAAAAACGTCCAACTCAAAAACTGAAAAACACACATTTGTTATTTTTAGGAAATCTATCCAATGACATTAGATTCGACTCTCCCACCCCTAACCCAGTGGGTGGGGCGGGGGCAACTTTGAAATTTGTAATGAAAATCCCTATTTTTTATAGCGGATTCGGATTCTACGGCCAAAAATACGTTAATTTTATATCGGGCATTTTTTTCGATTCTCGCATACTTAAAAAAATACGAAAAGTAAAACTACTGATCTCAGAGTGAATGATTTCCCGAACTGTTTTGAGAACAGTGATTTTACACGGTCGTGCGGAAATTACAACAACTATTTACATTCTGTAATTTTATTAGCAGCTAGTAATTTTCAATTTACATTTTTTACAGGGCAATAAAAAACTCGATTTAAAAAAAAACTAACAGTGCTTTTACCTCTTAATTCAGCAATTTCAGACAAGTTCTTGATCCCAGCCAGTGAAAGCAAGGAGGTAACTCAGCCATTTAAGGCAAGGTGAGGATTTTGGCCAGTTGAGGCAATTAGTTTACAGCTTAACTGCTACACTAGCAGGTTTTAATTTCAAGATTATAAAAGGTGTTCAAAATGGTGCCCATTGACTTCTTGGCATTGTCCGAGACGAACGTAAAAATTTTCAATAGCACTTCTTACCATTTGAGGTGGTATTTCTGCAAAAATGTTTATTATGCGTTGCCTTAGCTCTTCCAAATCAAGAGGTTTAGTGAAATAAACCTTACTCTTCACGCTGCCCCAAACAAAATAATCAAGTGGCGCGAGGTCGGGAGATCTTACTGGCTATTCAATAGTTCCTCTTCGACCTATCCATCGATTTTCGAAAGTACCATTCAAATAGCCCCTAACAATATCCCGATAGTGTGGAAGAACCTCATCTTATCGAACTCATCACCAGCAATCTCTTGTATTGCGGGAACTATTTGATTTGTCAACATTTCCAGGTATTTTTCTCAATTCAAATTACCATCTATGAAAAACGGTCCTATGATTCGATCCCTGAAAACTCCTGCCCAAACATTTAATTTTTGTGGATACTGCGTGTGTGTTTCAAGCATCCAGTGAAGGTTTTCGTCACTGCAATATTTGAAATTATAGCGATTAACTTTTCCAGTGAGTTCGAAAGTGCTGAGAAGACAAGTAGAGATGACAAAAAATTTGGGTTTTGGTTACTCCTTTCCATCATTAATTCACTAAATTCAAGTCGCCGATCAAAATCATCTTCATTTAACTCTTGGTGAAGGTGAATTTTGTAAGAATGAAATTTCAAAAGTTTCAAATTCTTATGAACTGAAAATGCACTCATATCAAGCTGTTGACTGGCTTTTCTGATTGATAAACTTCGATTTTCAACGAATGCCTGGGGCACTTCCATTTGTCGAGCTTCCGATGTTTCAGATTTTGGTCTTCCAGATTTTGGGCGATTTTTATTTGTCCTTGTGTCTATGAATCGTTTGATGGTACGGGACACAGTAGATTTCGAAATTCCCACTTGATCTACACGGAAAGTTTCATTGAATACAATCACAACTTCATCATAGGACTTTTCTTTATCACCCCACCCTCGCATCATTAAAAGAGATACTCTCTCTTCCTCTGTTAAAGTAGCCATTATGCAGAAAAAAACGCGAGAACTAATGAAAAATTAAATAACTTTTTCCGTGCAAAAGTGCGCTCCTGCCTGTACAAAAGTTAGAAGGAACTGAACGTTCTCATAGAAATTTCATAAAAAAAATACTGTTATGAGAACGCTTAAAAAAAACATTCATAAAAACCAAGATATCACAGATATTGTTTTTTAAACTGAATGTTTTTTTGTCAACACGAGTAGCTAGAGTTTGTAAATATTTACAAGCTTATGGACGCTTAAGGTTTATTTCAGTTTTGTGCGATTGCGAGAATCGAAAAAATGCCCGATATAAAATTCACGTATTTTTGGTCGTAGAATCCGAATCCGCTATAGAAAATAGGAATTTTCATTACAAATTTCAAAGTTGCCCCCCGCCTCACCCACTGGGTTAGGGGTGGGAGAGTCGAATCCAATGTCAGTGGATAGATTTCGTAAAAATAACAAATACGTGTTTTTCAGTTTTTGAATTGGACGTTTTTTTATGGACACAAGACGCTACTCTTGAAACAGTATAATGTTTTCTTTTCATTTTTTGCGATTACAGCGACACCATGCAAGAATCGAAAAAAATGTCCGGAATAAAATTTACGTATTTTTTGCAGTAGAATCCAATTCCGTAATAAAAAAATAGGGGTTTCCCTATGGAATTATAAAGTTGCCCCCCGCGCCATCCACAGGGTGGTGGGTGGGGAGGTCATTTTGGTATCAGTAGATAGTTTTTAGAAAAATTTTTTACATGTATTTTTTTATTTTTCGATTTGATGCAAACTGTTCGAGATTTTCCACCGTTCCCATAGTTTTCTAACACCCGGTATATAAAAGTACATCGAGGTATAGTTCATTCAATGTCAGTTTCAATTATTATAAATTCAGCGTATCTACCAGGGATGTCCGTTCCTATGCCTCTATACAGCAGGCAGCGCCACGTTATCGATATAATTTATCCCCTCGTATATGAGATGTAGTCGAGCAGATGTACAATAGCGCCGATGCAGGCGGCCGGTAAAGAATTCGAGCTGATGTTCGGAATGACCAGTTCTAAAACAAAAAAGTGCTATGTGAAACTGTTTTCGTGGAACAGGACAGTGCCGTACGTTTATTTAATCTTGCGCGGTGGTTTTCTCATAAAAAAATCGTAAATTGTTTGTGCTATATTTACTTCAAATAATTATTATTAAGGTCGCCATATCCAAGAGAGAGTGAGAGAGATCCGATAGGGAAATATTTATTGTTTTCGACCATACCTTCTTATTCTAAAATACATATTACAAACAAACTATAAGACTACCTAAGTAAAACTATAAAAAGAGTAGTGTTAAATATTTTCACTCAATAATTTGAAACATATGAAAAATAGTTAGATTTAAATTTAGGAAATACGAAGATTGACAATTTTTAAAATTAAATCGAACTATTTTGAAAACAACTGAAATTAGTAGGTGAAAATTCATGTCACTACACCTGTCACAGTACTACTTAGGTAGTCCTATAATTTTTTTACCAATATATGTATTTAAAAAAAATTATGGGCAAAAATAATAAATATTTCCATATCGGATCCTCTCTCTCTCTCTCCCTCTCTCTCCCCCCCCCCCTCTCTCTTGGATATGCCCACCTTAACTGTAATATTTTTTTCAAAAAATATTTTTAAAATGGCTTTTTAGAGACCATTTGATACTGAAGAAAATTTACATAATAAAAATGTTTTAGGACGACGTAACGGAGTCGATCGAATCGGGTTGGGAGTTTAAGAAGCAAGACTTACACGTGCAAAGTCACTGTCTTCTTTTAAATATTTATAACTGCTTAAAGAGAGAAAATAATCAAATGAAGGATGCAGGTATTATAAAAAGAATATTTGAATTAACTATGATTCCAATTTCTACTGCCAATCGTGTTATTAAAAAATCGGGTTTTGTAGATCGCTCTGTTGAAAAAAAAACGAAAATATCAAACATTTAGAAAAATTGACGATGCTTCAAAAGACGTTATTCGAAGAACAGTTTATAATTTTTATCAAAAAAAATCAAGTCCTTATTTTGGAAATGATTTCTAATAATTTGCGCAAATGCCCTGATTATAATTATCAATCTTTGGAAACTTTAAGAGGTATTTTACTAGAGTGCGGATTTAGTATGAGTAGTGAGTATGACTGGTGGTCGAGAGGTGAGCGCACTTGCCTCTCACCCAAAAGTTCCGGGTTCGATCCCCGGTCGTGGCAGTGGAAAATACTGTGAGAATGATTTTTCCACTATACACGGCTATTGGGTGTGTGTAACTTGTCTCTAAATGTGTAGTCCCTCCCACACAGGGCTCTTCTAGAGTCTTCCGGGGTAAAGGGGGTCATAATTACCTGTGGTATTATTATTAGTATAAAAAATTAATAACCATTTAATAGCAAGGGAATCACACCATATTGTGAAAATTCGACAGGAGTACTTGCGTAAAATAAAAGAGTACTGCGAATCAAATAGGACGGTAATATATATCTTGACAAGACGTGGTTTGATATACATGATACTGTTAATTACGGCTGGATAGGCACGACTCAAAATTGTACTTTAAATTCGCCATGTTCAATGGGAAAACATATTAAAGATCTGCGTGCCTGAAGTAAAAATGGATTCATTCGTACCCAACGTACTGTTCTTGTTAGCCAAAAATATAAAACAGTGTTCTGCTGACTAACACGAACATATGACCGCGGATTTGTTTGAAAAATAGTTTGATGAACAGTTGTTACTTTATATTGAAAATTCAGCTTCTTCAAATTTAAGATTGAACTTCTTCAAATTAAAATTTGAGCTTCTCAACAATTTATATTAATTATAAATTAATATTTAAAGTCAAAATTGGACAATATTTCTGCAATCTTCAAACTTACTTCCTTTGAGGAACGTAAATTAAAATTGCCAAGAAAATCCATAGATTCCATATTCCAAGAGACAATTGGGGCCTGAATTGCCGTTCCAGAGCTTTTACCGTCAACGATAATCAGCTCAGGAATCTAGGAAATTGGTATAATTCTGTTATTGATTTTTAGTATTAAATATTCTTTGTTGCCAATATTATTAGATAACTTAAAATCTCATATTTCATATTTCACATTAAAGAATTTATTTATTTATTCATATAATATATTTTATAATTCACTTTACATTATCTTTTTATTTCTCTTACCAACAATTTCAGACTGGTCTATAGAAGACTGGTTATTCGAGGAAAAGAGACAACTCTACTAATTTTCACTATAGATGGTCCCTATATAACATCAATTTATTTTTGTCTCCTTTTCTCGAACTAAACAAAAATCTGTCATTTATGCTCTACATTTGAAAAAGGGTAAGTTTCACAACTCTTAAGAATACTCCGGATCTCCGGATAAACCAACTAGTTGTCCGTATACGTTGCTTCAATTCTTTCCCAAAAATGTATAATAAGGGAATGGAGGTAACAGCCCTCGGTAACACCCCAACCATCTTCCAGGCTAAAATTTACGCTATAGATCTGTATGTCCAGGATTGCTTAAATAAAGGCATCCGAAGGGCAAAGATCTATATACTATCAGATAGCCAGGGAGCATTAAAGGCTCTAAGGTCCTATACCTTTGAATCTAAAATTGTTTGGAAATGTAGACAATCAATGAAGCAACTGGCCAATAATAATAAAGTTACCTTGATGTGGGTGCCAGGGCATGAGGGAGTATAAGGAAATGAACTTGCTGACAGGCTTGCAAAAAACGAGCTGGAGCACCTTTCATTGGACCTGAACAGTCTTTTGGCCTGGGCAAGGGACACATAAGGAGATCCAAAAATAGGAAAAGGACCAAAAAAAGTCCTATTGGAGATATACTCTAGGCCAACCACAAGCGAAAAAGTTTATAACTTATTCGACAAAGAATCCCACAAGGCTTCTTGAACTTGAAAAGTCCGAATTAAAGCTAATTACAGGCCTTCTAACTGGCCACCTCCCCTTGAGATATCATCTCAAGAATATGGGCAAGGCGATAGACAACAAATGCAGATATTGTGACACTATAACTGAAATTGCGGAACATACACTTTGTGAATGCAAGGTGTTAGTCCGCACTAGGCTAAAATTCCTAGAGCAGGCGGAATTAACGCCTGAAAACGTAGGGAAATTGGCCCCCAAGAAAATCACAAGCTTTGTAAAAAGTCTTGGAATCCTGGGCAACAACCAATTGTAGGGTAAATCACAAAAGATCTTTTAGGTCGAAGTGAAGTAAGGTTGTTCGAAGACAAACGACCCCATAAAACAATTTACAAGTCTACAATGATTGATTGACAAGGCTTATTACAAACAAATCCTGCTTTATTTAAAGACTGACTTTTTGGAATCCTTCTGAAGAGGCTGATAGCATGATCAGCGAAACGTCGAAACTTCTTCATTGAACATCGGCCGTAAAAGCCTACATACTACTAGAAGCTAGTTTGCAAAATATAAATTAAATTTATTAACTTTATTTAATGACTGAGTCTTTGGAAGCCTTTTGAAGAAGCTGATAGCATGACCAACGAAGCGTCTAAACTTCTTCATTGAACAACGGCCGTAAAAGCCTGTATTATCTAGAACTTAGTTTGCAAAATGTACATTAAAATTTACATCTTTATCGTTAACTAAGTGCATTTGGGCATAAGATTCTACTATGTCATATCACTTTTCTTAAATGGGTAAAAGGAAGTACCCTCGTATTTTGATGAGGTCATATTTAAGTACATGCTAATAGGAAATATAAAAACTATATACGACGAATATAATTATTCAAATTTATACAATTTTTTTTCTGTTTGATGATTAATATTCACTGGTAATAATTGCAGTTAAGCTGGATATACTCGAATTAATTTAATTTGATTAATAAATTTGGAATTCCATGCACATAATGGTAAAAATAATAATGGGAACATGTATAATACAAAATCGGTTCATCACAATTCGGAAAAACTTTCCCATATAGGAGTAAGTCGGATTATCGTATCCTGGTGCCAGCATTCAAAGATGATGATGAATAAATTTTACTTTAAAAAAATCTATTTTAAATTATTGTAAATCTGTTCAACTAATGTGTCCTGTCCAGGAAATTAATTTTTACATTGTCAAATTTTCGTTCTGTCAACCACTCTTGATGATATAAAACATAATTTTAAAAGGCCAATTTCCTTCGTGCACCTACTTTTTTTATTAGTTATTATTTTAAATTTTTACTTTTACAAATTTCTTGACCCTCAGACTGATTTTGCCCAAAATAAAATAATAATAGACCAAAAATATCCAAAACCCTCTTCAGGGCTCTAATTTTAAAACATTTAGAATTTAAGGTAATAGTAAGCTTGCAACAGTGATTTTTAAATGCAAGAGTGTTATCAAATACGATTCCAAGGAATGTCATACAGCTGTTTTGCTCAATTTCAACATTATTAATATTTATATATATGGGAGAAATGTTGTTTTGACAGACGTGAAAAGTCATATAATTAGTTTTGGTTACATCGAAGAGTAACAAGTTGTTGCTAAACCAGCCACATAATTGTTCAATAGTGGTACCTATCTTGTTTTGTAGCGAAATATGGGACTTGTCAGAGACAAGAAGACTGGCGTGATCAGCGTATAATGAAATAAATGCATCATTTAATATCTGAGGAAGTTCATTAATATAAATGATAAAAAGCACGAGCCCTAAGACAGAGCCCTGCGGTACGCCCATGTTATTATCTAATATAGTTGACACATGTCTTCTGATCATGTTCCCGATAATTTATTTTTACCATCTAATTCCAAGGAGGCAAACCAATCATAGGGTGTTCCTCTTATTAAATTATTGCACGACCCCAACACTTTCACATGCTAATTTATTTTTACCATCTAATTCCAAGGAGGCAAACCAATCATAGGGTGTTCCTCTTATTAAATTATTGCACGACCCCAACACTTTCACATGCTACGTGTATATAAGAAAGTGTTGGAAAGTTTTACAGTTTGTCAAGTCAGATATTAATGTTAAAAAAAGATTAGCAAACACCGCTAAATGTTTAGATCCAAGTATCTATGGATCTGAATTAACAGTCCTTGATGTAAAAAATATTTACTGTTCGGAACAAAAAAAAATCTAAGTATATTCTTTCTTGGTACGATGTTGTCTGAACATGAATTATATTCAGATGCAGATACGCTCAGCATTTTGTAAATGTACTACTTCTATTGACTCAGGACTCATAAAGAAGGGCGCCTGTAGCCTTCTGGGCTTATTGTGTTCTTGCTGTCCCAGTTTTATACGGCCCTCTCCTATACTCTGTGCCACTGATCAAGTGATATAGGTCTATGCCTGAGCATGTGCTGATGATTTCCAGTTTGCAACCTATTCTTGAGAGCTGTTATTTCGTTTCTTTTGGACATATTGCTGTGATGAGTTTTCCTCGTATATTTCTTCACCATTGTCACCACTGATATATCTGTGTATTTCTAAGTAGGTCTTTGATAACCGGCGCTGAGAATATCCAGCGCAGATTTTATGCCGTAAAATATGTCAGGTCCTCCATGTTTGGTCAGCTTTACAATGCCCTTAATGTTTCCTAACTATCCAATGCAATGAAGATCTGTTGGTTTGCGTATCATCTTCTAGTGTTCCTTCATATACATTCGAGTACCTAGAGTAGGGTGGTCTTTCACAGAGGTATTATACTCACATTTGATTTTCCTTCATGTTCCTCCTAGACCCATATGTATACCAGTTTAGTCCTTTATCAATTAATTGTATTCCATTTCATACTTCATACGATAGGAGATAGTGACCATCAGGAAATTCTAACGTATTATGATAATGTGCAATTACGACAAATAATAAATTAGATATAAACATCTTCGCTGAATACTGTGTAATATTTATGACGTGCTATGTGAATAATATTGTTAAAGACTGCAACCCTGTTTAGGTAAAAAAGGTTATTTCGTCAAGTAATACTACGTACCATCTTTTCAATACGTTTGGATTTCGCGTTCTTAAATTATTGTGTTCTCAAACAACACAATAGATGGGCGAATATTTTAAAAGTTATGTAGAAGTTAATGATTAACACAGTGTTGTTTACGGTTTCAGAAATGTGTCGAGTAAATACTCAGTATTTGCGTAGATTTTAATAACACTCGAATATGTTATGATTAATTCAAGATTTTTTTAATTGCACTGCATACTATTGTATTTATATTGCTTATTTTTCTGTAGGTACTTGAGAATGGCAGTCTCAAGGAGAAATGGCAACATTTTCACATTAATCACACATCAATGTTAAGATAACAACAATAGTTTATACGAGAAAGGCATATTCCATCTTATGATTTTGTCCTATTTTATTTATTTCATTGTTTCCATAATAGCTCAGTAACTAAAGCGCTTGATACCTCCACCTTTGAGTAAAACTGAATTATTTTAACCTTGCATAGAACAAGTTAAAATTTCACGACTTTTTGTAAGAACACCTTTTTTACGGTAAAACTATCAAAGAATCATAATATTAATAAAAAATGTCATAGAATGGCATAAAAAGACTAATATGGTTAAATAAATTCAGTAACCTAACCTGCCCCTAGACATCAATGTAGGTTGCCGCTGGTTGCATCCTTTATTAGTGGTAGTTTACGTGCCAAAATGCATACCCTGATTCAAAGTTATGACCGTCATCTACTTTGCAGACTTATGTTCATAGGAACTTTTAATATTTCTTTGCGCCTAATCGCCCGTTATAAATCGCAACGGAATTTTCGGACATCCTGTATTGTTGAAATACTAAATTAATATTGTTTAACTTTGTTATAAAAATTAGCAACAATTCTCTAGTCGTTTAGTAATAACGGACTACAGTAAGTTTGATTTTAGTTCATAAAATTTCACTTGATATCCTCGAGTCCTATTGATGCAATAAAAATATTAACATTTAATTTGTTTCTATTATTCATTTGACCTTCTTTTTTGTTAGCTAAATTCCCCAACATTTAGTGTATAAGCAGATTGACAAATATATGTTTCATTTTTCTATTGCGAGATTCAAATCAAATAAATTGTTTTACATAATATAAATATAGATACCGAAGAAACATGTATTGTTACATACATTACCATTCGAAAATAGAAGCGGAGCGATTTTCCCTATGTTCCTGAATAAAATAATAAAAATAATTTTCATAGAAAACAGGTGAGTCAGTCAAAAAAAATTTACCCTAGCAGAAAATCAACCTCAATCAATCAGTCAAAACAACTTTATTAACAATTAAAATTTGCATACCGTTCGTATTGTCTCTTTGATATTGAAATAACTGTGAGGTACCCTATTTAATTATTAAAGAAAGTACTGGTAATTATGTCACCAATAGATTAATTATTCATTATTTATCTGAAGGTTAAACAAATAAGATTGGCCATTTGCGTGATCGTCTAGTTTTGTTAGTGTAGGACCCAAATTTCGTTGTGTGCGTAGTAACCCCTTTCAATTACTCCAGGTTCTTTTATATAAAGTTTAATATTACCTGATTCTGTCTGATACGATATACCTTAGAAAATTAGTCACTCTGTTAATTTGAAATATCTGATTAACTTGAACACACTGTCTATTAATTGAGAGACCTAGTCAATTATATATGTTATTTATGTAGTATTTTATTACCCAAGATTGCACTGTACATTTATAGTTGAAGTTTGTTTTCTATTTTGCTTTGGAAATTAAAACATTTATTTAGTTTATTACTCATATGAAGAAAAGGTAAAGGCGAAAGAGTAAGACAATAATTGGAAAAAAATAGTAAAAAAAAAACATTTTATTTTATATAAATTGATGTAGCAAATAGCTGTACATGAAATCAAAAACAATACCAATATTTGAGACAATTGTCTAAACATTATAATTGGAAAATTTGCGCTGCTATAGTAATGAATATGCTACAGATATGCTGCGTGGTTTGATGCAATAACAAGAAATTTATACAAAAGTGTACTTTGTTATTTTAATAGTAATGAGAGTTGTGGCAATGACTGTTAGCAATTGCTAGGTAATAATGGTTTATAATTAAAGAAAGTTGTTAGCAATCGCTAGATAATAATAATTTATTTGAAAAATGAGTATTAATACTCATGTAAAAGATCATAGCATGTTGAGGAAAAATCCTTTGATTATAATTAAAACAAGCAGTCTACCAAATTTTGTATGACTGTCCAACAACATAAAACGGGGTGAGTAGATATAAATCAAACAGACGAGATGTCCCAGTTCAGTACTCGACGAAAAGTAAACCCTTCTTAATACGAACAAGTTTACGGGCTAATCAACCCAGTACTGACCGATAGCCTGTACAATTTGTGAGCGCAAGGTAATTAAGTGGATGGATCGTTATTAAACAATCATAGAAAACCAAATAGATCGCTGGTGACGATGACGTCTCAATTTACCTGAAAGCTTAGAATTTTGTGGTCACACGCTTGGAAACGTTACATTATAAATTTCAGTATTGGCGTCGTAGTTTTCTTACCCTATTTGATGCGACTGAAGCACTTGAAACTTATTGCTCATATTGTAAACAAATATAATGACTTGACTTATTCTAGTTGAATTCTTTTCGTAAAAGTGTTGTGCATTCTGGTAACTTTATTGTATTCAATATTTAATGGCTAAATGAATGTAAAAAATGAACTAACGACAATAATTACTTGAATTTGGAAATATAAATAAGAAAAAATTAAATTTATAAATGAAGTATATACAGAGTACTTCACTATGTGTACTAAACGTCAGTCATTGGTCTAGTCTGACCCCCGAGTACCTCACGCATCTTTTGGTTGGAATTCAGTTACAATTCAATTGGTATTTTAAGTTGTTTCATTTAATAACATTGCCATATTTCAATTTGGCATGTTGAGTTATTTTCATTTAATTAAATTGCCAAGTTCAAATTGATATTTTACTTATTTTTTTTTTCATTTTATTATGTTTCCATAATTTAAATTGGTATTTAAATTTAGCTAATTAATTTGGTTTATTAATTTTGTTTGTCATTTTAATTTGAAGTTTAAATTTATTAGACAGATTAGGTCTATTATTGTTATCATAATCAAGGTATCGCGTACGTATCAGTAGCTATTATATCTATTTCTTTCATTCTAACAAAATCGTATTGGTCGATTGTTATAAAAACTTACATCCGATTGGTTAATAAATTAAGAACAAGTACACAGGTCTAGATATATCTGTCTACTGTATTTTCAGCATCAATGCTATGAAGATACAAACATAACTTATTTGATTTTTTTTTGCAATTTTTATTTTTATGTGCTTTTATGGATTCACAAATGCTCAAATTACAATACTTACCATTATGGACAATGAGAAAATCATTTACATTTTTAGCCAGCAGCTCCGGAACTAAGAATTTTACCCAGAGATTTACCATAATTATTTTTAAAAAGTTGGCCTTAAAGAGGCGAACATATTTGAATTAAAATTAGTCATTAATATCTATGTAGGATTTTAGACGAACCATTTATTAATGTTTTACTGATTTTGAAAACTTTCCCTTAATGTGACTAAGTAACGATATAGTAACTATTACATAACAATTATAGTATGACGGTGCACAAAGTGAGTTTCAAATATACGTTCATTCAGGAAATCATCCAATTATTCACCCGATAAAATAGTAATTCTTGATATACTGTGTGTGCGTGACGTCACCAGATTTATTAATATATTTAGTTTATAAATCCGCGCCGGCATATTAAAGAAGCCATCAGAACTAGTTTGTTTACAGTTTACACTATCAAAATGAGCAACTTTATATTAACCTATAAGCTAACGTTAACATGTGCGTGGTTAGTGTATCTAACATGTAAGTGTTTTTGATTTATTTTGTAGTTCTAAGATTTAAAAAAATTAATTATTTTATTATCGAAATCTTGAAATGTTGATTTATTTATTTATATCTGTGTATTTATTCGATCCTGGCATCTGGACGAAGTACTACAATGTTCTATATATTTTTATTTTGAGTTCTTAGCAAAAACGTTTTGGTTTAAAATCATTATAAAAATAATTTATATTATGAAAAATCTCTGGATGTACAGGAACAATCCTACTAATTTCGGGTGAATCTATGTTCTAACTTACTTGATAAAGGTAGAGATAGGCCAAGAAACATAAATTATATTCAAATAAGTGACAAGAACAATAAATTGCTTTTCAGGAAAATTAGTATGATACATGAATATTGCAGATTGTAAAGAATTAACAATTTTTAATTTTTTTTTAAAATTAACTACTACTTTACAATCATATATAATTGATATATTCATTATATTAGAATTAGATATGCTAATTGTATGGGTTATTATTGTATGAACCTCGTGTTTTGCCTAGCAATGTTGACATTATTATTGTTCATACTTATTGTTATATTTAGCCATGTCTATTATGTTGCATTTTAGGAACTTCTGCAATACTTTGAACTATGTTCGTTATACAAAGAAAGAAAAATAGGAATAAATAATAACAAGAGTTATAACAAATTCTTTTATTAGACCACTATTTGGGAACATTTATTGATAGATACTTTTTACATTCTCCTTTGAATTTCTTTTTATTGTGGGCTCTTCTGGTAACTGGTTGTATAGCTTGATTTCATTGTTCAGTGAGGCCCATAAATAACGAGCAAATTCATTATCTACGTTATTAACAATTTATGAGTAAAATCCTAAAACACGTGAATTTTTAATTTTAAAATGACATTTCTCTATAACTCTATCCAGCAATATAAAAATTTATGAATTTCTCAAATGTTCAAACTGGGCGCCCCCTAACTTCTTGACAAGAATGGAGGCGTTGCTAAAATTCTTCTAAAACATTTCGTATCGTTTCCGGAGCGATTTGATTATTTTCTTGCCTTATTCTGTATTTTAAATCATCGACATTATTTGGTCTGTTGAAGTAGATTATCGATTTTAAGTAACCCCATAAAATAGTCAAGTGGGGTCAAATCGGGAGAACGAGCAGGCCGCTCAATTTCATCGTGTCTACCGATCCACCTATTGGGAAAAACTTCAATGCGATAGGCTCTTACTTCCAATGCAAAATGTGGTATAGCTCCGTCCTGCCGATACCAAATATGTCTATCAGAAAAATCGGTCTGACACAACTCAGACAAACTTGCCCAAAAGTATTTGTCTAATTATTATATTAGCGTGACCAGATTGAGATACTAATATACAGAAACTATGTAATTCCGTATTGAATAGAAGAATTGTGATTTACTGAATGCATAAATAATGTTTTCTAATCACTTTACCGCTCGAAGTTTTAAAGCACGATGACGCAGTGTTAAAGGTTTTGCCTCTGTACATTTTAATTTTAATAAATGTCTGTTGCTTGCTTGATGTTGCCTTGTAATACTGAGATCGTGGGTTCGAAACCAGGTACAAATATTTTTTTTACTTTCTTTTCACATTATGAAATTGAAAAAATATTTAATAAAGTAAGGAAGTAACTATGTGATCAAAATCGTTACAACCGTTTCAGATACGAAAATTATTAAATTCCTTAAAGCTCACCCCCTGTAGCACCCCTCCCTGCATTTTCTGGGAGCAACTTGTTATGCAATCTTAAGCTGGTACTAAGGGAGTATTTATGTGTCAAATTTAATGAAAATCGTTAGAGCCGTTTTAGGGAAAAATATTTTCTATCTTTTTCCCTATTTTTAGGGGTTTACTCCCCCATATTTGAACTAGGATCGATTTTGCGATTTCACCTCGAAGTGTGGCCGTCTTGAATACACATGTAAAATTTAAACAAAATCGATCAGTAGTTTGGGCTCTAGGTGCGACCACAGACGGCAGACAGACATTTTTTAAAAACCACTTTTTGGGTTCAGAGGACTTAAAAACGTGTAAATTCGTCAAAAACTCAAAATCTAATTTTTCCACGATCACGACACTTTCCTCCGAGTTTCTTTATATACTACGTATATGGGAAACTAGAAAACGATACATTTAAATTGAATATTACACATAATTAATTAGAAAAGTCAGATTTGACAGATATTTGGTACATAAAATAGTTTAGGATTCATTTGATTGTATACATTTCAAATACATTTCAAAATTTTCAAATTTAATTTTCTTATCTCGTATTGGTAACTTACAGTCGATTGTATATTTCTTGTTATGAGTATTAATTATAGCCGCGTGCATATACAGACCTATCCCATTTGATAACTCAATTTCCACACATATATTTCTACTTTCCTTCCCTATTAGAAATGTTCTTAGTATACAATTTTGTGTTATTTGAGGAGGTCCAAATACTAATGCCATACTTAAGTAAGGACTCATCAAGGGTATTATATGTCACTAAGGGAGTTCTCATGTTTATAATATTTTTCAGGTTGTAGTGAAGAGGTCGCAAATTTAAATTTTGCTATACTTATTTGGTTTTAAAAGATTTATATCTAGACAGATATAACTTCACTTAGCTGTCTTTTGTAACAGTTCTCTCCCGAACAAATTAGTACAGTGTAGACTCCATATGTTATGAATGTGCATCCAAAGCATTTGTCGAGTAAATCATTTATAAATAACAAGGAAATAGAGTAGGTCCTAAGATGGTGCCTTGAGGTACTCAGGATTTTATTATTTTTCTTTAAACCAATTGCATGGTTTCTCTAACACATCCATATAGCTATAAATTTCAAATCACCCCCATTATTCTACTGCGTTTTGTAAACAATGTTTTTTAATAATTTCCAAAGAACCTCCTGCATATTGCAGACCTCTAATATTTTGTCTGGAATTTGGTGGTATTTAACGACTTCTTTTATAAAAAAATGCATTTTTTTAAATTTGAGGCAGAGTATGTAAATTGTACACCTACTGACAATAAAAATAAGTGATGTCGATTAGTTAAGCTTAGAGATGATAACATCAACAATTATCAAATTGTGACAAAAAGATCAAGCATACAAAACGCGCTCAAGGCACTCAAAATTCCACATGAACTGTTATATATGCCCAATATTTATGTACCACAATAGGTCTGTCCATAAAAAAATTAATATACATTAAAAATAGTGCAAAATAAAGATTGAAAAAATCAATCCGGACAAAAGCAGCGGCCGTAGAAATTGTTTGCTTTATTTTAGTCAGATAAACGCGTATGACGTCACATGCTTGCTGGGCAGGCGCCAGATCATCTGTATGCTGCGTTAGGTTTATTCCGTGTCATTTTCGTTAGAGCAACGTTTGAATTTACGGCAGTGACAGTGCCTTTACTATTTAGAACGTCAAATAGAGTTTGTTTATTGTTGTCAAATATGGAGGAGGGTTTTCAGAATCCTTTCTGAAACCCCTCCTGATTCACGTAATTTGCCAAACGTAGACGTGATTATGGTATCCGATTTACTTTTAAAGCATAGATAAATACGTATGACTAATATCGGCAAAAATATCCGGCCCGTCGTAGCTCATGACAGTTGCAAAATTAACTACGTCACTATAGCACTTAAAGCATCGCAGCGCATATCTCGTAGCAGGCTTGTGACGTCACTTGCCTAGTCTCGCGGCAAGGGATCGTTTTCTATCTTTTCTATTACAAATAACGCATAAAATAAATGACTACTTTTTAAAAAACTTTGTAGGGTTTTAGAACACCCATAAATCTAAGTTTTATAGACAGACCTATTGCTTGTTTTTGTATTGTCAGAAAGTAGAGATATAATTTGTCTCAAAACCAAAATTTTACATTTTTAATATTTTTTGAGAATATGGCTTTTTATTTTACCTCTGCAAGTGTACGTGTATCGTTTCTCTCAAAACCAAAACGTTTCTAATGTTTTTGGAAATATCTATCACTTCTTTCTTGTTTACGTCAGTAAATGTGACTTTGAAAATCTGAAAATTTTAAAACGCTTTAAAATTTTAAAATGTTTTAAATTTGAAGCTTTATTTGAAAATATCACATATAGTTTTAAAATTGTAAAATATTTAATTTGTTTGAAAATTTGAAAATTTTTGGGTTTGAAAATTTTTGGGTTTGAAAATTTTTTACACTGATTTTTTTTTTAAACTGGAATTTTTTTAAACAATTTGGAAAAAGGACAGTTGAGCGTTTCGTACACCTCACATTGGCGGCGATGACATAAAAGCTAATAAAAAATTTGCCATGACGAGAAATACAGGCATAAGTTAGATGCCTAAAATTACTATTGCATAAAAAATTTACCCAACACCATCCTGTACATACGTAAATTCTTTGTGACTTTTTTTGCCCAATAATTACCCCAAATTAAAGAAAGCCATTAACCTGTGGAATATTTATTTGTCCATTACTAATTACAATTAACAGCACTTCAACAATAAAACTATTCTACTTTATGGAAAAAAATTATTTTACACTTTATCGCAACGTATTTAAAAGTAATCTAGTTTTATTAAAATTCAATTGTTCGTAAGAGATGTACGATGTACACATTCTCCAAGTTCAATTCTTATTCATTATTCCGCAATATTAACTCACTACAAACCACACTGTGAAGGTTATGGTCACTGACACTGCGTAAATTATGTTACTACAGCGAATTTAATTACAACTAAATCAACTCTTAAAAGGTTTATCTCCGTCCATCGCCTAATGTTCTAAAAACATGGAATTTTTTCATAATGGGTGACGGATGTGAGTTTTGTTTACAAAGGAATCACTGTTCATTCTAAATACATTTTGGTAAATACGCTAAAGTTAACAAAAAATGCGGACAAAATAATCTTTGGCATTAGTAATTCCCATTAGATAGTTTAGGGAAAAATGTCAAATTAAAAATTCACATAATGCAGCACTTATAAGAATATGTAAATCATATATACCGCGGGATTTATAAGTAACGGATAAATTCGTTATCTACGCAATTAACAATTTATTAGTAAAACCCTAAAATACCTCCATTTTTAATTCTAAAATGACATTCTTTGAGCATAATTTTATGCCTCCCCCATCAACCCCCTTGCAGTGGCAGCTACCCCTTTAACATTTTTAAATGAAACGAGGGTGCGTGTGATAACTCATTCTCTATAACTCTATCCAGCAATATAAGAATTTAGAATTTTACATATTCTTCATAAAGAAAATTAAATTTGAAAATTTTGAAATGTATACAATTAAATATATATTAAACTATTTTCTCTAATACTATTTAAAAAATAGTCATTCTACAACTAAAAATCACGTTGGAATAAAACTATTGTATAAATAAGCAAATTTTTGTATAATTTCTAAAATCTTATTAGAGAAAATATAGTCTAAACCACGTTTGTAATAGCATATTCCACAACTTGTTGTAGAATATACTATTATGTAACAAATATCTGTCAAATCTGACTGAACTAATTTTCAGGACATGTCATACATCGTGAGCAGAAAAAAATAGGACAGCTTTTTTTTTCTAATTTAAATCTGTCTCTACTTGAATATGTAATGAGTAGCCGAAATAAAACAGATATCATTTTTAGTTTATTTTTTACTTTAATGCTGTAGTTATTGCTATAGTAAATGCTGGATGGTTAATAAGACAAATTGCACTCTGTTATTAACAAAAATTTGGTGTGTAACATTTTAAGAAAGTTGAGAATAAACGGTACGATTAGTAGAAATCCTGGATCAAAGGACAAAGGATATCCTACTTAACAAGAAACTAACTATTAATATTTCGTTATTGCACCATTTCTATTTATAAGTTCTATAAGTCTATTTGGCATAGAATTAAATAACCTTATACAATAATCATTAATAATAATATTTTCCCATTGAAGAGGTTGTGGGGTACTCTGTTTAATTACTAAAAGAAAGTACTGGTAATCATGTCACCAGTAAATTAATTATTATTTATTTATCTGAAGGATAAACAAATATGATTTGCCATTTGCGTGATCGTCTAGTTTTGTTAGTGTAGGACCCAAATTTCGTTGTGTGTGTGTAGTAACCCTTTTAAATTTACCCTAGGTTCTTTTATATAAAGTTTAATATTACTTGTTTCTGTCTGATACTATACAACTTAGAAAATTAATCACTCTGTTAATTTAAACACCTGGTAAACTTAAACACACTGTCTATTAATTGAGAGACCTAGTTAATTATATATGCTATTTATGTAGCATTTTATTACATTTAAGACAATAATTGATGAGAAAAAATAGTAAAAAAAACCCATTTTATTTTATATAAATTGATGTAGCAAATAGCTATACATGAAGTCAAAAATAATCTAAATATTTGAGACAATTTTCTACATATTATAATAGGAAAATTTGCGCTGCTATAGTAATGACCATACTATAGATATGCTCAGTGTTTTGATGTAATAATAAGAACTTTGTTATACAAAAGTATGGTGTGTTATTTTAATAGTAATTAGAGCTGTGGCAATGATCTGATAATGATAATTTATAATTAGAGCTGTTAGCAATCGCTAGATAATAATGATATATAATTAAAGTTGTTAGCGATTGCCAAATAATGAATCGAATGCAAAACAAAGGACAATAATCATGTCATGTTTATACATTATCAAAGTTAAGTTGAAAAACGAGCGTTAACTACTCGTATAAAACAAATGTCATAGAGTGTTAAGGAAATATCCTTTAATTATACACTGTTTATTGATTGAAATTAGAGTAGGAACAATCGTTCAGAGAATCATATTCATCTTGCTGAGATGAGAGAGAATTTACACTCACGTAAAATCTTTTAAAATGCTGGGGAAATCTCCCTATAGTAATTAAATAGAAAAGCAACCAGAAGATTACCTATAATTGTCAAACATACGAAGCCGCGAATCCGCGAAGGTAAAAAAGTGGTGTTGCATCACCCTTCAATCGAAATAAGTGACCAGACAACTGCCTGAAATATTGACATGCCTCGTTGTAACTGAACCAAATTGAGAACAGAACCAGCCAATTGGCCGTAGTCAATGTTTCAAACCTTTATTAACGCAAAGTACGCGGAATTCATGTAACTATAATATTTTATTGTAGGTAAAAATGGTCAACATTCAGACAACCTTGTGGTTACAGTAGGAAAATATTCCTAGTGCACTTTAAATATAAAGCATTCTTGAAAAACCTTACATGAGATGTGGTGGAAACGAAAGTCCACTATTTGTTTTATAAAAATTGCAGAATAGTGATAGACATGAGGTTTGACTAGTCTGTGATAAAGTACCTTGTTATTGCATAGCTCTAAATATATAGTTCTTGAATATAAACACGTTATTTTGCAAACGTAAATTTTCCTAGTAAAATATTCAGAAAGTGAAATTTTATGAATTAAAGTCGTGGATGAAATCATAACTGAATAGCTGGTAATAATATTATCATAGTTAAAAATCAAAGCTAATCGTTCATAAAAAAATTCTAATATTCTTTTAGTACCACAAATGCGCCAAGTTTCCCCATTACATCCCGAGGAAACCAGAATATAAATGCAATTGCAAATAATAAAATAGAGTCTCGAAATAAGCAAGCGATCACCTTTAGAAATTTACGCCTGCAGAATTTCCGTGCACCCTGTATATCGTTATATCGCCCGTGAATGCTCTCGTCCAGAGTCATCATGTTTAACGTACTTGTCGAGCATAACAGAGAGGTTAAAATGGCACTTCATAAAGAGTGCGCCAAAGAATGGTTGTCTACGGCTGAGATGAAATAAGTGAAAAGACTAAGTAGATCAAAATCTTGTTGGACGCGCAGTTAGACAAATAACTACACTATAATACCGTAAGTACAGCGAACTCAATCTCCAGCGATGTAACTTAGGTACGTTTAAATTCAATCTCCAAAGTACAGCGGACTCAATGACCAGCGAGGTACCTAAGGTATGCTTAAATTCAATCTCCAAAGTACAGTGAACTCAATGTCCAGCGATATAACTAAGGTGCGGTGCAATTGTAACCTCCAGGGAGCAACAGCGAACACAATGTCCTTCGATGTAGCTTGGGTCTGATTGCCCTTTTTCATGGGCACTGCAGTTTCTTTTATATGATAAAAATGACGTCACTATTTACCCAGATTTACTCGTCCCCCAAGTCCGACGTGAGAATTGTTTACGTTAACAATATGAATATTTGATACAGCGTAGTTTTGTGCAGCGTTTCAGATTGAAAACTCCACTCTCTAGCTCCTCCTACGGTTAAGATAGAAAAGGGTAGGCGATTTCACACTCTGGAAAGTAACCGAAGTGCTTGACGCTTATCGTGTCTAAAATGTTAATATACGTTTCACTATTAAGTCGTTCGTCAATATGCCACAAAACGCCAGGACCACGTGCCGATATCCAAGCCCACATATTGACGAAAAATCTACCACTTTATCATTGTTAGAAATATATTTCTCATCGAATAAAGTATTTGGAGGGCGGTACATACGAATACGACCGCTGTGTGTTGACTGGAAAGTTTTTTCGTCTGTAAAGATTACATTGTTCCGAAAATTTACATCATACGCTAAAAATTCAAGCGCAAATCCTACTCGAGCTTCTTTATGTTCAGCTTTAGGTAAGTATTTCTGTGCTGCTGCCTGCTGCATGACAGCGTAGCTCCAATTCTCTTACTTGCCGGCGACCAGTACTACTCAATCCAGGAAAACTCGTTTTTCCAGCAGCCTGAATAATTGAGTAAAATGGATTTTCTACTAAAGCATTTACCAATTGCAAATCTTGTTGTTGAGTTGTTATTCTTCGTCGCCCTGATCCAGGATTTCTACTAATCGTACCGTTTATTCTCCACTTTCTTAAAATGTTACCCACCGAATTTTTGTCAATCTTATAACGCAGTGCAATTTGTCTCATTGGCCATCTATCTTCTGCTTTAGCAATAACTAAATTTAACTAAATCGTTTATATGAGGCACATCAGTTTTTTGCACACTTGCAATAAATTATGACAACTAACAGACAATGTCACAAAAATTAAAGTTAGATGTACACAACTAAATTTTAGCAAAATACCGTTGTAAGACTTGTCCTATTTTTTTTTTGCTCACGACATTCAATTTAAATGTATCGTTTTTTCTGATACGCAGGTGGTAAAGTATCCAGCAAAAAGAATGAGTTTGTTTTTACATATCAGAAAAAATTATAATTTCTTTATTTACTACATCTGTGCAAACTTATGATTCCGGTTATTTATCGCTGATTGTCAACTAGATCATTATTTTAACAATGAGTCTTTCTGTTACCCAAAGAAATGAAATTTGATATTATTAGGACGTGATGATAAAACAAGAACGCCGAAGCAGGTTTGCGAAATCTTCAATGCTAAGTGTACTGACCGTCACATTTCTCAGTCTACGGTAGAGTAGAAAACAAATTTTATGAATTTGGAAATGTCACAGATATTCCTAAATCTGGTAGGAAACGCATTTTAGACGATGAAAAGAAATTCGATATATTGTTAGATATTCAAGATAATCCACATAAACCTACAAGACAAATTGCTGCCGATAATGATGTTAGTAAAACGTCCATATTGCGTGTTCTAATGAAATGAAATTGATAGAAATATTTGGCATCGGTAGGACGGAGCTACACCACATTTTGCATTGGAAGTCAAAGCCTACCTCAATCAACTTTTTCCCAATAGTGGCCTGTCCCTTCTTCCGATTTGACCCTGCTTGATTATTTTTTATGGGGTTACTTAAAATCGAAAGTCTACTTCTCCTCACTGTTTAATACAAACAATACTATTTCTTATCTATATTACATATTTTATACATGCATTTTGATTTAAGTAACAGTAAAACGATAAAAAATAATTACTTATTTATATTTCTGATATACTGTGTGTACATAAATTATGGAATACTTATTATTTAGAAATATAAAAGTATTTAGGAAATACTCTCAATCACATTTTTATTTTCATTGAGCATCAAGTTGACGTGACAGATTTTTTCAAAGTTTTCAACTGGCTTAACCACGTCACTTGGTAAACTTGTATCGCAAGTCTCTCTTTCACTTGTTAAAATTTATCACTATAATACAATACGTAGAATGTCGTGGTTTCAAGCTCTTCGCCTCCTATCACTGAATTCACGTTTGTTGTTGTCACCAAACCTTTTTGAACTAGTCCATATCAGAACACAATCTATTTCCCTATTATTCATCAAAAAGAATGCAAATAATTCTTATTAAATTTGATTTCTCAAATTAACAAAAGTATGTTCGTCGTTTCTATGAAAAGTACGTGATTTATTACTTGATTCGCCGAAAACTAATTTGAAAAAATGGTTTAACTCTTGGAATAGTCCTCCGAATACCACGAGTAGTCAAAGTTTGTAGATCATTTTTGTGTATATGAGAATTTATATAAAATTTATGTATTTCATACAATTATATTTTTATATGCATGTCCGACTTCCCAGTAGAAACTTTTACCTATCTACAGATACGTCCACAAATTAATTAAAATAGAATACATACATTGATAGTGATTTATTTCTGGTTAAAATATATATCACTAAGATATCTGCCGGATTTTGTATGATCTGAAACCAGAATACTAACAAAAATAATATATTTGTTTATAACCTATTAGAATTCCTCGACTTTTGTCAACAGGGGCAATTTTCAATGAGGCAATTCATATTTTTATAATTTTTTATTTTATTTCGTCTTCATTTATAAAGAACAAATAATGTAGTGGAAATTTTCATGGCTATAAATATATTAATTATTGGTTTCAATTAAGCAAATAGTTAGAGTTCAAGCTCGTTATTTATGGTTTGAATAATTTAAATACTAATAATTTAAATACTGTAAACAAATAATAATATAAATAGTATAATTAGTACAATCGAAATGATTTATTCTTGGCGACATTTTATTTCTGATTCTTATACAGTTTGATTCAAAAGTAATCGTACACCACCTAACTGCAGATAGTAGGAGTCAACATATTTAGATTTAGTCAATAATGCATTAATGAAATGTTAATAGATAAAAGATACAGGGTGTTGGAGTTAAAATTAAATTTTTTATTTTCTTTTGTAATTTAATGATTTTCTAACATTTTATCTTGAAAATTAATGGGTGGGGGTTGACTTTCGTCTAGCTCTTAGAGGGCGCTACGTGCGCTATATTTAATGTGTTAAAAGGGCCATAACTTTTTCACCTGCACCTTTATCGCAGATTTCACATAAAGTTTGCATTCCTCTATCATTTCTTAATAAAAAACCCGCTACCCAAGGAAATACTACTTTCATATCCAGATTTTGTATCCAAGTCTTATACGCACTAAATCCCAATGTAAATATTTTATTCCCTTCAATAATAGAGTAGGGGTGGTAGAGGGGGTAGCTAATGTAAAAAAAATTTAGAAACCCTTGGTTCTCGTACAAACATTAAATCCCAATTTAATTTTTTACTCCCTTTAACAATAGGGTGGGTGTGGCAATCAATGGGGATGGTAGATGAGGTGGCTAATGCCAAAAAAATTTTTTGAGATGCTTCGTTCTTGTGTACACACTAAATCACTTGTTTTTTGCTCCCTTTCATAATAGTGTGGGGGTAAGAGTGTGGGGGGGGGGGTTGCTGATGTGAA
This sequence comes from Leptura quadrifasciata, assembly GCA_963675555.1. Lineage (NCBI taxonomy): Eukaryota > Metazoa > Arthropoda > Insecta > Coleoptera > Cerambycidae > Leptura > Leptura quadrifasciata. The sequence continues at coordinate 149,153,940 of OY776675.1, forward strand.
TCTTTTCGTACATGCCCTAAATTGCAATTTTATAGACTCTTACCTGCATGCATTGCCTATTTACCCATAAGTGTACAAAATTTCGACTCAATATCATAAACGGTTGCAGAGTAAACGGGCGCACAAAAAAAGTTAGACCGAGAGACAGAAATTTTTTTCGCTCAAATTTAAAATCTCGACGTTTCATCAAGCCTGTTTCAACAAAAAAAATTATATATTTTTGTATAACTTTTTTACTTCCACGTCCAATGGAAGTATAGTAACGCAAAAAATTAATATATTTTTTTGCGCCACTATTATTGTATAGTATAGTAGCGCAAAAAAATAATATATTTTTTTGCGTCACTATTCTTCCATTGGACGTGGGAGTAAAAAAGGTATACTTGTTTCAAGTCTTTAAGTGTAACAGGTTTTGACAAAAGCGCTAATCAAGAGTTAAGTAGCATTACACGGGTCATTTAGAATAAATCGGAATCGTCATGGCACACTTAAATGGAAAACTAAAAATTATATTATAAAAAAATTGATGTTTCTTACATGTAAATTTTTTAAAAGCCTTTTCAAATAATAATTTTCAAAAGTAGACGTTGTTACACAGCATTATGATCACAGTATGTAAAGAACCATATTTATCAAATAGGCATCAATAGACAAAAATTACCTGCCAAACAATTAATCTTTTAAACAATAATTAGCTGTTTCGGAGAGATTTATTTAATTAAGAGTTGTGTTTTTTATTTATTTTTAATATCGTTTTATAACAAATGCCCCGCCATATATTTTTTTCGACGTCTGAAATGAGAGACATGGTTTGTGTATACTCGAAACAAAATTTCTGTGGTCGTGCTGCAGCTTGAAGGTACTTAGAATTGTATTGAAACAGAAGGCAGCGTCATCATAAGTTATTTTCTTAAAACCTTTTTGATCGTTTGAAAGAAACAGGTGCATTCCGCCCAAAACGTGATATTGCTTGTCCTCCAAAAAGAATATCTGTGGATCAAGAAGAAGACGTTTTAGTTCATGTGGCAGAAAATCCGCAAGTAAGTACGCGTCGGTTATCGGCAGCAACTGGTTTAAGTCAGTCATTAATTCATAGATTTATTAAAGAAAGAAAAAGTCAAACCACATCACTTTACCCCAGTGCAAAATTTGTTACCTCGTGATCTTCCACAAAGGTCGCAGCTTTTATTATTTTTACGTCACAAACAACATAATAACGCTATGTTTATGAAATAAATATTTTTTACGGATGAGGCCACTTTTACCAGGCATGGGGTATTTAATTGGAGAAACAGTCATTCGTGGGAACTTGAGAATCCATCCCTATTTATCCACGGAAAAGCACTTCCAGTACGAATTTAAAATAAATGTGTGGTGTGCTGTCATTGGAGACTGCATACTAAGGCCGATTGTGTTACCACCAAATTTAAATGGTGCTTCCTCTCTGAACTTTTTAGAAATCGTTCTTCCTGAAATCTTATATGCTGTTCCGATAAATTTAAGAAACAATATGTGGTACATGCAGCAGATTATTCGGCAGAAGTACGTAATCGTTTAAATATATACTATCCACATCACTGGATCGGTCGAGGAAGTGAATTTCCTTGGTCACCTCGTAGTCCTGACCTCAATCCTTTGGATGTTTACTTTTGGGGCTACTGTATTATGATAACATAAATACCCGGGAAAAATTATGGGAAAAAATTTGTGAAGCTGTGGACACTACTAGGGATAACAGAGAATCGTTATTTAAAGTTAGATATACATTTTAAAGTTGTTATTATTATTGTTCCAGTTCTTATTATTCGTGAGACGCTTACAATTTTGAATTAAGTTATTTATGCCTAGTAGTTAAAGGTGTACCATTATTTGTTTTGTATTAGAGTCTGAAATTTTGAAGCTGTTAAACGCTATACAATAATTACCACATAAGCGGTATTAGCTACACATAAAAAAATATTTACTAAAAAGTGTCGAATTTTGCCGACAAAATAATTTTTCAAATTGTATAGTGAAGTTGCATGCAACTTTTCATTTGCACTTTTCTCAAAATCTGTTGTACTTAGAGAGACTTGAAACGACCTTTTATGTTAAGAAATGATAGAGAAATACATATTTTTTGCGAAATCTGCGATAAAGGTGCGAGTGAAAAAGTTAGCCCTTTTAATACATTAAAGAGCTTACGTAGCACCCTCTAGGAGCTAGACGAAAGTTGAAGGTGTGTTATGACTTTCTACTATATATAACCCCCACCCACCAATTCTCATGATAAAATGTTTAAAAATCATTTAATTATAAAGGGAAATAAAAAAATGCATATTTAACTCTAATATCATCTTCTTACCTATAAACAGGCATCATTAGCTAAGTCTTAATATTTCGACTCCTACAATCTACAGTTAAGTGTTGTATCATTATTTATGAATCACCCTTTATATTGTGACCTGATTAGGATAAAAATGTTTTATCCAAAAAGTTGGTAGAGGTTCAAAAGTTATATGCACTTTACTGATTGATACACTTACACGAATTTTCTACTTATCTGAGAATCGAAATAATAAAAATGCTGACTTGTTCGTAATGAAATTATCTTGAAAAAAATGAAAAAAAGCACAAAAAATGGTCGAAAATTTTCACCAATGTTGGTGACAATAAAGTGCATCTATGAGCAAATCGAATGCACCAAACGAGAGAGCTGTATGTCAAATAGGACAGCCAAAAATGGAGGTGGAAGTATAATTTTGAATCATTCGCCAAGCATTAGGAAGGCAATGTACATCAATTTTTCTTTTATTAAATTATAGATTCTTTAACGTCCTTTAAGTCCATACAGTTAACATTGTTTTCAAGAAAGCATATTTTTTACAAGAATGTTTTTTCTTTAACCCCCATTTAGTTACGAGGATGTCATATTATATTAAGCAGATAATCATAAAAAAAAGTTACAACAATTAATTAGCAATACAGTTTCCCCTGGGAAGTTGTAGCCGAAAATAATTAATTCAGATCAATTTCTCTATACTATATGGTGAGATGATTTCACAGTGTAGTTGGCCGTGGAACACTGACAGATTTCACTTTATAATGGAATCGTGTAAGTGGGTGCTATGACATTTGGTTTGCGGTTAAACAATGTCTCTATGACCATTATTTAACGTTATTTAGCTGTTTGAAATTATATCCTAGAGATGTTGTTAGATGCGTAAGTCCAGAATTGCAACCCACAATGGATGAATTATATAGTTAGTATTCACTCACCTGCTGCAAGATAATTATTAGTTATCTTTATATAATTTTAAAACTGCATGTGATATCAAGGGTATAAATTAAGAACAGTATCGAACCCTATACTGAAGCGCATAAAATTTTCTAAATTCTATGTTTGATGCTTTAAATTATTTTATCAAGGAAATCTGTCAAGCAGACATACTAGTCAAGAGTCAATAGGCCATACTCGGAAGGGAATTTTAAACGATCTCTCCCGCCAACCAGATCTGCCAGATCGCATCTGCCATCTCTCAGGGTACAGATATTTTGGTCACCATACACGTAAAGATGGCATCATTTATTTTCGCCAAATATCAGGTCATTGACGGAACGGGTAAATCCTCTTTAAATTCCGAGGTTTCCGAAGGGACTGAACGAGCGTTCAGATATTTTAGGGGTGCTTAAAATCCAGAAGGAATTTGATGCGTCAGTAAAGTTGAGCAGGGTTCAAAAAATAAGAAAAATTGCACTTTATTTGTCTTAGTCCATTAAAAGAGTCGGACAAGCTACCGAATGTTTGTGGTTCAGACTAGACAATGCCCCCCCAAATTAGCCAAAAACCACCCCTAAAGTCCCCTTTCCGTGAACCCGTTTATTTTCCCCAGTTTTTCGACTAACTGTTATTCCCTCAAGAAGAACGGAAAATCCTCGAGGGATTTCACCTCAGCCACCCCTACCCCAAGCTATCAACCCTTGTAGAGGGTGGAAAATTGATATTTGTTTTTGTGAGAACAAAATTTAAATTTTATAGGAGGTGTTCCTTTGAGGAAGGTGGTAGATGACCAGAGTGTATAACCACTCCCGGGGTTTTCGCCCTTCAAAGGAGTAAAAATTATTTGTTTTCTGGGCAAAAAATTAATATTTTGTAAGAGGCGTTTCTTTGAGGAAAGTGGTAGTTAATCAGGGTTGTGTAATCGGCCCCGGGGGTTGTTTACAGCCTTCAAAGGGGTGGCAAATCAATGTATAAAAACACTTAAATAAACATATTTTTTATACTATTTTTCAATAATAGATGAAAAAAATTCCAACCCCTTGAAGGGTGAAAACAACCCTTGGGGCTGGTTACACATTCTTCGTCACCTACCGCCTTCCTCAAAGAAACGCCTCCTACGAAATATTAGTTTTTTCTCGCAAAAACAAATGTCAATTTTCCACTCCCTATAAGGGTTGGAAGCCTAGGGGTGGCTGAGGGTCGAGGGACCTTCACTCGAGGGAACAACAATTAGTCGAAAAACTGGGAAAAATAAACGGGTGCACGGAAAAGGGGACTTTGGGGGTGGTTTTTAACCAATTTGAGGGGATTGCCGAAAAAATTGGTTTGACCCCGGGAATCGATTCAGCACACTTGAAAACGTGGGGGGACATTGTCCAGTCCGAGGCGCAAACATTAGGTAGTTCGTCCGACTCCTTCTATGGACTAAGCCTTCTGGGCACAATTATCCCTGAAATTAAACGCCCTCCCAGGAGCAGTGGTCAACTAATCCTTCTGTCATTGGTTTTGTCAAACGATACAATTTGACAAATTTGTCATCCCTTAAATCTTTAAATGGATTATCATAGGCATGGAATTGTCTTCCATGATCGCTTTCTGCCAAAACTTCTGCCTGTTCCAAGGCGTCGATAGCAGCTAAATGTATTAAGTTATCTAACGCTGCCATTGTCCATTTTCACTCACCAAAATCTGTTCAAATAAGTCTACTTTAAAGCTCCTAAATAATAAACAAACAATGGCAAAAACCTAACTTGAGACATTGAGGTTATGTGGCGCGAAATAAAACAAACCAAAACGATCACTTTGAATATATTCGTACACGAAATTGCTTCATCGTGTATTAAACTCCCATCCTGTATCTCGCCCGAAATCAGTCGCATGCGGAAAGTTCGCATACAAGTTCATAATGCTCGAAAATACAAAACGTATATGTTCATGCGACAATCTCACATTTTCGTGCACGACATCATCTCGGCGAAGCTCGAAAATACGACCCTTGGTCCGTGGCAGGACAAATCGTTTAAAATTCCCTTCCGTGTATGGTGGCCTATTGAAGGGGGGGAAAGGCCTGAATAAAAAAAATGAAAATACAGTTAGCCCCAAATAATTTTTTATATTAACATGTTAGTTCAGGATCATTCAACCAACTGAAGTAATGGCTGCTGGCCATGCCCTTTTTTAATAACCCGTTTTTGGCCAGTCCGGGTAGCATATTATTCTTATTTCTAATTCATAAGAAAATAAATATTTTGGCCCAAAAATGCGAAAAATTAATCGTATTTTCGACCTTTTCGCAATTTAAAGATATTTGTTCAGGTTTTATATGGTTTTTTTATGTTTTTCTAATACGCCGATTACTAATTTTAACATAAGTAAGTGAAAAATGTTGAAATGTCCCTGGGAAGTTGTGGAACGTTCTTGGAAAATGCGGAAAACAGTCCTTACAAGACCGCGTAATATGTCGTTTTCGAGGTTTTTTTGACCACTGATGACGAATGAGATATTCAAAAATGATGAATAGTTTTTTATTTTCCCGGAAAATTGTGGAAAATTTCTCTATATAAATATATGAAGGGTTTAAATAGCATGTTACCATAAAAAAATATTTGGAGCTAGCTGTACTTTTTTTTTATTCTCCCCTTCATTGACTCGATTGTACAGCTTCCACTAATTACTAAATATTATTCGAATTAAATCAATTTCTGCTCACACTGTAAGTAGAATTGTACGACAGTATTTTTCAAAATGCATTTTTCTAGGTAGTTGGTACCTTGTCCAATCGGTTGAGATAGAATGTGTTCCATTAAAGTCGTGTCCAACGGTATTAAAATTAATAGCAATCAACAAATATGCACCGGAAACAATCGAATTTCTCAAGATCTCTCATTGTGGTTTTGATGGCAGAGGACAGGCGAAGGTGTGGTGCAGTCAGTTAAACTTCTGCAAAACCCCCGATAATATAAATGGTAAGACAGGCGAGTTTTTTAACGAATTATAAGTGAACCTTGGAACAATGCATTAGTAAAATTAATATTTTTTAGTAAACGTTTACCGCAAATATTCAAGGCGAAGACAGTTTGTATAAAAAAGTGATAAAGGGGATTTATTTTGACTAGAAACATCCTTAATTGTTATTAATTATAAATATGTCAGTAGTAGTCCCCTCCCTTGGCATTATTGATTAGTATCAGATGAAGCTACCAGTTGATTGAAATAAAATTTTGTAACTTACTGTATATAGCTTACATTTAAATGTAATGTAACCTTCACAACAACTCGAAATATTTATTAGTTTATTAGAAATGAGACAACACTAAATTATCAAAATCTTTCTCATTTCTCTTTCTGCCGGAATTATTGTCATCTTAATCAAAATCTGTATAATTAAAAATTTTATTATGCCATATTTTAAAATCAAACTAGTGAGAAGAATAGATGCAAACGTATCTGGGTGTTCTCTAAAATTTTCCATTTTTGGTAGGATAGGTTTAGGGTGGAGTATGTGTATTCTATATGCGTGAATGGATGTGTGTTTTTATAAATTATGGCATATCTAATAACTTGTGCCTGGCTGCGTATTTAGTTTTTGACTTTTTGACTGTAGAAATATCAAAACTGGTGGAGCAAAACATCAAACATTAAAGAGACAGACAGAATATTAAAAGCTTGAATTAGTCATATTCTTTTGTATCAATTTTCTTGCTTGCATTTTTACCTGCCTTTGGCTACGCACTTTCCATGTATACTATAAGAAGTCGATAGTTTTGTATAATATATGTGAAAAATTTGATTTCTCAGATTCAAATTTTAACGTTAATTCAAAAGTAAATCAACTTTCACCTGTCGACCTGAATATAAAAGTGTTATTACAAATTATTGGTACTTGATATAACTCTGATTATCTAAAACAATAGATTTTATATGTTAGACATGTATATACTGATGATGTCAACTTGATTAACGAAATTGTTATTATTCTAGGATCATGTTTAAAGCCCTGTAGTAATTCATTGTTTCTTAGAGGCCTGACAGAGGGGGATGTTCTAGATTTAATAAACAAGCTGAAAAATTCAAATTCTTCTGGTACTGATGAGATTTCTAATACATTGGTGTGTATATAGATCATCCTTTCACTTATATAATGAATCTACCATTAGAACGATGTATGTATCCCAAGAAATTAATAAAGTAAAGTATCTAACGTAATACCTCTTTTAAAAAAGGTGGACCCAAACTTAGTTATCAACTATAGAGGAATCAGTCATCAATAGTGTATCAAAAATCTTCGAATCTGCAATTAATATGCAGCTTGTAGATTTTCTTACAATTAATAATATGCTCTCCCAAAATCAACATAGATTCACAAAACAGAAATGTATAGACTTGTAAATAGTGTAGTAAGGCACTGGATAAATCAGAAATTGCTGTGGGACTATTTGTAGATTTGTCTAAAGCATTTGATTATGTCGATCACTCTCTTCTATTAACTACGTTGGAAAAATATAAGGTTAGAAGTATTGCTCATGAATGGTTCAACTCCTATTGGTCAAATCGCCTTCAACAGGTAAAATTAAAGATTCTCTGATTCTCTTTCCAGCTTGGCAGCTATTAATACTGGAGTTCCACAAGGATCCATATTGAGTCCAACGTTTTTTGTTATTTTTATTAACGATATGACAAATTATTTACAACATCCATTGTGGTCAACCGTATCATATGCAGATGTCACTAATATTTTGAATAAGTAGAACTTGTCTGATGCGGAGAATTGTGCCACTTTAATGTATAAAAAAATCAACTATTGGGTTGAAAAAAACAAGTTATGTATGAACCGTGAAAGGACAGTAGTCGTCGTTAAAACATCACAGTCTAGTCCAAAACTAGACAGTTTTTTTATGGCAAGTACAGTACTCAGAGAACTCAAAAATGCTAGAGTTAAGGATTGATTGTAATCTTAAGTGGTCTAGTCATATACAGGATGTCTGTACTAAAGTGTCTAAAGTATGCTATGCTTTAGTTTTAACATCCAAATAGTGCAGCTTATCAATTCTAAGGCAATTGTATTTTGCTTTCAAATCATTAAATATTTTCACTATGACATCTGTATATATTTGTGAACTTACTCCTTTTGTGTATAGAAACAAAACAAATTTATTTGAAAATAGAGCTCAACATCTGTATAACACCAGAAAGAAATATCTCCTTATACCACATATAACACGAAGCAGCAGCGTTGTATCAAAAAAGTATATTTTTTAATGGATGTAATTTTTTAATACTCTACCTGAAAATTTTAAATGTTTACCAATAATCTTAAATTAATTCAATACAAAATTATATAAGCCTACATTTAAACATCAGAAGTATAAATAAAAACTTTGATGAGCTACTTATTCTTCTGGAAACCTTAAAGCAAAATGTTGATATTATTATATTATCTGAAACATGACAAATAAATTACCCTATGTACCGCATTTTAAAATACATTATAATAACTCTAAATTAAACCAAAATGCTGGAATCATCATATACCTAAGAAATAATATTCTAGAAAATGTTGAACATATAAGTTACAGTACTGTTAATATTTCACGAACTACATTTACTTATAATGAAAACAACATTTGTCTAACTCGTATTTATAGGTCACCTTCTTCTGATCCAACCACAGTTCTTTCCGATTTAGAAACATATTACGAATCACAAAAAAAAACATGTGATTGAAATTTTGATTGGAGATATAAACCTAAATATATAACAAAAAAAATGACGCAGTAATTATTGACTATTTAAATTTATTAGGGGGATTGGACATAAATAAATCAACTAGAGTCACATAACGAACAAGTACCTGCATAAAACATAATATTTTTAGTCGCAAACTCCTCTATAAAATCTTTATTTTACTATAAGGAACGTAACCAGACTGCAACCAACAGCTACTCTCCGGGCTATGTGCCCCGCCGAGCGCTGAATTACAAGTTACAAGTCTGGCGCGTTAAGTGTAATAATTGCATATTACCATCAAAACGCTAATGCTTCGATTGCAACAAACACCAGCCGAAAGACTGATCCGACTTAAAGGTGCTCTCGTGCCAGTCGTCACACACCACTTGCAGATCGCAATTTACAGCTGTTGGCTCTCGTCAGTGCAAGGTAGGCATGCGACGACCGGCACGAGGATCCTTTGACTATTTGGTACATCCCGGTATTTTTACAATAGCGACATGTAAAATAATTAGCAGGCGCCATCTAGCGGTCCAGTGTCTGTTGCAATCGAAAAATAAATAGCCTGACTGGGCTTAGCATAGTACAAATGTGCTTTTAGAGGGCGGAACATTAAAACATAATATTTTTACTCGCAAACTCTGTAAAATCCTTATTTTACTATAAGGAACGTAACCAGACTGCAACCAACAGCTACTCTCCGGGCTATGTGCCCCGCCGAGTGCTGAATTACAAGTTACAAGTCTGGTGCGTTAAGTGTAATAATTGCATATTGCCATCAAAACGCTAATACCTGCATAGATCATATCTTTGTAAAAAAAAACAAAATAACTCTGCTCCATAGAAAGTATGTTGTAGATCTGGCCCGATTGTGCCTGTCTACAACATGCTTTCTATGGAATGGAGACTTCTACGAGCAGAAACAAGGAGCAGCCATGGGATCACCACTTTCACCTGTGATAGCCAACCTATTCATGGAAGCTTTCGAAGAGGAAGCCATACGCTGCAGTGAGAATAAACCAAAGTGCTGTCTACGCTACGTAGACGATACGTTCATCATATGGCCACATGGAGAATCATCTTTATCTGTTTTCTTCGACCATTTGAATAAACAGCATCCAAGTATCAAATTTACAATGGAGACCGGACAAGATGGAGCTTTACCTTTCTTAGATGTATTAGTGAGAAGGTCACACAATGGCAAGCTGGCCCATGGTGTCTACAGAAAGAAAACGCACACCGATCGTTACCTACATGCGACATCTCACCACCATCCACAACAGAAGAGAGCGTTAATTAGAACCTTGGTCCACAGAGCCAACACAATATGCGACGACGAGAACAAACCCGAGGAACTACAGAATGTCCAACAAGCTTTAAAGAAGAACGGATACAGTCAAAGCAATATACAACGAGTAGTAAATAACCAGAGGAGAACTACAGAAGAAGAACAGCAACAACCAACAACGTATGCATGCCTACCCTACGTCGCGGGAGTCACAGATAGGCTGAAGAAGATTTTATTCAAAAAGAAAGTAGGTGTACGGTTTCGAACAGTGAAGAAAATACAGCAGATGCTTCCCTCAGTCAAAGACCCTGTTCCCAAACTGTTATCAAAAGGTGTTTACCAGTTAAAGTGCACATGTGGTAAGAGCTACATCGGACAAACATGACGGAGTATCCAGTGCAGAATCAAAGAACACCAGAGAAATACCAAATTTGGATACACGGATTGATCGGCGATAGCAGAACATCTATCCATAATAACGAGAACCATAAAATCGACTACGAGGACGTCAATATATTAGACAGGAATACGCGCTATTATCCGCGAATTATTAGGGAATCACTGGAAATTATGAAAAACGTGAACAACTTTAACAGAGAGGATGCGTATCGACTTAGTAACACGTGGAGACTGGTATTGCCAAGTATCAGCACCGTAGTAAGTCACGGTCAACCAAACACGACGAATGAGCAGCGAAGCGAACCAAGCGCGACCAACGACCAGCGAAGCGAAGCGGCGCCTAGGTATATAACGAGGAGTGTAACACAATAGATTCAGTCTTTAGAATCCTTCTGAAGAAGCTGATAGGATGATCAGCGAAACGTCAAGTCAAGTTCGACGACCACAGCAAGACCCGGAAGAATCTACTTCATTATGTAACTTTGATTTTGTTATTATAGGGCACAAGACAAATTACCTAATTTAGGTGCCCTTTCTCTTGTACATTTATTATACATTATACCTTAACTAAAATAAATAAATTTAAAAAAATAAAATAAAATCTACAAGTTCAACTGTAGTACAACCGTTATTATCAAACAAAAATTCCTACACTATTGATGAATTTTAATCGACTACTTTAAACATTTGTGGATCTTTATACTATTGCAAATCATACTTAATAAAAATATTGTAAATTTTACTATTTATATACTATAATTTTATATGTATATATATTTACTACTTAAGGCTTTCTAAAAAATTTAAATCTAATGTATCACTTTTAAAACTAGTTTTTAGAGAACACATTTTTATTGTATGTATATTTATTATTTCTTTGGATAAAATTTCTTAAACTCCTTTAATGTAGTTTTCTGAAATTAATAAAATTATTATTATTAACTGGTTAATTAAATCCGAATTACTGTGATTATGATTTAACTTCTCTGTTCCGTAAAACCTGTAACGTTTAAAATGTATATGTGCTTCTCCAAAGAAATTGTGGAACAAAAGTTTAATATAAAAAATTAACAAACTTGTTAAAACTAAAAAATAGACAAATTTTTAACCTGAATGAGGCTATATCTACGAACTAGTAAAGTCGCAGAAAAACCTGTCTTTAAAATGCGACCTTGCCCAAGGAGTAAGTAATGGGAAGCTCGGAATAATTTTTTATATAATTAGTTCCTTTAAAACTTTCCAATATAATTTTATTTAAGCCATCAACATTTTTCGGACTGTCCATCATTAAATATTTTACATATTTTCCACTGCGAGTTAATAGCACAATAGTCGATAAAAAATCACCGTTCATCTATCTGAGACTATACATAATATGATCTAACACATCATTTGGAGTATAATAATATAATGACTTACTAAGTATCGAAATTATCTTGGATATATATTAGATCTAAAAATGATAATACAGTTGAGCAAATAATAAGTGTTCTTTTAACAAACAAAATAACAATAACAATTTGTATGAAACTGTACCGACAGTTGCCTGTTGTTGTGCCTAAAAACTAAGTAGTAGACTAGCTAAGAACCTTTGTTCGCCAAAAGTAACTTCTGCAGTTAGAAGTCGCTTGAATATATTACATTAGATTGGACAAATGAGCTATCAAATTGATTTAATTTAACACCACTCATATTTATTAATAATGAGTAGTAAACAAAACAATAAAGCTCCATACAATTCATACAATTTACAAATAAACATTACATGTCTTTACATAATATATCCTAGTGCTATAGAATTTGTTAAATCTTATTTATCAAGAAAATAAAAGTATATTACATACAATAGTTATAATTCGTATTGATATATTGTGACTTGAGGTGTCCCTCAAGGGTCTAACATTGGTCCACTTCTTTGTTCTTTATTTATTAATGAGTTAAGCGTTTGTGGTGAAGTCTTCTATGCTGATGGCTAAAAATAGTATATTCTACAACAAGTTGTGGAATGGCCGATATTCCTCGTGAACAAGGTTTTAGATATTATACAAAAAAAAGTTGCTTATTTATACAATAGTTTTCTTCAACACGCTGTGTTGGAATGGCATTCTAACAGTATATTGGAATGACTATTAATTGGATGGAGTCTATGGTAGGTTCTTGATGAAACATATTCAATAGAATAATTAAAAATATTCAAAAGAATAGTTACAATACGCACTTGGTTTATTATTTCATTAGTTTTTTCTCACATTTCTCTGACATATGTTTCGGCCTTGCAACCATTATCAAAGAGTCTTTGTTTTAAGTTTTAAGAAATACTTTGCTATATATTACGTACATTTGTATTACTTGTATTGTGAGCCTTTAAAACAGTGTTAAAATTTAAAACTGCTGACAAATATTTTTCTTTTCAGGCACATGTACTCCCATTAAGAAGTGCAAACCTTTTCTTCAGCTAAGGGCTAGTTTAGATACTTCGGATGTACTCACAGAAGAATACCTAAATCAGTTTAGATGCAATACGATATTAAAAAAGATGCATGTATGTTGTCCACATGAAAAGTTACCTTTAATGCCTGACTATGTGGACAATGGAGAGAGTACTAGATTCGAAACAGTACACAATAAACCTAATTCATTCGTATTGACTGGAATTCCAGATATGAGAGACAGATTTGGTGATTCAGATTATGAAGATAGAAATGTTTATAAATGGCTCGGAGACCAACCGGAATACTACCACCACCATGATCCGGGCGTAAGAGAATTTCGTAATGGTAATAGTAGGCATAACCACGAAGAAAGTTGGGGCATGTTTAAACATACTCACGACCAAGGCTTTAAGTATGGACCTGAGCGGTGGAATATACACGGAAATGTCGATGGCTTTAGTCATCAACACAACCCTGATTTTACAGGAATTCCGGAGCCTGGCGAAGCGTTTAACAACAACAATAAACCGAGGAACATTCCAAGAGGTACACCACATCATGTGTCGCACCACAGTGCAACAGATAATTCGTTAAATTTTAATAACAAGCATGGACTAGATGCAGAAAGTCACATTAATCGTGACACTACTGAAAAAGATAATAGGGATTTTTCTGAATATACTACCCCTAAAACAAGAACTTGGATGACTACTGAACAAACAACCGTCAGTAGTCAAGACCGTGGTATAGTACATGGGAACCGATTTGATTATACCACTCGAAGAAGTGGTTGGAAACCACAAAAACAGACAACTCCAAGCAGTCGAGAAGATAGCACAACGAAAAAACATAATGATGAGAATACTACGCGAGGAAGTCGGCGGCGACCACAGCAACAGACAACTTCTAGTGGCTCGCATGGGGATTCCACCACCCAGAGAGGTTGGAAAACTGAGGAACAAACAACTTCAAGCAGTGGAGCTCGAAGCACAACAAAGAAACACAATGTTGAAGATGCTACGAGAGGGAGACGGCGGCCACCACAGCAACAGACAACTCTTAGCGACTCGCTTGAGGATTCCACCACCCAGAGAGATTGGAAAACTGAGGAACAGACAACTTCAAGCAGTCGAGCTGGGAGTACAACAAAGAAATACAATGTTGAAGATACTACGCGAGGAAAACGGCGGCGACCACAGCAACAGACAACTCCAAGTAACTCGTTTGAGGATACTACCACCTGGAGAGATTGGAAAACCGAGGAACGGACAACTTCGAGTAGTCAAGCCCGGGGCACAACAAAGAAATATGATGTTGAAGGTACTACGAGAGAAAAAGGACGGCGACCGCAACAACAGACAACTCCTAGTGGCAGAGATGAAGGAAAGATAATATTTGAGGATAGTTTTGAGACAAGTACCAGCAGAAATTCTTGGAACGTTTCAGAGCAAACAACTCTACAAGCGACTGATGATACTGGTAGAAATAACCAAAACGGGAGGAGAAATTGTGAAACACCAGAGAAAAAAACAGGTAATAAACAATTTATAGATATGTCTTTACAAGATCAGTGAAGTAGCATTTAACTTTAATAAAGCTGTGTTTATTATTATTATCAGTAAAGCATCACTAGTTATGTCCGGCACTTTGACGGGTGACCAACGTATTTGATCTAATAGTCATTGTCGCATGATCTTGAGGCTGTGAGGCCTCTTCCCCACACGCCGCGATCTCATCGCGCGATCCGAACGCTTGCGATCTCGTGTTATAATTATCACATTTGTATTCAGTATATTCAGATTCGAAACTGATCGTGATGATCTCGGTCAAACGAAAACGCAGATTGCGCTCTGTGTGGAGGGGATATACTGAGTACAAATGTGATAACTATAACACGAGATCGCAAGCGTTCGGATCGCGTGATCAGATCGCGCCCTGTGGCGAAGAGACCTAAGTGATTTTGCAATACATTGGGCGGTCCGTCACAACCCTAGTGGCAAGAACTCTCCTCGCAGGCGGGAGTACGTACAGGGGTGGGTAGTCAATAAGTCGAGGTGCGGTTTGGAGTCCATCCCTAGGTATAATGGGTCCGTCTGCAGTCTTTTTGTTCCAAGGAGGGTAAAGTTTCTAGTAAGAGTCCTCTTCTAGGACTTTTCTATCCTGGAATCACTCTCGCGTTACTTCAGAATAATTGCTGCTTTTATTCTCCAACTAGATTCTCATTTCCCTCCTTGGTTTTAACCATTTTTATCACCATACTGTTTATGTCATTCCATTTGTTGTCGGCTTTTAGCATCGTTCCTATTAAGTTGTCTATATTCAGTATAGTGTCCATTTCTTCGTAGTACTGTTCTCTATCCTGTCTCCATCTAGGACAATTGGAGACTGTGTGCTCCGCGTTGTCCTTCCTCTACAGTAAAGGCACACATCATCCTCCGCACGCTCTCTTTCATATAGATATTCACGGCAGCAACCATGCCCCGTCAGAGCCTGTATCAGGTGATATCCAACGTTTCCATGTGGTATGTTTACCCAGGTATCTAACTCTCTAATCATTCGCTTTGTCCAGGCGCCTTTACTTGACATCATTCAACGGTTGTTCCGTCTCCTCATGAGGCAGTTTCGCTCTGTAGTTTTGTCTTCACCCGCATGTATTTCCTTTATTTCTATGGCTAGTACATCAGTGGGCATTATGCCCGCAATGACAAGAGCCGCCACTCCCGAGATCGCCCTATAGGCCCCACAAATTGTAATAAAACAGCCATTTTTCGCTGCACGCTGAGTAACTTCTGTCTCAGCTTGGCCACCTTCATTGCGCCTTCCCAGACCGGAGCCGCATACAGTATTATGAACTGCCGCTAGCGTCCTCCGCTTACTTGCCAGTGGGCCTGCCACGTTGGCATTAATCTTCCCAGGGTAGTGATAGTTTTAAACGCCTTGGTGCTCTGCAAAGTTTATCTTCGTGTCGATCTATACTCCAAATACTTAATAGCTTCTACTGTTTGGATTACCGTGCCCTGTACTTTTATTGCGGTGGGGCTGATTTTCAGATTAGTCAGCAGTACCGCTTCTGTACCAACAGAAGGGACCTTTCCTCCAGCCATATTATGACGTTATAGATTGCACGGTTTGCTCTTCTCTCTAGCCCTCCTTCATTTTCCACCATGACTACTATAGCCAGGTCGTCTGCAAACCCAACAACTGTGACCCCTTCTGGATGGGCAGTCGCGGTACACCATCGTAGAGTACATTGCAAAGTGTGGGGCCCAGTACTGAGCCCTATGTTACAACCCCAGTTACTGCCTTCTCTCTCTCTCTCCTCGCCTTGTGTCTCAAGTCTTACACACCTCTAGTGCAGGTAGCTTATCATGATGTGGAGTAAGTATGGTGCTATTCCCCTTCTTTGAATCTAATTCATAATCTCGTGCCTAAAGTCGAATTAAACGCGTTTCTCACATCGAGGGTAACTACCGAGCATATTTTCCTCCTGCCTCTGCAGCCTACTTGTTTAGTAAAACAGTAGCACAATCTACAACTTACCAATAAGAAATTATTCTAAAATTCATTGCCATAAAAATAACTGTAATTTTTTTTTCATATCATATACAGAACGAGAATTTGGAAAATGAGGAGTTGAAATATTCACTTCAATTACATGTCTCTTTCGATTTTCGACATTATTTCAATTTAAATTTTATTTAGTTTCAAACTTTCTGTATTAATCCTTCAAGAAATTTTCATCGTGGTTGTTTTTTTTTTTTTAATAATAATATATTTACTTGTTTGTTTTTTAGGAATCTGTACGAAACAAAGCGATTGCCAGCCTTACTTAAATTTGCAAAACAATTTGGACAAATCCAAAGAAAGCGTTAGAGACTATCTGGACAGATTTAGGTGTAATTCTTCCAGCACAAGAGAAATGTACGTCTGCTGCCAAATAGACGAGGAGAAGGATATAGATAATTCTGTATTTAACGCTGAAAGAACCGACGAAAATATACCAGAGCCTATCTCGGAAATTTGTGGTAGGCAGACAGCAAATACAGATAAAATCTTCGGTGGCACGACTGCTGATTTAGGTGAGTTTCCTTGGATTGCACTACTACAATATCCTAGTGATAATGGATTGATGTCCGGCTGTGGAGGAACGCTTATAAATTCCAGATATATTTTAACGGCTGCGCATTGCGTCGATGACGACATTCTTAAAAGGAGGAAACTTCAACCACTGTAAGTTTAATTGAAATCATAAAGATCGGTACACTTATCTTAATTAAACTACTAAATTTTCTGTTTTAGACGTCAAGTTATTTTAGGAGAATATGACACTCGCAATGAGACTGACTGCATTTACATGCCATTTGGCCAAGACTGTGCTCTACCACCCAAGACATATGGAGTAGAGTCTATAGTTCCGCATAATTTATACAGCTCTGACACCACAAGACACGATATAGCACTTGTTAGGTTAAGTCAAGAAGTAACGTTTACAGGTGAGTTATTTCCTGTCATTTCATCTCACAGCATTAGAAATGTAATAATAAATTTCAGAAATTCAGGCGTCTTGACTTACATAACAAATTATTTACGTTATTATAGATATCATTGTTTATTTCAATTAATGTACATCAATTCTACTTTTCAGATTATATCAAACCAATTTGTCTTCCCACAAACACATCAACAATAAACGGAAATGAAACTTTCATCATAGCAGGATGGGGTAGAACACCTACAGGTATTTTTTTATTTTTAAACATAAAACTGCCGGAACATCGGGAACTTCTCGAACATTAGTAGAAGTTTAATACATCGAGCTTCTTTGCCACATTTGGTCGCCATCTTGAAAATAGGGATGCAAACAGTTTTTGCGTAATATCTCCGTAAATTTCATTTTCAACCAAACTCTTTTTAGATATTTTTGAGGTGTCCTAACTTCAAATGTATCTATACGGAGTAGTTTTTTCGATACTCCAAGTACATAAGAAATAATTTTGTGTAACAACGTTCAGGTTTTTGTTATACTTGGTTGTGTCTATATTCAATATTTATGAAACTCCTATCAACAAGAACTTTAAAGAAGTGAACGAACACAGAATTACTTGGTTAAATATGTACTATATTTCCCTTTCGTTGACTGCAGCCTCGTAGTTACTATATTATAGTAAACAAATAAATAAATAAATCTTTATTTACCATGAAGAACAGTACATGTCAGTACTTCGGTACCATTTCACCTAGATAGTCCTCTACCAATGGCCCCAAGTTAAAAAAAGGTAGATTAACTAAATCCTAAACCTAATAAAAATAAAGAAAACATTTCAACGATGTAAATAGGTGCTTAAAGTGGTGCATACACTGGTAGATTCTTGTTGTCTTTAAGTGGCAACATTTTGGTTAGCCAGCATACTTTTTACCCTACCATTAAATGCTTTTGGTGACAATTTTTTAATGCTCGAGTGAAGCTTGTTCCACAAATGGATTGCATTAAATGTGAATGACTTTTGAAAAGCTGACGATTTGTGCTTAGGTATTCTAAAATCTCGCATGTGCCTTGTGCTTTGATCGTGATTATAAGAAGAGAAATTGTTTCGTAGGAAACTAGGCTCACCAGTAGTGACCGTTTTATAAATAAGACCGTACGTGTGTAGCATACGCCTATCTTTCATATTTGGGATAGAACATTGATTTAAGTAGGGAGTGATGTGATTTCTAAAGGAGGGAATATTCAGTGGCAGCCGCTCTTAAGCGGCACAGGAGCACATGTCCCCCAAGCTAATTCAGCCAGCTAGTTAATTTTCATTTATTTTTATTCATTTTAACATTTTTATCAACACTAATTGCTCTATCTTCACGGCGGAGGACATAACTATATATGAGGCATTACAATTTATTAAAACAATACAACCCCCCCCCCCCCCCCCAATGCAATAATTATTTTATCCGATTCCTTGTCTGTCCTCAACGCATTAAGTAATACAAACACCTTCAGCTACAAAGTCAATCCACATATCTTCAAAATAAAAAATATCATTCAGCAAATACACTTATCTGGGAAAAAAGTTACATTCGTCTGGGTCAAAGCACATATAAGAATTAAACACAACGAGCACGTAGATACATTAGCTAAAAAGAGCGTCATCAAGACACATTCTAGAACATAAAATTAGTTTAGCAGACATACATAGTGTTCTTAAACTAAATTTGAGAGTCAAATGGAATTACCAGTGGAAAGAGTATTGCTTTACCAACCCTACCAGGTACACGATGATTCATCCCAGTATACCTTATAAACTTTGGTATGAAGACCTCCAAGCATCGAGAAAATATGTAACGTACCTTATTAGATTAAAATTTGGTTACGCATGTTATCCCGCACACCTATACAAAATTGGTATATATACCTCACAAAATTGTGATCAATGCAATATCATAGTAGATCTCGACCATATATTTTTTGGATGTGTGAAATATCAAAATGCCTCTAATACATTAATCACTAATATTGCTCAAAACTGCGATATTGGCTTCATTTAATATGCACTTCTTATTGTCCTTAGGATCTCGTAAAGTTTATACGTATATTTTTGATTTCATAAAAGAAACAGGTATTACGCTTTATGTTATATTTGGCTACCATATGTTTTCCCTCTGTTGTTTTTCTCCTGTCAACCGCGGTTATCCCTGTATTGTATATTTTTAAATGTCTTGACAGACCCCAGGACGGGAAGCATGCCAGGACGGGAAGCATGTGTCTCGGTTGTATCCCTTTTTGTTATCTTCAATTTATTTTCTCTTTTTTTTCTTCGTTTTTAGGTTAGAATTAGGTATATGATTTTTTTTCATACTGTTCACTATCATTATCAGGTATATTTAATAAATTAATTTAACGTTAATCTCACTATCAATTAGATATTTTGTGACTGGCAGTATGGTCTTCGACCGAAAGCCATATATATAATAAAAAAACATTTTTATCAGGATAATAAACTGTGGGTAAAATAAAAC
This sequence comes from Leptura quadrifasciata, assembly GCA_963675555.1. Taxonomy (NCBI): domain Eukaryota; kingdom Metazoa; phylum Arthropoda; class Insecta; order Coleoptera; family Cerambycidae; genus Leptura; species Leptura quadrifasciata. The sequence goes on from OY776675.1 coordinate 149,174,053, forward strand.
AATTTAATAGATATTTTGAAAAAGAAAATACATATGATAAATTTTCGTGGATGTGTGGGTGTTCTTAGGACTCAGGAAGGAGTACACGATTTACAACATTTACAGGAAAGAGCAACGAAACATGCTAAGAGTGCAACTAATTTATATAATTTAGTAGACTATGAAGTTTTAGGTAAAAATGACATTCGTAATTAGTTAGATAATGCTTGTCTCGAAAATATACGAGCTCATAATGAAAAGGTAAATAAGAAACAGATACTAGAAGCTTACAAAGCTTTAATAGACAAAGGGAAATTAAGAACTGAATTGAAAGTTATTTATGGCAGGGATGATATGTGCTCAATGGTGTTTTACTTCTTCTGACACTTATTAATAAAAATAATTTGGAGGAAGGCTTATCTGAGACGTACAAAATTTTAAGTATTATATGTAGTATACCCATGAAGACGTGCGAATGTGAAAGAGGCTTTTCTCTATTAAAAACAATAAAATGTTTTCTAAGGAACACTATGGGCCAAGAAAGGCTTAATGCACTTTCGATGTTATCAATTGAAAAAAATATGATTCAGTTAATTCCTGACTTTGACAATAAAGTATAGCAATTAAATAAAGTTATAAAAAATTTAAAAATCTAATGCCGAAATAAATTTTAAAGGCCCTTGGTTCTTGTACACACACTAAATCCCAATTTAGTTTTTTGTCCCTTTAATAATAGGATGGGGGTGGCAATGGTGTGGTAGAGGGTGTGTGGTGTGGTTAACGCCAAAAAATGTTTTTCAGATGTTTCGTTTATGTATACACACTAAATCACATTTTAATTTGTTTTACTCCCCTTCATAATAGTGTGAGGGTGGTATTGTGGGTGAGAGTGGGGAGTGGCTGATGCCAAAAAAAATTTTTGAGACCTTGACCTTTCGTACATGACCTAATTTGCAATTGTATGCAGTTTTACATGCCTGCTTTGCCTATTTACCCTTATTTACCCCATTTACCCCCGAACCCTTCAACGGAATTAGATCAAAATAAAATCTAGTTCCAGATCTCATTGTAATACATAAGTGTACCAAATTTCAAGTCAATATCATAAACGGTTCCAGAGTAAACGTGCACACAAAAATGACGACGGACCGACAGACAGACAGAAAAATTTTTTCGTTCAAATTTAAAATCTCGACGTTTAATAACATTTTAAACTCATTTCAACAAAATTTTAACAAATTTTGCGTTACTATACTTCCACTGGACATGGAAGTAATTAAACAGAGAAATTCTAACCTTTTTAATGAGTAATTAGATATAGGGAACTTCACGTTATTTACCACTTATAAAAAAATTTACAATTTTTCAGAAACGTCTAGCCCAGTGCTCAACAAAGCTAAGGTTCCCTTCGCCCAAAAACAGGATTGCAATGTCTGGAACACAAACAGCCGCACCTTGATAGATGGCCAGATATGCGTCGGACGTGGAAATGGCACTGACAGCTGCAATGGAGATTCAGGAGGGCCCTTAATGCTTGAAGTTAACTTCAATTTCGAATTGGTTACTCATTTAGTTGGTATCATCTCGTATGGGTTTGGAGAATGTGGAACTGCCCCCTCAGTTAATACTTATGTTCCCTTTTATATTGATTGGATCAATGATAATATCAGATGAGATGGGAAAATATGTCGTCCTCAACTGTATGTCACCACTAATGATGATCGACTTGCAGACCTACGTATTTAATTTAAACTGTGATATTAGTTAATATCGGAAAAAAATTTTGTTGATCCTGATGTTACCTAAAGTAACTGTGATAAATTGTGTAAATATAGCAAATTATCTTAATAAATATTTAGTACAGTAAAAATAACTGTGTTTTATGCAAAATTTGAAATTCAGCGTGCTGCCAAAATAAAAATAATTTCAAATAAAAATAGCTTCAAAATACTTGTTATACAATCATTTTCCAATAGAACCAGAGGTTGCCAAGGCAGTTTAAAAGTATTCTGGAAACGGTTTCTATTTACACTTAAAAGTTAACAAACGCTATTTTATATCTATTTTTTGGCCCATTGGTGAATCAAAATTTCTTGATTATCAAGATACCCCTAAAATAGTTTAGTGTTATTTTAATCTACAAAATATGTTGGCTTCATATTTATTTTCAAAAATTATATAATTTTTATTAATTGTTGAGCAGATCTGGAGGAAAACCAGATCCGAGTAAGGAAACATCCGATTGCGATTTTTTTTGCCAATATATAGAGTTGGGTTCACCCAACTTTCCGACACATTTGTGCTGCGGATGTCAAAGGGGAGGGGGAAACGACATATTAAATCTATGGGAAAATGATTTTTCGAGATAACTCGGCGGTTTCTGATCTGACGGAAAAATCTTCAAACCAAAAATGAAGAGCTCATGAAAATAAGCAAATTTTGTTCCTAACCTAGCCGACGCCAGACCATTGATTCGCGAGATATCGCGAATCCAAGGTGCAAAAATTAAAAAAATTGAATTAATTTTTATCATGAAGGAGTGGAGTCGAGGACTCAATTTTTTTTTAATAGAAGGGTATTGGCAGATATTTTATTGGGCCGGAGTCTGAGGGCGGTGGGATAATTAGGAGGAGAGGGAGTTGGGGAAAACGAAAATATTTCACATGCTGGTAACTCCCCGTGTAATTGACCTATCGTGATCAGGCAGCGGACCTTTTTTTATATTTTTATACGCTTGGTGTGCGAAATAAAATTTGCACGTTTTTTTTCAAACAGTTTCATGGCACGAAGGGAAGGGTGGGGGAAAAATCCCTTTCGAAATTTGATAGCTTTTTTGTTAGCGTTTAATTTCCGCCCGGCCAGATCGCGATAATATAATTAGGAAGGGAGATAAGAGGACGGCAAAAAAACTGTTTGATTAAACGTGCAATTTTTATGTTGCGCATCAAGCGTTTGTTTGTGAAAAAAAACATTTTATGCAAGTGCTATCTTGTAGCAAATAAAAAAGTAAAAGAAATTACGTCGATCTGATCGCGATAGGTCAATAACACGGGGAGTTTTCAGCATGTGAAATATTTTCGTTTTCCCCCTCACCGTCACCTCGTCCCAGCCTCCGGCCCAACAAAATATTTGCCAATACCCTTCTATTAAAAAAAATTGAGTCATCAACTCCACTCTTGCATGATAAAAATGAATTCAATTTCTTTAAGTTTTGCACCTTAGATTCACGATATCTCGCGAATCAATGGTCTGACGCCGATGAGCCTGGGAACAAAATTTGCTTATTTTCATGAGCTCTTCATTTTTGGCCTAAAGATTTTTTTCGTTATATCAAAAGTCGCCGAGTTATCTTCGAAAAATTTTTTCCCCATAAATTTAATATATCGTTTCCCCCTCCCCCATTTGACACCCGCGGCACAAATGTGTGGGAATGTTGGGGGGACGCAACTCTATTTATTGGCAAAAAAATAACAATCGGATGTTTCCTTATTTCAATGCTAGATCTGCTCCACTATAACGCAAACATTAAAAAATAATTTTGAACTATTTGAAAAGTATACGGTTAAGTGGTGAGCATCAAAATTCAAAGCATGCTATTGCAATTTACCTTACTGATTTATTTTATTTTATTTATTTCAATTACACTGTTCTACAGGTAATACCCAATTGCAGAACAGGAGGGTGTGATAAAAAAATAATCAAACAATAACTATAATATGATAAGGAAATGATGAGGGGACGAGCGTGGGTGCGTCTTTACTATGTACATACTTCGATATGCGATGTAAAGCAACTTAAGGCCGCGGTTAGTAGTTGGATGGGTGACAGTTCCAACGAAGACCGCGTCCTCGCCTCACACATCTTCCAGCGGCTTGTATATCAGTGTATGCGTGGAAGCTATACAACCTTAGGCGAGGGTTGTATAGGGGATATACCATCCTTCGGAGGGGACGTAAAGCCGTCGGTCCCTTGTCTATTAAATGTTAGGCAAGTAAAAGATCCCTACTCTTCTTAAGGGAAGAGGTTCGGCAAAATTCCTGGTTGGGGTAGCTCATCCACAGACGTCGGCGTCGGTCTTAGGCCTCAGTAGCGGAAATAGGCCGACGTTAAATAAATGTATAAAAAAAATGATGAAGAATATAAGTGTAAATAATAAAATATAGGTATAAATAAAAACAGACATAAATCACAACAACATCAAACGTATAGGTAGATAAAAAAGAAAAACCAAACAATCATCTCAAGTATAATTCTTTCACATTATTAAGGAAGCAAGAAAATATATCTAACTGACTTCCCTCCAGGTTACAACTATTACATATTATATATATAGTGAATACTGAAGAACATTTGTACGCATTGTGGAGAGATAGAAAGTTACGTTATCACGGGTAGTTATTCTAGGAACATGAAAGTTTAATTTCCCTACAATATCTGGACAGTCGACTTTATTATGAATGATTTTAAACGGAAGTGTTTGTGAGTGATATTCACGCCTCTGAACGAGACCCACCATTGAAATCATTGAATGTTTTTCAAGCAATTTATTTTGAGGTACGCCAATAAGGCGGGTACGCGCCGTCCAGCTTAAAATACAACAGTTAACGCTGAACACGCTCGAGATTATCGATGTAAAAATTGTAATGGGGACACCATATAATAGCAGCATATTCAAGTTTTGATCTAACAAAATAGTTATAAAGCATTTTAGTCATATTAATATCCGCAAAATCCCTGCTGTCACATATTATGGTCTCAATATGACTGCTGAATGACAGTTTCTTATAAAAATTGACACCAAGATCTAGAAAAATATTAGGATATTCCAGAGGTGTACCTTCTAGAGAATAGTTGAAAATTAGAGTGCTGTACTTGTCTTAGAAATTTTATCCAAATTGTATTGAATTCTTTCACAGTCCTCAACATTCCTAACTACGTCAAATGTTTTTAAGTCATCAGCATAAAAAGATAATTCATATCTACATCCATGACGATGTCATTAATAAATATGTTGAATAGCAGGGGACCGAGAGCAGATCCTTGGGAAACCCCCGAAGTTGGAAAATACTCAACCATTAAGCCACTAAATACTGCATATTGCTTTCTGTGAGAAATATATGAAACAAGCAGCAATATAAGCGAGGAGGACAGTCCAAATAATGTAAGTTTTTTTGTCGAATGCCTTTGAAAAATCAGTATAAACAACGTCAGTTTGGGCCTGCACGTCGATAGATTTAGAATTGAATTGTGTGGCAACAACTAGGTTAGTCGTGGTGGATTGACCTTTCATGAATCTGTGCTGATACGGTGAGAGTCTATTGCTGACGTAATGATATTACTATGTGCAGTAAAAATTCGAATTTTTTAACTAAGCTTCAACTGCAAAAGCACGTTGAATCTTTGATCAACGCTCCATATTCACAACTAAACTGACATTGCTTGCAAACGCTTTGACAACTATCTTAAATTTCTATTTATCGCGAAAGCATGGCCCCTTGATAAGAATTTATATCTCACTATATTACGACGTGAATTTACTTTAAAAATGAATACTTCATTATGCTGGACCCGTAGTATATCATCAAACATTTCGAATAAATCCGTTAAATATAAAAATAAAACGCCGAATTTTATCAGTTCTGAGGTTATTAACATCCTAAAATCGTCTGAAAATCTGATTTCGACGGTTTAAATGGTCCCCATTTACCCTTTGCAGTTTAATCTTATTGTAACGTAATTAATTAATCTGCAAACTAAAGATTATTAACATTATAAGTATAAGTATAAGTTTTTTCAAGGTCGTATTTTAATCGGCACTCTACAGTTTAATCCGATATTATAAAATTGGCCCTAAATGCGTCAAAAATGATAGATTTTAGCTATTGACCTTGAAGTGCAAACAGAAAGCATAATTTGATGGCCGGTGGTTCCTGCTATCATAAAATGACCAACATATTTTTTTAACATTTATTTAACGTCGGTCTATTTCCGCAACTGAGGCCTATCACCGACGCCTGTAAACGAGCTACCCCCATCCAGAAATTTTGTCGAACCTCTTCCCTTAAGAAGGGTAGGGATCTTTTACTTGCCTAACATTTAATAGACAAGGGACCGACGGCTTTACATCCCCTCCGAAGGATGGTATATCACCTACACAACCCTCGCCTAAGGTTGCATAGCTTCCGCGCATACACTGATATACAAGCCGCTGGAAGATATGTGAGCCGAGGACACGGTCTTCCTTGTGAACACGATCAAGCCCTCTGCGTTGGAAAAATAATAAATTTGGAGCAGTGGTGAATGAGAGCTGAGACCCTAGAAGGCGTTCATGCACTTAATTTTGATGTGAGAAGCCTTTGGGTTCGAATTCTGGTAGTGGTAGTTAGGGTCAATTGCTACACCCTGTATAATGTGGTCTAGAACTGTTGTAGCACTTTGTTTTAGAATTTTATATTATTTAGCACTGATTAGTCTTTTTAGTTCTAACAGGGTCAACGGCTACACCCTGTACATGGTTTTCTTGAAAAAGTAACACTTGGTTTAAAACGAAACGAACAAAATATTTATTTAAGAATTTAACTGAACATAGTTTCAAACGAATGGTATTTTTATTTAACAAATTTTTCTTTTAGTGGGTAACTATTCGACGGCATAAATTCAGTATGTGGAATTTAGCAAAAATGTTTATTAAATTGCCTCTCTTTATTCTTTTGAAAAAATTCACTTTTTATTTACAACTGCATTGGCCGCGAAGGCGAAATGAAAAATGAAATGGGGCCACATAAGGCGAAAGGATTTACTTAATATTAAAAAGGGGCCTCTTAAGGCGAGGACTTAAAACTAACTCTTTTTTAACCAAGCTTTGACCTGGGAAGCTAGTATTGAACAGCTGTTCACGAACAGTATGTAGGGTTTGAAAATAAGAAAGTCTAACTAGAGGGTGGGTAGCTACAACTTGAGTTAACTATGAACCGGACCAGAAGCACAAGTAAATCAGCTTTTTACACTTAAAATCACTTTTAAATAATTAAACTACAGGAACCACCTCGCGATTACTTAACACAGGAGTCACCGTCAAAACTGAACTTGCCTTGGGCTTGCTATGCTCGGATATTTATACGTTTAGAAAAGTTGCGTTTTTCGTGACCCTTTGAGTCTCGCGTCCCGTTTTAAAACGTCAGGAAAAGCTGGATATCGCTCCGTGCGGTCGAGGATGAGTCATCGATTGCGAAATGAAATTTCGAAAATGAAAGTTATATAGAAAAATCGGCAATGAAAAGGGGAATTTTTTTATATGAAACCGAAGTTAATATCTAATCGGGTTTGGGAGTTATTGAAGTTTGATTGAAATAATCTGAAACGACCCCGTAGAGAATCACGGAGGTCCGATGTTCACTTAGTTGAAACGATATGGGAATGTTCCCGATAGAGGCGAGGTGGCTGGAAATAAGATATGAGAATGTTTCTAATAGGCACGGGTCGAGTTTGAGCGGAGTTATCGGTTGCAAGGGGAATCGAGATGCAATACGAGGGGGTGACCAAAAAGTGGTGAAATTTAAAATAGCAATCGGGTTGCAAGAAATTGATGAGACTAAATAGAACGTTAAGACTCGAGGTACGGAACGTGGTTTAATGTATACGAGGGTGATAAAAAGTAGTAAAAATTTAAATGCGAATTAATTGCAAGATTTTTTATGGAATGAATTAGAATGTTAAGTTTTAAGGTACGGAACATGGTTTGAAATATACGAGGGGTTGTCAAAAAGTAATAAAATTTGAAATGTGAAGAAGTTGATGAAATGATTCAGAATATCAAGATTGGAAGTACAGAACGTAGTTTGAAGTATACGAGGGGTTGTCAAAAAGTAAAATAAAATTTGAAATGTGAAGATGGCTGATAGAAAGTTAACGAAATGAAGTAAAGTATTGAAATTTTAGGTATTGTCGATAAATATACGGGGGCTGTATTTTTAAGGGATGTTTTTGTAATGAATCTTTTGCAAAATGACTACTATGAATGTGGAATGTTAGATATTGGTGAATTTACGTTATTTTTGAATTATCGAGTGTATGTGAATCTTTTCAGATTTTTGTGACCTTGAATGTAGTTTTTTATGTAAACTGTGTCTAGTTGACTTTTTTATATGGTTTGCCATGGTGCATGAATCAATATGAATTTTTGATAATTTTTGAAATTTTTTGTTTTTGTTTTTTGACTTGTATGGGAAATATCCTACAACACTTGAAACGATCGCCCATCCAAGTACTAACCGCGCCTAACGTTGCTTTACATCGCATATCGAATAGTAAAGACGCATATACGCCCATAATCAATATTAATATGTACTATAGTGCATCTGAGCGTTTCTCAAGGTCGTTTCTTGGGGGAAAAACAAGTAATAAATAACCTCACTTTAGAAAAACAAATCAGGGATGCCAACTTCAAAACGCTTACTTATGATTTGTGATATTTGACATTGTAAAGAACTAAAGTATGAGTTATTTTCTTGGCCGGCCAGAACCCAATGTCCTACTGAGATTATGAGTTTCAACCCACATTTCACTTAATTTTTTAATCGCTTCTTTGCTGCAACTATCTCAATCTGGTATGCGTTGCTAAGTTTAGCGATAACATAACCCTTTTCTGTTTCACATGACATATGGTAAAGCATAATGCAGTAATTTGATAAATAGTATATTGTTTTATTAGGAGCAAAAGTGATACTTTTGTGACGAGTCCGTCACATCGTTCGTCCAGCAATTACAGATGACTCACAAATGTATCATACATATTAAGAAAACTTTAATAGGGGCCATTTATGGTGAACCGAATTCTAATATTCTTTTATAATCAATTTGAGAATCTTATCAGTACGTCAGTCACATCATTCGATCACATAATTTTCATGAGAGATTTTAATATTGATTTGTCTAGAGAATCATTAAACAGTGATAATTTTAAATTTATGTTAAATTCATTTGATCTTAATCAAATTATTAACTTGCCAACTAGAATTAATCTATAAGGTACGTCATCACAATATCATCATAATGAACAATGGCATTGAAATCTTAGAATCAAGTTAAGTGCCCATTTCAAATGATGTATCTGATCATAACTTAATTTTTTGTGTAGTTAAAATACCTAAAATTAAATCGGATTTAAAAATATTTATTAATGTCATGAAATGAGTAAGTAATGTCATGATTTTCTGACGTTTGAAGAAAAAATATATTTTTACTTAATATGACAATGGCGCTGACAGTAAACCTATAATATTGTGATTGATGAGCAGTCACTGAATAGAACCATATTTACAACAGGGATATCAGTTGATTACCTTCATTTCTGACTACAACTACAAGATATTCCATAAATAAGTGTAACTTATTTATGGAATATCTTTCTTTAAACAAAGTATAAAATTATTTGGTCTTCAATTAAAAAAATATTTACTTTAGTACATGACACTTCTTTCGTTTCTAATAATTTTTTAAAAAATTGTCCTTCGAGCCGGATTTGAACCAGCGACCTATGGATTTCTATTCTTTTAAATTCCTACTACAGTCCACCGCTCTACCAACTGAGCTATCGAAGGTTATTAAAAATGTCGCAGAGACTCATACAAGTACTCCACGTCTACTCATTACAATACATATAATTTTATTTCATCATTGTAATTAACAGTAGTGATTATATTTAAGTTGAAAAATGCTTTTTTAATGTATACTGCACAATATAGTCCTTCGAAACACTATTCTAAGATAGAAAATATTTGAATTTAGATCACATGAACAAATTTAGTGTTGATGGGGTGTTCACATTGCATATATCAACATATATTTTATTGTGCTCAGGTCAATTTAGATCAACATCCATTTGTGTTTGTTAAATGTCTTGATTTATTTGTTTATTAAATAGTTATAACGTTATATTTTATATTATTCAACAAGCATATAATAGCTATTATAATTATAGACTAGAAGAATACTATGCTTTGTCCACAACTGTTATATAGGTATAAGTAATATTAATTTTTAGTTCTGTTTTATAAAATATAGTTTTAGGCAGGGGCGGCCATATATTTTCTTCAAGGGGGGGGGAGGGTTGTCACTTCAGCACATATAGGTAAAAATTTAATCACAAAATTTAATTCTATTAAAATGAAATAGGTATATAAAAACGCTTATAAAATAAAACATATACTCGTAATTACAAAATATCTGTTATGAACATAAAAAATACGAAAATAAATAAAAAAATATAGAAGACATACCTACACAACATACAAACACCGTATTTTTATGGGATATTTTCTATTGTTTTAAATTTTAGTTTTGGTGATATATACAGTGTGTGCTGCACTTAAAAGTGTAAACACTCTTATTATAACTTTTTTCTTTGTTTCAGATTTGGAACAAATCTTACTCAATTATAGAACAAAGTAAGAAGTACTTATGGTTAAAAAAACATCCGCCCCTTACAAATGCAAAGTCATATGTAATACCAAGATAAACGAAAAAAATATAAAGCATTTTTTTATCGAAAAAATTTATTTGTGAAAGTTGTTCAGAATTGTCTTAAACCTTTAGTCCAAAATTTCATCAAAATTTAAAAAATAATTTTATTTGAAATAGTGTCATTCCGAAAACATTTTAAATAACTTACAGATTATTTGACAAACATCTGATAGTTTGTGTTTAATTTAAAACAGAACACAATTTTCTAAGCAAAGAAACACATTACAATTATATTTTTGGACTTGGACATTATTTTAAACAAAATTTTAATAGTTTTCAAATTTTGATGAAATTTTAGACCCAAGGTTTTTAGAAAATTCTGAACAACTCGATAATAAAAATTTCCGTAAGAAATATGTAATAATAGCCAAGTTTCCAGAGGTTTTAAGTCGAAACTAATTCATTTTCTTCTAACCCTTGTCGGTTTCGAACATCTTGCATGTATCCAGGCGCCAAAAACACTTGGTAGGTTCCGAAAGCTTTGTCCCTAAGATAACTGAGAGACAGGTGAGGAAAATCAGATTGCATGCTTCTATGTCCATCCACGGCCCACCACCTCGCCTAAAGGTCAGTTCGCCTCTTTCAATTCTTCGCAAAAGTTGATTTTCTGTAGCATCTTGCATGTGAATCGGCTCTCTGAATTTATTTATAATTGTGCATGCAACTTTTAGCAGTTCTCCAGGTATTCACAATGCTGAATATGTATATGAAAAACTTGATACATACCTTCTTAATAAAATGGATCATGGGTATATATCGCAGCAAAAATTTAGTTTTTTATAAAAACAAATAAGACGGAGCCTTGACTTTACAACCCCAACACCGAAATCGGACTAGTTTCTTTACGGAGATTGTACGTATTTAAAAGTGTATTTTATGGTATAAGCGGAAATGAAGCCCTATTGGTTTTACGCCATATTGGTATGCAAGTATTGTTTTAATTTTGATATGTATTACTACCAATATATTTGTTAGTTTTAATGTTGATGTGTACGATCTACTAAATACTTGGTTTCTATAAAAATTATTGCGTTATTTTGCCTGCTATCTATTTTTCGATATGTTTTGCTTACGAATGGGTGTAATTGTATCACCATCATCATCATCAACATATAAGCTATGACAAAATATGCCATTGCATAATTTAATAATTCAGATCTACCCAGACCGTTGATTTACGCCGTACCGCTAATTTTGATGCGAAATCTAAATTTACGTCATTTCCGGTACAAACGGATGTGACACAATACTAAAAGAGTACTATAAGAACTATAGAAATACCATAACAATGCTAATTAGAGTCACGAAAAATAACTACTACAAAGAAAAAATCCAATCCTCAGGAAATAACTACAAAAAAATTTGGGATTGCATCAACGAAGTTACAAATCTAAATAAAAAATGCACGGATAGCATTGACAAAATTATTGAGGACGATAAGCAAATAACTGATAAAAAAGGGATAGCTAACCCCTTCAACAACTTTTTCGTTGAAATTGGCGAACAAATCACAAAAAATATTCCCGAACAAATACAAAACATGGTAGGAAACGAAAGCCTAAAGGAAAATCTTAATTCAATGTTCCTAGGGGACATGAATGACCGCGAAATAGAAGAGATCTAACCTGAAAAATAACGCCTCACCGGGGAAAGCCGGTATATCCACAAAAACCTTAATACTCATATCTAAACACATCAGTAAACCTATTGCTTACATTATTAATCTTATGTTTAAAAATTCCACTGTCCCTGAAATTTTTAAAGAAAGTATTGTTGTACCAACATATAAAAATGGCAGTAAAAATGATATGACAAACTATCGTCCAATATGGTTAATAAATAATATCGCAAAAAATTTTCGAGAAGTGTCTAAATAATAGACTCCGATCATTCATAGATAAAAATAAAATAATATCAAAACATCAATATGGATTTCAGAAGCATATTGGCACTGAAGAACCTCTTCAATTGTTAACATATTATACAATACTAACTAATTTCGAATGGAACAAGAAAGTTTTAGCCATCTTTTTACACTTACAAAAGGCTTTTAACACAGTATCCCATACTCAACTACGCAACAAGCTAAACAAAATAGGTATCATAGGGAGAGTACACGATTTGTTTAAAGAATATCTAGCCAATAGACCATAACAAATTAAAATAGGTAATTTGCACAGTGAAACAAAACAAAACAAGAACTGGCGTTCCACAAGGAACTATAATAGGTCCTAGCTTATTCCTTATATAATATATAAACGATCTCTTACAAAAAACTACGGATACAATATTATATCATATGCAGACGACACAGTGCTAATTTGTGCAGAGGAGATATGGGAATCCACAAAACAAAAAGCTACCAATGCAATCATCAAAGTAAAAACTTGGTTAGATAACAATCGCCTTAAACTAAATATTACGAAAACTAAATATATGTCCTTTTCTCCAATAAAAGTTGGAATGCCCCAAGTGCAAGAACCTATACTCGTTAATAATTCGGTTAACAATTGTGTACATAGTGCCGACACCATAAAATACTTAGGGTTGATCTTAGAGCCGCACATGAAATGGGTAAGTCACATCGCTTACTTAAATGGAAGAACACGAAAACTAATCTATAAATTTTATAACCTAAAAAGCATACTAAACAATAAAACACTCCTAGTGGTGTACAACAGTTTAGTCGAATCTATGTTTAGGTATGGTGTCACAGTATGGGGCTCGGCTTATAAAGCAACTTTAGAACCTCTGCAAAGAACACAAAACTATATTTTAAGAATAATTTTTAATAAAAAAAGCAGAGATAGCTGCAGAGACATCGTTATGGAAAAACAATTGCTTGCATGCTGCCATATCCTACGCACATAACAAGAAGGATACCATTGGATCTGTTATTGAACACCAATATGATATGAAATAAGGGCTGGGACAAACAACACACATACACTACCGTTACATACCAAAACTGTCACCCAAAAATGCATTAAATTCAATGGAAATAAACTTCTTAATAAACTTCCATCACGCATTAAAAAAATGAGGAAAAAACGGTTTCGAATAGAAACAAAAAAATATCTGATTGACAATTACACTACACTCCTGTCCATCCTAGCATAACTTAATGCAAACGCCACATATTATTTATTTACTACGGCTGATATCTCTACAAAATTAGATTATAAAGGTTAATGTATTATGTAGGTTAATAATATACAATGGAAGTAATTTACCTTAAAATTCACAACTCTTTTTATATATCCATCTTTTCCAATCGCGTAATTATTACCTCTGTCTGTAAATTATTGCATTCTTTCTTACACAGCCTCAAAATATTCACATCATTTCTATGCCCACTTTCTTAATTATCGACTTATTATACTTCAATTAAACTTATATACTGTTTTACAAATTATTTAAAATTATTAGATATATATATATATATATATATATTGTTATTATACATGATTTGCAGGAAACAACTACTCAGCGGGCAAATACCCCGACCTGCATTGAATTACACCTTACAAATCATGAAAAATTGGTAGCCAATGTCATTTGTCAACTCCCTGACCAGACATAGACCGGTTTCGAACTTATTAGTTCTCCTCAGTATGCCATAGGTCATGGAGCAGACAAATGACAGTGGCCAACCTGCTAGTCTTATACAGACTAATGTAAATGGTATAGTGGTGAGAGGTAATTGAATCCTCTCATGTGGTCTAATGCTACTATACACCGGACATCATAGATGTCTCCGTGGTGCATAGCGACTTGCCATTTTGCAAGTACCGAGAGCGGCGACCTTCAGCCCTTGGTGGGCTTAACCTATATACTACCAATTTTTCATGATTTGTAAGGTGTAATTCAATGCAGGTCGGGGTATTTGCCCGCTGAGTAGTTGTTTCCTGCAAATCATGTATAATAACAGTATATAGGTTAAGCCCACCAAGGGCTGAAGGTCGCCGCTCTCGGTACTTGCAAAATGGCAAGTCGCTATGCACCACGGAGACATCTATGATGTCCGGTGTATAGTAGCATTAGACCACATGAGAGGATTCAATTACCTCTCACCACTATAACAATATATATATATATATATATATATATATATATATATATATATATATATATATATTTACATGTATTAGGACAACTAAACGAGAATATAAATACTGCTCGACACAATACAAGGTCTCCTCAGGTATCACTTTTTGTTCTTTATGTAAATTAGGTTAAGACACGTTGTTTGTTAACTTTGTTGCAGTAAATAAATAAATGATATAAATGACAGATACTTATACACGTATCGTTCCCGGTGAGTTTTACTTCAACGGTTTTACCGGAATGGAAGCAAATATAAAACTTACAGAGACAATTTCAACGCCCTATCCTGTCTAAACTATGAACCCCTATGATTGTGCTTTTGCAGGGTTGGTAAACATACCTCAAGAATTAATATACAAAAAAATCTATTGATCACCAAAATATCTTTAAAAAGTGCAGGGTCCTTTGCGAATAATTTTTGTTTTTGCATTGGGAACAGTTATTAAGAGAGCTAATCCAATATCTTGCAAGTATTAAAATTTCGAGGACTACATTCCTGTTTTTGGAATATTCAAATATAATGAAACACCCCACCTCATTGGTTGTCACTACATATCATTTCAAAAATGTATACGTACTTTTGTTTTCTGTTGACTTTTGTATTGTTTGAAAACCGACTAAAGAAATTTTGTTTATGTTTTATTAAGTAAACTACGATAATGAGAAATATTGTTTTGACAATAAAGTATCAAAGTCAATCTAAAGAAACATTTACGTCGTCTCTCCTTTGGTCTTGCAGTTATGTTTATTTAATAAGTATAATTCGACAAAGACACAAATTTAATTTCCAGTTTAATAAGAATTGCACCAATAACATACTCCAAAAAAGACAAAGTTAAAGTCATACTCTACCGATAGGCTTTGGCAATTTATTTGAACTTGTAAATTTCTCTTCCTTGCTACTTGTATACGGGTATATTTCTTTCTTCATAGTTATATCCAACTCCCCTCCACCTTTGTTTTGTGTTAATCCCTCAAACATATCAGTTATCTCTGGTCCTTTGCTGGTTTTATTTATAACCGCATTAGCGTGGCGTATTTTGTCGAAAATTGCGTACTTTCTTTCATCCTGCGGCCTCAATATATTATTTTTCTTCATCGAAAAGTAAATTAGCTCCAATATTCCTTGGCTCCTTACTAAGTAATCCCTTTGGGCAAGTTTATGCAAACGATCCTTTTCTTCAGACTCTACTATCATTTGGGGTTCAAACGAATTTGTTGTGTCACTTCTGACACTCAATGGAATAGATGAGGATCTACTTCTTGAAGCAGATGATGGCAATAGATCCATGTTTTTAGAAGACTTCAGAGGTCCTATTCGCTTTGCAGCCTCAAGTTTTGCTTTTAATTGCATTTCGTCTCTAAGAGCGTTTTGAGCCGCCTCTCTAGCCCTGCTGCAAGCCGTGTCACCATATAACGAATTCTGGCCTTGATCTAAGTATTTTGCATAGTTGTGTTCGGTATTGGAGCAAGGATACACCAATCTGAAGCCGCCTCTGCAGCCCATTTCTTGTTTAAAATACTCAACAAAACATTTCAGGTCACTAACAGGCTGATAATCTTTGCTTATGCCATTTAGTAAACGTTCCCTCACCCTTTTTCTATCTTCCCGCATTATTTTCCTTTTATCGCAGTTCGAGAGGTTCATCATAGCAAACATGTCAGATAACAGGCCTTCTTTTACCTCGACATCTAGATCAGTATCTGTGTGAAAACTCGGAGAATGATTTACTTCTAAAACTTGGGGGTTAAGTCTCTTATCAAATAATACGTCTATTCCTAATAGTTCACAGCAAGCAGGTATGACATCATGATTGGGAAAACAAGCTGCGTAACTATGCTTAAGCACAGGAAAAGCACTTAATATTGTTTTAACGATTACGTCATCGATTCGGTACCAAATTGCTTCAACGTCGTGCTTTAAGCTTCTCATGTAACTATTAAACCAAGAAAGTTTTCTTTTGCTGCCGCCCTCTGTGTCCTGATTGTAAGTCCGACTGTGTTTGTTCACTGCGTAGTTAGTTAAATGCATGAAGACGTTCGTCATATTCACCCCATTAGGTTCTTTGTATCGACTCGTTGCAAACCTCACTAATCCCTCCTTGTAGATGTAAATCCTCATAGGATCGCAAGAGGTGATTAACGTATACACTCTCAGGTCAAACTTATACCCATCAATCAAGAATGGTTTCGTAATGTACACTTGGCATACTCCTCGGTCATAAGGGCGGATATCTTTCAGTGATTTCGTTATCACTATACCCCTACCTTGGCTACCTGCGTCAGGTTTTAGAATAAAAGTTTTATTTTTCCGAAGTCTGCTATACGTTATGGCTTCGCCTAAGTCAGCAGGGAAACACCAAGTTTTGGGGAAAAAGTTGTAGTCTCTGGGAAACAGCCGAAGCATTCTGTTTAAATTCCGGGCCAGTAAGTCTTTTCGGCAAATTTCTAACATTCCTAGAAAATAATTAAATATTTCTTTAAGGGTGAACGAATAATACAAGAGTAGTGAGGAAATGACAGAGGTTCGGTTCAGGAGCAGGAGCAGTGATCAGTGATCAGTGATCAGTTTAGGGGTGGGGGGCAATTAGTGTGGTGGGGGTAATTAGACTGGTGGGGGGTAATTAGATTAGTGAGAAGTAATTAGAGTGATGGGATGTAAGTACGGTGGTGGGAGGTAATTAGACTAATATGATGTAATTAGAGTGGTGGGAGGTAATTAAGGGGGCGGGGCTTAGGGGGTGGGACGTTAGAGGGCGGGGCCTATGAAAGGTGGTGGTGGGGGGCAATTAGATTAGTAAGAAGTAATTAAAGTGGTGTGATGTAATTGTAGTGGTGGGAGGTAATTAGAGTGATGTGATGTAATTGTGGTGGTGGGGGGCAATTAGATTAGTAAGAAGTAATTAAAGTGGTGTGATGTAATTGTAGTGGTGGGAGGTAATTAGAGTGATGTGATGTAATTGTGGTGTGATGTAATTGTAGTAGTGGGAGGTAATTAGAATGTTGTGATGTAATTGTGGTGGTGGGGGGCAATTAGATTAATAAGAAGTAATTAAAGTGGTGTGATGTAATTGTAGTGGTGGGAGGTAACTAGAGTGGTGTGATGTAATTGTAGTGGTGGGAGGTAATTAGAATGTTGTGATGTAATTATATTAGTGAGAAGTAATTAAAGTGGCGTGATGTAATTGTGGTGGTGGGGGGGCAATTAGATTAGTAAGAAGTAATTAAGTGGTGGGAGGTAATTGTAGTGGTGTGATGTAATTATTGTGGTGGGGATGACTCAATTAAGGTGGTGTGATGTAATTATTGTGGTGGGGATGACTCAATTAAGGTGGTGTGATGTAATTATAGTGGTGGGAGGTAATTAAAGTCGTGTGATGTAATTGTAGTGGTGGGGGGTAATTGGAGTGGTGTGGTAATTAGAGTGATGGGATGCAATTAGAGTGGTGGGAGGTAATTAAAGTACTGTGGTAATTAGAGGACAATTACAGGTAATTTAAGTAAAAATAAAGGTAATTGCAGTAAAAATAATGGTGATTAAAGCAATTATGGTCAATCCATCCGTCTAGCCGTTCGTATGCAGACAGTTAAATAATTCTCTATTATGTTGTATTGTCTTATTGCACTTTGTATTTTTTTACGATGAGATAACAAACATTCATTCATGATTATATACCTAACCACTTTATTTACCTGCCTTATCCTTATGCTGATAAACAATTGCGACCTATCTGTCTTATCTTTATATCGATCAACAATTATTTTACCTGTCTTATCTTTAGGGACATCTGTCTTATCCTATGCTGATTTATGAGATGTACATTTACGACCTGCCTGTCTTATCCACCGAGATTTTTATCAGTGAATTTGTGAAAGGGGACATTTGCATTGTTATTTCAGTACATGCAGCGTACCCTCTTTATGGCTTTTGTGTACTTAACATCTTGACATCACAAGTGAGGAGAACGTGTAGCTGTTTATTTTAGTTTTTATTTTTTAGAATTGAAACACATGATTTACATTTTCTTATATTATTTATTACCTATTCTGTCACATTACTATTTTCATACTATTTATTACCTATTCTACTACATTACTAACTAATTGTCTTTTTATTTTATCTTGCACCAAAAAATCCACTTTGAACTGATCCATCCAATGCATTATAGGTCAAGTAGGCATCGTGAAGTATAAGTTCAGGGAACTTTGTTTTTCGTGTCTCAAACTCTGTTATTATGTCAACTCTATAGTGTGGTAATAATTAGAATGGTGGGAGGTAATTGTATTCTTCTGATCATGCGTGGTGAGAGTGACTACTAATATAAATAGAATGCTTCTGCATCACACAATTAAAACCTATCGTCGATAAGTCAAGAGCTAGCAAGTGAATGTTGTGCAACCATCCGATAGTAAACAATAATAAATTGACAATATATTTTCATCATCACATTTTGTGTAAGTTGATAAAAAAAATTATCCTTTCTGAATATGTATGATTAATATGTTTGTTTTATTTTATTTATTTTTTTATTTTAGTCCAACTGACAATGTGGATGCAATATTCAGCTCAACGGTGGGTACGGGCAGAAGACATTAAATCGGCCATTGAAAGGTTGTCTTGTGAACTGAGTGACTTAATCAAGGATTCGCAGCATTCATTAGTTTATGATACAAATGTCTTCTACGATATTGAAGAAACTGAACGCATTGAAAAAGATTGCAGGACGTATGCTGCTGGTGCAAATCTATGTTACAAATATTCACGAGGCTTTTTAAATTTGGACGAATTTTGTGAGCATATGATTAGAATAGAATTAAGACACTTTCTATATGACTTAGTGAAGTACCTGCCTAAGGAACTTATTGAAAAATATCAACTGGACCAGTCTGATGGTGATACGGGCAGTTAAATAATTCTCTATATTGTATTTATTGTTAGATATAAATAATTATTATATTGTCATATTGCACAATTATAGTATCTTAAAAAAAGTTCTTTGTATTTTCATATATTATGGTGAGGTTAGAAATAAAACAAATATTAAAATAATGCATGTATTTCATTACCTATCTTGATTACATAACTAAGAGGTATACCTTAATAAACCTAAAGAGTTTTTATTCCAATTTTACATTTAAATCTATGATATATTTTGTAAAGAAAGTGAACATTGCAAGAGCATAATGACAATAATTATTATTAAGAAGCCAGTATACAGTACCGAACACGGTAGCTCGGGTAATACCATCACCATCTATTAGACCCTACAATAGTGTACCTAAAGTGTGTTTACTTTAAGCAGAAATCCGCCCTACCTTAAATTTACTTCATCTTATGTAGTTTCAAAACCTCATGAGCTTTGCCTTCATATGCAAAGATACATAACTTCGGCCATCGCGTCGGTCGGCTCAATTACATGAATACTGATCTCCGGTTTTGTGTTGTTTTAAATATTGTTTAAAGACTATATGCATACTACTGTATTAGTATTAATCACTATAATTGAAACATATAAGTAATTTATTTTGTCAAACTTATGTAACGAGGTATATGGTAGATAACTGAGTAAATGTTTTCAAAATGTACTCATAACGGGCGCATTTCATGGGGGTTTTGAAAGTACTCTACACGTTCAAACAAAGTTAGGAATTAGAAAAGAGTATATTTATGCCATTTAGTTTGATACCTGGTAGACGACGCATAAAGTGATAATAGTATGTGGTGTATATTGTCTTGGACTATGTTTTCAATATGTAGGGTTAGAATTACTATCCCGTCGAAGTCTAGAAAATAAATTATTAAAGGTTTTAAGTATCAACTAAATTCGTGTACATCAAGGCAATTTGATTAGTATTGAGAGCTCGTTACATTGGTACGTGTTTATTTATGCCTACGCACGCCTGTGTTATTTTACACCACCACGTACATTACTCCTTAAAATCGGAGACATTAGAAATTTAGATTGTTGAAATGGCGAACAAAATAATGGGGTCCCATAAGCCCCTCCTATCTATTGGAAACAAAGAAAACGTATATGTTTACAAATAATTTATTTAAAAATAATGAAGTTATCTTCAACGAAGTCGCGAACGGCGTTATCGGTAAAGAGAATTTCATCTGTTATAATAATTTTATAATAGTTTTTTTACTTAACATTTACTAACATAATTTTGTACTTGTCATTATTGTGCTCTAACATCAGTTTTGTAACATTCTTAGTAAATAGTTTTAAATGACCAGAGGTTTTAATTTCACTGGGTAAAACATTGTATAAGCGTAAACAATCACTAAACGTACGCTTTTTTTATAATTTTCAATAGATCCCACTGGATAATTGTGCAATTTAGCTCTTAACTAAGAAAGGTGATTAAGATAGGTGTACTCGATTTTTTGTCTATTTTATACATTAAAACGCTAGCAAAACTTTACTGATATGCTTGTGAAAAATAACAAAATAAATGAAAATTACTAAACTAGAATACAAACGTGCATAAATTTAAGTACCTCTGCTGTACTTTAGGCTAGAATTAGAAGGACAACAACCATAACAAACAATAATTACAAGGCGGCTCTCTTTACGGTCTGTAAAAAAGTTTACATTTAACGAGTAAAGAGAATTTACTCAATAACTCCAAATCTAAAATGTTATACTTCACTTAACACCCATTTACAATTTGATTTTGTATGTACTTCTTTATATTTACTATTTAAATCCATAATTAGAGGGCAATAAGTATATATCTAACTCGCCAACAGAGGTACCTCATATTAATGGCATTTCAAAGCCGTCCATGACTACTGGTTCACTGCTGTCAATCTTAAGTATTTTTAATTTGTTAATGTATTGCATTGTACTATATTTTTATCCTTTTACCTTCGTAAAGATATGGTAGTACTTTATACCACGAAACCAGTAGCCGCCTATTATAGAGTTTGTGAGGTAAAAGACCTTTAAATTTTTCTAATTTCGAACCTATAAAAAATTGTACCTACCCGTAATTTCGTTTTAAGTTGCATTTAAACTCGCATATAATGACAGGTAACACTGTAACAGTTGGGATTCTCTGTTGTTAAATCCTAACATATGAGATCTGTTTACTGCCAGGCAGTGCCAGGCGGTAGATAGAATATCCTTGAAATCAAATAACAATGTTTACGTATCTGTTTGCGGTCAAAAATTTACTATAACAAATAATCTACGTCGACACTAGAGATTTAGCTGTAATGTAAATTCGCAACAAAACGTTACATTTATGTCAAATTTATGTAATAATACGAAAAATAAGTTAAGTAAAAATTTGTTGCTCCGCATAAACGACAGCCACTTACAAAAAGCTATGTACTATGTGATGGAGTCGACGTGATCGCGCAAAACAAATAAAAATATATATCATTTACAAAACACCTTATATGCACGACTATGTTGGTAGGCAGAGTGAACTGAGAAAGACGTCTGATATACTTATAATATATGAATTGAAATGGGAAAGAAAGAAAATGGCTTTATATATCCCATCCTATCTACGGAAACCATAGAAAACGCAAGTGTTTAGAAATAATTTATTTAAAAAATGAAGTTCTACAACAAATGAAGTATGAAGTCCTAAAAAGCGTGTGTTATAATTTTAGATCAGAATAGATTTTTTATTTAGCATAAGCTATTCACAATAGTAATATAATTTTGTACCTAGTCATTATTGTGTTGTAACATCTATTGTATATAGTTTTGTAAAACGTAGGAGCGTAAACAATCACTAAAAGTTGACAATTTTTATAGTTTTCAGCTGATCTCACCGGATAATTGTGCAATTTAGCTAGGTAGACACTAGATTTTTGTCAATTCTATATATTAAAACGTTAGCACATCAATTTCAGGAAATTTTATAGATGAATTCCTGGCAGATTTAATAAAAAGTTATTATAGCCGCTAATTAATACTAAGTCAATTAATTTAATATGGTAATTACTTTTACACAATTAATATCGATATAATATGCTAATTTATCGCTCAATTAAATCCATTATTGTATATTGCATTAAAAATAGCTTCTTTTTCTGTTCTATGTACTTTCAAAATTTTTAACTGTATCGAGACTGCCAATATAGAGGTCGATGTAAGTACTATTTACAATAGGTATATGAAAGACATAGTGTCTACACTAATAGATCTTGAAAGATAAGACTCTCATGCTACCTATATAAGTAACGAATCTTGGAAATAAATAAATAACACAGAAATTAGACAACCCCCAATTCCAGAAGCCAGAGCTAGTGCGATTGCCCTATCGACCAGACCAGACAAATACATTTATATATAGAACAACGTTGATTGTGCGGCATATAAACTAATGTTAGTATTATTAGAAAAGCAATCTAAGACGACGAGACAAATATAAACTTAGTATATACCTACATAAATCTTTTTACACAAAAAGTTTACTAAAATGGGTCAGCAAAAGGTAGTTTATAACAAACCAATTTATGTGGGTTTTTGCATCTTGGAATTGTCAAAGACGGTATTGTACAACGCGATCAAAGAGAGTTTGGGGATAAGACGTCTCTTTTATACTGTGATACTGATAGTTTGATTCTAAAAATAATGACAGAAAATTTGTATGACTTTATACTAGATAACCGGGATAAATTCGATACTTCAAATTATCAAGAAGGAAATATATTAGTGTCAGTATTACAAGCAGCAAATGACGTAATTTCCCCCGAATTCTTTGTTCATGGGTGGAATCAATATTTTTATTAATCTGTATATTCACGTAATCAAAAAGTCATGAGTACTTCACCTCTTTTTTTAATGTCCTCTTGGAGCTATAAGTTAAAAAGTTCTTCTATGGTAAAACGATACGTGTCTATAAAAAAAATGTGTATCTAAATTACAGATTAGCATCTAAGGATTTACTAAAGATGACACCATTGTACTTTTAAATGGATGAGCCCGGTTGTCAAAGGTAGACAATTAAAGAATTTTATGGCAAAAAAATTTATGACTACGTGATTTTAGAAGTCGTAAACATTAAACAAGCAATGGTAATGGCCAAATTCGAACTTATTGTCCTTGAATACAAAAAACAAAATATATCACTTTCTCGCCGAATACAATGGGTCAAACCAATATAAATATCACATAGCATGACTGCAACAACATATTAATTTGTAATTGCGACAAATTTATAGAGATAACAGACCAAATGAAGTATTTAGGTATCCACTTCCAGTTTTTAAAGTGACATCAACACATAGATTTCTGAATAACAAATTATGCAAATTATTACATAAATTTTATTAGATCCGAAACATCTTTAATACAAAAAACCACAATTAACGTTTTCAAGGCATTGATTGAATCAATAATAAAAATGGAATAGTCATTTGGGGGATCGACCTATGATACGACTTTAGATAAATTAAAACATAATTCAAAAGCGCTTTATTAAAATTATTCTCAACCAACCGAAACAATATAGTACAAAATTACTATTTGAAGAGTCAGTTAGACATTGATACCACATATAATCCTATCTTTGAACTATAAAAATTTCCTGAAATTGATGGATCCTTCGGGATATCAAATATATTTCCGTCTTGATAATTTGAAGTATCGAATTTGTCCCGGTTATCTAGTATAAAGTCATACAAATTTTCTGTCATTATTTTTAGAATCAAACTATCAGTATCACAGTATAAAAGAGACGTCTTATCCCCAAACTCTCTTTGATCGCGTTGTACAATACCGTCTTTGACAATTCCAAGATGCAAAAACCCACATAAATTGGTTTGTTATAAACTACCTTTTGCTGACCCATTTTAGTAAACTTTTTGTGTAAAAAGATTTATGTAGGTATATACTAAGTTTATATTTGTCTCGTCGTCTTAGATTGCTTTTCTAATAATACTAACATTAGTTTATATGCCGCACAATCAACGTTGTTCTATATATAAATGTATTTGTCTGGTCTGGTCGATAGGGCAATCGCACTAGCTCTGGCTTCTGGAATTGGGGGTTGTCTAATTTCTGTGTTATTTATTTATTTCCAAGATTCGTTACTTATATAGATAGCATGAGAGTCTTATCTTTCAAGATCTATTAGTGTAGACACTATGTCTTTCATATACCTATTGTAAATAGTACTTACATCGACCTCTATATTGGCAGTCTCGATACAGTTAAAAATTTTGAAAGTACATAGAACAGAAAAAGAAGCTATTTTTAATGCAATATACAATAATGGATTTAATTGAGCGATAAATTAGCATATTATATCGATATTAATTGTGTAAAAGTAATTACCATATTAAATTAATTGACTTAGTATTAATTAGCGGCTATAATAACTTTTTATTAAATCTGCCAGGAATTCATCTATAAAATTTCCTGAAATTGATGTGCTAACGTTTTAATATATAGAATTGACAAAAATCTAGTGTCTACCTAGCTAAATTGCACAATTATCCGGTGAGATCAGCTGAAAACTATAAAAATTGTCAACTTTTAGTGATTGTTTACGCTCCTACGTTTTACAAAACTATATACAATAGATGTTACAACACAATAATGACTAGGTACAAAATTATATTACTATTGTGAATAGCTTATGCTAAATAAAAAATCTATTCTGATCTAAAATTATAACACACGCTTTTTAGGACTTCATACTTCATTTGTTGTAGAACTTCATTTTTTAAATAAATTATTTCTAAACACTTGCGTTTTCTATGGTTTCCGTAGATAGGATGGGATATATAAAGCCATTTTCTTTCTTTCCCATTTCAATTCATATATTATAAGTATATCAGACGTCTTTCTCAGTTCACTCTGCCTACCAACATAGTCGTGCATATAAGGTGTTTTGTAAATGATATATATTTTTATTTGTTTTGCGCGATCACGTCGACTCCATCACATAGTACATAGCTTTTTGTAAGTGGCTGTCGTTTATGCGGAGCAACAAATTTTTACTTAACTTATTTTTCGTATTATTACATAAATTTGACATAAATGTAACGTTTTGTTGCGAATTTACATTACAGCTAAATCTCTAGTGTCGACGTAGATTATTTGTTATAGTAAATTTTTGACCGCAAACAGATACGTAAACATTGTTATTTGATTTCAAGGATATTCTATCTACCGCCTGGCACTGCCTGGCAGTAAACAGATCTCATATGTTAGGATTTAACAACAGAGAATCCCAACTGTTACAGTGTTACCTGTCATTATATGCGAGTTTAAATGCAACTTAAAACGAAATTACGGGTAGGTACAATTTTTTATAGGTTCGAAATTAGAAAAATTTAAAGGTCTTTTACCTCACAAACTCTATAATAGGCGGCTACTGGTTTCGTGGTATAAAGTACTACCATATCTTTACGAAGGTAAAAGGATAAAAATATAGTACAATGCAATACATTAACAAATTAAAAATACTTAAGATTGACAGCAGTGAACCAGTAGTCATGGACGGCTTTGAAATGCCATTAATATGAGGTACCTCTGTTGGCGAGTTAGATATATACTTATTGCCCTCTAATTATGGATTTAAATAGTAAATATAAAGAAGTACATACAAAATCAAATTGTAAATGGGTGTTAAGTGAAGTATAACATTTTAGATTTGGAGTTATTGAGTAAATTCTCTTTACTCGTTAAATGTAAACTTTTTTACAGACCGTAAAGAGAGCCGCCTTGTAATTATTGTTTGTTATGGTTGTTGTCCTTCTAATTCTAGCCTAAAGTACAGCAGAGGTACTTAAATTTATGCACGTTTGTATTCTAGTTTAGTAATTTTCATTTATTTTGTTATTTTTCACAAGCATATCAGTAAAGTTTTGCTAGCGTTTTAATGTATAAAATAGACAAAAAATCGAGTACACCTATCTTAATCACCTTTCTTAGTTAAGAGCTAAATTGCACAATTATCCAGTGGGATCTATTGAAAATTATAAAAAAAGCGTACGTTTAGTGATTGTTTACGCTTATACAATGTTTTACCCAGTGAAATTAAAACCTCTGGTCATTTAAAACTATTTACTAAGAATGTTACAAAACTGATGTTAGAGCACAATAATGACAAGTACAAAATTATGTTAGTAAATGTTAAGTAAAAAAACTATTATAAAATTATTATAACAGATGAAATTCTCTTTACCGATAACGCCGTTCGCGACTTCGTTGAAGATAACTTCATTATTTTTAAATAAATTATTTGTAAACATATACGTTTTCTTTGTTTCCAATAGATAGGAGGGGCTTATGGGACCCCATTATTTTGTTCGCCATTTCAACAATCTAAATTTCTAATGTCTCCGATTTTAAGGAGTAATGTACGTGGTGGTGTAAAATAACACAGGCGTGCGTAGGCATAAATAAACACGTACCAATGTAACGAGCTCTCAATACTAATCAAATTGCCTTGATGTACACGAATTTAGTTGATACTTAAAACCTTTAATAATTTATTTTCTAGACTTCGACGGGATAGTAATTCTAACCCTACATATTGAAAACATAGTCCAAGACAATATACACCACATACTATTATCACTTTATGCGTCGTCTACCAGGTATCAAACTAAATGGCATAAATATACTCTTTTCTAATTCCTAACTTTGTTTGAACGTGTAGAGTACTTTCAAAACCCCCATGAAATGCGCCCGTTATGAGTACATTTTGAAAACATTTACTCAGTTATCTACCATATACCTCGTTACATAAGTTTGACAAAATAAATTACTTATATGTTTCAATTATAGTGATTAATACTAATACAGTAGTATGCATATAGTCTTTAAACAATATTTAAAACAACACAAAACCGGAGATCAGTATTCATGTAATTGAGCCGACCGACGCGATGGCCGAAGTTATGTATCTTTGCATATGAAGGCAAAGCTCATGAGGTTTTGAAACTACATAAGATGAAGTAAATTTAAGGTAGGGCGGATTTCTGCTTAAAGTAAACACACTTTAGGTACACTATTGTAGGGTCTAATAGATGGTGATGGTATTACCCGAGCTACCGTGTTCGGTACTGTATACTGGCTTCTTAATAATAATTATTGTCATTATGCTCTTGCAATGTTCACTTTCTTTACAAAATATATCATAGATTTAAATGTAAAATTGGAATAAAAACTCTTTAGGTTTATTAAGGTATACCTCTTAGTTATGTAATCAAGATAGGTAATGAAATACATGCATTATTTTAATATTTGTTTTATTTCTAACCTCACCATAATATATGAAAATACAAAGAAATTTTTTTAAGATACTATAATTGTGCAATATGACAATATAATAATTATTTATATCTAACAATAAATACAATATAGAGAATTATTTAACTGCCCGTATCACCATCAGACTGGTCCAGTTGATATTTTTCAATAAGTTCCTTAGGCAGGTACTTCACTAAGTCATATAGAAAGTGTCTTAATTCTATTCTAATCATATGCTCACAAAATTCGTCCAAATTTAAAAAGCCTCGTGAATATTTGTAACATAGATTTGCACCAGCAGCATACGTCCTGCAATCTTTTTCAATGCGTTCAGTTTCTTCAATATCGTAGAAGACATTTGTATCATAAACTAATGAATGCTGCGAATCCTTGATTAAGTCACTCAGTTCACAAGACAACCTTTCAATGGCCGATTTAATGTCTTCTGCCCGTACCCACCGTTGAGCTGAATATTGCATCCACATTGTCAGTTGGACTAAAATAAAAAAATAAATAAAATAAAACAAACATATTAATCATACATATTCAGAAAGGATAATTTTTTTTATCAACTTACACAAAATGTGATGATGAAAATATATTGTCAATTTATTATTGTTTACTATCGGATGGTTGCACAACATTCACTTGCTAGCTCTTGACTTATCGACGATAGGTTTTAATTGTGTGATGCAGAAGCATTCTATTTATATTAGTAGTCACTCTCACCACGCATGATCAGAAGAATACAATTACCTCCCACCATTCTAATTATTACCACACTATAGAGTTGACATAATAACAGAGTTTGAGACACGAAAAACAAAGTTCCCTGAACTTATACTTCACGATGCCTACTTGACCTATAATGCATTGGATGGATCAGTTCAAAGTGGATTTTTTGGTGCAAGATAAAATAAAAAGACAATTAGTTAGTAATGTAGTAGAATAGGTAATAAATAGTATGAAAATAGTAATGTGACAGAATAGGTAATAAATAATATAAGAAAATGTAAATCATGTGTTTCAATTCTAAAAAATAAAAACTAAAATAAACAGCTACACGTTCTCCTCACTTGTGATGTCAAGATGTTAAGTACACAAAAGCCATAAAGAGGGTACGCTGCATGTACTGAAATAACAATGCAAATGTCCCCTTTCACAAATTCACTGATAAAAATCTCGGTGGATAAGACAGGCAGGTCGTAAATGTACATCTCATAAATCAGCATAGGATAAGACAGATGTCCCTAAAGATAAGACAGGTAAAATAATTGTTGATCGATATAAAGATAAGACAGATAGGTCGCAATTGTTTATCAGCATAAGGATAAGGCAGGTAAATAAAGTGGTTAGGTATATAATCATGAATGAATGTTTGTTATCTCATCGTAAAAAAATACAAAGTGCAATAAGACAATACAACATAATAGAGAATTATTTAACTGTCTGCATACGAACGGCTAGACGGATGGATTGACCATAATTGCTTTAATCACCATTATTTTTACTGCAATTACCTTTATTTTTACTTAAATTACCTGTAATTGTCCTCTAATTACCACAGTACTTTAATTACCTCCCACCACTCTAATTGCATCCCATCACTCTAATTACCACACCACTCCAATTACCCCCCACCACTACAATTACATCACACGACTTTAATTACCTCCCACCACTATAATTACATCACACCACCTTAATTGAGTCATCCCCACCACAATAATTACATCACACCACCTTAATTGAGTCATCCCCACCACAATAATTACATCACACCACTACAATTACCTCCCACCACTTAATTACTTCTTACTAATCTAATTGCCCCCCCACCACCACAATTACATCACGCCACTTTAATTACTTCTCACTAATATAATTACATCACAACATTCTAATTACCTCCCACCACTACAATTACATCACACCACTCTAGTTACCTCCCACCACTACAATTACATCACACCACTTTAATTACTTCTTATTAATCTAATTGCCCCCCACCACCACAATTACATCACAACATTCTAATTACCTCCCACTACTACAATTACATCACACCACAATTACATCACATCACTCTAATTACCTCCCACCACTACAATTACATCACACCACTTTAATTACTTCTTACTAATCTAATTGCCCCCCACCACCACAATTACATCACATCACTCTAATTACCTCCCACCACTACAATTACATCACACCACTTTAATTACTTCTTACTAATCTAATTGCCCCCCACCACCACCTTTCATAGGCCCCGCCCTCTAACGTCCCACCCCCTAAGCCCCGCCCCCTTAATTACCTCCCACCACTCTAATTACATCATATTAGTCTAATTACCTCCCACCACCGTACTTACATCCCATCACTCTAATTACTTCTCACTAATCTAATTACCCCCCACCAGTCTAATTACCCCCACCACACTAATTGCCCCCCACCCCTAAACTGATCACTGATCACTGATCACTGCTCCTGCTCCTGAACCGAACCTCTGTCATTTCCTCACTACTTACAAGTAACGAGTTAGGTACAAATACAGTTGTATATTTTTATTCAAGCACAAGGCAAAATGTGCTGCTGTATCGAGCCTTTATAAATGTTCGAAAGACACGTGATCAAAAATATAGGCGACCAATTATATAAAGATAGAAAGCTATTGGCAACAATGGAAAACAAAAATCCCTAGCTGCCTGTAGCCATATCCTAGCCTATTGGCGTTCCAGTTAAGCCGGCGCCACACATACGGTATTCGCCGATTTCCGAATAACGAATATTCGCTATTTGGCGAAATCTCAGATCCACTCATATGCGAAGTAGGCAAGTATTTCTATTCGCCAAACATAAAGTAGTCCCGTTGGTTGTCGATAAATCCGCAAACATCAAAGAGACTGAATATTCGCCCTATCGCCAATCTTACAACCGATCCACGTATGCGTTGCAACTTCAATTTAGTTTAGTATGTCTTTCAAAGAGCGACTGTCATTATTTTAGTGGGGTAACTAGAATTAGAAAATGGAGTGAACAAATTTGCGAATTTGCCGGTACCTCAATTCGTCACACAGAGTTTAGGCAATTGAGACACATGTATGGATCCATGTACTTGTGACTCGGCAAATATTTCGCGAATGTTCGGAATTTGACGTATGCCGCATGTGTAGCGCCGGCTTTAAACGTTGAATGAATTTAATAATAGCAATACTTATTTTTAGGTTAGAGTCTTCTTTTTTCATGTGTTTGTATGATTTTCGAGTTAGTGGAGTCAAAATAGCCAAAAATAAGGCTATAGGGAAAATTTTACATGGAACGCGGCATAGAAAAGTAAGTTTGTTTTGATAAAACTAACAATACCCTGAGTTGTCTACTTCGAGTAAGTGGGGGAACCCTTTTTTCGCGGAAAAGGAATAAATTGGGCATTTTTAATTGTGGTTTTTCAGTTCTAGTTTATTTTGGACCCTTTAAAATGCTAGTTAAGAAACGAGATTGGTACCCTTTTATTGTCGATGGTCAAGGAATCTTCTGTTCAAATTTCGTGAAAATTGGTTCACCGGCCCCCTACGAAAAACATAAAAACTGAATTACGGCTAACTTGGCAAAAATTCAACCGAATTTGATGCAATTTTAGATGAAAGTAACCAAGAAATAGCCTGACAAATTTTAGAGAAAAATATCGAATAATTTGCTCGCAATTCCATTTTTAAATGTTTCTTAAAATGTTTTCTTAACCGCCTCTCAAGTTACCGAGGTAACACCCTGGAACATCTCAAGCATCTTATATTAGGTAAAGAGAGACGAGGTCCTACAGTTTAATGTGGACTCTGAACCACTCTTTTGGCAATTTTGTTAATGAAAAATTGTTTCGCCTTGCGGGTATCGAACCCACTTCGCTAGGCAACTCAGTTTACTAGCCAGACGCTGTAGCACACTGAGCTACCGTTTTAGTCCAAATTCCACAAAATTTTCAAAACGTTCCCCAATTTGTCCAAATGGTCGTACGAATTGATGGTTGGTTTCTTTATGTACTTTCACGTGATGTAACTAAAAATTACTTTTTGGTAATTTATCCGATTTTTTGTCATTTTTGTTGTATATATGCGCGCGGTAATTACCCGTCATTTTCTGTAATATTTTGTTTATGTGTCTTTGGTAAGCCATAAAAATGAGGAGGCTTACTATGATGTGGTGGTGTAAGTTACCAAAGACACATAAACAAAATATTCCTTTAAGACCAATTGTTAGTTCTATTAATTCACCATGTCATAATTTGGCTAAATTTTTACTTAAAATTATTGATCCATTATCTGGAAATACCGATTCATATATTAAAAATAGTAAACATTTTATAGAAAAAAATTATGAAAACGATATTCATCAATCACACCTGATGGTTAGTTTTGATGTAGTTAGTCTCTTTACCAATGTTCCGGTAGATGAAACCTTAAAAATAGTTAAAGATAGGTTACTAAATGATAATAATTTGGAAACTAGAACTAAATTAAGTGTAAATAGCATAATGGAACTCTTAACACTGTGTATAAAAACAACCTATTTTCAATTGGACAATGAGTTCTATCAGCAGGATTTTGGCATGGCTATGGGGTCTGCATTATCACCAATTTTAAGCAACATATTTATGGAAAACTTTGAGAACACACATGTTCAAAATTGTATAAACAAACCGGTTGTCTGGTGGAGATATGTTGACGACAGCTTTGCAATTTGGCCTCATGGTGCCGATTTACTGGATAGTTTTTTGGAAAATATAAATAGTAAGGAACCGTCTATTAAATTCACATTAGAAGTAGAAAGTAGCAATGAACTACCGTTTTTTAGATGTATTAATTAGAAGGGTAAATAATATAATTGAAATAAGCGTTTATAGAAAACTAACACATACTAATAGATATCTAAATTTTAACTCAAATCAGTCAATAAATGTTAAAAAGGGTGTTGTAAAATGTTTATACAATAGGGCCAAAATAATTTCATCTAATAATGAAATATTAAATAACGAGAAAAAATTTATCAAAGAGGCTCTAGTACAAAATCAATATCTTGAAGCCTTTGTTGATAGAGTTTTCATAAATGTTGAAAATAGGGACAATCAGGTACGACAAAAACCTGAACGTCATTATACAGCAATAATTCCTTATGTATACGAACTATCGGAAAAGCTACGCTGTATAGGTGACAAATTTGATGTTAGGACAGTATTTCAAACGGGGGACACTTTAAGATCTATTTTAGCAAAAACAAAACCGATAAACAGGGAGCAGAATTCAAAAAACTGTATCTACAATATCCCGTGCGAATGTGATAAATGTTATGTGGGCGAGTCATCCAGACCTTTCAGTGTGAGGTTGGATGAGCACAAGAATTACATTAGAAAGAATGAAATTCAGAAATCAAAGATTTAGGAACATGCTTTGGAAAACGGACATAGAATAAACTGGGACTCGGCAAAAATTTTAACAAAAGAAACAGATACCAAAAAAAGAAAAATTAAGAAATCAGTAATAATCTTATTAAATGAAGATAAGTGCGTATCGAATTGTTCTGTAGATATTTGTACAACCTGGCTACCAATGTTAAAAGAAGAACT
Source organism: Leptura quadrifasciata (assembly GCA_963675555.1). Lineage (NCBI taxonomy): Eukaryota > Metazoa > Arthropoda > Insecta > Coleoptera > Cerambycidae > Leptura > Leptura quadrifasciata. Next base: position 149,207,509 of record OY776675.1, read on the forward strand.
TAACAAACTCAACATTATCTAAAAGAAAATATCATCAATTCTATGTTCTGTGTAAATAGTAAGTATCTATGGAAATAACATAAACAGAATCTTAAAGCTGTGTATTTGACATACACAGCAAAATAAGAGTTCTTCCAAAAAAAAGCTTTGAAAACGGAAAGAGATTACTTTCCGAAACGTCAGCTAAATACATTATTTCTGTGTTTATTCCGATTTGTATTATTTGCAAAACATAACCTCTGACTTTTCCTTTGGCGTAAACGTCACGGGCACAGAGGCTTTTTTCCAATAATTCTATTATTTTGTAGATTCGGTGATTTGTTTTGAAGAGGATAATAATACATGTGGTAGAAAACCCAAATAATAGGAAAGAATATTCGTAGAATGCCACAAATAACATTTAGAGACAAGTTCTAACTCAGTATTTATTTTTCTTGTCAACTTTCTAGGATCATTTCCATCAATGTAGATTATAGTGTCGTCAGTAAAAAAGTCTAAAACTGAATTGGTATCTGTTCAGTATTTTTTTCTATTATAAAATCTAAAAATTGGAGGTATACTACTTTCCATATTTTTTCAAAAGTTGGTAACATATGTATAGGTTTGCATTCTTCGGCCTTAATAATTTTGGGTACTTCTCTTACAAGAATTACTTTTAATGAGATAGGCACAACACACCCTAAGGATCTGTTAATAAGATGAATCAATTGGTCAGATAGTTTATCAAAATTATTCTTATAAAAAGCTATCAATTTCATCTGAACTACTCTTATTATCTAAGTTGCATTTTCGCGTCTCCTTACTCGGCAAATTCAAACTAGTATTCAAGTATGCACTACATTGATAAATTGAATTTCTTTAAAAGTTTCATCATATTTATTCGATATTGAAGATTTAAGCGACTGCGGAATTTTCTCTAAAGTAGTCCTTAAATATAAACAAGTTACAAAAGGGAATATACGAGAAATGAGGGCTTTGGAATGCTATTTGTCTAAATTATATTGGAAAGTGCAATGCAAATATATGTCTGGTTTATATTACCTATAGAAACAAGTTGTGTTAGGTGTGTTTAAGAAAATTGCCATGGAGCATCATATTTAGAAACTTCTTATAACTCATCCATCGAAGTTGCGATGTATTTATGTAATTTTCACTCGCTCGAATCCAAATAAATCTACCCTACTATATACAATTTTCGAACCTACTTAAGAGTGAATATGTACCTGGAAAATGATTAATTTTTTGAAATCTCTTCATTTCTTTACATTTATCGACAGTTATAGACAGGTCAGTCCAATACATATTCCAGTTTTCCCCTTCGCTAACCTCCTTATATCCAAATTTGGCAGCAACTCTCCTAATAACATCATATCTGCAATGCGTTAAACAAACCGACACAAGTTTTTTCCTCTTCTTTACCTTGACCTTTCCACTGGCGGTATCCTTTTTTTCTTCATTTTGGTGCAGCTGTATATTCTTTATTATTATTTGCCGTGGCTTTTCTTTTTCTTTCTCGTCGTCTGAGGACCAGTCTGACGAATCACTATTCTCCTTTAAGGGCAAACTGGTTTTTGATTCACTAGCCATTAAAATAAATTATTTGGATCAATGCAGTACTAAAAACATTTTAGAAAATTTTATTTGACATTAAGTTTCGTAAGACATTTAGAAAATCTATCTCTGACACCGTGTCCTATTATCTTGACATTGTCAAAAATCAATGCATTTAAAAACAGATAAGAACCTTAATTACCTTTTAAGCTACTTCTTAATCCCAGTACATCCGCATACGTATATAAATAATACTAAAATTTTAGATACGGGGAAGATTTCTTATCATTACAATTAAAATATTACCATAAACATAAAACAGTCAATCCAACGTCGATATATTTGAATCATATTGACATTTTCTTCACTCACCATACCTAATGAAATTTCTATAACTTTATTTTCAGTGCAAAAATTTCGTTACTGTCATAAAAAACATTACTAAATAATTATATTACTACTTTTGGTGCAGTTTTAGAGTGTAATTTTAAAGAGGGGGTAAGTGGGTACTTCCAAGATGGCTTTAACCCTTAAGTTAGCAGCTTAGTGGTGAGCATTGGGCCACAGCATTAGGCTACCTGACAGACTGCGTCTATATGACACTTGTTCATTATGGTTGGGTTAATTTCAATTTACGATTAAGTTATTTTATAAAACACTTTGTTTTTAAAAGAATTATTGATTTCAATCTGACGTAGATTGGCATCTTGAGGTAGAAGGTGTTACCTCCTTTCCCTTGTTATTTATTTTTGAGAAAGAATTGAGGCAACATATGCGGACGACTAGCTGGTTTAAGTCGGAGCAGAGAGCCGTGGATCCAGAGTATTCGTAAGAATGGAGAAACTTACCCTTTTTGATATGTACAGCATAAGCGACAGATTTCTGTTTATTTCGAGAAAAGGAGACAAAGAAAAATTTATGTTAAAATGGGCACCATCTATAGTGAAAATAAGTAGAATTGTCTCTTTTTCTCGAATAACCAGTCTACTATAGATCAGACTAAAATTGTTGGTAAGAGAAATAAAAATATTGTTTAAAATGAATGTTAAAATATATTACATGAATATAGACAAATCGGTTTGTAAAGACTAATTGAAATTTAAAAAAAATGTATATATAACAAATTTATACCAGGATCCTAGATTGACTATTGTTGAGGTGACTGGTTCTGGAACAGCAATCCAGGCCCACAATTGTCTCTTGTTGCGAGAATGGATTCTAAAGGTTTCCTTGGCAATTTACGTCACTTAATGAAATGGAATGAAAATTGTAGGAAAATTAACCAACCATGTAGTTTTTGAGCTGTGCAAAAGCTATGCAGAAATGTAGAAGCTATGCAGAAACGTATACAGAAATGTATAGGTATATAAATGTACATAAACATATAAGTACATAAGTACATATAAATACATAGAAATATATAAATATTTAAGAATTTAAATATCTAAGTATATACAAAAGTTGATTTCTTACACTATAAATTGCCAAAAAAAATTGAAAAAGAAGAAAAAAATATTTTTAAAACCATGTGGTACATATAGTATTTTAACTACTTATTAAATTAAAAAGAATTAACCTTGACTGATTATTTTAAAAATAATTGAAATTACATCAAAAACAAAAATTGAAGATTACTTAAATTTTAAATGAGTAATGAATGAAATTTACCTGGATTGACGCGGATATAAAAAATGTAATATGAATTACTGAAGTCCACAGTTAAAATTTATATACGTTCGAATCAGTACAAAGGTTGCAAGCAAATGATTTCCTGGTGAGTTTTACTGATAAGGTAAACTTTTTTTGTCCTACTTACTGGAAAATAATGTTACCGAATAAACTTGAGAAATCTAATTCCCTAATTAAATTGAAAGCTATAAAATATAAAAATAGTACAGGTATGGCCATCTGTCAACTGTTGAGTTAAGCGCAACAACCTGTCTGCTGTAGATTCCCGTACTCACTACTAAAATAGTTACATATGATCGATAAAAGGAATCTATAATAAAAGTTTTTATTACTTCCATCCCACAGCTGATTTGCCTTTGCCTCAGTTTGTAATTTCTATTTTGTACATAACCAACAATATGAACAGCTGTAAATAAATAGTAAAAACGTATTGTGAGAACTCAGTAAATATATTACATCTTATACGATATACTATATATAGTAACGAGAAAAGGTAAGGAAAATAACCATATGTACTTACATAGTAAACAAAAATATAAAAGTTGAAATATAGGTATCTGATGTAAATAAATGTTTTGTAGACAAATTGTTAATTGTTTCCTGGGATGCTGTATACAACGGAAATACATAATAGTTTAGAAAAACATGACTAAGTTCCTAAGATATAAAAATAAGTACATAAAACAATGTAAAATGATTTAGCAGTTATACAAGTAAAATTCTGTTAGTTGAAAATAGTTTCACTTACAAAAACTGAATCGAAATGATACACAGATCGTGCTAAACATAAGCAAAATACTAGTTTTTATATAAAACTGTTAAATGGACATAGGCCATGTAACAAAGGTAATATAGAGTGTTTCAGTTAACATTCCCACAGTCGATATCTCGGAAACTAAAAATAGACGATTATTTGTAAATGATAATAGATTTCTATGGTTAATAATCCACCGCATTTAGTGAAAAATGAGCCGAATCTTCAGACCAATACATACAAAAGCAAACGATGGTTTTCCCGGTAGGTTGTGGTGTCCTGAATGAAGTTCCAAAAGTCCTCGAAGTGGAAGTGTAAGGATAAAATTTGGCAACGCTGTAAAGAACTAAAATCGTGCTCTGAAACGAATTTTTCGAGATAACTCGGTTTTCATTGACTCTACGACAGAAATACATCAGGTCAAAAAGAAACCTATGGAAATTCCTTATCCCCCTATATACAGTCTTTTTTCGTATGCGCAATAGTTTTCTTGAAATATTCGAGTAAAAGTCATACTTAAAATCAAAAAAAAATATTTGTGGCAGCTTTTATTGCACGGAGGAATAAATCATAAAGAAAACAACGCGTGCATCTCTAGAAGCTAGAAGTGAACTTCTTTACCTGTTTCTTTCTTTTATTTTTCGCCTTCACTGATTTAGATTAGTGGATGAAGTACAAATGAACGTGTCGTGAATAAATGGGTTTTTGGACTATCGACTGCAGGTAACAGCAGCGAAGGACTTTTGTGGGCTTTCTTTTCACTCTTTATTGTTGTTTCAAAGGATTACTGCCATGAAGAGAACAAATGAAGGGCTTCGCACCTATTTAAAGTATGAATTAGCTCCGTATCCAGTGTCACCCTTTGACGAAGCTGGTATGCACAAGACTAACAAGTCAGCTTTCTATGATAATTTTCCGCCATCTGAATCTGAACCAGATCTCTAAAATGTCATATATGTCGTTGATGGGGGATTTCTCTTGCAACGAGTTATATGGCATCAACATGAAACCTACGGTGCTATTTACCAAGCATATGTTAATTACGTGCAAAATCACTTTGGCTCGAACTCCATTATTGTTTTTGATGGTTATGAAAATACTAGCAATAGTGTGAAGGCTATGGAGCAGCTTCGGGGGTCCTCAAAAGCTTTATCTGTTGACATTTACTTTAATGAGCAGGTGGTTGCAACTGTTAACCAAGAGAAGCTCCTTTCCAATTATAAAAATAAAACCAGGTTGTTTTCGATGTTGACAGAAAAGTTTCAGGCAAATAATTATATTGTTAGACATGCTGAAGATGATGCTGACATTTTGATAGTCGAAACAGCGCTTGAGGAATCATGTAAAAATACTATGGTTGTGGTTGGGGAAGATTTGGATCTTCTTATAATTTTAACTGCTCGTCACCTATTGATAAAGAAATTTTTCTCCTCAAACCAGGCAGAGGCAAGGTCGAACGAAAAATTCTTCTCGAAGCTTTGATCACCATATATTCGAGATCACATATTATTTCTACACGCATTCTCTAGGTGTGGCACTACATTGGCCCTGTTCAATAAAGGCAAGACTGCAGCAGTGAAAGTGATAAGAAAAAACAACAGGACTTGAAACTTGTAACTGAAGTTTTCAGTAAGACTGGTACTTCCCCTGATATAGTTACTTCGAATAGGATAAAATTTTTCCTCGCAATTTATAACGCTCTACAGGGCAAAAACTTTGCGGCCCCCCTCTCCTCTCCTAATCATCTGATCGCAATCTGGTCGGGCTCAAATCAACTAGAAAAAATTCCACATTTGATGACGAAAAAAAATCTCCCCCACCCCTGTTCTTCCTGGCGAAAAATGATTGTTTCTAAAAATAATATTATATAACTTATTTATGACGAAAATTGAAAATACCTGCGCGGAACTCAAAGTAGGCATATTAGTACACAATATCACGTTTGCTGCGCGATGTGTAGAAAAAATTGCGGAAGTTATAGCAATTTCAATTTCATTTACGTTTACCCTTCCCTTCCCCCTCTGATCAACCTAGCGACTTGACATTTGGAAACGGTACTTAGGTTCTGAGTGTCTATCAGGGGAGGAAAACAAAAGTCGCCTAGTTACTTTCTTCTCCGAAAAAAATGCGAAAACGGCTCTTGGTACGTTCCAACGGCTGCTGAACCGATTTCGACGAGAAGCGAGTTATGCCCGAAAAACTGATTTTTTCCATCTTTACATGTAAATTTCCCCCCATCCACCACCCCCCTCGTACCCGCAAACATGATCAGATGATAGAAGGAGTCCGACAATTTTTTTTTTGTGTATAGTATATACACAAAAAAAAATCGAAAAACACACTATCGTTTCGAAACCCAGATCGACCTCACTAAGAAGGATTTAACATCATGTCTAATATTGTTTTGAATATTGTTTAAATATATTTTGTGAGTATTATCGTTCAGATGGCCAGCCACTGACTACATGCTGACCTCGGATTCTCTAGTTCTCCACTACAGCGTCGGTCGACGGCATCTGGTAAACAAATACCTGGTGACACTGGAGACATGTAACACTCCGTAGCATATTTATTTAAAAAGATATTATTTTGAAATTTGGTACACTTATGTAATGCGTGATTGTCCTTTTTTAAGAGAAGAAGAAGAATTTTTTTCCTACTACTTCCGGTGTCACCGGAAGTGACATCTACTCTGTTATTTTAAATGGCACCCTGTATATTTTTTTACCTATCTGATTCGTCTCTAGATTCTCAACCATGTATCGGAACATGGCATTTGTTTTTAAAATGACAGTTAATATCAATTTTAATTTGTTAAGTCCAGGTGACCCCTGATATGAACCTTGGCAGATATTGATGCGTAGTGTGCCGTGATATCGAAAGACCTCTGGTATGCGACTTTGTGCCTCATATTTTTTTGAGAATAACCAGTAGCTGAACAGACTAATAAGATCTAACTTATTTAAAAAAAACTATTTTTAAGCAACCCACGATATCATAAAAACCAGGATAGGAACCCCATTTTTTTATTTCACCTAGTTAAAAAATACTTATTTATTTTTTATTTTTGTCCAATATAATTGCTGTGCCTATCCTATTTTACTTTCTTTATTAAAGTTAGTATCGAATGTTATTGCATAGTGTTGAATATTGTACTGCAACAAAAATAGTAAGCAGGCTGTGGAAACAAAAGAATTTCATTAAATTATACCTAAGTTATTACGTTTCTAACTCTGTTTTGGCATGTATTCACGAAATGAAAAAGCAGATATGCCACTAATCTATGGCGAATGTAAGAAAAATAGCAGGCGGGCTGCTCAAGAAAGATTTCCCGAAAGAATTCATCCATCAAACAACTATTTTGTAAGAGTTGAACGGCAAGTCAGAAGTGAGCCAGATGTACCGGAAAATAATTTCATTATCGATGAAGAGTCGGAAATCAATGTACTTGCAATTATCGAGGCAGATCCCACGATTTCGATAAGACAGATTGAGGAGCAAACCGGTGTAAATCGGGAATCAGCTCGACGCATTTTGAAAAAACACAAATTTAAATCATACAAGTCCAAATACACCACCATTTATACGAAAAAGATTTTCAAAGAAGATTGAACCATTGCAATTGGTTTCTGAACAGACACAATTTGAACAATAATTTTCATGAACAAATTTTATTTTCCGACGAGTCCAGGTTCACTAATTTGGGATTATTTAATCGTAACAACACCCGTTATTGGGCACAAGAAAATCACAGAAATATGAGAGAAATTGCATATCAGGAGCGATTTAGTTTTAATGTATGGCTAGGAGTAATTGGCAGAAGAATCATTGGGCCAATAATTTTTGATGGTCCATTAAATGGGGAAAGATATTTGGGATTTTTGCAAAACCAGATACAAGATTTTTTGGAAGAACTGCCACCTAATGTTAACCCAATAATTTTTCAACAGGATGGAGCTCCACCACATAACATCAGAGTTGTGGTGAATTATTTAAATGAAAGGTTTGGAGAAAACTGGATGGGAACAAATGGGCCTGTTCGATGGCCTGCAAGGTCACCAGACCTTACGCCGCTTGATTTTTTTGTATGGAGCCCACCTTAAGGGAAACGTTTATAGAACTCCACCAACAACCAGAGAAGACATGGAAATGAGAGTCAGAGGAGCAATCGATGGGATTACTGAATTGCAGTTAGATAACGTGCTTAGGGCTATCGTCACAAAAACACGATTGTGCAGAGATAATAACGGACAACATATTGAGCATCTGCAGTAAAAAATGCTTTTGTATGTAGTACTTCTGTAAATATTTCATTTTAATTTCATTCATTCGTTGTAAAAATGTACTACATAGTGTAATGGTTTTTCACAAATTTTCTTATTTATTAAAAAAATCGTTTTACCTACTTTTATTTTGTTTCCACCGCCTGCTTACTAAATATTTTTGTTGAATTACAATATTCATTACTATGCAATAACATTCGATACTAATTTTAATGAAGAAAGTAAAATAGGATAGACAGAGCAATTATATTGAACAAAAATAAAAGATAAATAAGTATTTTTTAACTAGGTGAAATAAAAAATGGGGTTCCTATCTTGGTTTTTATGATATCGTAGGTTGTTTAAAGATATTTTTTTTAAATAAGTTAGATCTTACTAGCTACTGGTTATTACCAAAAAAATATGAGACACAAAGTCGCACACTAGAGGTCTTTCGATATCACGGCACACTACGCATCAATATCTGCCACCTAGACTTAACAAACTAAAATTGATATTAACTGTCATTTTAAAAACAAATGCAGTGTTCCGATACATGGTTGAAAAGAGAATCTAGATACGAATCAGATAGGTAAAAAAAATATACAGGGTGCCATTTAAAATAACAGAGTCGATCCGGTGAAACCGGAAGTGGTGGGAAAAAATTTTTGTACTTAAAAAAGGACAATCACACATTATATAAGTGTACCAAATTTCAAAATAATATCTTTTTAAATAAACATGCTACAGGGTGTTACGTGTCTCCTGTGTCACCCGGTATATTGCACGTCATTTGAGAAACATGTAAGCGATAGTTAGTTTATATATGCATGATCGTACTAGTATTTTCAATAGAATTCAGTCGAGATCGGACGATAACTATTTTTTCTGTGTGCGAGTTTCACAGTATAAAATGTTTCACGGAACGCAGTTTTAATTTTATATCACTATTTGCTAGGAAGAGACAGATGTATTATAAATGAAACAACTGTGTTGAATTTCGAACAACCTAATGTCAATTATATTTAACGTAGTAGGTACTTTAAAATATATATTAATAAAACTTTGCTAATAGATAAGGCAATATGTTTACAATAAACTGTATAAAAAGAATAATAAAATAGATATAACCAAAACGTTTTCCACCTTTATGTACTTAGTGCAACTATTTCCTTTTTGTCTCACTTTGTAAAAAAAATAGTAAGAGGCAGAGTCCATTAAAGTGCAGTGAATCGTGAAAAATGTTTGTTATCTAACTAACTTCCGACTTAGTTTTTTAAAAAAATACAATGCTTTTCATAAATAGATAACAGTTAAACTAAGTTTGTTATCGTTACTTTTCTTACTAGCATTAGATCACAATTCGCTCTTGGTTAAATACTTTGAATAATCATGTTCAAGAGGATTAAAAGGGTATAACAATCTAAAACCACCTTTGTTGGCATATTCTTGCTTAAAATATTCATTGAAACATTCATTGTCCTTAACAGATTGACGAAGTTTTTTTCTATTTAATAAACGTTTCATTGTTGTCTTGCTATCTTCACGCATCATCTTCTTTTTATCGAGAGTCTTTAAGTTTATCATTGCGAACAAATCATTGAATAGAGCTTCTTTTACCTCCCAATCCAGTTCCGTATTTGTTTCGATGCTTGGGGAGTAGTTTACTTCTAATAATAAAGGATTAAGTCCTTCATCGATTAATACATCCAGTCCTAATAGTTCAATGCAGGCTGGCATCACATTGTGATTGGGGAAACGCAACGTGTAGATATGTCTGAGTGAAGGGTAAACGCTTAGTATAGTTTTTACAACTACTTCATCAATTCTGTACCAGAGAGATTCAACGTTATATTTTAGATCTTTCATGTAACTATTAAACCAAGACAGCTTTTGTTTAATGGGTTTTCTGTTTTCCGAGTTTCCCTTGTAAGTATCATTATGTCTGTTAACTGCATAATTAGTCAGATGCATATAAATATTCGACATATTTTCCTCGTTTGGTTCTTCGTATTGACATGAGGCAAATCTAATTAGTCCCTCTTTGTAAATGTAAAGTCTTAGTGGCTCACAAGACGTAATCAACACGTACAATCTCATGTCAAACTTATATCCATCTATTAGGAATGGTTTTTCAACGTATACTTGACACACCCCTTTTTCGAACGGGTGCATATCCGCCAAAGATTCGTTTAATGTTCTGGTTATTATTATACCTTTCCCTTGACTACCTACATCGGGTTTTAAGATAAAAGTTTTATTTTTGTTTGACTTGCTGTATTTTATGGCTTTATCTAAATTGGCAGGGATGCACCACGTTTTGGGGAAAAAATTGTAGTCTTCTGGAAAAAGTTTTAGCATATTGATTAAGTTGCGAGCCATTAAATCCTTTTTGGAAAGCTCTAACATACCTAGAAAAAGGAGAACGGTAACTGGGACAATGGAATTTAAAGACAAATTTGATAAGAGGTAATTATAGTCGAGTCGTTTGGAAAATGAACATACTTTCTACCAACATCTTCCCGTAAGCGATATAGCAATGTTCAATGATCTTCACCAAATTATTACAGTGAATTAAAATTGTGATTTTCTGGTTTTTAGGTTACAGTGCAGGGAATTTAAATACCTTCCAAGTAACATTTTGAGCCCTATAAAAAACGAGACGGCATCGTTACGGTCTAATATACGACTTATCCTTAGATGTGACCAAATCGGGATGGTTAGGAAGGAGTTGTCACAACTTTTTATACAACTTATTTATTATTCAAATGTGCTTCTAGAGGGCGGAATATTAAAACATAATATTTTTAGTCGCAAACCCCTCTATAGAATCCTTATTTTACTATAAGGAATGTAACCAGACTACAACCAACAGCTACTCTCCGGGCTATGTTCCCCGCCGAGCGCTGAATTACAAGACTGACACGTTAAGTGTAATAATTGCATATTACTATCAAAACGCTAATACTTCGATTGCAACAAACACCAGCCGAAAGACTGATCCTACTTAAAGGAGCTCGTGCCAGTCGTCCACACCATTTGCAGACTACAGATTCGAGCTGTTGGCTCTCGTCAGTGCAAGGTAGGCATGTGACGACCGACACGAGGATCCCTTGACTACTTGGTACATTTCGGTATCTTTAGGATAGCGACATGTAAAATAGTCAGCATGCGCCATCTAGCGGTCCAGTGTCTGACAATCGTTCTTGCTAAGAATTTTATTATTATTACCTCATTGGCAATGAACAAATCCGCAATGTTCATTCTGATTCACAGATATGGCAACAATAATTTTTGGCCGACGCAAACTGTCATAAAAGTACGGTTAGGATCACCGTTCTCCCGGGGAACTGGCGGAAATATTACAATTACTTTTTTAGTTTATTACAGTCATATTTTTTAAATATATATTACCAATAACGATCATTAAAAATTTATTCTGTCACCTTTTACCTACTTTAATTAATGACATGTGTAACATGAAAATGACAACAACTGAGCACTAAACAGCTGATGCTTTTGCGCTAACCTAATTGGTTGTAAATTCGGTTATTCTCGCTGAATCCCTTCACGTTCACCACCTATTCACTGCACTTACAGAATACAGTCTAGGACGGTCGGGTGAGATGCATGTGATGTGAGCTCTCCCTTCGCACGATGAATGCTCACTCTCCCCATAATTATATAATAGAGGTCCATAAATGTTGAGTTAAATTTAAAAAGTGACACAAAGTCATTTTGGGGTTATGTGAACTCAAAAAAGTGTAGTCCTACTATACCAAACAACTTAACTCTAGATGGAAGCAATTTGAATGATACGCAAGATAAAGTCAATGGCTTTGCTAATTTATTTAGTACCGCTTTTACAAATCCAACTAACCTTATAAATAACAATGTAAATACATCGATTCATAGTCAACATCTGCATCTTGCAAAACTTATTTAAGATAATGTTCTCAAAGCTTTGCTTAAACTAAAACCTAAATTTGTTAAAGGTCCTGATGATGTCCCTGCATTCATTATACGAGATTGTGCCTATGCTCTCACAAAACCTCTGACCACACTATTTAATTTATCGCTACGCAACTGTATAAGATCAGATGTATGGAAAACATTGCGGATCTGTCTTATATTCAAAAAGGTTGATAAGAGCAACATTGAAAATTATAGAGATATTGTCATAATATACTATTTTGCCAAAGTTTTTGAAATAGCCTTACATAATATAATTTATCCGTACATTCAAACGCAGATTACAACCCAACAAAACTGGGTTTGTCTCTAATGAAGTCTCTGTGACTTCTGGAGTACCACAAGGGTCCATTCTTGGACCACTCGTTTTTATACTATTCGTAAATGATCAATGACCTCGATGTATACTATTTACTAAAATTTTATTATGGAACTCTGCATATTCTATGGGCATAAGTTTTGAAAGTTCATATATATGAAAGATATATGTACATAGAAGCTTTTATTTTTAAAATAGCTTATTCACATACATGATTCACATTTATAAAGTATTGCAGATACATTCTTTATTGTAAATATTTATTATTAATCTTATGAATCGGCTCAGTGGCTCAATGCTTACGTGTTAGGCTTGCAACCAAGGAGTCCCGGGTTCGAATCCTGGCTAGGATATGGATGTTTAGTGGTGTTTTTCATGTGCTACCGAGTTGGTAGAGTGAAGTAGATGAGGTTGTGTGAGAGACAAACACGGCTAGTTGCTGTATCACTCCTGAGTTCGAGTCTCAGCTGTGGCAGATGGCAATGCCGTAGGAAATGGTCATTGTGTAATTGTCTATGTGTATATATCATGTAATATATTCAATTTCCCTTAAAAATCCCGATCCAACGAGTCCCCACATGCCCAGTATCAAGAAATATAAAAAGAGGGTGGTTGGTGGAGGGTGGGGGAGAATTGAATATTATAATAGTGTTGAGCACCCTCGAACACGAGGTAAACAAATTTTCGTGCATTTTGATTTTTTTGGGGCTATTTTAATATTAGGGGTGGTGGTAGTTTCAACCCCGGGGTGGATAAGATGCCTACGATGAAAAAAATGCAAAATTGGAGTGTTTTTTCGAGTTTAGGGGTAGTTGCTGAGGGGTGGGAACCCTATAAATGTCACCATCGTGTTTAACGGTCTCGAAAACGGAGGGAGACCCATGTTTCATCCCTGTAACAGAACCTTTGGTGTTTTTTCAACTTTTTAATGGACTATTACTATGGGACCTTCATACGACAAGGAATTTCAATATTCGTACTTATAACTTTATAACGATCTAGAATTGTTCATTTTTTTTGTATAGACCATTTTAAGACCATTACACAACTAATGGGGCACGTAGACTAATAATTATAACTCAAAATGTTACTTGAGCTGTTGAATTTTATGTAATAAGCAAGTTATTTATCTATATTACGACTTCTTGGATAAGAATTTATTATGTTTCTCATGGACCAAGAGCTAGTTCTCAGTTTTTATCATGCCCCGATGATACTGACATGGTCAGCGAAACGTGCGTCGCGTAGTCTATTTGGGAGTAGCTTCAAGTGTTCTAATATATAAATTCCTATGCCTATCAGCTTACTTGTAGCATTAAAAACTGTTAATCGCTGATTACGGCTTAAATACCTGGAAGATGATTGAGTTTTTGGAATCTTTTCAATTCTCTACATTGGTCAACAGTAAGGGAGTCCTCAGTCCATTTCAAATCCCAATCTTCGTCTTCAGTAACTTCCTTAAATTCAAACTTACTCGCTACTACTCTAATAACAGCATATCTACAATCTTCAAGCCTTACAGTAGCTGGTGGAGTTGATATATTCTTTTTATCTTTGGATTGTAATACATAGGTTTTATTCTCTTTTTTATTATACTTCACCGAAATATTATTTACTGGAGATAAACGACGTGATTTATCAATTCTGCATATTTTCTCATCATCTGAAGAGAAATCTGACGAATCACTATCTACTAAGCTGGAATTTGACGTACTGATCTTTAAATACATTTTATGAAGTATAATTTGACATTAGGCGTTCAAGGAAATTACATGTTGACATTGAGTGTTTCAGTAAATTGGAGCTGTCGACATTATAAGGCTGGCAACTCTGATTACATAAATATAAGTGAATATACTTGGTTCGTTTTATCCATCCCTTGGATCCCTAGTGGCCAAAAATCAAACTAACGAAATGATCACGATTTAATAATTGGGACATAAAATCTGATCAGATTTATGATCAGCTGAAAGTATATTTGTTTATGTTTAGGATTATATTAAATGCTGTTTTGAGTTATATTTTACAAAGCAATAAAAAACAAATACACGAACATTAATCAGACCAAACCGGTGAGGAGTTATCCATGATACATAATAAATAATGCATTTGCGATCATCCATTCCAATATTAATGAATTTGTTGGTATTGACGGTAAATCATCAACGAGTTCATTTGTTTGATTTCTGCGAAATATGTCCTAGTAAAATGATATAGTAACAGAACTACATATATTAATCCACAGTTTGATTTTTGGCACGATTGGCGGCTTTCTTTCTAAGCTGAACCCCCGAAATATTGCATTATTCGAGAATCGTTTATTTGGGAATTTGGAATTGGAATTGTGGGAAGGGCGGTTAAAAAGTTGTGATGAACCACAGCATTTAGGCCCCATTGGGCCCGTTGTATATCCTCGCTGTAGGCAGACCCTCACCTAGACCTCCAGTGAAGTAGGTGGTGATGCTGCCTAGGGACATCTCCCTTACATCGGCTAAAGTAGGCCAACATTCTCCCAGAATGGATTTTCTGATTCATGAGACGGCAGAACAGTCACAGAGTACATGTTGGACCGCCTCATCTTTTTGTCTACAACCTCTGCAGATCCGTGTTTCGCTTAATCTCATGTTGTATAGATGTTTCCTTAACGGACAGTGTCCAGTCTGAATTCCCGTTATAAAAGTAGATTCCTTGTGAACAAGGCCAGGTAGTCCATTGCTGTGCTCTTGTTGGGATATTTTAGTAGTTCCCTAGTAAGCTCGTAGCTACTTGCTTCATTCCATAATTTCTTAAATTCGTTGGGGATGTTCCCTTTAATTATTTGTGTTATCACTGTGATCGTTAACAGACTGACAGGGCTTGGTCGAAAGATATTTAGGCTTGCTGCCTTCTTCCAGTCTGTCGGCTTCCTTGCCTTCACTGCACTGTGCATGTCCTTTCATCCAACATACCAATGTGTTACTCATGCAGAAGGCACCCACAAGTGACATTCCCATACTGCTCCTGTTGTAATTGTGGAAATTCTGAGGGCTAGTAGTGATTACCTACAATCTGTGTAGATCCTGATTCTTTTGCCCACATCCTGCCCCATCCTACTTTTTGATCCGTCTGTGAAGATGTTGATCACGCCTTCACCAACAACCTCGTTTTCACTATTCGTCTACATTATGCAGGGTCTATTAAAGACGAACCGGGGAGAAATACCACCTGTCTTCCTGACAGCCTCATTATACATGCGACTTTTAGCCCCTCCACCGCCTACAATTGGTTGTATGCCAACGGATTTCAGGCGTGTCATTGTTGTTAAAAGCCACTTCTCCTAGCTATATATCTAGTGGTGGCAGACACAGCGCTACCTCCATAGCTCTCGTTGGCGTTGTTCGCATATGCTTAGACAGGCAAATCTCTGCACTTGGCTGAGCTTGCCTTTAACTGTAGTCTGTTTGCTCTTAGGCCCCCAGACCACAGCTCCATAGGTTATTATTGGTCTTATGACGGCAGTGTACATCCACATGGCAACTTTGGGTTTCATTCCCCAGATTTTTCCCACAGTCCTGTGACAATGATCATAAAAAATGTATGCCTTATCTAGTCTTCTAAGGGAAGATTCCATGTTAGTTTGGCATCGAAAGTTACCCCAAGGTATTTCACTTCTGGTGGGAAAGTTAGTGTTATATCCAGGAGGCAGATGCCTTCAGTGCTCTTAGTTTCCTTCTCCATGTGAAGAGAATCATCGTCTTCCTGGGATTGACAAACATCATCATTTTTCAACTATTCTTAAGGCCCCTGCATTCTTTTACAAAGGACTCCTTCGAATTTTCATCATCTGCGTAGGCAATTGTGTGGAATCCTTATGATTGGAGGCGGTATAAGAGGCTATCAAGAAAGAGGTCTCATAGTAGTGGTGATATTACACCTCCCTGTGGATAGCCTCTTGCGAACATTCCTCGTACAGAAGCATCTCCCATAATAATTTTTACAGCTCTTGTTGAGATCATGTTGGATATCCAGTTCCCATAGTTACTAGGGTCGGTGTGATTTTTGGAAAGGTGGTTTAGTCAAACGTTCCTACTATGTCTATGAAGACACCTAGGGTGGGCTCTTTATTGTCTAAGAATTTCTCAATCCGACTCGCGACTGCGTAAAGGGTGGTATCTGTGGATCTTCCTAGGGTATATGCATGCTGATTAGGATGTAAAGGGTTGTACTTCACTACAACATCCCCCATCGTTCACATAGCTTCTCCATAGTGTTGAGCAGGAAAGAGGTTAAGCTGATAGGTCTAGATGCTTTGGGGGTGGTATAGTATATCCGACCTGCCTTTGGAATGAACACAACTTTCACTTCTCTCCATATTTCTGGAATATAAAGGTGAGCGGAGCACGCCCCAAATACTCCAACTAGGTGCGGTAATAATTCACCCAGATCCCATTGCAGTAGGGCGGGACAAATACCTTCAATGCCTGGCGACTTAAAAGGGGAGACGCTTCGTATTGCCCATCTATTCGGTTTATAAACACATTTTTTTGTTTGTTTTTCATTGTAGCATTTGAGGTAATAATGAACACAGAAAAAATTCTAGCAAATATCTTTGGGATTAATCTTCAAATTCACCTCCAAAGAAAAGCGGTCCAAATTTTTCGTGTTTTTATTGAAACTCATTAATTCTTGGAAACTTATCAAGTGTAATAATTTTAAGTACTTTTAAAGTTCGAAATTTTGAGACATAACCATTATTTTCAAACATTAATTACTTAAAATATCATAATCATTTTAAAGTCTTTTGAATTTTGGAGTAAATTTTTCCAAGTTAACGTGATGTATCTCAAAATCAAAATACATGTTTTAGACATAGAGACTTTGTTTTACAGTAAATCTATTTGTAAAATAAAAATTTTAAATTTACTCATCATACTTATAATAATATATTGTTTTATATGGAGCAAAAGTGACATTTTCAGTGTCGAAGGTGTACTTGACGGACGTATACAAATGGGTTATTTTACTGGTCTAGTAGTCAACATGTAACTAAATTTTATTTTCTCAATAAAATATGAAAAATGTTTTCACGAGTAAAAATAAGATCTATAAAAACAAATGCACATAATAAATTTTCGCCCTCGAAACCTAAATTCTTAGGTAGCAATCGGGCCGCCTAAACATCAAACAGTATTAACATAAACTGAAAGTACGGTTAATGACGATAAGAATAAAATATCTATGTTAAACCCATCAACAGCTTGCAAAGTCAAGGTAGACAAGTTATTCTGCTTGAGACAAAATGTGTAAAATGAATAGGTAGTGTATGAAGAGATGCCAATCTAGTATCAGTTACAGTTAAACAACTTTCAAGCATGGTTCCGTTTGTTGCGGTTTTGTTGTTGCTTTCCTCCATTTGTGATGCTAAATTGTTAAACGGTATGTTATTAAAGTTCACGGTAGAAAGTGGTAATTTTTTTTTATATAATCATTAAGCAAAATGTTTATTTTTTCTCTTGAATGTAAATGAATATTCTAATATTTTAAATAACACATAAATTAATTACATTCATCAGAGTTTTATTTTTCAAATTCTCATGTTGACGATAAGATAAGATAATTTCTTTGGCCAAGTTACAATAGAGTTTGTGGCAAGTCTAGAGCCCAATGGGGCTGTATAGTAAAGCACTATAAAACGTAAAAATATAAATATAAAACATTGTGTTATATAGCCAATATAAAACTGTACATAAGAAAACAAAAAAGACAGGGCAAATTTATAAAATATATCGACTAGCGCGCCAAGCAAGTTGGAACAGTAAGTAAATAAAAACAACACAAAGAAAGTTACATTTAATGTGTGTTTAAAAATCTCTTAAGTGGAATAAAAACAATTGTTTAAAAAGTTATTTTTTATTGTGTACTTGAAACTATTAATATTAAGTGATTTTGTGTCATTAGCAATGTGATTGTATAACTGAAAGTTTAGAGAGTTCTTCTGTGATTTAGTTAATCGAAAACGAGGCTGTCTGAATTGATTTGCAGACCTGGGGCTACAAGAATGAAAATCAGAGTGTAAAGAAAATGAATTTATATTCTTATGAATTTCTTGTAATGTAACACAACGGAAAGGAACCGGCATTATAGCCAGACTTTTGAATATTGGTAGACAATGATCTCTCCAGCCAGCATTAACAATTGATCTGACCAGTGCATAAGCGAAGTCATTAACCTATAATATAAAAAGTAGTGGCCCCAAGGAAGAGCCTTGGGGTACACCATGCTTAGCCGTAAGTAATTCTGGGTTGATATTATAGACAGAGACACACTGTTGTCTATTGTTCAGATAAGAATGGAAAAGATTTAATGGCAAACCGCTAATACCATAGAAACTCATATTTTCCAGAAGAATTTCATATGAGACACAGTCGAAGGCCATAAGCTAATGGCCATATGCTCTCTCCTTTTGAGGCCTTCGACTATTTCACATATTAAATTAAAAACAGCCATAGTGGTGGAACATTATTTATTCCTAAAACCAAACTGATGACAATTTAAAATCTTATTACAGTCTAAAGTAATTCACAAGCCTTTTTTAAAGAATGATTTCTATAATTATCCCAAAAATAGGGATGATAAAAATGGGACCGACAATTGTCAATAACATTAATATCTCGTTTCTTAAAAAGAGGTAAAATTTTCGCAACTTTCAAAACATCAGGGAAGTGTCCTTCAGTAATGCAAGAATTAATAAGAAATGTGGGTGTAAAATTATATCTATGGCTTCTTTAAGAATTAAACTACTCATACCATAAATATCAGTACAATATCGAACAGTAGAAGTTGTCTTCGTTAGAGAACAAACAAGTAAAAAATTTATCAATCAAGCTGTAAAATTGTTAAACGTTGTTATTGAAATTCAGTTATTGGAGTAAAATTAGATTTTCAGAGAAAATTTTACATGGAGCAATGCAACATAAAAAAAATAGGTGTTTTGGTGAAACTAAGAATACCCTGAGTTTTCCCCTTCGAGTAGGTGGGAAACCCTATTTTTCGCGCAAAAGGGGTAAACTGGTCATTTTTAAGGATGGCTTTTCAGTTTTAATTTATTTTATACCCATTAAAATGCTAGTTAAGAAACGAAAATAATGCCCTTTTACCTTTTATTTTATACTGAAAAAAGGTCAAAAATTAAATTACAACTAACTTGGCCAAAATTAAACCGAATTTGATGAAATTTTAAAGAGAACTAACCTATATAACCATGAAATAAGCCCGCCTAATTTTAGCAAAAAATATCCAACAGTTTGGCCGCAATTCCATTTTTAGTCCAAATTCCACAAAATTTTCAAAATTTTCAAAATTTTCCCCAATTTGCCCAAATAGTCGAACGAATTTTTTTGAACCAAAATGAAGGTTTCTTATGCACTTTCACGTGATGTAAACGAAAAAAATAACTTTTTTTTAATTTGGCTTTTGTTATTTTTGGTATATACATGCGCGCGGCGATTTCCCGTCATTTTCGGTATTATACGTATGCGCGCAAAAACATACGTGTAATTATTCATTATAAAAATTTTAACATAATAAATAAAATTCATTCGACTATTTGAGCAAATTGGGGAGTTTTGAAAATTTTGTGGAATTTGGAATAAAAATGGAATTGCGGCCAAACTGCTGGATATTTTTTGCTGAAATTTGGCCAACTATTTCTTTGTTATATAGGTTAGTTTCATCTAAAATTTCATCGAATTCGGTTTAATTTTAGCCGTAATTAAATTTTTGACGTTTTTCCAGTATATTTATATACATATCGTGGGAGGCGGCTAACCGATTTTCATGAAATTTTAACTGAAGGTTCCTTGATCATCGACAATAAAAGGGCACCATTCTCGTTCCTTAACTAGCATTTTAAAGGGTCCAAAATAAATTAAAACTAAAAACCCATCCTTATAAATAGCCAATTTACCCCTTTTTCGCGAAAAAAAAGGATTCCCCCCACCTACTTGAAGTGGAAAACTCAGGGAATTCTTAATTTCACCAAAACGAACTTACTTTTGTATGTCGCGCTGTTCCATGTAAAATTTTCTCTATTGCCTTTTTATTATTTATTTTGGGCTAATTTTACTCCATTATTAGGCATTAGGTATTATTCGTGGTTTCCTCAACATCACTAGGCCCATTATAGGAGTACATTTTGCATTAGTAACATTTGAAGAACTATAACTTGTCATTGAGACCATTTCGAATAATTTTGAGTAATTAGTAATGTTTTTTTTAATCGCCTTATTTAGATTAACGTCGTGGCGGAGTTTAGAATTAACTATTCTACCGTTCAACCAGAACACACACACATAGATAATTATACAACGACTATTCCCTACGATATTGCCATCTGCCGCAGCTGAGACTCGAACTCGGGAATGGCACCGCAACTAGCCATGTTATCTCGCACACTGCTACACATGAAAAACACCACTAAATATCCACACCCTAGTCAGGATTCGAACCTAGGACTCCTTGGCTGCAAGCCTAATACGTAAGCGTTGAGCCACTCAGCCGTTTTATATAAATAGCGATCTTAGCGACCACATGGCTAAGTAAGTGACATGTAGAAAAACACATTTGATAATTAAAACGCAATATACCACGTGTCTATTTTTCTTGGAACAACATCTATAAAAAGTTTATTTAACACCCTGGTTTAAGCTTAAGGAATGCTGTTATAAATTTAAACAAGTCTCGAAATACCATTCGGAGGTGCTAAAAATCATAACCGAAAACCATACAAACCTAGATTTATACATACTTTGCAAGTGAGTGGCGAAGAAAGAAAGTTTGAGTATTGCGTGTGGGCTCAAGGAAAATATTTGAATGACCCAGATTTAAAAAAAAATCATCTATAGTGATGAGGCTACAAACGGTGTGGTTTACCCACAGAATTGGAGATATTGAGCAGAAGAAAATCCCAATTGGATAATCAATTGCAGAAGTTAATATTCCCAAAAAATAAATGGCTGGTGTGGTATTTTGAACGAGCGTAGTAGTTTTTATATACTTTGGAGTTTGATACTCGTTTTTGGTTCTAGTCAAAATTCACCTTAATACTTCTTATATTGTAATGAATAATTGAAAGGTTATTTACACCCATTGTAAAATATCATTTTTATAACGGTCGAATAAATAATTAAAAATATAACTAAATATTATTTAATTCAGATACATGTTTTACTCCGGATTCCAAAGAAGGACTTTGCGTGAACTTACAAGAATGCGAATCGATATTTGCCATGTCCAACGACTTCGATACCCCACTCACAATTGAAAAACTGAATTTTCTGACAGAATCACAGTGCGGATACCTTGGCAACAATCCAAAAGTTTGCTGTCCAACTGAAGAAATTACGCAGCAATGAAAGTAAGTAATGTACAACCACGTAAAAGTAGTAATTAAATCTGGCTATATTTTAGTTAGTGCACAATGTGCAAATTAAGAACAATAATTAGGCAATGAGGAAGTTGCATGATTTTTTTTATATCAAAGATTGATACGTTACAGAAAAATGTGCTTCCCAGTGTTTTTTTTTTGTTAAAATTAAGAGTGAAAGAAATATTTATTTCGGCTGAGGATTTAAAACTATTAAAACGCTCTATCACTAATGAATGACGTCATTCGTAACCGGTAGCAGTTGACTTTCAACTCCTAAAAAATGGGAATCCTCACTTTTCATTGCAGAATTAGATTTTACCTGCGGGTATTAATTGAAATGTAGTAGGTTTCTGTTCCCTCTGGTGCTTGTTTTTGGACGAGTCCCCTCGCCTCTCACTAAACACTACGAAGCAAGTAAAAATGTATGCCAGAAGATGTTCAAATTGACCACCTTCCTGCGCTTGACATTGTGCTAACCGAAAGTAAACTTGTCCGGTGTTGTTGAGTTGAGTTTGAAAGATTGCTTATTTTCTCTTTCAACACGTCATTATTGTTAGGGTTGGTCTCGTAACTTTAGTTCTTAAATATCCCCAATATAAAAAGTCGAAAGGGGTTAAGTCAGGGGACCTTGGTGGCCATTTGAATGCACCTCTTGACCAATCCATCTTCCCGGGAAAATATTATTCAGCAAATTGCGTACAATTAAAGCACAGTACATTGAACCTCATCTTGCTGGAACCATACGTGGTGAAATGCATGTCCAACGATTTTTTATATTGCAGGTATTATTTTATCATTTAACATACTTTTGAGCATTCAAATTGCCGTCAATAAAAAATGGCTCTACTATCCTATTATATAAAATTCCAGTCCAGACATTGATTTTTTGCGGATATTGGGTGACAGAATCCCTCATTAAGTGAGGGTTTTCATCAGCCCAATACCTCATGGCATGCCGATGTATAGAACCATTTAATTGAAAAGTAGCCTCACCAGAGAAGCAAATCCAGAAAAAACCTATTGTCAGCATAATTTCATCGCAAAATTCAACTCTGTTATTAATGTCATCTTCCATAAGCTCTCGTACTAGTTTGATTTTATATGGATGGTAGTGATGTAACTTCATAAATTTAAGAACTGAACCTTGACTTATTCCGGCGTGATGAGCTACTTTTCTACTCGATGTATGACAATTTTCTTGAATATACAGTAACACCTCTTCTCTTCACTTGTAGCGTTTTTAGGTTTTCCAGATCTTGTTTCATCTTTAATGGATCTAGTATGTTCAAAACGATTAATTGTTCCAAATACAATAGATTTTGAAATACGTTCACGGTCACCATTTGTATTAAATAAATCTGCAACATCCTGGTATGATCTTTTTTATCTCAATATTTCCGCGTCATAAAGACTGTTATTCTTTCCCTTTCTGAAAGAAACATTACCAAGTTTTGCAAAATAATTAGAGAATGAACGGAAAACGACAAATCGAAACAGACCCCACAAAATAGTGATGGGTAAACTCAGTAGATGGATCTTAAAATCAAGTGGAAGTACAAATTGAGGTCTAGTCTCCCCCAGAAGCTGGAAATGAAACGAACATTGCAAAATGAAACTAGTGAAATGGAATACCATATTGAAGTTGATTGAAACAAGCATCAGAAGACGGTAAACTAATATGCCTAGTATCTAATTCTGCAATGATGGGGTTTTCTATTTTTTGAGAGTTGAAAGTCAACTGTTACCAATGGATAGGTTTGTTTAAAAATATTGAAAACGTGTTATTTTATTTTTCAATCTAAAGTGTATTTCTCGAGAATTGCGGAAAAAGTTCCAGACGAAAGCTACGTATTTTGTAGCGCGGAATTCGAATCTGCAATAAAAAATGGTGGTTTCTATTTAAGATTTCAAACTTGGGGTGGGTAGTTTAGTATCATTGGATAGCTTTCTCAAAAATATTCAATATTTGACCCTTCCGGGACTTTTTATTCACCCGGTATGAAATTTGCTACGCAGTACCTGATGATTAACTTCTCTTTATTTTAAGGTAACAAAATTTTCCTGTATACATTTCAAGAAGACAGAAGATAACAATTATTGTTTATTACATGTTAAATAAACCAACACCCAGAAGCTGGCTAATTTCAGGTCCTCATAAAACTAAAATCAACAAGAGCAATGTAATATTTATTTTTATTTATTACTTAATTTATTTAGTAGTTGAAAATAACACATGAAATCTCTACCAAACTTTGCAAACAAATGTATCAAAAATATTTTGCAACATGTTAAAAATATGAATAATTTTTTATCTCTATAATTTGAAAAACGTATAGAACATTCCTTCTAATAAATAATTACTTGAATTCTGCGTCTATTATTCACCAGCCTATGGCGGTTTCACAACATTTTACTAACAATTATCCGAACAGCCGTAGCCAATGCCTACTACATGAAATCAACAAAGACATCGTTCTAGGTTATTTAAAAAATGTTTTAACAAAATTATGTGATGTGCAGGATTACAATACTCCAGGGGATAAATTTGTAATTAAACAAGCTGATTGTAGCGTACTTTCCCGCAATTAAGCACGAAAATACCATAATCGTAAAACTAACAAAGGTTATACTTTTAAGGCAAAAATGCCGACAGGCTGGAGGCAGCAATGACCAACTACAATAGCCAATCGTAATTTGGAAATTACCGATCCCTCGGGAGGTATACGAGAGACCGCCGAAATGCAGGCAAAAGAGGTCAGTCCTATTCCTGTTTTCAAACAGTTCACTTCGTATATTTAAACTTAAGATTCGTAACCACTTTTTGTTAAAGTTTTGTTTAATAAATAACTCCTTCTGAAGAACATTTAATTAGTTGTACCCATACAACACTAATAATGAATCGATTCATCCCTCAATTTTCTATAAGGAAATTATTGCATATAACCGATTGAGTCCCGATCTGCATAAAAATTCTTATTTATTCCTCAAATATTTCATATATATTGAAAATTTCAAGTTTGTACTCTATAATTATTAAACGCTTTTGTTGTATACAGTGATATACAGGGCGTTTCACAAGAAAACGGACATGGTTTAATGGGAGACAGACGGCATCGAGAGTAATTACCCATAGAAAAAGTTGGTTGGACACCCGTTGATGAAATATAGGGTGTTATGTATTTTTCCAAAAGTTCTTTTGTATGAGAAATAAACTATCCAGGTCCGGACTTGACAAAAAGTTGTTTCTGTTGTTTTTCATAGAAACAACACCTTGTATATGTTTTTTTCAAATCTCGATATATAATTCGAATAGCACATGGGTAAAAATTTTCTTTGCGCATAGTTCTTCATATTGTAATATGACAAACACCAATCAGAGTACCAATTTTTCGTGTACTTAAACTTGGATTTTCATGAACCATATGTAAAATATTGTTTTCTAAGTTTACCTCTTGTCCTATATGGCGTTCCATAACTGCAGTAGCGGGAAACTTTCCATGTTCTCTGGAATACTGATAAACGGATCCGAAAGTTTTATAGTCAGATTGTCGTCTATTAGGAAACCGTCTTCGATATATGCTGCTCTACCATTACCGTTACAATATCCGTAGATGAAAATGATGTCAGTATATTCTTCGTTCGAAAATTGGTACGGCATTTTGAAAACATTAAATGAGTAATTAATTGTCTTAGCTAATACAATAAAACTAAACACAAATTATCTCCACATAAAATGTCAAATAAGTATAACTACTAATCATTTGTTTTCTAATAGTTGTCATTTTTGAGGCAAGGCTACTATGATTAATAGTATAAAAACTAACTCATTATAGTTATTATTCTGGTATTATGATATGTTATTTTGTTGCTACCGTTATTGTTGTTTTTTTCCCACTGCGGCATCGATTGCGATGGTCATTAGCCGCTCCCTCCACCAATCATCTAGGTCTATATACTAGATTTTTAAAAATATTCTTGTTTCATGTAAGAATTTGATGGTTCTTCTTAATATGCTTGGATCGTTGCCTAGGCATTCCCGGATGTTATTTGGTAGGTTATATCGCTGTCGTGCTGGCTCATATTGTGGACATCTTAATAGAAAATGGTCTACTGTTAAATATTCATGACAGGTTTGGCATATATGTTGTCTGGTGCCAATTCGCGTGGCCAATTCTTAGTCTTGTAATGACTACTTGTTCCTTTCTAGTAATTTATTTTGCGTGTATCCATTTATTGATGTTTGGTTTGATGGATCTTAATTGGGTATTTACATGATTCCATTCCAGTTATCATGTTTGAATTATTTTATTTTTAAGGTGATATTTGAGATCACTGGGCTGTTTAGGTATATCTTCGGGAATGTCTTCATCAGCCGCCAATCTAACAGCTTGATCAACAAACTCGTTACCCCTTATTCCGATTTGATTTGGTATCCAAACCAATTTTATATATTTCCCTTGAGATTTTAGCCACGTTATTCTAGTAAGATTTTTTTTTGGAACAATGGGTTTTTATCGTAGGTTTTTTTTAAGGATTCTATAGCGCCCAGGGAGTCAGAACAAATGAGATATTTGTTGTCGGGAGTTGATTCTATATACAGTAGTGCTTGCCAAATGGCATACACTTCAGCTGTGTAAATACTTGTTTCGTATGATAGTGTTCATGGATGACAAACACCCCTATGTGAAAAAGCACTTCCTGTATATCTTTGTTTTTGGTCCATCCGTATAAATGATCTGATGCTCTGGGTGCATGTTGGCAATTTTATTAAATTCAGATATTATAAGGGTGTAAGGTGTTTCGATGTTCTTATGCATAGCTAGTTTTAACTGAAACGGTGGAGGTATTAATTCCCAGGAAGGGATCTCGTCTGGACTAAATTCATAGGTTCGGAGAGTGACACATCAATAGAGTTTAATAGTTCTCTCAGTGTGACTCCTGTCGGGGGGGGGGGGGTGATTGTTGGGCAGTTTTCGTAAAGGTCTTGGTCACCATGGAACATAAGCATATGATTTCGATGATTAGGTTGTGCCCAGATTCCCGAACCATAACTGGTTAACAGTTGGTTCCTTCTATACTTTAATGGAGGTATACTGGCCTCGCAGCACATTGATTTAAAAGGACTGGTGCGAAAAGCACCGAGTATCAGTCTTAAAGCAGTTTCGTGTATTGAATCTAATACTTTAAGTCTAGAAGGTCGTGCTGCACCATAGAAAATACAGCCATAGTCCATTTTCGACACAACTAATGATGTATATAGCCTTAGTAATATCTCTCTATCACATCCCCTGTGACGTGCCATCTTTCGCCGGTGTCCGCAAGATCATAAGTAGATCCATTCATCAAATTTACCTATAGTAGAAATTACCTTTAGCGATAAATGTCACCACGCTAAATATTGGGTGCAAATTACCACTTACGCTTTTCTCCAACAGATGGCTCTCCGTAGAAAATATATAAATTTATTAAATAATGGTGTATTATTGTGTATATTCTAGGAGAATTTACAATATAGATTTTTGCAATAATTAGCGTATAAAAATTGCTTACAAAGTAATAGAGTAAAGATGGTTAATGATGGAAAGTCCATAAAAATCGATTCAGTCTTTTACCTTTCACAAGTTGGAACCCTGACTGTCGAACTGTCAGTTGTTGTCATTTCCTTTTGTTTTTGTGAATGACCAAAGGTTATAAATCTCTAAAATTGCCTAAAACTTCCTCTTTTTAAATCAAGAATTTGAACTGAAAACTTCGCTAAGGATTAATTTAGTTAAAAGGCACGTGATTGCTAATCGGTTTAATACCGGATTAATAACTAGATTTAACCTAATATTTCAATTTATATTTTGGTTTGTTAAATTGAATTTTCGAATTATTCGGATAAATAAGCAACTTATCGTCTAGAAGTAATATTCTAGGTAAGTTTGAATTTCTTTGATTTATTAAAGACACGTGCTCACGTTAGCGGTTAATCTTGAGAATAATTTTGTAATTTAATTGTAGACGATTTGGGATAGGCCAGATTTTGACCACAGAACTTGCCTACTGTTCTGTTATTTTTGGATTGTTGGATTTTTGGACTTTGGATCACTGCTATTCTTTGGTACACGAATTTTGGTATACGATTTGGCCCTGCATTTTGATTCATACATTTCGATTAAGATAAACTTATCTAACCATTGTGAAGATTTATGAAACCTATCAAATTGTGTTGTGAAAACTTCTCCTCGATCAACAAGCCTTCAAGTCTGGAGCGCCAGGAAACTCTCCAATTTTCTGTGTAACAGCTGTATCTCCTTTTTATTGTCAAATTGTTTCACTTTACTAATAATTCTTCTATAGCGTTAACTTTAAACCCGAAACTTTTCTGTATTGTTTTATCGTAATATTTTATCGTTAAATTTTGTGTACTGTCTTACTGATTTTTATAATAAATTGTATTTGTTTTTAATTGTTCTTTTATTTTGTCACTCTCGCTACAAGGATTAGTAAGATCTGGGACCTCGTATACTTATCCCGACTATAGGTCGTAATACCCCAATTGATACTAGACACTGTGCGTATTGGATTCAAAGCTCTCTTGCACCTGGTAGCCAGGTCATTTATACGTGGACCCCACTAGAGATTCTTGTCAAATGTTAAGTCCAAGAACTTCACTGTTTCCCTACATTCTAGTTCTTGGTTTTGAAGTATTAGTCGGGGTTCATTATGATTTGCTCTAAGCCGGCGAAAGTGCATACAGTGGGTCTTATCTAGGGAAAATCGGAACCCCAGACAGGAAGCTTGGTTCACAAGTCCATCTATTGCTTCCTGGAGTTTTTCCTTGTTGGGGCAGAATAGTAAATAGTTAGGTCCTCGACGTACCAGCTTCTTCCAATGGCTGGATTAAGGTTTTCAGCTAGGGTATTAACAGCAATAGCAAATAGTACAACACTCAGTGTTGACCCTTGTGGAACTCCGTTTTCTAGGTTAGAAAGGGTTCGTCCATTCCGGACTCGAAATCGTCTGTTTTGGAGGAAGCTTTCAACAAATTTGGGTAGTATTCCCCTGATTCCCCAGTTATGGAGGGATATGAGAATATTGTGGCGCCAGGTCATATCGTACGCATTTTCAAGATCGAAGAAAATAGCAACAAGGTGACTTCTCTTTGCAAAACAATCTTGAATTGCAGTCTCTAGATGTACCAACTGGTCAGTGGTTGATCTGTGGGATCGGAAATCTGCCTGAGATGTAGAGAGAAGGTTCTTGGATTCTAAGTAACACATGAGTCGAGCACTTACCATTCTCTCCATAACTTTGCCTAAGCAGCATGTTAGCGAAATGGGGCGATAGTTGATGGGCTTGTTTCGTTTTGGAATTGGTATTACAATGGCTTCCCGCCATGTATCAGGGCCGTTATTGTTGTTGTTGGTAGATATGTTATGTTGTTGTTTTACTAGTTTTCAATGACATGACCGTAATAAAATAGATGATTTCTTCGATGATCTGTAACAGTTATGTTTTTATGTATTTCTCCCCTTCCCTAATATCACATAAGTGATTAGTATTAAAAATGGTTAATTACAACATAATATTTACTGTTGAAAAAAAAAAGTAAATGAATAATTTCAATTGTGGAAACATTTTTAGCAAGTCTCATATTGTGGTATTTAGTGGAATGTATTTCGAGAACGGTGAAAGTGTAGCAAAAAAATAATGAAGCCATTTTGCTCAGTTCTCTATGTACTATCCGAATTACATATCGAAATTTGCAGAAAAAAACGTAACAGGGTGTTGTTTCTTTGAAAATTTTGTCAAGTCCGGACATGGATATGTTCTTTGTCATATATGTATTTATTCAGGATCAGTAGCGTCTTACATGAGCCAAATATGATATAATTATTCCATTAAAGCAACGACGAAAAGAATATTTAACAAAACTACATAAAACACCCTGTATTTCATTAACGGGTGTCCAACCAGCTTTTTCTATGGGTGATTCTGATTATCCTCGGTTTCGTTTGCCTCCCATTAAACCATGTCCATTTTCTCGTGAAATATCCTGTATAATTGCACTTCGGTTTTATTCTGAAAATAAAAGTTTTTATTATTGAGTAAGTTTGGTAAATAGGTCACGTTAATGTTTTTTATCAAATATATACCGCCTCACAAAACACTGGACATTATAATCCATTCAAAATTCTTTCAGATTTCCAGCAATAAATCCTCATACGTACCAACTGCTAATTCATAATTTTTCATATGCTTAAACGAAAGCTTTTAATTTTACAGAAGCATATATCCACCACTTTGAATAATGGGGAGTTAATTCTAGCTATCGTCCACAGTGCGGAGCATGTGTTTTGATTTATAAGCTTTTAAAAATATGGGGTTACGGACCCATAAATAGCGCCACTGTCGGTCCCTAATGCTTTTTCTAATCATTGGGAAATCCGTTAAAAAGCTGGACGCACAAAAAATACTCTTTGATATATGAAGATATCTGGTAAAGTTGGCTGTGTGGTATAAACTTCGATATTAAAAAAGTATACAAAAAGGATAGTGATTTATTAAAAAGTGCGTATAGCATATCGCTAGCTGGCTTTTCCGGATTTTTCCTACCGTAATTCTTAAGGTGGTTGACTCAGAAATATACAGTGTGTTATATCAGAATCAGAATTTATTTGTGTTTAACATGTACAATGTTTTACATACGTCAGGTACATGAAATAAGAAAGATATATAACATACAATAGATAGAGAAGTAAATAACATCTAATAAGTACAATACGAACACAATACTTATTATAAACTACAATAACAAAATGTATAATAAACATAATAACAATGGTCAAGATAAACAATAAGACCACACATTTAAAAAACTATTTCTACAGGATGGGGCAACAATAATAATAATAATAATAATAATTTTATTAATTTCAGAAAATTACATTAATGGAGTTTAAGAAATTTTGTCCAAATAAATAAAAATATACATACAATAAAATTGTGTTATCTAAAAACTAGTTTTAAAAGTGATACATTTAATTTAAAATTTTTAGAAAGCCTTAAGTACTAAATATACATACATATAAAATCATAGTATATAAATAATGAAATTTATAATATTTTTATTAGGTATGACTTGCAATAGTATAAGATCCACATATTTATGTTTTAAGTAGTCGATAAAAATTCATCAATGGTGTAGCAATTTTTGTTTAACAATAACGATTTTACTGCAGTTTTGAACTTATAGATTGTTGGTAGACATTTAACATTATCTGGTAGAGCATTAAAAAATTTACATCCATTAAAAAAAAGACTTTTTTGATACAACGCTGTTTCGTGTTTATGTGGTATAAGGAGATCTTTTTTTTTGGTATTATACAGATGTGCAGCTCTATTTTCAAATAAATTTGCTTTATTTTTATACACAAAACAAGTAAGTTCATAAATATATACAGATATCATAGTCAAAATATTTAATGATTTGAAAGCATCCCTACAAGATTCATTGTATTTTAAATCAGCCATGATACGCACTGCTCGTTTTTGTAGGAGAAAAACGCTATGCGCATCAGGTGATTGGCCCCAATGAACAATGGCATATTTAATGCCAGAATGAAATGATGCAAAATACAATTGCCTTATAATTGATACGCTGCATTGTTTAGATGTTAAAGCTAAAGCATAGCATACTTTAGACAATTTAATATAGACATCCTGTATATGACTAGACCATTTAAGATGACAATCAATCCTTAACCCTAGCATTTTTGAGTTATCAGAATACTTAATATTTGTGTTGACATCTAAAACTAGACTACTATTTACATTTAGACTAGACTGTGAAGTTTTAAAAACTACGACCGCTGTCTTTTCACGGTTTATACATAATTTGTTTTTTTCAACCCAATAATTGATCTTTTTATAGATTGAAATGGCACAATTCTCCGCATCAGACAAGTTCCTACACCTAATCAAAATATTAGTGTCATCTGCATATGATACTATTGAGCACAGTGGTTGTTCTAAATAATTTATCAAATCGTTAATAAAAACAACAAAAAGCGTTGGACCCAATATGGATCCTTGCGGAACTCCGGTATTAATAACTGCTAAGCTGGAAAGAGAATCTTTAATTTTTACTTGTTGAAGGCGATTTGACAAATAGGAGTTGAACCATTCATGAGCAATACCCCTAACCCCATATTTTTCCAGTTTAGTTAATAGAAGAGAATGATCAACACAGTCAAACGCTTTAGAGAAGTCTACAAAAAGTCCCATAGCCATTTCTGATTTGTCCAGTGCATTTACTATCCCATTTACAAACTCGCTTATTGCTGAATCTATACTTTTCTGTTTATATGCATGTATAGGTACATATATTTTACTTTGTTTACTTATTAGCCATTTGTAATACCATGAGGTATATATGGCAAGTCAACAAGTCACAAAAAGAAAAGAACTTTATATATATCTACATAAATATAAATATAACTATAAAATAGACAGGTAAAACACAACTTAAATAATACATCTATACAATAACACATACAAGCACATACACAAAAACATACAAGGAGATATGCTATGCTGTTATCATAATTTATAATTAGATTAAATCATACACAAGAATAACATTGTTTAAGCAGGCATTTAGTTTAAGCTGAGAAATAGCAGTGTTCCATAGTTAAGGTCTCATTTGTAGAAAGTCTTTTATAGAATAAAATGAATTGGAGAGGAGTAGCTCTTTCACTCTTTTTTTATATATATTATAATTTACCGTATCTCGAATTTCATTGGGCAATCTATTATACAACAATATACAGCTATAAAATGGTGAGTTTTCATATCTTGTTGTGGAATGCTTAGGAATAGATAGTAATTGCCCATGCCTTGTATTGTAAAGATGATTTTCATACCTAGTTTTGAATAATTCTATTTTTTTTTGTGAAGCATAGGGATTTTAATATGTATATACAGGGCATAGTGAGGATATTATTTGCCTTAAAAATATTCCGACAGGTTTCTCGAGGTAGAAGATTATATATTAGTCTAATAATTCTTTTCTGAGCTATAAATACACGCTCTCTATTCCTAGCATTACCCCAACAGATTATATTATATGAAATATGTGGATAGGCCAGTGCATAATATGTTGTTAATAGGTCTTTTTCATTCAGTACATCTTTTAGCTGTAGAATTGCAAAATAGGCTTTGTTTAGTTTCTTGCAAACAAAATCAATATGAGCATCAAATGATAATTTCATATCAAGATGTGTACCTAAAAGCTTACCATATTCAGATAGAGTTAGATGATCACATATTATTGTAGATGGTAGCAATCTCTGAAGCCCAAAATTTAGACAGACAGTTTTCTTATCGTTTAAGATAAGTCTGTTTCTCTGACACCATACGCTCAAATCATCGATGGCATTACAGACTAATTGCTTTATTTGGTCAGGGTCATCTGCAGATACCGTAATTGTAGTGTCATCTGCGAACATGGTTACGTGCCCATTTTTAATGTAATTAGGCAGATCATTTACATACAGTAAAAAAGGAATGGGCCGAGCACAGACCCTTGGGGAACTCCAAGATTTAAATTCCTTGATGCAGAAGTTTCATTATTTAACTTTACTCTTAGTGTTCTGTATTCCATGTAAGATATAATCCAGTTTAAATTATTCCCACAGAATCCCATATTATATAATTTTTGTTTCAGGAAATTTTTATCGACTGTATCGAAAGCTTTCGACAGATCGAACATTAGTGTTACAACGTATTTTCCTTTATCTAATGATGAATATACATAATCTAGCAGGTGAAAGCAAGCTGTGCCCACAGATTTGCCTGAGATAAATCCGTGTTGAGATGTTGTCATTAATTTATTCACTTGACAATAACTAAGTAATCGACCACATACTATTTTTTCCATAATTTTAGATAGGGAACTTAAAACTGATATTTGCTGGTAATTCTCTATGTCTCCGGGATCTCCACTTTTGTATATGGGAACTACAACGGCAAGTTTCTGAATCATTTTCATTTCCTAAAAATGTACAGGGTGGCCAAAAATTATTTTTCAATTAAGAACATTTTAAAGTGAATTTTCTCAATTTTTTCAAATGGAACAAGCTATATATTTGAAATGACGTTCCCACTGTTCCCAAAACTGCAAGTGTGATAGATGTAAAGGCAGTTATTATTCTTTCCTTCATATATTGTACTGTTATCCGTGTGTCTATATAAACAATTTCATTCACGTATCCCCATAAAAAGAAATCCATTTTTGTAAGACCTGGGGATCTAACAGGCCATTTAGTGGATCCATTTCTTCCAATCCATTGATTAGGATAGGTATTATTTAAGGTCTCCAACTGCATTTAAATAATGTGGTGGAGCACCATCTTGCTGAAATCACATCCTATTTCTTTCAGGGAAATTTACCAGTAATTGTAGCAGATAGTTTTCCAAAAAATTAAGATAAATAGCTCCAGTCAATGTACCATCAAATAAATGTGGCCCTATTACATGTTCTACAATAATTCCTCCTCAAACGTTTATAGACCATCTGTGTTCGTTATCAACTTGCATAAAAAAGTGACGAAGCATAATAATGGAAATTGTGCCTTTTAACAAATCCATTTTTATGAAAAGTTGCCTCATCACTGAATAAAACAGTATAAAAGAAGTTAACATCATGTTGCATTTCACCTCTGGCCCAATTACAAAATTGTCGGTGCTTTTGAAAATCGTCATCAGATAATTCCTGGTGCATTTGAATATGACATGCATGCAACTTTTTTATTTTTAGAATTCGACCCACAGACCGTCTTTTTTATATTTGACATTTCCAGTTTCCAGAAATCTATCGAGAAAGTTTTGGAAGCTGCTAACATCAGGAATCCTTCTTTCAGGATAACGTTGGTGAAAAATTCTATTGGCAAGTAAACAAATTCTGTCTCACTCGCCCAAAACAAAAGTCATGTCTACAAGTTCCGTTTTATTAAAATTCATATTGTAAAATTACAAATATTTTAAATTCAATACAAATTGTAACGGCCGATAAGTGTGATAAATGCTTCTTTGTAGCAAACAGCAAAAATATGTACAAAAAAACATTACAGTAAAGGACCAGTCAAATACTATTTATTCATTTCAATGGATTGGAAAAAATGGTCCCACTAAATGGCCTCATTTGAAAATTGCATAAAGACGTGTGTCAATTAAATTGGGCAACACGTCGAACACCTATTATAAATTTTTCTAATGAATTATTTAAGGGACCTCTTTTTTAAAGTTTATTCTAGAATTTGATACTTATTTATATATAAAACGAAAATGGTTGCAATTAACCATAGGGAAGTACTTGCAAGAAATGTTCGTTTTTCATTTCTACATCACATCGTCGAAAAATATACAGGGTGTTCCATTAGAAAAAATTGAGAAAATTCAATTTAAAAAGTTTTTAATTGAAAAATAAACATTCATTTACTTATAAAACGAGAATGGTTGCAATTAGCCATAAGAAAGTACTTACAAAAAATGTTCGTCTTTCATTTCTACATCACATCGTCGAAAAATATACAGGGTGTTCCATTTGAAAAAATTGAGAAAATTCAATTTAAAATGTTCTTAATAGAAAAAAAAATTTTAGCCAACCTGTTCATTTTTAGGAAATGAAAATGATTCAAAAACATTAATTAGATGTCTCGTAACTGGTATTCATATAAGTTTTTCTTAAAACCCATAATTGTGACTGTGGTGATTTTTTTAATATCCATCCGCAGATTCATTACATCCAAGTGGTTGGGAGATATTCAATGCTAATATAGGAATGAATAGAGCCTAGAAAGAAGCTTCAAAAAATTTACTGATATACATAGCATTCCGTTTAAAAAACGGCACTTGGTCCTGTAATTTCGTCTTGGCTCACCCTGTATGTTTGAAAATAGTTTCCAGTTATAGACTTTTTATCCAGTTGTCATGTCATTTTAGAATTAAAAATTGACATGTTTTAGGATTTTACTCACAAATTGTTAAGTATGTAGGTAATGAATTCATCCGTTACTTATGGACTTCACTGTATAAGAGTATTATCTTATATATCAAGACATTTTTATTAAAATTATGATTGTCTAAAGTGTAAAAGTGATTATATTTATAATTTCGAAAAATTAATATTCGTAGATATATTAAAAGTAAGTTTTGGTAACTGCAATGAAAATATGTGGCCGATGGTATAATTTTTGGGAAGTACTCTGAATTCTGAAAATGGTAACTGTTGTGAAATTTGATTATATGCTTTGGGGTTGAAAATATAATGTACAACGTCTTTTTTATTATATTTTGAGTATTGTTATATGATTAATACTACTACTAATTTGGTTTAAATTTTA
The DNA here is from genome assembly GCA_963675555.1 of Leptura quadrifasciata. Taxonomy (NCBI): domain Eukaryota; kingdom Metazoa; phylum Arthropoda; class Insecta; order Coleoptera; family Cerambycidae; genus Leptura; species Leptura quadrifasciata. The sequence continues at coordinate 149,243,852 of OY776675.1, forward strand.
ATGTGATGAATTTTAATTATTTCAGCGCAAATTAAGGGGTTCCTTGACACGAGCAATTTAAAATAACTAGTAAAATTCAATGTAAGTATATATGTAGAAATAAAATTTCTGTATTTTTACCCAAACTTCCCTTCCCTTATCTTTTTGAAGTGAAAATCAGTAGGATTATTTAATTATTTCGCTAGCAATTATTTTATTCAAGACAAAAGGACCTGTTTTGTTTGGTATGAATGTTAATTGTACGTAAAGCAAAGTTAATTATATTTATTTCAACCTAGTATATAGCCATTTGATAAGGGTTTGGATTCAAGTACCTAACAGCTACAGAATTTTAAATCTCCCCAGGCTAGCTCAAATTGACAATAAGTTACGTTAAATTCATTGAACTTGAATTATATGAATTTATTGTGAAGAAAAATTAATCTGTCTCGTGTGTCGTACGCTGCAAGTCGTATCTAATAACATCTGAAAAACGAGATACAAGAAATCTATTATCTAGCATCCGATATAAACATCGGCATGAAAAAGAGATACGTGGAGATCTAGGGATTTATTAGAAGCTCATATATTTTCTATACATATATTGTCAGATTGAAAAAAAAATATGTATTCTTGGTAATTCTGTGGATGGAGTCTGGAGTCGAAGTTAAATTAATAATATCATAATAATAAATATCTATATAATGTAATTCTGTTCCATGATGTCTGAGTAAATTTTCTATAGACAGGGTGATTTATGGTTATGATTTATCTATTTCTGGAATATATGTTTTTCATATTAAAAATGGATGGAGCGGAATAGAAAAAATTACGAAATATATAATAAGTTTATTTATATAAATATATAGTCAGAATGATTTTCTGATTGGCTTCTTTCTTTTTTTTTCTTGTTGAAGTAGGCTTAAAATGCCATGAAACGTCGAGATTTTAAATTTGAGCGAAAAAATTTCCCGTCGGTCGGTTTGTCGGTCTGTCTGTAACTTTTTTGTGCGCACGTTTACTCTGGAACCGTTTATGATATTGGCTTGAAATTTGGTGCACTTAAGTATTGTAATGAGATCTAGACTAAATTATATTTTGATCTAATTCCCTTGAAGGGTTCGGGGGTAAATGGGGGTAAATAAGGGTAAATAGGCGAAGCAAGCAGGTAAAAAAATTACAATTTAGGACATGTACTAAAAGTCAAGGTTCCTAAATTTTTTCAGCCATCCCTCCACCCCCACTATCACCCCCAATACCACCCCACACTATTATGAAAGGGAGTAAAAAAAATAAAATGTGATTTAGTGTATATACAAGAACGAAACGAATTTTTCTGGCGTTAGCTACCACCCCCATTGCCACCCCCACCCTATTAATAAAGGAAGTAAAAAAGTAAATTGGGATTTAGTATGTATGCGAGAACCAAAGAACTCAAAAATTTTTTGGCATCAGCCACCTCCTCTACCACCCCCATTGTCACCCCGACCATATTAATAAAGGAAGTAAAAAATTAAATAGGGATTTAGTGTGTGTACGAGAACCAAGGGCCTCTAAAATTTATTTTGGCATAAGTTACCCACTCTATCACCCCCATTGTCGCCCCCACCTTATTGTTTAAGGGAATAAAAAATTAAATTGGGATTTAGTGGGTATACGTGAACCAAGAGCTTCTAATTTTTTTTTTACATTAGCACCCCCTCTATCGCCACCACTCTATTATTAAAGGGAATAAAATATTACATTGGGATTTAGTGTGTATAAGACTTGGCTACAAAATCTAGATGTGGAAGTAGTGATTCCTTGGGCAGCGGTTTTTTATTTCTTTTTTATTTTTATGGCCTCATTTATATTAACGTCCTGGCGAAGTTTAGGCACAGGCTATTTCATCACTCGACCTAGCAGTCTAGTTGATTGCTACCAATTTGATAACCATTAAAAAGCCATTAAACATCCATACTCTAGCCTGGAATGAACACTGCGCCACACGACTACAAGTCTAATTCTTAAGCATTGAAACACTGGCCGTTTCTTCTCAATATGGTTCTGTTGATGAGGCTTGTACTTGTAACATTAGCACAAATTAGATAGATTTTCTTTTGATAATAGTGATAAGTGAGTCGATTGTAATGAAGTTTCAAATGCTTTCGCAGATTTTGCTTTTCTATAAATCTGTTTTACCATCATCTAGGTCTACTAACCAATCCTCGAATGAGCAAATCTTCAGCACAACTATTCACCTACAAAAATTTGATGAGGATGAAATTTCGGCTGTCTTAAAAAAACTCAAACCTAAACTGACTACTGGTCCTGACGGAATACCTGCTTTTCTACTAAAGAATTGTGCTCACATTCTTGCGTACCTTCTAAAAGTCGTATTCAACAGGTACATTCGTAATTGTGAGTTTCTTGTATTATGGAAATGGTCGAAAGTATGTCATATATATAAAAAAGTTGATAAGTTTGATATTAGCAATTTTACACCTATATTCATTATCTGCAATTGTTGTAAAATTTTGGAAATCTTGCTGCATGATTTTCTATACCATCATATGTTCAACAAAATCTCAGTCTATCAGCACGGCTTTATGAAGGGCCGATCTACTGCGACAAACCTGATTTGTGTTACTCAATTTATAGCAGAATCTATAGATATGCAGTTACTTACATAGATCCTTCGAAAGCATTTGATATACTCGATTTTTTTTTTATACATTTATTTAACGTCGGCCTATTTCCGCTACTGAGGCCTAACACCGACGCCTGTAGACAAGCTACCCCCAACCAGGAATTTTGCCCTTAAGAAGAGTAGGGATCTTTTACTTGCCTAACATTTAATAGACAAGGGACCGACGGCTTTACACCCCCTCCGAAGGATGGTATATCTCCTATACAACCCTCGCCTAAGGTTGTATAGCTTCCGCGCATACACTGATATACAAGCCGCTGGAAGATGTGTGAGGCGAGGATGCGGTTTCCGTTGGAATGGTCACCCATCCAAGTACTAACTGCGCCTGTCGTTGCTTTACATCGCATGCCGAAGTATGTACATAGTAAAGACGCACCTACGCTCGCCCCCGATATACTCGATTTCAGCTTGCCACTTCACTAACTGCATTTATTCGGCTTATCTGATTCCCTATTAAATTTTTTTAGGTTATACTTATATGACAGGACTCAATATTTTGTATACATTGGTACTGAATACACCGTAACTTCTGGCGTTCCACAGGGGCCCATCCTTGGCTCTCTGTTTTTCATTATTTTTATAAATGATATTGTAGATGTATTGGATGTGAATTGTCTCATTTGTGCGGATGATTTAAAGATCTATGTTAACGTTAATAGCCACAATGATGGTCTCAAAGGAACTTAAGACAGTGTAAACGCTTGGTGCCAGAAACAGATTGTTATTAAATGCTAGCAAATGCAATGTCATACCCACATAATTTTCGATTATAACCTAGATAGTGTCAATCTGAAACTCCCCTCTGCCTTTCGCGATCTTGGCGTAATTTTTTATACCAAGCTTTCTTTGCCCGCTCACGTTGACACTGTTACCTTAGAAGTCAGTAAGACGTGTGGGTTTTTGGTGTGAAATTGTCGTGATTCTACTCGGTTAGACGCAATTAAACCTGTCTATTACCTTTATTAGATCTCAGCTCGAGAACGCTTCTGTTGTATGGTCCCCATGTTATATCACTTTCGAATCAGTCCAACGTCGATTTTTAAAATTCCTGAGTTTTAAATCGGACGGTGTTTACCCACCTTTAGGTGTTCTCCAAGAGTGCTTGATAAACATGGCATGACAAGTCTTGATGCTAGGCGTGGATATTTTTCTCAAGCATTCCTTTTTAAAATTGTTCATAATATTATTGATTGCCAAGAGTTATTGGCTAAATTAAATTTTATGGCACTGTCGTGAGCAGAAAGAGATAGGACAACTTTTTTTTCTAATGTAAATCTGTCTCTATTTTAATATGTAATGAGTACCCGAAATAAAACAGATATAACTTTTAATTTATTTTTTATTTTAATGCTGTAGTTATTGCTATAGTAAATGATGGATGGTTAATGAGGTGTGTAACATTTTAAGAAAGTGGAGAATACACGGTACGATTAGTAGAAATCCTGGATCAAAGGACAAAGGATATCCTACTTAACAAGAAACTAACTAATAATATTTCGTTATTGCACCATTTCTACTTATAATTTCTATAAGTCTGTTTGGCATAGAATTAAATAACCTTATACAATAATCATTAGTAATAATATGTTCCCATGCATTATTTACTATTTTCAGTAATTCTTCGGTATTCAGTGGTCTCACATTTCGTTTTTGGATATTTCCTACGAGTAGGCCCCATACTTTTTCCACAGGGTTAAGATCTGGACTATGACTGGGCCAGTTAAGAGCATTGATGTTGTTATCTTGAAACCAGTTAGTTACGGTATGAGGAGTATGAACGGAACAATTGTCTTGTTGAAATATGAACTCATTAGTAGGAAATCATTGTGACACAGAAGGGAGCATAATACTGTCTAAAATCCGAACATACGTTTCACTATTAAATCGTTCCTCAATATACCACAAAACACCAGGACCACGTGCCGATATCCAAGCCCACATATTGACGGAAAATCTACCACTTTTATCATTGTTAGATATATATTTCTCATCGAATCGAGTATTCGGAGGGCGGTAAACACGAATACGACCGCTATATGTTGACTGGAAAGTTTTTTCGTCTGTAAAGATTACATTGTTCCAAAAATTTACATCATGCGCTAAAAATTCAAGCGCAAATCCTACTCGAGCTTCTTTATGTTCAGCTTTAAGCAAGTATTTCTGTACTGCTGCATGACAGCATAGCTCCAATTCTCTTACTCGCCGGCGACCAGTACTACTCGATCCAGGAAAATTCGTCTCTTCAGTAGCCTGAATAACAGTAAAATGGATTTTCTACTAAAGCATTTACCAATTGCAAATCTTGATGTTGAGCTGATATCTTTCGTCGCCCTGATACAGGATTTCTACTAATCGTACTGTTTATTCTTCACTTTCTTAAAATGTTACACACCGAATTTTTGTCAATATTATAACGCAGTGCAATTTGTCTCATTAACTATCCATCTTCTGCTTTAGCAATAACTCCAGATTTAACTAAATCGCTTATATGCGGCATATTAGTTTTTTGCACATTTGCAATAAATTATGACAACTAACTGACAATGTCACAAAAATTAAAGTTAGATGTACACAACTAAATGTTAGCAAAATACCGTTGTAAGACTTGTCCTATTTTCTTTGCTCACGACCGTACCTAGGGTAAATTCAAAAAATATTCTAACTTTTCATCTGTCAACATCTCGTACTAAGAACTTTTTTTACACAGTGTGCAATATCTGTAATGCAAATGACCATCTTGATATATTGATATTAAAATGTATTACTCTTAAGTAATACATTTTAATTTTATCATATTAATGAGCTTTGTTCCTTTTCTTTGTTTTTAATTAATATTTTGCATAGTTTGTGTATATTTTAACCGTCTTCATGTTATATTTAATCGTATTATCTTTATCTCCTTATCCCTCTTATTGTACAGAGCTTATTTTTTAATGTTTATATTTTTCTTATCTTCCCGTTCTGTTATTGAATTTTTACCTGTAGAACAGTGTACTATTAATAAATAAATTAAATAAATAAATAATAATGTAGTGAACCGATAATACTTTTTCCTCCACAGTTACATATCTCTGTGGAAAGCATGTGCTCTCGATTATCGAACTATTTAATTGTATTAAAAGGAAACTGCCGTATTTTAGCGCCATAACCTTTGATTGGCACGATGTTTAAATAAAAATAAGGCCATTCAGTATATGCAAATCCATCTCCCTTCTGTATATCAAACTGGACACGATCATATTTATTTGTATATCTATTTACGTCTCTGTCCAAAACACCCCCTACGAAAATTAATAACGGTATCTTAATTAAACTCCACGTGTACCTAAAACGAAGCCTACTTGACCGTATCACCGATACAGATTCCGAATTTAGATTGCCCTTATTCCTGAGAGACTCCATCGTACAGGCACATTTTAATAAACCCATATAAGTTACAAACGTCACTGCACTTCAGGGGTTTACTCATATGTATAAGGGTAAAATATATGAAAGTGTCAGATATTTGCCACTTTAACATGAATGGGTCAGAATGGAAATTGCTTTTTGCTGTTCATGACGCTGCGTGCTGCCCTACGTACTTGTCAAGTTATGTCAGAAACCCTGAATATCATAATATAAGTACATAGGTAATAGGTATGCGTATTGAAAATGGTAGATCGGGCAGAATGAAGTGTCGAATTTTAAATTGAGTTCTTTTTATTAATGGCTACATTTTTATTCAAAAATTAAGCACACGGAAATTTTATTTTTTAAGTATTACATCAGTCATATGATGTCCTCCTCGCTGCTGACACTCTTGAAGCCTAGCACGAAAGTTTCTCATCACCCGCTCGCCCGCTCCAACATTTCAATTGGGATTGATTGCGTTAATCTCTGCCCGAATATTATATTTTAGTTTTTCCAAAGTTTGTAGTCGATTAGAAAACACTTTTGAGTTTAAGTAGCCCCATAAAAAGAAATCACAAGATGAGAGATCTGCTAACAGTGCAGGTCAGTTGATGTTCCCAAATTTCGAAATGACATGACCAGGAAACATTCTTCGCAAAATCGCCATAGAATCCCTTGCAGTATGGGAAGTGTCTCTGTCCAGCTGAAATCATATTCTTTGAATATCCACATCAATATTACGAAGTTGTTGTTCAAAGTAACGCAATACGTGTTGCAACAATAACCGTCAAGTCATTTTCCTCAAAGGAGAAAAGCCCAAGCATTTTAAAGGCGGATACTGCACACCACACAGTAAACTTTTTGCTATGGTGCGGTACTTCGTGCAATTGCAGAGGATTTTCCATCGCCCAGTAGAGGAAGTTCTGTTTGTTGACATATCCGGAAAGATGAATTATGAGCTTCATCTAATATCAGCAAGCAATCAACGATATTCGGGTTTTCAGCAAGTAGCCCTTCGAAACGTTACCAAAAATCAACGCGTGTTCCAAAATCTTGAGGCAGAAGTTTTTGTACGGCTTGCATTTTGTAGGGATGGAAGCGTAAGCCTTTCAGAATGGAGCGATAACTACGGTTCAAAAGACTAAGTGCTAATGCTTGTCGTTTTGCAGATCGTTTAGGACTTCGTAACACAACTGTTCTTACCCTTTCAGCATTTTCAAGTATGCGCACAGAACGAGTTCCTCCTTTTGGTTTTTCCGTGGCACATGAAGCAGTGCTGCGAAACTTGTGTATCCACTTTTTAATTGTTATTCGATTAGGAACAGGATCTCGTGGATTTAAATGAAAGTGACGACGAAATAAACGCTGCGTGGTTGCAACAGTATAGTTATTCTTTAAATAAGTTTCAACCGCAAAAGAACGTTGAATATTTGACCAACCCTCCATAGTTACAGCTAAACTGACATTTCCCGCAAACGCTTTGACAACTTAATATTAATTGGATGGAATCTGCGGTAGGTTCTTGATGAAATCTATTCAATAGAATAATTATAAGTCTACTATACGCACTTGGTTTATTGTTTCATTAGATTTGTTCAGATTTCTCTGACATATGTTGACCATTACCAAAAAGTCTTAAAAACTGACCTGAAAGTGGTGGTTCTTACAAATCCTCTACCCACCTAGAGGGGGATAATACTTGATTTGCTATTTCTTAAAATTTAACAATACAGGCCGGAACTACGGACTTAATTTTAATTTTATTACTGTGTCTAGTACAGGATTGTTCATAAATTATGTTTGTGTATTTGTAGCGTTTTTATGGTTTCTTAGGGCCTTCTTAATTTCTAAAATTCCAAGCATGTCTAGGATTTTATCTTTGTTTGCATTATGCAAAAGTTTAACACTACTACCGTTAAAAATGTGATTTTGCTCAATGCAATGTTCGGCGAAACTAGTTGATTTTTTATTATATAAAATACGCTGTTTGTGTTCTCTTAACCTCACATCTATGCTACGGCCACTCTGACCTATATATACGGCATCACAGTCGCCACACTTTATTTCATGTATCCCCGATTTTTTAATATCTTCTGTCTTTTCTCTATTATTAACCAACAACCGGCCTAAATTATTTCTATTCGTTGATATTGTATTAATACCTAATTTATTTAACCTATTACATACTGAGTTGCTAACCTTATTTACATAATTTATACCATGCCACTTTTTGCTTTCTATATTTGGCACGTTATAAAAATGTTTTTCTAATAATTTTCTCTGTTTATTTTTTATTAACTTGTCAATAAGTAAATCATCATAGCCATTGTTTTTTGCTAGCGTTTTAAGAATTCTAACTTCATTTTCAAAGTTAACCCTTTTTAAATTTAGAGATAATAATCTGTGTACATAGCTATGAAACGATGACATTTTTATCTTCTAAGATTGATTACAATTTGCATGTGTAAAAGTGTCAGTAAAAGTGGGCTTTCTGTAAATATCAAGTTCTAGCCCATGTTCTATACGTGCCAGCGTAATATCTAAGAAGTTTATTGACCGTTTTTTTCCATTTCAACTGTAAACTGAATTTTGTTGTTTAGGGAGTTAATAAAATGGATGAAATGAGACAATTGTCTCTTAGTACGATATACAAAACACATCGTCAACATATCTTACCCAAAAATATATGTATTTATTTATTAGATTATTGTTTGTGGTAAAAAGATTGTTTTCAAAATTTGCCACGAATATTTCAGCTAATAATGGGCTTAACGGACTACCCATAGGTAAGCCGTTTACTTGTGTATACATTTTATTATCGAATTTAAAATAATTTTGTTTGATACACATATTAATTAATGTTTGTAAATCTTTTTGTTCATTTTGATTCAATTCACTATTTGAGATAAGATGTAATATATCCTTAAGCTCATGAATAGGGATAGAGGTAAATAAACTTTTAACATCAAAGGAAACTAATTTAGCATTTTCGGGTAAGGTTATGTTTTCCAATTTGGTTACAAATTCTAAAGAATTTTTTATACTGTAAGGGGATTAAAACTTGATCAATTGTGGTAAAGTCGAATGAGTTTATTACATACTCTATAAGCCGCTGCATTAATATAAGACACTACCGGTCTCATAGGAAAACCCTCCTTAGGATTTTTTGGTAAACCATAAAGTATAGGGGCTGTAGCATTTATTAATAGAAGGTTGCTTGTTTGAAAATTTGTTATATTGGGTGTATTTTTCTTTAGTAGTACCTGGATTTCTGACTGAAATTTTTTCGTGGGATCATGCTTTAGTTCTTTAAAATAAATAATTCGTTAATTTTATTGTTATAATCAGATCTAGATAAAACTGTCACAGTATTACCTTTATCTGCTTTACATAAAATTGACTCGTTAGAAGACAATTTACTACGGATATCGTTTATTATTTTTTGTTCTAATTTGTTAGAGGTTTTTAAATTTCCATTTATCGCAAAAGCATGGCGACTTGATTTGAATTTATATCGCATTATATTATTATGACAAGAATTAACTTTGAAAATGGATACTACATTCTGCCAGACCCATTATTTTTATAGTATCTACTGATTTTATACAAATAATAGTAATATTAATAATAGCAGTAACTAATATAGGTGAGCGGGACACCCCCAGAAAGTCGCTTAAAAATAGGAGTAAGAGACCACGCAGTTCTAATGGCTGAATCCAGTTTATTTTTCACGTTTTCGAAGTTGCTGAATATGAATCTAATATTATTTTTGCAAAAAAAATGGGGCGTGTATGTATAAAATAGAATTTTTGTGAAAAATGAAAAAAAATATAATTTCATACTTTTTCACTTCATCTCGCGATATCTCCGACAGTTTTAATGATTTCATTTTGAAATTTTAAGCATTTATTTCTCAAAGTATAAGCTTAAAAATAAGACTTGTTTGAAATTCCCGCGACATTTATTTATTTTGCAACGAATTTTCAAAGTTGCACTGCCAGGGTTTGCAAATTTTTACAAACCATCGCAAAAGTTTAGTGAGGAAGTTTAGAATTGTACATAACTAATTATCTAACATTAAAATATACTACATCATGATGTTTTGTGGAAAGTTTCAGTCTTTTATATTTAAATAAAAAAAAGATACCATTATAAATTATAACGAAAACAAGAATAAAGTTCTTTGCCGACGTTTCGGAAACTCTTACTTTTGCGGATTTTTAAAAAATTAATTTTTAAATGACATTTGTTGACAGTCAGAAATAAAAGTATCCTATTTTTGGTTTTCAATTTTGTTCTTAGTCAAATCTAATTCTGCGAAAATTTTAGCATATAAAAATATCAAAATATATTTAAATTTTTTTTTTCTGAGTTCAGTAGCGCATGATCAGTTAATAAAAATTCTCGAAAAGTCAAGGAGTGAGATATTTCATAAAGATTGCAGTCTCAATTTCATAGTATATGATGTATTTCATACAAAATACACTTCAATTTTTTTCAGATTCTTCGGAGGTGTGGTATAGGTCATAAAATGTCTTAATTTTGACTTTTTGGAATTCTTTTATCAACTGAACATGCGTTTCAGGGTTCATAAATATAATTTAAAACTTAATTTTTTTCAACATACCCGGACCAAGTATCTTTAAAAATTTGCGAAGATGTAAATTTCTTTATCTTGTGGTGGCAGTCCATTAACTGACAAAATAATAAATTGAACCAATTTCTACCGTTTTCATAAATAATAATGATAATAATGATTTTTTTTCAAAATCATTATCATTTTGTCTTCTATTCATTATAGCAGAAAAACTAGAAAAACTTTTTAAGTTAAATAATACAATAAAACTTTAAGCAGCGAATTGGGATCAACTAATTACATATTTCCCCCGATACCGCTACGTATATCCACATCTTTTCTTCGCATACCCGCTTAGTTGTGTCCTTCACAATACATCCCTATTCCCTTTGTGTGTCAGAGACTAAAAAGGGCTAAAACAGATATGGCTTTTTCGATTAATTATGATTATAACCAAATTAAAAGCAGCAAGTGGCGAGTGGTGAATATTATGAATATGTTCAAAGCAAATTACGTCAAAGGTTTCCATAGAGTTGCTAGGGCAGTAATGCAGAAAATAAGAGCAATTCATTGTCCGGCACGTCGAAGGGACTATACATAAATAACTCCTTTCACCCGTTTGATTTTTGAAGTCGATACTACATCACAGGTAACAGAAGAGTGCTGTGAAATTAGAGGAATGGACGCGGTCGAATCAGGTTACAAGGGGTCCTTTTTAAATATTCCCCATTCATTTATTGAAGTTATCATACGCTGTCTTTTTTGTAAAATTAATATAAACAATACTTCTGACATTAAAATTTCGCTTAATGTTACTATCGACTTTGTTTTTTAGTGTAGGACAAAGCTCAATAAGATTAACAACTTTTTTTTATTGCGCTCTCTTTGTTTAATCATTTTCACACAGAAAATCTGCAGCCTATGCCAATAGGAAAGATATTACTATTAATAGCGCTGGAAAACATAGTAATCAGATGAAACACCTTAAATCTTTTTAAAAGTAATATATATGATACAGAGCAATGTGTGTAAATGAATGGTGTGCCACAAGGGACGGTATTGGGACCATTGCTTTTCATCATGTATATAAACGATTTATTCCAGATAGACTCCACAGGCGTTATACTCATCTTTGCAGACGATACGGTCGTTTACTATGTCGATAGTACGTGGACTAGCGTGAAGCAAAAGGTGGAAAAGGATTTTCTAAAGCTAAAAAAATAGTTTGATAATAAACTACTTACAATAAATCTTCAAAAAACATTTTTCCTGCCTTTTTCTTCGTACAAAACAGCTCTTCCTGCTTTTGATACCTTATCTATAACTGACCAAAGAGCACTTTATATATACAAAAAGCTGATAAAGTCAAATACCTTGGTGTATACATAGATAGCAATCTAAAATGGGATCTACATATAGAATACGTAGTCAAAAAATTAAGATCGATAGTTCCAATTTTTAAGCATATTACAGATATTCTACCTGTAAATAATATTCTAACAATATATTATGCTCTGGTGGAATCGCATATAAATTATGGAATCCTTGGTTGTGGGGGAGGGGGGTGAATAAAGTACATTTATGCCAATTAGAAACTACGCAGAAGAGAATGTTAAAAATAATATTTTTAAAAAATCCTGCCTTCCCATCTGATGAATTATTTAGTTAAACTAAAATACTTGAAGCGAGACAACTGTTTTACTATGCTATATGTTTAAATCAATTTAAAAATCAAACAAATTTAAATAGTATCTCACACCGCTATATGACACGCCAAAATTCTGAAAAATACAAGATAGATTTTATAAGGAAACCATCATACCTCAGTCCAAAAATATACTCTGCGTTACCAGAAAGTATAAGAAAATCAAAAACACTCAATGTTTTTAAAAAACGATGCAAAAATTTTATAAGGCTAACACCCAGAGAAAATATACATAGGCAAATTGATTTAAAAAACTTCTATTAATGCTAAAACTGTGATTACCATTACTGCATCTAAAATGTTTATTTTGAAAATGTTTAGTTTAAAATTTAACGTTAAACCGTTCATATTGCATTGCGTAGAACTTTTAATTGTATAAGATATCTATTTTTGTTATAAGTAAATGTACTTGTATTGTTGTTTGTGTCAAAGCATGTAGTTAGGTTTGCTAGTGTGAATTCTTGTGTATTCTGTGAGCATACTCGTAATACTTATGATCGTATGTGTAAGTGTGTGTCCACATGTTTATATAATATATGCTTCAACTTAGTTTATAGTTGTTCTCAAAGTGGTATACTGTAATGTCACCTATACCGTAGCTATTTCTTCATTATTATTACATTAAATTTTTATCCTTATTTATTTGCCATATTGTAATAATTGCCCCACGCACAAATATCACTTGTGATATATATTGTGGTGTATTTTATATTTATTTTAATGTTATCATACTGTTGTAGTGCTATTGTTATTCCTTGATACATTTTAAATAAACATTATTATTATTATTATTATAACAGTACATAGGGTGATTTTAATTTAAAAATAAAAAATATATGAAAGAAGAACTATTAATCGTCACTTATCGAAGTAACTGATTTAGCTGAATCTTTTATATCAGACACAATTAACACTAAACTTAATAGTATACGTGAAAAAATAAAAATAATAAAATTTTTTGCAGACGGACTCGTTTTTTTCGAATTTTTTTTGTGACATTATGAGGTCGGACCCCCTCTATCATCCGGAAAATTTTCCGATCGAAAATCAGTTTTCCGGATATATAGGGCTAAAATGAAGGTCTCGCGAATGCGCGTAAACTAAATTTTAACTCGTCGAAATCGATCCAGCCGTTCCCTACTTTGAGTATTTTCAATTTTCGCCATAAATAAACAAATGGTTGCGAAATAACCAATTTATTGTTATTATTTTTAGAAAAAGTCATTTTTCGCTAGGAAGGAAAGTGGTTGGGGAGATTTTTTTTCGCCATCGAATGTAGAATTTTTTCTCTTTGATTTAAGAGGGTGGCCCGCAAAGTTTTTGCCATGTAGAAGGGCAATGGAAAGGGCTAAGCACTTCGGGCCAAGTGCAGTTACTGAACGTACAATTATTAAAGTTATAAGTTAAAGCGGAACTTGATGTAGTTGATGTATTGTTGGTACCTGCTGCAGATGTATTTCTTCGCAAATTGTTGATTTTTCACCATCGTGATCTTCATCAATGGTTAGATAGGGTTTTATGGAACCAGAGTCATTTATAATTTTTATTAGTTGTTGCTTTTCGCCAAATGACTCACTTCAGTTGACCGATTAGAATGATTGGTTATTTTTTTGTTTTGGTATCCAATCCAATAGCTTGTGATGATAATTTAGTCCACCTGTTAATCGTATTCCCGCCTATAGGCATATTATCAAACCAAGAATCATTTTTAGATTAAGTGATTAGGTCTTAAAAAAGGCGATTGTTAATAATATTTTTACCTTGTTTAGATAACAACTTATGAAACAATCTAACAGGGATTACATTTTGGTTTTCAGTATTTGGCACAAGCCCCATTTGCTACTTGTGCAATTTTTCGACCCGCCTCATTGGCAAGTTTTGCTGAAAATTGGATTGTATTCAATTCAATTGGCCGGTCTTCCATTATTATTTTTCTCAATACTGAAATAATCTATTAGGCAAGCAGCTGCTTCTTCACCGCGCCAAGCTAACTCAACAGCCACAATATCCTAAAAAAAATTGTAAACCTTCTGGAGTGTTTTCATCCCATAATTAAATGATTTTTTTCAAATAGTTTAAACTTAGAGGCACTGAACCACATTTTTGATTGTTTACATCTACTTGTAATTATTTGCGGGTAGCATCACTTGCATCACGAGCATTTTTTAATATAACACTTGTAAACGGATCAAATATTATTTTGAAGTCATTGAAATATTTTTCTTGTAGTAGCTTACTTGTAACATTCGAAATGTCTTAATAGTTGCTTTTTTATATTCTGTTCCATAAGTTTTTCTCATGCTCACTGCATAATCTTTTAATATCAAAATTCATTCAAGCTGCGTTCTCCATCCAATTCGTATTTTCTGAAATTCTAAAAGCATTTTCCACGTATACTTTTTATTTTTAATGGTGTTTTTGACTATATTAACCTCTCCACAATAAAATTGTGAGAGGTTACTAAAATTGGTTCAAAAACGAAACATCAAATCTTTACGTTTTGAGGTCCTAGGAACCCAAAAAAGTGGTTTTTGAAAAATGTCTGTGTGTGTGTATGTGTGTATGTGTGTATGTGTGTTAGCACGATAGCGCCGAAACTACTAAACGGATTTGAATGAAACTTTGCGTCTGCGTTTCTTTAGTGTCCCAGAAGATCTGAAAAGGTTTTGGTTGAGATCGGATTACGTTTAGTACCATTTTGACGCAACAAGTTGTTTATTTTATATTTACTTTCAATTTACAATGGAACCATTGAAAAGCAGTTAAAATTCTGATTTCAACGATATATCACACTTCCACCCTTTCGATTTGGTTTCCGTGAAAAAAATTAAAAACAAAGCAAATATGGCATAGATCGCATTTCGCATGACATGATCGATGCGCGTAGCGGTTACATCGTGAAACTCGTCACATCACGTGTCAATTCACGTGTGAGGGTTTCTTCACTGCTCTAGAAGCAGAGCGGATTACGTTTAGTGCCGTTTTTAAATATATATACAGACAAATCGAAGAATTAAACTACAAATATTCCTCTAAAATCTAGTAAAATTACTGAAATGCTAATGTTTGATTTAACAAAGACAGCCGCGAGCGATCGGATTGCAATGAGCTAATTTTTATGATTGTCATTGTCATCGTTTGTCATCCGATAACGTTGGTGTCATGTCATGTTAATAAGATTTCGGCACATTTGTAACTTTTAGTGGATTGTCACAAACTTTAAAGGTAGATGTAACAATATCAATATCATATGCTTTCTGTACCTTCGTTGGTGAATTTATTATAGATTATCACTTTACCTATTTTAAGTTTGTTGCTTTACAAATCTGTAATATTTAGGATAACTAGACTGTCTTAGTCGTTCAAGTGATGTTAAAGTTGTTAATATCCTAATAGTATATTATTCAACGAGCGATAATGTAGGTAATAACTCGCATAGATGATTGTAAATTCATTAAGTTGAGGGTTTTTTAGTGCCCCAGAAGATCTGAAAAGGTTTTGGATGAGATCGGATTACGTTTAGTGCCGTTTTGTTACACAATTTAATGCTTTTTTCGGCTTCAAAGATCCACCGAGTGGGGAGGTTCCAGCCGCTTCCAGTAGCTGCCGATTTTTTCTAATACAATTTGATTAATTGAATCGTTTGAAACATAACCAAACCTTTGTGACATTTTTCTAAATTGATTTTCAATTTGATATTTGTTGAATCCATTTGTACCTTGGCTGATAACACCACATGTATGCGTGTTGTCGCTGTAATATTTGAAAAAAATATCATCTGTAATACACCTGGAGCATTTATAATACCGAGATAATTTTGTCATAGAGACTGCTGAAAGCGTGTAGCTGTATTTACTGCAACCAAATGCAATACTAATAAAGGAGAAATGAACTTATTAAAAAGCATTAAAAAAAATTGGAGGATTATGATTTGATTCTCTTTAAAGCGGATGAAGCCAACAATGCAACACATTTACTGGATCAGATTATAATAAAAGTAGCATACAATTTTAAACAGCAATAATAGTAGAATAAATACAATGGCGACCTCACCAATAGTCGGGCTAGACTAGTCCATACCTTTAAAGATTTGCAGGAGGCGTACATGGCCCCAATATTACATTAAATTCACTCAATTCAATCACTATTATCCATTTTCAAAAATAAACACTGTAAATAGACTAAAACATCACGAATTGCGAAGAAAACTGAGATCACTTAATGGCGTCTATAACGAAAACAATAAGGCACGCAGTATAATTTTTTGGCGGCAGAGGGTGACATTTGAACATTTAGTTTTCAGAAGTAAATTTATTATTGGGTAGTAAATATTACTCTACAAAACTAAATATTTACCTCTCCGTATTATGATTAACTCTCTGCTGATATATTAATTTCTCGAAAATAAATGTAATATTGTAATAAAAGTGGGATAAATAAATATCTTTCTCTCAACTAAATCTATCGTTTTCGTACAGTAATTTACTTAGAAAGAACAAATACGACGGAAATAAATCATTTAGTTTTGTCAACTAATTGAATATTTGGTATATTCTTGCCATAACAAAACTTTTAAAAATAATTGTTTGTCTATATTAAATATAATAAAGGATAACAAATATTTACTAAATTGAAAAAAGAAAGGCTTCTTACTTATTTTAAGCCTCATATTTCCTATTTCCCTCAGTATGATTGTAACATAATTCAGATTTTATTTTAGTAACTTTGTATACAATCGCCTAGATTAAACACTCTTGCGTGTATGGTTTCCAATCCGCGCTGCTTAAATTGTCAGTGTACTTGTCAGTTGCAACCTAAAATTTACGAGTTACATGAAAAAGATTTTTGTCGCTTTGCCTCCGTCCATCAGCGTCTCCGCTTTACTTTATAGGTTGTAAAAATATTGAAGCATTACAATATTTAATATGCACGCTGAAAGCAGCCAGCTTTTTACTGTGTGGTTTATAGGTAGTTTTACATCCGCATAAAATATTAGAGCATCGTAAATAAATGTCTTGACAGTTTCTCAAATATTGTTTGTTACGCGATGGTCCCGAGGTCGTTACAATGAAGAATACCAGGTGTCAGAGGCCTAGTCATAAATTTTTATTAGGTAGAAACGATTGAATCAACGTCGAGTAAACAAGTAGCCATCGAAGTACTTTCTTTCTACAGGGTGTCCAAATAGTGCGTCAAAGTCCAATATCGGCCCTATATTAAAAGTCTTTGGAAAATTATTTTTTTATGGAAGTGATATAGTGTCAAATGACGCACATTTTAAAAATATTTTGAAATATACAGGGTGATCGCTACAGTGAAGCATCTTCGAGGTAATTTTTTTTCAATGGAACACCCTATATATTTTTGCATTTATGAATTCAGCGTAAAATTAAAATTATCAAATGTATAAGTAGACAAAGAAATAACAATACAATCATCAAATGGATTAAAGATACTAAATATGAACATCTCGATATATTTGTAAACACTGGTCTTTTTCCTGTATCATAAGAATACGAAACTTAAAAACGCAATTAAACATCCATCTCGTATTTGTCTTTCTTTGTCGTCCTTACAAACATATGTGCACATAAATTAGTTACTTAAATAGTTGCTACTTATATATTTTTTTTTTGTTGTTGTTTTCTTTTTCGTTTCCTTTTAAACTCACCTTCTTTCCTTGCTTACTACAATCTCCTCTTTTGTTTGAGCTAAAATTGATGTATGAAAATTGACAGTAACTATGCAGCTTACATTCACAGACACTCGCAAACAGTTTTTGATAGGTATCGTCAAATTGAATGTCATTTTACACAATACAAAAAAAAAATTATATCCATTTGTATCTTTTTACTATTTATGTCTTATTTCTCACTGTATCCACATTTTTTTATATATATTTATATTTGTGTATATGTGTATATACATATGTGTGTGTATATATGTATATCTCACTGTATTGCACTTTAAATTCAATCTGTCAATAAACATTATTATTATTATTATTATTATTATTATTATTATTATTATTATTTCAAGTATAACTCCTTTATATTATTAAGGCTGCAAGAAAATATATCTAACCCACTATCTCGAAAAATTTTAGGATGTTCAAGAGTTGTACCTTCTAGAGAATAATTGAAAATTATAGTGCTAGACTTTAATATGTAAGACATTACCTTACAATTTTGAGGATTAAGTGGTAATTTATTTAATAGACACCAGTTAGAAATTTTATCCAAGTTGTACTGAATTTTGTCACAGTCCTCAACATTCCTAAGTACGTCAAATATTTTTAAGTCATCAGCATAAAGAAGACATCTAAATCTATGACATCATTAATAAATATGTTGAATAGCAGGGGACCAAGAACAGATCCTTGGGGAACCTCCGAAGTTGCAAGGTACTCAACATACTTGAAGCTATTAAATACCACATATTGCTTTCTGTAAGACAGATATGAAACAAATAGCAATATAAATAAGGAGGACAGTCCAAATGATGTAAGTTTTCTTAGTAATATGTTATGGTCAAGTCTGTCGAATGCCTTTGAAAAATCGGTATAAACAACGTCATGAACCTGCATGTCAATGGATTCAGAAATGAATTGTGTGACGACAGCTAGATTAGTCGTGGTGGATCGACCTTTCACGAATCTGTGCTGATACGGCGAGAGTCTATTGCTGAGGTAATAATATATACTACTGTGCAGTAAGAATTCGAGAGCTTTACTAAAATTGCACGATATAGAAATTGGACCAAAGCTCATTATATCATGTTTATCCCCCTTTTTGTAAATGGGGCAAACTTTAGAATGTTTCCAGATTTCGGGAAAAGTACTAGTTTTCAAGCACAAGCTAAACAAAATTGTCAAGGGAGCGGCAAGTACATAAGCGCAGTCCCTAATTAGGAAAGCTGGAATTGCATCAGGTCCGGTCGTCATCTTATGTTTAATCTGTTTTAGAACAGTAAGGACATCATTGAACTCAAACTCCCTTATGTGTAACTGTAAATTAAGCACAAACTCTTTATAATCTATCAATATTTCATATGAAGATGTAAATGATTTGCTAAAAAAATCAGCATAGGAATTTAGGATATCTTTGGAATTATCAAGCTTTAGATCGCCATAGAACATGCTGTTGGAGATATTGGTTGACCCTTTTTTATTTTTTATAAAAGCCCAGAATTTATTTGGATCACGCTGTATATTATTTTCAGCTGAGCATACATAGTTTTCATAAGAGGTACTAATATCTAGTTTTATTTTATTCCGCAATCTCTTAAATTCCTCCAAAGTATTAGGGTCATTATTATGCTTATAAGTGGACATGAGTTTAGCTTTCAATTTGATATTTTTAATTATCTGATAATGAAATATATTAATTAAGAAGATTTATTTTGCAATTATGTAGACAAAATCATATCTACTAGATCAATTCGAAATGAAAAGTATTATAATTTAACGGTTTTTAATGAAAAAGTAAAAATATCTCTGGAAATATCGATCCTAGTTATAGGATATTATTCATAAAAATATTATTATAGAGAATTAACATGCCAATTCAAAAATACAATAATATACAGTGTTTCATTTAAAAAAATTGAGAGAACTCACTTTGAAATGTCCTGAATTAGCGCTAGTATAAAATACACCCTGTATAATTATATTCAATATTTGGTGGTTGTGTCGTTGTAGTACATCCCTTGTCTACATAATTGCAAAATAAATCTTCTATTATAGCATTGATATAAATAGGTTGCTTTATGGTAAAATTAAGTGGAGTATGAAATTACAAAATTGGAGGAAGCATTGCAAAGTTGCAGCCTAATAGTTTCCACGTCAAATATGATGTTTGAATATGCTTATAACCGCATTCGAGGTTACCTGAACAACCCACTTAAGTCTAGGAGATCTAGATTCATCTGAGTAAAGGAGACGGTGCCCTAGAGTCTACAGTGGGATCCGAACCACTTCTTGGGGATAAACTGTGAATAAAAATTACTTCGCAGTAAGTGGGGCTCGATTCCACTACCCTCGGCATGCTCAGAGGGAAAGCTGGATGCGCTAACAGCTTAAGTATTTGGGTTTTTTCGGTAACCTGATAATTATTCACTTTGTTAGACTAATAATGTATTCTGTTGTAAAAATAATATTCTACACAAACCTTTAATACACACATTCTGGAAGATAGCTTTGTACATTTAAAAACTACCTTAGAAATCGCTCTGTAATCAATAAATAATAAAAAATAGTATCCATCATCTGCATAATACATCCACATCATTTCTTTTAAATCAGACACAATTTAGTGTACACGGCTGTGTAATAAAATCCCATAGACCTATTTTTCGCTATATTAAATCATTCTTTATTTATTTGTCAGTGTCAGTGTCATATTTTCGCAATACCAAAATTTCAAAAGATGAAGGTCAGAGGTCACCAATGTCTATTTAAAGCCAATAAATTAGTTTCCATCTTTAAAGACAAGGCCATCTGGGATGCTAAATTATATGAAAAAAATCAAAAAATTATAGCATTTTTTTATTAAAAAACTTTATTAACAAAACTTATTCGAAATCATTCAAAAACCCTGAATCCGAAGTCCAGTTACATTCTAAAAAAAATGACATTTTGATGAAAAAATCATCATTTTAGGCATTTCGATAAAATTATTTCTAAATTTCGCTTTCTGTTATTGTTCATAACTTTTCGGAGGGTTGCACACCTAATTTCAGCGCAAGCTTGCCTAATCCGGTTTTCCATTTGTAGTCTATTTTGTGGCTGCGTTTTGTAGACTTCATTCTTTAGAAACCCCATATAAAATAATCCAAGGGCATGAGGTCAGGTGACCTCGGAGGCCAATTAACAAACAAGGGCCACCTTTGCATTGTGGATTGGAGCTCCATCAAGTTGAAATATCACATTGTTGTATGCAATAAGGGGCAAGTTTTCAATTTCGATTGAAAGTTCAGTTTTCAAAAAAATTAGAAAAAGTTCCGCATTCAAATTTCCGTCTAAGAAATATCCAATTATTTGTTCATTCAAAATACCGCACCACGCATTCATCTTTTCTGAATACTGGCGTCGACAGTTTATAACCCAATGAGGGTTTTCAATGGACCAATATCCAGTATTCTAAAAATTAACTGTGCCATTAGTTGTAAATGTCGCTTGACTGGAGAACAAAATATATATTTTTTTAAATTAGGGTTGTTCAAAAACTCTCCCTGACACCAAAAGCAATATTTCAGCCGCCTTTCTTCGGCTCCTTCTTCTAACGTGTGTGAGAAAACAGACTTGAAGGGATCTAATTTATTTCGACGGAAGCATCGCCAAATTGTATCTTTGGGAACATTTAAAATTGTGGGCATTCTCCTTAGGCTACACCTTGGATTTTCTCTCACAAACTGTAGAATTTCTGCGTCTCTAACATGATACCTCACACGTTGTTCTTGTTTGTTATATACTTTGTCAGCTCTATTGAATAAATTATTAAGTCGCAAAACTTTTACTCTATTGGGGGTCGATCTGGATGCCGATTATTAAATTCTGTAACAGCTTCCCTCGTTGTACGAGAATTATCACCAACTAGTCTAACAATTTCCCCTTCTTCCGCAGTTGTAAGCATTTTAACTGAAATAAAATATGCTAGAATACAGAAAATCAGACAGAATGCCAACAGATTTACTTGATAACTAATCTGACATTTACAAAATTGTCTCAATAGAAACAAAGGAGTCAGAGCATACTTATCAAAACGAGAAATTTGGGACAGGAATTTTTTCCATCAAGACCTCATTTTTTTCGAATTTAAGTAATCTTCAAATTCAGGGTTTTTGAATGATTTCCAACAAGAAATTTTTTAATTAAAAAATACCTATACCTGATTTTTTGATTTTCTCATATAATCGTAGATGGCCTTGCATTTAAAGATGGAAAGTGATTTTGTGGTCTTAATTATTAGACCTTGGTGACCTCTATCTTTTGAGGTCAGTTTGATTTAAATCGGACAAAAAACTAAAGAAATTTTTACGCTGTTATACTATGAAGTGAGACACACTGTATATGATAATAAAAATCTAAATTCAAAAAAGACTGAGTTACACCACTCAGTATTAGTAAAAACTGGATTACTTTATTTTTCAAGTGTTCGGGATTTCATTGCACAGAAGTGTACTATTCAGTGTGACCCATTTGTTTTGGAGTTACTCCATACATTTTTTATTTAGTGTGCGACTTTCACCATTTTTTTTTAATTGTAGAGCTTGCTGAACTGCATTTTTAGATCAAAATGCGCCAGACTCCTACAAAATCCAAAGTCTACTACTACTATACAGGGTGTCTCGCCGGGAAATGAATCGATCGATATAGAGAAAAGTACGCATCAGAAAATTTTGAAAATTTAGATAATTACTAATGTCGGTGTGGCCAATCCAACTAATATAATTACAAGCAGCTGGCACTTTCGCTTATACCGGAAGTCGATACCAACTTGCTTATTTCAAATGGAACACCCTAAATATTTTCTGAGTCGAAAATATGTAGCATATTCTATAACTAAATATATAACTAAACCTAGCCGCCTCAGAGATATTTGACATTTTATAGAAAATTTGACAGGTGCAACGGTTTGCAAGAACCGTTATAACTTTCTTCGTGTGAAAGATCGTCATTTGCTTTTTGTCACGTAAAAAGAACACAAGGAGAACTACGTTCTACAACTCAAATAAATTCAATAATATCATACCAAGTGTTCCGTTTTTCGCGTTACATTTTGTCAACTTCAAACAGAGAAAACTTGTTTAGGTCAAATGGAATACCCTGTATTTTTTACGTCAAGTTGTGTAAAATTGAATTTCCTTTGTTCTGATAATAGCAGTGTGGGGTTAAAATTACAACTTTTTGAAGCATTTGCGATTTTATTAGAAATTCATGAATGAATGGTAGCTCAGTGTGTTAAAGCGACTGGCTAGCAAACTGAGTTGCCTAGCGAAGTGGGTTCGATTCCCGCAAGGCGAAACAATTTTTCATTAAAAAAATTGCCCCAAGAGTGGTTCGGAGTCCACATTAAACTGTAGGGCCTCGTCTCTCTTTGCCTAGCACAAGATCCTTGAGATCTTCCAGGGGGTTACTTCGGTAACTTGAGAGGCGGTTAAGAAAAAATTTTAAGAAAACATTTAAGTTGTAATCATTTCATTAAAATAGCCATGATTAGAAACAATCAGTCATTATCTTATGTCAAAAAATGCCAGCACTTTTAAATTATAACAACGAAAACTTTTTAAATTTGTTTATTATTTATAGAGAATGTGATAAAGTAATATCAAGAACTTGCAGCACATTTGCTACTCGATATCCAGAATCCGGACTATGCAAGGATTCAATTCACAGAATCTTATTAAAACATAAGTTTCATCCGTTTTCATTCCATATGGTTCAAGGATTAAAAGAAACAGATTTCCTAAGAAGACAGAATTTTTGTGAGTTTATTCTAATAAGGTCTGAGGATCACGATTCTTATTTGGGAAATATTATATGGACAAATGAAGCAAAATTTACTAAAAATGGACTTTTTAATAGTCACAATTTGCAAACCATTGCACCTGTCAAATTTTCTATAAAATGCCAAATATCTCTGAAACGGCTAAGTTTAGGTATAGGATATGCTGCATATTTTCGACTCAGAATTTTATGCTCTTTTCGAAAACCCTAAAATATATAGGGTGTTCCATTTGAAATAAGCAAGTTGGTATCGACTTCCGGTATAAGCGGAAGTGCCAGCTGCTTGTAATTATTTTAGTTAGATTAGCCACATCGACATTAGTAATTATCTAAACTTTCAAAATTTTCTGATGCGTACTTTTCTCTATATCGATCGATTTAGTTCCCGGTGAGACACCCTGTATACAGGGTGTTGCATCATGAGAGGGAGATAGCTTAATAGGAGGTAGAGAACATCAGTGGTAACCGGAACCTCCCATAGAAATGTCTCATTGGGCCTTCATTACGAAGTTACAGGGTGTTAAATAATTTTTGGCCAAACCTGTTTTTTGTTATAACTTTGACAGGGAATGAAATAACGGATTCATATTTGGTACGGCTAATGTACTAACGAGCCCCAAGAGGTACATGTATAAAAAAAATATATCCAGGTCCGGACTCACTATAATTTATGTTTCTTCTTTGCATCAATAAAACATCACCCTGTATATATTTTTTTTAAATTTCGATAAGATATTCGAAAAGAGCAAGAAAAAACAAACAAAATGGCCTATTTCATTTTTTTGTTACACCTTCGTGGTTATTTAAATACGTTGTTAAATGTGCAAGAAAATGGATTACAGAACCCTATTAAATGAGAGGCACGTGAAATAAATAGTTTTATAACTAAAATTTGCAAAAATTCTATTGAGCCTAGGTGGTCTAGGTGAATCCTAATTCCGGCACGTTTTAAAGGTCCATTTTGGTAAAAAACTGTGGTCCTAATAAGTAATCGGGTATGAAATAACAAAATTTTTAATCAATCACAGTAGGCTTGTTCAAAGAATAAAAGTGACGGATAATTTAAACCATTTAGGCCTAAGCAACCAGTTACTTTGATCAAGAAAATCATCAACATTTTATACTTAATAAAAATTGGAAAAGAGAACAAACTAAAATCTAAATAAATAAAATATTTTCCATTCAATTAACAATAAATAACAAAACAATAACTAAATGTGTTTAAAAATAAAACGTAATTGACACTAAAGTAAATTTTCAAAATGTCCTCCCCCACATTCTGTGCATTTTCTTGCGCGTTTAGAAAGGTCACCAATTGCTCGACGTATCATTTCTGGATTATTCCGTATTTCGTCGCAGGTTGTAACGATGCGCTGGATTAAATGTTGTCTACTTTCAATTTCAATGCTATAAACCTCGTTTTTTAAGTGGCCCCATAAAAAGTAATCACAAGGGTTACAATCAGGAGATCTTGGTGGCCATTCATGTGGACCCCCGCGTCCAATCCATCTATTAGGATACACATTGTTTAAGTGTTCTCTTACTTGAAGGTTAAAATGTGGTGGGGCCCCATCATGCTGAAACAACATGCCTCTTATACCGATATTTTCTAACATATTCGGTAAAATGTTTTGAAGAAAATCAAAGTAAATTTCACCATTCAATCTTTCTTCAAAAAAATGTGGCCCTATCAAATGTCTATTCACAAGTCCGACCCAAACATTTACAGAAAACCTGTATTGCGAACGGCGTTGGCGTACCGCATGTGGGTTTTTCTGTGCCCATTTATGATTATTTCGTGAATTGTTTACTCCATCCCGTGTAAATTGTGCCGCCTCATCCATAAATAAGGTACTGTAAATGACTGGGCGATGGTTAGACAACCAATGACAAAATGCCAGGCGGGGGATATCGTCACCTTGTTGAAGACGCTGTACCTGCTGGATATGATATGGATGGTAACGTTCTCTTTTTAGGGTTCTCCATACTCGCCAATGAGGAATACCAGTTGCCAAACTGATTCGTCTAGTGCTCATATTTGGGTTTTCTTGAACTACGTTTATAATATTGTTTTGTTCCTGCTCACCTTGTTGTAAAACACGCTCCACAACTGCAGAAGTAGGAAACTTTCCGTGTTGTCTTGCATACTGGAACACCGTACTAAAGGTTTTATGATTAGGGCATCGACGACCAGGAAAACGCAGCCGATATTCTCTTTCCGCCGACCTACCATTTCCATTACAGAAACCATAGATGAATATTATGTCAGCATATTCCACGTTTGTAAATTTTACTGGCATAGTTAAAATATTTTCACAAGTTTTCACTATAACTAAATGCGGATTATTGACACATTAAATTACTAACAAACAATTATTCAACTGTTTAGGAGATTTCTTTTTATTATCTGTCACTTTGAACAAGCCTACTGTGATTGATTAAAAATTTTGTTATTTCATACCCGATTACTTATTAGGACCACAGTTTTTTACCAAAATGGACCTTTAAACCGTGCCGGAATTAGGATTCACCCAGACCACCTAGGCTCAAAAGAATTTTTGCAAATTTTAGTTATAAAACTATTTATTTTACGTGCCTCTCATTTAATAGGGTTCTGTAATCCATTTTCTTGCACATTTAACAACGTATTTAAATAACCACGAAGGTGTAACAAAAAAATGAAATAGGCCATTTTGTTTGTTTTTTCTTGCTCTTTTCGAATATCGTATCGAAATTTCAAAAAAATATATACAGGGTGATGTTTCATTGATGCAAAGAAGAAACATAAATTATAGTGAGTCCGGGCCTGGATATATTTTTTTTATACATGTACCTCTTGGGGCTCGTTAGTACATTAGCCGTACCAAATATGAATCCGTTATTTCATTCCCTGTCAAAGTTATGACAAAAAACATGTTTGGCCAAAAATTATTTAACACCCTGTAACTTCGTAATGAAGGCCCAATGAGACATTTCTATGGGAGGTTCCGGTTACCACTGATGTTCTCTACCTCCTATTAAGCTATGTCCCTCTCATGATGCAACACCCTGTATAAAAAAACTTTCATATATAAAACCATACATAGTATTTCGGAGTTGCAGCACACCTACAAAAATACTTAATTTTTTAAAAATTATACGGGCAATATTTTAAAATTTATGAACTTTATTTGATAAGTAGTCTACTGTTTAGTTGATTTATAGACAAATTTTTTATGGTTCTAGATTCAAATGAGCAATAAAATGCTGTATAGGCTCTGAATGAAATTTACATACGTATAAAATAAAGTATCTCTGAAATACCGACATGCACAGCGCGCAGCTATAATAATATGTTTATAACCAAAATGGCAAACAATTTTATAATGCAAACGGTGAAATTTTATGGTCCTCAGTTATGATGGTTGTGTAATAAAACACATCCAAATATTTTGAATTTATAAAATCTTACCTTACTTATTCTTCGTTGGAATGTCGGTTTTATATATTTCTGCGATGCACTTTTGCTTTTTATATGACACTACACCTAGAACAGAAAGTAAAACGTAACTATTGAATACGGGAATATCTGAAAATAATCAATAAACACTCGTAGCAAAATAGGTATATAAGGAAAAAGAAATAAATTCGATCAAAAACGATATCTGGGGGTTTTGGTCGCGGATTATGAATTTTTAGTCAAAATTCAGAATTTTAAAATGGCGGCACCAATATGGTTGATGACTTTTGTCTTTAGCTTAAGATTCCAGACATTAGACGATGTTGTTTCCTCCGATTGTGTAAAATTTCTAGGTGTTCAACTGGATAACAAATTAACGTGGGAAAAAAATTCTAATTTTATTTGCAACAAGGTTTCCAAAAATATATTTCTTCTACGCTGCCTTGTAAATTGCGTATCGCAGACAACCATCTTAACGGCATACTATGGTTTAATACATTCAGTAATCACCTATGCAATTTTGGTTTGGGGTCACTCCTCATCACATACTGCATCTGTATTTGCTATCCAAAGACGTGCAGTAAGAGTAATTGCGGGCTAGGCTACAGAGACGATTGCAGAGACTCATTCAGAAAATTAAAGATTCTAACTTTGTATAGCGCTTATATATTGCAATGCCTCCTCTATGTGAAAGACAATGAAAGAAGTTACACACCACGTGATCAGATTCACTCGTACCCTACTCGTAATAAAAATCAACTAAATATTGACTTTTTGCGTCTATCAAAAACACGTGATGGGACAGGGTACTATTCAATAAAATTCTTTAATGCGTTACCCCACAGAATTCGGGAACTGGATTATAGTCGTTATAAAGCTGTCATAAAACATTTTTTAACCGAAAATACCTTCTATAGTTTAACCGAATTTTTAAATGCTGACTTTTCTTCCATTTTAGCTTACTGATTTCTTGTTTAAATTTTTATTTTATTTTATTTTTATCTCGTTATTTATAAGTATTTATTATTTAGTTATGTATTAAATTACGTATTTGGTGTACAAACCGCATTTTGTATTTTCGACATGTGCAAATACTTCGAATAATGCACTAATGAAATATCTTACTAAATACTTATTAAAGTTATATTTTAGTGTTCATTGTATGTTTAGCGTCGACTGTCTAGTTTTTTATTTTCTCTTGTGTTGCAATGTTATATACTCTACATGTTATTTATTATTTTTATTCGATTATACATACATTACGTTTTTTTTGTACTTAATGACACTGATTGTCATGTTTTGTTTAAAAGTGTTATTTGACCTGTCAAAACACAATTTGTGTATTTATGACCAATAAAATTCTATTCTATTCTATTCTATTCTATTCATTAAGGTCCCAATCGATCAAAATCGATATTCAGGTTTTTTTTGGGGTCTCGGATTACGAATTTCTAGTAAAAAATTTAGTTCAAGATAGAGGACGACTTTACCCTTTATGATCTGATTAATCTCAAAATCGATATCTGGGGATTACAGCATATCAAAAAACTAAAAAGTAAAAAATAATATTATATAAAAAAATATTGAAAAAGAGCTTTTATTTAAATGCTTTAAAAAGTAGAAAATAAACTTTGAATTAAATCAAACTCCCATCATTTTGTTGCATTATATAATTTTTTTATGATATAAAGGCTTGTCGCGGGCAATCTCCTTTATACAGGAAAATCTCGAGACAAGTTTTTATATCATAAAAAATTATATAATGTACTTAACAAAATTATGGGTTTGATTTACTTCAAAGTTTATTTTCTACTTTTTAGAGCATTTAAATAAAAGCTTTTTTAAAAATATTTTTTAATATAATTTTGTTATTCTTAGGAAACATTTTTGGTAATTTTCTATTTAGATATATATATTTACATTTTTTTTTTCTTTCTCTTTTAGTAAAAGTTTATTGGTATACTTATCATATTTAAATAACTTTGATTGTTTAAAAAAAATCTTTCGAATTTTTTTTTACTTGGTAAGATGGATGGAGTGTGACATGCCCATCTTTCGCTGATTTTCACAAATTACTAATACCAGATCTTAGTCAATCAAATCATCAATCTAGAGTAATAAATTACACTTTATCGATAGTTGTCACTTCACCGTAATTCTCTATCCAAATTACCAAGGATTGTTTACAATCTTTGCCAAATTACTACCTACATCTAAGTTTTCCGCCAACAGATGGCTCTCATGGCAAATATATCATTTTGTTGAATAGATGGGTATGTAATAAAATATTAAATGTAAACTATTATTACAATTAGTGCATAAAAAATTGTATATAAATTAACAGTATAATGAACTATCATTATACTAATACTAATATAGTAATATATCTTGATTTATTTAATTGTAAGATTGTTTTTTTTTACTCTTAAATTTTTGTATTGTACTTTGTTTATTTTTATAATAAATTGTATTTGTTTCTAATTGTTCTTTTATTGTTCGCTCTCGCTGCAATAATTCGTAAGATCTGGGACCTCGTATGCTAGACGCGACTTTAGGTCGTAATAAAATTCTTTTGCGGGTGAAATTTAATGAACACGTAAATTAATAGTAAACATTTACTACTCTATAAAAAATGTTCAATCTACATATCATTCAATTTCATTTAGTGGGGCGACCGCAGCCTAATCTCACATTAATGAAGACTAATGAACACACCTACATGGCAAATAAAGTAAAGGAACTTGTCGAAAGTTCCCATTTCTTCTCGTTAAGTTGAGATTTGTAGATAATTAAGATTTCTGGAAGTGAGTCTGCAAACAGGACAACCTACGTTCGCACAATCCGTTAATGCGCAAATAAGTGCGTGATGTATTTCGAGTGTTGCTGACGTCCTCAGCCTACTTACTAATTGCAAGACGTGTCTTTGACACTTTCTGGGGTGCAGGTCTGAATCCATTACGTAAGTTTGAACTAGTCTTCTACATTAAGGATTGTTAACATTCTTTGCGTAGAGAGAAGAAATCTGGATAATCCCCAGAAAGCGATAATATACAGGGCCTGTGAGATATGTTGATTGATAACTTTGTAAGTATATGATATGGGTAAAACGTGTATTAAGCAATACTTATAGTTAATTTCTACCAAGCTGTAATAATAATAATAATTCTAGTTCCTAATTACAGGGAAATACAGTGCACATTTAAAAAACAATAATATATAAATGGAATTAATATGCTAAGTAATTTAATGTTTAAATATATTAGATATACATATATGTCATTCTACGTGTGTAGGAACAAATAATAGCTGTTTTTTTTATACATTTATTTAACTTCGGTATATTTCCTCTACTGAGGCCTAACACCGACGCCTGCAGACAAGCTACCCCGAACCAGTAATTTTGCCGAACCTCTTCCCTTAAGAAGAGTAGGGATCTTTTATTTGCCTAACATTTAATGGACAAGGGACCGACGGCTTTACATCCCCTCCGAAGGATGGTATATCTCCTATACAACCCTCGCCTAAGATTGTATAGCTTCCGTGCATACACTGATATACAAGCCGCTGGAAGATGTGCGAGGCGAGGACGCTGTCTTCGTTGTGAACACGATTTTGCCCTCAGTGTGGTGAAAATAAAAAAAATTGGAGTAGTGGGGGGTTTAGAGCTGAGACCCTGGAGGGCGTTCGTGCACTTTATTTTTTTGTGAGAAGTCTTCTGGTTGCATTTCTGTGATGATGGTTAGGATGAAACACTACACCCTGTATATTGTAATCTGGACCAGTTGAAGCACTGTGGTGCCAACATTATTGTTGTTTAACACTGTATAATTCTTTGAGTTTTTTGAAAGGGTCAACGATTGCACCCTGTATATGATGTTTTTGAAAAAATAACACTTGGTTTTAAAACGAACGAACAATTACTTATTTAAACTTTTCTTGAACAGAGTTTGGAAAAATATAGTAAAAAGGTTTTATTTAACAGATTTTCCTTTGTGGGATGAAACTATTCGACAGCATAAATTCTGTCAGTAGAATTTAGCAAAATTATTTATTGAAATATTTTTCTTTATTTGATTTAATCTGAAAAAATTCACTTTGTTTTAGGATTGAATGGGCCGTAAAGGCGAGAATAAATGTTGTCACTTAAGACGATATATAAATATTAAAAAATAGAAAGAAAAGGGGGGCCACTTAAGGCGATTACTTAAAACTACTCTTTTTAACCAGGTTTCGGCCTGGGAAGCTAGTTGGGACAGCTAGTCACGAGAAGTTGCTAGGATAGGTGGTTAAGAGAGCCTAACTAGATGGTGGGTATTTACAACTTTAGTTAAATAGTAACCGGACCGGAAGCACTAGCAAATGAGCTTATTACACTAAAATCACTTTTAAGTAACTTGTTCCACTGTATCACGTCGCGAATACTAAACATAGAAGTCACTGCCGAAACTGAACTTAACATCGGCTTGTTGCACGCCGGTAATTATACTGTTTCGAGAAAGTTTCGTTTTTCGCGCCCCGTTGGGTCTTGCATCCCGTTATAAAGAGCTGGAAAGACTTGGAATCGCTCCGTGCGGGCGAGGATGAGTCATCGATTACAACATGTTGCGCAATACTGGAAATTTTTTTATTTCGAAGATGAAAGTTATATAGAAAAATCGGCAATGAAAAGGGGAATTTATTAAAATTAGAATGAAAGTTGGATCTATTTCGGTTTAGAAGTTATTTGAATTTTTATTAGCAAAATCTGACGCGACCCCGTAAGGTATTAACGGAGGTCCGATGTTAAAAGTTGTAGCGATATTAAAATGTTCCCGATAGGTGCGTAGTGCATGAAGATAAGATATTAAAATGTTCCTAACAGGTACGAGTCGAGTTGAACTGAGATATTGTATGCTTGTATGCTATTATATGAGGAGTGATCAAAATGGGTGAAATTTAAAATAGCAATCGGGTTGCGGAAATTTGATGAAACGAAGTTTGAACTTTTAAGACTCGAGGCACGGAACGTGATTTGAAGTATACAAGGGGTGATCGAAAAGTAAAATGGGTAAAATGCGAAATGGTTGCAAGAAAGTTGGGAAACGAGTTCGAAGGGTAAGTTTGAACGTAGTTACGTATGCGAGGGGTGGTCAAGAAGTTTTAAAATTTTGAAAAGGAAATTGTTTATAGAAAATTGACGTATTGAAATAAGGCGATAAAAATTTGGGTTTGGTTGGTGATTTTGACTAGGTTGATGAATATACGGGGGCTGTATTTTTAAGTGACGTTTTTCTCAGCGAATCGGTTACGAATGAGTATGAATGAATGTTAGAGGTTGTAATTTAGTGAATTTAAGTTATTTATGAATTATCGAGTGTCTGCGAATTTTCTCAGATTTTTTGGAGTTTGATTGTGGTTTTTTGATGTGAATGGTGTCTGGTTGACTTTTTTTTATGTAGTTCGCCATGTGGCATGGGATGATCTGATTTTTTGATGATTTTTAGAATTTTTTGTTTTTTATTTTGGACTTGCAGGGGACATACCCTACAACAGTTGGAATGATCACCCATCCAACTACTAACCGCGCCTGACGTTGCTTTACGTCGCATATCGAAGTATGTACATAGTAAAGACGCACCTACGCTCCCCCCTAATAGCTGTTGTAATCGGGTATTTCTAGGGAGAATATTAAAGTGAAATAGTCACAATAATTTGGAGTCATTAATAAGACTATTTAATATTTCGTAATCAAGCAACAAAATTGAAATACTGCGCCGACTATATAAAGTATTTATTTCGAATTCTGCACATAGGTGTTAAGTTCGGACAGTATAGATAGTCGGGTGGTCTATTATATTTTTTAAAATATAAAAATTTCAAAAACTTTTTTGGAACTTTTCAATACCTTCAACATACATATACGGTTGTGAATGTCACAATATAGAACAATATTCAAGTTTTGGCCTTACCAGTGTGTAATATAGTGTGGTAGTTGCATTTAAATTATTGGAATTTTTAGATTCTCTAATTACAAAACCCAGAGACTTATATGCCGACGAAATTATATTTTCAAAGTGTAATTTAAATGAGAATTTGGAATCAATTGTTACACCTAGATCTATATAGCTTTCGACTCTATCCTGAAATGTAAGTTTCATTCTATAGGAGTTTATTGCGAGTAAAAGTAATAAAGTCAAGCTTACTTAACTTGCTCCACTCATATGCGGCTACTATATCAAGTTGTAATAACTCACAATCGTCTTGGGATTCGATTTCTTTATACAATTTTAGATTATCCGCAAACAATAGGCATCAAGAATTATACGAGTCCGGTAAGTCGTTAATAAAATAGGGAAATAGCAAAGGTCCCAGGTTCGACTCTTGAGGTACCCCCGAGTGAGCGCTGGATATATTAGAAAACATGTCATTATATTTAACAATATAATTCCGGTCTTCCAAATATGAGGCGATTAACTTAAGTACAAAGTCAGCTACAGAATTATGTATACATAATTTGTTAAGCAGTACATCATGCTCGGGGATAACTTAAAATAAGTGTAAATACTTTGTCACAGTAGCTAATAATTAAACCTCAATAAGATAACTTTCAATTATTCTTACTTTATGTCAAAATCGTGGCTACTAGATCAGTTCGAAATGAAATGTATTATAATTTAACGCTTTTTAATGAAAAAGTAAAAATATCTCTGGAAATATCGATTTTAGGTATAGGATATTAGTAACAAAACTCGTAGAGAATTAACGTGTCAATTCAAAAATACAACAATATATGAAATGTTCCATTTGAAAAAATTGAAATAAATTCACTTTGAAATGTTCCGAATTAACGCTAGTATAAAATACACCCTGTATAATTATAATCAATATTTTGATGGTTGTGGCGTTGTACTATATCCTTTGTCTACATAATTGCAAAAATAATTTTCCAAAGTCTTCTAATTGGACTTTGACGCACTATTGGTATATCTGTAGTTCCCAAAAATCATTTAGAAAAATTCAGAAATTGTTTTAAAACACCCAAGTAAATGCAACATTTGTTCAATTGATAATCATCTAGTTTAACCAATTTCATTAATGTAAAATTCAACATATAAATTTCATTATGCAAGTTGCTTGAAAGTTTTTCGTAAAAACAATAATTTCTTTACATTCCTCTTTGTACGTGTTTATATCCAGATGTTGAAAGAAATGCCAGTGAGTAAATAATTTAAATCTAAGACGTCTATATAGTTCATCTTTCTTTTCACGGTAAAATATCCTCCAAACATTTTTATGATCATAAAAACCAGTCTGCACGATGATCCTCAGAATTGTATTTTACAAATAAAAATATGCGTCGACGACTTGCATAGTTAAATTCATTTATTTTAAATGTCATAAAGCAGAATAAGGTAACGTTTTCGGCAAATATTTAATGCATGAAAAGAAGTCACTATAAATATGTGAACTATTTATTCTTTTCAATAATATAACAGCATAAACTATGAGAATATGGATGATGATATCGGGTGGCTCAAGATAAATAACAATCCGTCATCTATTTGTTAAATGAAAGCTTATTTATATGAGTGGGTAATAAGTTTATTACTTTCAAGGTTAAACACATATATTTTCAACCTTGAGTAATCACATATTATGGTTCAGATTTACTGCTAGTTGGCGATTTTAACTTGCCAGGATACCACAGTAATCAGTTGTACAATCTGCAGGTCGATAGTTTGAACAATATGTGCGAATTTTACTCCCCCAGTCAATATACCAACGTGAATGTTAAATTTAGTTTTTTGCTCTAAATTATGTATAGTTGGGAGACCATCCGATGCACTTCGAAACCATCCAACTCAAATTTTAAAGATAATATATAATAATTTTCGTCATGCTGATTTGCCTTCTCTCTATAAAAATCTCACAACCTTTAACTGAATACCCCCGTATGGGCTATATTGACATTGATTAAACTTGCAATTTCCTGTATAGTAATCTATATGACATTATGGACCCTAGTGTTCCCAAATCTAAGCTTCGAAGCAAAAAATATCCCCAATGGTTTACAGCAGTATTTATAAGACATAAAACAAAAATATTAAATATTTCAACAATTTAAAAGAACGCGTGAAAAAAAATTACATGAAGAATTTAAACTTCTTAGGTCAAAAATTAAAGCTTTTTGACTCACATATTTTTTGTTGGTATTGCCATGTAGTTTAAGATTTTAGTTGTTTGCCCTTTGTCAACTACAGCATAGCCCGGAAAAACATGGAAAACTACGGAAATACAAAGAAAATTACGTTTTACAAAAAAATTTGTATTTTTTCTTCTAATATTCCCATTTATTTTTTTTTCCTCAGTGTAGATAGTCTGGGTAAGCTACCTATAACAATTTCCTATAAGACAGATTTATTCTAAAGTTAGAATTATTAGCCGTTACTCGAGTCCGAGTATAAAAATGTTACAGTCGATAAATTGTGTACAATAAAAAACGAGTAAAAGGTGTAGTCTATTGTAACTCCCATTCATCTACGGTGCACACGACTATGGCTATAGAGGCCAATTCGGGAGAGCACATGTCGACCGCAGTCAGGACAAACATAGACCTGGTTAGGTCTTGGATTCGGCCTTCTTGCAGCAACATTTCCTTGATAGCTGGCCACAACCCCTCGCCATTCGGTTCTGTCCGCTGCAAGTTGTTCCCATTGCTCGTCTGGAATACCGCAGGATTTTAGATTTTCATGGAGAACGTCTTTGAACCTCTTTCGTTGACCGCCACGCCTTCTTCTACCGCTTAGCAATTCACCATAAAGTGTACATTTAGGAAGGCGGTTATCATGCATACGATGAACATGACCTGCCCATCTTAGGCGTGCTCTTGAAATAAGCACCTCAATTGGAAGGCTGTTTGCTCTCCTGAGTACTTCCACGTTTGATATGTGATGGAACCAACGGATTTTCATCATACTTCTGAGGTGTCTCTGCTGAAAACGTTCTAATTCTTTCACATGACGACGGTAAGTGACCCAGTTTTCACATCCATATAGCAGTGTTGGAATGACAACTGCTCTGTAGACAGACATTTTCGTTGACAAAGCAAGGTCGTGGTTGTCAAATACTCTCTCTCTAAGTCCCCAGAGTGCTCTGGATGCAGCGTTAATTCTATTGCGAATCTCGCTGTCCATGTTTGCTTTGTCATTAACAACGTTGCCTAAGTAATTGAACTGATCCACCACTTCAAGAGAATTTCCGTTAAGTGTAATGTCTATTTGGTTCACTTGATGAGGAGTTGACATAATCTTAGTCTTTCCAATGTTGATTTTAAGTCCCAAGGAATCATAGCTCTGGGCATACACATCTAAAAGTTCTTGAAGCTCTTCCGGCGTAGAGGCTAAAAGTGCACAGTCATCCGCATACTGGAGATTACAAATGAATCGTGTGCGTGTCTTCGTGAAAGCTCTAAAGCGCCCTATGTTAAAGAGACCGCCATCAAAACGGTATCTGAGACCTATTCCTCTGACTGTCAGTTTGTTGTCAACAATAATTGTTAGAGCAGTGGTAAACAAATTAAAGAGTAGGGGTGCCAGGACACATCCCTGCCTAACTCCAGTGAGGGTTTGGAAAGGTTCGGTTGCCTCATTGTTATACATAACCTGGGCGTTGTTGTTTGTATGTAGACTGCGACATACTTCCACAAATTTTCTAGGGATACCTAAGCGGAGCATAATTTTCCAGAGCACTTCCCTGTCCACCGAGTCAAACGCCTTGGTTAAATCAATGAAGGCCATGTGAATTTCTCCTTGATGTTCGAGTGCTTTTTCTTGAAGCTGTTTAAGTGTGAAGATTAGATCCGATGTGCCTCGGTTTGGTCTAAAGCCACTCTGTGTTTCAGGAAGTAACTTTTCCATAACAGGTGTTAGCCTATTTACCATCGCTTTAGTGAGTATCTTCCCTCCAACAGCCAGGAGAGCTATACCCCTGTAATTTCCACAGTCCGCAGCGCTCCCTTTGTTTTTGAAGAGGTTGATTAAAAGAGTATCACGAAACTCCTGCGGAGCTTGACCACTTTCCCACACGACATCAAACAGTTTTTTGAGGTAGCGTATGAGCTCTGACGACACAGCTTTAAAAATCTCAGCTGGGAGTGAGTCGGCGCCGGGAGATTTGTTATTTTTTAGCTGCCCAATGGCGGTTAAGATCTCTTCCGTTGTTAGTGGTTTATCTAAGTCTTCGAAGGTGTCATATTGAGGGATAAGATTTATAACATCGTGATCGGCCTGACTTTGCTGGTTAAGAATGTTAGAATAGTGTTCTTTCCATCGGGCTCTTATTTCCTGGTCTTCTTTGAGGAGATTTCCATTTAAATCTTTAATAGGGCACATATTTTTCCGACTGGGGCCGTATACTGCTTTTACTCCTTGAAAGAAATTCCTGTAGTCGTGTGAATCGGCGTACCTTTGAATTTCTCTGGCCTTGCTTGCCCACCACTCGTTCTTTATTCTTCTGATTTCGCGTTGCGTTTCATACTTAGATTGGGTAAAAGCTTCTGCTTTTGATGAGTCGTTGGGGTGGTTGATAATGTTTTGGAAGGCAGTATGTTTACGGTCAAGAAGTTCTTGTATAAAAGCTTCATTATCATTGAACCAGTCCTCCTGTTTTTTACTTGCTGCAGTGCCAAGAATTTCCTCACTCGCACTTTTTAAACTGTCATTAATTTGTGTCCAGGTAGCAGCGACATCTACAGAATTGGTTTCTTCTAGTGCACTCAAATTCTCTTGAACTTTTTGCTTTAGCTATTCGACGGTTTGTTGGTCACGCAATTTACTAATACAGAGACGGAGTCTACGTTTTATTTGAGTTCTTCGGTGTTTGGGTCTCATAACAATTTTCATTTTAGAGACAACAGGACGATGATCGGTCCAGCATTCGCTATCAATGCGCGCCTTTGTAATTTGGACGTCCTTGAGATGCTTCCTACGTACGATAACATAGTCCAGTAGATGCCAGTGACCTGATCTGGGGTGACGCCAGGTGCCTTTAAATTTATCCTTTTGTCGGAAAATGGTGTTTGTTATAACTAGATCATGTTCGGCGCATTTAGTTAGGAGTAGTTGACCGTTAGCATTCATGTTGCCCAAACCGTTCTTGCCTATGATGCCTGGCCAGGTGTCTGCATCTCTCCCTACTCTAGCGTTAAAATCGCCAAGAATAACGAGTCGTTCCGTTTTAGGTATTCTACAGAGGGTTTCTTCCAGCTGTTGATAGAAGCTTTCCTTGGTTTCGTGACTTGCATCCAGAGTGAGAGCGTAGGCGCTTATTAGATTTACCGCGTTGCCATCTGATAGCTCATAGCGTAGCAGCATTAGACGCTCGGATAGGCCTTGTGGTACTTGTGTTAAGTTGGATACAAGTTGATTCCGAACGGCAAATCCTACTCCATGTTGTCTTCTTGAATTGGTGGGAAGACCTTTCCAGTAGAAGGTGTAGTACTTTTCTGTGAGAGAGCCTTCCTCCAAAAATCGAGTTTCGCTGAGAGCTGCAACGTCAACATTGAGTCGGTGAAGTTCTCTATCTATTAGAGCAGTTCTTCTTTCAGGCCGATCGGTGCGAGTGCTGTCGTTCAAAGTACGAACATTCCAAGCGCCGTAGATGAAAGAATTAGTTTTGTTGGATTTAACTTGTCGGTGTTTTTTCGACATTCGATGAGGTGTCCCTGTGGGCACCCTCCCCCGGAGATCCGATCGGGAGGGTATTTTACCTCCGGATGATTTTGTCCCACTTGAACGCTCCATCATTTTTTTAAAGCCTTAATCGACTGAAAACGAAGCTGCATTTGAAGTTTTAGCTGGAGCAGGTATGCAACTGACCAGCTCGGTTGCGGAAGGCGAGTGGTGTGGTCCCATGGCACAGAAGGAGACTGCGACGATGGGGTAACCAAACGATTCCAAAAGCAACCTTTATGTGCGGTGGGTTATTTTTACCGCACTCTTCGTGAGAAGGTGGATGTGCTCACGGCAAAAGGTAAGGGTTATTCCGCCCTTACTCGGTCGTTAGAGCCTCGTTAGTGAAAACAGGGTGCACCAAGTTCAAATTGAACTCATCGCGAAGGTGAGGTTAACAATTGAGTAGGAGAGGCTATAACTTGCGCTTCACTACCCCATTACACCAACCCTAAAGTATATAAAATTTCATTAACCATTAAAGTGATAAAATAACATTTTTTTTGGATCTAAATTTAAAATGAGACGATTTGAAAATATTAGTTTCAGAGAAAAAACCTTTAAGAGTATTCAAGAGAAGATAATTGTCACATCCTCACAAAACAGATTAGTTTAGATAAAGAGCAGAAAGAAATATTATTGGTCGAGCTTTGCTCTTGTCCCAGGAATGTGAAGTTAGTCTAGTAGCCCGTTGTCCTATCCATTAGGTCCAGTATCATGGGCATTAGCAACTGCTGATGGGTGTCCTACTACTACATGTTTAATAAATCATGTGTGCAATAGATGAACCTCCTAGGATGAAGAATGCATTTATATAGTTGATAACATGGCTTACTTTCAGGCTGCTCTCACTAGCATTCCATAAACCTTTGGTGAGCTCGCCAAGATTGTATTAAGTTGCTTTCCAAAATGCAAAAGGATAGGTTTGGTGACCGATATTTACTTAGATGTATCTATTAAAAACATTGAGAGATTAAGAAAGGGTTGTGGATATGCATTCTTTATAAAAGGGCTTAAGACCAAAATTCCTCAAGATTGGAAGGAACAAGGAATAACTTGTCAACCTTCTACATAATGAATGGAACCAAGACATATATGCCCACTACTTTCATGGTACAAACCTTTACTTATCACATAATGATCAGTGGACATTGTTTACTAGCGAAGACGGTTCAACTTTAAAGTATACTATACAAGAAGGAAGTGGATACTAAAAAGTGATTCCTTACACTACTTCCACGTTCAGATTTTGTAGCCAAGCCATATACACACTAAATCCCAATGTAATATTTTATTCCCTTTAATAATAGAGTGAGGGTGATAGAGGGGGTGGCAAATGTAAAAAAAATTAGAAGCCCTTGGTTCTCGTATACCCACTAATTCCTTTAAACTTTTATTCCCTTAAACAATAAGGAGGTGGTGGCGATGGATGTAGTGGAAGTGGTAACTAATGCTAAAATGAATTTTAAAGGCTTTCGTACACACACTAAATCTCAATTTAATTTTTTTACTCTCTTTAATAATAAGGTAGGGGTGGCGATGAGGGTGGTAGAAGAGGTGACTGATGCCTAAAAAAATTTAGAGTTCTTTGGTTCTCGTATACACACTAAATCCCAATTTAATTTTTTACTCCCTTTATTAATGGGGTGGGGGCGACAGAGGGGGTAGCGAACGCCAGAAAAATTTTTTGAGCCCTTTCACTCTTGTATACACACTAAATCACATTTTAATTTTTTTTTTGCTCCCTTTCATACTAGTGTGGGGGTGGTATTGGGGGAAACAGTGGCGGTGGGGGGTGGCTGATACCAAAAAAAAAATTTGAGACCTTGATTCTTCGTACATGCCCTAAATTGCAATTTTATGGATTCTTACCTGCTTGCTTTGCCTATTTACTCTTATTTTCCCTTTTACCCCCGAACCCTTCAACGGAATTAGATCAAAATACAATCTAGTTCTAGTTCTAGATC
This sequence comes from Leptura quadrifasciata, assembly GCA_963675555.1. NCBI lineage: Eukaryota > Metazoa > Arthropoda > Insecta > Coleoptera > Cerambycidae > Leptura > Leptura quadrifasciata. Next base: position 149,284,811 of record OY776675.1, read on the forward strand.
TCGTTACAATACGTACGCACAATCTCGTACGCACAAAAAAGTTATAGACAGACAGACCGACAGACAGACCGACAGACAGACCGACAGACAGACCGACAGACAGGAAATTTGTTTGTTCAAATTTAAAATTGTTTCATGACATTTTAAACCTATTTCAACAAAAAAAAAATAAAAGTAATTATATTACACTGCTTCCATACTTCTCAATCCTGTTAAGACAATTTGCCTATCAGAATTAGATCACCAGACACAACAGAAGTTTTTACGTTGTTGTTAAGGTACAGTACCGAAATTAAAAACATTTTACTGTTTGATACAGGAACTGGAAACAAGCGAAGGGTCATTAATGTGACCAGGATTTCTCGAGATTTAGGTGTAGCAGTGAGCTATGCTTTGTTGAATATGCATGCAATATCCGGATGCGACACTATAAAAGTATTCAAAATTCGTGCCTATTCTTAGATCATTAAGATCATCATTTACGATTACAGGCATGTTACTGACAGGCCTAGAGGAATCGCCTGTTGCTTGTACAGTAATAAGAAATACACAGATATAAATAAGCTACGGTACGATTTGTTCACACAAAAATACTCTCCCATCATGGCATTTGCACTTCCAAATACAGAAGGTGTTAAATTGAGTCTGCCACCTCCTTGCAAAGATTCCTTTCAAAACCACATCAGACTTGGAAATTACCAGTGCCACATACGGAACAATGCATCGTTAAACCCATAACATCAACTCCAGTAGTAGGACATGGCTGGAAGTTGGAGAATGAACAACATAAGTTTGATTGCATTAAAGGGAATCCGTTGCCACACCATCTAACCGACGTTATGGAAGCTTTGTTGCAGATGAGTTTGAAGATGAAGATGAGCCAGAACTAGACAACTTTTTTTTTTTGGGAGGGGAAATTTTCAAAAAGACGCCTGATGTTCGGCAACGGGGTAGTGTGAGATTTTTACTCACTAAAACCCCTCCCCTCTTCTTTCTGTGTCCCCAGAGCCCTGGAACCGCTCTCGCATTACCATCAGGACCCTGGTTCACTCATTAGTAGTAGGGGTTAGGTGGCATCCCCCTCTCCTCATCTTCCTCCCTCTGCATTACGCTAACAATAAAGCCTGTCACCTTCTCCCAATTTGTCGTAGACTCCAGCATGATAGCAATCATGTTCTCCATCGTGACAGACTGCCCTATGCCTCTCTCACATCCATCTCTTTCCTCGCTCCACCTTCTGCAGTGGAAAACCGAGTGCTCCGCACTAACCCTACTCCCACAATACATACAATCCTCCACCTTCCCTATATCACATAGATATTCCCTAAAACATCCGTGCCCCGACATTACCTGTGTTACAAAATAACTTACCTCTCCATGGTCCCTTTCTACCCATGGTCTGATACGGGGTATAAGACTCCTCGTCCATCCTCCCTTACTGGCTGACAGACAACATAGCCGATGTACTAAATGAGGATGATGAAGGAGACTGCTGATTAACGAATGCTGTTATAATAATTAAATGCTGTTATTTGATTTTACGATTAAAAATTTGAATTTTCATTATTATAACGTGAATGTTTATATTAATAATTTATACTCATATAATAAGAATTTTGTGTTAAGGTTCATATTTACAATTAAAAAAATGGAAGAATATGTAACTAATAATCTCATTTTCGAATTATTTTCCTGAAGAAGCAAGGAAAACTAAGGGAAGAATTTCTGCACAAAATGTTGATTATAAATATATCTTCTGTAACTAAAAATTTAAATGAAATGGGAATAAATTAAAAAAATATATTTTCTCCGTATCTTCTGTGGTTTTCAGGTTTATGCTGTAATTGATATTCAATTCACATTGATAGCTCTTAGTCTAATGTTAAACATATTGTTTTCAAATTAATTATACAGGGTGTCTCACCGGGAACTGAATCGATCGATATAGAGAAAAGTACGCATCAGAAAATTTTGAAAATTTAGATAATTACAAATATCGGTGTGGCCAATCCAACTAAAATATTTACAAGCAGCTGGCACTTCCGCTTATACCGGAAGTCGATACCAACTTGCTTATTTCAAATGGAATACCCTATATATTTTAGGGTTCTCGAAAAGAGCATAAAATTCTGAGTCGAAAATATGTAGCATATCCTATACCTAAACCTAGCCGTTTCAGTGATATTTGACATTTTATAGAAAATTTGACAGGTGCAACGGTTTGCAAGAACCGTTATAACTTTCTTCGTGTAAAAGATCCTCATTTGCTTCTTGTCACGTAAAAATAACACAAGGAGAGCTACGTTCTACAACTGAAATAAATTCAATAATATCATACCAAGTGTTCCGTTTTTCGCGTTACATTTTATCAACTTCAAACCGCGAAAACTTGTTTAGGTCAAATGGAACACCCAGTATTTTTTTACGTCAAGTTGTGTAAAATTGAATTCACTTTTTTCTGATAAGCATTGTGGGGGTTAAAATTACAACTATTTGAATTTTTTGCGATTTTATTAGAAATTCATGAATTGTTGTAATCATTTCATCAAAATAGCCATGATTAGAAAAAATCAGTCATTATCTTATGTCAAAAAATGCCAGCACGTTTAAATTATATCAACGAAAACTTTCTAGAATTTGTTTATTATTTATAGAGAATGTGATAAAGTAATATCAAGAACTTGCAGCACATTTGCTACTCGATATCCACCAAAAACGCAAAATAACACTAACACTGTAACATGCGTATTAATCCAATTGAAGATATGGCATGAACTAAAATAGCAGAGATAAGATCAATTTAAAATATGATTTAATTTTAATTTAATAATTGCTCAAAATTCCGCCCTCGAACCTCGACACATTTTTCGCACCTTCGGATTAGTTCCTCATGGATAGCTTTTCTAATTGAATCCTGTGATATGTTTTTAAATGCATTTCTTACTCTTTACATACAATCTTCAATGGTTGTTAATGGGCTCTCATAAACTTTATTTTTAATAGTTCCCCAAATGAAATAATCCAGAACAGATAAATCGGGCGAGCGAGGAGGCCATAAGAAAGGTCCATTATTGGCAATCCATTGATCATAAAAAGTTTCTTGTAAATAATCATTAATTAAATATGCGTTATGTGGGGGAGCACCGTCGTGCTGAAAAAAAATGTTTCTATGTTCAGCAAGAGGTAAATTTTCTAAATAGTTATTATTCAAATTTCAAATGTGCTGCAAGTTCTTGATATTATTTTATCACATTCTCCATAAATAATAAACAAATTTAAAAAGTCTTCGTGAGTGTAATTTAAACGTGCTGACATTTTTTGACATAAGATAATGACTGATTTTTTTCTAATCATGGTTATTTTGATGAAATGATTACAACAATTCATGAATTTCTAATAAAATCGCAAATATTTCAAAAAGTTGTAACTTTAGCCAGCACAATGCTAATATCAGAAAAAAGGGAATTCAATTTTACACAACTTGACGTAAAAAAATATAGGGTCTTCCATTTGACATAAACAAGTATTCGCGGTTTGAAATTGACAAAATGTAACACGAAAAAAGAAACAATTGGTATGATATTATTGAATTTATTTCAGTTGTAGAACGTAGTTCTCCTTGTGTTCTTTTTATGTGACAAGAACCAAATGAGGATCTTTTACGCGAAGGAAGTTATAACGATTCTTGCAAACCGTTGCACCTGTCAAATTTTCTATAAAATATCAAATATCTCTGAAACGGCTAGGTTTAGGTATAGGATATGCTATATATTTCAGTTCCCGGTGAGACACCCTGTATACACAGATATAACAGTTCACAATACCTCAGCTCTTCCTCATGAACATAAAATGGCAGCTAATAATCCACAAACTTTTAACCGTTCTCTTATCCAATGAAAACGATGCCAAATAAATTGGAATAACAAAACAAATTGCATACAATATTCTTATTTATGAGTATGATCAAATAATACACATTTTAATGGTGACATAAATAAAACGTAATTTACTGTAAACTTAAATTCTAAACTGTAAATTGTAAAAGTTGTTTACTTGCTGATACAAGAGGGTAAGTATCCATTTAAAAATCAGATGTACTAAATATTATTAGTTATAACGTCACTGGCCAATAGTTGAAGACCAGATACAAATAAATATGATACTTGAACCATAAGGGTAGCTTGCACTTAAATGAGCAAGCATCTTTGGCAATAAATATCATTAGAGACCGCTTACAGGATTCATTAATCAAATTGCCAAATATAACTCTGGCTTTCTTTTAGCCCAGTACTTAACTAAGATACACGATCCAAGCTAACATTCATTAATTCTGATAAAGGCAGAAAATCTACTTAGAATTTATTGGTGTTTTATGCAAGTCTACACGTTGAATTGATGTACGAGAAATGAGAAAAACAATATTTTTATTATGTGATAGTTAATAAAGTTGCATTTTAGAGCTTTTATGAGAAAATTATGATAGACGTTCTCGGCTTATAACAACGCGGAAAAGATGAATGGTATCTGGATTAAGGCATTTAAACAGATAAAATTAGACAAGATTGGGAACTGTTTTTAGTAGGAATATCAGGAAATTAATTGTATAAGAAGCGTTTATTGTAGACAGTATTTTTTTTCTTTTAACTTTTTTTTATTTAAAAAGATTCCAGAGATGATTTTTACGTACTAATAAATTAATAATAATATATGTGAAACCAGTTCCAAATAATTTAAAGTAAATGTATTCTGTGTAATACATATATATAATGCCTGAGTGGGTACAGTTGTTTACTTATTAGTTTACATTTTTTAAGCGGATACATGTTTAGAACCTTTCAATTTGCTTCTGTTTTAATATATTTTTATAAACCTGTGTTTTTATTAAATAAATTCCTGATTTACGCCGTTCCTATTGATTTTATTGAAAAATATGTAGAATAAAAAGTGTTTAAAATGCCATTTTGTATAATAATACACCTTTTTGGCAACTACATTATTTAATCCTTTCGCCTCTCCCCCGTGGAAAACCTCTTACGCCTGGCCCTTTCTTTTGCAAAAATTGCGATAAAAACTTCTTTTTTAATTTGTTATTATGATTTGATAATATTGGACTAAAAAAAGTTGAAACAGCAAAAAAAAATAACCCTAATTGTTTCAACCTTTTACTGGGAGTGAACATAGCGATAGAGATAGAGATAAAGACAGAGATAGGGATATGGATAGGGATTGAGATAGAGATAGAAATATTTATTTACCATGATTGAATACAAATAAAGTATATATGGTATGTTATATAAATCAGTCATAACTATAATACATAAATCATAAAATAGTTTAAAAAGTACAAAATATATAATATAATAAGAAATATCACGAAGTTTAAAATAAATAAAAATCTAGATTGTCATACATTTTTTTAAATAAATTTTTAAAAACAAATAGAAAGCAACAGACAGATGTATCTTAATATTAACACACAATATTATTTTTCTACTAGGCATTAGTCTTTAGGAATTCATAGATGTTATAAAAGGCACTTTCTGCAAGGATCTTTTTAATATGAGTCTTATATTTGGATACGTGGAGGTTTCTATAAAGTATGATGCTATTATAGTAGAGTGATTCTTTAAATCTGGCTATTTTGTGAAGTTGGATTGAAAGGAGCTTTCCGTGCCTCGTATTATAAATGTGATTATTATCAAGTGTTTTAAACTCCTGCAAATTAGTTTTTGCGTATAGGCATTTGTATATGTAAATATAAGGCACAGTTAGAATTTTCTTCTTAATGAACGTACTTTTGCAACGAACTAAATTGTAAATTAAAAAAATCAATCTCATAATTCTCTTTGTAGCACAAAACTCTATATAATTGGTTAGACCTTCCCCAGATACAAATATTGAGTGATAAGTATACCAGAGCATAGTAAATATGCATAATTCCCTCCTAACTCAGGGTGTCTTTTAGTTGTAAAATTGCATAATATGCCTTATTTAGTGTTCTACATACATAATTGCCTTGCAGCTCCCAAGATAATGAACTTTCTATATAGGTACCCAAGAATTTTGACGAGATGCTTATGGGTAGACTATTTAATGAGATAATTTTAGTTGAATTAAAATTTAGAAATACAGTTTTTTTCTCATTTAGTATTAATTTATATCGATTGCGCCAATCATTCATTACGACGTTAACGCTATTTTTGTAGATCATCACTGTTTGGGGCAGATACAGAAATTGTCGTATCATCCGCGTACATGATTTTTAAACCATTTTTTATATGATGGGAAAGGTCATTTATTTATATTGTAAATAATAAAGGCCCCAGTATTGACCCTTGAGGGACACCTAATTTAACATCATGTATATCAGATTCGGACTCATTATACTTCACTAAAAAATTTTCCATTTTAAATGTAAGAAATTAACCAATTTAAAAAATCTCTTATACCAATAGTTTCTAGCTTACTAAAAAGTATTGCTTTGTTCACGGAATCAAATGCTCTAGAGAGATCAAATAGGATCGATACTACATATTTACCATTATCCAATTCGCGGTAAATAAAATCAAACAATTTAGCTGTTGCCCTTTCTCTAGATTTCCCTGGCTTGAATTCATACTTTGGTTAGGATCGCATTCTTATCAAGATATAGCATAATTCTATTGGATATTAGTTTTTCAATCGATTTAGACATTACGCATTACTAAGGAGATTTGACGGTAATTCGCAACATCATGCTCGTCCCCCTTTTTGAATACCGGTATTACCAGAGAAATTTTGACCTTTGGCGGGAAATAACTTTCAAAAATAGATTTGTTAATAAGAAACAAGAACTGATCTGCAATGTTTGAAAATATATTCTTTAAAATAGGCACATCTAAACCTGCTGAGTTTTTATTTTTCAACTTTTTTATGACATCCAAGAGTTCCGGTTTAGATACTTCATAAAAATAGATCGAGTTATTGTTATAAGCGGATAAAGTGTGAGGTAATGATAAATTATAACCAAAGTTATATTTTATGGAACTTAGAATGACTTCCCCAAAAAGACGATTTTTCCTAAATTTTTACTACAAACTGATAGGGGGAAAATATAAAAATATTACTAATAGTGTCTATTTTTATCAAATTATCAGTAATAATGGACATGCAAACTTAGAAAATAGTTTAAATCGTGTTTAAAGGACGGAAAATCGCACAATTTTGCGCAATTTTGTCTCTATATTAATGATAAGTAAGTAAAGGATACCGATAATTAAATGACAATTTTATTACTAACGCTTATGCCTAATTGGAAATATAAACATAGATCCAATTATGAATGCTGAACCACAAGATCGTTATAATCCTAGAAGAGAATGCTGGCAGATTTTGCTACTGAGGGTGGCGGTCACCACAGAATAAATAATAAATAAACACCATAGAAATTAGAATATTTCAAGAATTGCGCTATACAAGATTTTTTTAACATTGATGAAAACAAGGATACTGCCGCTAATAGAATGCCGGATATTATTGAAGTTAAGGAGGAAAAGCTAACTTCAGGTTTTATGGCGATTTTTTTTTTTCTAACGGTGTATACTTAAATTTCATGAAAAAATTAGACAACGCTTTCTACCTAGTTTTTAGAGTCGTCTTCTTTTCAAAAGATACACCGACATTTAAATGGAATGGTATCTTTCTCCGCAATCAACTACATTTTTGATCATTCTCCAACATGACCAATGAATTAAAAAAAATGTTTACAAATTGTTGTTGCTATGTGAAGTTAAATATCTATTTAGAATAGGTTTAGTCTTGTTACCTACGTGTCTGCCCTATTATTTACTTACCCAACTTAACCGTGGTATCTCTCTGTGTATATGTGTAACTGAAAAAAATGCTTTGATCGACCCCTGGGCGAGAAGTGCATGACCTCGTCTACTTCCTCTTGTATAACAAAATAATGTTTATTTTATCGAATAAGTTAGAAGTAGGTTATTTAATTATTTAACAATTTAGTGCCTGGCTGTGGGACAACCGCCCGAATGCCATTAAAAAAAAGTTAGATATCATGTTCCCTTGTAAATTAAAAAAAAAGCTTTTACTGTGATATTTATTTTTCGTTAGTGCGACATCTCTGAATAACAAAGTATTTTAGAAAATACAACCGCAATAAGTTTTAAGCGATTCATATGGGACGATTTTAATAAAATTAACAAATTATCTTTTAAAGACAACTGAGGTAATAAGGCTAATCGAAGCATGTGCTAATAATATCTATAACATAGGCAAAATTCGCAAAGAACAGAACTCTTTTTAACCTATCATTACATAACAACTACTCCCTAACAAGCACGGTAAATACCTGCCGGCTATTAATATGGAAAGAAGGAGTTTCTACAACTCTATCCCACTTCAGTTATGCTGTACATTGTTGTGCGTGTATTATGTCCGTTTCGTATGTAACGAGGGGTTTTGAGAAGCTTAGGGCATTGTTCTTGACCCTGTTTGCTTCATTTACTAGGAGGGAATTATAAAATAGGTAAATTGGACGGTACATAGAAAATAGAAGTTAGTTATAGTACAGTAAATTGCTTCGAAAATGGAGTCTATCAGTATAATACTGTTCGAGACTTAAAATCAACATTGGACTAAGATTATGTCAACTCCTCATCAAGTGAACCAAATAGACATTACACTTAACGGAAATTCTCTTGAAGTGGTGGATCAGTTCAATTACTTATGCAACGTTGTTAATGACAAAGCAAACATGGACAGCGAGATTCGCAATAGAATTAACGCTGCATCTAGAGCACTCTGGGGACTTAGAGAGAGAGTATTTGACAACCACGACCTTGCTTTGTCAATGAAAATGGCTGTCTACAGAGCAGTTGTCATTCCAACACTGCTATATGGATGTGAAAGCTGGGTCACTTACCGTCGTCATGTGAAAGAATTAGAACATTTTCAGCAAAGACACCTCAGAAGTATGATGAAAATCCGTTGGTTCCATCACATATCAAACGTGGAAGTACTCAGGAGAGCAAACAGCCTTCCAATTGAGGTGCTTATTTCAAGAGCACGCCTAAGATGGGCAGGTCACGTTCATCGTATGCATGATAACCGCCTTCCTAAATGTACACTTTATGGTGAATTGCTAAGCGGTAGAAGAAGGCGTGGCGGTCAACGAAAGAGGTTCAAAGACGTTCTCCATGAAAATCTAAAATCCTGCGGTATTGCAGACGAGCAATGGGAACAACTTGCAGCGGACAGAACCGAATGGCGAGGGGTTGTGGCCAGCTATCAAGGAAATGTTGCTGCAAGAAGGCCGAATCCAAGACCTAACCAGGTCTATGTTTGTCCTGACTGTGGTCGACATGTGCTCTCCCGAATTGGCCTCTATAGCCATAGTCGTGTGCACCGTAGATGAATGGGAATTACAATAGACTACACCTTTTACTTGGTTTTTATTGTACACAATCTATCGACTGTAACATTTTTATACTCGGACTCGAGTAACGGCTAATAATAATAACGGCTAATAATACTGTTCGAGATCGTTTTATCACAAGAAAAATTTTGAAATCAAATACTCAAATAGAATAGGTATTCGTATATCTAGCAATACATTTACAAGAGCAAACAGAATATTTTTTTATTAGACTTGACTAATAAGAAATTGCATATTTAGTAATAAACATAATTACATGTTTTAACAAAAGCATGAAAATACATAATCAGTTCAGTAGAGATTTTATTAAATTTTAACTGCAGAATAGCTTTGAACGTCTTGTATAATCGGGCAATATTACAAGTCCAGTGGTTGATTAATTATATAATAAAAGTTTAATTCACACATTTTAAGTTTGTTATCCCCCAATCTAATACTTTCTAAAATTTATTACTCAGGGTTCTAACTGCACCAACCGGACTAACAGGTCCTTACTTCTTACTCTCTACCTATGTCCTTAAACTCATGTTTAATTGCCCGGATAAAATCCTGTCATTCATATGGTAATCTACTTTATATTTCAGGAAATATTATCGGAGTATTTAACTATCCATGCAACAATTCTCGGTTACATTATTATACAGGGAAACATTAGGGTTGGGACATTGTCAATGTACGTTTTATTATAAGGGTGCCTTCACTGCAGGTGGGGTGTAATCATGGACCCATCCACATTATTTACTTTACATAAAGAAGAATTTAATTTAAGATATATTTTTTAAATTAGAACTTTATATAAGTAATATTAATTTTATTTGAAAACATACTTTATTAATATTCTTGTTTAAATCAATCATAACCTGGATTTAATCTCCTTAAGGATGTGCTCAAATTTTTATGAGATTTAATCCCATGAAATGATGATCGAATCTGGAGTCCCACAAGGACCTATTTTCGGACTCATATTATTCAGTATATTCATAAACGGTATTAATAAACATCTCGATTATAACCTACCTAACTTACTTCACGCATGTGATATAAAAGTTTTTTTAAACATTCAAAACTGATTGTCTAAAATTGCAAAGTAATCGTGACATATTAACAGAAGGTTTTTGTCTCCATCGTAGTTTCGACAGACATCAAAACACTATAACACTAGACTAGAATATATTACACGGTAGACGTTTAGTTGACCATTTTCGAAAGATGATTGGATCTCAAGGTATTAAACCTCAGGAGAAGAGATTGACGAGTTATAGGTGGAGAGTCAGTAGCTGACTTTCGCCGCAAGGACAGCAGGTCGATAATCTTTTGGAACATCTGGTCTACGAGATACCACATACCGACTGTATAGTAATGATCCCTGTAATAAGAGATGAAATTTCAAAATTTGATGTATATATAATATTGTAGTAGTACGTTAAATTTCCTTGTAGACACAAAATGCCGATGAGGTGAAAAGATTCGTAGCTTTCGCAAACTATTATAGAAAATTTATTCCAAATTTTGCTTGCTAGAAAAGCTGCATGTTTAAATAAATTGTGATGGAAAAAATATTAAATTCTAGTAGACAAGCGAATGCCAAAATGCTTTTAATGATTTAAAAAATGCTCTTACTGAATGGCCAGTACTATACCCAGATTTCTCAAATGATAATGAATTTTTAGTGCAAACGGATACTTCAAACCATGCAATTGGAGCAATTTTTAGACAATTTAGACCATTTTTGTATGGAAGACATTTGAGGAAGCTCATAATAATTTAATTAGTAGTAAGTTAAAAAAAAATACTTACAACAAATATACTAACCCAATAACATATAAAAAAGGTGATGTAATTTAATAGGCCTGTCCACAAAAAAATTAATTTACATTAAAATTAGTGAAAAATAAAGATTTTTACCCAATAATAACAATATTAGAACTGTGGTTGAAAAAAGTTAGTCAGACCAACAGAAGCAGCCATAGAAATTGCTTGCGTATATGTATATGTATTTGTATATGTATAATAGCTATAATGATTCATAATAGACGGCGTACTTTATTATGGTGTATACGACCGGAATTGAAACCGTATAAAAATTAAAAGCCGGCAAAAACAGTCGGTATCTCTTTATTGTACATGGGCGGAGGTAAATAGAAATGATTGTAATAATAAAATGTTAAAATTGCATTCATTTTTATTATTTTCTGTTTATTAGGTTCATTTCGCCCATAACAGATTTTTGAGGTATTATATCAGTTTTAGATATAAAGTCTAAATATTTAAATTTATTGGTTTTAGTTTTAAAGTTAACTCATATTATATTGAAATATGTTATTGCTCAGCAAGTACCAAAGAGAAGGTATGAACATATCTTGCCAAGAGGGGATGGGACAGGTTAGATTAACGAGGGGCAACGATTTTAGTCAAAAGTAAAATAAAAATTTAAGTTTCTTCTAAAATAAAAACATAAGTTTCTTGAACAAAGCAAAGAATTATTATATGAAAACAAAAATAAATATTTGTATACTTATCTAAAACATAAATAAAAACAAAATTAAAATATTTCTCTAGAATGAAGTAGGTAACTTAAATTAAAATTTCTTGTCAACTAAATAAGATATATTCCACGAAATGTAACAATAAAAAAGTGAATGAAAAAATGAAGAAAAGTTAAATGTTAATTGACGCGTCCGAATCTTCACTTTCTGAAGAGGAATCATTATCCAGTTGAATTAAAATCGGCGCACTAGGGAGTAGCGTTAGATATCGATTTTCTTCTCCAATTACATGCCTAACGCAATTTTTCCATAAAACAGTATTATCGTCAATGTCATTTATTACTTCTCTTATATGATTAACTACTATCGCGCTTAACGTTGGAGAGTTATCACATTTTCGTAAACGTACTTTTAGTGTTCCCCAAACCATCTCGATAGGATTAAATATGCAATAGTATGGAGGTAACCGCAAAAGTGTATGACCGTGTATATTGGATAAGTTATCAATAACATATTCCTTTTTGAAATTCTGTTCTTTTATTCTTTTCAGTAATTCGCGTTTTATTGGAACTTTTACAGGAATTTCCATTTTTTTTTCTCATGAATTTTAAAATGTCTTTCTTTTTTGTGCTGTTATTTGGCATTTTATTTAATATACACGAGTGATAAGAAGCATTATCTAATACAATTATCGAATTTGGCGGAATATTTGGTAGAAGCTGTTGAGAAAACCATTTTTCGAATAGATCGGCTGTCATGTCTTCGTGATAGTCTGCAGAAGACTGCGATATTTTTTTGGCCCACAAGAGCAACGCATTGGGTACAAACCCATTTTCACTTCCCGCATGAAGTATGATAACGCGTTTTCCTCTAGAACACGGAGTATTTAAAACACAATTGTACGAACTATCTACCCAACCATACTGAACATCATGCGTGTCAAACCACGTCTCGTCTAGATACACTATATGCCTGTTTAGTTTACGATATTCTCTAATTTTTTCCAAAATAATCTACTCGAAGTGAAACTATACCTCGCGATTCCATAACTACCATACGACTGTTAAGTTTTTTTATGTTTAAAACCGCATTCTAATAAGACATTTCGTAGTGTATTTAAAGACCTATAATTATAATCAGGATAATCGCTCAATTTTTCTTGAATCATTTTTAATGTAGGAACTATATTTTCCTCATACATATTATAAATTATACGCCGTATTACATCTCTAGTGGCATCATCAATATTTTTTAATTTCGTATTTTTCCGTTTCCTCTCTGCGCTGTGATCTATAACATCGCCTTCTTGAATTACGCGATAAATTGTTGATTTTGATATTTTAGTTAATTCGTTAATACGTCGTATTATTTCTTTCTCACATTGTTCAGGATTTTCGCTTTTCAAACATTCATGTATATTTAGAATAATACGTTGACTTTGTACGTGTAAATCTTGGTTTTTAAACTCTAAATTTATTTCGGCTTTTTCGACAATAACCGGTTCAACTCTTTCGGGATTTTCGGGCATTATTATATTATCCTCTGTTTCAAATGGTCTCCAGAAAGCCATGGTAAATTAGTAAATAATTAAAATATTGTACCTTTTATACAGTAGTAAATATTTATAAATATGAACAGTAACTGACTAAACTCCTACGCTTGATATTATAATAGGTATTTATGCACTGCACTGGCACATAGACTTCCACGTTGACTGATAAGAAACGCTTTACGAGTTTTTTTGTGCTAGTAGGCCTGTCCGTTTTATTACCTTTAAGCCAGTGCAGTCGTAGATGGTTCACTCAGGCTGATTACATTGCCAATCTCGGACTCGCCTGCACAGTTTCAACTACCATTCGAATCTCGATACCATTGCCAAATATATGGGACAAAATATCAAGTTCAGTGCGCACAGTCCTGTGCTTTAAAACTGACCAGTTTCAATTTTGGCGTGTTATAACACCTGTAGATCACCATTCTTATGGCACTAGAAATAGAAATATTCCACTTCTGCCGAATTATAGTTATGAAACAAGCAGAAAAAAGCCACTATACTCTAGAATCAAGATTATTAACAAACTGCCTTTATCCATAACAGAACAAATTATTTATTTTAAAAAACATTGATATCTTTTTTACATCGATATATTTTCTACAGCATGACAGAGTTTTATTCTACTGGATTCATAGCGGCAGGAAAATTTAATCTAGTACTCACCCTTTATTATTATTTTCTTCTTTCCCTATGCCCGTAAAGATATTGTAAATCTTATTGATTATGTACTCATTGCATTATGTATAAAAGCTTTTTTATATGTAAACTTCATTTTGTAAAATAAATGTTATGTTATGTTATTGTTGAACCGAGTTAACAAATAATTATTATCGATACCTTGAGAGATTTTCAATTTTTATTAACAATAATCATGTTCTTCCGAGCGCCGGAAAGTAGTGTACAATAAAAAGTATCCCTTTCCAATGAAAGTAAGGAACTCTCCCGATAAATTCGCCGTAAATGTTTTATGTAACATCTCAATTTCTCCGGATAAATAATATGTTTCAGTCATCCACAAGAGGTTAATTGAGTGTTGTATCGGAGGAGCCTAAGAGCTTCGAAAGTACTTAAAAATAATGACGATAATAATGACGTTAGAGCAAATCACCTGATATGATTGTGCAAGTTTGACAGATTCGATTGGGGTTTGGAAAACGGTCATTAACGCCTCAAGAAAATGTTCCATTACTCTCTAGGGCTCTCGAAGACCGACAATCATCGTTATCCACATTGTTCCCGTCACAGTCTCCCCAGATTGAACCGCACGAGTGGGGACAAAGAACAATGCGCAACATGTCAGCCAGAGAGTATTAGTTGTAGTTATAAATGTCATGTATGAAGCGACATGTGACCTCTCTTATTGTTTCTGTCATTTCCAGGAAAGATATCCCGTATCTCAATGCATTCTTTCTCTGTTATTAATGCCGCTATAACAAAAACTTATACAGATGGTATTCATATACAACGATGAGTATTATAAAAGCTATTATGGCAAGCTATGACATGATGACGGGGACGCTTATTGCTTTGGGATGTTTTCCTGGCGCTTCCGTTTTCTTTACTACTTCTAGTCCTGATTTAATTGCTCGTTTGTCTTGGCTTTTTATGGGATATAGTAACGACACTAAAGATTCGCCTCTAATAAAATTCGAAGGATGGCGAATTTTAGTTCTTCACGGAGTTATAAATTGTGCCTAACATATGCAGGTATTTTTTACATTTAATTGCTTCATAGATACGCATGAAGGAAAACATTACTTAGACATTTTTCAAGCCAAACTTCCACGTTAACAAGAAATTACTCACAGTAAACGAAATAAATTCAATAAACAATTAATTTAAACTAAACCACAACTTCATATTATTAATCAATTATAGAACTTACATAAATAACATGTTAAAAAAGCACAAAGAAAATAATATGTATCAAATCTCGCTTACTAGTCTTAATAATAAATATTTGATGCATATTCTTTCATTTTACGTTTTTTACTTTAAAATTCTTTATTATTTATAATAAAAAACAAATATATATGGTTATACTTAATTTTCGGATTTCTATATAAAAAATGATATGATACAGTATGTACGAAGTAACTGAAACGTTATATAATTCAATTGATAAAAACAAATCCCTGTGTTCCTTGATTTGGCTAAGGCATTTGACACTGTGTCACAAAAAATTGAAAAGTTAACGACAAAATAACAGTATTTAAGGAATAGAAAATAAGTTATTCTGTAGCTATCTAGAACCCAAAGAACAGTGTTAAAATAACATAATTTATAAGCAATAATAAACATCAATTATTACAATATGGAATTCCACAGAGCACTGTGTTAGGACCAACATTATTTTCAATTTATATGTTGTGCTGACGGCACTGTTCTACTAGTGGAAGGGGAAAGCTGGGAGCAGGGAAAGAACTGTTAGTGATAAAATTTTCCAAAATTCAACAATGAGATGCTGAAAATCTACTCACTTTAAATCTTGAGAAAACTAAAGTTGTGTTTCAATATTTACAACAAATTTTTACCTAATTTTCAAACAATAAATTTACACACTTTTCCCTGTATTTCATATAATTATTTAAATTGTTATTGTACCAAGTATTAACATCTACTGATACTATGAAATACCTAGGTATTACTATAGATCAAAATTTAAAAGTGGACTTTTATTTCAGGACTAGAGCAGGAATATAAAAATATTGAATGAACATTTGTTTTCTTTTTCCTGATAATCAATTTTCCGTGTTATTTTATTGGCTAATGTTTTTCCTATATTTATAAATTCGTTGTTAAATATATCACACATTTCCGGTTTATTTTTTATAATTTCATTTTTACCATTTCTTATTTGCGTTACACTTTTGTCTTTCTTGTTACCATTTTTTATTTTATAATTTACTGTCTCCCATAATTGTTTCATGTTGTTCTTATTTTCTTCTATTTGAGTTTTATAAAAATTATACTTAGTCTTTTTTATTACCTGTGTTAACTTATTCATGTATGTTGTATATTGTCTTCTTTTTTCATGGTTGTTTGAATCACTTTTACATTTTTTTTGCAGATTGTCTCTTTTGTTAATTGATGTAATTATTCCTCTAGTAATCCACACCTTCCTTTTTTTCTCTTTATTTATAATTGTTTTAGTATGCTTATTTAATGTTTCGACGTTTCGGCTCCCGTTTTGGTGCCATTTTCAAGAGAAAAAGTGGGTCAAGAAAAAATTTTCAAAGAAGAAAATGCTAGAAGTTCGTGTAACTGGTTCGATTCCGAGGTCTCAATCTGCCTACTGCCCAGATCTCACCACGATCCGTCTCTAAGGCCTCAATCTGCCTACTCCTTAGAGCGAACTCTCTTCGCATCCAAGTAGTTAAAAATACTGTTTTATTAGATGAATGGGGAATATAAATAGAATAACAACAAATAAACATACAGTACAGCTTAACAGCAATTTTTAACAAACGCCAAAAACTGAACAACATCAAAAACATAAAATGGTTGGTTGTATTATGGGATTTAAAAAAAATTAACCAGTAGAACAAATATTCTATTTAAGTGTGGCGCACTTTTTTGGGAAAAGGCTTAACTACTTCTATTGAGCAAATAGAGTATAGTTAAGGTGGCATGACTCGTTAGTTCTGGAAAATTCAGGGAGGGAGGTTGTGGTGCTAAGGTTGTGAGAATTATTCTCTAAAACAGTTGTAACGATTTTGGGCAAATTTGGCACGTGAATAGTTCCTTAGTATCACTACAAAATGGTATAACTAATTGTTTCTAGAGAATTGAGGAAAGTATGTTGAAAAGGGTTTGGTTTAAATAACTAAATAATTTCTTTCTCAAATTTAACACCTGAATACTCCTTTAGCACTTGGATGGGATGACATTTCTCGGAAGGTGGATAGGCCTAGGTGGTTCAATTGACTGGCCTCCTCGTTCGCCCGACCTCAACCCGCTTGATTTTTATTTTTAAGGACATAAAAACTATCGTGTATGTTATCATAGTTAATATTAAGGAAGAGTTGGTAAACCGCATAGGTGCTGTAGCTGAGACAATACGATAAGAGCCAGATTTATGCCATTCACCTACTGTTGTGAATTTTCCATTTTTTAATTAAATAAAAAAATACCAAATTTTTTTCAGTATTATTCATTACTATAATAACTCTATATATGCATAATTATCTAGAGATTTCAATAGCCCAGTGAATGACGGTTACATCTAGATTTTTATGCACTTTATCTCTGGCATAAAGCATAAAGAGTGTCAATAAATTTTGCTCAACCCTTAATGCATGTAAAATAATACAATCTAGTCTTCTGTATAAAATATTTGAGTTTCTCATGTTAAGAGTGAATCCCTTCTTGTATAAATTTCCTATTTAACTTTCAAGAGTCGATGATGGGTTGCTGTCAAAGTATCATAAAGAGAAAGACTAGCAGGATAGAAAGTTACGGCAGTGTTAAATGGATTCCTATTTTATGCAAAATGAGACGTATTTGATGCTGCGTTTGCCTAAAAATTCTTTATTTCACGTGCTGTGTTATTTAAATGAGAATTCATTTTTTATTTTTCTGCAAATTTATCAAGATGTTCGTCTAGATCCTACTGGAACGATATGGTAATAAAAAGTTCTTGAAGTTTTGAAAACTTGGCTCACATAAAAGATTTTTATTTCTATTATTTCTCTGTATTATGTTTGCACCGGCGGAGAATATAATATTGTCTGGTTTATATCCCAACACCTTTCACTAATTAGGTGGCTAGTAGATTTTTACTTTTTACTTCTTACGAAGCGGCAGGCGGAAAATTAAATTCTCCTATGTATGGCCTCGATTACTATATTCAGGGTCTATGGGAAAACGTTTATCATAACATATATTATTATAATAAACGACTACAATATTGCATTTAAAAACAGAAAAAAAGTTGGTTAAAAATAATAACGTCAAAATTCCTAAACACTACACTCAAGTACGATACACAATGCATATATCAAAACATGCACGTATCTTCAACCATGTTACCATCAGCAGCAGATGACTATTAACTAACAATATATCCTATCGGAGAATTAATAATTGGTATAAATCACTAGTTGAATCAATTTTGCAACACGGCGTTGTTGGTTGGAGAGAAGTTGCAAAGGCGACATTAAACCTATTACAGAGGATTCACAATCGTATCGTAAAAATAATATTAAATAAATCAGCACAGCCCGTTATGCTACAGATGCATTGTACGACAAACCCTTCACGCGATATCAAACCAAATTCAAAACTGCTTTATTAAAATTAACAATATAAAAAGTACCTCCCCAGAACCTATCCTGGGAGCAATCATGCAACCATCGCATTGATTGTGATGGCTGGGCGGAGTAGGCCTGGTTCGGTTGAAACAGCAACTAAAATCTGAAACCTAAACACCTTCTGTTAAAAGATAGATTAAAAAGGGTGATATCATTAAAACATATCTAAAAATAGATTTAATATAACTTAAAACTAAATATTAAACTAAAAAACGTACGCAATAACACTTTTAAATTTCGTATCCGACGCTAACACCTCAATTTGAACGAGGCGCCTTCCGTGAGATATGTCAATGCTGGACTGAGCATAGCTGGCCTACTTTGATTTAAAAGATTTTGATTGTACAAGGTTTTGATTTTGTAAAAATTTGTGATGCGAAATAAATTTAGAAACAAAAATGTACAAAAAGAAACCACACGTGTCCTTGCCACTCATCTTCTGCATGTTAGTGTGTGAACAGTATGTAATCATAGGCGAGGATTGCGCAGTGGATATACCGTCCTTCGAAAGGGATGTAAAGTTATCGGCGGAAATAAATGTATAAAAATGTATGCTCGTATTTTAATTTTTATTATCTGTATCATTTTTTATGTGAGTATCCATGAATAAACGCATATGAGGAATGTGTATATTGTGTATATATATTTTCGTTTATTGTATGTTTACACGCCTTTCCTTTGTATATTTAGACTATTATGTATATACACTCCTTTACAGACAGAGGTTTTCGTAATTAGTCATCTTAGTAGAAAGAAGCTAGCACTAGAATGGTAGTTCGCTAATCGACCCAAAGACGGTACTACTAACAAACTAGGTACTTCTTACCAAAGGGTAATTTTGTACTAGATAATTCGAAACCTATCTAGATCATGGACCATAATAATGAAAGATCTGGAATAAGAGTCACGGTGTATAACAGAAGCAGAACCAACGCACTGGAGTAGTTCTGGTTTGCATAGTAAAATGATCAGATCAAGAGAAAGAATAAAGTGATCAGGACTAATAAATAAATAAAGTGATATGTATTGAGTTATAGTGATTCAAATTTGTAATAAGTGTTGTAATTATAGCGACTAGTTATTGTAAGTTAATTAATTTTTAAATAATAATTTAATGTTATTTGTGTTACAATTATTGAATACCCGCTTGGGGTGTTTAATAAGGGTGTAAATACGTACCAATATATTTAGGTTATTTTATTTTTACATCTATACATTTGGGATATTAATATTTCGGTTTTAAACTTGTATATAACTAACTAACAAACTCACAATAATGGGTTAAAGGTGGTAGCGCCGATTTTAAAAAGATGATTTCGTAACTAGACAATTTCTCCTACATCTCTCAAGTGATTCGGAAAAATTTTGACAGGCGTTTAGAGAACATTCGATAGAGAAAAAAGTCCAATGCTACTTTTTTTGATATCGAGTTTTCTTTAAAAGCCTATCAAAGATTGTAGGTCTGTAAGAAGAATTGTCGAATTACGTTCACGGCTCCGCCCGCCTTAATTTTTTTTTTTTTTTAGTTTATTCATCATTGAAGCATTACAATAATTGTTACATTGTAACACTTCTGACTAGTCAAATTATGCACAGTATGTCTAAAATAGAAAATAATACAATACAATTAAAAGATGTGTATAAAACCATATGAGAGACACACATATAAAATCGTTTAATATTCAAGATGGTGGGTATGCCCAAAACACTAAAATTCAATTAAATTAGGAATTATGATTTAGGAATTCTTCTATAGATTCTCCTATTCTGCAATCTCTAAAAAGAAGAAGAGTCTCTGTTCAGTTTGCCCCCTGTCTCTAATTTGAAACTTTTCGTAATAACATTTAAAATTAAATCGTCTAAAGCCAACTCCACGAGGCCAGAATTTGGGATTGTAGAATGCATTTCTAGAATTCTTTAAACCTACTACCCTCTAAAATTTTTAATTCCTTCACTATAACTTCCCTTCAGTACTAGTTTTCTCTTTCAAATATTTTACGACATCTTCTTCAGAGACGTCATCTTTTACCTTGTATAGAAACATCCATATTTTTGGGTTTTCTGCTTTGAAATTCCCTGTGTTTCCTTTGTCCTCTCCTTTTTGAGAGATATTATATTTTCTTTTACTATTGACTTACTTACTATTGTTCGTTTTGCTTTTCAGTTTCTGTTTAGACCATACTTTCCTTCTCTATCTCTGTATACTGGTCAATAGTATTATTGTGTTTACATTCATTATTTATAATGTTGATTCTCGTTGTGTCTACAATTGAAGAGCCAGATCCCCTTAATGAACCAGAACCAGATCCTCTTAATGCATCATTATATTGTTTTGTTATGACTTGGTTTTTATCTTGTACTAGTACAGTTGGTATATTTTTTTATTTGTTTTTTTTCTTCAGCATTGTCACTTATGTTTATGTTTTTTGGAATGTTCGTCTGTGTGTTATATTTACTTTGTTATTTTATAGTAGTTTATTCAAGAGAATCTATATTTCCCAAAATTATGAGAAATTTATGGTCAAAAGATTGTTGTATATATATTCAAATTTCTTCATTAAATCTTCGTCTGAATTTCCGGCTTAGATGAAGATTTTTCCTTAGACTGGCCACTTCATTTTCCAAATTTACAATTTTTTTTCTTTTAGGAGTATATTATGTTTTTTTTAATTCTGCATTAAGTTCTTCCAGAATCCTATTTTCCTCATTTATGAACTTTTCAGTTACGGAATTATTATTATTATTATTATTATTATTATTTTCTTCTAAAATAGTCTGACTTTCACAATTTTTGTTTTTCTTTGCAGAACAGCTTGGATGGAATTATTGCATTATATTGGTTGCACTTCATTCTTTTATTTATCACTGGTTTTTTACAGTAGTTGCAGAGCTCAATTATTATACACACGTTTTCATTACCGTCCAACTTCCTCCACATATATGACATTATTTACTGCGAAATTTTTCTTTGTCAATGGTGTATTAAGGTGAAATAATATTCTGCCATTTTAATTTAATTCCGCTAAAACTCAACAGAATGTATTTTCAGATATAAATAAAGGAATTCGAAACTTCGATATCAATTCTACTCTTAATTAATTGTCTCTATACAAACTAATAAAAATACAACAGGGAGATCCTCATTGTCTTTTTATTCATCGTAACTTTTACTCGCGCATAAAATGTATCAATTTTATTGAAGTCATTGATTTTATTTATAAAATATTTATTACATAAAATGCCAGCATTTTAGTACTTGCAGTTTCCTGATATTTATAATTCTAGTACGGTATAAAAACAAAGATAAGATAGTTTTAATACTTCTTTTACACCCATACTATAAAACTTGCATGCATCGAGAACTAAATTTTACGCCCTTTGTATTCACGCATCTTTGATTTTATACATCGAGAGGATCGAAAATGTAGTAAAATGTAAAAATGCAGATCAGGGCCCTCGCGTAATCGTTGATGCATATATCGGTGGCGGAACAAAATTTATCTCGATAACCAAATAACAATACATGTGAATGGG
The DNA here is from genome assembly GCA_963675555.1 of Leptura quadrifasciata. Taxonomy (NCBI): domain Eukaryota; kingdom Metazoa; phylum Arthropoda; class Insecta; order Coleoptera; family Cerambycidae; genus Leptura; species Leptura quadrifasciata. The sequence continues at coordinate 149,307,131 of OY776675.1, forward strand.
GAGGGAGTAACCCTGGTTTCCTTATTATTTCTTATTATATAATTGTGTTCCGTGGATTTCCCTATGCCTCAGTGTTATTAAGGACCATCTCGGGAGGACTGGAGATCCTTTCAGTTCTCAATTCATGGTATCAACGCCAATATTTAATTTATAAAACCGTTGATCACTCAACGATAAAATGGACACTCTTATGTTTCCATAAACAGCCGTATTTCTAGCACTAGCATTAAAATAGGATATATCCGATTAACTCACTGTTTAATTATCAAAAACTGTTCATGCATCACTTTTTTTGTGTGTGGACCAGCCAAATGGAATAAATTCAGTACATAAATTATTGTGAATATTTATAAAAAGTCCTGAAGTCCTGATATTTAGAAATTGCAGTTAACAAAACTCGAACAATACGCAAATCACTGACAACTATGACAATTATTGAAACAGTTCCACCCCAGTCTATTACTTAATTACAAAATCACAAAATCCTGGTCACGGCACCAGTGAAACAGTTCTCCCCCCCCCCCCAGTGTATTAATTACTAACTGCACCAGCGAAACGTCTCTACCCCCCCCCCCGTTACTTATTATCAATAATCCTAAATCGTGAAGAACGTGTTAGTCTCACCCAGTAATTATTTATCACAATTTTATGTTAAGATAAATAAACAAATTGGCGATTTATGTGATCGTCTAGGTTTACAAAGTTAGAACCCAAATTACGTTGAGTTGGTAGTACCTTTATATTTACCCCAGGTTCTTTTACGCAAAGTTTGGTATTACTTGTTTCTATCTGATACTATTAACCTTAAAAATCACTTTTTAATTTAAGTACCTTGTAAGTTGAACACACTGTTTATGCATTGGGAAACCTCATTAATCAAGATTGAACTGGGGATTTATGTGTAAGGTTTGTTTTGGTGTTTAGTTTATTGAAGTTAGCCCATTATCAGATATTTAGTTTATTACTTGTATTACCAGGAAGGTAAGTAGAAAGCAAAGACAAAAATCGTTTTTATACATATATTCAAATGTTGGTGACAAATCGTCAAACTCGGAGAGAATAAAATAGTACTCTCAAGGTACTTTCAATGCTCCTCGAAGTATGCTAATAAAAGATCAATTTATGGCTTCATGATGTTCGTAATTACATGCCACGTGGCGGTATGAACCAACATAAAACCATACGACTGATGCGAGAATAATTCCTCTGATTTGAGAAACACAATGGCGGGTACCACATTTACGGTGGCAGTCACTACAATCACTGTTGAAGAGATAACGTAGAATGTATGAAATACATAACCAACTGTAGGGAAATGCATTTAATGCTAGAGAGTGAGAAAAGTGATTGTAAAGCCACCACGCCAAATATGATGTCGTGCCGCATCCGTATAATTGAAATAAAATGACCCATAGTTGTAAAGTCATAACGCCAGAAGAAATAAACAATTTCCGTACAAAAACCCCTAGCAGCGTGCCTTAACAATACTTACATTGCGTTGACCGCAAATAAGCAGAGTAAACCACTCTCACACAAGGCCCTTGTTGTGACAACCATAAACGTTTAAAATATTGCTGTATAGTTAAGATCACTGGGGTCGTTGTCCCGTTGACCCAGTAACATAATTCATAGATCAGATATTACTAACCGGAGAGTAAAATTCCACCCCCGCTATGAAAGTGGAACAATATTGTCTGTTAACTGTAGGAAAATAAGAGAGACTGTGCTCTGAAATAACCTGACTCTAACTTGAAAATAAACTATTTGTCTGTTTATTGACTGAAGCAAAAATGAAATGAACATAACTCTATGTAAACTAATGAAGATCAAAAGAATTATGATGCAACTTAAATGAATCTTGAAATAAAAACGTTGTTCTCAACTAGTAAATAAAACGTAAAATCATGTACTAAATTTCCCTAACTCTGATGGTTTGTTCCCTAAATAAAGAAACTTAATTAAAAACTTTAGATACCACCGCTGCCGAACGGCCAGTGAACATTAGGCTCAGTATGTATATTTCTACAGATTTTCCTCCGAATTCTTTATATCGTTGCCATTGTTGCCAGATAAATTTAGTAAGACCAGTAATAATGATGAAATTTAGTTAACTGATTTGAAAAATAGGTAAGACCGCGGGACGAAAATTTGAGCTTCACCTAAACAAATTACAATCTCTCTCTCGTTAGCCACGTTGTCGTCTTGAAGAACTTCGTCAGAGTCTTGCACCTCGCTGGGAATTAGGCTACACTTAATGGCTGGGAGTCTGCTGATCTTCTTCAAAGTACAAGGCCTCGATACGGGAAGTATCGGTAATAATTAGGTCGGATTTAATTCTCTTGTAGGTCCTGGTAGAATCTCTGATGGCTGGGCTTGGTTTCTCCTAGTGGGTAGCTTCTCTGGGCCGGTCAAAGAAAATGCCCTTCTTTCGCGGTTTCAGCATCGCTTTTATGCACGCTCCCTATGCAAAATGTGTATGATGCGAAAGAGAGAGAGTGTAGCGTTTGGAGACACAATGTCGGGACTACTTGAAAAGGGCATTCATTAATAAGGCTCATTATGGCTTTTAACTTCTATAACATCTTAAAAATTAATATTTTTAGTCTCAAACTCCTCTATAAAATCCTTATTTTACTATAAGGAACGTAACCAGACTGCAGCCAATAGCTACTCTCCGGGCTATGTGCCCCGCTGAGTGCTGAATTACAAGTTACCAGCCCTTATAGTAAAATAAGGATTTTATAGAGGAGTTTGCTACTAAAAATATTATGTTTTAATATCCCGTCCTCTAGAAGCACATTTGAACTTCTGTAACATCTGTTTAGAAATCTAGCCACCTGGCATAGCCTAACGTTGCTTTTAAGACTTTTTAAACTTATTCATTTCTGTACAAAATAAAATTATTTAACTTGAAAACTGAAATGTATACAAATGCTTATTTAAAACTGATAATGGCTATGTCATAAAAAATTGTTATTGATAAATTAAATAAGAGTAATTGAATTTTGATAATAAAGTAAGGAAATAATTTGAAAATGGCCTACCCTATACGGCCGTTTTACTATTTATGGCTGTCAAGTGCTACGGCGTTTTCAATAAAATTGGCAAGCCATCTATGAAGAATTTTGATGTTTTTTGTCTTCTTTCTATTTGATAATGTTAAAAAAGAACACTGAAATTGTTTTTGCTAGCTTGCAAGAACAAAATGCTGTAAATTTTTATGTTCTTCGTTTGTTGTAATCAATTTCGTCAAGCAGATCGTTCATTTTTGCAATAAATATTAAAACCATAGCATTTTTGAATACAGAATGAAAAGATCTTTTAAATGAGTAATCACAATCCCCTACTTCCCATTTAAAAAATTAGGGGTTACAACTGCCACTCGAAGGGGGTTGGATTTAGGAGTGAAATTTGTAAGTTGCATGACGTCGTTTCAGAACCCAGACATTGGTCTCGGGATTTTTTATAAATATGCACAATAATTGAATCGGGTTCTTATTTGAATTTTTAAGTACAAAACTCTAGATGTCTATATTCAACAGAAAACTACTAATTACATTTGTTTAATATTTTATATTAATTAATATAATTAATAATATTATTTTTCATAATATTTTGATTTTCATAGCACAGGAATATCTACTAGTTAATTGAGGGTACTATTCCATAGCTAAATTTAGTTTTTTATTTCGAATTTCTCTCTATTGTTATATTCTACTTTGAAGCGTACATTTTGTCATAATCCGGAAACTTGCTTGCATATCAGAAAAAAGCATGCAAAGCTTTTAGTCCAACAAAAACCTGTCAATTATAAAATATGCTGCATTCGAAATATGTAGACAAAGAACCCCTAAATAATACTTTCCTTTATATTATACAATCCCCCCGTCTGAAACACATAATGCATTTTATTGAGGTAATTTTATATTACAATATATGACGGATAACGATATAAAATATATCAAGTTCAAATTTTAAGAGCGAAAACAAAACATTTTAGGTCCCCATAAAATGTAACGAATTCCGCAGACAATCACGGACATAAAAATGTGTCAGTTCTCAAACTAATCTCTCTTTTGTGTGCCGTGGGGAAGATATTAGATATGAAATTCATACGTAAATATAATCTCCTGACAGGTTTCGAGTCGGATTTCATATTCGAATATTCTGAATATGCAAACAGGGTTGTATTCTGTTTTAGAAAGTGTTATTAAGGGAGTGTGGTGGTGAACGAATGTTGATTTACCAGTTATTTTCAAGCATCAAGTGGTAAAAATAACTATATACTTTTTAAGATTTATAAATGATCTCCCGTCATTTTTGACAGAAGGAGGTGTCTTTATGTACGCAGATGACACTTCAGGGTCCTAATTCTCGAAATCAGAGAACAGCGTTCTCATGAGATAAATTGGTGTGGTTCTCCTGAAATGCCTAGAACCGTATTCTTGAACACAAGTGGTCATTAAAATCGCCCGATAGTAAGAGAACACGCTTCTCCTGCTATTTTTGAGGGAACGGAGCAATCGCGTAGGAGAATACCAATAGAGTTTAGCAAGTGTCATTACTACTGGTTTCTAACCTTAGATTTATATTTTATTTGTATCCAAATGTGTCAAAAAATGCCCTTTTTGATAGAATTGTGCCACCTTTAATTTTCGATTTCGCGGGTGCAATCCACGATGCGCATAAAATGCCATCCTTCCTTTTTCCATCGCGGTACTGAACGATCTTTCAGCTACTGCCGCTTTTACTTAATAATCATTTGAAAATTACATATTCGAAAAATTCCCAAATGTTATCTGGCAACACTGCATCATCTGTTCCCTTAATGTGATTCATCGCCTATGCTCGAGAATACCGATTTCAGAGCCAAGGGGATGTGAACGATCATTTCGGTGATGTGAACGTTCCCGTTCTCTTACGTTTGAGAATAAGGACCCAGTGGTCATGTGCAGGAATTAGAATCTGTCTATCTAAAAGACGGGGGGGGGCATAACTCTCTTAGTTTGATTCGGATCGAAAAAGTGTAAAATGGATAAAATGAGGAATGAACGTGAGATTGTGTACTAATATGCCTACTTTGAGTTCCTCTTGTGTATTTTCAATTTCCGCCATAAATAAAGAAATTGTTGCGAAATAACCAATTTCGCAATTTTGAATGTGAAATTTTTTCTCTTTAACTTGATCCCGACCAGTTTACAATCGGATGATTATGAGGGGTGGGGGGAGGAGCGTAAAATTTTTGCCCTGTAGAAGGGCAAGGGAAAAGGTTAGGGACTTCTGCCGGGGTCATTTTCAAGGGCAATCAATTTTCTTTCAAGATTTTTTTACCCCGAAGCTCTAACTTCATTAGGGCCCTGCACACGCGCGTGATATATTTATAAAAAGAGTGAGGCAATTCACCAACCGTGCAGCAAGATGCCGGGGGATGAGCTTAGCGCTTTTACTTCTCTCCTTTCTCTCTCACAAATACATTTTCCACTCCGCTCGTCCGTTTTTAGAAAGTCACCAAGTCACTTTCTTCCCCGAAAAAAAATAAATCGAAAATGACTCTCGGTATGTTCCGTACCTTCAAATCGCAATATCTCGAGAACCGCTGGAATGATTTCGACAAGTGCGCTTTCACGAGCCCCTTATCCATTTTACACTTTTTCGATCCGAATCAAACTAAGCGAGTTATGTCCGAAGAACTAATTCTCTGTATGTAACATGTAAATTTGGCCCTCTCCTCGCGAAAAGTTCGACCGGAAAGCTTTGTGGATGATAGAGGGGGGTTCAACTTCATAACATCATAAAAAAAAAATCGAAAAAAGCGAGTCCGTTTCAAGCTATTTTTAATGCCAGATCGACCCCACTATAAGGCACATACAAATCATACAATAATCAAACAATTTGAAACTGGTGTCAGAAAAATTCACTTCTGGTTAACACTAGCAAGATAGTTTTTGTCCATTTGTATAGTTCGTTAAAATGCATACGAACTTAATTGAAACCGTATAAAAACTAAAAGCCGACAAAAACAGTCGGCATCTCTTTATTGTACACGGGCGGAGGTAAATAGAAATGTTTGTCATAAAAAAATGATAAGATTTTCGGGCGTTATTATATTATCCTCTGTTTCAAATGGTCTCCAGAAAGCCATGGTAAATTAGTAAATAATTAAAATATTTCACCTTTTATATAGTAGTAAATATTTATAAATATGAACAATAACTAACTAAAACTCCTACACTTGATATTATAATAGGTATTTATGCACTGCACTGGCACATTGACAGCACATCTCATCGACTTCTGAGAAACGATTTACGAGTTTTTTTATGCTAGTAGGCCTGTCTGTTTTATTATTTTTAAACCAGTGCAGTCGTAGATGGTTCATTCAGGCTGATTACATTGCAGTCTCGGACTCGCCTGCACAGTTCCAACTACCGTTCGAATCTCGATACCATTGCTAAATATATAGAACAAAATATCAAGTTCAGTGCGCACGGTCCTGTGCTTTAACACTAACCAGTTTCAATTTTGCCCGTATAAAGTTTACCCAAATATTCTAAACTGCGTAGGGAGTAATGAGACAAAATTTCTTGGAACTATTCTAGATTCAACTCTTGGTTTCTCTAGAAACGAATAATTAGGATAATTTTCAACCTTTCTTACAGACAATCCTGTCGTAACACTTCCAGGGTAAAAAAAATATGACCACACCTTGTATTACTACTCCTACCCTACCTATTTTATATTTAAAATTTTATGTTTTATGTACAATAATCATAAAAAATATTGTCTTAACTCAGATATACATAAATATAAAACAAAATTCACATAGACAACTGTAGGCTTTGCAAATATAAAAAAATCTCCCTATTATGCAGGTGTTCACCTTTACAATGCACTTGCTGATAAATTCAAAACGGCACCAACTTTAAAAGTATAAGTAGTAAGTTTAATGTGTTTTTATGTTTTTTGTAGCCTTGGTTGTTTTATACATTTTTATGACATATCTATAAGTTTACTTATTATGTTTTTATATTATATGTTTTTGTATTCTTATTGGTTCTATACTTCTGACAAAACCAATAATGTTAATTTTATGTAACAAATTTACCCAACCCCACCCACCACGGTAATCTACATGCCAACACCGATTCTCTAGATTTGAAAAGAAAAGGTCTAATTGCATCATTTACAACCGAAATTTACTCAATTTCTCCAACAGAATGTCATGACTTGAGCGTCAGTGCACTAGCAAAAACTATGTAAATGTTACTGCCAATTCCATAGAAATAAATTGTATAATACCTTCAAGGACAGTAACAGTAGGTTGAAAAATGGGTTAATAAAAAATAAAATTTCAACTGCCAGAATATCAAAGCTTGTCATAGTGGTCCATAAGCCTTTTTCTCATTATTATCACATGATGAGTTTATCTTATTAATTATTATGCTGACATTTTTTTTACCAGCTCAGTGGCTCCACGCTTATGTGTTAGGCTTGCAATCAAATAATCCCGGGTTCGATTCTGGCTAGGATATGGATGTTTAGTAGTGTTTGTCATGTGTTACCGAGTTGGTGGCAGTAGACCAACGAGGTTGTGTGAGAGACAACACGATCAGTTGCTGTACCACTCCTGAATTCGAGTCTCAGCTGCGGAAGATGGCGATGTCGTAGGAAATGGTCGTTGTGTCTTTGTGTACGAGTCTTGGTTGAGTGGTAGAATAACTAATGCTAAACTCCGCCAGGACGTTAATCTGAACAAGGCGATAAAATAATAAAAAAAGAAAATCGAAAATTATCTCAAATGCTTTGTAAAAATTGATAAGAAATATTCGTAAAATTGTCAGTGATTATTTCACTCATCAACCTGGTAGCCAATGAAAATTTATTTTTTCAAATACTTGCACCAATCATAATAATAAGTCATCATCAGTAGCAGAGCGATTATATTGGCTTTTGGCAGTACCTTAATGCAGTTCTATAACTCTAAAAATTATATACAGTTTTATCGCTGAAACATTCCCCCCATTGATATATGTCATATTTTATGAAATTATCCTAGCTGGCAAATCAATTATTTACAGAAGCTCTGGAGGCTCACCTTATAGCTTTTTTAAAAGTTGAAATTTCAACTTTTTTCAGGAAATTTCAACTTTTTAAAAAGTTGAAATCAACTACTACTACTACTACTACCTCAGTGTTGCCACGAGGACGATATGAAATTAGTGGCGAAATTTGATTACATTCTTGGCAGTTTCTGTCAAAATTTAAATATTGTATTCCTTACAATTCCTGCCAATTTAATAGTTGTTTATTATTTTGGTGTTTATTACCTTATATCCATTTTATGTATTTGATTAATTTGTTCGTGAAATATTCTCCCCAAATACCACTCGTGCTTTTAAATCAAATCAAAGACAATGAACTCAGTTTACACTCTTTATATTACTAGGCAACTACGCTCCTGAAAAAATTTTACCCATAAAATTCTAGGCACTAGTGATATTACATATGATAAGGAAGGAAATTCGATAACGTTGCCCAATAAATTCTATTAAATTCGGAAGACACCTATAACAAGTAATTCTTTTAATTTTAAAATAGACCATGGAAAATTATTGTTGTTTTATTATTATGAATTGCTAAGTTACTGATTAAGTCATTTTACTAGTAATATATACGCGTATACATTTTGAGAAATGCTGAAAACCCTCTGTTTTGAATTACGCTTGACTGCCTATAGTATTTAAATGATTATATTATGTAGCAATATCAAAGCACATAGCTAACTCAAACCAGTGTAATTTGTGACAACAGAGGTTACTTAGAGATATAGCATTAAACAAGTAAGTATCTTTTTCATTAATAAATAATTATTAATCTATAAAAGTGGTGTGCGTACGTATCATTTATTGTAATAAGAAAAGGGTGGATATTTTTATACAGAACACAAAGTTCTTAGTATATTTCTTGAAATTCGTATTGAATTGACTGCTAGTGCGATCAAATTTTGATGAACAGTATACCTAAAGAGTTTTCAAACATTAGATTTTGAACGTATGATGCTTATCTGCTAGTACTAAAGGAAAGCATTTTTCAATAATTGTTCAATGTCATTTTTGAAAACTCATTAACTAGTGTATTAAACGAGAAATGATAGGATATTAAAGTAAATTTTAGGAAGCGGCAAATAATTTTTGCATCATCATTTTCTCGTCTAATGCAACAGTTTTTGAGTTATTCACGAAAAATGATTGATTTTTATAGCCAAATCGCGAAACTTTGCTTTGATTAAAAGTTTAATAATAAATATGTAATAAATGTTCTAAAAATCCCAAAAAATTTCAGCGTGTTAGTGACACTGCATATTATCAGAAAGCAGTACGATTTTTTTAAAATTTCATTATACCTACGTCCAATGGCCAATAATAATTTTGTACGAAATTTTTCAAAAAAATTCTTTGCTCATAACGTTTTTTTTTATATATATAGGGGCAGTACGAAATTCATTATAAAGGAAATTTTTTCTGCATATTGATTTTTTACGTAGGCTTATTTTTTTTAAGATATTTGAGATTTAAACAATAAACCTTGACCTATAAATATTCACGTTCCACCTTTAAATTGTCATATCTTAGAACTATTCGTCGCACAGAACGGAAAAGAAAAGAAACGGAATAATTGTCATTTTATAAGCTTTTATTTTGTGCTATACCATTTTTGCACTAAATATAATACTGTTTAAATTATTTAGGAAAAACCGCCTTGAAGTACCAATCTTTCGATACTAAAATCGCAAACCTCAAATCGTTATAACTTAGAATGTATCCATACTCAAAAAAAATTGTGTACCGCCTTTTTTTTACTTAAAATTGAATTCTCTATCAGCATCAGTAGTTAGTTCTTAATTTTTTTGTTCACCCCCTGGCAGGGGTGGGAACATCCCCCCAGTAATAAGCCGCAATTTTTAAGTCGTAATTATCACATTAGTAGTAACATTTACAATCTTACTAAAAGAATCGTTTAATCCATCTATTTGTCTCATCATATGTATATGTATAATCTACCAGAAAATAAAATTTTAGTTTAAGAATGAACTCATAATTATAATGTATCAAAACTTTTGGCCCATATAGTTTTACAACCACTGATATGAGATCAAATTAAACGTAGTATTTAAAGTGTTACGATAACTGGGTCAAGAGTTAGGGTCAAAAGTTATGATGTATCGTAGCTTTAGTCATTATTCATAAATATGACAACAAAATAAAAACATTACAAATTGTAGAATGCAGGTTTTCACGGCCGTTGTCTAATGAAGTAGATTCTTCCGGGTCTTGCCGTGGTCGTCGAACTTGACTTGACGTTTCGCTGATCATCCTGTCAGCTTCTTCAGAAGGATTCTAAAGACTGAATCTGTTGTGTTACGCTTCTCGTTATATACCTAGGCGCCGTTTCGCTTCGCTGGTCATCGGTCACGCTTGGTTCGCTTCGCTGCTCATTCGTCGTGTTTGGTTGACCGTGACTTACTACGGTGCTGGTACTTGGCAATACCAGTCTCCACGTGTTACTAAGTCGATACCCATCCTCTCTGTTAAAGTTGTTCACGTTTTTCATAATTTCCAGTGATTCCCTAATGATTCGCGGATAATAGCGCGTATTCCTGTCTAATATAATGATGTCCTCGTAGTCGATTTTATGGTTCTCGTTATTATGGACATGTTCTGCTATCGCCGACCTATCCGTGTATCCAAATCTGGTATTTCTCTGATGTTCTTTGATTCTGCACTGGATACTCCGTCCTGTTTGTCCGATGTAGCTCTTACCACATGTGCACTTCAACTGGTAAACACCTTTTGATAACAGTTTGGGGACAGGGTCTTTGACTGAGGGAAGCATCTGCTGTATTTTCTTCACTGTTCGAAACCGTACACCTACTTTCTTTTTGAATAAAATCTTCTTCAGCCTATCTGTGACTCCCGCGACGTAGGGTAGGCATGTATACGTTGTTGGTTGTTGCTGTTCTTCTTCTGTAGTTCTCCTCTGGTTATTTACTGCTCGTTGTATATTGCTTTGACTGTATCCGTTCATCTCTAAAGCTTGTTGGACATTGTGTAGTTCCTCGGGTTTGTTCTCGTCGTCGCATATTGTGTTGGCTCTGTGGACCAAGGTTCTAATTAACGCTCTCTTTTGTTGTGGATGGTGGTGAGATGTCGCATGTAGATAACGATCGGTGTGCGTTTTCTTTCTGTAGACACCATGGGCCAGCTTGCCATTGTGTGACCTTTTCACTAATACATCTAAGAAAGGTAAAGCTCCATCTTGCTCGGTCTCCATTGTAAATTTGATACTTGGATGCTGTTTATTCAAGTGGTCGAAGGCCTACGGCTTGGAATTTAATATATCACAGTAACGGTACCTTAAGTTCAAATCTCGGAGTAAACACGTCTGCTTGCGACGAGTCGCTCTGATTGACTGCCAACAGGGTATGAATTTAATTACTTCCTTCAAATATGAATAAGTGGGAGAAACAGCGGAAAAAAGATGCACGATGGATCAATGTGACGTCAAGCCGACTTGACAAATATTTCGAAATAATTCATTTTATTTAAATTCTCTTCAAAGTAATTTACGGGAAGTTTCAGCCTTGCATCGTGTTGTAATTTTAACACTCATATGTTGATTGTAAAACTAACAAATTTAATGCAATAATTTTTAATGACAACGATTCACCAATCCACTTTTTCTTTAATTACGTCTTTCCTACATTACTGATATTATTTATTTTTACCCACGCATATACAGTGTGACCCATTTCAAACCTTAACGCCCTCATAAAAGTTGTATTTATTAATCGATTTTGACCGGGTTTATTGTAAAAGATACAACACCAAATGCGGCAATTTTGGACAAAACGTCATATTTTATTTTTAAAAATCATGGCCTACCGTGATTTTCCTAGGGGCAAAAATTTATGAAATCGTATTAGCGATTTTTTACGTAAGATCTCATTGTATGCCTGTATTCAGCTCCCTCCTAAATGGGTATGTAACAAATTTTGTAAAAAATACGAAGTAATGAAATTCTTGCAGATAAATTTAAAAATGAAAATATTAGTACGCATTTGTCTGGTCGATAGCCGAGTGGGTTAATGCGCGAGGTGGCAATCGCGATTAATCACACGGACATCGCACCACCGGGTTCGAATCCCGGTTCCGGCACTGGCACTGTTGGGGAAATTGTTGTATGTCCGCGTTTTTTCAATGTGTAACCCCGTTCCTTCCCTTTCTGTAAGCCCTGGCTTCTGGAATTGGGGGGTTGTCTAATTTCTGTGATGTTTATTTATTATTTATTTATTATTGCAGACATAGCAAGTCATGGAATAAACATCAAAAACAAACAACAAAAATAAATCTAATAATATTACTGATTAATTAAAATTAATAAGATTGATAACAGTGACGTACGGTAATCCCCCATTATATTTAATTTTAGTGAACGACGAACAGACTTTCATCCTTTATAACTACTTCATCAATTTCAGAAAACAATTTTTTTTAGTTTTGTCATGAAACCGGTAGACAATGAGTATCAAATAATCCTTCTTTTTTTAATGGAAGTTATTATTTTCTTTATTATGCCTTAAGTTGGCCATGAAAAGGTGAATAAGTTTTGTGTGCCAAATATTTGAAAAAATAAATGATATTTGTTATGGAACAAATAAATTTGAGGCACAAAATTGAAATAGTTCGTCTGGCTTATGATAACGCTGGTTCGACAAGAGAAGTAGCTGATGAATTTAATGTTCAACATCTCAATGGACCAAACGTCAGTAGTACCACTATATGTGTCATATCAAAACATATTATCAGAGGCAGAAGTCACGAACATTTTGTAGGCAGACATAATGATCAAATTTTGGAATATTTTCGTAATATTCCTAATTCCAGCTTAAGAAGTGCCAGTCTAGATTTAAATATTCCAAGCGAAACTATTAGAAGCTGTTTTGTAAGAACCATTTGAAGCCATACAAACTAAAGTTTTTTAATACTTTAGAGAACGGAGATGAAGGTAGAAGACTGGAATTTTGTTTATGGACCCAAGGAGAATATCTCAATAATTCTAATTTCATTAAAGAAATGTTATATACCGACTTTCACCACCAACGGTACGGTTTCATCCCAAAATTCTCGCTACTGGTCAGTAGAAAATCCAAACTGGGTTATTAACTGTAAAAGACAATATTCACTAAAAGTAAATGTTTGGTGCGGGATACTCCATATTAAAATTATTGGTCAGTTCTTCTTTGAAAGAAATTCAAATAGATTTCAATTTTTTGATTTTTTGAGGAATGAATTTTCGGAGGTACTAGACGGTTTACTCATTCGTGGCCGACTTAATTTAAAATTTCAGTTAGATGGGTGTCCCGTACTTAATGCAGTGATAGTGAGACAGTGGTTAAATAATCATGTCAAATCAGTGGATAGGTCCCAACAGCCCTCTAATTGAATGTCCACCTAGGTCACCGGATCTAACACCAATGGACTGTTTTCTTTGGGGTACTGTTAAGGAAAGGGTATATAAGTCGAAACTCCAGACAATTGAAGACCCCGAGCTAGAATAAGGAACGCATGTCTAAAAATTACCGCTACACAATTAGGAAGAGTGTCAAATAATATTAAAAAATGATATGAAAAATGTATTACATTGAACGATGGTTTGGTGGAAGCTTCAAATCTTTACAATTAGTAAAAATTTTTTTAGTGTTTTCTTGTTACAATTATTTCATGTCATTGTTCATTGTTCCATGTTAATTTTACGGCGTGATTAGCGTCATTATGTTTTCATTGCTTATTAGATTTAACTTTTTTATCTGTTTTTGATGTTTAGTCAATGACTTACTATGTCTGCAATAATAAATGCGTACCAATTAATATTTTAATTTTAAAAATTTTCTACAAAAATTTTATTAATTCGTATTTTTTTATGAAATTTGGCACATACTCATTTAGGGGGGAGCTGAATACAGGCATGTATTCAAATTTTACATTAAAAAAATGGCTAATAGGATTTCTTAAATTTTAGGCCCTAGAAAAATCGCTGTAGACTATGATTTTAAAAAATAAGATATGGCGTTTTGTTCAAAAGTGCAGTTTTTTGGTGTTGTATCTTTTAAAAAAATCCGGTCAAAATCGATTAATAAATACAGCTTTTATGAGGGTATTTAGGTTTGAAATGGGTCACACTGTATGTTACTATAAGGGCCGGTTTTATAATATCGGATTAACAACTGTCCGTTTATCTTAAGTTTAAACTTAGGTTTAAACTATGACTTAAACTTTACTTTACAAATGTCTGTTTTATATGAATAAACTGAAATTTATATAGTTGCTGTTTACCAAAAATTTCAACTTCACTTAGGGCGCATTGTACTAATAATTTGATCTCCGGATCAACGCTGATTCGAAGATCGTGGTCCAGATTCGTTGTACTATTGCAAATCGGCGTTTCAACGATGGTTGAGTCGAAGATCACCTAAATCCACTATGTTGGAGGTTTAAAACCTGGATCAGTTGAATCTAACCTCACATTTTAAAAATTTTGGCTAAATCATTGACATTTAAGTAACATGTACTATTAAATAAGAGCTGAGCTGGAGTGTTGTTCTAGTTGTTTTTTGTTCTGTAATCATAAATAATGGAAGAAAACTACTTAGAAGACCTAACAGATGATAAAGACTTTTTAGAACTACATGAACTAGTTTTAAACCCGCGAATTCCTCGTCTGTTTCTTAAGTGGAGGAACGATGAATTTAGAAACCGTTATAGAATATCAAAACCCGCGATACGGCATCTTCTGGATCTCATATATGCGGAAATAGCCACCAACTACCAATTGCTTTCTCTTTTTATTCTGAGGTTGATGGCTTGCATGGTTGTGTTGTTTATAGATTATATTATTTATTAAGTAAAAATTATAATTTTATTGTTAGATTATCTCACTTTCTATTATTTCTGCAATTTTTTCGACGTGTCACTGTCGGTAGTTTGACATGTAGAAGAAAGGTTATAATCCACAATTTACATCACAGATCAGAGATTTATATTGATTTAGGTACGGTCGTGAGCAAACAAATAGGACGTCTTATAACGGTATTTTGTTAAAATCTAGTTGTGTACATCTGACTTTAATTTTTGTGATATTGTCACTTAGTCAGTTAATTTATTGCAAGTGTGCAAAAAACTAATATGCCTCATATAAGCAATTTAGTTCAATCTGGAGTTATTGCTAAAGCAGAAGATGGATGGTCAATGAGACAAATTGCACTGCGTTATAATATGGACAAAAATTCGGTGTGTAACATTTTAACAAAGTGGAGAATAAACGGTACGATTAGTAGAAATCGTGGATCAGGGCGACGAAGGATATCAACTCAACAACAAGATTTGCAGTTGGTAAATGCTTTAGTAGAAAATCCATTTTACTCAGTTATACAGGCTGCCGAAGAAACGAATTTTCCTGGATCGAGCAGTACTGGTCGCCGGCGAGTAAGAGAATCGGAGCTACGCTATCATGCAGCAGCACAGAAATACTTACTTAAAGCTGAACATAAAGAAGCTCGAGTAGGATTTGCGCTTGAATTTTTAGCGCATGATGTAAAATTTTGGAACAATGTAATCTTTACAGATGAAAAAACTTTCCAGTCAACACACAGCGGTCGTATTCGTGTTTGCCGCCTTCCGAATACTCGATTCGATGAGAAATATATATCTAACAATGATAAAAGTGGTAGATTTCCGTCAATATGTGGGCTTGGAGATCGGCATGTGGTCCTGGTGTTTTGTGGCATATTGAGGAACGAATTAGGATTTTAGACAATATTATGCTCCCTTCTGTGTCACAATTATTTCCTAATAATGAGTTCATATTTCAACAAGACAATTGTTTCGTTCATACTGCTCATATCGTAACTAACTGGTTTCAAAATAACAACATCAATGTTCTTAACTGGCCCAGTCACAGTCCAGATCTTAACCCTGTGGAAGAAGTATGGGGACTATTCGTAAGAAGTATCCAAAAACGAAATGTGAGACCACGGAATGCCGAAGAATTACTGGAAATAGTAAATAATGCATGGGAAAATATTATTACTAATGATTATTGTATAAGGTTATTTAATTCTATGCCAAATAGACTTATAAAAGTTATAAATAGAAATGGTGCAATAACGAAATATTAATAGTTAGTTTCTTGTTAAGTAGGATATCCTTTGTCCTTTGATCCAGCATTTCTACTAATCGTACCGTTTATTCTCCACTTTCTTAAAATGTTATAACGCAGTGCAATTTGTCTTATTAATTAACCATCCATCATTTACCATAGCAATAACTACAGCATTAAAATAAAAAATAAATTAAAAGTGATATCTGTTTTATTTCGGGTACTCATTACATATTCAAATAGAGACAGATTTACATTAGAAAAAAAAGTTGTCCTATTTTTTTCTGCTCACGACAGTATGTACTTTTGACAGAATCAGTGACGCCAATATACACAGTCACCCACTTAGAACCAGATCAGCTGATTCTCCGATAATATCGGATTAAACTGCAGAGTACAGGTTAAACTACGGATTTGAAAAAAAGCCTGTTTTATAATGTCAGTAATCTTTAGTTTACAGATTAATTACGTCACAGTAAGGTTAAACTTCAAACGGTGGATGGAGATCGTTTAAACCGTGGATTATCAAATGTCAGAATATTTATAACCTCAGAATTAATAAAATTCGGTGTATATTTAATGGATGTATTCAAAATACGTGATTATTTACAATCTGATGATGACAAAAATTATTAATACGCTCAAATATGTCTGGGAATTTTAGAAACAGACTATAGTTACATGGAAGAATGTAATGATAGAACTTTGAGTTGATTTAGATTATTTAAGCAGTCGGTTATTATTTCACTGGAACCAATTGAAAATTCATTATCTGACAGAAAGGTAAAGATTTATTTTTGATTAACTCACAGTTCTATGCATATTTGCTTTATTGTTACCAGCGTTTTTGGAAGTGTACACAAATCAACTGCCTCGTGTATAATTGAAAATGGTTCTCTAATAAAATTATCTCATTCAGTATTTGTCGTTCTATTGCATTCCATTTTTACAAAAATAACTTGAACGGCTTGTCAAAATGTCATAATATGTTAGAATCAAACTAAGTGAAGTTGTAATTTCTGGTGAACAGTAGTACCAACTGTATAAATTTCAGTTTATTTTTATAAAACAGGCATTTGTAAAGTTTAAATCATGGTTTAATCCTAAGTTTAAACTTAAGATAAACGTAGGGTTAATCTAACATTATAAAACTGGGCCTAAGTGCAATTTCTATGATTTTGTAGATATTCTTGTATATTTATGACCTAATCGAGTTTTCTGTTAGGCAGTGCAGGAGTAAATAAACAAATAAATATTTTTTGTAGGATGAAAATTGTCGTCGTTCTTTTGGCAATCACTGGTATCGTATTTGCTGATGATCTATCTGAATGCAAGTGCCATGAAGGCTTTGAACCAAAGAGAGAGGAGTCCGGTGCTGTAAAATGTTATGGAATTTATCTAAAAGCTGTTTTACCCTGTAATTTACCTAATAGACCGAAGTGTGTTTGCACTACAAATGCTACAGCCATACTCCAAGATCGAACGGGAATATGGTGTGGACAA
The DNA here is from genome assembly GCA_963675555.1 of Leptura quadrifasciata. NCBI lineage: Eukaryota > Metazoa > Arthropoda > Insecta > Coleoptera > Cerambycidae > Leptura > Leptura quadrifasciata. The sequence continues at coordinate 149,324,849 of OY776675.1, forward strand.
TTTAGAAGGGGACACGAAGTACGCCGTTGGCATTGTGAAAATAAAGAAGAATGGGAGGAGTTCTTCGGGGGCAACTAATTTATAGTTTTAATATATTTAAATAAAATTATAAAGTCACTGTTTGTGGTTTTAATAAGTACATCTTACTTTGCTAATTTCGATTGTATTCTAAAGGTAACCTCAGAAGATTGAGTTTTGTAATTAAAACATAAAACACATTATACAGGGTGGACCATTAATAATAGGCCATAATTCAGGGCCAAAATAGGAGAATATGCTTCGGTAAAATGTTGCTGCGGAAAAAGATACAGGGTGTCAAAGTTCAAATAATTTTTTCGTTTTTTTGCAATAACTCAACTGCCTCTTGACTGATCATCTCCAAATTTGCTAAAGGAACTTTTTTTATTCTAAGAAACAATAATTTATGTATTACATCCCGTTAGATTATAGAGGGCGCCGCAGGACCTGTATCTGATGATGAATTTTTTTCATATTTTTTTTCGACAAAACGTTGTTGTACTTCTGACTAGAAAATTTGATGAGGGCGTCATTTCCACGTATAAAAGGTACACTTGGTAGAACTTGATAACTCCAACCGTTTTCGAAGAAAGTGCCGTTAAACATTTCGATAGTTTTTTGAAAGACAAATTCAAATTTAATGAAACAAAGTGTATTTATTGAAAAGTGTGCTTTGGTTATATTTTAGGTCTGTCATTTACGTCATTTAATCATTTTATTTTGTTCTTGTGTTCCTCGAGCTAATTTCTTTAACTTCTTTATTTACAATGCCAAGACATAATAATTTTTCAAATAGGGAAATGAGGGATATGACCTCTGTTTACGCACAAAATAATTTTAGCAGACATGCTGCAGCGAGGAGATACTCATTGCAATATCCAAATAAAATACATCCAGACCAGAAGATTTTCAAAGATCTGTTTTGTCGTTTGGGAGAAACGGGTTCATTCTGCCATACAACCGATGTAGGACGCCCGAAAGGAATTACTCCAGATCAAGAACTAGAAATATTAGTTCGTGTGGATGAAGATCCTCAAGTCAGCTCAAGTCGTTTATATAATTATATAATTAGAATTTTATTTATACCGCACATCATACAGAATACAATATTCCACCTACATGGTGTACAGGGTTTTAGTAGTGTGTATACTACAGGCTAAAACTACGAAACAGTAGTGTGAAGGAGAAATATACATTTGACATGTAAAGCTAATATTACATATAATTACGTACAAAGCTAATATAATATATAATTTATCATATTATGCTAATATTACATACAATTTAACAGTTTACTTCTACTTATGTTAAAAAAGTCTGTCATGATTTTTTATAAATTCATTTGTAGTAATCAAACATTGGCTAACGGGCGAAATTGTGATTGTTATTTTAAAAGTATTATCTCTCCTTCTTAATCTAATATCAGGAACATTAATAGCTATTTCTGCTAAGATGTCCGGAATATATTTCTTCTACTCTGGAGTGAGTTAATATTAAAATCTAGTAGTTGCGTTGTGTAAGATATAAATAATGCCCATGAATTATGTTTTCTAAAGAATAGGGTTCTCAGTAGTCTTTTTTGGATTTTTTCTAGCATATCAGAATATAAAATAGTTTTTGGATTCCATATTATAGCCCCATACTCTAGTTTAGAACGGACATATGAATTGAATAATAATATACAGGTATCATAATTAAACTCTTTACTAGATCTAGTAATAAAACTAAGCTTTCTGTAACCCTCAGATAGTAATTCTAATACATGACTGTTGTAGCTAAAGTTATTATTAAACTTGACACCTAGATCTTTTATCTCACAGACACGATCTAACGTCGTGTTATTGATCTTGTAGTCATTTATAATAGGATTTTTTTTTCTTGTGAAACTGACTGTTTTACATTTGGACTCATTGAGAGCAAGGTCACTTTTGCTGCAGTAGACAACAAGAGCATCTAGGTCATTCTGTAATAGATTACAGTCTTCCAAAGTATCTACTCTAAGGAACAATTTTAGATCATCTGCATACAATAAAATTTTAGAGTGTTTAATATAAAGGTTTATGTCATTAACAAATAAAACAAAAAGCAAAGGTCCCAGAATGGACCCCTGTGGGACTCCTGATGTGGGATAAAGTTATATGATTTACCACTATTAAACTTTACAAACTGTGTCCTTCCTGTTAGGTATGAGTAGCGGCAACAGGGGTCAGTAAACAATCTGTTCTAAGAGTCTTACGTCATCTCACTCCTGTACAAAACTTACTTCAAAGGGATCTTCCACAAAGGCTATAATTTTGTCAATTTGTTCTGTATAAATACTACAGGGATCGAAATTTTGCTAACAACAATTTATTTACCGACGAAGCAACTTTTACTCGCCGAGGCGTTTTTAACTGGAGAAATACTTATTACTGGGAAGTAGAAAATCCTCATGCCATTAAAGAAATGCATTTTCAGCAAGAATTTAAGATTAACGTTTGGTGTGATATCATCGGCGATCAATTATTTTGAACATTCGTTCCTCCTAATTTAAATGGACAGTCTTATCTGTTTTTTCTTCAAAATACAATTGCTGATATATTATATGCTTTCATGCTAGACATATGGAACAGAATGCGGTTCATGCAAGATGGAACTCCCCCATATTTCCCCATTGAAATCAGGAACTATCTTGATGAGACTTTTCCACGCAGATGGATCGATCAAGGAAGTGAGTTTGCTTGGCCACCAAGGAATCCTGATTATAATCCTTTGGATTATTATCCGTCTTTAGCCTATGTAAATACTATCAACTCAAGAGAAGAACTGTGGGACAAAATACAAAATGCCACAAATTTTATTAGAGGACAGGAAAATGTATTTTTCAATGTAAGAAAATCTTTTATGAATGGAATTAGAAAGGCGTTTCGTCAAAAAAATATGAAAATATTTATCATCAAATACAGGTCCTGCGACGCCCTCTATCATCTAACGTGATGTAATACATAAATTATTGTTTCTTAGAATAAAAAAGTTCCTTTAGCAAATTTGGCAAAGATCAGTCAACAGTCTGTTGAGTTATTAAAAAAAAAAAAACGAAAAAATAATTTGAACTTTGACACTGCATATTTTTCCACAACAACATTTTACTAAAGCATATTTGGTTATATCCTCATACAGAATCTACCCCTGAACTATGGCCTAATATTAATCGTCCACCTTGTATATTTATATATTTTTTAATACATAAAAAATATTCTGAGTATATGCAATAGTAGTTTTTTCTTTTTAAATATACATATATAAATAAAATTGTAAACTAGAACAGGGCATTTAAATTACAACTAATTTTAATAGAAATATGGAAAATGTGATATCCCAAAAGATCGAGACAAAATAATAGCTCTGATTTCATTTGCATTATTACTTTGTTTCGCTAATATTTGTAAATAAAGTTTTTCCACTTTTTTCAGCTGTTCTGAATTCAAGTCGAAACCAGCACCTAGACATCTAAGAGCTTCCCGATTTCCTACATTTCTTATAAATTCTAACGCCTTCTTTTTTATACCTATCTTACTAGTTGTATTCACCCTGTGAAAACATGGCAATTTCGCAGATAGGATATGTCAAGAACATAGCTGCCCTATGACACGACAATAGTCGTGGTTTTTGGATTATGTGTTTGTAACCAAATTCCTGCACAGCCTTTTAATTCGAACAGTGGCCAAAAATGAATGGCCAAGATGAAGACATCCGTATCAACAATGTGTATTATTATATCTGTACTTAATGGAATGTCATACATTGCTTGGCCAAAAATTTGTGTTCGAATAGGCTCGCTTTCTTTATAAAAAAAATTTAAAAAAATTATAACTGTAATATTTCGTTCGGTGATGAGTATTTTTCGCTCGAATTTGAAAAAGAATCTCTCCTATTGCACATATACACAGAATATTTATGTATAAAAGATATATAAATATATACAGTGTGACCCGCTTCAAATCACCCTCATAAAAGTTATATTTGTTAATCGATTTTGATTGGTTTTTTTAAAGATACAACACGAAAAACTTCACTTTTGTACAAAACGTCATAATTTATTTTAAAAAATCATGGCTTACCGCGATTTTTCTAGGGAGTCAAATTTATGAAATCGTATTAGCGATTTTTTTACATAAAATTTGAATACATCCCTGTATTTGTTAAAGAACACGCCAAAACCCTAGATGAACTTTTCGAAATTGTAACAAAATTCGAAACATTTCGCATGAAAAGCGTGCTCCACGTAAAAATGCCGATGGGAGAGGTTTTTATACATTCAATCACATTTTCGCTCTACGGAGCGTTTTTTATGTCAAAATCTTGGAAACTCATCAATGAGTGTAACTTTGGAAAGTGTAGTAAATGTCGCTGCACGGGGACGTACTATCGCTCCGACCACAAAATTTAGAAAGTATAACGAAAACCGATAAAAACCCTTTTACGAATCCACGTTGTGCAGTACTGCAACTCATGCGTTGTGTTAAATATGAGGACAAGTTACCCAGTCCCTAGTCAAAGTATTTCGAGAGTTTTAGCGAAAATAGCCCTTAGCGTCGAGGGTGCCCTTTCATTTTCTAGCAGTCGATTTTGACGGGAAAATGATGGGTTTTAAGCGTATTTGGCTTAAACCGGTTCCTCAGCGATTCGGTGTCAGAAAAGTATAGTTACCATGTACTCAGAACGTGCATGGGGCTGCCTTGCCTGAACGTATGAATTTATAACTGCAAAATATAATTCAAAGTCGTTGCGATTCAAACATTTCTAAGCTCCGAGGAGCGAACTAAATTGATATTGAACTGAATATACGTCAATAGACAGGTAAGCAAAAACCCACCAAAATTATAAACATTGAATTTTTTACCGAATTTTGTGTGTAATCGTTAGCTATAAACCGCACATTGGATGGTAGTTGGTTACATTATGAGTTGTTCCGTTCCTCACTATGTGTTGTACACGGGCCAGACTATAAGTTTGTCAATACATTTTTCTTGAAGGTTTTTGTAAAACAATTTTTTTTTTAAGATTTAATACATATTTTTGAACTTTATATTGTCTTTTTCTTGTGTTTCAAAATTCCTTTTCGGGTTTAAATTTAAGAAAGTGTTAGTACTTACTGTGTTAGATTTATAGTGTTACGACGTTCAATTGGTATTATCAGTGAAGGAGTTAAGGAAAAACGAACAGTAAGTATAGATTTTGTATTATTTTCCGTCTTAAACAGTCGTTTTGTACCCTTATTTGTGAACATTTAATATCCAAGTATAATAAAAGTCCTTCAGATGTGTAAAGATGGATTGTTCACATATTCACCTCCCTCCTAAATGGACATGTACCAAATTTCATAAAAATATACGATTAAAACAATTTTTGCAGATAAATTTAAAAATGAAAATATTAGTACGTATTTATTATCGCAGACAAAGTAAGTCACGGAATCAACATCGAAAAGAGGCAACGAAGTTAAATCTAACAGTACTACTGATTAATTAAAATTAACAAGATTGATAACAGTGACGTACGGTAATCCCCCATTATATTTAATTTGAGGTTCAATTTTCGTGAATGATGAACACTCTAGTCTTTTACCCTTTTCAGTGGTTCCCCCTTCAGCAATTTCAAAAAATAATTTTTTTGAGCTTTATCATATATCGGTAGATAATCAGTATCAAATAATCCTTTTTTTTGTAAAGAAAGTTCTACTGATTTGTTGTTCTGGGCTAGCAAGCGAAGTTATTAGAGGGTTATTGGAAATTTTAAATACTGTCACGCAGTATTAAGGGACTACCTTATTTTATTAGTGCATCGTCCTTATTTCATCAATGAAATGTTAGTTATTGGAACACCTTCGTTTTTCATGTCGTTATTTCTCTGCATTTCTGACGCTTGCGCACTACATTCACTAGGTCTAACCTCGCAAATATAATAAATAAAGCATTTGATGCATTTTTATTATTTATTTCTATACTTTGCGCTCTGCAGCGCTATGCTTAACTGTTCGCATTTTTAAAAGTTACTCGCATACCACCATAATGAATGAAAATTCATACTAGATATTCTTGATCATTCGCAAGACATTCGAGTATTCACATTAAACAGCGAGTGGATTTTGACAATCGGTAAGTATGCGAATGATGACATAACCTAATTTTTTATTTCAAAATCTTTAAATTTATTATGTTCGTGATATGGCATAAATCAAAAAGTCTCTTGTGTATTTCATAAGGCCCTCCTCCAGTTTTCTACGATGGCCATCTTTTTGAGTAAATTCATTAAAAAATTTACCAGATGCGAGTTTTGGGTTTTTCTTTATAAATTCCAGTATTAACCGTTTTTGTTCAGTAAAAGCATTAACAGTTTTGCGTGGAGTCTCCATTACACAATAAATTATTAGCAAACAAATATTTTTCTTCATGAATACAAATATAACCTACAACAAACTAACAATCAAGAAATGTCAGTCGACAATGTTGTCCTGTCATCCGTAACAGAGTGAAATTAGGTATTTTTCGAAACTGAGATGTTGCCAAGTGCAATTTTACGTGCGATTAATTTCGTTCGTGTATATATGCGAAGTGCCGTCGAGAATACCATCTGTTGAAAGTGTTCGCAAATACACCGCTCGCATTAACACGTATACGCACAACTGCGAAGTATGTCAAGAATAGCGCTGCTGGTGGAGTCTGGTGCTTGTGTATTGTTGTTTATTCAAAGCAGTTGTTGCTTATTCAAAGCAGTAAACAACCAATCAAATGTCAAAGTTGCGAAATGTCCAAATACGGCAAACTTAACGCATTGCAGTATTCTTACACAAATAAGGACAAGCACTATCCTTAATTATCCTTAATAAGGGATCACTTATTTGTGGATCAAACTGCGCAGCCGTAGACGTCAATATAACGCTGATTTTAACACTACTTGTCCTTATTGCTCGTCCAATAACTCTCTAATATTTTCTTTATTATGCCTTAAATTGGCCATTATATACCGACGAAGTCACTTTCACCACCAACGGTACATTTTTATCTCAAAATTCTCGCTACTGGTCAGCAGAAAATCCAAACTGGGTTATCAATAATAAATGACAATATTCACTAAAAGTAAATGTTTGGTGCGAGATACTCCATAATAAAATTATTGATCCGTTCTTCTTTGAAGGACATTCAAATAGATTCTTCCACATCCAGATTTTGTATCCAAGTCTTATGCACACTAAATCCCAATGTAATATTTTATTCTCTTTAATAATAGAGTGGGGGTGGCAGAGGGGGTAGACGTTTCGTTTTTGTATAAACACTAAATCACATTTTAATTTTTTTTATCCCCATTAATAATATGGTGAGAGTTGTAATGGGGGTGGTAGAGGGGTAGCTAATGCTAAAAAAAAATTTTTTAGGCGTTTCGTTGTTGTATACACACTAAATCACATTTTAATTTTTTTTACCTCCTTTAATAATAGGGTAGGAGTGGCAATGGGGTGATAGAGGGGGTAGCTAACGCCAAAATTTTTTTTATACTTTTCGTTCTTATATACATTAAATTACATTTTAATTTTTTTTATCCCCTTTAATAATAGGGTGGGGGGCGGCAATGGGGGTGGTAGAAGGGAGTAGCTAACGCTAAAAATTTTTTTTTTAGACGTTTCGTTTTTGTATATACACTAACTCACATTTTATTTTATTTTACTGCCTTTCATAATACTGTGGGGGTGGTATTGGGGCTGATAGGGACATGACATTTTAAGCATATTTCAACAAAAAAAATATTAATTTTTTTTGCGTTACTATACTTTCACTGGACGTGGAAGTAAAATTATGTATTGTAGAAAAAACATTTTAATATTACACTTTTAGAGCGTCAAAAAATAGGAAATTGACGATTTTTAAAAATTAGTAACACTGAAAATATCAACTTTACGAAAAGAAGTTATTGAGCATTACTTGTTGGGAATCGATCAAAAAAATATTTAAAAAAATGTTTGATGAAAGACATCTTTTTTCTATTTGTCATAAATAAAATTGTTTTAAAAAATAACGACCCAGGTTATCGTCTGGTAACATGGATTTTCATAATCGGTACTATCTCTTGAACTGATTTCGAAATTTCATCATCTTGTAGAAGCTGAAAATGTCATGGCAATTACCGTAAATTTTAATCAAGCATTAATAAATAGTAGTGTGTTTGAAAATTATTTAAACACTGAAAATTAGTAGGATATTTTCAATGGAATATCAGCTGAAAAAAACAAGTTCAGTAAATGTATTTTTACATCATTTTAAACTCGTCAAATAAATCCAGCACAGTTTGAATAACCATAAATAACTCAGTAACAACAAAAGGAATGTTTTAACCAGAATTGTCTTTTTCCATATCATGTAGGACAGTGAAGGAAAATGATATGTAATAAATCAACCCATCGTTTAATTGTCAAATTCCATTCGCTTCATTAACAAGATTAATTGAGACGCCTGCAGTTATATATTGTTTTTACGTTAAAAGTAATTTTAGATCTCAGAAAAAAATTAAATTTTGAAATGTCCATTAACTGCATACTGGTATTCAAGTATTTAAGAGACTATTGACCGTGAATAACACAGAACCAGTTGGGCCTGCAAAACATCGGTGTGATAACTGAAATAATCAGTTGAATTTCGACGTTAATACTGTGACATTCTCAAGTAAGTAACACTCCAATTAATAATTTAATTGATTTATTGTATTTATATAAAATTACTAAAGTTGGTCAGTGGGCGCATATTGTTCCACCTAGGCAATAAAAAATCATTTCTGATGATCATGTTTTATGGAATATAATTTAAGAGCCCAGAAATCTTAACATCTCTTATTCATCTATTTGAGAAAATTAAGAAAAAATATTTGTTACAATAACAAACAAAACAATAATCTATGTACTTTAGATTTATTATTATTTTTTAAAAATTTACTATATAAGTACACTGAAAATCAGAAAGTAAAACGAAGTGGAGATCTATTATTGAGTTTTATAAACATATATTTCTGCAAAAAATTAATTGCCCTAGAAATCGAAGCTTCAGGGTAGATATCATGAATCATTGCAGATTTGGGAAATCCGAATAATACGAGTTAAACATAAGAAATACTGTGACAATTATTTAATTAGGCTACTCAATCAAATATTTTTCCTGATGTTTTAAAATATTTAAAATAATTCCTATATATAAAAAAGGTGAAAAAATCAACATTGAGAATTATAGACCTATAACAATAATTATCATCAATTTCTCTAAATGTTTCGAAATTTTGTTACTTATATGAATTAACATTTCCTATGCGAAGAATCGTATCACTGATTACGCATGGTTTTTTTTTTCAAGGGAAGATCTACTTCAACCAATCTCTTCTGTATTTAACCATATACAGTGTGTCTCACCGGGAACTGAATCGATCGATATAGAGAAAAGTACGCATCAGAAAATTTTGAAAATTTAGATAATTACTAACGTCTGTGTGGCCAATCCAAATAAAATAATTACAAGCAGCTGGCACTTCCGCTTATACCGGAAGTCGATACCAACTTGCTTATTTCAAATGGAATACCCTATATATTTTAGGGTTTTCGAAGAGAGCATAAAATCCTGAGTCGAAAATATGTAGCATATCCTATACCTAAACCTAGCCGTTTCAGAGATATTTGACATTTTATAGAAAACGGTATAGGTGCAACGGTTTGCAAGAACCGTTATAACTTTCTTCGTGTAAAAGATCATCATTTGCTTCTTATCATATAAAAAGAACACAAGGAGAACTACGTTCTACAACTGAAATAAATTCAATAATATCATACCAAGTGTTCCGTTTTTCGCGTTACATTTTGTCAACTTCAAACCGCGAAAACTTGTTTAGCTCAAATGGAACACCCTGTATTTTTTACGTCAAGTTGTGTAAAATTGAATTCCCTTTTTTCTGACATTAGCATTGTGGGGGTTAAAGTTACAACTTTTTGAAATATTTTCGATTTTATTAGAAATTCATGAATTGTTGTAATCATTTCATCAAAATAGCCATGATTAGAAACAATCAGTCATTATTTTATGTCAAAAAATGCCAGCACGTTTAAATTATACCAACGAAATTTTTTTAAATTTGTTTATTATTTACGGAGAATGTGATAAAGTAACATCAAGAACTTGCAGCACATTTGCTACTAGATATCCACAAAAGCGCAAAATAACACTAACACTGTAACTTGCGTATTAATCGAATTTAAGATATAGCATGAACTAAAATAGCAAAGATAAGATCAATTTAAAATATAATTTCATTTTAATTTAATAATTGCTCAAAATTCCGCCCTCGAACCTCGACACATTTTTCGCACATTCGGATTAGTTCCTCATGGGTAGCTCTTCTAATTGAATCCTGTGATATGTTTTGAAATGCATTTCTTACTATTTGCATACAATCTTCAATGGTTGTTAAAGGGCTCTCATAAACTTTATTTTTGATAGTTCCCCAAATGAAATAATCCAGAACTGATAAATCGGGCGAGCGAGGAGGCCATAAGAAAGGTCCATTATTGGCAATCCATTGATCATAAAAAGTTTCTTGTAAATAATTATTAATTAAATATGCGTTATATGGGGGAGCACCGTCGTGCTGATAAAAAATGTTTCTATGTTCGGCGAGAGGTAAATTTTCTAAATAGTTATTATTCAAATTTTGTAAGGTAGTCAGATATCTTTCACTTAAAAAAAAAAACAAAAATTTACCTATACATATTAGCAGAAGAGAAAATTTAATTTATCGTTTAAATTTTCCTGATAAAATTGTAATGCCACCACTCTATCGTTTCTTATGGCATTGTAAACATTGAACTGCCAACTTTCCTGAAAGTTTCGCTCTCTGAACATATGAGGATTTGAGTCACTCCAATAATGCGAATTGTGTCTATTAAAAAGTCCATTTTTAGTAAATTTTGCTTCATCTGTCCATATAATATTTCCCAAATAAGAATCGTGACCCTCAGACCTTATTAGAATAAACTCACAAAAATTGTGTCATCTTAAGAAATCTGTTTCTTTTAGTCCTTGAACCACATGGAATGAAAACGGGCGAAACTTATGTTTTAATAAGATTCTGTGAATCGAATCCTTGCATAGTCCCGATTCCAGAGCAGCTTGTCAGCTTGAAATGCATGAAAATATCCCAGAATGACTATTTCAATGTTTTCGTCATCAACAATAGGCTTTCTTCTTTGCATTTTTGCCTTGGCAGAGCCATAACTTTTAAAATTTTCTAGTGTGCGTTTTGCAGTGTTTGGTGACGGTTTCCGTTTTTCCGGATATCGAGTAGCAAATGTTCTGCAAGTTCTTGATACTACTTTATCACATTCCCCATAAATAATAAACAAATTTAAAAAGTCTTCGTGGGTGTAATTTAAACATGCTGGCATTTTTTTGACAGAAGATAATGACTGATTGTTTCTAATCATGGCTATTTTGCTGAAATGATTACAACAATTCATGAATTTCTAATAAAATCGCAAATATTTCAAAAAGTTGTAACTTTAACCCCCACAATGCTAATATCAGAGAATAAGGAATTCAATTTTACACAACTTGATGTAAAAAATACAGGGTGTTCCATTTGAGCTAAACAAGTTTTCGCGGTTTGAAGTTGACAAAATGTAACGCGAAAAACGGAACACTTGGTATGATATTATTGAATTTATTTCAGTTGTAGAATATAGTTCTCCTTGTGTTCTTTTTATGTGACAAAAAGCAAATGAGGATCTTTTACACGAAGAAAGTGATAACGGTTCTTGCAAACCGTTACACCTGTCAAATTTTCTATAAATTGTCAAATATCTCTGAAACAGCTGGGTTTAGGTATAGAATATGCTACATATTTTCGACTCAGAATTCTATGCTCTTTTCGAAAACCCTAGAATATATAGGGTATTCCGTTTGAAATAAGCAAGTTGGTATCAACTTCCGGTATAAGCGAAAGTTCCATCTGCTTGTAATTATTTTAGTTGGATTGGCCACACCGACATTAGTAATTATCTAAATTTTCAAAATTTTCTGATGCGTACTTTGCTCTATATCGATCGATTCATTTACCGGTGAGACACCCTGTATATTTAGGATTTGATTCTTAGATTATGGTTCAGTAATTAAATCTTGCTATTAATTATTACATTTCGATAAACCAAGGAGTGGTTTGTACAGCATTTTATTAATTAATTCTTTTTCACATAAAGAATGCTTTAACATATAATTAAACGTAGACTATAGCTAATAATCCATTACAAAAATTGTTCGAAATGTCCTACATTTTCCCTTATGCACAATCTAAGTCTTCTTTTTAAGGAACGTTGAATACCTTGTAAAAATCCTTTATCATTCTGTAGCATCATTCTGTTGCATTGTCTCAATTTGAGTGTTATAAACTCGTGATTTTAGATAACTCCACACGGTGAAATCAAGAGGAGTTAGGTCAGGAGACCGAACAAGAATACCTTTTTTATTTCTAATTATCTGAAAATTAGTTTTTTATAATAATTTCTAGATATATGGAAACAAATTAAAAGTTATGAGGAAAGTACTGAGAGTCACCCCCTAAAACTACCCCTTAAGCAGAAGAAAGGGCTTGACTGATACCATGTAAACTAGTGTCCGAATGACCTATGACTAAGTTTAAAATATGAATTTAATATTTTAAGGGAGTCGTAATATATTGCAGAAAAACTGGAATTTATTAGGGCCCCTTTAAAGTGATATATCTCCCTTATTATTCATTTTCGGAAATAATTTTATATAGAAGACTACCATTATTTTTGGATGTATTATCAGCTGCAGAAATATCGGGAGACAATTTTGTACCACCTTATATAAATTACAATAAATGTTTATAAAGAATAATTGTCGATTGGGTCACAACGGTACAGTCAGCAAGTTGTGCTATGCTCAATACTGATTTTTTTGTTATTACTGATGAGTCTATTTTTAACTCAGGTAAAATGATTTTAAGAAACTAGTTTATAATATATGCAGTTTGAGTTTATGCAGGTTAGTGGCCCTATTAAGATTCTTAAATTTTAATAACAGATAAAACGAATAAATTACGTTTTGATACAATTATTCGATAATGTTGAGCAGTTTCTATATATTAAAAAAATATTTTTTGTATTTGTAATTTTAATAGTAAAATAAAGGAAAGCGACATTTTTAATGGTACATATAATTTAAAGGGTTTCTTCGGTACGCAGAATACCATATCAATCTTTGTCGCTAATATACAGAGTGATGATTTTAAGGCGGCCATTAGAATATTTCCCACTTGTAGATGAGATAGACATTTCAGATTTAGTACTCTAGAATAGTCGACCATTGCGAGTCCGAAAATAATAATTAAAAAATGGCGGCACTTCCGGAAATACCGGAAGTCGATACCAACTTGCTTATATTAAATGGAACACTCTACATGTTTTCGACTTTTTGAAATAACCATACAATTTTGAGTCGAGGCATGTAGCACAACCCATACCTAAAACGAGCAGTTTCGGTGATATTTGTCATTTTATAGAAAATTTGACAGGTGCAACGGTTTGCAAGAACCGTTATAACTTTCTTTGTATAGGACAGCCTCATTTTCCCTCTGGCACGTAGAGGGAACGCAAGATGAGCTACTCTTTATAATAAAAATAAATTCCATAATAGTATACCAAGTGTTTTATTATTAACGTTACATTTTGTCAAATTCAAATCTCAAAAACTTTTTTTTTCCTTTTTTCTAGTATAAGCATTGTGGGGGTTAAAGTTATAACTTTTTAAAATATTAGCGAATTTTTTAAATGTTCAAGAATTTTTTGTAAAAATTGCCATCAATTTATCCATGATTAAAAACAATCATTCAACAAACAACACAAAATAGCAACTAAACTTAGATAAGTGTTTAATTACTTAAAGCAACAAACTTTAGGGTCATTATTAGAAAAAATTATAAGGATTTATCAGTGCACGTGGTAAATTCAGTGAGATAATTTTTTGAAATTCTAATAATATGTCAAATCATGAATGTGACATTTTAAATAAATTATAAAACTGTCAATAATTTTTCGTTGCATAACAACATAATGACATAAGTGATAATCTCCCATGGGATGTTTCCGGTGTAATTCTTTAATAATTGGATGAATTTCTGAAAATCTTGAACTACATTGTTAATAATCTCTAAATATGTGTCCCCGTTCAAATTTTCATTATACATGTACCAATGTAACCGATTATCCATTACTAAACAGAAAACGTTTATGGAAAATTGAATTTGATTTTCAACTTCAAAGATTAGGTGGGGATTTGCGGCGGCCCAAAAATGTCGATTTCTTCTGTTGAAAACTACCACCTGTGAAAATTTTGCTTCATCCGTCCAAATAATTCGTCTCAAAAAATTGGGGCCTTCCTGTATTTCATCAAAAGATCTTCACAAAAATTTACTAGTCTGGGATAATCGGTTGGTCGAAGCTTTTGTAACCCTATGAAAGAGTAGGCATGTCTTTTATGATCATATAAAATTCTCTGCACCGAGGAGTAACTCAATCCCAAATCAAAAGTTCCTGCTCGTATCGATGATCTTGGAAACGTCTCAAAATATCCCAGAACGTTTATTTGATTGTTCTTAGATTTCCTAACAGATTTAGTTCTTCGATGAATGTTTCCGGCATGAAGAAACTTGTTTTTCAGTCTTGAAAACTTTTGTTTATTCATCCACGGCAAATTGGGATATTTGACATTAAATTCGCTACAGGTTCTTGCAACGATTTTCTGGCAGTTGCAGTGTATCACAAATAAATCAAAATCATTTCATTGGAATAAAGAGCCTATTGTTGTTTATGAAAGAGAGGCAAAACTTAGTTAATTACAACTAAAAACTGACAGTTTATAAGTTAATTTGTTCCCTTGCCTTTATTGTTTCAATTGCCTCATAGATTACCATGTTTTTTGGATAAATTATAATTCTCAACAAAAACCTCTTAATAATTCAAAAAGTACGTGCTAGGTAGGACATACCACCTCAAATTTAATTCTGCATCGATTGCCATAATAAAATTTGGCACGTGCCATTTGACAGATCCGAATATGTATTCTAAAATGATCCAATATGCGTTTTACAGTGTAAGGCGAATGGTTTCTGTTCTTGTGAGTGCCGAGTAGCAAACCAAATGTGTTACATGCTCTTGGTATTACTTTATCACATTTTCCACAAATAATAAACAAATCTAAAAGTCTTTGTGGGTGTAATTTAAATGTGCTGGCATTTTTTAACATAAAAAAATGGCTGACTTTAATGATTGTTTTTAATCATGGCTAAGTTGATGGTAATTTTTACAAAAAATTCTTGGACATTTAAGAAAATCGCCAATACTTAAAAAAGTTGTAACTTTAACCCCCACAATGCTTATACTAGAAAAAAGGAAATTTAATTTTACATAATTTGATGTAAAAAATGTTTCATTTGAAACAAAAAAGTTTTTTTGGTTTGAATTTGACAAAATGTAACGTGAAAAATAAATCACTTGGTATACTATTATGGAATTTATGTTTATTGTAGAAAATTTCTCATCTTGTGTTCTTTCTACGTGCCAGAGAGCAAATGAGGATGTCCTATACGAAGAAAGTGATAACGGTTCTTGCAAACCGTTGCACCTATCAAATTTTCTATAAAATGTCAAATATTTCCGAAACTGCTCGTTTTAGGTATGGGTTGTATACATGTCTCGACTCAGAATTTTAGGGTCATTTGGAAAAGTCGAAAATATGTACAGTGTTCCATTTAAAATAAGCAAGTCGGTATCGACTACCAGTATTTCCGGAAGTGCCACCATTTTGAAATTATTATTTTCGGACTCGCAATGATCGACTATTGTAGGGTACCAAATCTCAAATGTCTATCTCATCTACAAGTGGGAAATATTCTAATGGCCGCCTTAAAAGAATCACTGTATATTTCAAAAAAATATTTAACATTTATATTGGATTGTAAGATGGTCGGTAATTAAAAAGACCCGTAATAATTACAATACTTTTTCAAGCCTGAAGGAGGAGAGTGGTTTAAACCTTGACCTTGCATTGCATTTTTTACATAAAAATTTATTATTCATAACGTAAATAAGTTGCAGTATACTAGGTAACTCACATGCCAGATTAAGATAGGTAATGATATAAAACAAATCTATTACTCATAATTTGTGATACACTGACTAACAGAATAATCCAATTACTAGGCAGGAGTCTACAAGTAAGAACATACAAATGGATGATAAAGAAATACAGAAACATCAGAATGTATCGTAGATAGATAGAAACACAACTCGAAACTTCCCCATTAGTCTGACCTACTCCTAGGTCAGATTAATGTATCCTAGTCCTGACATTCAAAAATTATTATGAATAAATATTGTTTTTTTCAAATACGTCGTTAAATCTCCGTTATTTGTCAACAAACACTGATGATACATATGACACATAGTTTTAAGAGACAACTAGTTTTACTTTTACACCTGCTTTTATAGCTTTTTTCTATTATTTTTACTTTCACACATTTCCCCCCTATCCCCACACCATCTCTCCCTGTATTTTCTGGGCAAAAATAGGAGGTATTAATCATGTTATCTCATACTCATACTAGGAATATGTATTCACATTTTAAATTTGATAAAAATTGTTGGTGCGACAATGACTTAATTCTTTTAACAATAACCCCACCTCATTCTTCTGCATTTTAGAGGAGTAACTAGTTATGTAACCCTTTAATTCATATTATAAATTTATGCTTCGTAAAAAATTATATTCCAAAAAAATTAAACAAATTGGTTACCACTCCTATGTATAAATCGGGCGACAAGAAAATGGTCACCAACTATAGACCAATAACTGTAATCAATAATTTCGCGAAATTTTTTAAAAAATGTATTAAAAAAAGATTAGTAACCTTTCCAGAAAAACATAATGTTTTGACAATGAGCCAGTTTGGTTTTAGAGAAAAACTATCAATAAAAGAGGCAATCATTGAAGTTGTGAATAACATTGTAAACGGTCTAAATGATAGTAAAAGGTGTCTGGCAATATTTATAGATTTAGCCAAAGCCTTCGAAGCGGTAAATCGTGAAAATACTTCGGAAGCGGTTAGATAAAATTTGTGTAAAAGGTTCTGCATTGAATATATTTTAGGATTACCTAACATGTAGAATTTAAAGAGTTAGAATTAATGACACACTTAGCGAACCTTTACCATTTACTATGGGTGTCTCACAAAGTACAGTGCTTGGCCCAATTTTATTCTTAGTGTTCATTAATAATATATCGCAATTAAAATACCGTCTATTTACTATCAGGAAATTATACACGTAACAATGTCTATTATGGATGTTTAAGGCTCACACTTCTTACAGAAACCATAAGTATGGAACAAGAGCAATAGCCAAACAATCAGCAAACGTATCATTCTGTCGCGAATCCCATACCCAGTGATTTGTTTTTTACATTGCGCCTACACTAGATAATATGTTATCTATACATATTAAAATATAGCGAATAGAAGTAAAGTCCTATTAATTTCTGCTATAACATATTCTTGATACTATTTGTTGCCAACGATTCAATTAGCCAATATTTTCAGTTAAATGCTTAAATTCTTCCTGTCTCTGAAAGTGGTAAACTTGTATCTTATGTCTAATATTTAGTTTATTGCACATTGCTTGTTTTTGAGATGAAATTCACAACACAAACTTCCCAGCTTAGGTGACTCCTCCTTAAATATTATACATTATAAATAATAATATGATATGTATGTAACAAGCTTACCTGAATAAATGAATTTTACTTAATTTGATTTGAATCTCACACAGATACTAGTGCAGTGTTCAAGTGTTAAATTTAATTTAAATATTTAGAAGCATTTTAGGAAAAAAATATTTTTAAAACCTAGTCCCTCTCTGCAACCTCTATGAGCAACTAATTATGCCATATCATATCATATTGGTACTAAAAGATATAAATACCAGTTACGAGACATCTGTCTGATATTTTTGAATCATAGTCTTCCTAAAAATATACAGAGTGGGCAAAAATGATATTTCAATTTAGAACTTTTTGAATAGAATTTTCTCAATTCTTTCAAGTGGTCCTTCGACCATATAATGTAGAAATGAAAGACGAACATTTTTTGTATGTACATCTCTATATATTCATACAATAAAACTATAATATCGAAAACAAGTTTTATACTATGATTTTTTATTTGTTTTAAATCGAAGACCCTCTATCTAAATGGTTTTCTTTAATTATTCATTCTAGGATGAAGTTCTTTATTATTCTCATGACGATTTCTACTCTGGCCATTGCCGATGAACTAGCAGACTGTAAATGCAAAGACGGATATGCTCCAAAAAAGGACGACACTGGGGCTGTAAGCTGTTATGGCAGTATTTTAAAAGGCGAATTCAAGAGCATTTTGCCTTGCAACATCATCGTAAAACCAACATGTATTTGTAATACGGAAGCAACAAGTGTAATACAGGATTCCGCTGGTACTTGGTGCGGTAAGGAAGGAAAGGAATCTACTCGTTGGCCATGCGAAAACAAAGAAGAATGGGAAGCTTTCTACAAAGAACACCCAGAAGAGAAACCTTAATTTACTTATTTTAATTGTACTTGTTTTATTTAAGAATAAAATATAAAAATTATTTAGTCAACTTAATTCCACCAGTAATGCCAACAAACTTCTTGACCAAATTTATTGTCTCAAAAACTCGGGCTTCAAAAGTACTAAAAACCATTGTACTCGATAATTTTCATAGAAGTCAACGGGTTTTGAGAAAATTTATTTTTTTGTGATTTGGCGGCGAATTCCCAAACATATTTGCTCAAACGATTTTCTGTATATAAATATCTAAAATAGTACATTTTAAGCAATAAAATTAGAGATCCCATAAAACTGTTTGCAAATGTATTATTTTACTGTGCCCAAAAATATATATAATTATCACCTATTTAAGCTTTTTAGTATTACATGTTCATCTGTAAATTTATTAAACCAAAATACCCCAAGTTGTATTTATCATTTATAGTAATAATTCTTCGAGATAATTTCAATAAGGCGATGAACCCAAAAATTTCTTCTTACGGCGCATGTGTTTAACGTTTTTTAGAAATGCATAAGAAGAGGGAGGCCCAAACAATATGACACTCGACCCAAATGCAGGAGTAAATGATAAACAAAAAGGAAAATCGCTTGACATCAAATCGTCTTTACTTAAAAATTCTATAACTGATCATTTTACTGTCTTACTTTCTATACAATCAAAACATGGATTAAGTAATTTAGAACCTAATAAAATAAAGCATGTTAACAAAATTAATTTTACAAATCTTAACAATGCAATGGCTTAAAATCCGAAACATGGAATGAAACTTACGAACATAACCAAATTGAAATATATTACAATACTTTTATAAAAAGAAATTGAATATCCCAACAAACATTTTTGGTTATATAATGGTCACCATAAATTTGCCATTACTAAACTTAAATAACTTTAATTTATATAATATAATAATGGTAACATTTCTGTTACCCTTATAAACCCCTTAAAGCGCTTAAATGGCGCGATTTATAAGGGTTGCCAACACCTCTGTTTAGTTATTTTATACATCTTCAGAGTTTATAACCTATAGTAATAGAAACATTTTCGTTACCTTTATATAACCGCAAATAAATAGTACGCGTGGATGCCTTTGGTGATGAAACATAATTATATAAGTGTTTCTGTTACTCTTATGAACTTTACATATAATGGTGTTGGTAATATTTCTGTCACCAGGATTAGTGTATTTCCAGGGCTAGTTTCTCCCTCTCCTGTAAGACAAAGATGATGTTTTCTCTGTTGAACACATAATATTTTTTCTTTCTCACACATCCAAAGTCTAAATTGATAGTTTCTGTTGTTTCTTGTTTCATGAGTAATAATGTAATAAAATAAAAATGGACGTATAATAGTATAACTAACAATTTTGTTTGTGAGGTTTTAAACAGAGGTGAAATTTTATTGCGAATTTTTTTTTATTGCAAACATGAACAAGTTGCCTTCAAAAATTGCATGGGCCTCTAAAATAGCGTTTAATAATCAATTTTAATCTACAGATCTGAAGATTACATAAATATATATTTTTTAAATTACATATACAAAATGGACAAAAGGGTTGCCTTATAAGATTACATCGAATATTTTGGCTTTAAACTGGTAAAAATAAGCCAAAAATTAAGTTCTAATAATAAAGTCCTAATCTGTTTCCCATTTTGGTAAAACATCATGGCGGAAAGCAAATGCAGTAAGCTTATAAACACTGGAAACTGTAATATCACCTAAGGCGATCTTACATAAACTCAAGTAATGCTATATACCTTTAAATAGTGTTGTTATAGAACTATAAGTTCGCTATACACTCATACGTGATCTAACGTTCTTAAAATGTTGTTGTGAAACTTAAAAGGCCTTCAATAGTATCTTAAAAATATTATGGTAACATACAGTACTTGCAGTGATGTTATATACTTTAATTATAGGCAACCCGTGATGCACATAAATGACAGTTGAAAGCCCGCCATTTCTAACCTCAATAATATTTTGCTGTTTGTGCCTGTCTGTGTTGTGTAGCATTATGTCATTTAAAATTATACAAACGAAGGAACCGGGGCGTAAATTACCCTCATTGACAATTGTGCCTTCAGCATGGGAAAAAGAGGGCACATTGTTTTGGCCTCCTGCAAAGAAAAAAAGTTTAATATCTAAGTTGATACGTGATGCTAATTCTAGGCCTGAAACTGACTGGGTGCCTCAGCCTTGTCATAGAAAACGGCAAATCTTTTTATCTTATGAAGCAGCAGATTTAGAATTAAGTGCTATGCTGGAGAAAAGTGATAGTGAGATTGACACGGAGAGAATAATAATGTCTCCTTCGACATCGACGATGAGACTGACTTCTCAAAAACGTAAAGAAATTGGCAGAGTTCCACAAGCTGATTTTAATGTTTATATTGAAGAGCGTAAGGTAAATAATAGCCATTTTTTATCCTTAATTTGAAATTATTGAAATTCGTACAATATTTAATTTTTTTATATATTTTACAAAATAAAGCAGCAGATGATAATGGTGAGACACTGTTTTGTGAACAAAGGATGAGTGCAGTAGAAGGGGAAAGAAAAAATAATTTGTGCCAACAACAGTCTGCATGTAGGGTATGTAGTTTTATTTATAACTAGTGTTTAAAAACGACCAAGTGTAAAATGTACTAAATGTATGTAGTGTTATCTTAATTCAGTTTTAATACATTTGAATTTTTTTAGATTAGCAATAACTATGAAAATTTGCCACAGTACACTGTAGTTTCATTAAATCCACAAGACAATAAACAAGAAAAGAGGACACAAATGGTATGTATAGGTATTAGTACAGGAGAATGTTCGGTAACATTCCCTAAGTACGAGATAGAACAATCATTTCACTATTCTGGAATATCTGTATAATAATGATTAATTCTATTT
Source organism: Leptura quadrifasciata (assembly GCA_963675555.1). Lineage (NCBI taxonomy): Eukaryota > Metazoa > Arthropoda > Insecta > Coleoptera > Cerambycidae > Leptura > Leptura quadrifasciata. The sequence continues at coordinate 149,346,471 of OY776675.1, forward strand.
GTAGGTGGTTAATCAAGAAGATCCACAAGTCTTAATATCAAAACAAATAAAGAGGGTAGCCCATCGGCAGGTGATAAATATGGTAGGATCATTATCTTTATAACAATGTTTATTGATATTTTAAAAGAATCTGATTTTAGACCAATCAAGAAAATATTATACCGCCTAGTCAAATTATTTTATTGGATGAAAGCGAAGGGTCAGTCTATCATCCAAACTCTCTAGATTCTGCAATGGAAGTGGAAGAAAATGAAGAATTTTCATATGAAGTGGAGCAAATGAAGCAAACTTCTGAAAATGAGGAAATTAAATTATTGATTGACAATCAAAACATGATGATGGAAAATCAAAATACGATAGTAGAAAATCAAATGAGACTTATGGAGCAATTCGCTAAACATAATACTATGTTGGAACTTCTTTGTCAGCACATGAATAATGCAAAGATAATGGCATCCACCAGTCAGATATCAGATAACAATAATGATGACACTACTACACTTGATCCTCCTCTCCCTATTGATTCGCTAAAAAAGTTGGACGAGTTGGATATGGCACTGAGTGATGAAAAATTTATGAAAGAACTGGTAAGTTACTAAATTTGCAGCTTTGCAAGTACTGAATAATTAATGGCTGATGAGGTACTCTGTCATCTGTTTAATTTTTAATAGTAAATCAGTGATGTTAAGCAAACACTGGTCAAAGAGAGTAGAGCATTTGGATGGATGACCAAGTGTCTCATCTAACAGTCCGTAAGCTGTCATAATCTTTCGGGGGCTAGTTAACTGGCTAAGGAGGCTAGCCAGCAGTGCGGATGTGTGGGTTAAGTTGGCAGCCGAGGACCGTGGTTCGTCATAGTCCACGCTAAACTGTAGATCCTTAAGTAAAATGGGTCAACTTTGTCTAATAACCTAGTAAAAAGTAGGTAATATTACTGCTACTAATAATTATATTTGTATTTTGCAGATCGTAAGTAAATCTCAAATATGTGGGACCAACGGAAAAATGAATGGTGTGAACTGCTCTTACTCCTTGATTGATCGCTTTTTTACAAGACAATTTTTAACACAGTTTTCATGGAGCGGTGGCAGCAGGAAGGATGAAGGCAAGATCCCATTTAAAATATACAAAAATATAATGAGAGCATTTTATAACATAATTAGAAAAGCTGATTCTCAATTCACTGAAACAGAATGTGAAAATTTCTTTAGGAGCATTATAAAAAATGCACAAAGACGTTTTCATCTGTCTACAAACACTGAAAAAAGAAGAGCTTCTAGTGGAAAAAATAGGCCTAAACATTTGTCATACAAGAAAGTTAACAATGATGAATCTCTTGAACCCGATAGAAATGAAGAAATTGATAACTCTAATCAAACAGGTGACGAAGATAGAGAGACCGAAGAAACGGGAGATAGTGCAGATAATGCTACATGTTACACAGAAGACAACTAATTTGAAGCTGATTAATATAAATGATTTTTTTCCGATAAAATATTGTGATGGATATCAGGGTGTCCGGAAATACCCGTTACAAAGTTCTGGTGCGGCTTATAAATGCAAAAATGCGAAAGAAAATTGATTTAAACATATGTGCGCAAATGCTTCAAAAAGTTACACCACATTGAAGATAGTGCCTGTAAACAGATTTTTTAAATATATTTATTTTTTTTTATTTAAAAATATTGGTTTATTTATAAATATATAGTAGTAATATAGTAGCTACTTTTTACTAGGATTCACAAAGAAAAATATGCTGTGTTTAAGAATATTTTATTTATTTTATATCTGTTATATATAAAAAGTTGTATTAAAATTATTGTTCTTAACTAATTGTTTCATTGCAAAGTATGTAAAAGTGGTATAAAAATAAACGTTTCCCTATTATATTTTATACAAACTAATTTACACTTTATGCTATTTAAGGAATACCGCTTTGCAGTGTTTTCCTGGCAGTTAGATACATAAATATTCAGGTAGGAAGATTTTATTGGAGTTATAAAAAAATCAGTAGTGTGCTGTAAACTAGACCCATAAATTGAAATATTATTATTTTCAACTATGACATTTTTCATATTTACAATTTGATCATCAGTTGTTAAAAACCACTTATTTTTAAAGTCTGTATTTAAAGTGAACCCATCAGTTATCTCTACTTGGTAAAAAAATTGAGCTGTGATTTGAGTCAATACATGTATTCCTTCGCCATCATTTTGTTTCTTTAAAACGGGAAACTTTTGTTTCGTAAATGCATTTACATACTCAACATTATCACTTGCTTCACTCAGTCTTTTAGCTACTTGTACTAAAGGATTTCTTGCATTTCTAAGCATATTCTTTATATGGTACAATTTACTCTCAAAAGGATATGAGGTAAAAGTTGATAAAATTCCAAATTTTCTAACATCTTCGACTAAATGTGAGAGGTTATGCACATTACTTGTAATATACTCTTCTCCATATATTTCTTCATACTTTTCAATATAGTGTTGAAGCATTTTATCTGCTAAGTTAATATAGTGCAAATAAAAAGTCGATGAGCATATTGTAATTGCACAAAAAAGAACCAAAAAATGCTCATATACATCATAGGGTAAATAATCTTTTAGTATCACAATACCAATGTAATGTAGAAATGTGCGATACTCCAGACCTTTCCAATGGGTAAGACAATCAATTCCTCTAACAGCACGATGTATTTCAAGTGGCATTTTACAGCTAAGTAAAAAAGTTGAAATATTCTGGATATCTCTGGCAGACCATTTCATTCTAAAATTATGAAAGTTACCATCTCTCCATCCTATTAGACATCTTTTCATAATTCCCAAATCTATTAAGTGAAGGGAATCTGCAACTGGAAAGTCGGCAATCATATCAATTGGAAGGTTTACCAGGGGTGTATAGGACTTGTGATGTAAACCATACTGCTTTGATCGAAATCCGCTATCAGTTCTTTTAGGACATCCAGTTCGTGGAAAAATATTACAATGAGTTATATATGAATATTCACCCACAGTCGTACATTTCTGGCATCCGTGTTGGCCATTAAAATTGGCAACCCCTAAAATTTTTAATACTTACATGTTTGTTTAAAGAGTTAACTACAGATTGCTTACCTTTAATGAAAGCTCTAGCTGGAGAATCGGCTATAAAACACCTAATTCTTACTGACAAAATATGACCATCATCAAACATAATGCCATTTTCCAAAATAGGTTTTGTCTCATCAACAAAAGATGTAAGAAATACTGTAGGATTGGAAGGTTTACCTTTTCCACTATAAATTCCAATTATCATAGGCTGTAGTTCAGGAAGTTCAGAAATGTTAAATAAAATAGGCCAGAATTCGTCCTTTGAACTCTTATAAATAGGCAAGCCATCTATATTTACATTAATGGAAATATTTGACATATTCTGAAGGCTTTGATAACAATTTCTTAAACATAATTCTAAACCTTGATGCCAGTACTGCCCCTGATCCCCAATTTGTTGAATTATAATCCTAGTTGGTGTCCGCAGTAATGTCCTAGGATCAATGGGTAACACATTTGATATTCGATTGTTAAAGATTCTCATAATCTCTTTTAGAGCTCGTTGTGTTATATTAAATTTATTAGCCCATATCTTTAAATCAATCCTCAACTGCTCATTTTTTGTATCTTCTAAAGCCTTCTCGTAAAGGGGAGATAATTCATCATCTTCAAATTCGGTTAACCACTTTTTTTTACATTCGTTGTCATTATCTATTCCACTGAGAGTCTCAATATCGTCACAAGAAAGTAAAGCGATTCCACTACTGCTTTCATTATTATTATGGGTATTTTCATGTTCGATGTGTATTGTGTTATCTAATATTTCACTTTTTTGCAAGAATGTGTCTTTCTGATTTGTTTTTGTATAATTTTTGAATGAATTAGATGATGGTACCTGATTCAGACTGACATTTTTTAGGTTATATGATGATTGTGGCACTGAATTTAAGATTTTGGAAAAGTTTTTTGAAACTTGGCGACGAAATGTACTGCTATATTTTATTTTTTTCCATGTTTTTATTATGCCACAATCCATAGTTAAGTATATAGGTACTTACTCTAGAACAAACACTGCTAATAACCTAACCATGTAAACAAAAACAACCATAATGGATTTTCAATATTTATAACGGTAATATGATTCACTAAAAATAATAAAAGTTTATAAGACGAATTTTCGTTACCAAGTTGATCATCTAAAGTTTTATAATATATACACTGAAACACTATTATCTTATAGATTTTATAAAGGTAATTAAAGATATTGTTATATAACCTGAGAAATATTAGGTTTATAATGAGGTAACGGCAAGCCTTATACAAACTTGTTATATATATTGTGGTAATGGTTATTGTAGGTTTTATAAAACAGTGATGGAAATATTTATATCACTTAATTATATACCTGGAACTTACAGTAATTTTGTGAAACTCTAATAAAACTTGGTGAGGATAAGCGACTACCAGAACTTTACTTATATAACTTCACTACTTTTATATATTTTTTATATAACTAGATGTTGCTATTAGTAACGAAAAATGTTTATTGGGATTATCTCAATGAAAACACAAACAAAAAATTAACATAAATAATACTAAATATTACAAAATTAAACCATGTATTACAAATGGACTATCAGATACAGGAATTACTTAAAAAGAAAATTACTAAAATACCATATTCATGAACTTCACGAAGAATATAAGCAATATTGTAACATGCTGAATAAATTAATTAAGACCACCAAAAATGAATACTATTATTTGCATTTAATAACTCTTTTTGAATTATTAAATGTAAATAATAACTTTAAAAAAAATCTGGACGTTAGTAATTGAGGATTCTGACAGTGACCAAAAAACACGACAATAAAACTATATCCAATGACAAAGAAATGGTTGACCTATTTAATAACTTCTTTGTCCAAATTGGTGAACACATGGTAGCAAACACTAAAATCAATAATAATAATAATGTTAATGATAATAATAGCTCGTGGACGGAAGCATCTTACACCATCTAGATGCTGGAGACTCGTACACAACGCTCCACACAAGAAGTGAGTGTAGTGAAAAACGCTCTCTGCGGCAAGTATCATCACCTACTCCGACAGATCTGGTCTTCAGAACTGTCGGGGAAGAACAAGGTGTCTGCTGCAAATATTCTTGCCGTTCCGATCCTTCTCTACTCTTTCGGAGTAGTGAAATGGTCTAAAGAAGAGCTGCGCCAACTCGAAGTAGTAACCCGCAAGAAGATGTATCTCAATAGGAGCTTGCATGGTCCATTCCACGGTTGTATCTCCCAGGACATCGGGGAGGCCGTGGACTCTTGAGCTTGGAGAGTCTTCATAGCAGGATGGTTCTGGATGGAGCATGTAAGGTCATCAGAAGTTCGGATCCCCTCCTCTGCATGGTCCGAGACCATGAAAATGCAGAGGTAGGAGCTTTTCTCTTTAAGGCAGCACGGAGAGCAGCCGATGAACTTGGTCACATCTTCGACGTCGAGCGGGTAAGCCCCGACTCTGTCACTGAGTTGGAACCCGTTCGACTAAAAACCCACATTAGAGCTGCATAACACAACATCCTTCTGCAGCTTCATAAGGATAAGCCATTGCACGGAGTCTTCTATAAAAATATAGAAGACCTCGGCTTATCTGAAGTCTGAGACCGAGGGATTCATAATGGCTTGCCAAGATGGTGTATTTAACACCCTCATCTATCGACGTCGTGTCATGGGTATGGAGGTCCCTGATGTCAGCTGCAGGGCCTGCCGCAGGGCGCCGGAGACTCTAATGAACTTACTGTCGGCTTGCCCGGCATACGCAGTCTCGGCCTATATTCACAGACAAGACGCAGCATTACGAGTGCTTTACTATCATCTAAGGCACTCGTATGGGATAGACGAAACACCAGTGCTGCCTTACGCTCCGGGGGATATTGAGTCCCGTCGTGGGGAATGAGAAGTGTCTAATTTATTGGAACTACTCGTTTTCCACCGTCAGGCAAATACAAGCCAACAAGCCTGACATAGTACTCCTCGATCACCAACTCAAGACAATGTATGTCGTGGAATTCTCAGCCCCCGCTGAGAGCAGCATTGTCTTGAAAGAGGAGGAAAAACGGACAAAATTTCGAGATTTGCTCTTCGAACTCCGCAGGTTTTATCCAGGCCATTCTGTTAAAATAGTGGTACTGATTATAGGAGCCCTCGGTGGAATGAGACATACGCTGCTTTCAGAACTAAAGATCATACCGGCATGCAGAGATTCGGCAGAAGTCGCCTTAGCCGGTAGAATGTAGAAGGCTGTCATCCTCGGCTCATTGCGTCTATTCAGGGCACACGATTCACGGACCCGGTAGTCACTCACCCCACGAGCGTGGAGGAGTGGCTATTGGTATTTATTACCAGCTCCCTCTGTGAGGGTCGGAGCCATAGAGTAGGATGACTGGTTTTTTGCAAAAAAATGAAAGCATTTTCCCCCTCCCTGTTACTGAAAAGGAACTTGTATTGTACATCTCTCAACTGAAAAATAACTCTGCAAATGGGCTTGATGGAACATCTGTTGAAATAATAAAATCCATACACTCAAATATTATAGCTCCTCTTACGTTTATATTTAATCAAATTATTTCCAAGGGACATATTCCTGAAACCATGAAAGAGTCTATCATAATGCCAGTATATACAATAGGAAATAAACAATTGGCAACAACCTATAGGCCAATATCCGTCATAAGCCATTTTGCAAAATTAATGTAAGTAAAGTAAAAAATTACTAAATAGCAAACAATTTGGTTTCAAATAAAATCTAGGCACTCAAGATGGAATTATAGAGTTTTTAGGTAATACTATAAATGATTTTAATGAAAATAAAAAATGTTTGGCAATATTTTTGGATATAGCTAAGGTATCCGATACTGTTAACCATAATTGTTATTGAAACGTTTGGAATCCCCCTAAGTAAGAGGCGCACCATTAAATATTTTTCAGGACTACCTCACGGGAAGAAATCAGAAAGTAAAACTTAATAACATATATACAGTTACAATGGGTATTCACTAGTGTACTGTACTAGGATAGGACCCATCTTATTTTTAGTTTATATCAACTCTATCTAACAAATAGAAAGTATAAACGGTGAGATTATATTATTTGCCTATTATATTCGTGTCTTGAAAAAAATTTATATAAAAAAGCCGAACGAGGATTGACACGCTTCACAGTGGACATTAAAAAATAAATCCGTCACATTGCCATTATAAAATACGCTGCCAAAGAATCTAAAAAAAAATTATTAATAGAACTAAATCTCGAATTAAATTAAAGAAACAACTTAAATTATTTATTATTGAAAACATTGATAATATTTAAAAATGTATTGCTAATAATGATTACTACACAAGATTACTTATCTCTTGGTTCAGTCACTACATTAATAACTCAGTGCTTATTTAAAAACAATAATTATTATTTCTAAAATAAATAAATAATAAATGGATGAAACGAAATTACCAAAAAACGATAATTAATACTTTTTATATTTTATATTCACTAAAAAACTCAAAATATTAATATTGTAAATATTAATAATGTTTACAACATTAGCGTAAAATTGTAAGTTTGTAAAGCCTAAATAAATAAATAAAATTGAATTAAATGGAAATATACCTCTACTCTAAAAAATGATAATAATATACTTAGACATTTGCGATAACGCAAATCTAAATTTGTCTCTCTTTTACCAAACCTCAGATTCTATAGATATCTTACGCATAAGTGGATATCTATGAATTACTTATTATTGGAGATCCTTATGCAACAAATTAGCATTGAAAAATAATTTGAAGCCTGTGCTGTTTGCTAGAAACAAAATAAAACCAGTACCATAATAGTTAACTGTTATAGATCTCCATCTGAGGATGACTTGTTTGTAGATTAAATTACTGACGAGTTAAACCATTTATTGAAACCGGATATTGACTCAATTGTTTGTAGAGATTTTTACGTGGATTCTTATAATACTTCAAAAGATTTTAAAATCCTGTGTATAATGTTTTATCATGTTTTAATTCAAGTATCATTGTGGAGTGACCTATTCGAGAAACATACCAGGCAGAGTACAATAGATTATATTTTTATTAATTTCAAAAGTGAAATGTCATGCTGCGCATTTAATAATGCTATTTCAGATCATAGAACTATTATTTTTTATATAAATTATAAGAATTTTAATAAAACTTCAAAAGCACATATTTCTTTAATAGAAGTTATAATGAAAATGAAATAATTAGTTTTTAAACAGTAATTAAAAACGAATCCTGGGAAAGTAGGGGAGGGGAGTGTGTGAGTTGGACGAACCTGTAAATATTTTGCTGTGCAACGAGAATACTTCCCCACCCGTTTTTGAGGATGCTGAGCACGATTGTGCTGGCAGAATTTCGCTTTGGAGTTGCGCAACCCCCCAAACGGGCAAAAAATACCCTCAAAGGGGATTAAACGCTTATCACATCTTTTCCACCGGTGAAATTTAGCATACTCCCCGTTTTCGAGAATCTTGAACACGGTGGCGATGCTGAATGTTCCTTCCGACCCACTCCAATCCCTCTAACGGCTAATAAATACCCTCGAAAAGAGTAAAAATCATTTTTTTTACATAATTTTGTTTTAGCAAGCATTATACTTGCCGTGGAGAAGTATGATTAAATAAAACGATAAAATAATTCAGTAAGTTGTTCAAATCTTTGCCATAATAAAACATTAATACAATTAAGAAGAATAAACTAAATTCAGGTAACAAAAACAAAATAATAATCAAGAAAGCAACATAGAGCAATTATGGAAAGAGTATTCGCAGTTATGCCAATGTATAGAGGTAATTTAAGTATAATATCCATTTGTTTGTATTTCATGATTTCACTATTATTTCACTTATTTTAAAATAGTTGGCTATGAACAAACTTGACAATTTAATTTTTTGACAGATCATCTCAGTTAATACTTAAACTCTCACTCAATCACACTCGTTTAAGAATTTAGAATTTTCAAAAATGATTTTCACTCAAATTGATCGTTATAATATGTTCGTTACATATTGCCAATGCAATTTTAACTCTGGATTAGCTCAAATAGAATATAGAAACAGATTTTCACAAGCACTACAGTCGAATAAAACTCTGTTTAGAAAATTAGCTACGAAACTGAAAAATAATAGTTCATTTTTAAAGAAGAAGACAAGGTTGAACAGTATTACTGATAATTTAAATAAGGTAAACCGAGTTATTAGCTATGTAAAAAATAAAAATACAGATAATTTGGAAACATCATTAAGAGAAATTCAAATTGCTTGTTATATAAATAAAACAAGTGCTAGAAAAATTTTAAAGAAAAATGGTTACCGGTGTTATAAAGCCAAAAAAGTTCACAATTTACAAGCGGAGGACAAACCAAGGACGACTTTTTGTAGGTGGCTGATGGAAAAGCAGCGTGCCGATCCATTAATATGTAGTAAAATACTTTGGTCCGACGAGGCAAATTTTTCCAATATGGATTTTTTAATCGCAATATTCATTACAAATGGACTTCTGAAAATACACACTGGCATAGACCGACTGGGTTTCAAAATCGTTTTTCAATAAATGTGTGGATAAGTATTTCAGGAACCAATTTAATAGGTCCTTATTTTTATCATGGTCACCTCAGTGGTCAAAGGTACCTAAACTTTTTTAAAAATGAATTTCATGAATTCTTAGATGACCTACCTTTAGAGAATCGACACAACTTTCAATATTTTCAACAAGATGGGGCTCCTCCCCACAATTCCCAGATTTGCCTAGATTATTTAGACGAAATTTTGCCTCAACATTGGATAGGTACCAATGGATTTATTCGATGGCCCCCTCGTTAAGATAAGGTGTTTTCGACGACACCGCAAAATGTAGAGGACCTAAAAGCACGAATTCAATAGGCATGTATTACAGTTACCCCCGAAATGTTGAGTAATGTTTTAATGCAGTGCCTCGCCGCGCTCGATTGTGCATAAGAAATCGCGGTGGACACTGAACACTTGATATGGTATCTTAAAAATTATTTTGAGGATTAGATAAATATTAAAAATGTGCTGTGTGCTATATTCTTTTTATTATTATTTTGTTTTTGTTACCTGAATTTACTTTATTCTTCTTAATTGTGTTAATGTATTATTATAGCAAAGATTTGAACAACTTATTGAATTTTGAATTGAACTTTGGTTGCAGTCTGGTTACTTTCCTTATAGTAAAATAAGGATTTATAGAGGAGTTTGCGACTAAAAATATTATACTTAATATTCCGCCCTCTAAAAGCACATTTGAACTATGCTAAGCCAAGTCAGGCTATTTATGTTTCGATTGCAACAGACACTGGACCGCTAGATGGCGCCTGCTGGCTGTTTTACATGTCGCTATTGTAAAAATACCGGGATGTACTATAGTCAAAGGATTCTCATGTCGGTCGTTGCATACCTACCTTGCACTGACGAGAGCCAACAGCTCGAAACTGCAGTCTGCAAGTGGTGTGTAACGACTGGCAAGGGAGCTCCTTTAAGTAGGATCAGTCTTTCGGCTGGTGTTTGTTGCAATCGAAGCATTAGCGTTTTGATGGTAATATGCAATTATTACACTTAACGCGCCAGATTTGTAACTTTGGTTGCAGTCTGGTTACTTTCCTTATAGTAAAATAAGGATTTATAGAGGAGTTTGCGACTAAAAATATTATGTTTAACTTATTGAATTATTTTATCGTCGTATTTAATCATACTTCTCCACGGCAAGTATAATGCTTGTTAAAAAAAATGTATAGGTTTAAAAAAAATGTTTTTATAATTATTACTAACGTAGTACCAATGAATAAATATGGCATGTGATATATCGTTGAAAGGGAGGAAAATACTCTATTTAATGGCGCCATTTCCCGCCCGTTTCAAAATAATTTTTTTAACAGCCTGAAGAGTAAATCTCAAAATACAGCGGTTTTGAGAAAAAAAATAGATAAAACCTTGTCGAAACACTCTGTTTTGCAAAAAATTTCGCCTTAGAATTTTTCTCGTATCTCTTCAAATAACGGAGATATTTGGCCTAGACGTTTTCCGCATTTTCGATATTTTCCGCTATAACTCTTAAAGTAGGCCATGGATATCAAATGTATTTAAACCATTTTGTAGGTTATATAAATCGGCACAATTTTCGTAAAGTTTTTTTTTGTACGACAGATATTAAGTGAGATATTCTCGAGTGCTCTGATAAAATGGACAGCCTGTATATATATATGTTGTTTTTTAGGGTTTTCGCGGGTGTTAAATGAAGTGTTGTTGTACTTCCGGGTGCTCTCCCGCGTCGATGGTCGACTCCTCCAGGAACTCAGTTCAGTTCGAGCAATGAGGAGCAGCAGTAGGCAGTTTTCAGCGAGAACCTGAAGATGGCAGATGAGATTCTGCCGAAACGTCGTTTAGACAACCGTGACTCCTGGAGGAGTCGACCATCGACGCGGGAGAGCACCCGGAAGTACAACAACACTTCATATATATATATATATATATATATATATATATATATATATATATATAATATATGAAAAATACTAGGTTCTCGGGTTGAACCGCGTCGAGGTTGAGGTTGAGAACCTAGTATTTTTCATACCAACGACCGCGGAAGCTTCTCGGAACATATATATATATATATTGACGTTTTTGCTGAAATAAAAAATATATAGTACATTCAGCAAATTGCCATGCTCATTTCTAACATTGTCATTTTTGTTGGCCTTTATCCTCTTTTGTAAATAACACTTAAATTCAATCAAATTCTAGCTTCAATAGACACTCTATTATTTGAGTTTTAAAAAGTGCTCGGTGCTCGTGAATTTAAAGCACTTTTTCAGAGTCCTTGGTAATCACGAGCATTTTACTGTTAGTGCTCGAAAATAAAAGCACATTTTTGAGTGCTTAGTGCTCGTGAGCACTTTTCGTCAGTGTCCGGCACAGCCCTGTATAAGTATGTTTTCTTTTCTGACTCGAAAATCCGGCCCCAAATCCGCCACTTTGTATTTTTCAAATTTTTATATTCACAATGTCATTAACGACATCAGAAAGAATCTGCCGACAATTTGCCTATAAAAATCTATTCAGCCGTTTGAGTACAAACAAATTAGAAACACAGTATGTTATATTTTACGTTTTAGCCTTTTGTAAATAAACAAATCGATGTTTAGCACTAACATAAATGACCAGACTATAAAACTTCATGAAAATCCAATAGTAGCAAAAGAGTTACTTAATTTAGTTGTAGTACACATAGAAATAGTTTTGTTTTCGAACAGAGTAACATTACCCGTGGATTTTAAATCGAATGCAGCACTGGACGGAACATACATTTATATAAAATGCTTTTACGCTACCAACTCAATTTTATGCGGAAAGTGTAATATTTGAATTCCTATCCATTCAATATAGATATATCTATAGTATGTAAAACCGAAAACTCAGCAGGCCATGTATAATCAGATGCGGAATCTAATGTAGTAGACGGCAGTCGGTGGTAGTGGATCTCCAGAATGGCTGAGACAATAATAATGTTCGTATTACCAGAACATCCAATCCGCTTGGCAACAGATTGTTGGATTCAAGGAATTCCTAAAAGGATTTCTACATATCTATTGTTCTGCTATTAATTTCACCGGAGCACTACTACAGTAATTATTATTCATCGTTCGTATGGGGGGACGGAAATTTAATTTAAGGGATCCTTTGGAAGACAATAATATACCTATCTGGGTATTGCCTAAATCATTAGAATGTAAACGACGTGTTCCCTGCTCTTATTATAAATTAGGATATATGTATGGGCTGATGGGTCATACAAAGTCAATGAAAAACGCAGGACATGTTAGAAAGTACAATCGTGATTTATTTATCAAATATAGTATATTATTTTTTGTGGAATAAAGTAACATTTTTTGTGTCCAGGATATAATTGATGGCGCGAACAGCCGAGATACTAAAGATCACTTTTACTCGATATAGGACATGCTCTTTTTTCTTCCAACGTCGAATATCGATTTTATTGATTTGCAAAAATATTACGGTTAGTGTCACTTATGGGCTAAATTATCTGTATAAAATTGCATTAAATTAAATCAAATGACATGAAGTAATTAAACTGAAATTACATTAGAGAATAGACCAGATTACGTCAGATTAACTGAATATTTATGCAATACTAATAGTACTATATTCTGTAAAAGTGGCACTACAAGAAGCGTCAAAAGTGTAAATTATTAAATCAAATAAATATAAACAACAATATTATATTGTTTTATAAGAGTAAAAGTGATACTTTTATGACGAATCTGTAGGTTTACAGACGAGTCATTAAAGTCGATTAGCTATAAAAAAATAAAGGCAAAAACTTTAGCCACTAGTAAAAGTCCGCTCGTGCGGAAGAAAAGGTACTTTTGGTACAGCCGTCTGAAATGTCAAACTTTAAGGCCATGAAATGACTAAGAAATGTCATGATTTTCTGACGTTTGAAGAAAATACTACTTATTGTAACAGTTATCCCATCCCTGACAATAAGAATAACAATGTGTATCAAATAATTAGAAAAACGTAGTTGGCTTTTACATACGCTCTTGTGCATAAATTAAGACAATAAATCTCAAAGTAGGCCATGATATCATTAATTCCGTTTATTTTTTCTCTTTCCAACGATATAAAATATGTCAAAACAACTTTAACTGATAGTGTCAATATTTAATATTTTACGAAAACCACAATTCATATCATTGAATCGTAAAAATCAACTTTGCCATGATTAGTGAAAAACAATGTATAGTCATTAACAGATTTGACAAATTGTCACGGTTGTATGTTGCTTCGTCGAGTTCTAAGACAAGTTTTATATCAGTAATTATGTTGTACACCAATAATAATAATTTCGATATGATTAGCATTTATTGTCAGTGCAATTTTGACGCTGAGATGGCAGTCACGGTTTACGGAGATAGATTTCAGATGCTCCGCAGCCAAATCGAACTATGTTTAGGAAGTTCAAAATCATTTTCAAAAAAGTACTAAGGTGAGGGCATGCTGCGGGTAATGTAAGAAAAGTGAATGGAGTATTGAATTATGTTAACCAAAATGAAGAAACCTCTTTGAGACAAATTTAGAGAAACTGTCGCATAAAAAAGACAGTGCAAGAAATAAAGGAGATAAGCCGAGGAGAGTAAAGTTTTGTAGATGGTTGTTAAATAAAAAAAGGGATGACCCGCTGATATGTAGCAAAATTCTTTGGTCGGACGAACCAAATTTTTCTAATAATGGATTTTTCAATAGAAATATGAATTATACGTGGACACGAGAAAATACACATTGGTGCAGAGAGACTGCTTTCCAAGAAAGATTTTCTACGGATGTTTGGGTGGGTCTTTTAGTTACTAAAGTAATTCGGCCTTATTTTTATGATGGCAAATTAACCGATTTAACAAGATTTTCTTTATGAATTAACAGTGGCATAAAAATTAAATTATTCATTTTTCAACAAGATGGGGCTCCACCTCATACTGCTGTAATGTGTACAAATTATTTAAATGAAATTATGCCAGATAGCTGGATAGGCACCTATGGACCCATTCTATAGCCAGCTCGATCACCAGATATTATTCCCTTGAATACATTACAGATAAGGTATTTCAAACTGCCCCTGAAAATATTGAGGACATCAAAACCAGAATTAGAAACGCATGTAAGGCAATTACTCCTGAAATGCTCCAAAATGTAATGTGTGAGGTATTTCGTAGAGCACGTTTGTGTATTAGAATGCATGGTGCACAATTTGAGCATTTGTAGTTAGAAAAATAAATACACACATTTTCCTTTTGGTATGGTAGTAGGTAGTACTTGGTAGTAACTAGTAACATAGTTTTCCGTTTTTTTTATGTTCATTTATTTGTTTGTATTAAATTGTAATAAATAATTACTGAATTATAATTACTATAAAGTGAATTTTTACTATTATGGCATAACTGACTTTACGACTAAATTATATGAATTGTGGTTTTCGTAAAATATTAAATATTGACACTATCAGTTAAAATTTTTGTGACATGTTTTATATAGTTGGAAAGAGAAAAAAATAAACGATATTAATGGTGTTATAGCCTACTTTGAGATTTGTTGTTTTCATTTTTTCACAAGAGCGTATTATTAAAAGCAACAGCATTTTTCGAATTTTTTTATACACATTATTATTCGTATTGTTTTTGCGGTCAACTTTGATTCCTTTAATTTTTTTCGTATCTCCTCAAATAAGGATGCTATAACCGTTTGTGGTTTTCCTATTTTTCAGGTATTAAGTAGGCTATGGATTTCAAATTTCTTTTTACTCAAACAAGCTCACAAAAAATGGGAAACTGTTTCTAAAACTGTATTCTTCTACAATAGATATTGAGCAAGATATTTTGTGTCGCCCTCGTAAATAGACAGACGGTATACTCATATACACACCTACACATATTATATATAAACGTCTATGTATATAACAAAACAACGTAATATAAAAAAATAACAAATGAACAATCAATAAAGAACGTCAATGTTCTAGAAATCCTGTAAGAGAATACAACACTTCTGTAATCAACAATTTCTTCAGAGCGCATTAAAATTTTAGTTTCTTATTTTGAGTAGAATTTTATTATATAAACTTTGGACCCCAGTGGTCCATTCCCTGCTGGGTTATATTCAATCGGTGATACGGAATATGTAGTTGTTTCCTATTTCTTGGATTATAATAATAATAATAATTGGATAAAATTCTGAAATTTCTAAATCAACAGTTTCAAAGGTTGTGAAAAAGTTTCACGAAATGGGAAGTGTTAAAAATCGGCCAAAATCCGGTCGAAGTAAATCGGCTACAAATGAAGATATCTCACTTGGTGTTCTTCTTCACCTGCAACAAAAACCAAAAATTTCAGTACCAAAACTATTTAAAATATTTTTTATCAGATAGCCTTGATAATTAAGATGTAAACAACCATCTCTTTATTTTATTATTTTATTTAATATTTAGAAACCACAAGTCGCACATTCACCAAACCCTATATCATTATAATTGATGAAAAACTGTCTATATGAAAATATAAAAATATACAGGGTCATCCATTTAAAAAAAACTACCGATGACGTCATATCTCGAAAAATAGCAGCTCTCTTTATAAGTCATGCCACATAGTGTTCTAATGGCTTTCTATTGTAGTACGAAGATGTTTTAAGTAAAAAGCTGTTTCCCATAGAAGTATTCCATACGGTGTGATTGTATAGAAATTTGAATAATACGCTATTTTTGCGGTTTAGTGGACACGTTTTTCAATATTCTATGGTGTAAATAGCTGCACAAAGTTTTTTGCAGAGCTCATCAATATGGCCTTTCCAGTTTAGCTTACTGTATTTGTTAAGCCTAAGAATTTTAACGCTAATCTTTCAGTTTCCCGTTTTGTAGATAAAATTATATTTTGTTTTTTCTCCATTTAATGCCAATGAGTTCTCGATGAGCCAGCTATTTGCTTCGTGCAATATATTTTATGATTGGGTTGTTAACTCAATTTTATTTTTTCTTTTGTTATGAATTTTGTATCGTTAGCATATAAACAAGCCATTTAGCTATTGACTTGGAAGAGTAGATCGTTAATATATATTATAAATAGTATATGCCCCAACACTGAGCCTTGTCGTGCACCTTGGCTTAGTAGAGTTGGATTTTATTTTTTATCATTCCACTATATTGTCTGATATCGATTTATCAAATATGACTCGAACGATTTACTGAAGTTCCTCTCACATCATAATAATATAATTTGCTAAGTAAGACTTATGGTCGACTGTATCGAAAGCCTTAAATCACAGCAGATTATTTCTGTCTCTTCTTGTCTGTCGAGAGCTTCTGTTATTTTTCCTACTGCCTCTGTCACTAGTCGTCTTCAGTGCTCTGATGAAAAATTTGCAAATTTCTTTTTAATACTTGAGACAATTTTTATTTTAAATATATTTTTTTTCAAACGTCAAAATAACATTATTTTTTATGACGTGAACTTATACTCATTTCTCTGACACTTCATCTGAACGACAGTAAAAGTCTTTTACTGCCGCTTACGAGCAGCACTAAAAGTATTTGAAGAAAGAACAGATGTTACATGTGGAGTAAAGTGATTCCTTGTATCTCGGCTTTCTTCTTGACTCAAAAAAATGTCACTTTTACTCCATACAAAACAATATACTATTCGACGAAAATTTGTTTTAGGGCTCTTTCCGGAGCTGCCTCAAACTCTCTGGCGGGAAATTTTAAAGAATCTCTTTGAAACAATTTTCCATCCTGAGCAATTTTATTTTTGTAAATCTACAAAAAATTTTATGGCCCTCGCTGAAGCCATCCCTTATACTTTAACGAGAAAGATAGAGTGGAAATGATAGAAAAAACTTGGAAAAATGTTAAAAAGTTGTAGGAAGAGGGAAAAAATAGGAAAAGTGATGAATAAGAAGAAAAGTGGGGAAATATGATAGAAAACGAGGAGAAGATAGTGGGAATGTAAAGCTGGGGAAATATGAGGAAAGATGTTGAGAAAGTCCGGGAATGTAGAAAGTAAGTAGAGGATGGTGAGAAATCGGGGAACAGTGCTGGACAGATGAAGTGAGAGGCAATATATGACGGAAAGCAAGGTGAAGATGGTGGAAATGCAAGAAGATAGTGAGACAGTAATTGACTGTAGTCAGATTATGGTGATAACTGAAGGAAGATGTTGGCAAAATGAGGGAATGTAGTGGAAAATGAAAAAAAATATATAGAGAAATAAAGAAAATATGATGGGAAGGCGGAGAAGGTAAGGAAAGATAATGAAAGTTGAGGTACGGTCATCGGTTTAAGTGCCGAGACCTTGATCAGCGAAGTTAACCAGCTTTGGTTGAGTGCGGTACTTGAATGATTGACCGGTATCTCATTTCGCCGTCCTGGTTGAGTGGAAGAGTAGTTGTAGCTAAACTATGTCAGGACTTAAATATAAATAATGCATTTAAAAAAAGAAGAAAAATAGAGCAGAAAGTGGAAATATGAGAACATGATGAGAAAGTCAGCAAACGAAATGGGGAACGCTAGAAAATAGTGGGATATACTAAGAAAATGTTGTGAGAAAGAGAAATAAGGCAGTGGAAAGGTAAGTAAAGATGATGAAAATGGTGCCATAGTGAGAAAGATATTGAGAAGATGATGCATCGTAGCCGTGCGTATAAGCTAGTACAGAATAAACGAGTAAATGTTACAGTCGACCGTGATGAAAAATATCACATTGCACTAATATTGCTTAATTCACTTTTACATGATGCCACTGAAATTAGGTACAGAGCTATATACGTATTATTCTCTATGTGACTCGCATGTATGTACTATTGCGGTCGATAAAAAGTATCGACTGATTTGCCCGTTGTAAATATGGTTCTATTCAGTGACAGCGCATAAATCAGGATATTATTGTTTTAATGTCAGTGTCATTGTCATATTAAGCAAAAATATATTTTTATTTATTACTTCATTAGTCGGAGCAAAAATGAATAATAAAACTAAACGCATTTCCAACCGTATTTAATATCAATAATAAAGGTAACAAGGTCCAATCAACCAGACAATTTTTTTTTGTGATTTCTAATCTTGTATCATATTCAAAGAGGTATTTATCTATTTCGATCGTTTATTTCGTTACCTAATTATTTTATTTATAAAGCTAATATTATATTTCACCTAACTGGCATCATCGGAAGATGGTCAGAATTAAAAATAAAGTAATTACACCTAAAATATTAACTACTAAGCTACGAAGAGTATCATATAGAATGTTCCATAATTATATAAAATAATCATAAAACTTGCGAATAATGCTTACATCTAGTTGTGCTTTTGTTCCAGATAGTGCCCAACATTTATATTTATAAAGCTTCTGCCCTGTGGAAGAATTTCCGTCTAGAAAGTTGTAACCAAAATAAATAAATAACTCTGTATTTACCAAAATTAACCGGAGTTGCAAATACAATGAGCGTTAAAAACATACTCCATTAATATACAGTTTTGGTTTAGTAATATTCAACCATTAAAATCAATGTTTATTTTGGAAGATTCTCTGCGGCAAAATTTTATTACCGAAGGCTATTGTTAGAAATATCAATGGTGGAAGTTTGAAAGCTCGCCCTGATAAAAAGAGAATTTCGTTTGTAAACAAGCCAGCAGTTCGCGATCTAACGACCAATTACATGAAAGTCTCATTGTTGCACCGATGAATATATCGAATTTCAACTGCCTTTCCAAAAACTCCGCGCGGTCTGCTAGTTACAGTAACGAGCTCTCTACCTTATTTATGTCTTCTACTAAATATAATACGTCGTGTCCTAATAAAGGATAATAGCAGGTAAGCCTACGAGCAATGCATGGATAAAAATACGCACAAATATAATATAGATGCAGATCAAAGGCGTTCGGACATAAAGAGCTCACCTGATTAAAGTGCTCGCCCAGTGGCGTTCCCGAGTCAAATTAAAACACTTCTTTGCTATTTCATGGGTCTTCATTCACCTGACAGTTTCACTATTGCTTTATATAAGTTAAATTTATGCAAGATGGTTCATTGAATTAAAAAAAATATGGTCTCATTACGTATTTCGTCGTTTCTCTCTGCTACTGTAAGTCCACGGTGATCCAGCCAAAATTTAATATAATATGCATGAATTAATATCACAGTTACAGTTTTAGGGTTGCCTCTAAAGTTTCTTGAGTTTGTTGCAAGAGGAGGAGGAGGAGGATCTTATTTTTTGGTAAACGAGGAACCTTATAAAATTTTATGTTATTTAATAATTCTCACTTTCCTAATTTCAACAACATCTAAATCATAAAAAGTTAGAAATTCAGATAGTTCACTGTCTGGACAAGTAACGATACTGACAGAGACGTCGGTCATCCAGAAGCAGAGTTGCCATCTCAGACACAAATACTCTTCCGCAAGGAAAGACTGGTCAAGTAAATTTCGAGGGATGTGACGTAAACAAATTCGTATTTGCTGCAGTTTCGTTAATTTCGAGTGAACGTCAAGACGAAAGTCCAAAGACAGAAAAATGTTAAAATAGCCGATAGTAATCGAGTCATATTATAGTGGCCACTGGAAATTTAACAGAAATATATAAAGACTCTCAATAACTGAGTTATCGCAACTTTAATTCATAAATCTGGCTCAAAAACAGACCAGACAAATTATTGATCCATTAGTATGACTGGTGGTCGAGAGGTGAGCGCACTTGCCTCTCACCCAAAAGTTCCGGGTTTGATCCCCGGTCGTGGCAGTGGAAAATACTATGAGAGCGATTTTTTCACTATAGACGGATATTGGGTGTGTGCCCCTTGTTTCTAAATATGTAGCCCCCTCCCACACAAGGTTCTTCTAGAGCCTTCCGGGATAAAGGGGGTCGTAATTACCTGTGGTGTTATTTGTTATTATCAGTTTAAGATGCATCACTTGCAAGTTGTTTGAACAAATTTTATCCAGTTACATCAGAGTAATATTCAGCAAAAGAAAATCCTTCTTAGCAGTTTGGTTTTAGAACTGGATTTTTATGAAAAACGGCGCTGGCTTGTCTTACTAAGGACTTAGTAAATGTTCTTGATCAAAGGTGGCAAGTAGACGTGATTTTAATCAACTTATAAAAGGCCCTTTATATTGGTCCCAATAATATACTTATGGAAAATATCGCTATTATACGTGATCCTAGAGTAGTTCTTTGAATAAAAAACTTTTTATCGGAACGTATACAGGGTGAACCATTAATAATAGGTCATAGTTCATGGGTAGCTTCTTTGTGCCAAAATAGGAGCAGCAGAAAGTAAACTAATTAAATTGGTAATAAAAAATTCATTTTAATTATACATTGGAAAATAACCATCTCAAAGTTGTCAGCTCAGTGAAGTTCTTAGGGGTCCATGTATCATGTAATTTTAATTCGAGTTCACACATCAACAAAACTATTGCAAAAGCCTACCAAATTTTAAACTATTATTATGGGACATCTAAAGGCGGCTAACAGAAAAGCCATAATCAAATCACTGGTACGTCCTTGTTTTGAATATTGTTTAACAGTATGGTATCCACATCGAGCTGATTTATCTTATTAGTTCGAAATGGTGCAAGGAAAAGCGGCGAGATGGGTATATTTAGATTTTTCGCAAACATTTAATCATTTTAAAGCTATTAAAAGACTGGGTTGCTATACTCAAAGTCTACATACTGCTCTTTAGGAAATAAAAACTGTTTTTGGTGAGCCCTCCTATTTTACTAGAAATGACCATTGCTGCAAAATTGAAATAAATAAATTTAATACCACACTTGGAAGTTTATCTCTTATTTGGTCTAGTATTAAGCTTTGGAATAAATTGTTATTTGCTTTATGTAGAAATATTTTTGTCAGACATGGCCAACTGCGCATACATATTTGTTTAACATATTACTTTTTCTGGGCCAATATATAAAGCTGATGATCTCTTTCTTACTGTTTTATTGTTGGTTCCTTAGATTTCAAATTCTCCTCTGAAACCCTCAATAAGATTATCTTATCGCCAACTTTCATAATTCCCCTCGGTATTTCCACACCAATATGGATGTAACTTTGGGGTTGGTAATGACTTTATATACTTCTACTTAAAATTCAGTTCAGGATTGTAAACTCTGCGAACTTGGCTCATCCAACTGGGCCAAACTTCTCTGGGTTCCTGCACACAGTAACATTGAGGGTAGCGAGCAGGCAGATGCTCTGACCAGAGAGGGTTCTCAGCAGTCCTTGGGGGGCGCGCAGTCGGCCAAAAGGTCAATAGAGGATTGGTCTCACTCCCAGTTCGTTGACTTCTGGACCTCCCACCCAGGCCTTAGGCAAGTGAAGCTTCTCATTTCAGGTCTCTTGCCGAAGATGGTAGAACAACTGCTGCGTCTAAGCAGAAAGCAAGTTAGAGTTGTGGTAAGTCTCTCGACTGGATATGGTTCTTTCAGCAAACACCTGCACACCACTTGAGTGGTTAACAACCCGAACTGCAGGTTCTGCGGAGGAATAAAGGAAACTTCCATCCACCTCCTAACCTCCTGCCCCAGTCTCATGAACTTGAGACATAAGCACTTCGGCATTGGCGTCCCTATGTAGGAGGAAATAAGGAATGCTCCGCTGGAAATGATTCTAGCCTTTGGTCTGGAGACCGAGCTGGATGATGACATCCACTGACCAGCTAGTGGATCGACAAATGAGCTACAAGGCCTGAGGGCCGCGATTTATTATTGCACCGCTAAGAAGAAGATGGGATGCTGAACGACATGAGTTCGTTACTTCACTATATATGTATGCCAATTCCAGTACAATGTTCAGTCAGTATACTAGATAAGTTTCCTTGACCTATTGCATTTCTATAATTTTGACCCCGATACTTCTATAAAAATATACTAATAGTTATAACTTGTGCTCAAATTCTGCTTACTATCATTTGGTTGATTTTGCAACCTGAAATGTTCATTGTCCAGCTTCCCTTTTCTCCCTTGCCATAAGATAAAAATGAAGAGAAGGTCAAAAATAATTTCTATTGCTGTCATAAATACATAAACATAGATATTGGACATTGAATTTAGCACATTATGAACCAGATTTCCGTGGAAAATTTTCTTTTTATTAAAAATGTTTGTCTGTTTATTGTACAATGTAAATGTGTTTAAATCAAGTAGGTACAATAATGACCTTGAGAGAAATTGAGAAATGGTAAGTTTCAGTCGTTGCCTGGTATCATTATAATTAGACGTTAGATATTTAGAATGGAATGTTAAGATACAATCTTAGATACTATTTGCTATTATTAGTCATCCTATATTCGGCACTGGTGAGTTATAACATATACTCGAGGTCGGCAACGCCTGTATACAACTTCTGCTCGTGTTTCTTTAGATAACGGATTTAATAACACGATTCTAATAATACGGAAACCGCCACTGTCCCCTCTTTAAAACTATCCGCATTCATGCTGTTCATCTTTTTCGCCCAAAATCAACCCTTGAGGACACGAAGGTCATCTCAACAGAATGCCGCCCCTAATTGGCCGCCTCGTGATGAACCCTTACAATTTGTTGCGGATCAAATCTGCCGTCGAAATTATCTATACTTGCACATTATTCGAACAACAATAATAAGAGGACAGGACGCCGGACTTGGATCCGATTATGGTCCTCTGATGGTTTTAAAGTAATTGCCCTATTGACTAAGGGATTATGGGGAATTTATTTCGTGTATTTTGTTGAATCTCGTTTGCATTAGTTAGTTCGTGCGCAAAGAAATAATACACATTTATAATATGATAGAATTATTGTCGTATATTTACAGAGCGACGCATAAACAGAGGTGCAGGTGACCAAAGGAAAAGCGCGTAGTATACGTTCTTCTCAGTTGTAATTTTTTGGAAACTTTTGTAAAAGTTTACTTCATGTCTTTAAGAGATTTTTTAAAGGTGGTTTAATTTTTATTCAAAGGTATTGCCAGCTGATAAGATATCTGATCATAGAATGGTATTCTGTAGTCTGTGACATAAACATTCAAAATAATAAAATGGGGCCAAAACTAGTTACATGGCGAGACTTTACTAAATTTAACATTAATAAATCTTTGGAGGACTTGGAAAAAGTCTCTTTTCATAATATTCTGCGGAAATACGATAAAGATACTAATAACATGCTTTTGACGGTTTTTGAGGAACATGTTCCGAATAGAGTGGTTAGGGTTACAAAACCCAAAGAGCTTTGGCTTAATCAGGCTGTTAAGAACTCTATGAATGAACGTGAAAGGGCACGGCAAACATATAAAAGAACACGAGCAGATAAGGACTCGGTTAACTATTAACATTTGCGTAACAGTAAATTGATCATGGTTAGACGGAAGAAACGGGAATATCTGAATACTTTAATTTCAAAAAATGACTAAAAAAACATGGAGTGCTTTAAGAAATTAAAATGTTCGATCTTATGAATCAATACATATTCCAGTTGCTTTGTCAGATCCGGACAAATTGTGACAGTAAAATAAATTTTTAAAATAACAATGTATTTAAAATTAATAATAATTTTAATTTCATCTTTGTGACAGCTGAAGATGTTTGTAGCGCTTTAAGTAATCTTAAGTCCAATGCTATTAGAGTAGATGGAATCTCAACGATAGTGTTGAAGTTGTAAAGTTCGTTTATAGATAAGTATATTTTGCACGTCATAAATTGCTGTTTGGAATACAATTATTTTCCTAAACAATGTAAACTTGCAATTGCTAAGCCTTTCCTTTATCAAAAAATTCAAATCCCTAAACATTTACTGACCTAAAATTAATTCGTATAATGCCAGCACTGTCAAACACTCTAGAAAAATAATATACAGTCAAATTTATAGTTATGTTGTAAGTAATAAAATTATCCCAAACATTATATGTGGCTTGAGGAAAGGATTCAGCATTGCGACAGCTCTTGCAAACGTAACTAGTGACATTATGGAAGCATGGGACACTGGTAAGGACTATGTGTTCGTGTTATTGGACTTTTCTAAGGCATTGGACACAATCAGTCATCAGTTGCTTTGTACAAAACTTAAATATTATGGTTTAAATCTACCAAACACAAATTTAATAATTTCATACCTAACTGAAAGGTTTCAGAAAATTCAGTGCAATAACAAAAACGTCAACTAACATTAACATTTTATCTGGCGTGCCTTAAGGTTCAATATTGGGCCCGTTGTTATTTTTAATTTTTACGTACGATATTTTAATATCAGAGAAGCATTGTAAACATCAAGCATATACTGATGGCATACAATGTTATTTGCACTTCTTTTTCAATGATCATCCCCATGCGGTTAATATTCTTAATAGCGACTTGCATTTTATAGATGAATTATCGAGAGAACAAAATTTGAAACTTAACTTACGGAAATCGCTTGTGATGTTGTTTGGTAATAGAAATCATATTAACGCTTTGAAAAATGATATTTCTGGTGTTGGATTATTAGTAGTAAATTCCGCGAAATATCTGGGCGTGATTTTAGAAACTGATTTTAGATTTAGACAGCATGTGAAACCGATATTACAAAAGGCGTTTTTATCATCGAAAGTTATCTACTCCACTCGGCATATCTTGAATTTCCAATTAAAAAAGACTGTGTACTTTCACATTTTAACTATTGTGATTTTATTTATGGGCCATGCCTTGACCAAAATGACATAAACCGAATTCAAAAAATGCAGTCGACTAATACTTGGACAACGTAAATATGATCATATATTACATACAGTTAAAACTCTGAATTGGTTGCATATGGAAAATCGCCGAACCATTCGTTCAGATCATTTCGCTACGAAGTTAATAAATAGACAGGATGGTTGCACTCCTCTCAAACGGATTTTTGTACTTAAGTCTAATATTCATATTTAATATGCGAAATAGCCACAAATTAACAATACCATACCATAAAACAGCCATGTTTAAAAGATCTCTTGTCTATAATGTTGTTAAGATCTAAAATTCATTAAAGCCTGATTATGTGAAATTGAATAATAATAAATTTAAAATGAAGTGTAAGCACTTTTTACTGAATAATCAGCAATAGTAACACTACTACTGTTATTATATATGTATTATTTATGTATACCCGTAATAATTATGTCCAGCAAATTCTAATTTACATAGCATTTAGTATAATTACTCGTCTAATATTAATTCGTAAATGTAAATATGTATATTTCACCTACAAGTATACGGTTGAGTAGAGTAGCTATAGTCCGGTGCATATTTACTGGGCAGTCAAAAAACGCAACAAAAATTTTACGACCTGATTAAAATACTATCACGCCTGCAAATCGAATCACCTATTTTTATAGGTTTCGTACGTCGATTTGTTTGATAAGACCATGCCGGATGGTTCATCGGCGTTAATAATTGACTCGTACAATATTTTGTTGCATTTTTTTAACTACCAGGTAAATATACACCAGATTATACTAAGCTAAACTTCGCCACATTTATCACTATAATCAAATTTTAAATAATTCTCAATTCGGATTTAGGGCAAAACATTCGACCTCATAAGCAACGCTGAAAGTAGTGAGTGACATAGTCGAAGGCCTTAAACAGGGCAAGCATACAGCCTTAACACTGTGTGACGTCTCCAGGGCCTTCGCCTGTATCTCTCATGATATTCTTTTACAAAAATTAAATTATTACGGTATAAGAGCTTTAGCCCTCGCTCTTTTTAGTTAGTACTTATCAAAAAGGGTTCAGTGTGTCTGTTTTGATAATGTATCGTCTAATTTTGAGGTTGTAAAGCATGGTGTCCCCCAGGGTTCAACCGTGGGGCCATTACTGTTCATCATTTATATCAATGATATATATAACTTCCTATTACCTAGTAACTGTGTTCTATTTGCAGACGACACAACATTTAATTTGAATGATTTAAAAGGCACATCGATAGTCTATGAAAAACGAGCCCAAGAGTGGTTTTCAAGCAATAGGCTTATGTTAAATGAGGACAAGACTCAAAAGCTATTCCTTTCTACCAATAATAAATTTGTTAATGGAGATAATGTTAATTTGCTTGGCATAGTCATTGATGATAGACCGAATTGGATTTGTCACGTAGATAAATTAAGACATAAATTATGCAATATAACCTTTTTAATTAGTCAACTGAAAGTCATACTTCATATAAGCACTTTAAGAATTACTTATTTTTCACTTTTCCATTCTCAAATAAGTTATGGCATTTTGTTATGGGGAAACTCTAGTTTTGCCTTAAAAATTTTTAGACAGCAAAAGAAAGTGGTTAGGAAATAGCTAAAGCTGACTACAGAGAACATTGTCGGCCTTTGTTTATTATGTTAGAAATTATGTCCCTACCATCACTTTATATTTATTCTGCACCAATTTAAAAAATATATAAAAAACTACATGTTACAGCACTGTTTCTATACAATGGATGAATTTCTAAATTCTACCCATCCAATGTAACTAAATCTTTTTTCTTTTTCGAAATTATTACTGTCCCATCAGTATACTGGATTTATGATCTCGCTCGCCACGTTACTGGCCCAATATTTTATATTTAACTATTTTTTTTATGACTTCATTTTTGTTATGTATTCCTGTATCACGGCACATCTTGCTTCTGCTCATAATGATGCAGCTCCATGTATTTTATTTATACACTGTCATGTTTTATTTTTTTGTGAACCTCAGTGTTTGTTTATATACATTGTTATTTTCTAGACTGTACTTTTTACATAAAGTAGTCAAATAAACGATTCTATTCTATTCTATTCTATACATAATAACCATAACTAGCTCATTGTCTCCGGAACCTCCACATTTCACGAGAGCTCTCAAACTGGCAACCACCCATATAGCGCCAATAAGTTTTATTATATTTACGCAAATAAAAATAAATCAATTTTTTCTAAAATCTCAAGTTAAGAAGGCATCAGTGGTCGGTTGCTTGGATATAATACAGATGTAGGGTAGCAGTGAGGGCGCAACAATACAAGGGGGTTAAGCATGCATGCCGAACGAGGCAGTCATGCGAATTTCACCTCGGCTCTTCTTAGCCAAATGTACCGTGCATACTTAAGAACTCTGTGCCACGTACTACCCGCGTGTATTTCATCAAAATTTACACACATCGATAACTTTCGCCAACTTCCTTACTAAACAATCTGAGCCATTATTAGTTTTACGGGAATTTGTTTATTCTTGGCTGGAATTCTTCGGTAAATTTATGAAGTATTTCATTTTTCGTGAGATATTTTATAATTTATGGAAGTTTGCTATACTATATATGAATGAAAATTTAATGGAAATTAGCCAACTTTTCTTATTGTAACAATTGAAATTTTTACGAATATCAATCTCAAAGTTATTCAAAGTTAAATCATCTCATAATATAATGAGATATAAATTAAAATCAAATCGGCATGCTTTCGCGATAAATGGAAATTTAAGATAGTTGTCAAAGTGCTTGCGAGATATGTCAGTTCAGCTGTGTTGGTCAAATATTCAACTTTCTTTTGCGGTTGAAGCTTATTTATTTAAAAAATAACTATCTGTTGTAGTCAACCCAGCGTTTATTTCATCGTCACTTTCATTTAACGAGATCCAGTTCCTAGTCGAATAACAATTAAAACGTGGGTACACAAGTTTAGTAGTACAATGGCTTTGTTTTGTGACTAGGGGATGCGTAAAGGCACAAAATCAAGCTTTTACTCAGCTTTTACCCCACTCCCCGAAAACATCCCTATAACCGCTACATTCGTTGCTGTGGATGGAGGCTACTTGCTCCATAAGGTCATCTGGCACCAGAATAGGTCAATCAGAGAAATTGTAGCTGCTTACTCAACTACACATTAAGACACTTTGGGAGGAATGTGGCAGTTGTGTTTGACGGCTACCCAGAACAACAAGAAGCACAAAAACTACAGAAAGGTTACGTCGGTATGCAGCTACATCATACAGCGACATAATGTTTGAAGATTTAACATTGATCAAGGTGCCCCAGGAGAAATTGCTGTCAAACGACAACAACAAGTGACGCTGCTCAGGATTGGAAAACGAGGGGATTCAAACAAAGCAAGCTACAGAGGACGCAGACTGCACTATAGTGAGAACAGCTCTAGACAAGAGCAGTTCTTATGAAAAAGTAATAATAGTTGGAGAGGATGTGGATCCATCATCTGCTTTAGCAATAACTCCAGATTTAACTAAATCGCTTATATGAGGCATATTAGTTTTTTGCACACTTGCAATAAATTATGACAACTAACTGACAATGTCACAAAAATTCAAGTTAGATACACACAACTAGATTTTAGCAAAATACCGTTATAAGACTTGTCCTATTTTTTTTGCTCACGACCGTACTCCTAAATGGATTGGAATCTAGTGTGGAAGTGTGGACAATGTGTACTTCCAGAAAAGTGGCAGGGGGGATCAGGCTCTCTGCAATTTTCCTCTACATCTTTCAATCACGGAGAGCTATCTTTTCCCCTGAATTTGTTAGTTAGTTAGTTTAGTTTTTCACGTAGTTATGGTTAAAATTTTGTAAATAATTACTGTCAAATATTTATTTTCTTAAAAATTTTAAAAATCCTATTTCTTTAACACACCTCATATATGTATCTCGTCTTAACAAACAAATTTACTTCATGACCACTATTAGAATTAATATTCTGTATCATTTGCAATCCTCGGCCAAGTACAATATTGGGTTGCACTGTATCAATATATGAATTGGCTATGTTTTCAAGCAAGATTGTTATCAGAATATTTCAGTTCATACATTAAAGAATTTTCCTGGGCAGCTACACACGGGAACGACAAACAGTATTAAAGTTTTTTGCTTGTAGCAGTTTAAAAGTTGATCCATTCCGTGAATGCACAGCAGTCTGCGGTTAAGACCAGGAACTCCCATTCATTACTTATTGATGAGATTCGAAATTCTGCACTTTTTACTTTTTCACAGGTCAACAGCAAACAAACTACTGCTACATAAAACTTTTCTACTTCAAGTTGCACAGGTTTCATGGAGATGGACTCAAATAAATTATACATGAATGTTTAATTAAACGAAATTTTAACCTCGGGTGGAAGTTTGAGTAGATTGTTATTAACAAATCAATTTAAAAAACACTAAAAGAAGTTGTAGGAGATATATCTCAGCACATATAATTTCTAATCAATAAAAATAATCGACACTGATATATCCCTTGACTTCTAAGATGGCAATAATACAACCCAGATACAGGGTCTCTGATATAATAATAATAATAATAATAATAATAATAATAGTACTTACGTATTTGTTAGCAAAGAATAGTTATTTACAAGACAATTATATCTATTATACATTCAAAATAAAAATAAGACTTTTCAGAGATATTTGACATTTTCTTGTCGCGTAAATAGAACACAAGGAGAACTACATTCTACAATTTAAATAAATTCAATAATATCATATCAAGTGTTCCGTTTTTCGCGTTACATTTTGTCAAATTCAAACCGCGAAGACCTGTTTAGGTCAAATGGAACACCCTGTATTTTTTTACGTCAGGTTGTGTAAAATTAAATTCCCTTTTTTCTGATATTAGCATTGTGGGGGTTAAAGTTACAACTTTTTGAAATATTTGCGATTTTATTAGAAATTCATGAATTGTTGTAATCATTTCATCAAAATAGCCATGATTAGAAACAATCAGTCATTATCTTATGTCAAAAAATGCCAGCACGTTTAGATTATACCAACGAACACTTTTTAAATTTGTTTACTATTTATGGAGAATGTGATAAGGTAATATCAAGAACTTGCAGCACATTTGGTACTCGATATTCACAAAAACTCAAAATAACACTAGCACTGTAACATGCGTATTAATCGAATTGAAGATATGGCATGAACTAGAATAGCAGAGATAAGATCAATTTAAAATATGATTTCATTTTAATTTAATAACTGGTCAAAATTCCGCCCTCGAACCTCGACACATTTTTCGCACCTTCGGATTAGTTCCTCATGGGTAGCTCTTCTAACTGAATCGTGTGATATGTTTTGAAATGCATTTCTTACTCTTTGCATACAATCTTCAATGGTTGTTAATGGGCTCTCATAAACTTTATTTTTAATAGTTCCCCAAATGAAATAATCCAGAACTGATAAATCGGGCGAGCGAGGAGGCCATAAGAAAGGTTCATTATTGGCAATCCATTGATCATAAAAAGTTTCTTGTAAATAATTATTAATTAAATATGCTTTATGGGGGGGGGGAGCACCGTCGTGCTGATAAAAAATGTTTCTATGTTCGGCGAGAGGTAAATTTTCTAAATAGTTATTATTCAAATTTTGTAAGATATTCAGATACCTTTCACCTAAAAAAAAAAAAAAATGTATCTATACATATTAGCAGAAGAGAAAATTTAATTTAGAGTTTAAATTTTCCTGATAAAATTGTAATGCCACCACTCTATCGTTTCTTTGGCACAGTAAACATTGAATTGCCATCTTTCCTGAAAGTTTCGCTCTCTGAACATACAAGGTTCCAGCCACTCCAATAATGCGAATTGTGTCTATTAAAAAGTCCATTTTTAGTAAATTTTGCTTCATCTCTCCATATAATATTTCCCAAATAAGAATCGTGACCCTCAGACCTTATTAGAATAAACTCACAAAAATTCTGTCTTCTTAGGAAATCTGTTTCTTTTAATCCTTGAACCATATGGAATGAAAACGGGTGAAACTTATGTTTTAATAAGATTCT
The DNA here is from genome assembly GCA_963675555.1 of Leptura quadrifasciata. Lineage (NCBI taxonomy): Eukaryota > Metazoa > Arthropoda > Insecta > Coleoptera > Cerambycidae > Leptura > Leptura quadrifasciata. The sequence continues at coordinate 149,377,915 of OY776675.1, forward strand.
GTGAATTGAATCCTTGCATAGTCCCGATTCCAGAGCAGCTTGTCTTAATGACATCCTTGGAAATGCATGAAAATATCCCAGAATGACTATTTCAATGTTTTTGTCATCAACAATAGGCTTTCTTCTTTGCATTTTTGCCTTGGCAGAGCCATAATTTTTAAAATTTTCCAGTATACGTTTTACAGTGTTTGGTGACGGTTTCCGTTCTTCTGGATATCGAGTAGCAAATGTGCTGCAAGTTCCTGATATTACTTTATCACATTCTCCATAAATAATAAACAAATTTAAAAAAGTCTTCGTGGGGGTAATTTAAACGTGCTGGCATTTTTTGACATAAGATAATGACTCATGAATTTGTAATAAAATTGCAAATATTTCAAAAAGTTGTAACTTTAACCCCCACAATGCTAATATCAGAAAAAAGGGAATTTAATTTTACACAACTTGACGTAAAAAAACACAGGGTGTTCCGTTTGACCTAAACAAGTTTTCGCGGTTTGAATTTGACAAAATGTAACTCGAAAAACGGAACACTTGGTATGATATTATTGAATTTATTTAAATTGTAGAACGTAGTTCTCCTTGTGTTCTTTTTACGTGACAAGAAGCAAATGAGGATCTTTTACACGAATAAAGTTATAACGGTTCTTGCAAACCGTTGCACCTTCAAATTTTCTATAAAATGTCAAATATCTCTGAAACGGCTAGGTTTAGGTATAGGATATGCTACATATTTTCTACTCAGAATTTTACGCTCTTTTCTAGAACCCTAAAATATATAGGGTGTTCCATTTGAAATAAGCATCAAGTTGGTATCGACTTCCGGTATAAGCAGAAGTGTCAGCTGCTTGTAATTATTTTAGATGGATTTGCCACACAGACATTAGTAATTATCTAAATTTTCAAAATTTTCTGATGCATACTATTCTCTATATCGATCGATTCAGTTCCCGGTGAGACACCCTGTATAAAGCCAACTCTTCCAATTATAGGCCGATATCAATTATTAAAAATTTAGCCAAGGTATTTGAAAATAGTCAAAGTCAAAAAAAGTAAGAATTGATAATTGTAATAATGAAAATTATTTTATTTTGGACAGACAATATGCATGATTCACATTTTCTCCAAATAATACGCACAAAGCTCGGTTTTGAGAACACGATTACATCAACATTAAAATTCGTTTTGGCATGTCAGGCTTTCAGACAAGCTCAAATATTTACTCACACAATTACGTTCCAAATTTACTCTACATTTCATTATAATATAATTCGTGATAATATATATTTCACTTGGGTAATTCAACCGAAGTTGGGAACCTTGTATGTCAACACGGTTTACCAAAATCTACCTAACAAATACAATAACCCATCTCAACCTTCTCCATCTACCTTATTATGTAGAAATAATACGTTGTGTTTATCCCCGGGATATATTTCTAGTCTCTGGTGATTCTACTTTTAATACTCGGCATGTATTAAATCTGAATAGTCTACGCCGAATTGTTCGGGAATATTAATGTACGATTTGGCTTGCTTTTGTATTTACTGTACTCCTGTAGTCTATCCATTAAAAACGTTGGATAATAAAACCATGGATTGCAGTTGGAAATGCTTATAAAATGTTTATATCACTTTGAATATTAAGTAAACTCCTATGATAAAATAGTTTTGAATGTGCATTATATTACATTGAATGCTGTAATATTTTTTGATATATCGGACATAAAGCACTATGGGACACAGTAAATTATAAAATGAAAATTCTAACAGACAAGATAAAAACTTAATCCAAATAAGAAATCAGCAAAATGAAATTGTAACAAATAAAGTTTTTTTTATACATTTATTTAACGTCGGCCTATTTCCGCTACTGAGGCCTAACACCGACGCCTGTAGACGAGCTACCCCCAACCAGGAATTTTGCCGAACCTCTTCCCTTAAGAAGAGTAGGGATCTTTTACTTGCCTAACATTTAATAGACAATGGACCGACGGCTTTACATCTCCTTCGAAGGATGGTATATCCCTTATACAACCCTCGCCTAAGATTGTATAGCTTCCGCGCATACATTGATATACAAGCCGCTGGAAGATGTGTGAGGAAAAAGCCCTCTGTTGGTGAAATAAAAAATCTGGAGTGGGGAGATTTAGAGCTGAGACCCTGGAGGCCGTTCGTGCACTTATTTTTGATGATTATTTTTTATGAATAAAAGTGTCCATCATATTTCGGATGTCTCATTCGCTGAAAATTATGGAGACATTTTACAAAACGACTCATCTCTATATATAAACACCATACATGGAGACGATATTATTAAAGCATCTAAGAAATTAAAAGACAAACTTACTTCAGACGTTGATGGTATTCCCTGCTTTTTTGTTAAAGATTGTTGTTGTGCCTTGTTAGAACCCCCACTTTTCATTTATAATTTAATCTTGAGAACAGCTACATCTCCCGATATGTGGAAAATCGCTCGAATCACTCCCGTGTTAAATAATAATTCGAAATAATAATATATAATTGCGTTTATCCTAATGTTAGACCATATATTTCCCTGCACCAACACGGATTTTTAGATAAAAACTCTACGATCACAAACTTAACCTGCATAACTCACTTTGCCTCGGAAATTCTCGATAAGCAAGGACAAGTAGACACAGTATACATGGATATTCAGAAAGCCTTTGATCAAATCGATCTATATTTATTAATAATGAAATTAGATAACTTTGGATTTTCCGCAGGCTTAATTAATTTATTTACGTCTTATTTATTTAACCGCAGGCAGTTTGTCGAGTACGAAGGTTTTAGTTCGGATTACTACATTAATGCATCCGGAGTACCACAAGGCTCCAATTTAGGACCACTTCTATTTCTCATTTACATTAACGATATTAATAATGTTATAAGCTGTTCAAAATTAATGTTCACGGATGATTTGAAAATCTATAGAGAGATAAGAACGATAAGTGATTGTAGAATGATCCAGAATGACCTTAAAGCCGTATCTGATTAGTGTAGTGCGAACCATCTGTGCATTAATGTTCAAAAATGTTACGTTATCCCTTTTTCTCGGAAAAATAAACCTGAAGAATATGATTATAAAATAAATTCAGAGAGTATAACCAGATGTACAGAAATCAAAGATTTGGGTATTATCTTCGATAACCAGTTAACAATTCGAACCCATATTAATAGCGCTGTATCAAATTCATATAAAATGCTAGGCTTCATATTAAGAAACTGCAAGTGTTTTAGCAAAACTTCTAGCCTAATGTTGTTATATTACGCATTCGTTCGCTCAAGATTGGAATATGGTACCATCATATGGTATCCGTGGTACACATGTAACGTGAATAATATTGAGTCAGTTCAGAGGAAGTTTCTAAAATATTTGTTTTTTAAGGAGGATGGCATTTACCCGCCGAGAGGCGGATACGTCCATTTTAACGAACCGTTTTAAAATCGTTTCATTAGAAACTCATCGCGAAATAATTTCCATTAAATATTTATTCAGTTTAATTCACAATACTATTGATTGTCCCTTTTTGTTAGATAAAATCAATTTCCACATACCCAGACTTGAAATCCGCCGTCACACAACCTTCTATGTCAAGAACTATAGGACAAATATTATGGCGAGATCTCCAATTTATGTAATGCGCAATAATTTTCATAAAATCTCCCATCTATGTGATATTAATTTTGACAGTCTAGGCAGTATATTAAGTCATATAATTATTACCGAATAGTAGGTTTAATTTTGTTTGTAACTTAAGTGTCAATATTATTTTTCTTTTTTATTCGCTATTGATACATAAATGATATGTGTTTTCATGTATTTCCTGTAATTGGGTGCTTACCTGTTGGAAATAAAGAGATTATTATTATTATTATGTGAGAAGCCTTTGGGTTTGATTTCTGTAGTGATAGTTAGAGTCAAATACTACACGATGTATAATGTGGTCTGGATCCGTTGTTGCACTTTGGTTTCAATTTTATTTTTATTTAAGTCTGTATAGTCTTTGAGTTCTGACAGGGTCAACGGCTACACCCTGTATATGGTATTCTTGAAAAAACTACACTTGTTTTTAAAGCGGAACGAACAATTATTTATTTAAGATTTTTTTAACAGAGTTTAAAAAATAAGAGGGTAATTTTTTATTTAACAAAATTTTCTTCTTTATTGGATATAACTATACGACAGCATAAATTCGGACTGTGGAATTTAGCAAAAATTGTTTATTGAAATATTCGACTTGATTCATTCACTTTGGTGTGAGATTGTGTGGGCCGTAAAGGCGAGACAAAATGGGGTCATTTAAGACGAAATAAGATTAAATAGGGATCACTTAAGACGAAGATAAAATTTATTAAAAGAGGGCCACTTAAGGCGAGGAGATATTAAAGCTATATGGGGCCAGTTAAGGCGATTTCTTAAAACTACCCTTTTTAACCGGGTTTCGGCCTGGGAAGCTCGTTCTGAACAGCTAGTCACGAAAAGTATGCTAGGACAGGGGGTAAGAAAGCCTAACTAGACGGTAGGTATCTACAACTTAAGTTAAATAGGAACCGGACCGGAAGCACTAGTAAATGAGCTTATTACACTTAAAATCACTTTTAAATAACTTTTTCCACTGAATCACTTCACGAGTACTAAACATAGGAGTCACTGCCAAAACTGAACTTGCCCCGGGTAGGCTGTGCTCGGGTATTTATACGTTTGTGAAAGTTTCGTTTAACGCGCCCCATCGAGTCTCGCATCCCGTTTTAAACTGTCTGGAAAGGCTGAAAATCGCTCCGTGCGGGCGAGGATGAGTCATTAATTGCAACATATTGCGCAATACTGGAAATTTAAGATTTCGAAAATGAAAATTACATAGAAAAATCGGTAATGAAAAGTGGAATTTATTGAAATAAGAATGAAATTTGGATCTATTTTAGTTATGAAGTGTTTAATTAATAAAATCTGATACAACCCCGTAAAGTGTTAAAGGAGGTCCGATGTTTAAAGGTTGAAATGAAATGAGAATCCGATAGGTGCGTATTGTCTGGAAGTAAGATATGAAAGTGTTCCTAACGGGTACGAGTCAAGTTGAACCGAGATATTGTATGCTATATTACGAGGAGTGATCAAAAATGGTGAAAATTAAAATAGCAATCGGTTTACAAGAAATTGATGAAATTAAATTTGAACTTTAAGACCCGAGGCACGGAGCATGGTTCGAAGTATACAGGGGGTGATCAAAACGTATAAGAAGAATAAAATGTGAAGTGGTTGCAAGAAAGTTCTGAAATGAGTATAATTGTTAAGATTAACATAGCTAACGCATACGAGGGGTGGTCAAAAAGTATTAAAATTTTGAAAATGAAATTGTTTATAGAAAATTTACGGATTGAAGTAAGACGTTGAAAATTTGAGTTTAGATAGTGACTTGGGTCAGGTTGATGAATATATGGGGGCTGTATTTTTAAGTGACTTTTTCGTAGTGAATCTGTTATGAATGGACTTGAATGAATGTTTGAAGTTTGATATTAGTGAATTTATGTTATTTTTGAATTATCGATTGCTTGTGAATTTTTCCAGATTTATTTGACTTTGACTGTGGTTTTTGGATGTAAATAGTGTCTGGTTAGTTTGCCATGGTGTATGGAGCGTATGATTTTTTGGTGATTTTTGAAATTTTTTATTTTTGTTTAGGACTTCTAAGGGGACATACCCTACAACAGTTGGAACGGTCGCCCATCCAACTACTAACCGCGCCTTATGTTGTTTTACATCGCATATCGAAGTATGTGCATAGTAAAGACGCATCTACACTCGCCCCCACAAATAAAGTTGAAATGTGTAATACATTTATCAATATAGGCAAAATATTTGCCAGTAAAATAAAAAGAAATGTAAACGACAATGAAAAAAGAAAGTGAATTTGCATTTTATATTTCTTTATCCTTGCACCAGTCCCAAAATAAAAAAATATACAGTGTGACCCATTTCAAGCCTTAACATCTTCATAAATGCTGTACTTATTAATCGATTTTGACCGTTTTTTTTTTTAAAGATACAACACCAAAACTGCACTTTTGGACAAAACGTCATATTTTATTTTTAAAAATAGTGGACCCATCACAATTTTTCTAGGGGCTAAAATTTAATAAATTATATTAGCGATTTTTTACGTAAAATCTGAATACGTCCCTGTATTCAGCTTCTCCTAAATGGGTATGTACCAAATTTCATAAAAAAACACGAATTAATAAAATTTTGGCAGATAAATTAGAAAATGAGAATATTAATACGCATTTATTATTGCAGACATAATGTCATGGAATAAACATCAAAAACAGACAACACAGTTAAACCTAATAAGCAATGAAAACATGATGCTAATCGCGCCGCAAAATTAACATGGAATCGATAACAATGACATGAAATAATTGTGACAAGGAAACACTAAAAAAATTTTATTAACAACAATAAATATAATATAATAAATGAAGATTGTAAAGAAACTACTAAATTTTTGAAGCTTCCACCAAACCACCGTTCAATCTAATGCATTTTTCATATCTTTTATTAACATTATTTGACACTGTTCTTAATTGTGTAGTGGTAATTTCTAGACATATGCGTTCCTTATTCTAGCTCGGAGGTCTTCAATTGTCTGGGGTCTCGATTTATATACCTTTTCCTTAATAGTACCCCAAGGAAAAAGTCCATTGGTGTTAGATCCGGTGACCTAGGTGGAAATTCAATTAGGGGGCTGCTGGGACCTATCCACTGATTTCGAAAATGATCATTTAACCACTGTCTCACTATCACTACATTATGTACAGGACACTCATCTAACCGAAATTTTAAATTAAATCGGTCACGAATAAGTAAACTGTCTAGTGCTTCCGAAATTCATTCCTCAAGGAATCCAAAAATTGGAATCTATTTGAATTTCTTTCAAAGAAGAACGGACCAATAATTTTATTATGGAGTATCCCCCACCAAACATTTACTTTTAGTGAATATTGTCTTTTACAATTGATAACCCAGTTTGGATTTTCTATTGACCAGTAGCCAGAATTTTGGGATGAAACCGTACCGTTGTTGGTGAAAGTGGCTTCGTCGGTATATAATATTTCCTTAATGAAATTAGAATTATTGAGGTATTCTGCTTGAGCCTATTAAAAAATGCAGTGGTATTGTTGTTCAATATTCTCTATCCACTGTTGTATAAAAAAACTATCGCCAGCTCGTCAAAAGTTTATGCTTTATTGTTTCTTTACGGCCTTATTTCTGATGAGAGAATCCGCTGCATTTCTACTTTTTCTTATCGGTTTTAAATTCGAACATATAGTTATCCAACAGAATTACGAAAAAAAGTCAACTTCTATCTAGAAAGTTTAAAAAATTTGTTGTATATCAAAAGTTATAATGGTCGTGTCTGCGTCAGAATTTTTATTTTCTTCTAAATACATCTTTGACTTTAGCCAATATTGCACAAAACTGGTTCTGTTTTATTTATATTTTCCCCCTCGACTTTAGGTATAATAAAATTAAAATAAATAAGCGAAGGATAATGTTTACCTTTCCGTTTGGAACTCAATTAAAAATGGGTTTTTATGACAGACTCGTATAATACCAAAACTCCGCTAAATAAATTTGTTTAATAAATTTAAAACTAATTTAAATCGAATTTGCTTTGATGTTCACTGACGGGTACCTTATTGCGACTTATTATTCTTTACATTTTATCCTTGCCTGCATTTTTCATATAGAAAGTTTGCTGCTGCTTACGTGAATGATTTATGAATTAATGTTATAAAATTTATACCGTCGACGTTTCTTTGAACATATTTAAGTACACTCACCGAGAGTTTGAGAGTTAATAGTGAAACATTTTAGAAGTAAGTTTAGCCTATTGTGTGATATTATAAAATGTTGTCTTTCCTTAATTAAAACTATATTAATGATTCAAACGTTGCTATATATTTTTTCTTAATTTAAGTGCAGCAAAGTTTTTATTAGTTATTTTGTTACGGTCGAAATATGCATTGATACTCGAGTTTACACCTGAAATGTATTTATTATAATACTCGCTGGTATAACGTATTTAAATGAATAGCAATGTTACATGCAACACATACGGGGCCTGTATTTGAGGACTACCCTCCAAGGTCATTTTCGAAAAATATTTAGAACGGTACCTCGTTGAAATATCGTATTAATTACAGTAGGACAGCAATCAATATGTAGAATATCGCGGCTTCAAGCCTGTTCAATTCCTGACTATATCTAGAGTGCCCCAAGGTTCACTACTGGGACCTTTATTATTCATCTCATTATAAACCATATACTTACTTGCCTTGAGGTCAACTGTTTATTGTCTGAAAGTTATTTGTGGCATTCTACGAATATTCTTTCCTATTATTTGGGTTTTCTACCACATGTATTATTATCCTCTTCAAAAACAAATCACGGAATCTAGAAAATAATTATTGGAAAAAAGCCTCTGCGCCCGTGACGTTTACGTCAAAGAAATAGTCAGAGGTTATGTTTTGCAAATAATATAAATCGGAATAAACACAGAAACAATGTATTTTGCTGATGTTTCGGAAAATAGTCTCTTTCCGTTTTCAAAGATTTTTTTGGAAGAATTCTTATTTTGCTGTGTATGTCAAATACACAGCTTTAAGATTCTGTTTATGTTATTTCCATAGATACTTACTACTTACACAGAACATAGAACTGATGATATTTTCTTTTAGATAATGTTGAGTTTGTTAAGTTCTTCTTTTAACATTGGTAGCCAGGTTGTACAAATATCTACAGAACAATTCTATACGCACGATCTTCATTTAATAAGATTATTACTGATTCCTTAATTTTTCTTTATTTGGTATCTGTTTCTTTTGTTAAAATTTTTGCCCAGTCCAGTTTATTCTATGTCCGTTTTCCCAAGCATGTTCACAAATATTTGATTTCTGTATTTCATTCTGTCCAATGTAATTCTTGTGCTCATCCAACCTCACACTGAAAGGTCTGGATGAGTCATCCACATAACATTTATCACATTCGCACGGAATATTGTAAATACAGTTTTTTGAATTCTGCTTCCTGTTTATCGGTTTTGTTTTTGTTAAAATAGATCTTAAAGTGTTCCCCGATAACCTCTGACTATTCCTTTAGCGTAAACATCACGGGCGCAAAGGCTTTTTTCCAATAATTCTATTATTTTGTAGATTCGGTGATTTGTTTTTGAAGAGGATAATAATACATGTGGTAGAAAACCCAAATAATAGGAAAGAATATGTCAACTGCTTGCTATATGCTGACGACATGAAATTGTTTTGTACTACTGAAACATATGAGAATTGCGTGCTATTCCAAAGGAATTTAAATGATATAAATAATTGGTGCCTGCGGAATACTCTTCCCTTAAATATCACCAAACGTAACATCTAGTCCTTCAGCCAGAAAAGCATTCTATTAATCATTAACTATAAGTTAAACAGGACTACCTTGAATAGTTCTATTGAAGTTTAGAGTTTGAGTGTTTTTTTTTTATTCTAAACTGAATTTTAAGAAACACGAAAGTATTGTTCTGACCGCGTATAAAAGTTTGGGTTTCTTCGTGAGTTTAAGATATTTGATGATACTGGATTGTTGAATATATTTTATATGCTGCTTTTGTTAAATCTAGGTTCGAATACATGGAACATCGGCTATAATAAATATTGTAAAAGCATTGAAAATATTGAATATCGCAATCTGAAATATGATTAATTTAAAATGAACAACTTTACCCTCCTGTTGATTTTGAACATGAGCAGTTGCTAAATAAATTCGGCTTTCTTAGCTTACAGGACCATAGGCAGCTTTAGTCTCTTTTGTTTTCACACAAATTAACTCACGATCTAGCTGACCTTTCATCTTCCTACCCCACGAACAAACGTACTGAAATTCTTGCCTTTGTACTTGATATGCATCAGTTACATATCTGTTGAGAGTCAGTGACCGAATGAAGGCCCGGTATGACCCGAACGTCAGTTCAGTGGAATTCAAGGTTTGGTTGTACAACCTACAGCGGAGTAAAGAAGGATTCTTGAAGTCTCTCTCACCTTGAGAAGGATCATATTCTGTGATCAGCTGGATTAACAGCGCTGTTTATCGGATCCAATGTAGAAAGAAGGCCAGGATGAAAATGGTGCACCTGGACAGACTGGCGAAGTGTGTTGGGGACTCTGAATTTCCTGACGGATATTCAGGCTTAAGGAGGGCGCATATGCTGCCCTCTTACGGAGAGAGGTTTAATCCCTGGTGACAGAGTGAAAGCAAGCCTGTCTAATAGGCAACCATTAAAACAATAGTTCACCAGTCGGACCAGGGTGGCGCTGCCTCATAGAATATGCGAGAAGGAGTAGAAGCGTCTCAAAGGACAGACTGGATTATTCGAGAATGGCGCCACAGATATATAAGAAGCGGGTCCAACGCACGGAGTCAATTGTGTATTAGATGAGCAAGTGATATTTAAGTTCAGTACAGTTATGAATGAGATGAGAAGTGATCAAATAAGATAAGGAACAGTAACAAGTTATGAATTATAGTAGTGAGTTTTATAGTAGAGGAAAGTTATACTTAGTGTGTTATTGTAAGGATTATTGTATTGCAATTTAGTGATAATAAATCAGTGGTTAGTGAAAATTTGTGTTGCAATTATTGAACCTACTTTCGAGATATTTACTACAGGGTGTAGTAAATAAAAAAATGACGAAACAACGTCTTGTTTTAAAAATGTTACCAAAAAATTGTACTCAATTAAACATCTGTTATCTGTCGGTGCAATTTAGGTGGCTCAATAATTGGAACTTCAAATCAGTTACCCCGAACAAAGGATTACTGAATGCGTTCACTTTATTATACCCATTTTGCCCCATATCACGCTGTTATACTCGCGTATCAGATGAGTTCATATTTCCATCCAGATATTCAATTTCATAATAACTTTTATATTCCTAATAAAAGTTGTGTCGACAGTCGATAAGCCTTGGCTAATAAAATACCGTGCTCTAAATTACATTTACTACTCTTTTATGGATCAATCATTTATATAACGGACGAATATTAAAAATGGATGTATGCAAACCCTGAAAACTGAAAGTAATAATCTTTACGACCCTGCCTCCTGTATATGGTTATTGAAATCGCGAGTCATTTATGCAGATGAAAAACCAAAATCCCACCAAAATGTATTTGGTTCAATGTTGTCCCCTCTTTGTCCTAAATTAGCTACAACTTAATTTCTCTTTGTGCGTCGTATACGCGGAAACGAAATGGTTTACAAAACGTATAAGCGGTATAAAGAGAGGATAGGTATGTAATTTAAATAGAGCTATTAAAGTATTTTAACATGTTTATTTATCTTTATGAAACTGTAAATGTTAAAGCTCAAGCAATTAGAAGATAATCATATTGTAGTTAGTTTAGAGTTTTCAAATTTACAAATACTGTAGAATTTCGCAAAAGTCAAAAAATTTGTAGCTAGTTATACATCCAAATCAAAAAGTTGTTTGACAGTTTACTACATACGAAGCCTTAATCTTCTCAAATAAGCAGCTCTTATTAAGCTTCTTCTTATTACGAGTAAGCCTCCAACAAATTGTTGACAAATCTCCACATGTACTACTAGCAAAGTCATAGAAACTACCTAAAATACTATACCACCCATGTTTAGATCAAAACTGCAAAAAATCGTTTACAAATTGTGCAAAACACATGTTGCCGTGTCATTTTCAACCTACGAAAATACTATATATGTCACTGATAGACCTCATCACAATCATCATAATGAACAATGACATTGAAATTTTAGAATCAAATTCAGTGCCCACTTAAGATGATATATCTGACCATAACTTAATTTTTTCCTTTAGTTAAGATACCTAAAATTAAATCGGATCTAAAATATATTTATTATAGGGAATACGATAAAATTAATATGAAATATTTTGAGGAAGATTGCAATTGGGATGAGATATCTTGTGTTAAAAATGTAAACGAGAAGCTAAATATTTTCAATAACAATGTTTTGTACTTAATCAATAAACAAAAAAACGATAAAACCATAAAAGAAAAGCATTTTTCAGCATGGGTTACTGACAACATTAAACTTTTTATGAAAATGAGAGATAAAACTAAAGCAAACTATTTGAAAAAGCAAAATTCACCAGAATCTAGAATATTATAAACAACTAAAAAATTATACAAAGTATGCCACACAATGGGAAAAATGTGCTTATTTTGATGCACTGTCAAAAAATAAAGATTCCGTATTATTCTGGACAGAGGTAAGTAAATTAAGTTTAACGAAAAATAAGACTAATAATAGCATTAAATTCAAATCAATAATTACTTCATTTTGTCCATAATCCCCAACAAATCCAACAATGAAAACATCCTTTTTTTACAATTTTAATTTACATCATCATTAATTATAAGGATGTATTTGATATCAAATTATTAACAAGGAATGATGTTTACAACATAATTAGTAATATTAGAACTTGCAGTGTCATTTTGTATGGATGAAAACACACATTGGCATAAAAAATAACGAGATTGTTAACCTTTTAGCCAAGGAAAGTATCAACTCAGATGTTCCCTCAGAAACAAATATATGTCTGTCTGACTCTTTTAACATTTTAAAATCCACATTGCGAGATAGGTGGTTGAAGATATGGTGAGAGTATTGAGTGAGAATATACACTTATTCACCCTGATCTTCCATCAAAGTTTTGGTATGAATATTATGTCTGCCCTAGAAAATACGTAATACCCATAAGACGTCTCAAATTTGGGCACGCTTGATTTCTAGCACATCTGTTTAAAATAAACGTTTTGCCTTCAGAGACTTGTGATATTGGTGGAGTTAAATGTGACCTGGATCGTATTTTCTTCCAGTGCTCCAAATACAAAACATATTCTGACAGATTATATACGAACCTTATTAAACACAAAAATCAATCACCTTTTAATATAATCTCTTTTCTCAGTCAATTTAGTAAACCGGTTTTTGATTGCATCATCTGCTTTTTGGAAGAAACGAAAATTTTTTTGTAAATTTTGTGTGAATATCTTAATAGTTTAGCTTCGTTTCCTCTGTTGTTTTTCTTTTGTAACACCCTTTAATTTACAGTGGTCCTCTAAAATTGTTTGTTATTAAAAATGTCCTGACAGACCCCAGGGCGAGAAGCGTGTGTCCCTTTTTCTTTTCCTTTTTTGTGATCTTCAAATATTTTTATTTTCTCTGTCGTTGTAGATTAGTTTGTAATGAATGTAATGAATGATTTTCAGCAGCGCAATGTTTATTAAGTTTTTCCGCAGTTTTTAATTTAAGTAGCGTTGGTTGTATGACTAATGGCCGAATGCCAAAAAAAAAACTTGCAGTGCTGGCGGAGATGGTATTTCTATTAAGAACCTTGAACAATATTTTCCATTTTGTATAAATCTTCTCATAAATATTTTAAATGCCTGCGTACTTGATGCTGTAATTTCATACTTCTGGGAAAACGCAATAGTTAAGGCTCTTGCAAAAATTGCTAATCCTATAGAACTAAAAGATCTCAAACCTAGTAGTATCTTATCTTCCATTTTTAAAATTTTGGAAAGACATATTCACAACCAAATTTTTCCTTATTTCAATGAAAATTATTTGACTTCCTCGACACAATCAGATTGTCGTAAAAATCAAAGCAGTTCCACTGAACTTATAATAGTAACTGATGACATTTGTCAAAACTCAGATAACAATTAATACAGTAACTGGTCTAGATCTACTTGATTTTAGTAAAGCCTTCGATACTTTGAATCCGCAAGTTTTGCTTTCTAAATTGCATTATTTCGGTTTTCCAATAATTGCATTAATTGTTTAAATCTTATTTAACTGGCAGGGAACAATGCGTAGCTTTGGCAGTAGATAATAATACTGTCAAATCCAAATTTGCTGCATTACATCAAGATGTACTTCAAGGGTCCATCTCAGTCCTCCCGTTATATTTAATATACGTTGCAGGCGTGAATGAAGTTCAATATTCTAGTGTAATGCAATATGCAGATGATTCTCAATTAGTTCTTGATGTTTGTCCAAATAATAAAATATTTGCACAAGAAAATATTTCATCAAATTTAAAGAAAATAAAAAAAAAAATTTGGGATCATAACTTAAAAATTAATGATTCTAAGTCTGTCTTATTGATAGCAGGCTCAAAAATATTCTAGAGATACACTGTCTGATTTTGTTGTCAAAATTGTTAATGATGAAGTAACTAAATTGAGTGAAGCAAAAAAACCTTAGCGTAGTCGCACTTACATTTCAATCACATTTCCACTAAAATAGGATTGGCTTTCAGCCGCCTAAAAATATAAAACTTTCATGTCACCTGCTGCTAAATATAACAGCCTCGTTCTCTCAATTCTTGATTGCGGTGATATAGTATATCATAATTTTATCAATCGTCTAATACAAAATGTTCAAAATGCTTGCATGCTCTTTGCGTATATATACAGGGTGTTTCACCGGGAACTGAATTGATCGATATAGGGAAAAGTACGCATCAGAAAATTTTGAAAATTTAGATAATTACTAATGTCAGTGTGGCCAATCGAACTAAACTAATTACAAGCAGCTAGCACTTCCGCTTATACCGGAAGTCAATACCAACTTGCTTATTTCAAATAGAACACCCTATATATTTTAGACTTTGAAAAGAGCATAAAATTCTGAGTCGAAACTATGTAGCATATCCTATACCTAAACCTAGCCGTTTAAGAGATATTTGACATTTTATAGAAAATTTGACAGGTGCAACGGTTTGCAAGAACCGTTATAACTTTCTTCGTGTAAAAGATCCTCATTTGTTTCCTATCACATAAAAAGAACACAAGGGGAACTATGTTCTACAACTGAAATAAATTCAATAATATCATACGAAGTGTTCCGTTTTTCGCGTTACATTTTGTCAAGTTCAAACCGCGAAAACTTGTTTAGGTCAAATCGAACACCCTGTATTTTTTTACGTCAAGTTGTGTAAAATTGAATTCCCTTTTTTCTGACTGTGGGGGTTAAAGTTGCAACTTTTTGAAATATTTGCGACTTTATTAGAAATTCATGAATTTTTGTAATCATTTCATCAAAATAGCCATGATTAGAAACCATCAGCCATTATCTTCTGTGAAAAAATGCCAGCACGTTTAAATTATACCAACGAAAACTTTTTAAATTTGTTTATTATTTATGGAGAATGTGATATCAAGAACTTGCAGAACATTTGCTACTCGATATCCACAAAAACGCAAAATAACACTAACACTGTAACATGCGTATTAATCGAATTGAAGATATGGCATGAACTAAAATAGCAGAGATAAGATCAATTTAAAATATGATTTCATTTTAATTTAATAATTGCTCAAAATTCCGCCTTCGAACCTCGACACATTTTTCGCACCTTCGGATTAGTTCCTCATGGGTAGCTCTTCTAATTGAATCCTGTGATATATTTTGAAATGCATTTCTTACTTTTTGCATACAATCTTCAATGGTTGTTAATGGGCTCTCATAAGCTTTATTTTTAACAGTTCCCCAAATGAAATAATCCAGAACTGATAAATCGGCCGAGCGATGAGGCCATAAGAAAGGTCCATTATTGGCAATCCATTGATCATAAAAAGTTTCTTGTAAATAATTATTACATATGCGTTATGTGGGGGAGCACCGTCGTGCTGATAAATAATGTTTCTATGTTCAGCGAGAGGTAAATTTTCTAAATAGTTATTATTCAAATTTTGTAAGATATTCAGACATCTTTCACCGAAAAAAAAAAACAAAAATTTACCTATACATATTAGCAAGAGAGAAAATTTAATTTATCGTTTAAATTTTCGTGATAAAATTGTAATGCCACCACTCTATTGTTTCTTATGGCACAGTAAACATTGAACTGCCAACTTTCCTGAAGGTTTCGCTCTCTGAACATATGAGGATTTGAGTCACTCCAATAATACGAATTGTGTCTATTAAAAAGTCAATTTTTAGTAAATTTTGCTTCATCTGTCCATACAATATTTCCCAAATAAGAATCATGATCCTCAGACCTTATCAGAATAAACTCACAAAAATTCTATCTTCTTAGGAAATCTGTTTCTTTTAATCCTTGAACCATATGGAATGAAAACGGGTGAAACTTATGTTTAAGATTCTGTGAATTGAATCCTTGCATAGTCCCGATTCCAGAGCAGCTTGTCTTAATGACATCCTTGGAAATGCATGAAAATATCCCAGAATGACTATTTCAATGTTTTCGTCATCAACAATAGGCTTTCCTCTTTGCATTTTTGCCTTTAAAATTTTCCAGTATGCGTTTTACAGTGTTTGGTGACGGTTTCCGTTTTTCTGGATATCGAGTAGCAAATGATAGATAGATAGATAGATAGATAAACTTTTATTTGTTCCTGTGTAAATAAAATTTTACAAATTACCCAAATGGGCGTAGAACACGTCATATGTGCTGCAAGTTCTTGATATTACTTTATCACATTCTCCATAAATAATAAACAAATTTAAAAAGTTTTCGTTGGTATAATTTAAACGTGCTGGCATTTTTTCACAGAAGATAATGGCTGATGGTTTCTAATCATGGCTATTTTGATGTAATGATTACAACAATTCATGAATTTCTAATAAATTCGTAAATATCTCAAAAAGTTGTAACTTTAACCCCCACAGTGATATCAGAAAAAAGGGAATTCAATTTTACACAACTTGACGTAAAAAAAATCAGGGTGTTCCACTTGACCTAAACAAGTTTTCGCGGTTTGAAGTTGACAAAATATAACGTGAAAAACGGAACACTTGGTATGATATTATTGAATTTATTTCAGTTGTAGAACGTAGTTTTCTTTGTGTTCTTTTTATGTGACAAGAAGCAATTGAGGATCTTTTACACGAAGAAAGTTATAACGGTTCTTGCAAACCGTAGCACTTGTCAAATTTTCTATAAAATGTCAAGTATCTCTGAAACGGCTAGGTTTTAGGCATAGGATATGCTACATATTTTCGACTCAGAATTTTATGCTCTTTTCGAGAACCCTAAAATATATAGGGTGTTCCATTTGAAATAAGCCAGTTGGTATAGACTTCCGGTATAAGCGGAAGTGCCAGCTGCTTGTAATTATTTTAGTTGGATTGGCCACACCGACATTAGTAATTATCTAAATTTTCAAAATTTTCTGATGCGTACTTTTCTCTATATCGATCGATTCAGTTCCCGGTGAGACACCCTGTATATATTCCCTTTAGAAATCACATCACTCTCTACTTAAATCAAAGTTCTATCCTAAATATGAAAAGTAGGCGTATATTACACACATACGGTCTTATTTATAAAGTGATGGCTACTGGTTAGTCTAGTTACCTACGAAGAAAGTTCTCTTCTTATAATCACGATCAAAATAAAAGAAGAAGAAGAATTTTAGAATACCTAAACACTAATCGTCAGCTTTCCAGCAGTCATTCATATTTAGTGCAATCCATTTGTAGAACAAGCTTGACTCGAGTACTAAAAAATTCTCTTCATAACATTTAATTGTAAAATAAAAAGTATGTTGCTTGCCAACCAAAACGTTACCACTTAAAAACAGCAAGACCCTACTCGTGTATGCACCACTTAACTACCCATTCATCTCACTTTGGTTTATTTTCATTGATCATCCACCCTACATCTTTAACGTTACATCGTTGCAAAGTTTACCTTATTGTTTATTGTCTGAAAGTTATTTGTGGCATTCTACGAATATTCTTTCCTATTATTTGGGTTTCCTACCACATGTATTATTATCCTCTTCAAAACAAATCACCGAATCTACAAAATAATAGAATTATTGGAAAAAAAGCCTCTGCGCCCGTGGCGGACTATCGGAAAAGCTACGCCGTATAGGTGACAAATTTGATGTTAGGACGGTATTTCAAACGGGGAACACTTTAAGATCTATTTTAACAAAAACAAAACCGATAAACAGGGAGCAGGATTCAAAAAACTGTATTTACAATATCCCGTGTGAATGTGATAAATGTTATGTGGGTGAGTCATCCAGACCTTTCAGCGTGAGGTTGAATGAGCACAAGAATTACATTAGAAAGAATGAAATTCAGAAATCAAAGATTTGTGAACATGCTTGGGTAAACGGACATAGAATAAACTGGGACTCGGCAAAAATTTTAACAAAAGAAACAGATACCAAAAAAAGAAAAATTAAGGAATCAGCAATAATCTTATTAAATGAAGATAAGTACGTATCGAATTGTTCTGTAGATATTTGTACAACCTGGCTACCAATGTTAAAAGAAGAACTTAACAAACTCAACATTATATAAAAGAAAATATCATCAGTTCTATGTTCTGTGTAAGTAGTAAGTATCTATGAAAATAACATAAACAGAATCTTAAAGCTGTGTATTTGACATACACAGCACAATAAGAGTTCTTTCAAAAAAAAAGCTTTGAAAGCGGAAAGAGATTACTTTCCGAAACGTCAGCTAAATACATTATTTCTGTGTTTATTCCGATTTATATTATTTGCAAAACATAACCTCTGACTTTTCCTTTGGCGTAAACGTCACGGGCGCAGAGGGTTTTTTCCAAAAATTCTATTATTTTGTAGATTCGGTGATTTGTTTTGCAGAGGATAATAATACATGTGGTATAAAACAAATAATAGGAAAGAATATTGTTTATTACCTATTTACCTATGTACTGTTACTGTGGTAAATAAAAATTTATTTATTTATATTCAGATAAATTTATCGAACTGAAATGGTTAACTTTTTTTGACACTTATTTAATACCTATAACTATAGACGAACTGCCCCAACCAGGAATTTAAATTACGTAATTTTTTCAATAAATACAATTTATCTTTTTCAAATTGAGTTTGTTTTCAACGAATTATTGAAATCTTTTGCTAAACTACTAAAGCATGTTTGGTTATATCCTCATATTTTGGTCCAAAGAATCTATCTATCCCCTAAACTGTGGCATATTATTAATGGCCCACCCTGTATATAATGTTGTATTAAGCATTCCTTTAAATAAAGTCGGCATTATTATTATTATTTACAATCAATTCACACATTGTAGATATTTCGATAAACTTTAAACAGATCTGAAATAATGCTACGTTATTGGTATTAATTCTTACTTCTTTGATTACGTGAAAGAGATCCAGTGCAAAACAACGCATATTAATGGCTCTTCGGTACGTATTTTTGGTCTAGTAATAAAGAGACGGAATTAAAAACTCGTAACAGCGTTCGTGGAGCCAACTGGGGTTGTAATTCACTATTAACTTCGCCATCGGCCCTCCGCGCTATCTGCAGGACCGGACGCTGGCTGTATTAACTTCAGATTAGGAGTAAAAACTCGTAAAATTTTATTATATCGGCGCACGAGGTCGTATAAGCGACGCTCGGGTATGCCTGCTTGAAAAGGTAATTATGATAGTGTCAAAATTAAAATTTAACGAGGGGTAATAAATCCATAATTGGCTGGAGGTATGAAGGCTACTCATGTGAGGAATCAATGTAGATTACATCTACATGGGGTAGTAAATAACGAGAAAACAATACCATTATATGCATCACATTAATTTTCGTATACATTTGCTTTGCGGCAAAGATTAAAATCATAAGTTTATATTGCAGAAGCAATCATTCGTTAAGGGCTGCAGCTAATTTTTTTTTATACATTTATTTAATGTCGGCCTATTTCCGCTACTGAGGCCTAACACCGACGCCTGTAGACGAGCTACCCCCAACCAGGAATGTTGCCGAACCTCTTCCCTTAAGAAGAGTAGGGATCTTTTACTTGTCTAACATTTAATAGACAAGGGACCGACGGCTTTACATCCCCTCCGAAGGATGGTATATCTCCTATACAACCCTCGCCTAAGGTTGTATAGCTTCCGCGCATACACTGATATACAAGCCGCTGGAAGATGTGTGAGGCGAGGACGCGGTTTCCGTTGGAATGGTCACCCATCCAAGTACTAACTGCGCCTGTCTTTGCTTTACATCGCATACCGAAGTATGTACATAGTAAAGACGCACCTACGCTCGCCCCTGCTAAAGTTTTTAATACTAGCATAAGTTTGTAATAGGATTGATGCCAAAACTAGAAAAATTAAGTCTTTACTTAAAAATTTTAGAGGACTACAACTGTTATTATATCGTTGAAAGATGCCCTGCAAATAAAAAAGCAATAAAAACTTTACGACCTCATTATTAACGCCTTAAAGTTTGGCCAAGGTTGCTACCTAGCTCATTTGTTTAAAATTGGAATTGTTACTTCAGATAATTGCGAACATTGTAATGTCATAGGAGACCTAGATCAGGTGTTTTTTGGCTGTGTTAAGTATAATGATGCATCAACGAAATTTGTTCAAAATATTATTAAAAATTGTGATATCATAGCTCCATTTACTTTACTTAGCCTGTTGATGATAGAATCAAATAATAACACCACAGGTAATTACGACCCCCTTTATCCAGGAAGGCACTAGAAGAGCCTTGTGTGGGAGGGGCTACATATTTAGAGACCAAGGGACACACACCCAATATCCGTGTATAGTGAAAAAATCCCTCTCACAGTATTTTCTACTGCCACGGCCGGGGATCGAACCCGGAACTTTTAGGTTAGAGGCAAGTGAGCTCACCTCTCGACCACCAGTCAAATAAGATATACAACTGCATTGTAGACTTTATAAAAGAAACCAAAGTTAAGTTACAGGTTAAATTCGTACACCCTATGTTTTTCCCTGTGTTGGTTATCCCTACTTACCGAGTCTTGTCTAAGTTACAATAATATCCTGATCGACACCTGGACGAGAAACGTCGGTTTGGTGTCATCAAGCAAACCTATAAATATAAGTGATTCAATTTGCCAGCGGAATAGTACAGAGTAACGGTATTTTAATGAGGTCGTAAAGTTTTTATTGCATTTTTATTTGCAGGGAATCTTTGAACAACAATTACTTTCTTTTCTCAACGTAGATATCTTGGCGTTATATACGTCTCGGAATAAATATAATGAGTTATAGCGCTAATACGTCCTGTTGTACCTCAATATTAATATTAATAACAGAATTCTACAATGTTTCAGAAATTTTAGTGAAAATAAGATAGATAGATAGACTATTAGCAACTTCTGCTCTACAAAGACAATACAATGTAATATAAATTTTAATGTTAATATACTAACTATAAAGTAAATATACTAACTTAATATAGATATATGCATAAAACATGCTTATAGAATTACAAAGATAAGGAATGTATATCGGTTACATTTTACATTATGGCAGACGACATTTTTAACTTTATACATTTTTTGAAGGCAAATTTTCATTTCGTAGCCGATTTTGGCATATCTTGTCTTGTCTTGTCGCTCTATCGCCTGTTATAGTATCTTTCACTCATCACAGACAGAAGAAATTTCAAAAAACTTAAATTTTTCAAAATAATTCATGACTCCACTCATCCAGTCAAACTATATAAAAAAAGTCATTCAGACACTTAAAATTGCAAAAATCTACAATTTTAGGCAACAAAATCTAGAAAAATTCACATAGCACCGATAATTCACAAATAGTCCAAATTTATCAACATCACTCAAACATTCATATTAAAATTACAGCACAAAAGTTACAAACTACTGTTCTAAAAAAATACAGCCCCCTCACTAACTCGATTTACATCATATCAACTTTCCACGCCCCTACTCACAACGTCATAACTCGCTTTTACAAATTTTTATAGATTATTTTTCTCTTAATTTCAACTTCCCAATCAAGTTTAAATTCATACATCAAAATCCTCTTCATTCACTTTCCCAATGTGCCAGCTACGCATTCATCAAAACTTCTTTCCATTTCGTATGTTTCGATTGACATCAAAACATATTTACATTTCGTATGTTCCGCCTGCTGGCCCATTAATATCAAAACTTACTTCCAATTCATTTCAATGCATACCTATAGGAACATTCTCAAATAAGATCAACATAGCTTAAAAGACCTTCGAATTCATTACAGGACCATTTCAAATTTTAATTCTTTCGACAGTTGTTATGAATATCTTCTAAACTCGAATTGATTCAAATTTCATTTTTACATCAAAAAGTTTCCCTTTTTCTGTCCAATTTCATCTTATAACTTATATAATAAACCTTTTTTTGATATTCTATTTTAGTCAAAGTGTTTTTTCAACTTTACGTTCTCATCTATTATAATACCCAGGTGTAGGACGATTTAAATAAGGCACTATCGTCCAGCACAAATTTAGTAAATGAAGTGACAAGAAAAGGAAACAATGTAACACTAGAATTAATGAATAATTTAATTGTTTGAGTTTTAGCAGTCACAAAAAAAACGCGCGGAAACCTGACAGCCCGTCATGCAACTTTCTTCGTCCATGGCATGATAAACAGATTGAAAGATTAAAAATAAAAGAGAGATACTGCATATAAAAATTTTAAGTCGAAAATCAATGTAAGTGCATCTAAACACGTATTTTGGTTTGACTACAAGACGTGTAGAAATGAGGTAGTTAATACTTTAAGATATAAGAAACAAAAAATAGTAAGAAAAAATGAACATGAACCGAAATGACTCAAAAGTTATGTGAAAGGTAATTAAAGATCTCGTAGCACCTAACAACAACACTGGTATTATATGGGAAATTAAATTTACGTGGAATAATAATGTTATAATAACTTCTAAAACAGACACAGATATTTCTGGGAATTTTAATAAGTATTCCATTGACAATATTGATGAGATTTTAACAGATGAAACATGGTCCTCAAATCGTTTATCTGTAGTTTAATCTTCTATTAGTGAATTCAAGATTCATATAAATGACTTAAAAACCTTGGTGAGAGGACTTGATAATAAATATAATTCGTGAAATGTTATTAATAGTAATTTTAAAATCCGTTATCGATGAATATATTTCTTGTCTACTTTCCAGGAGATATCACATACATGCATTAAATTTAAGAAATAATGAACAATTTTGCATACGTCAGCATCGGACTTCATAATTCGAATTGGGTTTTGAATACTATGCTGTCGTCATTTTAAATCAGTTTTTCTTAGAATATACAACATCTCAAAGTCTGCCTACCTTTAAAAACAAACTTAAAAAACATTTCTCAAACTTGCAAAATGCATCATAAATATATTTTTTACTCAATATATTTCACTTTAACTTGTAAAGTGAAAATCACTTAATACTTTTACATATGGCATCAAGAATTAAATAACACCAGTTCTTTACCATTGTACAAAAACTTAATATTATTTAGTGCTAATTGTGTAACCACTGTTGTGTTTAATTATTTAATAATTGTTTAAATTTAATGTTAGGCCATGTTTGTTAGTCCTCTTTACTGTTTATTTGATTGTTCACATTATTACCAATATTTATTTTTAATGAATGCGGGTGGAGATGGAAAACTCTTAGTGAGATTCCATTGCCTTGCTATGCTACTATTTAAACATTAATATTTATTTCTTGTATTTACATGGATAATTTAATTATTTCCAATAAATATTATTATTATGTTGTAGATTTTAACTTATTAAATTTTATCAACACGTTACTTGTAAAATGTGTTCTTCCAAACCAATTAAAATGTAGTGTTGTATTATACCAATTCCTAAAATTAAGAATACTAAGGAAGCAGTTAATTTTAAACCAATCAATACGTCGCCAACTCGTCTGTGGAAAATCTATTAGAAAAAGCAGTGTATAACTAATCGATTGATTCCGGCCTTTCTCCTAAAAGATTGTGCCATTTTATTTGCAAAACTGCTAGCTAGTATTTTTAATTTGTCTATTAAAACTGCTGCTTTTCCAGAAGTCTGGAAAGTATCTATGATCTCTCCGGTATTCAAAAAAAAATGATAGATGTGCTATTGAAAATTATAGGCCAATAGTAATATTGTGCAATTTTAGTAAATTATTTGAAAACGTAATATACGATATTCTCTTTAATCACGTCAAATTTCAAATTTGCCTCGATCAACACGGATTCATGCCAAATCGCTCTACCATCAGCAATTTGGTGCTCAGTTCATAGCTTAACAGTTGGATGCTGGAGGCCAAGTAGATGTCATTTATACAGATTTTTCTAAAGCCTTCGACAGACTGGACCATGGAATTTTGCTAAACAAATTATCAGAATTTGGACTGAGCACTTCCTAAACTTTTTTGAATCCTACCTGGTAAATAGACGACTAAATGTACAATACCGTGGATTTTGGTCTATGGATATCTCAGCGACATCAGGCGTTCCCCAAGGTTCTGTGCTTGGACCATTGCTCTTTAACATTTTTATAAATGATATCGTCATTAGCTTACACTGCAAAACATTACTTTATGCCGATGACCTAAAAATTTTTACATCTATCACTAGTGCAGAAGACTGTGTTCATTTGCAAAACGATCTTATACAACTATGGTCTTGGTGTAGCGTAAACAATTTACAGTTAAATATCTCAAAGTGTAGCTTTATGACATACACTCGTGCACAAAATCCAATAAAATTTATCTATACAATTAATGATGATGAACTGAAGAGCTGTGGTCATTTCAAAGATCTAGGAGTAATATTCGATCCAAAGTTATCTTTTATTAGCCATATCAATCAAATCACCGCTAATTCCTTCAAAAAGTTAGGCTACATTATCCGTAATTGTAAATACGATAATACACTGAAACTTCTCTTTAATTCATTTGTGAGGTCAAGACTTGAATATGCTTCAATAGTCTGGAGTCCTGGTTATGAAAATCATAAATATAGTATTGAAAAACCTCAGAGGCGTTTTCTTAAATACCTCTGGTTCAAAAGTTCTGGAATTTATCCAGAGAGAGGTTTTCCACATTGTGACTTATTGCATAGATTCAATACGAGTGATTCAATTACGTCGGACGTATCACTCACTCTCTTGTATTCCTTTTTAAGATTTTAAAATGGCACTATTGACTGCCCTGAAATTCTTAGTTGCATTAGATTTCATGTTCCTAATTTACACCAAGAACAAATTTGCTGTTATTTTCTCCCCTGCACCGTATGTGTTCCAACTATGATTCTTTATATAATAATATAGATATTTTTAATACTAGTATATCCAAGATGCGAAATGGGGTTCTCAATTCTGCACAACAACTGTAGCTTCTAAACTATTAGATTACAAATCTTAGGACTATACTAATTGTAGACTTATTTTGTTAATTTTTATTATCATATAATTGTTTCCTTTAGGTAAGTTATTTAGTTTTAGTTATTATTTAGTTTTCTTTTTACGCTTGTAAAATTCTTGCCCTATAATTGGATTTCTATCTGGGCAGTCGTAACCAAAATAAATAAAATAAATAAATATAATATTTATACTTTTGCTATTCTTTTGAAAACTTATAGACGTCGCTCTTTCTCCTTGTTTGCCAAGTTCAATCAGTAATTGTGGTGTAAAGTAAATGAAAATGTGGAGATTTATAATTTTATGGGCGATACTGCCATCAGCATGAAGTGCCGGTTTTATATTAAACGCAGGGAATGAATTTTAATCAGGGCTAAGGGTTTTGGCGCCGGTTAACACATTTTACAGCAAACTACCCGCAATAAGTGACGATGTATTTTTAATGAGAGAAAAGTTTATTTTACGCATCTAAAGCAAATAAATGTAATGTATGGCTTCTTATAACAAATAAAAAATAATTTTTTTGATTTAGCGTAATCACTTTTTTATTTTTTCAGTATAATGAGAGTATACAAAAGAGGAAATAAATAAATTAACTGAAAATTAAATTTAAAAAATAATAAAAGAAAAATGTAACAATCACCTTTTATAAGACGGTACAATTAGAAAATACATATTTATATGAGCTCAAATCCTAGTTTATTTAATTTCCTCGAGGTAATTCTTGCCGCAAACTTTTAATTTCTCCCTCTGAAAGTTTCATGCCAACTTGAGAATAACTCTGGCCCGCAGATGTAATTAAATGTTAAATAAGTAGATTTAATGGGATTTTCAGCTTGATTTACTTTTCTGACTTGATTAATAATTATATTTCATTAAGGATTTCTTTTACCTCCATAGCATTTGTTTTTAAACTGAGCTTAAACTTATTTGATTTGATTAAAATTAATGCCTAATTTTAGTAGAACTTTTAATCAAGGCAATGTCTAATAAATAATGATGTGAAGTGCTTATAAACAATTAATGACAAATCTAGGCAAAAACTATAGGTACCAGATATACAGTATGGTGGAAATGTATAGAATAAATTTATTATTTCATAGGCATGGTTTTAAAAAAAACCTGAAACAGGTAGATTTTTACCTGCCAGTCTTAAACTAAACTAAGGAAATGAAGTAGTGGTGATAGGTAAGTGAATGATGGTCAATGCTGGACATCGTAGATATCTGTGTAAGGTATGTGAGTTGCCTTTTTGCAAGTACCATGAGTGGCGACCTCTAGCCCTAATAAACTAAACACAATTTGCTAAACAAGATTTGCAGGAAATAACTACTCGGAAAAATACGGAAAACAAATTCTTCTTGAACTTCTGCTATCGTTTCTGGAGTTATTTGTGAAATCTCCACTCTTATTCGTTCTTTTAAATATTCTACACTTTTTGGTCTATTTACATAAACTTTACTTTTTGTATAACACCAAAAAAAAAATCGAGCGGAGTTAAATTTGGGGATCTAGATGACCATTCAGTTGACGATTTTCGACCTATCCATCGATCACGAAAACAAACATTTAGATAATTCCATACAGCAATAGCATAATGAGGTGGCGTGTCATCTAGCTGAAACTACAAGTCATTTCTATTTGGAAATAATCTGCCTAGAGTTCGTAATACAAATTCTTGTAGAAATTGTAGATGATGAGGTTAAGCTTTCCTCAAAAACGTATGGTCCTATAATTGTGTGTATATTCAACGTTCGAATGTCCGCGCCAAAAACGTATATAATGTGTTACTCCAAAAACTTTAGGATAAATTCATATATAATATGCGTATAAAAATCGTTTATGAAATAGACGTTGATTAAATATACGATAACGAAATTTAAACCATAATTTCATATAATAAACGTTTATTAAACCATCATGTGTTGCTTGGGATATTAATATGTTTTTCAAATCTTAAATTGTTGTCTATTAAAACTCCAAGACTTTTAGCTTCATACACCTTTCAATTTTGTCATCATTTACATAAATATTAATAACATTTTTGACAGAGTAATTGCATTCTTTTTACCCGAACACAGTGACATTTGATTTACTTTAATTTACAATTAGGCAATGATCTCTTGCTAAATCTATATAAGATTTTAAGTCTGTGTTAATTAAATCACAAGCATTCCCTACTTGTTGGTGGAAATGAAAAATATACTTGAGTGTCATCTGCATATAAGTGAATTTGATAGTGTTGAAGATATTTCATCAGATTGGCGGTATATAAGGCAATGGTCCTAAAACAGAGCCTTGGGGAACTCCATAATCTATATTCTAAACTTAGACTATCTATAAAAACGGTTGCCCTTCTATTTTTGATGTAGCTTTCAAGTAGTAATATTTACGTTTCAGAGAGGCCTATATAATATAGAACGGCAAGTAATAAACCATAAATGATTGTGTTGAATCTCCTACCAGAACAAAGTACAACTAATATCGTTGAACAGTCCTAACCTGTCGCCCCAATTATGTTATCAACTGTATATAAATACGAAGTAGTAGAGGCTTATTCACTATATTTTGGCATCCCCTTTATTTCTTATTACTTACAAGGAAACAAGTTTATATAACGGACTACAATTATTTTTGGATGTACTGCCAGCCTCAGAAATATCCGAAAACAATTTTGCACCACCTTGTATATTTAAAAAAATTAGGGTTTGCATCCAGTTTTTGTGACAAAATTTTAACAATTTTCGCTTGTGATCTTCTGTATGCATCTGTACCAGTAACAATGTATTTGGCTTATAGTTATTCTTTTTTAAAAGTCCTTTGAATTTTGGAGTAACCTTTTCCTATTTCACGCGATGCATCCCATAAACGTTTCTAAATTTTCTAAAACAATTTTTTTATATAGTCAAATATCACAAGAAGGCTATCAGAATATGTGACAATATATCATTGTCACATAACATCATTAGAAAATATTCAACGTCGGTTCCTAAAGAATTTACACTTTAAATCATTTGGCAACTATCCGCCTAGAGGTTATCCACATGATATTCTTTTATCTACTTTTAATTTTACTTGTCTTTTAAAGAGGAGGGTGACGCAATCTATAATTTTCCTCTATAAAATTATACATAATTTTATTAAATGTGAAGACCTTCACAACAGTATTTTTTACGCTGTACCTCGTCTTAACTCAAGACATTGTGAAACTTTCTTAATACGTACTCCAAGAACCAACATCTTGATTCAATCCCCCTTCTTTCAAATGTTTTCTAATTACAATAATGTCAATACTATAATAGATATTTTCAACACAAATATTCGCAGTATTAAACAGTTATAATTATTTTATGCTAGGTGTTTATCATTATATACTTCATTTGTTTGTTCCATAGATACTAATATGTTTTATTCATAGAGGATTTGTTTTACTGTAAATCCAGTAGTAGTACTAGTATTTTTTTTATTAGATTTTTTTGAGCATTATTTCATAATTCTCTTTCACCTAGCATTGAAATTGGGGACGCGGCTTTATTTGGTATTTACTTGTAAAACGATAATTATAAAACAGTATGCACACATTGAAACATTGCTCGCCTGAGGGCCCGCCAGTCATTTCCTTCTATCACCACGGAGAACTGTTTCACTTTGTTTGTAATGTAAAGTACTATAAACTTACTTTTATAATCATTACAGGGTTGAAATTATATTCAGGACTTTCACTATTTCAAAAGACAAATAGGTAAAGAAAATTAGTTTTTATTTATCAAGTGATTTACAAAATTCGCACTGGATTTAGGTAAAGAAAAATTCAAATGATCATAATAAGTCTATTTAAATCGTTCCATCAACTAACGTTCCCCTTAATATCCGTTAGAACCCATAATTGTTGACCACTTCCTGAGCAAGTCTGAAACTTTTTACTGTATAATCGAAACATTACTTTGTATAGAAAACTTCAGCAGCGTCTTTCTCTAACTGCTTCCATCCCAGTCTTCTAAATGCCTCGCTTGGAAGTTTCACGAAATACACCCACATATTTAGAGAAGCAGTCTTTCTTTGAACATTTCCAATTTAATGAGTTGAAGTCTGTTTACGTAGATTCAGATAGAAACATTGTACTCAACGGAATGTTTAAAAGTTACCTACCGAAAGTTTTGACCGTTTGTATTGCAAAAACTATAGTCCAAATAATGCTTCTTAAACTTGGAATAAAGTAACAGTTGGTATTGCTGATTATATGGTTTTATGTAGATTAGATGGCTCTGGACAGCGTTCTTTTCAAAAGAATCGTAAATATAATTATTCTCCAATAATTATTGAATTACTTTAATTACTATACGGAATTATTTTATTTTAATTTCGAACAAAAGTAACGACAATGCAATTTACATTATACAGTGTGTCCTCCGATTGAATAGGTGAAATGGACAAAAAAATGTTCGATTTTTTTTTATATTTAGGGGTTAAAAAGTACCTATGAAGGTACTTTTGTTTTTTTTAAAATCACGTGGACCATGACAGTTAAGTAAAAACGAATTTCTTGTTAGGTAAAGTACTTTTTCGGTAAGAGATACAGTAAAATGTCATTACGTACATTTTTATCCTATGCATTATGGTAAATACTTTATACAAAGACGATTTTGATTTACTTTGACATAACTTTTGCGGTATTTTTTTAAAAGAAGCCTAACGACATCAATAGATTTTTCTGATGCCAACCCCCCCCCCCCAAAAAAAAAATACAGGGTGGGGCAATAGTGCGTTGGACCTCGATATCTCGAGTTCTACGATAGCTAGAAATTTTTTAAAAATTACAAGTAAACCAGATAAAAAGTCTATAACTGGAAATTATTTTCGAATATACAGGGCGAGCCAAGATGAAATTACAGGACCAAGTGCCTTTTTTTTAAAATGGAATACTTCCCTATGGCTAATTGTAACCATTTTCGTTTTATAAATAAATGACAAATTCAATAATAATCTTTAAAAAAGAGGTTCCCTCATTAGAAAAATTTATAATAGGTGTTCGGCGTATTGCCCATTTTGATTGACACACGTCTTTATGCAATTTTGAAATGTGGCCATACAATTTAACCACTCCTTTACTGTAATATTTTATTGTACATTTTTTTGCTGTTTTCGTTATTCGACAAGCAATAAAATCTCAGTTTGGTATAAGGAGCATTTATCACACTTATCGGTCATTATAATTTGTATTGAATTTAAAATATTTGGAATTTTACAATATGAATTTTAATAAAGCGGAACTTGTAGACATAACTATTGTTTTGAGCGAGTCAGACAGAAATTATTTACTTGCCAATAGAATTTATCACCAACGTTATCCTGAAGGATGGATTCTTGATTTTAGCAACTTCCAAAACCTTCTCGATAGATATCTGGCAACTGGAAATGTCGAATATAAAAGAAGTGAAAGAATAAAACGTGTTGTGAACGAAGAAAATGAGTTTTCTTTGGTGCTGGTTGAGAATCCCCATGTTAGTCAAAGAGAAGTGAGCTCATTAGTAGGAATAAGTAGACGGTCTGTGGGTCGAATCTTAAAAACAAATAAGTTGCATACATATCATATTCAAATGCACCAGGAATTATCTGATGGCGCTTTTCAAAAGCGCCTACAATTTTGTAATTGGGCCAGAGGTGAAATGCAACATGATGTCAACTTCTTCAATTCTGTTTTA
The DNA here is from genome assembly GCA_963675555.1 of Leptura quadrifasciata. NCBI lineage: Eukaryota > Metazoa > Arthropoda > Insecta > Coleoptera > Cerambycidae > Leptura > Leptura quadrifasciata. The sequence goes on from OY776675.1 coordinate 149,408,925, forward strand.
TTCTGTGATGAGGCAACTTTTCATAAAAATGGATTAATGGATTAATAGGCACATTTTCCATTATTATGTTTCGGAAAATCCTCATTTTTTTATGCAAGTTGATAACGAACACAGATGGTCTGTAAACGTTTGAGGGGGAATTACTGGAGAATATGTAATAGGGCCACATCTCTTTGATGGTACATTGACAGGAGCTATTTATCTTCATTTTTTGAAAAACTGTCTGTCATAATGATTGGTAAATCTCCTTGAAAGAATTCAAAGTAGGACGTGGTTTCAGCAAAATGGTGCTCCACCACATTATTTAAATGCAGTTAGAGACCACTTAAGTAATACCTACCCTAATCAATGGATTGGAAGACATGGACCCACGAAATGGCCTGCTAGATCCTCAGATCTTAGAAAAATGGATTTATTTTTATGGGGATACGTGAAAGAAATTGTTTATAGAGACCCACCAACAACAGTACAAAATATGAAGGAAAGAATAATAACTGCCTTTACATCTAGTTTTAAGAACAGTGGGAACCTCATTTCAAAAGCGCATAGAGATGTGTGTCAATCAAACTGGGCAGTATGTGGAACATTTATTATAATTTTTTCTATTGAGTTATTTGAAGAAATCTCTTTTTTTTAAAACATAATATTTTTAGCTGCAAACTCCTCTATAAAATCCTTATTTTATATAAGGAACGTAACCAGACTGCAACCAACAGCTACTGTGCCCCGCCGGGCACTGAATTACAAGTTGCATATACAGTTATAGAGGATTAAGAGCTAGACTAGAGCTATTTATTAAAGCTGATATCAACAATTTTGAATAATGACGCGACATATTTATGTTTATTTCTAGATACCTATAGTATTTTTTTAATTATCATTTATTAATTGTCATTTGTATTAATTGGTTTCCTAACTCAAAATGTAATTGTGCTTCACGATGAAAATTAATAACTAAATATTTTTTTGTAGATAGTAGATTAGACTTATTTTTTTTCTTCGTAAAATGAAATTATATCCAAAATAATCAAAATCATCAAAGTAGGCGTATGTTCGTGAAATTTTACATGGTACCATAACTTTTTATCTGAATAACTTTCCTTATTGGCATTTTGCTGTATCTTTTACAGAAAAGATACATTACCTAACAAGAAATTCGTTTTTGCTTAATTGTCATGGTCTACGGATTTAATAAAAACACAGGGTACACCCAAAATTAATCTTTAGATAAGCACTCCCAAATATGAAAAAAAATCGATTTTTTTATTCTATTTAAATTTATTTACAGTGTGTATATTAACTTAGATACTATAAACAAATGGGACTCGCAAAGGTTTCTAAGAACCTTGTCCTCAAACTACGTAATCAGTATTGCAAATTTAAGGAAAGAGGATAGCTAAGTAATTTTTATATTTTATATTTAGCTAATTCTGCTCTAGAAACAGGTAAGGTGTAATTTTTAAATATAAAACTGGCTTTTGAAATTATCGAGCGGAAAACATTAAATAAAAACTAAGGACATATGGTATAACTAGCGTAGCTTTACGTTAGCTAGTGGATTATCTACAGATTAAAAAACAAATAACCAAAGTAAACGGGGAAGTATCTGTTTAAATATTAAATAAAAATAGGATACCACAAGGCAGTACATTAAGACCGCTGCTATTCATAATATATATTAACGATATCGTAAAATCTGTTTAATAATTTTTTGGCGTTAGCTACCCCCTCTACCACCCCCATTGCCACCGTTTAGGGGTTAAAAGGGGGTAAAAAAGAGTAAAAAAAATTAAAATGTGATTTAGTGTGTATACAAAAACGAAACGTCTAAAAAAAATTTTTGGCCTTACCTACCACCCCCATTGTCATCCCCACCCTATTGTTGAAGGGGATAAAAAAATATAAAATGTGATTTAGTATGTATACAAGAACGAAACGTCTCAAAAAATGTTTTTTGGCGTTAGCGGCAGCGGTTTTTTTATGCGATTTTGCTTGCTAAATTATTTCCAGGTCCAGTGGAAGTAGAGTAACGCAAAAATTTGTATTTTTTTTTTTTTGTTGAAATAGACTTAAAATGTCGAGATTTTAAATTTGAGCGAAAAAAATTCCTGTCTATCGGTCTGTCTGTCTGTCTCTAACTTTTCTCGTGCGCACGTTTACTCTGGAGCAATTTATGATATAGACTTAAAATTTGGTACACTTATGTATTGTAACGAAATCTGCAATTAGATTATATTTCGATCTAATTCCGTTGAAGGGTTCGGAGATAAACACGCAAAACAAGCAAGTAAGAGTCTACAAAATTGCAATTTAGGGCAAATATTTTTTGGCATTAGTCCCCCCCACTAGCACCACCACACAATTATGAAAAGGAGTAAAAGAATTAAAATGTAATTTAGTGTATATACAAAAACGAAACGTCTAAAAAAATTTTTAGCGTTGGCTACCCCCTCTACCACCCCCCATCCTATTATTAAACCAACTAAAAAAAATTAAAATATGATTTAGTGTGTATACAAGAACGAAACGTCTAAAAAAAGATACCGTTTCTACCACCCCCATTGTCCCTCCACCCTATTATTAAACGGAGTAAAAAATTGGGATTTAGTGTATATACGAGAACCAAGGGACTCTAAGATTTTTTTGGCATTAGCCACCTCCTCTACCACCCCCTTACCACCCCCACCCCCACATTAAAAGGAGTAAAAAGATTTAATTGGGATTTAGTGTATATACGAGAACCAAGGGACTCTAAGATTTTTTTGGCATTAGCCACCACCTCTACCACCCCCATTGCCACCCCCACCTCCACATTAAAGGGAGTAAAAAATTAAATTGGGATTTAGTATTTATACGAGAACCATGGGTTTCTAAAAAAATTTTTACATTAGCCACCCCTCTACCGTCCCCATTGCCACCACCACTCTGTTATTACAGGGAATAAAATATTACATTGGAATTTAGTGTGTAGAAGACTTAGATACAAAATCTGGATATGGAAGTAGTGATTACTTAGGCAGCGGTTTTTTTATCCATTTTGCTAAAATGTTGACTTAAATTTTAAAAGATATTTATGCAATTTCACAATTTTTTTGAAAACGTTTTTATAATAGCACTTTTTTGAAATTTTAAGTAGTGTCTCTTTTAGTTTATTTATAAACAATTTTTCATTTGCAGGTGGTGAAATAATCAAGACATTTATTGCTTTTTTATATATGTACTTTATCTACAACAATTTCTGTTTAGAGATTGAATTGACAAAGAGTGTCAGACAAAGGTGAATCATGTCCGTAGATGTGACACTAAACTCGCTGAGTGGTAATGATTATTATCAAACTGTTGTTCAAAAAATATATTAATAAGGAAGTCAGTAACGTAGCGTCATTCTAATTATGAGATGAAGAATTTACTGTGGAAAGGTTACGACAATGGTGTAATACAAAAGAAATATATTAATTAGAAATTAATCAAACAAAATTTTCACATTGATAAGAAACCTAGTTTTTATCTTTATATCGACGTTATTTAATTTGAACATGCCACAAAAAGTTTTAAAAAATCATTATTAACAAATACAAACTATTAAAAATTTTTAAAAAAACAATCTTAATTCTGAATGTATCCACACATTCAAGCATTAGGCAAAGGTGTACTACAAATTAAGGAATAACAATTAAGAAACTTGGAAACATGAGAATAAGAATTAGCAACAGAATTAAACAAATTTACAGCTAACTATAGTATTAAAAATTCAGTAGAACTTGCCGACAAATTAAACATATTACCCTTCCAGAAAATTCAGTCTTAGCATTTTTGACGTAAGTAACATGTTTTCCAATAGACCATAGTAAATGCCAGGAGTAAAAAAAAATGCTTCACGCCAAGTACGTTACTATTATTATAAAAGACGAAATCATTACATAATTTCAACATTATATATTACATAAACAAAGGCAAGGCTTAGCAATGGGTTTTTCAGTGAGTCCCCTCATGGCATAACTATTTATGGAAGAAATTGAAAAAACTATTTTCGAATCAGTTTTATCATAAAAAAATCATGTTTTAATATAGATACGTGGATGGTATTGTCCTCTAAAATCGTCGGTGAATGGGCCCCCTTTTGACTTCGAGTGGCGCCAGCTGACATGTGCTGTCGGTGGCTGAACCCATTTGCATGATTTGTTGGAAATACTTCTCGCAGAAGCCCGTTTCCATTTTGGGCAGAGCTTATCGATACGTCACAGGCACAAGCTGAGCAAACGGCGGCATTGGTGTTGCTAGTGGGCGAATTCGATCCCTTATGGTTCTGGAAGTAGCAGATCTAAAGGCAGCATGTGGCCTAACCCAAACCTGAGCGTCAAATTCCTGGCTGCACCTTCATTGTTTAGTTATTCTGTCTATTTAGCATAATGTGTTAATTCCTTTGGGATGTATTAATATACGAAAATTTAATATTGTATATTCATTGTATATTCCCAACAATCCTAGAGCCGCCACTGTCATCCATTGCAAACGATATCAGCAAGTGAAGATAAGATTAGTACCTACCTAGAATGTAGACAAATTTTATATACTTTAGAAAATTTATTATAAATATTGATTTCATTCAAAAAAACATAGTTTTGTTGCAGAGAAAAGCTAAGTGGTTGAAATGCTTGTACTATATCAAAAAATTATATTGCTTATTTGCACAGCAATAGCATTAACTATTTATAATACCAGATTATTACTAGATAGTGAGATCGCTGCTAAACGCATTGAAGAATACAATGTTAAAGGTAAATGAATTAAGTGTATTATTATGACATTTTTATAAAGAAGAAACTAATTAGCAAAAGTTATGGGTACTAAATTGTATTTTGTCGAATTTTCCTGGACATAGTAACTGAAAAATTTCGTCAGCTGATCATAGGCAAAGCTCATCTGTGGATTTCACTGATATATACAGGATGTCCCCAGATAGGTCCACCTATACTGGAACTGAATTTTAATTTTTGGAGAAAAGTCAATCTATATAAAAAACGTTTGTTAAATATTTTATCTATGTAATAAATTAACCGACGCTTAGTGCAAAATTCAAAAAAACGCAAAGAATGACGTTATCCCATTTTTTTGCAATTAATAATTCTTTGTATTTCAGTATCATGTCCAAACGAGTATGGTCCAACCACAATATATTTTGCTCATGAAAGTGATTGCTCAAAATTTTACAAATGCAATGACGGATCACCGGAATTATTATCTTGCCCATATGGTTTTTATTTTGATGCTGTACATCATACATGCGAAAGTCCAGATAAAGTGGGTTGTACAAATAGCTATCCAACAAATGCAATTCAAGATGAAGAAATTGAAATTTCTGTCCAAAGTACTCAAACACCTACTAGTAACGGTGTCCCAGCAACAATCATAGCTCCTGATACTACGAATGGCATAACTCTTACATTAAACCCTACTCTTACTGGTTTTCCAATAACCAGTACCGAAGCTACTGCTGCTGAACCAACGACTATCTTATCTACTAATACATATTGGCCAACTTCTACAATAATCGCAACAAGCACTGCTAACATAATTCCTACTTCCACGGGTGCCTATGAACCAACCTCGGTGTTTATACCTACCACTACCTATGAACCAACATCGGCGTTTATATCTGCTTCTACCTATGAACCAACGTCTACATACATACCTACATATACCTATGAACCAACGTCTACGTACATACCTACCTCCACTTATGAACCAACGTCAACGTTTATACCTACTTCTACTTATGAACCAACATCAGCGTTCAATCCCACTTCTACCTATGACCCAACATCAACATTCATACCTACCTCTACTTATGAACCAACTTCAACGTTTATACCTACTTCTTCTTATGAACCAACCTCAACGTTCAATCCTACTTCTACCTATGACCCAACATCGACATTCTATCCTACTTCTACCTATGACCCAACATCAACATTCTATCCTACTTCTACCTATGACCCAACATCAACATTCATACCTACTTCTACCTATGAACCAACGTCTACGTACATACCTACCTCTACTTATGAACCAACCTCAACATTTATACCTACTTCTACTTATGAACCAACCTCAACGTTCAATCCTACTTCTACCTATGACCCAACATCAACATTCTATCCCACTTCTGCCTATGACCCAACATCGACATTCTATCCTACATCTACCTATGACCCAACATCAACATTCCATCCTACTTCTACCTATGACCCAACATCAACATTCATACCTACTTCTACCTATGAACCAACGTCTACGTACATACCTACCTCTACTTATGAACCAACTTCAACGTTCAATCCTACTTCTACCTATGACCCAACATCGACATTCTATCCTACTTCTACCTATGAACCAACGTCTACGTACATACCTACCTCTACTTATGAACCAACCTCAACATTTATACCTACTTCTACTTATGAACCAACCTCAACGTTCAATCCTACTTCTACATATGACCCAACATCGACATTCTATCCTACTTCTACCTATGACCCAACATCAACATTCATACCTACTCCTACCTATGAACCAACATCTACGTTCATACCTACCTCTACTTATGAACCAACCTCAACATTTATACCTACTTCTACTTATGAACCAACCTCAACGTTCAATCCTACTTCTACCTATGGCACAACATCGACATTCAATCCTACTTCTACCTATGACCCAACATCGACATTCTATCCTACTTCTACCTACAACCCAACATCAACATTCATACCTACTTCTACCTATGAACCAACGTCTACGTACATACCTACCTCTACTTATGAACCCACATCAAAGTTCAATCCTACTTCTACCTATGAACCGACGTCTACGTTCATACCTATTTCTACTTATGAACCAACATTCATACCTACCTCTACCTATGAACCAGTATTCATACCTACTTCTACCTATGAGCCAGTATTCATACCTACTTCTACCTATGAACCAACTTCGAAATTTATACCTACTTCTACCTATGAACCAACATTCATACCTACGTCTATTTATGAACCAACCTCTACTATAGTACCTACCACAACTTATGAACCTACATTTACCGAAGTACCTACAAATACAGATGCAGTATTCCCTACTACAGTCACACTACTTCCTAGTACGACATATTTACCAACTTCTACCATAATTTCTACTGCTGATTTACCAATAAATAGCGAAAGTCCTACTTCTATAGTATCGAGCGCTTCAACTACTTCACTATATACTACTACAGGCATACCAACAACTACTGTACTACCTTCTGCTACTGCTACTGATGTACCAAGACTGATAATATTGTAGATATTATAGTAGGACCAAGTACTACTACTATATTGATTTTTACTTTGAAACCCACCATTATACCTCTGTAGTGCCGATATTAATACTTAAGACTTAAGCGTACCAAAGCACTTTTCAATAACTGTGGTTTTGTGATATTACTGTTCTTAATTAGATATGTTATTGTATTCTGCAAATATTCAACATATTTCTTGTTATTCTTTATAGAAAATACATTATATTAAATTTACATGTTTCAATTTCAACTGAGTTTTCATCAGTTTCAAACAACTTTATCGTGAGGTATTATATTAATACTGTAAGTTGTAATAAATATTTCTATTTTCTAAATAAAACTTTGTTCATCCTTGACAATCAATTAGTAGTACAATTATTTATATATTTAGTTATCTCATTATCATATAAGAAAACAGTTTTCTGAATTAAGTTCCACTCGAAGTTCTCAGAAATTAACTACATATTGTCAATCAGCAACTGGAGTGGTGTGGCCTATTTTAATAATTGCAATGTGGACTTTGACCATGACAAGTAAAAAAATATTAATTAACCAATTATTTTAATAGCAACAACATAAATTGGACTCAGAAATGGTATCGATGAACTGATAAGAACTTTAATTATTCGTCAATGAAATAAATTTCCAGCTAAGTTATTTTTATGTTTCATATAACAGTAACAATAACTGATTATTGAACGATCAAAGGTTGACAAATGTTTGCTAATGATGAGAGTATGAGGTGATATTTAAAGATGACCAGGTACAAGCATAGCTCCTGATACATTCAGATCTAAACTAAAGTGAAAATGACATTAGCAAGCCAGCTTATATTTGGCATACGTTTATAGAAGTTACGAGTAATAACCGTACCTTCCAGGTTTTTGAATATAATCTTACAAACAACAAGGAAGCAATATATGTGGCAGTTAGCAATTCATGTTTTCTCCAGATCATGATTCGATCATCAATACCCAAATAATATAAGATCTTTCTTTCAGGGGAGTGCACCAAGATGATAAAAAGTAAAAGATATACTACTCAATTTGATCATGAAAGTTGTAAAAGCAACTTCAGATCGCTTAAGTTTGCTATAGCAGATTGATCAATAGATTCTGTAGAATTGTTCTAAGGTTCTCAAGACTTTCTGGAACTAGTTGGTGATTTTCAAAAGCTCCGTGTAATATTGAGATCTAGTAATAGCACAGGATACCATAGAAGAACATATATTTTAACTTACAGAATAGAATACTTTTATTAATCCAATTAATTATAAATTATGACAGGATAAATCAATTAAACACAATAATAGATAATTATCTTATATTAAACTATTTACTTATATACAACAACTAGTCTCTCACACTAAACTACCAAAAGTAATCAATAGCAAGAATGTTATTTGTATTATTGACTAACAAATCTTACAAATAATAGACTTTAATTGGTATAATTTAGAAAATCTTCCACAGAATAAAATGTATTTGCCCCAAAGAATGATTTTAAAGTTGACAGAATTTTTTTTATGTTTACAATATTTTACATATTTGCACTTAATTTATTACATAACACTGATCCCATATAGTATGGATTAGATTTATATAACTCTAATCTATATCTATCGTATTATAGATCAGAACCATGACGAGTAGAATAATTGTGAAACATGTTTTGTTTATTAAATTTATCCATATTTTTCTTTACAAATTTTAGTACTTCTAAAATATACAGACTAGGCAATGTTAAAATTTTATTTCGGGCAAATGCCATTCTGCAAAATTCTCTTATATTCAGTCCAAACATGGAACGTATGTCTTTTTCCTGTAAAATAAATACTCTGATCACGGATGTTGAATAATCCCAAATAATAATACCGTATCGAATTCGTGATTCAAAACTATAAAAATAGTACGTTTTAAGATGATCTAAACTGGTGATGAAGTGCAATTGTTTTAATGCGAAACAAATACTTGTACAATTTTTGCTTAAACGTAATATGTCTGTTCCAATCTAAGGATAGATCTATATTAATTCCTAAAACTTTATGTGATGTTGCTTATTAAATTAATTTTTTATTGTTCTTAATTAGTACCCTCGACTACTTCGACAGCAGCTCCTTAGATTTAGCACCGACAAAATGTACATACTGTTTCTTATTGTTTAAGTATGTTCTCAAGAGAATATTACATAAAACTCGTATACCATAACGTTCAATATTTTCTAAAAGCATGTCATGGTCCACAAGGTCAAAAGCAAAAAAACAATGGCTGTGATGAGTCTCTTATTGACAAATTAATAAAAAATAAACAAAGAAAATTATTACAAAAACATGTTTATAACGTACCAAATATAGGAAACAAAAAATGGCATAGTATAAATTATGTAAATAAGGTTAGCAACTCAGTATATAATACATTAAATAAATTAGTCATTAATTCAATATCAACGAATAGAAATAATTTAGATCGCTTGTTGTTTAATAATAAAGAAAGGACGGAAGATATTAAACAATCGAGGGTATATGAAATAAAGTGTGATGACTGTGATGCCGTATATGTAGGTCAGAGTGGCCGTAGCATAGATGTGAGGTTAAGAGAACACAAAAAATTTATTTTATACAATAAAAAATCAAGTGGTTTCGCCGAACATTGCATTGAGCAAAATCACTTTTTTAATGGTAGTATTGTTAAACTTTTGCATAATGCAAACAAAGAAAAATCCTAGACATGCTTGAAATTTTAGAAATTAAGAACGCCCTAAGAAACCGTATAAAACGTCACAAATACATAGAGCTGTAAACAGAATTTATGAAAAACTCTGTAATACGCACCATAATAAAATTAAAATTAAGTTCGTAGTTCCGGGCTGTATTGTTAAATTTAAAGAAATAGCAAATCAAGTTACTATCCCCCCTCTAAGTAGGTAGAATATTCCAAGGAAATATATTGTAAACCATCACTTTTAGGTTAGTTTCTAAGACTCTTTGATAATGGTCGCACGGCCGAAACATATATCAGACAAAACTGAACAAAACTTACGAAACAATAAAACAAGTGCGTATTGTAACTATTATTTTGAATAAAGAAACAAGTTATTGCCTTATACCTCAAGAGAAAAACAACAATGCAGCTACGGACACGTGTTTCGGAGTTATTGCTCCTCATCAGCGTAGCTTAGCTTAGAGAATATATCTTATAAATCGAGCAAAACCAACAAAGGTCGGAAAGTACAGTGCACAGAACTCGATTTGTACTTTCATACTTCATGTGCCACATTTAGGGCCTCAAATGAGAGCAATCAGTACGACGAGCCCTATGTGCACTGCTCTATTTCCACCTGGCAAACACTAAGAAAATATGATGGGGGTTTATGAGGCTAAATGATTAAACAAAGAAACAAGTTATTGCCTTATACCTCAAGAGAAAAACCGACCTTTGTTGGTTTTGCTCGATTTATAAGATATATTCTTTAAGCTACGCTACGCTGATGAGGAGCAACAACTCCGAAACACGTGTCCGTAGCTGCATTGTTGTTTTTGTCTTTAGGTATAAGGCAATAACTTGTTTCTTTGTTTAATTATGTAGCCTCATAAACCCCCATCATTATTTTGAATATTTATAATTATACAATATACAGTTTCACTTAGTTTAATTTCTGCAGCAGAGCACTAAAAAACTTTATATATACTCAAATTTACCAGATGGGTAATATTTTTTACACTTAGCGAAATTTTTGTTAGTATCATAGCTCTTCCATGTGAAAACGATTTCCTGCAGTATTAACCTGATATTGCTATAGCCAGAGAAACGTGTGTGTGTACAATTTCTTGTGGTTGAACCCAAGTTTCCGTGATACAGAGAATATCGACATTTTCCTCCATAGCAATACTTCTGTTTCTTCAATTTTATTTTTCACACATTGTACATTATAATGAACAACACACAAATTATTAGTTAAACTTAATTGCTAGTCACTGTTAAGAGAAGCAATAGTTCGTTGTTTGATGGTGTTTAGTTTGCTTAGGTAGCACGGACACTTATTGTAATTTTTTCTATAATTTATGTGGTACGCTGTTTTAAATTGTTGTTTTAAACTGTTGTTCGGGCGTATACAGTTTGCACATTTTTGCATATTAGAACTACATACTTTGGTTTCATGCCCTTCAGCACATTTATAGTAAATTGGAAATTTACTGGTATAATCTGAAGGAATATGACCAAAACTACTACGTATATTACATCTTTTTATATGATATGATTCACTCACGCGACATCTGCTCCAGTTTACATACAGGTGACCCTTTTTTTAAATTATAGTCCTTATCATTAGATCAACAACAATGATAAGGTTAACAAGTCCATCACTATATTTTTCTAACAATTTTAAACAAAAATTTTGGTTGGTCAGATGGTATTTGTTTTTATAATGTCTTCTACCAGAGTTATCCAGTGGTACGTTAGTTTTTTCAGTACCATAAATTATTATTTTAGAAGTTATGTTTTTTTGACAATGTAATATCACAATGCTCTTTCGACTGAGGCATCAATATATCTTTTTAACTTATTGACAGGTTCTGAATTTTGGCAATTTAAAATAGATAGATAGATAGATAGTTTATTTTAACTCTGTTACAAGAGTCATGTTTATGGCAAGTCGATAAATAAATAATTAATAAGCTTATAATACAATGATAACTAACAATAATATACACTACATAACAATAATGTATCATAATCAAAGTACAATAAAAAAAGAGAGATATAAAAGAACATAAAAACATTGCAAATTACAATACTGTGAGACAACTTATACAAAGGGTGTTTTAAGAAAATCTTGCACCGAATAAAAACAATTATTAGCCAAATGCTTTCTTACTGCTGATTTAAACCGGTATTGATTTAATTGTCTGATTCTAAGTGGTATTTTATTATACAAATTCACATTTAAAGAGTTCATTTTTGACTTTGAAAGCTTAAATCATTTGGTTCTAACCATATTCTAAATCTTCTAAATATGCCGGATCTTAGGTATTTATTTAATCCTTTTATTGATATTGTTTGCTATTGATTAATATAAGTATATTTTCTATATTATAGGCTAAATGAAATATCTTAGGTTAATCTAGAATCTTGTTATTGATATTGTTTACTTTTGATTAATATAAGCATATTTTATATTTTATACATTATAGGCTAAATCACATGTAAAATGAAATGACAAACTCCTGCATTTTCTCAAACGCTCCAGAGCTTCGCTCATGTACTCTCTCAATTAAATATTACCTCACAAAAATGTAAAAAATACTAAATTGTATAAGACTGTATATGATTATTAAGAAATAAAACTAAACTAAACTAAACTAAACTATTTGCTGATTTGGTATTATGGGTATGAATATCCGATTGAAGGCAAAATTTTTTAATTTTCATATGTATTTCAAATACTGTAGAATAAATATAAATCGAAGGTAATGGTAGGATACCGAGTTGAATAAAAAAGGGTCGGCAATGTTCTTTGCTACCGATATTTGCAATTGCTCTAATAGCTCTCTTTTGTAAGTGAAATACTTTAAATGCTTGAACAGAATTTCCCCATAAATATACTGCGTAAATTATACGTGAGTGAAACAAAGCGAAATAAGTGGTAAACAGGGTATATCTATCTACTACAGAATTTAGCTGTCTTATTAAAAGGATAGTACTTGGGAGTGATTTCGATAGATACTCTATATGTCCAGACCAATTTAAATTATCATCTAAAACTATACCGAGTAATTTCACATTATTTTTACTAATTCTTGTATACTCAGATATGATAGTATTTAGGCCAAATGAATCTGCCAATGAAATTAGGTATGTCAGCTCCTCGGAGTGGCCACGAAAATCTACATTAAAATCACCCACTAATCTCATTAGTTGAGGTAATTGATGATTTAGCAGGATTTACTGATGATTTTACCACAAAAATAAATAACTTAAGCGTACATTATTACTGTGTTGCCGTTCGTAGACAGTTCATAAGATAATTAACTGTCGTTGTATTTTTTAATCTATTGTTGTCTCTTACTGCGTATGATATATGTTTTCAATATGTTAGATGCTAAATGAAGGGATTATTATTATTACATTATATAATCTGTGTTTCTTAAATAACCAACACTGTAACATAACTTCGTAGATGAAAATAAAGTTTCTCCTACTCAATCGTTTATTAAAATCTTTGAAAAGTCCCGCTCGGCTTTAGTGACGTGCTTACAAACCCTTTTACGGACCTCTTTTAAGATAGAAGCATATTTGTTAATGTACATAGCCATTTCGGCACAATCAAAAGCGCAGAAAGCAAAACTTTAAATTGTGAAATAAATAAGCGTTTAGCTAATAGCCATAATGCATCAGTGAGCGGGATAGTCGCAATTATAAATATAAAAGGGTGCAACCCCTTAGGGTTAGATGGAATGAAAGCATGTAAATAAAGCTACAGAGGCGGAAGGTTCACACGCCGCCAAAGTGCACGTGTCAAATAAAACAAAAACAACACCTATAGCACATTCATGTATGGGAATCCTCGGAACAGCGACATCTCGAAGGGCATCTGTAAAAACTAGAACATAATAGGAAAAATTGAATAGAGTAACCCTATGCTTTTAGAATCTATTCAAACATAAATGGGCACGTTAGACCACGTGAAAGAAGCTGGATTCGATTATTTAATTAAAATGACCCTTGTTGGTTTAGTGAGACATGTGGAACATATAATTCTAATGAGAAATGTCGAATAATAGCTGTTTAAATATGAGATATTTGTTCATTGGTTTGTTGAGGATATGCAAGACAAGAGATTTTTGAGAGTATCTTGCAGATTTCATCTGAAATAAACTGTCAAGGTATGCATTGGATGAACGAATGGATGCCATTCTTTCGGGGAATGTAAAGAAATAACTGCAGGTTTTTATCTGTCCTATTAGGATCACCTATTAACAAATTGGAAGAAACCAATCGAGCAGGTTTTTGACACGTCTCATATTTTTAGAGATGCATATATTTCTATAATTTTTGGACTTTGACAATTTTCATTAAATACCCGTTTATACTGTGAGAAGAACGATTCACTATATATTTGTTTAAGTTACAATACCCAACTGTACTAAAGCTCAATTACAGGATAAGGGCAATCAGATAATAGGATAGATAGATATATTTAATAAACAATTGCTGACAATACTCAAGGTAAGAATCACCTGCAAGAATTACAATTCTTTATTGCAAAATCAAAACTAGAGTTACCTCAAACTATACTGATAGTAGAGTATCCCCATTTGTCACTTTACTTAGCCTTTGACAAAAACTGTGCTAGATAATTTTTTACATAGTTGGTCTATATGCAAGTCTTATTTTAAACTCTCGGCGATAGTTATGCCAAACAATTTTGCACTATTTCTCTTAGTACTAATCAAGTCAAGCTTATTAATAGACTTTGAGTTTTGTTCTTGTTTTAATTTAATTTATTTGTTTGGAACCACAACTGAGATCTTTATATAACTATACAAGAAAGAAAAAGAAATTGAAGATCAGACAGATTTTCAATTTCTTTTTCTTTGGATTTACAACTTCATGATCAGGAGAAAATATGAATTGTTAACTGCCACGCGTATTGCTCCTGCATTGTTTGTGAGATTATATTCAAAAACGAAGAATGTACAGTTTTTACTCGTAACTTCTATAGACATGTATTAAATATAATCTGGCTTGCTAATGTCATTTTTGCTTTAATTTAGGTCCGAATGGTTTAAGGAATTATATTTGTATAGTCCAGTTCATAACAACACTCAAGAAACGACCTCATTAAAATACCATCAATCTTTGTGCTGTCCCGACCGCAAATTGACTCGCTTACCTTTATAGATTTTTAATGCGCGTCGGCTTGTTTGATGAAAGCAAGCCGTTTGGCACATGGCGATAATAATATGTCGTAAAGTTTTTGTTGCGTTTTTTGAGTGCGACTCGACTATACCTAGTCATATTTAAATCACCTCATATTCTCATCATTAGCAAACATGTATCGACCCCTGATCGTTCAATAATGAGTTATTGTCATTGTTTTATGGAACATAGGAACAACCTAGCTGGAAATTTATTTCAATAATGAATAATTAAAGTTATTATTAGTTCACTGATACTATTCCTGAGTCTAATTTATGTTGTTGCTATTAAAATACTTGGGTAATTAATATGTTTTACTTATCATGGTCAAAGTCCACATTGTAATTATTAAAACACACCACACCACTCCAGTTCCTGGTTAACAATACCTAATTAATTTCTGAAAACCTCGAGTGGAACTTAATTCAGAATTATTTTTTCTTATATGATAATGATATAATTGAATATAGAAATAATTGTATTAATAAGAAATATTTAGTACAACTTACAGTATTAATATAATACCTCACCATAAAGTTGTTTGAAACTGATGGAAATACAACTTAGTTCAAATTGGAACATTGAAATTTAAAAAACATTACATAAAAAAATATTTTAAAAAAAAATCTTTTATTTAAGTGCTCTAAAATGTATAAAATACAATTTAAAGTAAATCAAATCCATCATTTTGTTACATTATATAATTTATATAAAATAAATATATAAAAGCTAGGCGCGAGCAAATTCCTTTACATAGGAAAATCTCGCAACAAGCTTTTATATCATAAAAAAAATATACAATGTAACAAAATGACGGATTTGATTTACTTCACAGTTTATTTTCTACTTTTTAGAGTATTTAAATAAAAGCTTTCTTTAAAAATATTTTTTTATATAATTTTATTTTTTACTCTTCTGATATGCTGTATCCCCAGATATCGATTTTGAGACGAATCGGATCATAAACGATAAAGTCGTCCGCCATCTTGAAGTCAACATCCTGAAATAAATTTTTGACTAGAAATTCGTAATCGGCGAACCCGAAAACCCCCGGATATCGATTTTGATCGATTTGGACAATAAATGACAAAATTCGTCGCCATATTGGCGCCGCCATTTTGAATTTCTAAACTTTGACCAAGAATTCATAATTGGCGATCTCGAAAACCTCTAGATATTGATTTTGAGTCGAACTTTTTCAGTTGTAGGGGTTATGACAAGAATGAACAGTTGTGCTAGAGATTGTCTTCACGCAAATTAATTTATTTCTCATTTGCCTAAGGTAGCTTATATCCATGCCACTGGGTAACATTGGAGCGTAATTTTTCTCATTGACGTATATTATTAAAATGTTTTACAAACAACATTTTGTTTAAAACATATTTTAAGAAATAATTCTTTATATTAAATCGTGGATTACATTTTCTGTAATTATTAATCCCAGTCTTAAAATTTTCAGATACTTAAACTCGTAGATAATTTCTTTAGTGAATAAGCATTAGGAGCAATGAACCTAAGCCTTGAAGCATCCCCCTGTGAGGCTTAATTTTTAAAACTTCTTCAAATTCGTTTCGTTTATTATCCGAGAGAAATATTATTTGGCAATAAAATTTTATCTTTTCCTGAAGTATACCAATTATAACAAAAGAACAAGAATTATGAAAATAATAACCTCCAATTAGCGAAACATAAAATACAGGGCGTAATCCTATTAAAAAACAAACCGCAGCTAAACTTTTATAATAATTTAAGCTTTGCATTCTTATTAGGGCAATTACAATACTTCACCTCATTCGGATACGAGAACGCATAATTACGGAGGGATTTTAGGAGGGTCGAGACATTTTTGAGCCAGAATGTAAAGTGGAGCAGATTAAATAAAGTTATGTTGTACTTGTGGCTTGGTGTTGGATAGAAATACTAAAATTGCTTGGCTTGTATTACAATATATGCACAGAGGATGAAATTACGTATCCGAATTCCCCTAGAATTTAAGATAAATAACGTACTTTAGCTGCATTGTCCGCTTCTTTTGTAGCAAATCTTTATTTTCCTGCATTTTTGTCATTTTACTAAAGTAAATATTTATATTTGTTGGTTAAGAAATATAAAATACTTTTTAGTATTAAACTGTTAATACTATTCAGTAAAGCTTTTAGTTGAATGCTCTAAACTAAAAAGTAGAAAATAAACTTGAGATTTTCCTGGGGGCTAGTTTCCCTGTATCTACAGGCGTTAATTCCACCTACTCTAGGAACTTTAGCCTAGTGCGGATTAATACCTTACATTCGCAAAATATATGTTCAGCAGTTCCAGTTGCAGTATCACAGTATCTGCATTTGTCGTCTACTTGCCCATGTTCTTGAGATGATATCTCAAGGGGCAGTGGCCAGTTAGAGGGCCTGTGATCAGCCTTAATTCGGACTTTTCAAGTTCGAGAAGCCTTGTGCCATTCTTTGTCGAATAAGTTATAAACTTTTTCGCTTGTTTTTGGCCTGAAGTATTCCTCCAGTAGGTATTTTTCTGGTCCTTTTCCCATTTCTGGATTTCCTCCGTTATGTGTCCCTTGGCCAGGCCACAGAACGGTTCAGGTCCAATAAATTGTGCTTCAGCCCCTTTTTTTGCAAGGCTGTCAGCAAGTTCATTACCTTGTACCCCCTCATGCCCTGGCACCCACATCAAGGTAACCTTGTTGTTGTTGGCCAGTTGCTTCAGGGATTGTTTGCATTCGCAGGCAATTTTAGACTCAAAGGTGTAGGACCTTAAAGCTTTTAATGCTGCCTGACTATCTGATAATATATAGATCTTTGCCCTTCGAATGCCTTTATTTAGGCATTCCTGGGCACACAGATCTATAGCATGTATTTCTGCCTGGAAGATGGTTGGGTTGGCTTTTGATAGCCTGCATCTTGTCCCTGCCACGCCCACTCCTGCCCCTTCAGCCATCTTAGATCCATCTGTATACCAGATGAGTGATCCTTATTCCAATCGTAGTGTCTCCAACTTGCTCGTCTGACGGCTTTCGTTTAGCACATCAAACGGGCAGTCAAAGTCCTGTTTGATGTTCGGTATATAGTAGCATTTGACCACATGAGAGGATTCACTTACCTCTCACCACTGCATAAATCTATATTTTATACACAAACACATACACACCACATACAGTAGATAGCCCCCAATCTAAAGCCAAGGACCTTCCGGAAGGGGATTACAAATTTGAAAAACGCAGGCAACATCCATTACGGACCGATATTGCCAGTGTCGGTGCCGGGGATTTAACCCAAAGCACAACAAAGTCACACTAAAGCAAATTTGTCACATGATGCGCTCTAGCCGACTGAGCTATTGGTCCAGAACTTACCATATCTTGATTAAATTATAAATGAAAATATGAACGTATATGTTAGTTTCTTTTTTATCTATATTTACGTAGATTATTCAAGATATTCTAGTAAAGTATATACGATTGGAATTGAAACTGGTCAGTTTTAAAGCACAGGACCGTGCGTACTGACCCTGATATTTTGTCTTATATATTTGGCAATGGTATTGAGATTCGAACGGTAGTTGAAACTGTGCAGGCGAGTCCGAGACTGGCAATGTAATCAGCCTGAATGAACCATCTACGACTGCACTGGTTTAAAGGTAATAAAACGAACAGGCCTACTAGCACAAAAAACTCATAAATCGTTTCTTTATCTTGGATCGTGGAAGTCTAATATCGTGCTGTCTATGTGCCAGTGCAGCGCATAAATACCTATTATAATATCAAGCGTATGAGTTTAGTTAGTTACTGTTCATATTTATAAATATTTACTACTGCATAGAAGGTAAAATATTTTAATTATTTACCATGGCTTTCTGGAGACCATTTGAAACAGAGGATAATATAATAACGCCCGAAAATCTTATCATTTTGTTATGACAAGCATTTCTATTTACCTCTGCCCATGTACAATAAAGACATGCCGACTGTTTTGCCGGCTTTTAGTTTTTATACGGTTTCAATTCCAATCGTATATACTTTAATATTCCACTTCCCAGTTCACTTCAGTTGACCTCTGGAACTCCCACCCAGGACTTCGGCAGACGAAGCTCTTCATCTCAGGACCCTTGCCGAAGAGAGCGGAACAATTACTGCGACTAAGCAAGTTAGGATCGTGATTAGTCTTTTGACTGGACACGGCTCTTTCAGGAAACACCTGCACATCATCGGAGTGGTTAACAACCCCGAGTGCATGTTTTGTGGAAAGGTGAAGGAAACTTCCCTCCACCTCCTAAACTCTCATGAACTTGAGGTATAAACACTTCGGTATTGGCTTCCCTGTGCCGGAGGAAGTAAGAAAGCCCCTCTGGAAAAGAGTCTGGCCTTTGGTCTGGAGTCCGGTCTGGATAGGGGCAACCACTGATCAGTTAGCGGATACACAATGGGCCACAAGACCTGAGTGCCGCGATGTATAATTGTGCCGTTAAGAAGAAGAAGAATATTCCACTTTGTATTTCGAAACAAAGTGTTTCCTGACTTATCGAACTCCTAATTTATTTACTCGCATATATTTACTGTACTCATTACTTATATTACACGTATTATTTGTCTGTGTCATTTGTCTGTTCTGTAAATAAACATTATTATGTTTTACAATTCTTAATCGCCATCTTAATGGATTGATGATGTTGAAAAATTAATTTTCAGAGAAAAGGCACATTTCTCATTTCCTACCAAAATCTGTAAAAAGTTGATCACAAAAATTTATGACTTTATGAATTGAACTATCTCTCTCTTTCTCTCTTTTTTTTGAACTTTCCAATCGTGGTGGCAGTAATTATGTAGGTCAGTTATGAGTGAATTATTCCACACAAAATTATTAAAGCATATTTTAAATTGAAATAAACATTATATTTCTATTTTTTTAAATAAAGCACACCTGTATTTTCCATTTTCTTCAATCGTCTTATTAAGGGTATCATTCTGGCATTCCCACTCAACCAGAACACATGCACATAGACAATTATATTGCCATCTGCCGCAGCTGAGACTAGAACTCAGGAGTGGTAGAGTGACTAGCCGTGTTGTCTCTCACACAACTCCGTCTAATCCACTGCTACCAACTCGATAATGCCACTAAACATCCATACCTCAGTCAGGATTCGAACTCGGAAATCAACGCGTGAACGTTGAACCCTTGAGCAAGCTTAATGTACTTTATCTTATATTTCAAAGTTAGGAATTAAAATTTTACTTTCTGAGGTCCCCCAATTTAATACAGGTAACGAATGCTCAAAAAAGGGTGTAGACGGAAATGTTAGGGGCAGAAAATTTGACTTCGGAACTTTGTTTGGACTAGTCTGGAGATGAACATATCAAAAGTCCCCATTCCTAGGTGGAGAGCGGAGGGGAGGGGGCACTTTAAAGGTCTCAGCATTAAATTTTCTTCAAGAATATATTATTTTGATTTTCTTAATCAAACCGTTCAAGTTATAGCAATTTTAGTATATTGTCCGAAATCCGAGGTTTCGCGAGAAAACTCAACTTTGGTATTTTTCACTTTTTCTTTATAAATGTGAAACAGAAAAATTTTCTTTCAAACGTTTTCAACAAAAGCCGGCTCATCGACATGCTGAAATTGAAGTTACAGGCAAAGGGAATCAGAGCGCTTCAAGCCCAGAACAATGCAGACTTACTCATTGTAGACACGGCTATGGAATTATTATCTGAGACAACCACTGTAGGTGTTATTGGTGAGGATGTCGACCTAATAGTACTCTTGATGGCAAAAATACCTCCAGATCAGGACATCATTTTTATCAAGCTTGGGCGTGGAAAGATCAAAACATCATATTTTTCTACCCAGGAGCTTCAGACACAGGGCCTGCAAGATATTTTATTCTTGCATGCCTTCAGAGGATGCGATACGACCTCGTCTGCATTTCGTAAGAGCAAGGTTGCATTTACAAATCATTATCTGAAGTCCTCCGACCTCCACCTGCTGCTGCAGTCTTCAGAAATGCTTCAGCGATGAAAGAAGACATATAAAAAGCTGGGAACAAGTGCCTTTTGCAATAGTATGGGGCCCCACCCAAAGAAGAATCTCTCAACGCTTACCGGTACCACCAATCGTTCGTTAAATCAGTTGCTAACATCAGACCGGATATTTGTTGCCTTCCACCTTCTGAGGGGGCTGCGAAACAACATTCCTTCAGAACCTTCCACCAAGTTCAATTGTGGCTGGGAAATGAGCTGCCCCCTCACATGTATGGATGGAAGCGCCAAAACAATCTTCTATCCTCAGTCCACAGTGAGTTGCCTGCTGCACCTGACGAAATTTTGAAAATGATAGTTTGTAGGTGTACAAGAGATTGTGCAACCACAATATGTGATTGCAAAAAAGCATTTCTGAGGTGCTCTCTTGCCTGCCAAAACTGCCAGAGAAATTGTTTCAATGGAGGCCCTACCTTTGACATGCTTGACGAAGAAGAGGACACAGATCCACTCCCGGTTATCCTCGATAAAGATCAAACCGGCCCAGATGAAATAGAACCCTATCCCCTCGAAGAGCCAGGACCCTCCCACAAAAAGAGAGCCCGGAGGAAACAAAGAGACATGAAAACATTATATTTAACGTTAAACATTACATTAACATTAGGTTTAACATTACATAAAAACATTACGTTTAATGTTATACGCAGCTATTATATTATAATAAACATAAAGTTGAAATGAAATTCTTGTTAATTACTTAATCTACCCTTATTCGTGTACAGGTAATATTCTGTGTGTATTTTGTCATCTATGCATCAAAAAAATCAAAATAATATATATTCTTGAAGAAAATTTAATGCTCTACAACTTATCTTAACAAATAGAGCAAAAAACGTGAGACCAAAAAATTGTTTTCCGCAATTTCCGAATTTCGAGGACGAATATCTCGAGAACAGAACAACATATCGACAAATGTAAGTGGCGCTTCTTGTAACAAATTTTATCAGCTTTAATTTTGTGCATAGTGATCAAGTCGCTATGACGCATAGTTTCCGAGATATAAGCGAGGAACCAAAAAATAGGAACTTGAAGTGACCCCCCCGCTAACCACCTAGGAGTGGGGGGGGACTTCTTTTGATATGTTCATCTCCAGAATAGTCCAAACAAAGTTCCGAAGTCAAATTTTTAATCATTCGTTGCCTGGTCTAATTATCTCTCAACTCGTAAAATATCTACAGTGAATACATTATCACCATATAAAAACAGTATGCTATGCATCCTAAATTCATCTGAAATAATAAACCACTCCCCCTGCCAATCTTTCCGTAATTTCAACTTTTAATAGGTAATTTCGAAAGTTTAATATTTCATATTCATGGCTTAAGTAATCGCGGATCCCGCTCGGAAAGACAACTGCTTATACAACCACTTACTACATCGCCTTATCTCCAATAACCTCCGTAATAACTAATAAAGGAGCTGATGAAGCAAAATGTCCCTTGTTTAATAACAACCCCTCAAACACTTGTTATTACAGTAATCGATTAGGGATGTAAGACACAATACTGATGTTCGCTCCTCACGCCCAACCCGTTGTCGCGGCCCATTCCAACCCTTTCGTCAACTGCTTTCTCTATTATGAATTTATAAACTTAAACAAACCATCAATATCAGTACGAAATTAAATTGATGTAAATGAATTTGTATAGCTAATGCAGATGGCACGCCATTTGTAATTAAGATAGCGCTTGTATTCTAATTTCATATTGCTGATGTTGCTTTGTTTGTTTGCAGAAATTTAATTTTATACTCGAAAGCGATGGCTGTTAGAGTTTAGGCCTTGTAATTATCGTGTGTGTCTACGAAATTATTTTGGGCTGAATAATAACACAATTAATATATTGGATATAGTCAAAGGTACGCCAAATATTTGCCAAATATTATACAAGGTGCTGCCTGAGGGATCTACCAACTTTGGAAATCTTTCCTAGATAATTTTAAGCAATAATAATTATTCGTTAGCTACTAATAGAAAACTATTCTTTGCTGATAGTTTAACTTCACGGGCCAGTAAAGGAAATCGAAAATCGCTATTTTTTTTGCTAAATCCTTCTAGCCAAGATGATTTTTGATGAAACCTTTTGCATTTTGCTTATTGACTATAAAGTTCAAAGCTCTCTCACAGAAAAGTACTACACCTTCTATTGGAAAGGTCTTCCCACCAATTCAAGAAGACAACATGGAGTAGGATTTGCCGTTCGGAATCAACTTGTATCCAACTTAACACAAGTACCACAAGGCCTATCCGAGCGTCTAATGCTGTTACGCTATGAGCTATCAGATGGCAACGCGGTAAATCTAATAAGCGCCTACGCTCCCACTCTGGATGCAAGTCACGAAACCAAGGAAAGCTTCTATCAACAGCTGGAAGAAACCCTCTGTAGAATACCTAAAACGGAACGACTCGTTATTCTTGGCGATTTTAACGCTAGAGTAGGGAGAGATGCAGACACCTGGCCAGGCATCATAGGCAAGAACGGTTTGGGCAACATGAACGCTAACGGTCAACTACTCCTAACTAAGTGCGCCGAACATGATCTAGTTATAACAAACACCATTTTCCGACAAAAGGATAAATTTAAAGGCACCTGGCGTCACCCCAGATCAGGTCACTGGCATCTACTGGACTATGTTATCGTACGTAGGAAGCATCTCAAGGACGTCCAAATTACAAAGGCGCGCATTGATAGCGAATGTTGGACCGATCATCGTCCTGTTGTCTCTAAAATGAAAATTCTTATGAGACCCAAACACCGAAGACCTCAAGTAAAACGTAGACTCCGTCTCTGTATTAGTAAATTGCGTGACCAACAAACCGTCGAACAGCTAAAGCAAAAAGTTCAAGAGAATTTGAGTGCACTAGAAGAAACCAATTGTGTAGATGTCGCTGCTACCTGGACACAAATTAAAGACAGTTTAAAAAGTGCGAGTGAGGAAATTCTTGGCACTGCAGCAAGTAAAAAACAGGAGGACTGGTTCAATGATAATGAAGCTTTTATACAAGAACTTCTTGACCGCAAACATACTGCCTTCCAAAACGCTATCAACCACCCCAACGACTCATCAAAAGCAGAAGCTTTTACCCAATCTAAGTATGAAACGCAACGCGAAATCAGAAGAATAAAGAACGAGTGGTGGGCAAGCAAGGCCAGAGAAATTCAAAGGTACGCCGATTCACACGACTACAGGAATTTCTTTCAAGGAGTAAAAGCAGTGTACGGCCCCAGTCGGAAAAATATGTGCCCTATTAAAGATTTAAATGGAAATCTCCTCAAAGAAGACCAGGAAATAAGAGCCCGATGGAAAGAACACTACTCTAGCATTCTTAACCAGCAAAGCCAAGCCGATCACGATATTATAAATCTTATCCCTCAATATGACACCTTCGAAGACTTAGATAAACCACTAACAACGGAAGAGATCTTAACCGCCATTGGCCAGCTAAAAAATAACAAATCTCCCGGCGCCGACTCACTCCCAGCTGAGATCTTTAAAGCTGTGTCGTCAGAGCTCATACCCTACCTCAAAAAACTGTTTGATGTCGTGTGGGAAAGTGGTCAAGCTCCGCAGGAGTTTCGTGATACACTTTTAATCAACCTCTTCAAAAATAAAGGGAGCGCTGCGGACTGTGGAAATTACAGGGGTATAGCTCTCCTGGCTGTTGGAGGGAAGATACTCACTAAAGCGATGGCAAATAGGCTAACACCTGTTATGGAAAAGTTACTTCCTGAAACACAGAGTGGCTTTAGACCAAACCGAGGCACATCGGATTTAATCTTCACACTTAAACAGCTTCAAGAAAAAGCACTCGAACATCAAGGAGAAATTCACATGGCCTTCATTGATTTAACCAAGGCGTTTGACTCGGTGGACAGGGAAGTGCTCTGGAAAATTATGTTCCGCTTAGGTATCCCTACAAAATTTGTGGAAGTGTGTCGCAGTCTACATACAAACAACAACGCCCAGGTTATGTATAATAATGAGGCAACCGAACCTTTCCAAACTCTCACTGGAGTTAGGCAGGGATGTGTCCTGGCACCCCTACTCTTTAATTTGTTTACCACTGCTCTAACAATTATTGTTGACAACAAACTGACAGTCAGAGGAATAGGTCTCAGATACCGTTTTGATGGCGGTCTCTTTAACATAGGGCGCTTTAGAGCTTTCACGAAGACACGCACACGATTCATTTGTGATCTCCAGTATGCGGATGACTGTGCACTTTTAGCCTCTACGCCGGAAGAGCTTCAAGAACTTTTAGATGTGTATGCCCAAAGCTATGATTCTTTGGGACTTAAAATCAACATTGGAAAGACTAAGATTATGTCTACTCCTCATCAAGTGAACCAAATAGACATTACACTTAACGGAAATTCTCTTGAAGCGGTGGATCAGTTCAATTACTTAGGCAACGTTGTTAATGACAAAGCAAACATGGACAGCGAGATTCGCAATAGAATTAACGCTGCATCTAGAGCATTCTGGGGACTTAGAGAGAGAGTATTTGACAACCACGACCTTGCTTTGTCAACGAAAATGGCTGTCTACAGAGCAGTTGTCATTCCAACACTGCTATATGGATGTGAAAGCTGGGTCACTTACCGTCGTCATGTGAAAGAATTAGAACGTTTTCAGCAAAGACACCTCAGAAGTATGATGAAAATCCGTTGGTTCCATCACATATCAAACGTGGAAGTACTCAGGAGAGCAAACAGCCTTCCAATTGAAGTGCTTATTTCAAGAGCACGCCTAAGATGGGCAGGTCACGTTCATCGTATGCATGATAACCGCCTTCCTAAATGTACACTTTATGGTGAATTGCTAAGCGGTAGAAGAAAGCGTGGCGGTCAACGAAAGAGGTTCAAAGACGCTCTCCATGAAAATCTAAAATCCTGCGGTATTGCAGACGAGCAATGGGAACAACTTGCAGCGGACAGAACCGAATGGCGAGGGGTTGTGGCCAGCTATCAAGGAAATGTTGCTGCAAGAAGGCCGAATCCAAGACCTAACCAGGTCTATGTTTGTCCTGATTGCGGTCGACATGTGCTCTCCCGAATTGGCCTCTATAGCCATAGTCGTGTGCACCGTAGATGAATGGGAATTACAATAGACTACACCTTTTACTTGTTTTTTATTGTACGCAATTTATCGACTGTAACATTTCTATACTCGGACTCGAGTAACGGCTAATAATAATAAAGTTCAAAGTTGAAAAATTTAAAAGACCCACCGAAACACCCCCACCCCAGTAAACCCTCATTGGGGAATGTAGAACGAAACAACTAGTACATCCAATATTGTTTTAAAAGAATTATTGGTACGGGTTTTTCGGGGGTCTCTGATTACGAATTTGATGGTAAGAAAATGTGAAAATCCAAAATGGTGCCTTAAAATTGGCTTTTGTTTAAGATTTTTTCTGATAATTTTGTAAAAACTTTAAAATTCTTGATTTAAATAAATAGTAATAATGTTTACTATCAGAAAAATATTAATAACAACAGCAATAATATCATGAGTAAAGCACAGAAAATGAAAAAATAATAAACACAATACTCGAATAAAGTTATAAAACTTAAGAGTGAGATGTACACATATATACAGGGCGTCTCACCGGGAACTGAATCGATCGATATAGAGAAAAGTACGCATCAGAAATTTTTTTAAATTTAGGTAATTACTAATGTCGGTGTGGCCAATCCAACTAAACTAATTACAAGCAGCTGGCACTTCCGCTTATACCGGAAGTCGATACCAACTTGCTTATTTCAAATGGAATACCCTGGAAATTTGGTACACTTATGTATTACAACGAGATCTGGTACTAGATTATATTTTGATCTAATTCGGGTGAAGGGACTAGAAATTATGCAAAAACGAATCCTAAAGGTAATGTTCAATAAACCGATTATCTATTACTCAGAGCAACTATTTCGTAAGTCACATGTTCTTGATATTCATCAATTATATTTTTTATTGCAGCTGGGAAGATTATTCCTGAAAAAAAAAGAGATTATAAGTCATGATCATCAAACAGGGAATAATTACTTAAATAACTTACCTTAACTGACTGATGGTCGAGAGGTGAGCGCACTTGCCTTTCACCCAAAAGTTCCGGGTGAGAGGGATTTTTCCACTATACACGGATATTGGGTGTGTGTCCCTTGTCTTTAAATGTGTAGTCCCCTCCCACACAAGGCTCTTCTAGAACCCTCCGGGATAAATGGGGTCGTAATTTCCTGTGGTGTTATTTATTTATATTTATTTATTTATATAAAAATAGTATTAATGCATTAAAATATTTATCTAGGACCTAAAATATTTAATTCCATTTCTAATAATATTAGAAGTATAAATTCTAAAAGAATTCTAAAAAAGAACTACAAAATTTATCATACCAACCAATACTTCAAATGTGCTTTTAGAGGGCGGAATATTAACTCATAATATTTTTAGTCGCAAACTCCTCTATAAAATCCTTATTTTACTATAGTACATTTCGTTATCTTTGGGATAGCGACATGTAAACTAGTCACCAGGCGCCATCTAGCGGTCCAGTGTTTGTTGCAATCGAAAAATAAATAGCCTGACTGGGCTTAGCATAGTTGTATATATTATATTTATGATATTCTGAATAAACTTTCAATTTATCTAATGGTTTTTCTACAGAAACAATTTGTTTAGTTAGATTGACGAATATATATTTCTATGCAATTTAATTTTTTTGTGATGTTTTGGCCAATATTTGTTGTAGGAAATTTGGTTCTCGTAATGTAATGTTAATTTTTATCCAAACACATATGTACTTTACCGAGACCAATTGATGCATTTTTTATCGCTATTTCCTATTCCATTCCGTTAACTTAACATTAATACTGTGTCATTAGCATATGAGATTATTTTTGCTATCAAGTCTTGTGAAAAAAAGATTATTTATATATATGAAAAATAAAATTGGTCCCAATATTGTGCCCTGTGGGACTCCAACTTTTATTTTTAAAGGCGAACTTAATTTTTTGTTAACTCTTACATACTGTTCCCTATTCTTATAATTCTTAATTATTTGTAGAGCTTTTCCCCGTATTCTATTATTTTGCATTATCTCAAATAATATATTATGTGATACCGTATCAAACGCCTTAGCGTGATCCAGAATTAAGGCTACACTTTTATTCTTTGCATCTAAAATTGTCGTTAATAAAATTTATGAGTTCGTATACGATACGAGGATCGCTGTTAGGCGTATAGGGAAATCTTATACACTTATGTACATGTGTAATAAGGGTGAGAATGTCATCTAATGGAGTGTGATTGGGGCGGGGCGATCCAATGCGCTGTACGGTGGCGCTGCTGTGATTGTCGATGTTATGGATTTATTTATTATTTACTAGAGTCTGTTGGGTTTAGGTTAAGTATTAGTACACAATAATATTAATTTGTTAAAATGGATATTTATATAACAGAAGAGAGAGTACAAATAATTAAATGGTACTATGGTGTGCATTCACTGTATTGTACAATAATTTTATTTATTGTAGCGTACGAAAATCGACTCACTCCCACTTATTTCGAGAAAGGTAATTTTGTTTATTTTGGTTATTTGTTGACCATCATAGTTAATTTCAACAAATTAATATTTTCGGATGACACATGGTAATTCGTAAATTCCTTATTTGATGACCGGTCATCTGCACCTTCCGCTCCAAATACATCTACATTACTAACCGCAGCG
Organism: Leptura quadrifasciata; assembly: GCA_963675555.1. Classification (NCBI taxonomy): domain Eukaryota; kingdom Metazoa; phylum Arthropoda; class Insecta; order Coleoptera; family Cerambycidae; genus Leptura; species Leptura quadrifasciata. The sequence goes on from OY776675.1 coordinate 149,437,949, forward strand.
GATCAAACAGCTCAATTTCATATCAGCTCATGATTCTAACCCATATTGCATATGTACATAAGTATATAGGATTTTCCTATACACCTAATAGCGATCCCCATACTGTATACACAATTCGGTATTTCCTTGTTTCCTCAAACCATACTCTGGCTACTCGACAACAATTCAAATTGCTCCAAAAAATCTTCAGGCCTTTTTCAAATACTTTTACCAAATTATCAATTATTGAAATTGGTCTATAATTTTTTATATTGTTTTTGCTTTCTGTTTAAATATGTCCGTTTGTTTAAAGTATGTAGGCACAAGTATTCCTGTAGGAAAAAAAAAATTATGTGTTTCAAGGGGATTAATACGTATAAGTGTATGTTTTAATAAGTGTGGCAGATATTTCATCAAATCTTGAGCTACATTTATTTTAAAAAAATTTATTTGTTAATTTTCATTCACAGGCGTAAGGTACAAAATATTGTGGTAAAATGTCTTCTTTTATAAGAATACTATCGTTTATTAAATTACTCATTTATTATTATTCATTTTTTAATCGCCAACGGTGAACGGTCTTCCCAATTAAAGAGTTGTTTTTTTTTTTCACATACTCATAGACAATTATATAGCGACTATTCCCTACGATATTGCCATCTGCCGCAGCTGAGATTCGAACTCAGGAATGGTACACAGACTAGCCGTGTTGCCTCTCACACGACTTCGTCTAGTCCATTGCTACCAACTCGCATCCATGTCCTAGCCAAGATTCGAACCCGGGACTCCTTGGTTGCAAGCCAAACACAAGCGTTGAACCACTGAGCCGGCAATTTATACACCTACGTTAATAATATACGCGATAAATAAATATATTGCCATTATTGCATAGAAACGTTACTGATTAATGATTAAATTTGTGACTCTCAAGTAAGTGCTATTATCTCGATTTAGTTATTTCATGCAGCGCGCCCAATAATGTTTATAACTTATTCGTACCCAACTTTAATACCGTAAAATATTCATACGTGTCTAATAGGAGAATTTGCACTTCTCACAATGCAAACTTTATATGCAAAATAATTTATGTCAGTAATAAAATAAAGACGGGGATAATATTTTGTCTGATGAGCTAATTTATCTACTAGACGCGAAAATGGTTATGCTCAGTGGCGCAGTGAGCTGGCGAGAACTACAATAACTTGTTATTTCAACGTAAGACGAGGTTTAACATTATTTATAAATAAAGAATGTTTTTCAAGCTAGTCAATCGCTTAATTGGGAAATGGTGACCAAATTGGTTGTATTGAAAATGCAATTCTTCAAAGCCATAGGAAATATTTGCAATGGGTGGCTATAGAGCTTGTACTCTATGAATGCACGAATTTGTTATTCTTCTATTGAAACTAGGTCAATGGGGAACAGTCAACTACACCGCTCTGAAATAAAATTCAATTGCAAGCAAGTAATGTAGGAGCTGGTTCGGGCTCTGCTACAAAATGTAGGAAACTCTATTATATACTCAGATAAATTGATAACTTCTAGATGGCAAAGGGTAATCCGGGTAACCAGAGAGGCTTAAAAAGTAAATATTGTCTAACAAATCGCCTAATCTTACTTTACTTCCCTCCATGCTGGAACATAATTTCCCATACGACTTAAGATGTAATAGTTATTTATGTAAATTTTTTTATGAATGGAAAGTGGCAATACAATTAATGAAAGAGGACAGTTTCTTGATTTTTTATATTTAAAAGCAAAATCAGCTTCCCAACTATTATGTAATGTATTTAAAGCAATGCGGTGGATGGACTATACCACCCCCAAAACCTATAGACCTATTAGTTTAACCTCGTTCTTACTCAAGACGATTTAGAAGCAACATGAACGATACATAAGGGATGTTGTAGTACAAGACAACCTTTTACATCCTAACCAGCACACATACACCCTGGGAAGATCCACCGACACCGTCCCCCATGCAGTCGCGAGTCGAATTGAGAGTCCACCCTAGGTGTCTTCATAGACATAGAAGGTGCGTTCGACAGAACCACCTTTCCAAAAATTACAGCGGCCCTAGTGGAGAAGAATGTCCCCACGATCATGGGAAGCTGGATATCCAACATGATCTCGAAGAGAGCTGTACAAATCAGCGTGGGAGATGCTTCTGTACAAGGAATGGTCGCGAGAGGCTGTCCGCAGGGAGGTGTAATATCACCACTGCTATGGAACCTCGTTCTTGATAGCTTCTTGTGCCGCCTCAATTCTGAAGGATTCCACACAATTGCCTACAATCGTGCTTAGCGGAACATTCGAAGGAGTCCTTTGTGAAAGAATGCAGGGGGCCCTAAGAATAATCGAAAAATGGTGCAGAGAACACTCCCTGTCCGTCAATCCCATGAAGACGGAGATGGTTCTCCTCACAAGGAAAAGGAAACTAGGAGCATTGAAGGCACCTGCCCTCCTGGATACAACACTAAGCTTCGTATCAGAAGCGAAATACCTTGAGATAACCTTCGATTCCAAACTAACATGGAATCTTCACATCGATAGAAGACTAAAGAAGGCTTATATTTCCTAGGAGCAGTGCAGCAGGAATGTGAGGAAAACCTGGGTAATGAAACCCAAAGTGGTCATGTGGATATACACTGCCGTCATAAGACCAATGATAACCTATGGAGCTGGGTTTGGTGGCCTAAGAGCAACGTTTTATAACGGGAATCCAGACTGGATACCGTCTGCAGATACTGCGGATGCAATCCCGATGATGCGGAACATGCCGTACTCGACTGCGACAGATGGACAGAGGAAAGGCAGGAGGTAGAAAACAAGGTCGGGAGGATCACGAAGGACAACGTCGTAGATCGTATGCTAACGAGTGAGGATAACTGGGCGACAATATCGGGTTATGTGGAGAAGGTTATGAGAGCCAGGGAAAAGGACGAGAAAGAGGAGCAGGGAGAGCGAATTTAACAGAGGAAGAAGTGATTTATACACTGCCGCCTTGAGGCAATGCGGAAGTAGTTCCGGGGCGGTCGGGTAGTCAGGAGGGGTTTCTTTTTAAGTGAGTAGAAATCTCACACTACCAACCATGCGGGTGTTTGGTGTCTTGCTGAAGATTTTTCCCCTCCTACCGAAAAAAAAAAAAAACGACTGGACACTGTCCGTTAAGGAAACATCTCCATAATACGAGATTAAACGAAACACCTCTCTGTAGAGGTTGTGAAGAAGAAGATGAGATGGTTCAACATGTACTCTGTGACTCTGTTCTGCTGTCTCATCAATCAGAGAATCCATTTTGGGCGAAGGTTGGCCTACTTCGGCCGATGTAAGGGAGATGCCCCTAGGCAGCATCACCACCTATTTCGCAAGATTAGGTTGGTTGGGGGCCTAGCCGAGGCTCTGCCTAAAGGGCAGATGTACAAGGAACCCAATGGGGTCTAAGTGCCGTGGTTCAATAATTTTTATTGACCACCCTCCCAACCAATTACAGATTCCAGCAAAGATAGTGAGACAACTTTCAGAACACTCTTCTGATTCGGTTGAAGTAATGGCACCTTTTTCATGCTTTTGCCTTTTTTGATTATTACCCTAACTACACATTTTACGCACAAAAAATAGTGAGGGACGTTGAATTTTTCAATTGTATGGAAATCCGTTTATGTCACACTGTAAATGATAACATGAAGGAATAATGCGAATTAATAATCTTCTTCTTGTTCCTCTTTTATAACCCTTCCGAAATGATAATATTTATATTTGTTAGTTTAGTCGCTTTTATGTCTTCCTGTTTTTTTCGATTTATCTTTTCGCAAGATGAATTAGACATTAAAGGTAACACTCTCAATGACTTTGTGAATCATCAGCTTTATACTGGTTAGAACTCACTTTTTCCATATTTATCAATGTATTTGCAACTGACCGGCAGCTACATGATACAGCCTTAGGCGTGCTAAATGCCCACGTTTGTCGTCCAGAATCAAGAAAAAATATTTAACACAGGCGTTCGTCTCTGTTGACTACATTAACGCTTCTCGCGCTTTATTTATATTTATGAATATCAATAAGACAACCTTTTGTGACTTAAGTACAACAGAGTTAATTTTTGACTAAGATATTTATTCCGCTTAATATTGAAGAGGTATACTTAAAATAATCTTAATTACACACTACGTAGTGATTAATTCGATTACTAATGTGAGTACTTCAGTCAAGACGTGGTATATTAATCATGTCATAAAAGGTTGAAAAACACAACTACGTAAAAATGTTTTAACTGCTCAGTTTAATGTAAAGTAAAATTGGTGTAATTCAAATATATGTATCAGTGAGGAATTCCAGTACTTAGCTCAGAAAGGAGAAGGATCCAAATATTCAGTTTACCATGAGGACCGAGCAAGAGAAAATGTTACTATTCTCAAATATATGGATAAAATTCTCAAGCAATGATAATCTGGTCCACGACTATAACAAGAGGAGAACACAACTATCGTTACTTACATCCATGGCACAAGAGATTGTTAATAAGAACGTTGTTCGACAGAGCCAACTCAACAAGTGACGATGAAAGTAAACCCGATGAACTCAAGAACGTTCAACAAGCTCTGAAGAAAAATGAGTGCCAGCAAAGAGATATACAGGGAAAAATAACCGAATAACAGGAACCACTTACGACATAATATGTATGCTTACACTCCGTGGCTGGAGTCATGGATAGGTTAAGAAAGGTTTTATCTAAGGAGATAGGACCAACTAGTGAAGAAAGTACAATAGTTGCCTCATCGAAGCAAGGACCACATCCCTAAACTAATGAGGAAACATTTTTATCAACTGGAGTGTACGTGGAGAATTATATTGGTCAAATAGGACGGAATATCTAGCGCAGAATAAAGAAACACAAGAGGAACACCAAACTCAGATACACAGATAAGTGGTAGTGTCAGATAAGTCCATAACAATGAGAACAATGAAATCAAGTAGGAGAACGTCAACAATTATACAGAACGCTGTTACTAAAACGAAGTAAAGTCAAGGTAAATAACGAGGAGCAGAATGCAACAACTTCAGTCTTTGGGATTTAACTGAAGAAGCTGATAATACAATTAATGAAATGTCAGGTTAGACGAACACGGTAAAATCCAGATGGGGCTATTTCATTGGATAATGGCTATGGAAGCCTGCATTTCACTATTACTGCATTTTTTTTATTTAAAGATTAAGCTAGAACCAGATCAGACAGGGCAGGGAAGTACATGACAGGATACGATATTATACCTGAGCAAAGTTTAAAACCGCTTAACTTAAAATATTTAATTCACGCAAGTTTAAAATAAATACTTTCGACACTGAAATTTCGTTGTAAAAAATATTAAGATTTCAAATAATATGTTTTAACACGATTGTTTTATAAATATTTGAAAAAATTCACTTTTGGTTTGATGCACGAAGGCAGATTATAATGTTTGATTTGAAAACTCTTTTTTTACTTGGTTATGGCCAAAGAAGAAGCTATAGTGGCTTGTATCGTGGCGTACGTATCGAACTTGACTTGCCAGAGCTTATCTCGCTCGGCTCTTTTATGTGCTTTGGCGGGAACCCGACGAGCAGAGACGTGGATAGGTCTGGAAATATCCCCGCCCATTCCGTGCGGGCTGCGATTGCACAATATTGTATGTGAAAAGTAGTACTGAAACTTATGAGCTAAGCAAGCGTGACAAATGAAATGGGGTCAATGAGGAAGGAACACGTGAAATAGAAAGAAAGTTGGATGACTGATTATGACTGATTATAGCTGGCGCCCCAGGAAAGTAAATAAAATATGTTTTGAAGTATGAATGGAAACTTGAATGGGAAGTTGAATTTGAGAGAAAAATGTTTTGGTAAAAGAGAAATATAACATTGCGGCTGGAGGTGTGGAATGCAAAGGTGATGTGAATCGAGTTAGTGAGGAGGGGTTTGTATTGCAAATTTTAAACAACTTATTTCGATCGAAAAGTGGGTTAATATTGATTTTTTTGCAAATATAGATCTATCTTTTGATAACTTTTTAAATAGGTTCCAGAAAATATTAGATATTGCTTTTCCTTTACGTAAGGCAAAATATAAAAATACTAGCTGGAATAAGCAAAATAACAAAAAATGGATAACCAGAGACATTATCAACGAAGGCAAATTTATTAGAGAAATGTACAAACTAACTTTAGAATATCCAGAAATAAAAGATTATTATAACCATCTAAAAAACAGCCATAAAAGAAAAATATGTCATGCAAAAAAAATATATTATAATAATATGATGGAATCAGCTTCTAATAAAAATAACACGGCGTGGCAAATTATAAATAATAACAGCAAAACGGCTGTTAGTAAACGTTTCCCTGATAGTTTTGTTAATGAAAATGGCTCTACTATAAATTCCCACGAGGACGCAGCGCATGAATTCAACCGGTACTTTCTAGATTCTATAAAACAACTTGCGGACAATATGAATATTGATACTAGGACACATCTTGATATACAGTGCTTCAGTAATATGTTTCTGGCACCCATTGTGGCCAGCGATGTAAGTACTATGTTGAAAAAAATAACAAAAAAGAGTTCTGCTGGTTCTGACAACATCCCTTGTTCATTGCTTGCTCACATTATAGATTATATTGCAGAACCACTCTGTAAACTAATTAATCTCTCTTTTGTCGAAGGTACTTTTCCATATTCCTTAAAAAAAGCAATATTGGTGCCGATTCATAAAAAAAATGATAAGGAACTAATTTCGAATTACAGACAAATCTCGTTACTCTCTGTTTTTTCCAAACTATTTGAGCTTGCATTCGCTACTCAGCTGAAATTATACTTAAATAAAAATAATATTTTATCTCCTTGTCAATATGGCTTTAGGGAAGGATATTCCACTCAAGATGCAGTCACATCTTTATATACATTTCTACTTCAAAATATTGATGAAAAAAAAAGTGTGAATGTCTATTTTTTGATATGTCTAGAGCTTTTGACACTGTAAATCATGAATTGCTACTAAACAAAATGTGTGCTTATGGTATAAGAGGAGTACCTAACTTTTGGATTCAGTCATATCTAAGTTATCGTACCCAGAGAGACACTTTAAAAGTTGATGGCAAACTGTATGAATCTGATGATAAGTTGGTGCCAACTGGAGTTCCTCAAGGTAGCACCTTAGGACCGCTCCTTTTTCTCATTTTTATAAATGATCTACAAAGCCATTTAAAAGCTACGAATTCCTTCCACGTTACACAATTTGCCGATGATGTGGCGGTTGCATCAATGGCAGACAATGTACATGAGTTGTCATCTAATGCAAACATTTGCACCTCATTAATGAACAGTTATTGCAATAAATTTGGATTAAAACTTAATGGGACAAAAACTCAATTGCTGATGTTTGCCAATAACACTCCTGACCACAGCTTATTGGTAAAAATAGATAACGTATCAATAAAAAACAGCCATTCTGTTAAATTATTAGGTATAACTGTTGATTATAACCTAAACTGGTTCGAACATATTGAAGACTTGTCAAAAAAAATGTCTGTTAGATGCTATGTCATTTGGCAGCTTCGTTCTTGTGTGAGTTTAGAAATACTAAAAACTTATTATTTTGCACATGTACAGTCACTATTAAATTACGGTATTCTCTGCTGGGGCAACTCAAGCAGAATTAATGATCTTTTCATCATGCAAAAAAAAGTAATTAGGACTATGGTGTTCAAACATTCTACCGATTCGTGCAGGGATTTATTCGTTTTACTTAGAATACTAACGCTGCCAGCTTTATATATTCTATCATGTTGTCTCTTTATCAAGTCTAATATTAACCAATTTAATCAATATTCCGATCGAAATATACCTTACAGTTTGAGACACACGAATAACATTTTGTTGCCTAAACACAATCTCTCCGTTGTTAGTAATGGTGTGACGGTTATGCCCATTAAGATATACAATCATCTCCCTAACTATCTGAAAGAAATATCTGGCTTAAAACTGTTTAAATCAAAATTAAAGGAACTACTTTTAAAAAGATCGATTTATAGTGCTGAAGAATATTTTAGCATTAACCTTTAACACTGGTATCTAGTGTTATGTCATTGTTTTAATTCTCTTTATATTGCTTTTATTTTTAGTATTATTTACAGTAAATGTTGCTTGTCTTAATTTGTTAAGCTGTTTGTTATATTTACTTTTGCTATCTATTTTATTACTTTTTGCTATTTTTATTGTATTTTTTATTTTTATTTTTGACTTACCATATCATATACTATTGTATAATTTCATATGGTGAATATATTATTTATTATTATTATTATTATTGTTATTATAACTGTGACGCGTTTGTATATGTATAAATGTGTATCTTTTTATCTGTCTGTTTATATATTTATTTATAGTAAATGTCGTTTGTCTTATTTTGTTAAGCTGTTTGTTATATTTACTGTTGTTATATATTCATTACTTCTTTGCTACTTTTATTGTATTTTTTATTTTGACTTACCATAATATATACTATTGTATCATTCCATATGGTGAATAAATTATTATTATTATTATTATTATTATTATTATTATTATTATTATTATTATTATTATTATTATTTGTTAGGGCAGTTGTTTGTAACATTTTTGCTGCAAAATCACTAATATGAATGTTTGAACGATTTTATTGATAATTCGGACTATTTGTGAATTATAGGTGTTATGTAAATTTATTCAGATTTTTTAGTAAAGAATTGTAGTGGTATGAGGTGAAAGAGTTGATTTTTTGACAAATTTTGAGGCGTTTGCAACTTTTTCTGATTCCCGTTTGTGGAATATACGGTAACAACCTCCGCAACCGTCGAAATCAGCTCCAGAATCGGCCAGCAATCTAACAGATGATTGAAACCAGTGATCCATATATCATTCTACTCCCAGTAATTTCAAATAGTTTGGAAACCGTTTATTACTTACAAATATAAAAGGATAAATCATCCTTAGATTATTTACATATTTTCATAATGAATTTCCACTAAATAAGTGTTTTGTAACGTTACTTACTATGTGTGATAAATTATGTAATTGTATTACTTTTATTAATTTGCTTGATTGTTTTCAATATTACATAATTATTGACAGAATTGCTTTAAAGAAAATTAAAGCCATTTATCTATCTCCAAGATATATGCCTATTTTAAAATAGTTTAGATACTGAAAAGTTCCATCGCCGCCTCTGTTCTTGTCCAGCTCTAAACACTAGCAGCTAATTACGAACACGATTCCCATTGTAAATTAGAGGCAGCAACTTCGCACCATTACCAAATAATGGCCCCTAAAATGTTTCGTCGTTTTTGCTTAAGCAGATTTACGCTAAATATCAGCAGGTCCACTGCAGTCGGACTTTGGGGTCCATCTCGGAAGGGTCAGTCAACAGCAGTGACCTCGTGAAATGAAATAAATATTTTATAAAACTAAACCGATTTCCTAGCAATGCTTTTAACGCGGATTATTATTGATGAGTAATAGGATTATTTGAGAGCTTTACGTCGTTTTTTTCAACATCTCCATTAGCGCTTTTGCTCCTATTTTAGTAATTAATTTTTTATTACAAAGATTTTAATCGTTTTATGCTCCTCTTTTACTTTTAGTTCCTGCTGGGTCGTGTCTAATTTTTTAATGGGTTTAAGAAGTGCAACTACGTAGTTTCCCAACTTTAATATCGCAGCTCATAAAATTTTAGAAAAGGTTAATTTAAAAATATTTTTCAATTAAGCTCAAGTAAGTTTTATGTTCACTTTTTTGCAATTATATGTCGCAATGTTTATTAAATATTTTAGTTTTAAAGGAGTAAATAGCAGAATTATAAATTTTCCTTTTCTGATAAAGATTTTCCAAGTAAAAGATAAATATTTTATGCAAATTAATACATTTTCAAGAATCTGTCAAAATTTTAATAAAGGAAAAAACCGTGAATAGATTAAGGTTAATTGATAAAAAACTATGATGAGAAACGTTGCTAGTTTTTGATTTTTACTATCCTTTTACATAACATTTCTGTCGCCAAATATTGAGTACTACTATAGTTTAAAGATGTTTATTCGCATTTAGGCTTCTATTTTGGAGATAAAAAAAAGTTTCGAATAAAAGTTATAGAACTGTAACCCCGTTAATAAGTTAATGGAAGCACAGTGGCGTTCATAATCGCTCTGTGTGTGTGTGTGTGTGTGTGTGTGTGTGTGTGTGTGTGTGTGTGTGTGCGTGTGTGTGTGTGTGTGTGTGTGTGTATTATTATTAATTATGACGATTTATTTTGCAATTATGTAGACAAGGGATGTACTACAACGATAGAACCACCAAATATTGATTTAATAATTATAAATTAGGATGGAGAGAAAAAAAATATTCCTTTAAATTTCTTCAGATGCATAGTGTAAATGGATGCCATTTGGGTTCAAAACGATGCGAAAAAAATTTAATCTTAATCGAAGAATATTTTGAGGGTTCACAACTACCTTGAAATGGGGAAGATTCGATTTTTTTATTTTAAAAATTTTTCGAATCGACAATCATATTTCTTTTATGACTTCTTATCAATGTTAAAACGTGTATACAAAAGTTTTTTAGATAAAACATTTTTTAGTTCTACGAATATTACCCTCAAAATATTCTTCGATCAAGATTGAAATTTTTCGCAATATTTTGAACCCAAATGGCATCCATTTACACTATGCATCTGAAGAAATTTAAAAGAATATTTTTTTTCCTCCACCCTATTATACAGACTGTCCATTTTATCAGGGCACTCGTGAATATCTCACTTAATATCGGTCGTACAAAAAAAAATATTTTTGCGAAAATTGTGCCGATTTATATAACCTACAAAATGGTTTAAAGACATTTGAAATCCATGGCCTAATTTAAGAGTTATGGCAGAAAATACCGAAAATGTGGAAAAAGTCTAGGCCAAATATCTCCGTTATTTGAAGAGATATGAGAAAAATTCTAAGGCGAAAATTTTTTGCAAAACAAAGTGTTTCAACGAATTTTTATCTAATTTTTTTCAAAACCAAATTTTTTTCAAATTTTCAGATTTACTCTTCAGGCTGTTAAAAAAATTATTTTGAAACGGGCGGGAAATGACGCCATTAAACAGAGTATTTTCCTCCCTTTTCAACGATATATCACGCGCCATATTTATTCATTGGTACTACGTTAGTAATTATAAAAACATTTTTTTAAAACCAATAATTTTTTTTTAACAAGCATTATACCTACCGTGGAGAAGTATGATTAAATAAAACGATAAAATAATTCAATAAGTTGTTCAAATCTTTGCTATAATAAAACATTAACAAAATTAAGAAGAATAAAGTAAATTCAGGTAACAGGAACAAGAATAATAATCAAGAAAGCAACATGGAGCAATTCTGGAAAGAGTATTTGCAGTTATGCCAATGTATAGAGGTCCTCCATAAAAGCGTCACTCCTTGCTCAGAAAGTTAAAATGTCTTTACCAATTAATTTAAGTATAATATCCATTTGTTTGTATTTCATAATTTCACTATTATTTCAATTATTTTAAAATAGTTGGCTATGAACAAACTTGACAATTTAATTTTTTGACAGATCATCTCAGTTAATCTCACACAATCACACTCGTTTAAGAATTTAGAATTTTCAAAAATAATTTTCACTCACATTGATCGTTATAATATATGCGTTACATATTGCCAATGCAATTTTAACTCTGGATTAGCTCAAGTAGAATATAGAAACAGATTTCCACAAGCACTATAGCCGAATAAAACTCTGTTCAGAAAATTAGCTACGAAACTGAAAAATAATGGTTCGTTTTTAAAGAAGAATACAAGGTTGAACAGTGTTACTGATAATGTAAATAAGGTAAACCGAATTATTAATTATTTAAGAAATGAAAATACAGAAAATTTGGAAACATCATTAAGAGAAATTCAAATTGCTTGTCATATAAATAAAACAAGTGCTAGAAAAAATTTAAAATAAAATGGTTACCGGTGTTATAAAGCCAAAAAGTTACAATTTACAAGACGGGACAAACCAAGGAGGACGACTTTTTATAGGTGGCTGTTGGAAAAGAAGCGTGCCCGATCCATTAATATGTAGTAAAATATTTTGGTCCGACGAGGCAAATTTTTCCAATAATGGATTATTTAATCGCAATATTCATTACAAATGGACTTCTGAAAATACAAACTGGCATAGACCGACTAGGTTTCAAAATCGTTTTTCAATAAATGTGTGGATAGGTATTTTAGGCACCAATTTAATAGGTCCTTATTTTTATGATGGTCATCTCAGTGGTCAAAGGTACCTAAATTTTTGAGAAATGAATTTAATGAATTCTCAGATGACCTACCTTTAGAGAATCGACATAACTTTCAATAATTTCAACAAGATGGAGCTCCTCCCCACAATTCCCAGATTTGCTTAGATTATTTAGACGAAATTTTGCTTCAACATTGGATACCAATGGTACCAATGAATTTATTTATTCGATGGCCCTCTCGTTCTCCAGATATAATCCCAATGGATTTTTTCTATAAGGGTATATTAAAGATAAGGTTTTCGACGACACCGCAAAATGTAGAGGACCTAAAAGATCGAATTCAACAATCATGTATTATAGTTACCCCGAAATGCTGAGTAATGTTTTAAATGCAGTGCCTCGCCGTGCTCGATTGTGCATAAGAAATGGCGGTGGACACTTTGAACACTTGATATGATATCTTATTATTTTGAGGATTAGATAAATATCAATGTTCTTTGTGCTATATTCTTTTTATTATTAATTTGTTTTTGTTACCTGAATTTACTTTATTCTTCTTAATTGTGTTAATGTTTTATTATAGCAAAGATTTGAACAACTTATTGAATTATTTTATCGTTTTATTTAATCATATTCCTCCACGGCAAGTATAATGCTTGTTAAAACAAAAAATTTATTGGTTTTAAAAAAAATATTTTTATAATTACTAACGTAGTATCAATGAATAAATATGGCATGTGATATATCGTTGAAAAGGGAGGAAAATACTCTATTTAATGGCGCCATTTCCCGCCCGTTTCAAAATATTTTTTTTAACAGCCTGAAGAGAAATCTCAAAATACAACGGTTTTGAAAAAACTTAGATAAAACCTCGTTGAAACACTCTGTTTTGCAAAAAATTTTCGACAGAATTTTTCTCGTATCCCTTCAAATAACGGAGATATTTGGCCTAGACGTTTTCCGCATTTTCGATATTTTCCGCCATAACTCTTAAAGTAGGCCATGGATTTCAAATGTCTTTAAACCATTTTGAAGGTTATATAAATCGGCACAATTTTCGTAAAAATAATTTTTTTTGTATGACCGATATTAAGTGAGATATTCTCGAGTGCCCTGATAAAATGGACAGCCTGTATATGGTGTATTTTATACTAGCACTAATTCTGGACATTTCACAGTGAATTTTCTAATTTTTTTCAAATTTAACACTCTGTATATTATTGTATTTTTGAATTGGCACGTTAATTCTATTATTATCAGCCGTTACTCGAGTCCGAGTATAAAAATGTTACAGTCGATAAATTGTGTACAATAAAAAACGAGTAAAAGGTGTAGTCTATTGTAATTCCCATTCATCTACGGTGCACACGACTATGGCTATAGAGGCCAATTCGGGAGAGCACATGTCGACCGCAGTCAGGACAAACATAGACCTGGTTAGGTCTTGGATTCGGCCTTCTTGCAGCAACATTTCCTTGATAGCTGGCCACAACCCCTCGCCATTCGGTTCTGTCCGCTGCAAGTTGTTCCCATTGCTCGTCTGGAATACCGCAGGATTTTAGATTTTCATGGAGAACGTCTTTGAACCTCTTTCGTTGACCGCCACGCCTTCTTTTACCGCTTAGCAATTCACCATAAAGTGTACATTTAGGAAGGCGGTTATCATGCATACGATGAACGTGACCTGCCCATCTTAGGCGTGCTCTTGAAATAAGCACCTCAATTGGAAGGCTTAATTCTATACGATTTTTGTGAATAATATACTATACCTAAAATCGATATTTCCAGACACATTTTGACTTTTTCATTAAAAACCGTTAAATTATAATAATTTTCATTTCGAACTGATCTAGTAGCCATGATTTTGACATAAAGTGAGAATAATTGAAAGTATTTTCATAGTTTAATTAAATCACATTTGGGTCTATCTTAAACATTTATAAATAATTGCTTAATATTACAAAATTGAAATAAATAATACCTAGTCGTTATAGGAACTGTTCAAAGTGGCCTCCTAATACGTTTATGTATTTCTGTAGACGATTTTTGAATGATTTACCGACATTTCTTAAAATATCTTAAAAGCTGCACCAGTCGCACGACGGAACGTGTTCCGATTCCCGCAACGAGCACATTTTCCCGACGCAAAAGTTATCATGCGCTGCCTCAATCGTGTATGGGACGGTGGAAATTTCCTACCTAATAGACGAGGTAACGGTCGCCCAAGTGGGATTCCAGTAGCTGAAGAAGAGATGATTCTTGATGCATTTGCTGATCAGCCAACGTTGAGTACGACAAGACGACAAGAACACGTATTCATCGAACCCTTCGACGTGAAAATCAACATTGTTATCGTATCGACGGGTTCAGCAACTCTTACCGCGACACTATGAACCTCGAATGATCTTCTGTACAAGTAAGCTGAATTTTGTATGCAGCATCTACATGAAATAAAAAACAAATTTTAAACAAATGTGATAAATTTATAATTCAAAGTATTCTACCACTTAAACCTTTTTTTAATTTCAAAGATTTTTTGGAAAATCATTTGGTCAATCCTTCATTTCTTAATCAGATATTGTGGACTTATGAAGCGACATTTACCTCAAATGGAGTATTTAATTCAAGGAATTTTGTTTACTGGGCCCATGAAAATCCTCATTTAATTCGACAGACATATTTTCAATACCGATTTTCAATTAATGTTTGGGAGGGACAAATAGGGAATCTAATGGTAAGTACATTTTTATTCTCATTGGGTACCTAATAGGTTAGGTAAAACTTGAAAATAATATTTATCACCAATTAATTACCACGACTTAATGAACCGAGACAACTACCCGGTTTACTGGATGAAATACCGCTGCTTTCTCGCTTGAATCTGATTTTTATGCACGATGGGGCTCCGACCCACTTTAGTAGGGTAGCAAGGCGTCATTTAAACCGAGTTTTTCGAGGGCGCTGGATAGGAAGAAGTGGTCCAATAAGTTGGCGTCCTCGATCGCCGGATTTAAATCCGATGGATTATTTTGTATGGAGTCATATAAAAAATTGGTTCATTTTAATGAGACAATTAGTGAGGACGACATGCTAGCCGACATAATTGCGGCATTTGACACTATTACCAGGGAAATGGCGCAAATAGCCACAAATAATATTGTTCGCCGTGATGAGACCTGCATTGAGCAGGAAGGGCATTTTGAGCACATTTTGTAATACATAATAATAATTTTAATTCAGGTGGTTTTTTAAATCATAAATGTTCATTAAACTTTTGCACAATGTTGCTTTTACCACTGTTACCAAATAATTGAAAATAGTTCCTTTAGGAAATCATACCATAACAGACAATCATATCGAGATACTCCTGTGAGGTGTACTCAGCCATTTCTGTTACTGAATGACGTACGCCTACTTTGAGAAATAAATAATACGCATTTAGTATACGAATACGCAGTATTTCGTTTAGACCGCTTTTACTAGAAAACGGTTTGCTCTATGGCTAATTGTAAAGAGAACCTTATTTTGCAGAATTAACCAGTGAATCATAATCAGGGATTAAAATATTAAAAATGTCAAATGGAAAATTAAATATGTAGAAACAAAGAACACCGAGCCCTCGTTTCTCCGCCCCTGGATAAAATTAATTTTGGCTAATACAGTAAAACAATAACCTTTAATAATCTAAAATAGATAACCAAGTTTGATAAAGTTGTCCCAAATCATTTCCGAGATAATTAGTAAAAACACCTATTTTTGCACCATCCTTAGAGGGCCGTAGCTCCCTTAGGAAGCATTTCCGAACACATGTTTATAGGAACTTTTCTTACTATTCTTACGTTTAGAATTATCACCTAAAGGGGAAGGCGGGAGTTTCGGGACACCCTGTATAACAAGGTGTCCAATTGGCTGGACGACTACGTGAAATTTTATATCACAATTTTTTAATACTTTTTGAAGGTAGGTCAGCTTTCCGCAAAAAAAATATTTTAAGGTGGCAGAGAATTTTACTAATAATTTCATTGTTTCATAAAACGACAAATGGAAAAAATTTCCGCCGCATCTGTGGAAAAACTGTATACTTCTATTTAATATTATTTCGGCAGAATATTTTTCAAATACCACGGTATTGTTCATCGGCAATAAATAAATGAAACACACTCGTTGAATGTCGACTCTGCATGCGGCTTTCAAAACTAGGGCATCGACATAGCAACAGCGTTTTCCCTCAGCAACAGGGGACAGTACAGTTGTTAACTCGAGTAGTCGCGAAGAACAATCACTAATAGAGCTGGAACGGCTAACAACTCTTGAGGTTCCGTGTATCTGCCAGATTTCATCTAGCAACCCTCTGTTGGTCAATTACTGCTTGTCTCTTCTCATACGCGGTGGCCTCGAATCTATCTATTGTCCACCTTCGCTACGTTTGTTTCCAGAAAAGCACCTCCAGCGCTCGTAACCATAACAACACGTCCCTAGTCAGCCAAGAAAATAAAATTAATTCAACTAATCCTCTGATATAGCGCAGTAAACTTTGCATTTAACAAAATTGGAAATATGTAAGGTAGATTACGCTCTATAAGAGGTTAGAGTGAATTTTTACTTTGTACTGACGCCGGTGTTAGATAATAAAACATAATTTCAGTTCCGCCTTATTCTTAAGCAATTGATCCGTTTGAATAACAATTTCAAACAATAATAATGATAGTAACTAAAATCTGAAGATTTTATTGCCAAGTCAACATTGTATATTTTAATGCATATTCTAGCATGAATCACTGGGCTGCTGATTATACTCCTCCTGCATCCGGATAAAATTGTTTTAATACACTTACATGCACTTAATATACATGCAAAAGTTTTCAGAGTTAATTCAATATTATGTAAATGGAAGTTCAACTTTACAAACTCAGGATAATTAGTTATTTAATTAGATGAGTTTCTCGTTTGGAAAGTTACATAATCTAAAAGCAATTCGATGTTAAAATCGACTAAGCTCGTTCCAATGGACCAGCGGAAACCAATCACTCGGACACGTATTGTGACAAATGGTCGCCACTACTCGACATATTCTACTAAATAGACGTGCTTATTTTGGGCCAGCTGAATTTACCTCATGTACAAAGTGGACATAATATAAATTTTACGTTTCACATACTATTTACCTAGTACAATTTTATTTATCATTTTGAATACAGTAGACTAAATTAGATTAGATTATTTTTATTTCCGTATACATACATACAATTATGCGGGAAGGATTCCAAGAAAATTACATTGGTTTAGGTCCGGTGATCGTAGTGGCCAGCTTTGGAGACAGTTATTTCCTCGTATATCAACTTATTAGGAAAAGATTTGTTTAAATAAATTCATAAGATTATGCCAAAATACCGGTACATTAAATTATGCATGATTAACATTTCATCACTAAAAATTAGAGGCAAATCACTTGTTAAATTTCGATACAATAGTTCTTTAACATTCCAAATAATTTTTGCCATTTCGCTCTTAACCTTTTTTAATAATTATCTTTTGAATTAAGAAATCAGTTCTTTTTTAAAAATTATTCATAAAAAATTCTTAAGAATAAAAAGTATTCAAAATTAAATTCTGCTTAACCTAGAGTATAACATTTGCGGATATTAACGACATTTAAAACACAATAACTATCTATAAATTTGTGAATGAGACTGAAACAGCTCTGTTTTGAAGATATGCGGAGAGTAATACATACATATATGATCGCTTACCAGAACCACTCTGTACAATTGGCTTGCGAGGGTCCGAAGCACGGCAAATACTCAAACCAAACATCACTCATGTAGATTAAAACCGCTTCAAAGCTGGACAAAATGAAAGAGCTACGATGGTTAATAGATATGAGAGTCTAGTGTGGGTACTCTACACGATTTAGGCCCCATTTGCATACAATACCACGTTGAATTATGGAATCATCGGCTCAATTTAAACCAGAACAATCTGCCTGCGGCCTTTACTAAAAGCTCTTCTTTAATTCAAAAGCTCTAAAATACGTATGTACTGAATCTTATTTATGAATGGATAAAGTCAGGAGGTTAAATATTCAAATTGGTAATATAAAGGCTGGTTTCGTCCTAAGTGCGGTTAGGTGAGAAGTTTCAGTTAATTATGTTAGTTTTAAGAATACTGAAAATACATAGTGAAACAATTGTACATATAAATAGGTGCACTTTTGATTTAAGTACGATTGGACTTAGTTTAATCAAATACGTAATATAAAATCAGTTAATTGATGTCACAGGATAATAGTTAAATTTTCAATTTAAAACAGAAGGTAGAATAAACGGTGGGAAATTAGTTTAAACAAGTAGCGGTTCTATAACGGATTTATTAAATTTTAAAACCTGTTACTCTTATAGATATATAGACAGATAGATAGATAGGCTTTATTCGACTACATTCACATTTTTTACAATATTTGTTGCTAGTTACCAGTAGGGAATTAACAGAAACAATCAAAGTAAAATAATGTCTAAGCATCAAGTATATCACAAGAATTATGTATATGACACATAAATAGACAATGGTAACAACCATACAAATAGGGAATAAAAACAAGACAAATGACAAAAGATGAAATAAAATGGCAAATATTCTGCAAGTAAATGCATACAATATTCATGGCTATAGGATCACAGTACGTCACAGTATGATCACAGTTTTAGGATAATTTTTTTAATTTTTGATTTAAAGCCAACTAGATTTAACTGCTTGATTTGTCTAGGCAAATGACTGTAAAGATTTAGATTGAGGGATTCTTTTTCACTAACTGTTAATCGTTATCGTGAATTTATGAGAAGGCCTGCAGAACGGGTATTATGTTAGTGTTAATCAGAGTGGTTAGAAAAACTGTAGACGCTCTTGTGAATTTGGATCAAGCTGTAATACATGTAGGGTGATGGAAGAGGTATAATGTCCTCTTTAATAAATATAGGTTTACAGTGTTCTCTAAAGTTTGACATTTACAAGAATTCTTACAATTTTATTTTGTTGCCGAAAAGCTTGTATTGCATATGAGGAATTTCCCCACAAGACAACTGCATAACAGAGTTTTGAGTGAAACAGAGTAAAATACGTATTTTTTAGTACGTTAAAATCAGTAAAACCTTTTAGTTTTCTGAAAAGGAAAGTAGTGCTAGCGAGATTCAAATTAAGTTGTTCTATATGACGTGACCAGTTAAGGTTATCGTCCAGATAAATTCCTAGAAGTGTCACATGGACACCCATTGTTAGATGTCCGTTTGAAGACATCGTGAGCTTTAACGTATTTGATGTACACCAATTTTGAGCGAGTTTTCGTGAGATAAAGAAAGATTTTACAAGTTGTTAATATCTTTATCACAACACAGAAGCGTGGTATCATCTGGACACAGAATAGTCTTGGTGGGACCATACATTGAGAAAAGTCATTGACATACAGTATAGAGAATAGGGGTCCCAAGGCAGAACCTTGAGGTACCCCGTGCTTGACATTTAGAAAATCAGAATTATTATTATATATGGACACACACTGTTTGCGATTTGTTAAATAGAACTAAAAAATGGTAAGAGATAAACCTCTAATACTACATAATTGCAACTTTTTTATTAGTATGTGCGAGATCTGTACGAACACCTGCCTCAAGACCGTCAACTATATCACTCACGACACTAAGAATAGCTTGGTAGGTCGAACGCACGGAACGAAAACCAAACTGATCAGAGCTGATGAGTGAAGGTCTGTCAAGATAGCTGGTCAGTCCATTTACCATAAAATGATGTTATTCTCTGGGTGGGAGTTCCTTGTAACCCTTCGAGGAAGACAGTCTGCTACAGCATTGCCAAGTTAAGTGGCTCACTGTATTCTAATATGACCACAGCATAGCATAATGAGATAAGATGGAAAACAGGAATTACACTGTACTGAGGTTTAAAGATAAATAATCTTTTATTTGAATTAGAAAGGCCTTATTTCGTTATATTGTATGATATAATTCTTTTTGACTTCTTACCTGTATTGGATTCGTATCAATAAAATGTTCATAGATAGAGCTGCTCTACCCGGGCTTTAAGGAAACAGGTAAAGTATTCGATACATTTTCACTTAAAATTTTAAATTAAAACAGGCATTGAAATATAGTCGAGCTCTGAATTTATGTATGTTATAAACAAGATTGGACCTAGAGCTGTCCTTTGTGGAACTCCCATCTTTATTAAAGTCGGTTCACTTAAGTCATCACTGATCTTGACCATCTGTTGCCTATTACATAAATAACTCTTAAAGACGTTCAGCACGTTCCCCTTATACTATACTGCAATAATGTATTGAGAAGTGTGTCGTGGGGTACTGTGTCAAACGCTTTTGCCAAACCTAGGAATACTGAAATACATCAATCATCATTGTTTAAATTGTCAGTTATTTGTTTAGTAAGTTCATAGATCGCGTCAGATGTGTCCTCTAGTAAAACCAAACTGGTTTTTGCTCAAAATGTTATTGGCATATAGAAAATTTATAAACCTATCCTTCAAGCATTTTTTAAATATTAGGCTGATAGAACGATAGTTGTTAATGATTGTTTTGTTACCGGTTTTGTATATTGGAGTGACGATGGTAGTTTTAAAATGGCTAGGTAATATTCCAGATTTTAAAATAAAGCTAATTATATGTCTAAGGGGATCTAATTTATGCATGTGAAGTTGCCTTACTATTTTGGATGATATACCATCATTACCCGGCGAGCTATTGCTTTTTAATGAACTAATGTGTTCTCTGTAAGCTCGTTATTATTCAGTGGCATTAGGAACATAGACGCATCTGAATTATAGCTAAGGTTATAAGCATTCGGCGGTGTGTAAATGGTTTTTGCCATATCCACACCAACATTTGTCGTCGTTGGTCATTCGTCGTGCTTGGTTAGGTGTTTGGACGAATGACCAGCGAGGCGAAGCGGCACCTAGGTATATAATGAGGAGTGTAACAAAACAAATTCAGTGTTTAGAATCCACGGCAAGACCCGGAAGAAACTACTTAAACTTAAATTGTAGCATTTTAGAAGTACTTTAGAACAGCCAAAAGGAAAAAAACAATTTTTCACCATTTTCTCGCATTTCAGTAAATAGTTGTAAATTAATAAAATTTTCACATCCAACAGACGACAAATATAAAATATTTTTACATATACATAATATTTTTGTATAAATACTTCACATGTTATTAAAAAACAAACAACTTAAAAAGTTTTTTCCATGACGTATATTTACCGAGATATTTCATCTTTCGAATTGAAACATTTTTGTTAATAAATATATTGACTTATTGATTTGAAATTTAAACTAGTTATTATATAGTCTAGTCGATAGCCGCGTGGGTTATGGCGTGAGGTGGCAATCGCGATTAATCATACGGGTATCGCACCGCCGGGCTCATGCACTAGCACTGTCGGAGGAAATGGTAGCATGTCCACGTTTTTTCAATGTGTAACATCCTTCCGTACAAGCCTTTGGCTTCTGGAATTGGGGGTTGTCTAATTTCTGTGGTATTTATTTATTTATCATAAATGTTGATATTTATATTTTCATGCTTATAAATTAGTTAGGTATAGGTACACTATATATACCTGAAATAGCATAATGTGTCAGCTTTCTGATCAGTAATATACAGGGCGTTCTATTAAAAAAAATGACTTTCGACCTTTCATTTAAAGAAAGTTATTCCTAATCTGCCCTGCATACTACTACTAAGGTTTGGCTACATCATGAAAAGCCCGCAGGCCTTGCCTAATGGTAGCTGACAGTTCAGTTTATTGCGCAATAAATCTGGAAATTAATTTATATTTCTGAAACGGCTTGAGATAAGTATATAGAAAAATAGAAGAATATACAGGATGTTCCATTTAAAATGAAAAAGATGTTGCCAGCTTTACATACACTTGGCAACGTCGCGCTATCGATAATATTTGAGGTTGACAGAGCATACTCTGTTACCTTTCAAATTTTCAAAAGGATATGTTTACCCGTTCTCCATATACTTCTAATACTCCATTCACCATGGATCACCCTGTATATTCTGTTGAAGTGACGAAGTTAATTTAGTTTTAAATAATAATATACTTACCAACACAAGAGCATGGCTCACTGAGGACCAGCAGCACTATACTTCCTGAAAAAAGTCACAATTAATAATTCACTTCAAATCCTGCAGAATTATATGGCAGAGTATATTATACTTTATATATTCCCTTACAAAGAGCTTTTATATGAAAAGATTTTTCATAATACAAAATAAATCGGAAGGAAGCATGACGAAAGCAAAGATAATAGGGCATTCTTATAAAAAGAAAAACGACACAATGCTTTTGGACCCTGAGGCCATTCATTCGTATTAACCGAAACGTTTTTATTCCCAAATCAAAAGTCACCTCTTTGCTCTGTCAAACAAGACAATATTCTTTTTTCTGTGTTTACAGAAGTATTAATTTCAGCTACGATGTTTACATTTTACGACACGGCTTTTTAGATTAATGTAAAATTCTTTTCAAAGGAAGTAATTAATTATTATTATTCGTGTATAAAAAGTGAGTTACATCGATCCAGTGAGTTCTATTGTAAGGTCACAAATACGATCAACTGCAATAATTAAATAGAAAGTATTTAATAATAAACTCTTCATTGAAATATCAATGAAAAAATGTATTTGTATTGTGTAATGTCACAGGTTTCAAATTAAAAGTAATAGTCAGACAGAAATGAAATTTGGTAGAATGGTAGACATAGGCCTCCTAATGGTACACCTAGGTTTGCGACCACGGAGAATGCCGCTCGGGTGGAAACTATGCATGGCCGCACTTTTTGAGGAATAGCGCCGTTATTTATTTTGGAGTGTTATCGAAAAAATATTCAAATAAAAAATGTAGATTATAAAATTCTGCGTCTTTTTGATCTATTCGTTTTTTGTCTGCAATTAATTTTTTGCAAAATAGAGTGTTTCAAAGAGGTTTTATTTAATCTTTTTCAAACACCGCTGTATTTTGAGATTTACTCTTCAGGCTGTTAAAAAAATTATTTTGAAACGGGCAGGAATTGGAGCCATTAAATAGAGTATTTTCCTCCCTTTTCAACGATAACACATGCCATATTTATTCATTGATACTACGTTAGTAATTATACAAAATATATTTTTAAAACCAACAAATTTTTTTTAACAAGCATTATACTTGCCGTGGAGAAATATGATTAAATAAAAAGATAAAATAATTCTATAAGTTGTTTAAATCTTTGCTATAATAAAACATTAACACAGGTAACAAAAATAAATTAATAATAAAAAGAATATAGCACACAGAATTTTATAATATTTTAATAATATTTATATTTATCTAATCCTCAAAATAATTTTTAAGATATCATATCAAGTGTTCAAAGTGTCCACCGCGATTTCTTATGCACAGTCGAGCGTGGCGAGGCACTGCATTTAAAACATTACTCAGCATTTCGGGAGTAACTGTAATACATGCCTGTTGAATTCGAGCTTTTGGGTCCTCTACATTTTGCGGTGTCGTCGAAAACACCCCCACAGAAAAAATCTATTAGGGTTATATCTGGAGAACGAGGGGGCCATCGAATAAATCCATTGGTACCTATCCAATGTTGAGGCAAAATTTCGTCTAAATAATCTAGGCAAATCTGGGAATTGTGGGGAGGAGCTCCATCTTGTTGAAAATATTGAAAGCTCGATTCTCTAAAGGTAGATCATCTAACAATTCATTAAATTCATTTCTCAAAAAGTTTAGGAACCTTTGACCACTGAGGTGACCATCATAAAAATAAGAACCTATTAAATTGGTGCCTAAAATACCTATCCACACATTTATTGAAAAACGATTTTGAAACCCAGTAAGTCTATGCCAGTGTGTATTTTCACAAGTCCATTTGTAATGAATATTGCGATTAAAAAATCCATTATTGGAAAAAATTGCCTCGTCGGAACAAAGCATTTTACTACATATTAATGGATCGGCACGTTTCTTTTCCAGCAGCCACCTACAAGTCGTCCTCCTTGTTTTGTCCCCCGTTTGTAAATTGTGAACTTTTCTGGCTTTATAACACCAGTAACCATTTTTCTTTAAAATTTTTCTAGCACTTGTTTTATTTATATGACAAGCAATTTGAATTTCTCTTAATGATGTTTCCAAATTTTCTGTATTTTTATTTCATACATAATTAATAACTCGGTTTACTTTATTTACATTATCAGTAACACTGTTCAACTTTGTCTTCTTCTTTAAAAATGAACCATTATTTTTTAGTTTCGTAGCTAATTTTCTGAACAGAGTTTTATTCGGCTATAATGCTTGTGGAAATCTGTTTCTATATTCTACTTGAGCTAATCCAGAGTTAAAATTGCATTGGCAATATGTAACAGACATATTATAACGATCAATGTGAGTGAAAATCATTTTTGAAAATTCTAAATTCTTAAACGAGTGTGATTGAGTGAGAGTATAAGTATTAACTGATCTGTCAAAAAATTAAATTGTCAAGTTTGTTCATAGCCAACTATTTTAAAATAATTGAAATAATAGTGAAATCATGAAATACAAGCAAATGGATATTATATTTAAATTAATTGGTAAAGACATTTTAACTTTCTGAGCAAGGAGTGACCCTTTTATGGAGGACCTCTATACATTGGCATAACTGCGAATACTCTTTCCATAATTGCTCCATGTTGCTTTCTTGATTATTATTTTGTTTTTGTTACCTGAATTTACTTTATTCTTCTTAATTGTGTTAATGTTTTATTACAGCAAATATTTGAACAACTTATTGAATTATTTTATCGTTTTATTTAATCCTACTTCTCCACGGCAAGTATAATGCTTGTTAAAAAAAAATTAATGGTTTTAAAAAAATGTTTTTATAATTACTAACGTAGTACCAATGATTAAATAGGGCATGTGATATATAGTTGAAAAGAGAGGAAACTACTCTATTTAATGGCGCCATTTCCCGCCTGTTTCAAAATAATTTTTTTAACAGTCTGAAGAGTAAATCTCAAAATACAGCGGTTTTGAAAAAAATTAGATAAAACCTCGTTGAAACACTCTATTTTGCAAAAAATTTTCGCCTTAAAATTTTTCTCGTATCTCTTCAAATAACGGAGATATTTGGCCTAGACATTTTCCGCATTTTCGATATTTTCCGCCATAACTCTTAAAGTAGGCCATGGATTTCAAATATCTTTAAACCATTTTGTAGGTTATATAAATCGGCACAATTTTCGTAAAAATATTTTTTTTTGTACGACCGATATTAAGTGAGATATTCTCGAGGGCCCTGATAAAATGGACAGCCTGTATATCGACCTTAGATATGGATAATTCACATATTTGAATAGGTCGCGGCGCGCTTCAAAAAATCATATATTTTGTTATATACAACCGAACCTTACAAATCAGACATCATCAAACTCACAAAATATTGCTCATTCATAAAAAAAATATATTGCAGTCGATCTTCGTACTAATCCGCGATGAAAATATGATTTAATTGAAAGTTGCAAATCAACCCCCAACTTTGGCGCGCTGTATCTCGGAAACTATTAGCAGCAGACAAAAAAATGAATAAACCAGAAATATGCAGAATTTTATATTCTATATTTTTAGTTTGAACATTTTTTCGATATCTCTCCAAATAACGGCTCTATTAATCAAAAAGTCCGGCGATGCACAGTTTTCCACCCTTACCCCTCAAGCGGCACCCACACGAGGTCGTAAACTTAGGTGTACCATTAATAGGCCTATGTCTACCATCCTACCAAATTTCATTTCTATCTGACCTTTTGCAAGTCAACCCCCGTTTTTTGTACCCATGCCTGAATTATAACTGAATACTTGTCATTTATTGAGTCTCAGCGGAATACGTTTACATGTACTTTACTACTTTGTTAGATGAGCTAAAAACTAGACACAATGTATGTGTAAATTTAATGCAAGGCATATCATGCTGCTTTATGGTCTCGTAAAAAAGATTTTACAAAGATGAAAATAGTCGAACACATTTTTAGCGAGCTCATATTTTTAAACCATATTCCTTTACTGCTGGGTATTGACAGGTAAAGCATGAAATTGTATCTTTGCATATCAAACGAATGTAGCAGTAAGCGTATTAAAACTTTGAATAATTTCAAAAGAATAACAAAAACAGAATCGTATGTGAAATGAAGCATACGAAATTCTTCATAAATATTTCATCATATCGGAAGTGTTTGAGCTCTAGTTATAAATGTAAATGCATTGTCTATAAAGCAGAAAAAAATCATTTATTAAAATTTACAGCGCGGCGACTCAGCTGCCGATTCTGGAAGAAATCAACTTTCTTTTTGTATAATAAATTTGAATTCAACTTCATTAACATAGATGCGCAGAAAATCTATCTTTCCTATGTGAATTATGTTCGCAGTTTTAGTGAAAACTGTAAACCAATGGCAGTTTATCTTCTTTTAACTATTGAAGAGGAAAGCTGGATATAACAAATAAAATGTTCAACAGAATATTAAATCTGAAAAGTGAGTGCATTGAAGCTTTACCCTACTGTTGGCAGGATTTCATAAGGTAACTTTCTTTAGATAGTTGTACGATTAATGTTGTAGAGTATACCGAGTGACAGCGAGATTAGTAGAGTTCCAATTTCTCAGTTGGTTTTAGGAATAATATTTTGGAATTTTGGCATATTATTTGCGACACAAAAAGTTATGAGTTATAAAAGTTGAGTTATGAAAAATATTTTAATCTGCAAAAAGGTACGCATTTACATAAATTTAGAAACTTAAAAAGGGAAAAACTGATTAGGCAATTACAAAATATAAACAGTAATCCTTTAATTGACAGGACTGTCATTAATATGTCAAAAAGACTTTTGTCCATTTCAGACAGGCTTGTCTTATCAAAAGGTTTAAATTTGGCAATAAACCCGAAATCTGTTCCAAAATTTGATATAGTAGCGGCAATAGAAAAAACGGCTCAAAATTTACCAACAGATAATGGTAATGAATATCGCATACGGGCAAAAATTGCTTTAGAGAAGCAATACAAAATTAAAGATAATTTAACTCCAGAAGAAAAGCTATCGATAAATTCTTTAAAACGCGATGAAAGTATAAAAATATTGCCCGCAGATAAAGATATATATAACACAAAAATCATGACTCTTGTAAATGAGGGACCCTGCTCAAAACTAAACAAAGATCCAACAAAATCAATAGAGAGCAAAATTTACAGAACTTTGTTTAAATACAAACATGAATTTAATGATTTTGAACGAAGGAAACTTACACTACATCATAGGAAGCCTCCTTATTTTTATGGCTTACCAAAGACACATAAATAAAATATTCCTTTAAGACCAATTGTTAGTTCTATTAATTCACCATGTCATAATTTGGCAAAATTTTTACTTAAAATTATTGAACCATTATCTGGAAATACCGATTCATATATTAAAAATAGTACACATTTTATAGAAAAAATTTATGAAGACGATATTCATGAATCACACCTGATGGTTAGTTTTGATGTAGTTAGTCTTTTTACCAATGTTCCGGTAGATGAGACTTTAAAAATAGTTAAAAACAGGTTGTTAAATGATAATCATTTGGAAACTAGAACTAAATTAAGTGTAAATAGCATAATGGAACTATTAACAATGTGTATAAAAACAACCTATTTTCAATTGGGGAATGGTAGCTCAGTGTGTTAAAGCGACTGGCTAGCAAACTGAGTTGCCTAGCGAAGTGGGTTCGATTCCCGCAAGGCGAAACAGTTTTTCATTAAAAAATTGCCCCAAGAGTGGTTCGGAGTCCACATTAAACTGTAGGGCCTCGTCTCTCTTTGCCTAGCACAAGATCCTTGAGATCTTCCAGGGGGTTACTTCGGTAACTTGAGAGGCGGTTAAGAAAACAAAACAATGAGTTCTATCAGCAGGATTTTGGTATGGCTATGGGGGTCTGCATTATCACCAATTTTAAGCAACATATTTATGGAGAACTTTGAGAACACACATGTTCCAAATTGTATAAACAAACCGGTTGTCTGGTGGAGATATGTTAACGACATCTTTGCAATTTGGGCTCATGGTGTCGATTTACTATATAGTTTTTTGGAAAATATAAATAGTAAGGAACCGTCTATTAAATTCACCACATTTTTTAACTTGCACCAACAAAGCCCAAAACATGAACCTTTTATTTGATGTATAATACGTAGATGTAGACCCCGTCTCTGTATTAGTAAATTGCGTGACCAACAAACCGTCGAACAGCTAAAGCAAAACGTTCAAGAGAATTTGAGTGCACTAGAAGAAACCAATTCTGTAGATGTCGCTGCTACCTGGACACAAATGAAAGACAGTTTAAAAAGTGCGAGTGAGGAAATTCTTGGCACTGTAGCAAGTAAAAAACAGGAGGACTGGTTCAATGATAATGAAGCTTTTATACAAGAACTTCTTGACCGCAAGTATATTGCCTTCCAAGACGCTATCAACCACCCCAACGACTCACCAAAAGCAGAAGCTTTTACCCAATCTAAGTATGAAACGCAACGCGAAATCAGAAGAATAAAGAACGAGTGGTGGGCAAGCAAGGCCAGAGAAATTCAAAGGTACGCCGATTCACACGACTACAGGAATTTCTTTCAAGGAGCAAGAGCAGTGTACGGCCCCAGTCGGAAAAATATGTGCCCTATTAAAGATTTAAATGGAAATCTCCTCAAAGAAGACCAGGAAATAAGAGCCCGATGGAAAGAACACTACTCTAACATTCTTAACCAGCAAAGTCAAGCCGATCACGATATTATAAATCTTATCCCTCAATACGACACCTTCGAAGACTTAGATAAGCCACTAGCAACGGAAGAGATCTTAACCGCCATTGGGCAGCTAAAAAATAACAAATCTCCCGGCGCCGACTCACTCCCAGCTGAGATCTTTAAAGCTGTGTCGTCAGAGCTCATACCCTACCTCAAAAAACTGTTTGATGTCGTGTGGGAAAGTGGTCAAGCTCCGCAGGAGTTTCGTGATACACTTTTAATCAACCACTTCAAAAACAAAGGGAGCGCTGCGGACTGTTGGAGGGAAGATACGCACTAAAACGATGGCAAATAGGCTAACACCTGTTATAGAAAAGTTACTTCCTGAAACACAGAGTGGCTTTAGACCAAACCGAGGCACATCGGATTTAATCTTCACACTTAAACAGCTTCAAGAAAAAGCACTCGAACATCAAGGAGAAATTCACATGGCCTTCATTGATTTAACCAAGGCGTTTGACTCGGTGGACAGGGAAGTGCTCTGGAAAATTATGTTCCGCTTAGGTATCCCTAGAAAATTTGTGGAAGTATGTCGCAGTCTACATACAAACAACAATGCCCAGGTTATGTATAATAATGAGGCAACCGAACCTTTCCAAACCCTCACTGGAGTTAGGCAGGGATGTGTCCTGGCACCCCTACTCTTTAATTTGTTTACCACTGCTCTAACAATTATTGTTGACAACAAACTGACAGTCAGAGGAATAGGTCTCAGATACCGTTTTGATGGCGGTCTCTTTAGCATAGGGCGCTTTAGAGCTTTCACGAAGACACGCACACGATTCATTTGTGATCTCCAGTATGCCGATGACTGTGCACTTTTAGCCTCTACGCCGGAAGAGCTTCAAGAACTTTTAGATGTGTATGCCCAGAGCTATGATTCCTTGGGACTTAAAATCAACATTGGAAAGACTAAGATTATGTCAACTCCTCATCAAGTCAACCAAATAGACATTACACTTAACGGAAATTCTCTTGAAGTGGTGGATCAGTTCAATTACTTAGGCAACGTTGTTAATGACAAAGCAAACATGGACAGCGAGATTCGCAATAGAATTAACGCTGCATCTAGAGCACTCTGGGGACTTAGAGAGAGAGTATTTGACAACCACGACCTTGCTTTGTCAACGAAAATGGCTGTCTACAGAGCAGTTGTTATTCCAACACTGCTATATGGATGTGAAAGCTGGGTCACTTACCGTCGTCATGTGAAAGAATTAGAACGTTTTCAGCAAAGACACCTCAGAAGTATGATGAAAATCCGTTGGTTCCATCACATATCAAACGTGGAAGTACTCAGGAGAGCAAACAGCCTTCCAATTGAGGTGCTTATTTCAAGAGCACGCCTAAGATGGGCAGGTCACGTTCATCGTATGCATGATAACCGCCTTCCTAAATGTACACTTTATGGTGAATTGCTAAGCGGTAGAAGAAGGCGTGGCGGTCAACGAAAGAGGTTCAAAGACGCTCTCCATG
Source organism: Leptura quadrifasciata (assembly GCA_963675555.1). Classification (NCBI taxonomy): domain Eukaryota; kingdom Metazoa; phylum Arthropoda; class Insecta; order Coleoptera; family Cerambycidae; genus Leptura; species Leptura quadrifasciata. The sequence goes on from OY776675.1 coordinate 149,468,594, forward strand.
AAAATCTAAAATCCTGCGGTATTGCAGACGAGCAATGGGAACAACTTGCAGCGAACAGAACCGAATGGCGAGGGGTTGTGGCCAGCTATCAAGGAAATGTTGCTGCAAGAAGGCCGAATCCAAGACCTAACCAGGTCTATGTTTGTCCAGACTGCGGTCGACATGTGCTCTCCCGAATTGGCCTCTATAGCCATAGTCGTGTGCACCGTAGATGAATGGGAATTACAATAAACTACACCTGTTTTTTATTGTACACAATTTATCGACTGTAACATTTTTTTTATACTCGGACTCGAGTAACGGCTAATATAAAAATATAATAATAATATAATACGTCTAGTTTGCGTACTAATTTACATTGAAATTATTGAATTTGTGTAGATGCTATTCTTCAGTTATTTAATGAAACAGTATACACTAATGTATGTATTAAATTTTACAAGCGTACTATGACAAAATGACATTTCTTTTCAAATAATTGCCTAAGTTATTATTTGATAAAGTTTATGTAGTGCTTTTTTCATTTGCTTGTGATTTATTTGCTAATATAACTATTTAAAAGTTTAAAAAAGTACAAAATGGTGGTATTTACCCAATATGGAAAGGTGGACATGTTACTTATTTATGGGGAATCTAAATGAAATGCATATCAAATATTATATGCAGAGCGGTATCCTGGGAGGCATCACACTTGTAGAAAATATTTTAAGATTTTAGAAGAAAAATTTAGGGCCCAGCCAAATGAAAACGAACAAAATACGTTTATTATTGACGAGGCCACAGAGATTAATGTTTTAGCATTCCTGGAAATTAATAAAAATGCAAGTACACGTGAGATTAGAAGTGCTCTTGATATTAGCCGAGAATCTGTTAGAGGAATATTGAGAAAACATGGCTATAAATCATATAAATATCGACTTCTTCGGCATTTATATTAAGCTGATGCAGGTAGGAGAGTTTAATATTGCAATTGGTTACTAGAAAATAGAAACATTGTTCGCAAAATTCTGTTCACAAGTGAAAGTCAGTTCACTAACAATGCCATGTTTAACCGAAATAATTTACGTTACTGGTATCAGGAAAGTCTACATGAATTTAGGGAAGGAAACCACCAAGAACTGTTTGGGGTAAATGCACGGCCAGGAATTGTGGGTATTAGGATCATAGGTCCTATTTAATTTCAAGGGACTTTAAATGGAATTGGGTACCTGAACTTCCTGAAAAATTAAATTGAGGGCTTTTTAGGAGAATTACCTATAAATTTGAGAAGAAACATTTATTACCAACAATATGGGGCTCCCCCACATAACCTTCGAGATATCTTTAGTTATTTAGAAAACAGATTTCAAAATAGAGTCATTTCGACATATGTGCGCACAAGATGGCCTGCCAGATCACCTAATCTAACCCCTATGGATTCTTTTCCTGTAGGGGTACGTCAACGAACGAGTTTATTCATCATTTTCAAGAAACCTCCAGGAGTTGCAAACCAAAATTCGCCAAGTTTTTGCAACAATGCGCAAATGTTAGAACGGGTGGTAAGAGAAACCATCAGTAGGGCTCAAAAATGTACTGAAGTTAAAGGAAAGCATTTTAAATAATTACTATAATTTTATGTTAACCTATCTTATAAATAATTATTAATAAATTCTGTATATTTTATTTAATCTCTGTGTATTTTTAACAATACCAAGTGGTAAATAGAATAGAATAGAATAGAATAGAATAGAATAGAATAGAATAGAATGGAATGGAATGGAATGGAATGGAATGGAATGGAATGGAATAGAACAGAACAGAACAGAACAGAATAGAATAGAATAGAATAGAATAGAATAGAATAGAATAGAATAGAATAGAATAGAATAGAATAGAATAGAATAGAATAGAATAAAGTTTATTTATCAGATAAATATAAGATATACAATTCAATGACAAAAACATGTAAATAAACTTGGTTTTTCATATAAGTGCATCAAAGCACTGAGCATGAAAGAGAAGACACGTGAATATAGTTTTAAAATACATATGCAATATGGAAATATATGAAATACCAAATTTAATGCAAAATATATAGCATTTTTAAAATAAAGAATATCTAATGTGGATTGTACAATATAAAATGTAATATCATACACACATATAATCATGTACATATATAAATCATATGCACACACCATAAAGCACATATTATAGGTAATTCTAAACGAATAACGTTATTGCGACATATTGTGATGGTACTATATTACAAAATTACAAAGTTATGGAATTATATAAACCTAATTATAGTCACAATCATAATTACAACAATAATAATCACAAGAATAATAATAATAATAGTGGCACTGAAACCTAGAAACTTAAAATAACCTATTATTATATTATTTAGGGTTAATAATATTATGGATTTCTTCTCTAGATTTCTGTAGGGTATACTGCTTTATTTTAGTTTTTACTTTATTGAATAGTGATATGCGTTTAATTTCGTTTGGTAACGTATTATATGCTCTTGGACTTAAGTAAGTTAAACATCGTTGTTCACAAGTTGTTTTGGTTTTAGGTGGTCTCAAGTTATTATTTATACTTCCTCTTGTGTTTTGTAGAGCTGTGGTTGGCATATTAGATTGACACTGATATAAGGCACATTGAAAAAAGAATTCTTGACTAATGTCCATTACATTGGCGTCTTTGAAGAGGATATCTGAGGGATAAGTACGTTCTTTCCCTAACATAATTTTTAATATTCTTTTTTGTAAAACTTCTAAATTTTTCAAGTGTGTGTCCAGTACTCCTCCCCAACCAAGAATTCCGTATTTTAAATGAGACTCGACAAAGTGAATGGTACAATATTTTTATTTGCTTATAATCTAGAATTTCACTTAAACATTTAAATCTGTATGTAAGTTTTCTTAATTTATTTGATACATAATTCACGTGCGCATCCCATTTTAGTTTTGAATCAATCATTATCTCCAGATATTTTATTCGAGTTGTAGATGCTACCTTGAAATTATCGTCGACACTAAGTTCATTATATGCCGGGGCGGATGTTTCATATAAATAAAAAGGTAAGTATTGTGTTTTGGTTAAGTTTGCGGTGTCATCAGCATAGCTTACTATGGAGCCAGAAGTTTGTAAATCAAATAGAGAGTTGATATATACTATAAATAATATGGGCCCCAAAACTGTTCCTTGTGGCACTCCATACTCAACTGTTTCAGGACTACTTCTCGCGGAATTTATTTCCGTGTATTGCATTCTGTCTGTTAAATATGATTTTAAGAGTTGTTTACTATTATTTCTGATACCCAGATTTTCAATTGTCGACAATAATCCAGTGTGGCTTACTCTGTCGAAGGCTTTAGTTAGATCAATAAATACAGCTAAGCTTTTATTATTATTTTCTAAAGCCTGGTATATTTACTTACTAGGAAAGCGATAGCATCTTGAGTGTTTTTACCTTTTCTGAAACCAAATTGGGAACGGGATAATAATTTGTACTTATCTACGTAGTTCACTATTCTCGACTTAATGATTTTTTCAAAAATTTTTGCTATGTTACTAATTAATGAGATCGGTCTGTAGTTTGTTACCTCCTCTTTACTGCCACACTTAAAAATGGGTTTAATAATAGCTATTTTAAAGGCCGATGGACATTCAAGCCTCACACATTGCTTTATTTGTTATGGAAATTAAGGGTTCTAGAATAAAGTAGTAACAGTTATTCCATCTATGCCGGGAGATTTGTTGCTTTTTAATTCTTTCATAGTTTGTTTAATTTCGGTTGTATTAGTGGGATACAGGAATATAGAATTCGCTTGAGTTTTGGCTATAGGCTTTCCGCCCCTACTAGGGGTGATTCTGTTTGCAAGAGAACTTCCAATTTTAATGAAAAAGGAGTTAAAAATGTTGGCCTTTTCATCATCGTCCCGTCCGTAACCTTTTCTCCGCTCGTATCTTTAATGGTAGATATATTTGACTTGGCTTTGTTGAGACAGCAGAATTCATTTGTGATCTCCCATAAATTCTTAGATGATGCTTTATTTATCTCGATTTGTTCTCTATAATATTTATTTTTTTCCTTTTTGATCAGCTTGTTAAAGTCGGTACTAAATGTTTTGTACTCATTTCTTAGTTCTATATTATTTGGGTCTTTCTTTGCATCTATGTACATTTTATATGTTTTATTTATCTTTTTAATAAGTGCTTTAGTTATCCATTTTTTTCACTTTATTTCATTATGCTTAATTTCAACAGTAGTTGTGCATGATATTATCTTATTATTTAATGTACTAATGAATGTATTAGTGGCATTTTCTACATTTAAATGTAAATGTAAATGTAGCATCTGCAGAAATCCAATAATTTCAAAGTAAATTTGTACTCAAACGTATTATACATCAAATGAAAGGTTAATGTTTTGGACTTTGTTGGTGCAAGTAAAAAATATGATTACCATTTAAAGAAATTGAGTAAAATTCATTTGATTTTTATGTTTTTTCGAAAATCTGTTTTTCAATTCAAAATAGTAGTTTTTGTATGAAATAAACTTGTATTGAAATGCAACAACAAAAAATGAAGGCGAAACATTAGATTCAAGGCCTATAAGGCCTATTAGGGGAATTTTTTTTAAAACAAAGTCTTGCTGTTGCCAAGTTAGCTTTTCACTGTTTCGAATATAATAATAATAATAATAATAAATACACCACAGGTAATGACGACCCCCCCTTATCCCGGAAGGCTCTAGAAGAGCCTTGTGTGAGAGGGGGCTACACATTTAGAGACAAGGGACACACACTCAATATCCGTGTATAGTGGAAAAATCCCTCTCACAGTATTTCCCACTGCCACGACCGGGGATCGAACCCGGAACTTTTGGTTGAGAGACAAGTGCGCTCACCTCTCGACCATCAGTCATATAATATATATATGACTCCATTTTGAAAACAATTACCTACTTGTGATACATCATTGTAACGATAATTATGTAGGTTGGCTATTTAAAAATCAAAAGTTGTTGCTACTTCCGGTTGGACCGGAAGTGACATTTTCACTTAATAAGTACAAAATGTGGCTTTTTGTGCCGCAAATAATATGCCAAAATCTTAAAATATTATTCCTAAAAGCAACCGAGAAATTTGAATTGGACTAATTTCTTTGTCACCAGGTATACTACATAATATCGTAATTAACAGTCGAGCTGCTGTTTATGTAAAAAACTCATTGCTTTACAATCAAAAGATTGTAAGCAAATAATTAATGATCCAACTAAAATAACCGCTCAAGGTGAAACATAATTAGATTTAATTATAATAAATTCTGATCTGGATATCAGGAATGTGGAAGTCTTAGATGTGTATTTTGCTGACCATAACGTTTTAATATTAATATATGGATGTAAAAATAAACAAGGCATGCATAGCTTTCGAATAGTGTTGCAGGACACTAGGTAGACTTTGAGGTCTTTTACTTCCATTCTCATTAACCTAAGCGGCAGTAAAAGTCTTTTACCGCCGCTCACGAGCGGGGCTAAAAGTATCTGAAGCACAAATAACAATATATATCTACTTCATATTCAACGTTTGAAGAAAAAAATAATATGTTTTATTTGAAGTAAAGTGATTTTGTGTCTCGGCTGTTCTTTTTAAGGACGCCCTTGACACAAAAATGTAATTTTTACTCCATATAGAAATTATTACAAACTATTAATTTTTTACTCCATACGTTACAAAATTTCCACATTTCTTACTCATTTCATGACATTAAAGTTTAACATTTCAGACGGCTGTGAAGAAAACATAACATGATTTATTCGAAGTAAAAGCCAAAGTATCACTTTTACTCCTAATAAAACAATATAATATTTTTCAGTCAATGTTTCTCCGTTTTTCGATGTTTAAAAGTAATTAAATATAATTTGTAACATCTACATAAAGAAACACACCAGATTAAGACATTTTTTTCTCGCACCCTTAGCTCCCCTAAAACTTCACAATAACGATCTATCGCTAATTATTTCGGTATTAAATCAGCAGTAACAGATGAAGTGCACTTAAAAACATCATGTTCGAAATTAATTACGTCGAATTTCGCATACTTATTAGATAATTAAACGGGGAATCTCCTCGGCTGCGTGCGTATTTAACAGAGGATTATCGTATCCTTAGCGACATCTTAAGATATTAATACAACGTAATTATGAAATTGAACGGGGGAGGAGTGGAGCCACTCGAAGAATGGAATCGGACGGCGGACCCCAGGGATGTTCTCGCCTAAACTGCTGAGACAGTAATGCGTATGAAGTCCTTGAAGAGCCCTTGTACAAACTCGGCCAGCTTTAGAGACTTTAGGGTCTGTTACAATTGCATACTGGACGTCTAATGAAAGAGCTGTTTTCGATTACTGTTAAAAATTGCAAAAATATGTTGTTATATTTTAACAGCATAACTTATTAACACAGTTATGTATTCTTAAAAGCGGGAATGTTTCTAAACTAGTCTAAATTTACAGTATTTAAAAATACTTCCTGATTCGATTGTGTGGGAACCCGTCAATGTAAAAACAAACGACATGCAACAAACCTAGCCGGCGCATGCGTATGGGAGCCGCCTCTCCTAAAATCTACGTTCAGATATCATAATGCTTTCAATTAAGTATCACATACTTGTATGTTGTGTCACGTTATAAATAATCAGGCAGACATTGGATTTCAACGAAACTTGAAATATGAATTTGCTGATATGTACTGGCAAAATCACAATAGAGAATATTTTTAGTAAGTTAATAAATAAAGATATATAACCACCTAATGATGCATAAATATCAGTCGAAGATTGACAAAATTGACTAAACAAAATAAGAATAGAGAATATTCTTAATAAGTCGATAAATAAAAATATTTGATCACTTAATGATGTCCAACTATCGAAACAATGTTAACTTACATGAAATTTTACTTCGTTCGAGAACATGGGGCATTGGATTTTAATGAAACTTGAAATATCAATTGGATGATGCATACTGAATAGACGAAGTAAATTAGTTTCTCGAAAACAGAAATATTTCAATTTCACCATATCCGATCGCTGTAAAATTTGACGTGGGTCTACAAGTAACCCATTGAAATTTTACATTTTTTTAGGCTAGGTTAGGTTTTTTTGTTGCCTAGGGGAATCCGCTCTAAGTTGAAATTGAGTTTTCGGAGTCGGAGGCCATCCCATTTGGCCGCCATCTTGAAAATAGGGGTGCAACAATTTTGCACAAAAAATTTTTTTGGAAGGTTTTTTGTTGAGAATCGAATTCTCTACAATCTTATATGAGTAATTTTTCGTCGAAAATAATAAAAAAATGATAAGCCAAAGAAGATAGGATTTACTTTAAAAAATATAAGGTTATAGCATCTAATAGATAATTTATTAACAAAATTCTATATATCAATAAATAAAAATATTTGACCACTTAATGATAGTAGTTGCAACCCCTAAATTTTTAAATGGGAAGTAGGGATTTGTGATACCTCATTTCAAAGACCTTTTCATAATCTATAAAATGCTATGGTTTTAATATTTATTGCAAAAGTTAACGGCCTGTTTGACAAAATTCGCTACAACAAACGAAAATAGCCCAGTAAAATTAAGTCGTACTGTCGTGAGCAGAAAAAATAGGACAACTTTCTTTTTCTAATGTAAATCTGTCTCAATTTGAATATATAATGAGTAGCCGAAATAAAACAGATATCACTTTTAATTTATTTTTTTATTTTAATGCTGTAGTTATTGCTATAGTAAATGATGGATGGTTAATGAGACAAATTGCACTGCGTTATAACATTAACAAAAATTTGGTGTGTAACATTTTAAGAAAGTGGAGAATAAACGGCACGATTAGTAGAAATCCTGGATCAAAGGACAAAGGACATCCTACTTAACAAGAAACTAACTATTAATATTTCGTTATTGCACCATTTCTATTTATAACTTCTATAAGTCTGTTTGGCATAGAATTAAATAACCTTATACAATAATCATTAGTAATAATATTTTCCCATGCATTATTTACCATTTCCAGTAATTCTTCGGCATTCCGTGGTCTCACATTTCGTTTTTCGATACTTCTTTTGAGTAGTCTCCATACTTCTTCCACAGGGTTAAGATCTGGACTATGACTGGGCCAGTTAAGAACATTGCTGTTGTTATCTTGAAACCAGTTAGTTACGGTATGAGCAGTATGAACGAAACAACTGTCTTGTTGAAATATGAGCTCATTGTTAGGAAATAATTGTGATACAGAAGGGAGCATAATATTGTTTAAAATCCTAATATACGTTTCACTATTAAATCGTTCCTCAATATGTCACAAAACACCAGGACTACGTGCCGATATCCAAGCCCACATATTGAGGGAAAATCTACCTCTTTTATCATTGTTAGATATATATTTCTCATCGAATCGAGTATTCGGAGGGCGGCAAACACTAATACGACCGCTGTGTGCTGATTGGAAAGTTTTTTCGTCTGTAAAGATTACATTGTTCCAAGAATTTGCATCATCAGTTTTAAGTAAGTATTTCTGTACTGCTGCATGACAGCGTAGCTCCGATCCTCTTACTCGCCGGCGACCAGTACTACTCGATCCAGGAAAATTTATTTCTTCAGCAGCCTGAATAACTGAGTAAAATAGATTTTCTACTAAAGCATTTACCAATTGCAAACCCTGTTGTTAAGTTGATATTCTTCGTCACCCTGACCAGGATTTCTACTAATCGTAGCGTTTATTCTCCACTTTCTTAAAATGTTACATACCGAATTTTTGTCAGTATTATAACGCAGTGCAATTTGTCTCATTGACCATCCATCTTCTGCTTTAGCAATAACTCCAGATTTAACTAAATCGTTTGTATGAGTTATACTAGTTTTTTGCACACTTGCAATAAATTATGACAACTAACTGACAATGTCACAAAAATTAAAGTTAGACATACACAACTAGATTTTAGCAAAATACCGTTATAAGACTTGTCCTATTTTTTTTGCTGACGACCGTACAATATACCTTAAACCCGTAACAAATTCGTGCCAAGCTAATTTTACCTAAAATGTGTTCAGTAAGTATTATAGTTATTGAGTAAAAATTCCAAAAAATCCGAGTGGCGGAACATAAAAAATTCACCGCCATCTTGACATTTGGGTCTTTTTACAGGTAGGGCCAAATATCTACTCTATTTATAATTTTATTAAAATATAACAAGATGCAAAAATTAAACTGTATAAAATTATCTCTAAGTTGACGTTTAAGTTTTCAAAATCCTCTAAAAAATGGCATCGTTAGGGACAGCCAAAATGGAGGAAGATGCACAAATCTGTTATAATGAGGTCATAAATAGTTAATTGTAACTAAAATGCAACATATTTCAAGACATTCTTTTGGAACAACATCTACAAACAAGCCACCATCTTGTAAAATTGCGTTATCAATTGTTTTTTACTTTATCCACTAAAAGGGTAATTTTGTGATCTCTTCAAACAAAATTTGGTTTTTTCAATATATTTACATAATTTGGAACGCAGTAAGTAGCATTAGTACGTTTGTGATCTTTTTCAGAAAAATGTCTGTCCGTCTGTATGTCATCCAAAAAATTTTATTTTCGACTTGTTCAAAGTTTAATACGCTCCAATTTTTTTGCACAGGTAAATAGTTGGACCCTAGGTGTTGTATTTTGCCTATACACAGGTATTAAATGAGGTAACCATGCATTATTATTATTAATGTTGTTTTATAATTAAACATATGATGAAACGAAAAAAGGCAACGGAAAATAAAATAGAAATTGACAAAATTAATAAAATAAAAGAATAATAATAAAATATCTAAATGTAGATAAATTGCTACAGCAATATAAACACAGGGTGTAGTAAAGAAAGTCAAAAGAAAATCTAACAATGAAAATGCTTTAAGCAATGTGTATCAAAAATAAATTATAGATAAATATCCGAAATAATAAAATATAAATATAACAAGATATTTTGTGCGAAAAATAGAGGTTAGCTAATGTCGTCCTCTTCTAAGGACACATCTGATGCGTTTTTACAACACTATCCTACACAGTGTACGCAATACACTTTAAACTCTTTAGAGGCAACCTTTTCTGCAGTTTGTTTTGCACGACTAAAACAGAATTTTTAAAATTAAATCTGGGGCACAATTTTTCTCATTTTTGTGATTCTGGAAAATTGTTGTTTTTGGTCCAACCCCACTCTTCTGGGTTCATATTATTGCCCAACCAGACCTGGACTTGGAAATAAACTCTGATGATATGAAATTGGGCTGCGTTAGATGTGGGGGGTAAAAAAACTAATGCAAAATTATTAAATAAATTTTGACGAGCCACTATTTGATTATATATCTAAACTCTTCATTTCTCGACTACCGTACCAGTATAAAATGAATTGTTCACCTATTTCCACAAGCCAAGAAGGATTTGCTGCCCTCGGTTTAAGCTGTAAAAGTGATATGTGAGAAAATATATTTATTTGTTTGTATTACAGTTACGACTGTAGGTAGTATCGCAACGTCCTGACATTGCATGTAGAAATAATATATTATTCTCTACATGCTCTCCTAATGATAATTTTAATCGGCAGATGTTAGTCACTTTATCTGGTTTAGCAGTAATACCAGATCCTAACATAAATAAATTACCAATATTGCAGTGTTCTAAAAAGTAATACAATCAATTCTGTATCTTGTCCTACTGCAATAATATTAATGTCATTATTATTTAAGGATCGATCAACCGCAGTTGTGGCAATTAAATAGTCTGCAGCTGACTGGGTACGTTTAACAGCAATTCCAGAACTGGTGAAACGTGACTCAAAAAAATCTATCAACCGATTTTTATTTGACGAAGAAGTTAAAAATTCACCCTATGTTTTTAACTTCGGTTTCTTCATTAAAATTTACTTCTCGTTAACACACATTTTTTTATTCTTCGCTGATGTTCTGTAAATTTGGTGGACCCACTCTTGTTGGAATATAAGACGATGATGCTATTGTTACCAAAGTGGTAATCAACATAATTATCATACTGCTCAATTATATCTTTGTAAGTAGCAGACTGTGCCATACTACTTTTCTTACAAGCAACCCCCCATCTATTACAAAATGTTTATTGCCTTCAGGTAAAATTGTGGTTGGCCTCATTTTACTGCTGAAATATACAAAGAGGGATGCTTTCGCAGTTTTCTTTAATGATATATCATCTACTATACTAAGTTGTTAGAAGATTTTTAAATTGTCCATAGATACTTACTACTTACGCAGAACATAGAACTGATGATATTTTCTTTTAGATAATGTTGAGTTTGTTAAGTATCTATGGAAATAACATAACACTATTAAAGCTGTGTATTTGACATACACAACAAAATAAGAGTTCTTCCAAAAAATAGCTTTGAAAACGGAAAGAGATTACTTTCCGAAACGTCAGCAAAATACATTATTTCTGTCATTATTTATTCCGATTTATATTATTTGCAAAACATAACCTCTGACTTTTCCTTTGGCGTAAACGCCACGGGCGCAGAGGCTTTTTTCCAATAATTCTATTATTTTGTAGATTCGGTGATTTGTTTTGAAGAGGATAATAATACATGTGGTAGAAAACCCAAATAATAGGAAAGAATATCGATATCTTAGCTAATTATATTAAAAAACATATATTTTTTGAAATAATTATTTATCGTGTTTTTTACATTCCCGTGCCTTACCATAGCGCATTCGCCATTTGTTTAAAACTTATGCCCAAAATATTATTTTACTCACAAAACGATTTGAAATAAAAAAACATGTTAAATGTATAAACGTACGAACTTATTCAATATGTTCAACTTTCCATTTGAACCAAGTAATAAAATATTAACTTGAACGAGCTAATCCGTCGCTGGTCGTTACGGTGGCCAAGAAGTTTTCGGGTGCACATAAGGCATTCATTATAACCGGACCGCTTACTAATCCTCAGCCCTTGTTGATGTTCGCGTAAACACCTCCATCATCCTGCGGTCAACCTAAGACGACGCAGGGTGAAGGGTAGGACTGTTAGAAGTTCCAAGTCCCTTCCTTCGTGTCCGGTCAAGCAAACAATTGCCAAATCATTATTACCAAGTAATTGGAATTTGCATTTCGGTCCTTTGAAGTTGAGGAAAATTTGAAATTGACTAGAGTTACAATTTGTTCCTTCAACCCTATTTGAATGTGGCCGTGACATTTGGGATTACTAGAATGGGAATATTGAATTAGTTGTATGATGTACCTACAAGAGCCAATTAGTCCAAATCATTTTCATTGGATTTTTTTTTCTAAATTGCAAGAAATTGCAATTATTCTGAATAGTAGCATACTTACCTTGGCGTACCTTTCCAAGCAATAATTGTAAAAACTGCTGATTTAAGATTATAAAAATATATGTAGGAAGGATTAAGAACTAATTTATGAATATTTTTGACTAATGAAAATTTTGTGAAAACCTGCTACACGAATTTCTTTCTTCATTCTTTCAGTGCGTGTAAATGTTGATTAAACCCTATAATTTTTCTATTAATAATTCTAGAATGTCGGTAATTTGAAACTTTTTTCATTGCAAGGGAAGTTCTCTGACGCATTAGCACAAAACATGTATACTAATTCTTGTTAAAGTGGAAATAACACGATTCAGCTTATTATTATATATTTCGAACTTTTTTATATTTTTCAATAATTCTTGTAGTAAAACTTGAAAAGAATGAGATAAAGGAAATATTTAGTGATTTTATGATGGGCTAAATTACACGTTTGAGACTTTAGTAGGCTTCGACATTTTAATTTTGACAGTTATTAAAAAATAGTTTGTAGTGCTTTCCAATTAGTATCAAATTTCAAGCAGTTTAGCTATAAATTATTCATTTCAAACGGTTGGATACAGTAATGAAGATAAGTTAAATATTATTTTAATATATGGGAAATGTAGAGAAAATTTCCGGTACCCAAAATGATTGTTTTATTTGCGATATCCAAATGGACCTACACCAAATAAGAAAACATTTATTATGCTGTAAACGTTTAAAAAAACTATGATTCTTTTACAAAATTTAGATCTTATCTGTCAAATCGAATACAATATGTTGCGTATAATGGAGTTAAGTCTGTCGACTTCTTGGCGTCATCAGGTGTCCCTCAGGGCTCGGTGTTAGGTCCCTTACTATTCAATATTTTCGTTAATGATATAGTGGATATTCTAGGCATTTGTTGTCTGCTGTATGCGGACGATTTAAATATCTTCACAGTGATAATGAATACTGAAGACTGCTACCGCCTACAGCATAACTTTGACAGACTATCACAGTGGTGTCTAGACAACAAACTGCCATTAAATGCCGGTAAGTGTAATGTTATATTTTTTACGCGTAAGTGAACCGTGTGTTTAATTGCCACATTTGCAACACCGTCATACAAGGACCTGATACTTACCGTGACATAGGTGTAATTTTTTATCCGAAGTTAACATTCATGCCCATATTGACACAGTTGGTAATGCATTTAAATACTTGGTTTTATAGTGAGCAGTAGCCGTGAATTTATGAACATAAGCAAAGCACTCTACAAACATTATACTGTTGTTTTGTGAGGTCTAAGCTAGAATACGTGTCGCTTGTTTGGTATCCCTATTATGATATACATATTGACAATTTAGAAAATGTGCAACGAAGATTTCGAAAACTACTGTTACCGCCACGCCTGAAACAACCCCCTTTTCATATTTACTAATACTGGGCATGTAGGGACTTGTTGGATCAGTGTTTTTTAAGGGGATTTCGACATTGTGTTGAGTGATAAGACATGCCATCAACCCCGGGGTTGAAACTACGACATAACATTTGGTGGAGGGTGGGGGAGAAATGAATATTATCATCTTATCGAGCACCCTCAAAAACGGAGATAAACAAATTTTCATGCATTTTGATTTTTTGGGGGATATTTTAGTACCCATATTTCATCCCTCTCATAGAACTTTTGAGGTTTTTCAACTTTTTTATGGACTAACTAATAAACGCAATCCTTACAAATTGAAATTGGTGAGTAAGCATAACTGCCGATACTGGTCAAATAATGGATGAAAATTACCAGAAATCTGGAAATGTGCGGTGTGTACTATTAAATGGTTATATTATTAAACTACATCTGTTCCATGAGTCAGCAATTGTCAGCAATTATCTTAATGAAACATATCCTCAGAGATCGATATTCACTAGTCGAGTAATCGCGTGGCCAGAACGGTCACCTGGCTTATCTCCATTGGATTTTTTCCATGGGGCTATTTAAAGAGCGTAGTGCTAATGAAAAATAATAGAACATTATACGAGGAATACGACGAGAAACTGCCTTGTGCATCGATCACCTACCATTCATTTAGTTGACTTTATTTGTCATATTTGCCTAGTCGAAGCTTCCTAGAGTGTTTGTGATAACAGAAGTCCGCCGCATCGGAGGTACCTGGATCTGCTCTGCGCTGATGAGACCCAGAAAGCTCGAAACTGGTCTGCAGATGACTCTTGTCACCAGCCGAGGCGACAGGACTACTTTAAACATAGTTCTTTTCATCGGCATTTGTTGCAAATACTTTATTGCGTTTCTAGAATAAATAACTAAAATAACAAGCAAACGCTCCAAAATGCTCAAGCGTGACCCCTGGCGGGCAAAACCAGCGATGACCAATAGGTACGAACTAAGATCGAGACGACCGATTACAAACCCCCCCTTTTTTATAATTATGATAATTTAAGAAACAAAGGTCAGACTGTATTGAAACAGTAGTCAGTGTCAGCTAGATTGTTGATTGTTTTAGGGGTTGCTTGGCTCTGAGTGGACTTACTACCGACCTAAAAGATCCTGTGCGATTTACCCTACACCTAGGTATTGCCCAAGATTTTACAAAGCTTGTGAATTTCTGGGGGCTAATTTCCCTATGTCTTCATCCGTTAATTCCGCCTGCTCTAGGAACTTTAGCCTAGTGCGGATTAATACCTTGTATTCACAAAGTATGTGTTCCGCAATTTCAGTTGCAGTGTTGCAATATCTGCATTTGTCGTCTACTGCTTTGCCGATATTCTTGAGATGATATATCAAGGGGCAGTGGCCAGTTAAAAGGCCTGTTATCAGTTTTAATTAGGACTAGTTCGAGAAGCCTTGTGGCATTATTTGCCGAAGAAGTTTTAAACTTTTTTCGCTTGTCTTTGGCTTGGAGTATTCCTCCAGTAGGACTTTTTCTGATCCTTTTTCCATTTATAGATCTCCTCCGTTATGTGTTCCTTGGCCAGGCCACAAAACGGTTCAGGTCCAGTGAATGGTGCTTCAGCTCCTTTTTTCGCAAGGCTGTCAGCAAGTTCATTAAATTGTACTCCCTCATGCCCTGACACCCACATCAAGGTAATTGCTTCAGTTATTGTCTACATTTCCAGGCAATTTTAGACTGGAACGTATAGGACCTTAGAGCTTTTAATGCTACCTGGCTATCTGATAGTATGTAAATCCCTTCGAATGCCTTTATTTAAGAATTCCTAGGCACACAGATCTATAGCATAAATTTGTCTAGAAGATGGTTGGGGTGCCAGCGAGGGCTCTGCATAACCTACATTTAGGCCGTGCTCCACCTACTCCCACCCCTTCACCCATCTTGGATCCATCTGTATAATAGATGAGTGAGCCTTGCTCCAATCGCAGTACCTCCATCTTGCTCGTCTGACGGCTTTCGATCAGCATGTCAAACGGGCAGTCAAAGTCTTGTTTGATTGGCATTGAATCAGTGGGTTTTGGTCATGGACTCCAAATGGACTAACTCCAGAATCCTTAAGTGACCAACCAGATTGTCTGGTTTAGATTTATGTGCCTGATGCAGTCATAGGGCACTAAGTGCTTCCTCCTTCCTCACATGCAAGTGCGAAGGAAGTAAGTCAAGCATTACCTCCATAGCTGCTGAGAGACACGAGTACATTGCTCCTTCAACTTTCCTTGTGTTATTTTTTCCTCAGTTTTTGGCCACCATACACATGGATGCTTAGGTCACCATAAGTCTGAGAACCGATAGGTAAGACCAATGTGCCATTTTCGGCCTCGGACCCCAAGTCTTACCAAACGTCCATATTTCCGCCGTTACTTTAGTAAGTATCCTTTCCAGATGTCAGTTCCAGGTAAGTTTTTAATCCAGAATCACTCTTAGATATTTGACTTCACTGAAAAGTTTAGCATCGTTCCATTCGGCATAGGAGTTCTAAGATTAAGTTTTCTTTTTTCGGTGAATGGAGTAAACTTAATCTTAGAACTCCTGTGCTGAATGGAATGATGCCAAACTTTTCCAGTGAAGTCAAATATCTGGGAGTGTCAGTGTCAGCTAGAGGAAGAACCTTATTGTTTTTTTTTTTCATTCAATCATTTAATATAAAAGCTGTGACACATTTAACTGTGCTTGTTTTGTCAACCAAACTGACAGCATTAGGGGATAACTATAATTGCAAATGAAGCAATTATATTTAAAAAATAAATTTATTTTTAAAAAACTGCGAAGAGTATCCCTTAGCAATTATATATAGACTTCAGTAAACCAATAAGGATAATGTTTACAACTAGTTACTTACACCAAAATGTAATATTATCACATTTTCCATTATCCAGTGGCAAATGAAAAATTACTCGTGCCATATTTCACAATTATATTTCCCTTTATTTCCGACTAATTAACGCCGAAAAAACTACTTTAGCAATTCAAAAGTTCACTTTAATTAGTAGATAATAAACTCCAAACCCTCTCATCGTGCATGCTTATAGTCCACTCGACGGTCTATTCATTTCAGTTCAAATAAAAACATTTGAGCAGCGGCTCGCCTGTTTATTGAAGTTTTCAGCATTTCAGCGCTGGCAAATAATCATGTAATAATTACTGAAACGATGGAGGCCTTGTACGCCGATGCGGTTTCGGAAGCTCAATTACTTAACCGATGACCGTCTTTATTGTTTGCCCACCTCTTATATTCTTGCCGGCCGCGGCCGCCGCCGCTTCCTATTTATTTTACCCGCAATCTTTCTCCCATTTCACGATCTTTAAACAAACAACTCCAGATGCTTTTAGGACCCTCCATCTATATAAATCTTTGTGTAAGCTCTATAATTGCCATATTATAAAAAAGTTAAATATGTACGCTGTGTATTTAGAATGCTAAGGTTTGTGTTTGTATTTGTGCATACATTTATAATTGCTTAATACTTTGGAGGTTGGTTCGTTCCTAAGCTTTAAAGTTTATTTTTATTGTTGAAAAATATATTTTTATTTCAATGAACTCCACATAGGCTCTGGTGCAAAATTAAAGCGAATATTGAAAAAATATAGAAATATTCGGAGACAAATAAGACTGGTTTTCAGCTTTAACCATCTTCTGATAATGCTGACAAGGTGTATTCGAGTGTAGTGTTGAAATGTTCTAGCGTTTTGTAACAGTGGTTGTTCAGACACCAAAGATAATAATAATAATTATAATAAAACAGCCTCACTGTCATGGTTAGTTATGGAAGATTCAATCCGAAGACCGAGGGTTTTCACATTACAATACAGAATTAGGGTTATCAAAACTAGATATCACCAAAAATACCTTATAGGAGAATCTGTCTCTTCAGTCAAATGTAGAAAATGTCTAACACAAGAGGAAACTATAGATCATATATATCATATAGAACATTGATTCGGGATGCGGAAGGCTTGCTAATACCAAATATCTGGAAAGGCTTGTTCACATCGAATTGTTAAAAAAATACAAAATAAAGCGAGAGGAATAAAGCCCCTATTACAAGCATAAAACGTATTTATTAATGAGATAATATAATACATTTCATTAAGCCCGGCCAGATTACAGCAGACTACACAATGTGCACAATATAACAAAATTACTATAGTTCAAATGTGCTTTTAGAGGGCTTAATATTAAAACATAATATTTCTAGTCGCAAATTCCTCTATAAAATCCTTATTTTACTATAAGGACCGTAACCAGACTGCAACCAACAGCTACTCTCCGGGCTATGTGCCCCGCCGCGCGCTGAATTACAAGTTACAAGCCTGGCGCGTTAAGTGTAATAATTGCATATTACCATCAAAACGCTAATGCTTCGATTGCAACAAACACCGGCCGAAAGACTGATCCTACTTAAAGGAGCTCTCTTGCCAGCCGTCACGCACCACTTGCAGACCGCAGTTTCCAGCTGTTGGCTCTCGTCAGTGCAAGGTAGGCATGTGACGACCGGCACGAGAATCCTTTGATCTTTCGGCTTGTGTTTGTTGCAATCGAAGCATTAGCGTTTTGATGGTAATATGCAATTATTACACTTAACGCGCCAGGCTTATAACTTGTAATTCAGTGCTCGGCGGGGCACATAGCCCGGAGAGTAGCTGTTGGTTGCAGTCTGGTTTCGGTCCTTATAGTAAAATAAGGATTTTATAGAGGAGTTTGCGACTAAAAATATTATGTTTTAATATTCCGCCCTCTAAAAGCACATTTGAATTTTGCTAAGCCCAGTCAGGCTATTTATTTTTCGATTGCAACAGACACTGGACCGCTAGATGGCGCCTGCTGACTATTTTACATGTCGCTATTGTAAAAATACCGGGATGTACCAAATAGTCAAAGGATCCTCGTGCCGGTCGTCACATGCCTACCTTGCACTGACGAGAGCCAACAGCTCGAAACTGCAGTCTGCAAGTGGTGTGTGACGGCTGGCAAGAGAGCTCCTTTAAGTAGGATCAGTCTTTCGGCCGGTGTTTGTTGCAATCGAAGCATTAGCGTTTTGATGGTAATATGCAATTATTCCACTTAACGCGCCAGGCTTGTAACTTGTAATTCAGCGCTCGCGGGGCACATAGCCGGGAGAGTAGCTGTTGGTTGCAGTCTGGTTACGGTCCTTATAGTAAAATAAGGATTTTATAGAGGAGTTTGCGACTAAAAATATTATGTTTTAACAAAATTACTGTTTTTATAATAAATTAGTTTTTATCCAAGTTTTAAAAGTGTTTAAACTAAAATCTTTTAAACAATATTCAACATTATTATACGTTATATGTTTTGATTTTAAAATGAATATATTAACATTGTAGAAAACTAGTCTATGGTGATAGACCTGATATTACCTTAATCGACAAAAAAGGCGAAAACAACTTATCCTATAGACAAATTGATACGAAACAGCCATAACCTAGAAAGCAAATTTGAAAAAAAAACCAAAGAAGTATGGAAAGCTGGCGAGAGAAGTTATATGTCTATGAGAACTAAAAAGATCGTATATCATCCCAGAGTCGTATATCATCCCATTGCTGCTATAATCTACTACAATTATCCCTAAAATACTGAAAATACCAAAAAATATCAACCTGACTGAAAAGGAGTAATTCTTGGTGGAAACCCGAATTACAAATTGTACCATTATAAAGGAGAAATTAAATAATAATAACAAAATATATAAGCCAACACAAAGTGGATAGTTAATAATAATAATACGACATCTGGATGCCGGAGAGACCTATACGTACTTAGGGTGGGGGTGCAACAACACTACATCTGACAGTCTCTGCCGTAAGTACAGACACCGTCTCCGAAAAATTTGATCTTCCCAACTTTCGGGAGAAAACAAGGTGTCTGCTACTAAAATTCTTGCCGTTCCGATTCTGCTGTACTTCTTTTGGAGTAATTAAGTGGACAGTAGAGGAGCTGCGCCAATTGGACAGGAATACCAACAAGATGATTCATATTCGCAAGAGCATGGCATCCTAGATCTTCCGTTCCTCGAGTGTACCTCCCACTCCAACAGGAGGCCGAAGACTGTTAGGTCTGGAGTGCCTGCTTTGCAGAATAGCGCTAAGTATGCCGTGTAACATACTGAGGAGTCCGGACCCACTTTTACGGTTTGTGAGAGATCATGAAACAGTGGGTGTTGGTTGGAGCCTTTTTATTTAAGACAGCACGAAGGGCCGCAGATGATCTCGGTCTCGTATTCAACTTCAGATGAGAAGTCCAGCGAGGTTCTGACGTACAGTCAGTAACTGAGCTTCCGCTAAATCATCTGACAACTCAAACTAAAGCTACTGAGCAGAAAAATCTGCTCAGGCATTATGTCGACAAGCCTATGTATGGTATGTTCTATAACAACATAGAGACACTAGATTTATACACAAAGCTGACCTTCACTTTTCTACGGTCAGCAGGGCTAAAGTCGGAGACTAAGGGATCCATTGTGGGCTGCCAAGATGGTGTTATTAACACTTTAGTCTACCATAATCACATTATGAGTGTGGAAGCCCCTCCCTGGCACTAACCCCGGAGAGATCGAGTCCGTTGTAGAGAACGAGAAGTGCCGAATTTATTGGAACTTCTCGTTTCCGGCAGTCAAGCTAATTCAAATCAATAAGCCTGGCATAGTACTCCTCGACCACCAAATCAAAGGAATGTATGGTATGGAGTTCTCGACGAATGCTGAGATAAATATCATCTTGAAGTAGGAGGAAAAACGGTCCAAATACCGAGATTTCCGGTTTAAACTCCTTGCGCTGTACTCTGCCTACTCTGTCACTAACACCGCGGGGAGTGGCTGTAATTAATAGCTGACGCGACTTTCGTGTGGAGTCTGAGGCCACACAGAAGTCCTGTCCAGCATCGGGTAACCGAAAAATAATAATAATAACGAATCCCAGGAACATCGGGCCCCTCCCAGATGAACCTGATAATTAGATAGTTCCCATTATTCATGCCAATTGTCAACATTAGTCGACGAACAAGGTATACGTCGACCGGTAACATTACTTATTTGTCAAAGAGCTACTGGTTTAATTAATTTGTTTGGCAATCCTCAGATGATACTAACTTAGTTAACAAAATGCATGTCGAGTTGAGTTCAGTGTTTTGGCGTTCCTAAAAGTCACCTCAACATTATATAGTTTCTGTTAACTTTCAGATGAAAGTATTTTGGGCAGTGTATTGCACAATGAGTAAAAAATAAGGAAATGAAAAAGCATTTTAGTTACATCTTATATGGACAAAAATAAGCAACGAATATAAAAATAATAAACGGGTCAGAAATCTCATCACGTTCATACCTCCATTTCCTTCTCGTCGCGCGTGATGTGGCATTAAACCGTTTTATTAAATTATGAAATAAGTCTATCTAATTTGACTGTGGAGGGCAAAATTTAACTTGTAATTCTCATATTATTCCGCGACAGTGATAAAATTATAACTTTAAATTTTCAAACTTTGTTTCTAAATTCATACAATTTTCACTGGCCCTGCGAGGTACAGTTAAAGCTAAACCCAATTATTTTGTTAATTTATTCGAAAGCATTTCAAACACCCTGCCGAGATAATTAGCAAAAAACTACTACAGATATTTGGTTTGTAATTTAGTTCATAGGCGTTGCAGCGAAGGGGCAAGTAGGTTATAAATCTGTTGCTGTTCAGTATCAATCTAAGAAATGTGTAGAATGTGTTGCAACTTAAACATAGCGTACCAACTGAATCATAAGAATTATATTTTTGTAAAATTATCATCAAATTAGTCCTAATATTGTCATGTGCCCCCCTCCAGCGAAGAAAGGCTTAATTAATCCCCGATAGCAGGATGAAAGGAAGACTGCTTAGTTTGGCTACCGGTAAGACGACGCCATCTCTGGGATAACTGGCGAAAAATCGAGAAGTTGTCCTATTAGTCTGGAATGAGATAGATTATTCGAGTACGTTCGCCACGGATATATAAGAGGCGGATCCAACGCATGTGGACAGTTCAGTACAGTTCTGACAAGAGTTCAGTACAGTTTTATATTAGATGAACAAGGGAACAGATAAAATAAGAACAGTAATAACTTGTGAATTATATTTAGTTTCTGTAGTTGTACTTAGTGTATTATGATAAGGATTAATTATTGTAATTAAGTATTAAATAAAGTAGTGGTTAGTGAAAACTCTTGTTGCAATTATTTGAACTTACGCTTGGTTGGAAATGTTTACTGGAGATAACAGGATAAAATCAGCACATGAAGATGAACTCGTATAATTGCTTTTAGCTTTATACCCAGACTTACATCCACGTGCTAGATATTAAATAAGTGAATTTGACAAAGTATTAGTTTTATATAGCATTTCTACAGGTGCTAATCCATTGGAGAATTCTAACCACGATCTTCTGAAAATTTGTTAGAATTACACGACAACCTTTGACCTTGTAAGTAAATAAACAGGACATAAGCATCCGAACAATTACACAACAACCATTCCCCGTGATATTGCCATCTATAGCTGTTGATACTCGAACTCAGGAGAAGAGAGCAACTAGTCGTTTTATCTCTCACACAACCTCGATCTAGTCCACTGCCAAACATAAAATATGCCACTAAACATCCATACTCGAAACAGAACTCGAACCCTGAACGCTTTGGTCTCAAGCTTAACACATAAGTAATAAGCCACTGAGACGGCCAAAAGCTAATCGCTGTAACGGGGGATTTTTATTTTCGACGGAATATTCCGGTTATGTGACTCCACACATTAAACTTATTGAAAATATTTCATAAATATAAATCATGATATAAATATTGCTCACTTTAGAAGTTTGTGTGTTATTTATTATATTTTCGTTAAATTTCAAGTTTATTCTAAAAGTGCTAATAATTGTACGGGCGACCATGCCCGCTTGTTCTATATTCATATCGTAGCCAATTTCAACCGTTGTTATTTTTGAACTTTAATTAAAAGTTACACCGCGAACTAATCCTCGCTATATTCTCCTTAATATTGTGTAAAAACTCGTCTAAATGCAGACTGTGCAGCACTGTTTCCATATTATTCTGATCTTTTTTACCGCAAATGTAATATTGTTAGGGGGAAGTCACGCAAATCTGACAAAATACAGGTTCAGGCTTAGCTGCATTAAAGAATTGAAAAAAAATAGATAATCTGTCCATTTGTTCTTTGTTTCATCTTGGCAATACACACGGAACTTAAAAAATCTTAAATTACCTTTCGAATAGGGGTATACAAAAAAATTAATTTATCAAATATAGTTACATGAGGGATTGCCTAAATATTTCATTAAACTATTTTTTTTTCCTTTAACACGTTCATTGAATTATCATTATTTGCATCATTCGGTAGGGAAATTTACACTCTTTAACTTAATACTGTCACGACCTCCTTTTCGAGAACCCGTAACTGACGGCCAGTTGGATTGCGAGAGAGGGAGATTGGGTGGTCAAAGTAGAAGACGAAGTTAAAATAAATATAATTTATTAACAAAATTATGATAAAAGGTGCCGCAGGGGAAACAGGCACAACAATAATAACAAATGGGGGCTCTTCCTAATAGCACTGGCGTATGGAGATCCGTCAAGACAAGGAGTCGCTCTTCTTATGACTTAAGAATAGGATTTATTATTACCTTCTTTCTAAGATGTTTTCATATTAAATTGAAATGTTTACTTAGCAGCCCAGATATTATTGAGCACAAGTTAAGTTTATTATTTGGTTCGTAATTTAATGTCAGACCTGGTTTTAATATTGATTGCTTATGATTATATAATAATTAAATAATTCATTTGAACTACTTATGTTTATATATGTCCCTTTTTTCTAATAATATGAGTCTCTATGTGACAATACTTTTGACTTTTTCTTAGTACATCAACAGTATTCGAGGAAGTTGAGAAAACTAAAGGGTGGCCTTAGGGTTGTTTTTGAATTGTTTCACTTGGGCAGTGACTAGTATTTTATTCATTCGTCAGATAAATATTGTTTAAGTAAACGTCAAACTTTAGCGTACAATTTACACCTGCTACAATGGTATAGAGTTTTCTTCCTTCAGCATTAGATAATGATTTTCGACTTTTCTGAAGTTCTCTTGTCTGCATTATCATACCGTGTTTAATTAGTTCTTGCTTTCTTTTTGATTGCACAAATGCATTGTACAAAGCCTTTAAGATATTCTTAGTCCTATAATTTTCTCTGACCTCTTAGCCTCATTGTTTCAATAGCGTATATCAACCACAAATAGTGACGAGTAATTTGTGTTGCCTATTCTATACATGTACAGGTTTCTTTCCCGGTTGATAATTAAATTTAATCATGTATTTAATGAATACAATTTTTACATGTTACATAAGACTATCTTATTTTACTGTGTTTTTTCTTTTAATTTCGTACAGTATTTAACCTTTTCTTCACATCCCAGGTTAACATTACTGCATACTAAGACAGAGTCCCGCACTTTTTAAGTGTAAAATTTTGACATACTGTAAATCTTGACCTCCTCAACAAAACTTGAGACATTGATTTCATCATCTAATAGTAGAGCCACCTTTCGGAAACATAAAGCGTCCATTACCAACAAAGTTCAAGAATCAATCGATGCTTTTATTTTAGGGATATTTTCACCTTATTGAAATAGTAAAAAAATCGAAAAGTACTACTTTCCCTCGTTCCCCCCAGACGTACATTTTAGAACGACAATATTCTCGAATAGACCCTAACGGCTAAATTGGTTCGAATTTTAATTTACTACGTGGACTGCAATTAGTGTCCTTAAAAAAGAACTAATTCGCAGGATGGGGACGAAGTAGTTTTCCCGGATTTGTAAGCACTTCTTAAGCTTTAATTGGATTTTAATATGAACTAACTGCATTAAGGCAGACTTTATCCTGACTTGAGGATCGTTTGTTAGAAATCTTGTTAAAGGATAAACCCTCAAAAAAGTTACAGACCTGAACTTGGTGTAAATGTGATTGGATGGAAATGCCTTCCATTAAAGAAGATTCAGGTATAACGACCCAACTGCAATTTTAATTGAGCATAGCTATGCTGTAGGTAAAGGAAAATTTCAGAAAAGAGAGATTTCCAAGAATTTTAGATGTGTTAAAAAATACAGCGTGTCTAGCAGGGAGCTTACATGTGTGAAATCACGTGTATATAGTAAACAGTGTAAAATCAAGAAAACCGGTCGGGTTTCGCAGCTAATTTTCTCTCTCTCTCTCTCTCATGCGAGAGCGAAACATAAATATAGACACAAACAAACCAGTATAAACATAAATTTTTAAAGACATAGTGAAGTTAGGCGCGAGCGGGTTTTCTAACCGAAAAATCGAATATTTGAGTAGGACTTTTCGCAAACACCCCGCCGGTCGATACCGGTCGGGGGTACATTAGCTCAAAGAGGTTTAGAACAATTTTTAAAGAAAGACGGTCGGTGTCCTCCAAGTACAGGCCGGGGACATTATATACGGAGAGTGTTGCGATAAAACAGGCCAGGATGTTATCCACTGAAAGTGTTGCGCAAAGACAGGCCGGAATGTTGTCGCCAGCGAAGGGTGTTGCGCATCACAAAAAGAACGCAAAAAATAAAGATGCAGGAAAGATACAAAGCCGTCCCGACCAACCAACATACAGAAAGTGGAGCAGACGGAAGTACCGCCAGCCTAGACAAGCCTATAGTCCTATAGACGAATACTAAAGAAACGAGCCAATAAGACGCAGGAAAGCGCGTCGGACGCCAGTGTTGAGAGCGTTAAGCTGGCGCCCGGCTACTTAGAAAGTTACCAAAAAAATTAAGACCTGCTTAAAGTGAACTTGTTATCTTATTGCGGCTATTGATGTTTGAATTTTATCATCTGCCATTCCTGTTATATTTGCTTGTGAAAAGTATACTAGACGGAAGTACACCTTGAAAAATTAAAGTATGACGTAAACGGATACCGCTTAACTCAAACAGTTGATAAATTTGTGCATAAATAAATACAAGTCAATGCAAATAAGTGATGTAAAAAGTATATGTGAATAAATAACGCTCGAAAGGCACAAAACGATATTGTTTATTGTCTGCCGTGGCGAGTTATAAGCATCGGTCAAGAAGAGACTAGAGAAGAGGATTGCGTTTACGTCAGTGTCAAGGCAAAGTTTCCTTATTTATTTTTTCCCGTGCAGTAATGCCTGGTACTTTCGATATTTTCATTTCTGTTCTGACAGTAGGTTCATATAATGACAGAAAAGGACGGAAGATATCGAAAGTACCAGGCGTTATTTTGCTAGACTGTACCATATTACACTATATGTATTCCCATATGTAAAGGTAACTCTTTGGAATTGTTTGTACGTGGAAAAAAATGAGTAGCACTAATTTTTTCTATTACATACGGAATGTGTTTTGTGCTGCTGCTTTTCTTCGGCAATTCAATGGGTATCCCAGCCAGCGAAAAAGGTACCCCTACTACGGTAGTACTACTAGAAGTAAAAATAAAATAGAAATTCAAGTAAAGTAATCAATTATTTACCTACATTTGGAAAATAAAGTTTTTCTCCAACAGGTCCCGTGTCAGATTCCAACTGTGGAATCCAGCTTGACATTTTTTGTTGTATTGTTATGAAAGCAATGTTGAAACATTAACTGTACATGATTTCAACAATTCATAACCTGCAATATTTAGCTTTTGGCTATCATTATGTATTTAAGAAACGTATTTTACAATCAATCAGGTTTAAAATAAGCTCTACACGATTTTTTCTTTTCTTTTAGTGTCTCCTGGTTTTATTATCATTCATAATCCAGAATTCTTATGGCTTCATAAAAAGAATTGGCAACGTAACAAAAAATCTTAAACTAAATTTCCTTTATTTAATTTGAATAGCATTTTATGCTTTAAATTATTCCTTAATTGCTATAGAAATTCTAACAGTATATGACATAATGTTGACAAGAGATAATTATAGAGTATGCTTCTAGAAATATTCAGCATTAATTAAAAAAAGTTAAACCAATAGTTTCAAAAAGTTATTTTTAAACAATAAAATTATAAAAGGAAATCTACTCTTTTTGCCTATTTTGTAAGTACATTGGCTTACTACCTATTGTATATCATATAATATACCAGTGACGCTAAAATATATATTTTGTACATAATTGAAAATTCAACTCATAGCTTTTAATGTCCGTTTTCACTTATTTCTGGCCAGAAAATCAATTTGTCTGGCCATTGTGCAAAAAGCAATAATAATTTAGTAATGTTTACTTTGAGGGTCGGTATAGAATTTTCAGGGTATATAATTTACAGTAGCTCCCTAGGTACATCGTTCTGACCATCGAGAGTAATTGATAATTGTTTATTCTAGTTGGCAATCCTGGTTTTCCTTTGTGGCTTTCAACCACGTCTTGGATGACCGCTGATCCTTCTTGTAAACCTTCGCTGATTGTCTTATCTCACTTCTGAGCTCCTTTAAATCCGTCATGGTGTCGACTGCTATCCTGCTGACTTTATCAATTTGTTTCAAATTACGACTTTATGAGACTAGGGTGGAGGAGAGAATTTTCAAGTGTACAATATTGACTGTTTATAAACACAGAAGAGACTGTAGCCCTGTAAATAATATATTTTTTTACAACAATGTGTACAATTGAGTTTTATACAGTCTGGGAGTATTACTACATTGACACAAATTATTATACCTATTAATACCTCTAAGATATTAACTTTGAATAAAAGAAACAAACATAGGTAATTTAACAGGTTGAACAAAAAACGGTGTGCTGTCGTGAGCAGAGAAAAAATAGGACAACTTTTTTTTCTAATGTAAATCTGTCTCTATTTGAATATGTAATAAGTAGCCGAAATAAAACAGATATCACTTTTAATTTATTCTTTTTTTAATGCTGTAGTTATTGCTATAGTAAATGATGGATGGTTAATGAGACAAATTGCACTGCGTTATAATATTGACAAAAATTTGGTGTGTAACATTTTAAGAAAGTGGAGAATAAACGATACGATTAGTAGAAATCCTGAATCAAAGGACAAAGGATATCCTACTTAACAAGAAAGTAACTATTAATATTTCGTTATTGCACTATTTCTATTTACAACTTCTATAAGTCTGTTTGGCATAAAATTAAGTAACCTTATACAATAATCATTAGTAATAATACTTTCCCATGCATTATTTGCTATTTCCAGTAATTCTTCGGCATTCCGTGGTCTCACATTTCGTTTTTGGATACTTCTTACGAGTAGTCCCCATACTTCTACCACAGGGTTAAGATCTGGACTATGATTGGGCCAGTTAAGAACATTTGATGTTGTTATCTTGAAACCAGTTAGTTACGGTATGAGCAGTATGCACGGAACAATTGTCTTGTTGAAATATGAACTCATTATTAGGAAATAATTGTGACACAGAAGGGAGCATAATATTGTCTAAAATCCTAATATAACGCTTCGCTATTAAATCGTTCCTCAATATGCGACAAAACACCAGGACCACGTGCCGATATCCAAGCCCACATATTGACGGAAAATCTACTACTTTTATCAATGTTAAATATGTATTTCTCATCGAATTGAGTATTCGGAGGGCGGTAAATACTAATACGACCGCTGTGTGTTGACTGGAAAGTTTTTTCGTCTGTAAAGATTGCATTGTTCAAAAAATTTACATCATGCGCTAAAAATTCAAGCGCAAATCCTACTCGAGCTTCTTTATGTTCAGCTTTAAGTAAGTATTTCTGTGCTGCCGCATGACAGCGTAGTTCCGATTCTCTTACTCGCCGGCGACCAGTACTACTCGATCCAGGAAAATTCGTTTCTCCAGCAGCCCGAATAACTGAGTTAAATGGATTTTCTACCAAAACATTTACCAATCTTGTTGTTGAGTTGATATCCTTCGGCGCCCTGATCCAGGATTTTTACTAATCGTACCGTTTATTCTCCACTTTCTTAAAATATTACACACCGAATTTTTGTCAATATTATAACGCAGTGCAATTTATGTCATTGACCATCCTCTTCTGCATTAGCAATAACTCCAGATTTAACTAAATCGCTTATATGAGGCATATTAGTTATTTGCACACTTGCAATAAATTATGACAACTAACTGACAATAAGGTCTATTCTGTAAGGTAAAAGTTATAATTTAACAGGGCGTTAAATTTATGTCTTTAACGTTTTTTCATATTCTACAACTTCAAATTTAACCCGACCGTTAAAAAATAAAATTTAGAGGAAGCCTCTAAAATAGTCGTGCATATCCGTATAAGTAGGCGTAATAGACCCAGCTGTAGTTGCAAATGCACTCAAATCGCCGAGAGTAATAACCATTTCAGCAGCCGTCAATTGCCAATGAGTTATTGTCATCTTGTGGTCGTTTTTTTATTTGTCTTTTGTGTTTTGTGATGCAAAATACGAGTAAAAAAATCTCGGGGCCCAAGGGTGACAAAAGTATAAAAAAGATATATGATCAATTATATAGAGAAAAACCAATTTTTTTTTAAATAAAGATAAACTTAACTTGAGTGTGCTAGCAAACGAGCAAAACAGTGGAGAGAGGTAAGTGCGGATCGTTTTTGGAATCGAGCATATTACCTAACTCGACACAAATTTGTTTAAAAACAAAATAGTTTGTAATGATTTGCAGACTTTTAATGAATTATTGACCAACAGTCGAAAGAAGGCCAGAGTACTGCACTACTACGAGGTGGACACAGGTGGGGGCCCAACAAAGAAATATAAATATCTGACGGCCCTAGAAGAGCGAATTGTAGTAGTGTCTGCGAAAATAGTCATTGAAGGCATTTCTGTACCAGAAGCCGGAATTAATGAACACGAAGACTCATTTTGAAGTTTTGGAACCAGTTGGCAAAGAAAATTTATAGACGTCATCCAGATAGCCGTATCATTCACAGAATCTCTAATAATTTGAGTATTAATGGCATAAAAATTCTTCCGGCAATAGTAAGGTTGTCCAAGATTTATTGGATGATTTCTACTTCGTGCTAGCTATTATTCGTATTTATGTTCCATCTACTGCACCAATAAGGTGAGAGAATGATGTAGTTATTTCCGCTAATCCCTATTTTGCGGCTTGTCTGGCTTGAATTGAACTTGTAAATTTGATCCAAGTAATGAGAAGACGTTCGGTTATAACATCAAAAACTTCAGCTATGCACCTACTGACAGCTGGGTGACTCTGGGCAATTGAATATCCATGACCAGTAGCTATCTGGTAACTCCTTTGATAAAAAAAAGTACAATCCCGCCAAAATTCACAGATGTGTTTGTATTCTTATTTGGCTATGTGGTTGATTCATATAGGGCCCTATACTGTTTAACAGTTCTTGGTAGCAATATTTATCGAGTCTGAACAGTTTAAGGAACATCTCTTTTGGGTTATTAAAGGGATTACTCATGTCTCGTAATTCTCATTGCCGGATTCGAAATTCTCTACTGTAAAATAACATGAATAAAACATATTTTGGTTATATGCCCATAACAAAAATATAGATATAGGGGTATATAAGTGTTTATATATATTTTTTTGAAAGCAGTCGCAAAGTGAGGTTATGTTCTCATATACTATTAAAACCTTTGCCTATTACTGAAATATTTATTAGAAATGGGATATATATATTTCCTTGACTTACCTTTGTAATTCATTTTCTGCGCTGTCAACTATTAAAAGATGTAATAAACCATAAAAATTAAATTTTAAGGGGTACTGTTCACGTACCGCTAAAAATAATGTTTTAACTGATGAATTTACTGGAGCAGGTTAAAGATTTCAACAAAAAAATGTTTTACAGAATACCAAACCACAATCAGCATGGTTAAAATTTTAACACCCCGTTAAATTTTAACTTTCTCTGTTGCAGAATACCAAACCACATTTAGGATGGTTAAAATTTTAAAGTTCCTTTAAATTTTAACTTTTGCCTTACAGAATAGACCTTGTTGTCACATAAATTAAAGTTAGATGTACACAACTAGACTTTAGCAAAATATCGTTATGAGACTTGTCCTTTTTTTTTGCTCACGACCGTATCTTTTCAAAAATTTAAGGAATGGATAGTACTATTTCATGGAAATAATGGGATATCCAGTAAATACTTATAGTAAAAGAAATGCATGTAAAATAGGCTTACTGCTTCAATGTAAAAACTTGAAACCTTTTGCATTATGTTAAGTTTCGGCAACATATGAAATATATATCTTTGAAAATTAGTGCACTCACCCCGGGCGGTTGCAGCCCCCATTTTACACCCCCAATTCAATAGCTTGCGAAGTTCTCAACGAAATCGGCTAAAATTCATATCATGGAGGTTTTTGGGGTCGCTGACTACGAATCCGAAATCAAAATTTGAAATTCAAAATGGCGGACTTAAAATGGCGGACTTTAAGAATTAATTCCTGATTTGCGTCGTTTCTATTGATTTTACTGAAAAATATGTAGAGAAAAAAAGTGTTTAAAATGGCATTTTCTATATGAATACATACATTTTGGTAACCACATTATTTAACCCTTTCGCTTCTCCCACGTGGAAAATATCCTATGGCTGACCCTTTTTGTTTCAAAAAATTGCAATAAAAATTTTTTTTTAATTTTTTAACTATAGTTTGATAATATTTTACTAATAAAGTTGAAATAACAAAAAAATAACCCTAATCGTTTCAACATTTTACTGGGGTGAGCATAGAGTGACCTCCCAATTTTTTACTAAAAACTGATAGGAGAAAATCTTTTTTCTTATGAAAAATCGCATTCTAAACACTTACTACTCTACTACTCTAGGCATTTTTCATGCTCAGTATCAAATATTGTTTTCATGAAGACATAATAGCCACAAGAACTTCGTACAACTTGACATCTCAATTATACTATTATTTACAGTAACACAGTTTTCTCAGCGTTTACTATTAATGCATTATTATAACACCAGTTAGTAAAGTCAGCAGATAAAGTGTTTAGACGGGCTTGAAGTTCAACAGGACTATCTGCAACGGTTGCAAGTGTAACATCATCTGCGTATAATATTGTACGATCAGTGCTGACATAAAATGGAAGATCGTTAATATATATAAAGAAGATAACCGGACCAAGTATTGAGACCTGTGGAACTCCCAGATCTACATCTTGAACGTTTGACATATTATTATTTAATTTTACATGAATTTTTCTCTACTGAAGATATGACATTAACAACAATAAGACGTTGCCTCGAAAACCGGCAGCATACAATCTATCTCTAATAAAATCAAGGTCTAAGCAATCAAAGGCCTTGGATAGGTCAAAGAAGAGTGCTCCTACACATTTACCCTTATGTTGACCTTTATGTACATACTCAATAAAATCATAGGTGACGCTTTCTGTTGATTTACTTGGACCAAATCCATTTTGGCGATTGGAAATTATATTATATTTATTAAGATATAATAGCATTTTTTCATATATTATTTGCTCCACTACTTTATTTAAGACAGTTGGAACTGTAATTCCTCTATAATAATTGTCAATTACCAGTGCGTCGCTCTTCTTAAATATTGGAGTTTTTTTATCATTTATTTAATGTTGGCCTATTTCCGCTACCAAGGCCAATCACCGATGCCAGGGGATAAGCTAATCAGTGTAGGTGTTAAAGAACACGCCCAAAACCCTCGATGGACTTTTCGAAACTGTAACAAAATCCGAAACATTTCGCATGAAAAGTGTGCTTCACGTAAAAACGCCGTTGGAAGAGATATTTATATATAAATTCACATTTTCGGTTCTTTATGCCAAAATCTTGAAAACTCATCAAGGAGTGTAACTTTAGAAAGTGTAGTAAATGTTGCTGAACAGGGACGTAATGTCGCCCCCGACCACAAAATTTAAAAAGTATAACGAAAACCAACTTTAAATTCGGAAATTTCGAAAATAAAAACCCTTTTACGAATCCACGTTGTGCAGCACTGCAACTCATGCGTTGCGTTAAATATGAGGACAAGTTATCCAGTGTCTAGTCAAAGTACTTCGAGAGTTTTAGCGAAAATAGCCCTTAGAATCGAGGGTGCCCTATCATTTTCTAGCAGTCGATTTTGACGGGAAAATGATGGGATTTTTAAGCGTATTTGCCCTAAACCGGTTTGTCAGTAATTCGGTGTCAGAAAAGTATAGTTACCATGTACTCAGATGTGCATGGGACCGCCTTGCCTGAACGCATGAATTTACAGTTGCCAGAATATAGTTCAAAGTCGTTGCGATTCAAGCATTTTTAAGCTCCAACGAGCGAACTAAATTGATATTGAACTGAAAGATACGTAAATAGACAGGCAAGCAAAAGCCCACCAAAATTATAAACATTGAAATTTTCTTGAATCTTTTTGTATAATCGTTAGCTATAAACCGCATATTGTATGGTAGCTGGTTACATTATGAGTCATTCCATTCCTCACTATGTGTTGTACACGGGCCAGACTATAGTTTGTCAATACATTTTTCTTGGGCGTTTTTGTAAAACATATATTTTTTTAAGATTTAATATATATTTT
The DNA here is from genome assembly GCA_963675555.1 of Leptura quadrifasciata. Classification (NCBI taxonomy): domain Eukaryota; kingdom Metazoa; phylum Arthropoda; class Insecta; order Coleoptera; family Cerambycidae; genus Leptura; species Leptura quadrifasciata. The sequence continues at coordinate 149,501,985 of OY776675.1, forward strand.
TGAACTTTATATAGTCTTTTTCGTGTGTTTTAAAAAATCCTTTTCAGGTTTAAATTTAAGAAAGTGTTAGTATTTACTGTGTTAGATTTATAGTGTTACGACGTCCAGTTGATACCATCAATGAAGCAGTTAAGCAAAAACGAACAGTAAGTATAGATTTTGTATTATTCTCTGTCTGAAACAGTCGTTTTAAACCCTTCTTTTTGAACGTTTAATATCCATTTTGGAAAGTATAATAAAAGTCCTTCAGAAGTGAAAAGATGGATCGTTCACATAGGCACTGGGACCCCTAACCTGGAAATTTTGCCGAACCCCCACAGTTTGTCGTGGAGTAGGGATCTTTAACGTGCTGACATCGTAGATACACGGAACCCACAGTTTTACATCTCTTTCGAAAGATGGTGACGCGAGCAGATCCGCTCATCCACTATATCTCATCGACTTGATGTTACCCTGTTTTGAACCCGGCCCGTCTGCGTGGGAGAACGCGCTACTGTCTATCCCACCACCAAGCCGACTAAATATTGGAGTTACAACCCCAATTTTCATATTGTCAGGAATAGTGCCATTTGCAACACACCTAGATTTATTATGTAAAACATTGGTAGAGCAATTTGAGTCGATATGTTCTTAATGATTTTTGTTGATAGAATTAGTCTATTTTAACATTTGAATTACATTTATCATCGTTACCTTCAACACTACGGAAGAAAAATGTATTATTGTTATTTAAGTTGGTTACTGTACTCTTAGTAGAAATGTTACTCCCAAAATTTCTTTGTATGGCTAATCTAGCAGTAGTACTAAAATAATTTACAAAAGTATTAGCTAGAACGTATGTTTCCTCAATAAGGCAATCATTAATATATAACCGAATTGGTTCATTGGTTTCTAATTTTATCCGTTTCTTCACCTACTAAATTCCAAATATGATTTTTCTCCGATTGGCAGCAAAGTACTAACTTTAGGCAGGGAAAGTGACACTTAGTTTCTATGGTAACTGCGATTTTTAGTGAATTTTTATTGAATTTATTACAACAAAAAATAATAATAATAATAAGGGGCGAGCGTAGGTGCGTCTTTACTATGGACATACTTTGATATGCGATGTAAAGCAACGTCAGGCGCAGTTAGTAGTTGGATGGGTGACCGTTCCAACGAAGACCGCGTCCTCGCCTCACACATCTTCCAGCGGCTTGTATATCAGTGTATGCGCGGAAGCTATATAACCTTAGGCGAGGGTTGTATAGGAGATATACCATCCTTCGGAGGGGATGTAAAGCCGTCGGTCCCTTGTCTATTAAATGTTAGGCAAGTAAAAGATCCCTACTCTTCTTAAGGGAAGAGGTTCGGCAAAATTCCTGGTTGTGGGTAGCTCGTCTACAGGCGTCGGTGATCGGCCTCAGTAGCGGAAATAGGCCGACGTTAAATAAATCTATTAAAAAAAAATTACAACAAAAATAAAGAGATTGAGAATTGTAATAATTTACTTATTTTAGAATATATTTAAACAATCGGCGAAAAAATTATATGTTCAACGCCTTGGCTGAGTCATCAGTCGCGGCAGTCAATCTACTATTTTGGTGCCTAGTTAAACAAGTAACTATTTGCTTTTGATTTGAGTTTTTATATTCAAATTGTTGAAAAAACAATTTCTCAGTAGTGTTAATTTTTATTTCGTATTCTTTTTTAAAATCATTATAATATTTATCGAATTCACTGTTTTTTTATTAAAAGCTTCTATTAAACTTGCAAGTTAGTTTGTTTAGGTCAAATCTTACAATCAAAATTTCGATTAGTTCTAATTAAGCTAGAGCTTTGAAATTTTGCACATGGGTGTAGTAAATCCGGTGACAATTTTTAACATTTTCATAAAAGTAAAAACAAGATGGCGGCTCCAATATGGCAGACGACTTTATCGTTTATGATCCGATTCGACTCAAAATCGATATCTGGTAGTTTTTGAGAGCGCCAATTATGAATTCTTGGTCAAAATTTAGAAATTAAAAATGGCGGCTCTAATATGGCGGACAACTTTTGTCATTTGGATCTAATCGATCAAAATCGATATCTGGGGGTTTTCGGCGTCGCGAATTACGAATTTCTAGTCAAAAATGTAGCTCAAAATGGCGGACGACCTTACCTTTATGATCCGATTCGTCTCAAAATCGATATCTCGGGATTACAGCATATCAAAAGACTAAAAAGTAAAAAATAAAATTTATATAAAAAAATATTTAAAAAAAATATTTTATTTAAATGCTCTAAAAAGTTGAAAATAAACTTTGAAGTAAATTTTGTTATATTATATATATACAGGGTTACTGGTAATTCGATACATTCCTTTGGAGATGTGATGGGGCATGATCTAAGAAGTAAATTTAGCCCTAACATATACTATGCAGAACTCAATAGTTTTTGAGATATTTATTTTTTTTTTGTTTTTCTCAAAAAGTAGATCTTAATGTCCTAAAATTTAATTTTCGAAAAATCTATTTGACATTTTTAATAATAATTTTTTTTTAATGGATTACTTGTCCAATATTATAGATATCCGTTTGGAATGAAAAATATCTGGAAACATTTCGATCGTGTGAACATTTAAAATAAAAACTTGTAAAAATTTGCTTGTCGCGGGCAATCTTCTTTACATAGTAAAATCTCCCGACAAAAATTATATAATGTAACAAAGTGATGGGTTTGATTTGCCTCAAAGTTTATTTTCTACTTTTTAGAGCATTTAAATAAAGGTTTATTTTATAAATATTTTTTTAAATTACTTTTTATCCAAAATGGGTTCTTTAGTTTATTTCCCATGTCGATAATATCATTAGTAATCCATGATTTACTATTACGTTGTGTAACTGCCTTTGATCTTGTAGGGTAGTGTTTATCTAATGCATAAAGTAACCTGGAGGCCAGTAAACAGTTATTATGCAATATTTCATGTTATCAACACAAAATGTGGCTGCACAGAATTATAATTATTTATACTTTCCAGATTTTTATAATTTATGTATTTTTTAAAGTAAATAATAACACCACAATGTATATGGTTTTGTCTAATAAAGGAACTGGCAATATTATAATTTGGGACAGATACACCGTCAATGTTTAAATTACTATACCACGATTCAGAAATGCACAGAATTTGTGAACCCTCATTCTGCGTTACAACTTCAATTTTATTTACTTTATTTATAATTGATTGACTGTTTACGTATATACTTTTAAAATAGTCTGAATCATTAGGTCCATATTTATTGTTTTAATCAAAACGGCCGTTTAGTACTCGGTTCACTACATGTGTTATACGGGACGAAACTCAAACCTTTTTACAAGTACACCTTTGGCCCAATGAGCTGGTGAATATAGGATATCATGGAGTTCCTTTTATCAGCTTCCACTCTATAATCGTCGATTTTCGAAAAGTTTTTTTCTCCATCAGATTTTATTGGATAGAATGATAAAGTGTAAATAACAAGATAATCATAGTGCGTCCTCACAGTTTTGGCTGGAAGACATATTTAAATGCATTTCTATGCAAAAAAGTTTTTTTGCTATTTTTTACTATTTTTTCGGATTTTTCGATAGTTTTTCAAATACAATCGTTTCAAAGTAATTAATATTGACTAGAGTAGAAACTTTTTATTTTATTATCACATAAACTTTACATTAGAGTAATTTTTGACCCTCCAGGTACAATTTTTAACCCTTGATTACATCCAAAAGTTTATTTTATGCATGCATAAAAAGCATAAAATTTTACTAATGCTAACCGGAAATAGCGCGAAATTTAAATAAAAAAGTGTTTATTTCGCGTTTCTTTCACTTAAAACGTAATAAAGGCCATAAAAGTTGCATCTGAGAATTTCCTATTATAAATTTTTATTTTTTTGATGCTCTTCACCCCTCTTTTCTCTCTCCCTCGTCTCCCTTTATCATGTCTCTCTTAGCAGTTGAAGTAATTTTATGAAAAAATAAAGTAAAAATACTTTTAAAAATATAGTTCATAAAAAATATAAAATATAGTCACTGCTATCTTCACGTTCATCATTGTTGTCAATGTACACTGATTCATCTTCTTCTTCATTTTCGACGGAGAGCGAAAAGAGGGGTGAGGTGGAGGGGTAAAAAAAAATAAAAGTTTATAATAGAATTCTCAGATGCAATTTTTATGATCTTTTTTACGTTTTAACTGAAAAAAACGTGAAAAAGCACTTTTTTATTTAAATTTCGGGCCATTTCCAGTCAGCCATTTTAAATTTTCCAATTTTGTTGTCAGATTTGTAATCAACAACCATGAAAACCCCCGAATATAACTTTTTTCCGCGATATATTTAATATAAATGCATTAATAAAATTATTGTTTTTTTTTGCATGCATAAAATACACTTTTGGATGCAATCAAGGGCTAAAAATTGCATCTGGAGGATCAAAAATGACTTTATATGTACAATAAAATTTATGCGATAATAAAATAAAAAGTTTCTTGTTAATATTAATTATTTTTAAACGATTATATTTAAAAAACTATCGAAAAATCAAAAAATACCAAAAAATGCACTTTATTGCATAAAAGTGCGTTTAAATATGTCTTCCAGCCAAAACTGTGCATATGCACTATGATTTACTTGTTATTTACACCTAAATCTATTATTCTGTTCAATAAAATCTGATGGAGAAAAAACTTATCGAAAATTGACCTCAAATCATTATTTCTGATGACGCCCTATAAGAAGAATTAAAGAATAAAATAGTTATTCACACTAGCGAGAAAATTTGTCGAGATATCACTCTAGGAAATTTAATTTGGGTCACTGTATATCAGACTAAGATTCTAATTGTATGTCCTGTCTGATGAGCAACAAAAATTATCTGACAACCTAAAAATGATACATTCTCGTGGCATACCTCAATCACTCCCTTGTAAATGTTTCCGTTCCTTTTATTGTGACACTGTTAAATAATATTCCCGTCCCGAGTTTACATTTTCAATCGTGTAATGATGTCGTGTTTTAGTTAAATTTGTAGCTTCGCAACGAACACATATTAATCAAATAATCGATGAATCTAATTTACCGCTCAGGCAACTACAAATTGACAAAACAATCACACGTCCGCCTTTGTCCAATGAGTCTGTTCTGGTCATTTCGCCAAAGGGTTGGTAAATATTCGTTACACGTGTAATAGAATTTATTCACGCTTGTTTTCAAACACTTTCCCTGGTTAATTTTGTTCCGAATAAATAGGATTTCCCATACAGCATTAAGAAATATGCGTAAGTCGATTGTTTGAATTTGCATTTGTTTTTTCGGTTTTGAATTAATGTCCAATAAACCGCAAAGTGATAGGGTCAATTAGTCATTAATATAATGGAGATTCTCATAGACAAAATTATTTTTCGGGTATATCTGCTTTTGCACCGAATAAGGTGGTGGTTATGTTCCAAAATCCGGGATATTGGTCAAGGGACAATTCACAATTTCAAGCCTAAGGCTAAGGATACAAAAAAATATCTACTGTAGACTGTATGGACTGTACAACATATGGTGGGATTGCATTTTTTCATAATAATGTCATACATGATGTAGTTTCTTCCGGGTCTTGCCGTGATCATCCTGTCAGCTTCTCCAGAAGGATTCTAAAGACTGAATTTGTTGTGTTACTCTTCTCATTATATACCTAGGTGCCGCTTCGCTTCGCTAGTCATTCGTCGTGCTTGGTTCGCTTCGCTGCTCATTCGTCGTGTTTGGTTGACAGTGACTTGCTACGGTGCTGGTACTTGGCAATACCAGTCTCCACGTGTTACTTAGTCGATACCCATCCTCTCTGTTAAAGTTGTTCCTGTTTTTCATAATTTCCAATGATTTCCTAATGGTTCGTGGATAATAGCGCGTATTCCTGTCTAATATGTTCGTTCTGGTAATCGATTTTATGGTTCTCGTTATTATGGACATGCTCTGCTATCGCCGATCTATCCGTGTATCTAAATCTGATATTCCTCTGATGTTCTTTGATTCTGCACTGAATACTCCGTCATGTTTGTCCGATGTAGCTCTTGCCACATGTGCACTTCAACTGGCAAACACCTTTTGTTAAAAGTTTGGGGACAGCGTCATTGATTGAGGGAAGCATCTGCTGCATTTTCTTCGCCGTTCGAAACCGTACACCTACTTTCTTTTGGATAAAATCTTCTTCAGCCTGTCTGTGACTCCGGCGACGTAAGGCAGGCATGCATTCGTTCTTGGTTATTCCTGTTCATCTTCTGTTGTTCTCCTCTGGTTATTTACTATTCATTGTATATTGCTTTGACTGAATCCGTTCTTCTCCAAAGCTTGTTGGAGATTCGGTAGTTCCTCGGATTTGTTATCATATATAGCATATTGTGTTGACTCTGTGAACCAAGGTTCTGATTCTTTTCTATTGTGAATGGTGATAAGACGTCGCATGTAGGTAACGATCGTTGTCTGTTTTCTTTCTGTAGACACTGTGGGCCAGCTTTCCGTTGTGTGACTTTTTCACTAATACATCTAAGAAAGATAAAGCTCCATCTTGCTCAGTCTCTATTGTAAATTTGATACTTGTATGTTGTTTATTCAAACGGACAAAAAAATGGATAAAGGTAATTTTCCATATATGATGAACGTATGGTCTACGTAGCGTAGCCCACCACTTTGGTTTATTCTCACTGACGCGTATAGCTTCCTCTTCGAAAGTTTTCATGAATAGGTTGGCTATCACAGTTGAAAGTCGTGAGCCCATGGCTGCTCCTTGCTTCTGTTCATAGAGGTCTTCATTCCAAAGAAAATATGTTGTAGACAGACACAATCGGGCCAGATTAGGTATGTCTTCTCTTAATACTTTAGTTACAATTTGTTGGCGTATCAGGTTAACTGATTCCTCGATTAGTATATTGGTGAACAAAGATTCGACGTCAAAACTAACCAAGATGTCACTAATCTTTATTTCCAAGTTTTCCAAAATTTCTACGAAGTGCCCAGAGTTATTTACGTGGTTACTAGTCTTACCTATATAGGGTTGTAGTATATTTGGCCAACTCATAAGTTGGTGATCCACATGTGCTGACGATTGGTCTTAAGGATTAACTGGTTTATGAATCTTAGGCAGGCCGTAGAGACGTAGTGATAAGGTTTCACTTGGCAGCAGGCGACGTTGTTCTTCCACTGGGATTAATAATTTCTTAATAGCTGTTCTCGTTTGGCTTTCAACCCTTGATATCGAATCCTTTTTTAATTTTGTGTACTGTTCTGGAGCTAATAACGGTTGTATTTTTTCCTCATACTCTTCTTTCTTCGTTACCACTGTGGCATTGCCTTTATCTGCTTTTGAAACGATGATATCTTTATTATTGAGAATGTCTCTGAGAGCTTCACTTTCCTCTCTAGTAATGTTCCTCCTAGGTGGTTTTGATTTACGCAGTATTCGGTATGTTTCGTGTCTCACTTCCTCAGCTTCTTCAACTGGCAGTCCTCTAATGGCGTTCTCAACTCCAGTGATAATGTCTTCCTTGGATACTTTATTCGGCGCAACAGCGAAGTTGCGTCCTATGGCTAATATGGTAGTCCATTCTTCTGGTAGTGGTTGGTCCGTTAAATTAATTACGGTCTTCCTGACGTCCAGTTTGTGTGTAGTTGATGTATTTCGCTTGAAGTTTCTCAAATTTCTTAATCTGCTTCTTAGTGGCGTCAAGTTCGACGACCACGGCAAGACCCGAAAGAAACTATTTCATTAGACAATGGCCGTGAAAACCTGCATTCTACTAATGTCATACATGTTAACATTTTTGCAACCGACTTTAAACAACTACTTAATATACCAGGCGACACAAGAGATAGATATGTAAAGCTCTGTAACTTTGCTATTTAAGAAGTTAAAATTTTGAACTTTAGAAGAGTTGTATATTACATAATTGTCCTTGTTTTGAGACTCTCAAACATTTTCTTCAATTTCCGGTTAAATTGAAAGTGACCCAAACTTTGTTATTTTAAATACTACTCTGTATATTTTTTTACCTATCTGATTCGTCCTTAAATTCTCTTTTCAATGATGTATCGCAATATGGTATTTGTTTTTAAAATAACACTTAATAGCCTTTTATTTTATTAAGTCTAGGTGGCCATGATATGAACCTTGGCAGATATTGAAGCTTAGTGTGCCATGATATTGAAATATCTCGGGTACGTAACTTTGTGTCTCATATTTTTTTAGGCATAATCAGTAGATTTTCTTATTTAAAAAAATATCTTTAAACAATCCACACTAGCATAAAAACCAAGATAGGAACCCCATTTTTTCATTTGACCTACTGAAGAAATACTCATTTATCTTTCATTTTTGTCCAGTACAATTGCTGTACCTATCATATTTTGCTTTCTTCATTAAAATTAGTATCGAAACTTATTGCATAATAATAATTTTCTATACTAATTTTAGTGAAGAAAGCAATAGGATAGCTACAGCAAATGTATTTGACACAAATAAAAGATAAAAGAGTATCTTTTAAGTAGGGCAAATAAAAAACGGGTTTCCTATCTTGATTTTTATGATGTCGTGGGGTTGTTTGAAAATTTATTTTTAAACAAGAAAAATCTAGTTAGTCTGTTTAGCTACTGATTACACCCAAAAACATATGAGACCGGAGGTTTTTCGATATCAAGGCACACTAAGCATCAATATCTGCCAAGGTTCATACCATGGCCAGCTAGATTTAATAAAATAAAATATCTATTAACTGTCATTTTAAAAACAAATGTCATCTTGTGATACATGGTGGAAAAGATGATTTAAAGACAGATCAGATAAGTAAAAAATATATACAGGGTATCATTTAAAATAACAAAGTTTGGTTCACTTTTGTTTAAACCGAAAGCTGAAGAAAATGTTTGATAAGGTAAATACAAGGACAGTTATGTATTATACAATTCAAAATGTTAACTTCTTAAATAGCAAAGTTAAAAAGTGTTACATGACTCCTGTGTCATCCGGTATAAAATTTCAATGTTTAATTCTGTAAACTTGAAAAATAAATGATAAGTCCAGGTTAAGATAGTTTCTTTTATTATTTAAAAATTGAATTTTCTGTCTTGTAGGCATTACGCAACTCTTGAAGAAAGAATAAGTTTCTGATAGTTATTTTATTCTGTTGTATTAACAGTTTATTTATTTATTTTAAGACCAGCAGGTCCTTCTTTTAAACTGTTTTATTAAGTGTCGTCATCCTTGAATCATTATGATTATTAAAACTGAAAGAGAGAAAGTCTGTAAAAATAGTATGCCAAATGAACAACTAATTTTTGTAAAATACAAATAATATTTTATTTCTAGGAATATCGAAGTCCACAAAACATCTCAAAGGTAGCCACGTGGTCCATATGTCAAATAAATTGTTATAACAACAACATTATATGAGTATTTAATGGTCTAATTGAACTTCTGAGGAATTGTTGTTTAACATCTTTTTTGGTATTTTATGAATTTCTTAGCTTATAAATTTTATATTTATCAAGTACCTAGTTCCCGTTCACTGTGTTAGTTAAACTACGTGGTAACAATACAAAATAACAGAATTTACAAAAGATCGACTCAGATTTTGTTGTCCAGTTTTTTAAATAAAAAACCAAAATTATCGGAGAAGGAGAACGACGCTTTAAAGACTCAACTCTCATATTCGACTCAACCAAATGAAAATAATGATGTAAGTATTGAAAAAAAATTGGAGATGTTTATTCTTTTCAATTTTATAATTTTTATTAAGTCCTAATGGGTTTACGGACTTTTCTCTAATACTAATATAAAAAATAAGTCATTTTTTTTATTAGCTTTAAGTGCCAGAATTCAGTAATTTTTGGACGGCATACTAAAAATATTATTTTGTAGAAACACTACTAAAAGTAGGCTTTTTAAAGTTTGCAAACTATGTTAAAATGTTATTTTATAACACCAGTACAAAAAGTGAATACTTTTAGCAGTAGTGTTAAAAGTAAATTATTTATAAACAAAGCCATCTAGACAAACAAACCTTAGTTATAGTCAAACAATAGAAGTGTTTTATTTATTTATTTCAATAATTTATCCAACGGGTGAAACCCAATTACAGGATAAATGGAAACAGTATTACAAGAAAAAATATAGTAATGAATAATCTACTCTCTACCATTGCGCAAAATAAAACCTAAGGATTTGTAAGCTCCAGTTAGGCATTACTCAAAGTTAATTATGAATCGAATATAACTCCTAACTCCTTAATAAACTCAGGTCTACCTAAAAGACAGTTATCCAAATTATTATGGGGTCTGACTTATGCGAGACAGACATTGCATTAATTTATTAGCATTTAAAAGAAAACGGTTATAGACGCACCAGGTGTTGAACAAATCAATATTATGTTGGTCTCAAACAGTCAAGTTCAGAGTTAATGCAGTGATATAATTTAAAATTGTCAGTGTAAAGTAAGTAGCATGCATCGAAGTTGTCGATAATATCATTAATAAAAGTACGAAAAACAGTGGTCCAAGTATGGAACCCTGCGGTACTCCTGATGTCTATTTAATTAGCATAGATTGGAAGCCACGATATTGAACAAACTACAAGAGAAATAAGAAAAAAACAAATTAATGAGAGCATCACTGAAACCAAAGTTGACATCTATCTGAGCTTTTTGATCTAAAATTTCTGCACTGTACTGCGTTTTACACACAAGGTTAGATACTGTTGGCCTTCCCTGCATAAACTCATGCTGCTCTGCTATTATTAAATTTTTAGTATGGAATGATATATAATCGTAAATTAGAATTTCAAAAATGTTTGCAAAGTTCCATAAAATTTTAATGAGACGACTATTCTCGATGTCATGCTTATTACCCTTTTTAAACACTTGACAAATTCTCGACTCTTTCCGCGTGTCTGGAAAAGTCGCCGTCTTTAATATCAAATTAAAAATAATACAGAACGGGTTACAAAGAGCTGCGGCGCAGTCCTTCATAATAAACGTTGGAATTTGATCAGGTCCTAAAGTCATATTTACCTTGATTTTCTTAATTGAGTTAATAGGTACATCACTCACGGTAGTAATCTCTCTGACATGATGAATACATAGTTTTGGGAATTCTACTCGAATTTTGTTTCTAGTTAACAAAGCTGCAAAACTTTTTTGGGTTAGCATTAATAGCTTTTCTGCTTCCTCAATATATTTAATATATTATACGTTATTAAGAGAAATTTTTAACGATGCTCTCTCAATTGCCAAAAGTGGTTATAGTCATATACACTTTTAGATATTCTCCAAGCCTGGCTTTTCTGTTTTAGAAACTTAATTGTAACAGAATTGAACCAAGGAGGATATTGTTTGCAAGGTGGCATCTTTCGAGGAACATGTTCATTGAAAGCAGCATATATTTGCTCATAAAATACAAACAAAGTTTCATTAACAGACATACCAGGAGCAGCTACAAAGTCTAGTAGAGCTAATTGACTATACAGTGCTTTCTTTAATTAAAAATGATTGATTAAGTATCGGACAATTATTTTTTTTTAGCAATATATAATTCGAGTGCTGTAATCTAACATAAGTTATATTATATTTTGTAAAATTAAACAATAGCAAACTGTAGAAGTTTAAAATGAGTATCCATCTACCTAAATCTTTGAGTATACCGTCTACAGGGTGTCCCAAATTTAAACGGACATACTCTAGTGGAACGTAGAGCAGACTCAGCTGAGTTCAGAACACCCCTATACTTACCGTTGAATGTGAACCGTTTTTGAGATACGGTGTTTTATAATTTTTGACCAAAACTTTAGTCCGCCATATTTTTGAAATGACTGCACATATTTAGATAAAATTTGGTACACATATTATACTATTTTAGGTTAATATATAGCTTAAGTGATTTTGGACAAATTCAAGGACCGACCTCCATTTATTTAATATGACTCTTTGGGTCGTTAACATCACACTGTATATTATTTTTTGGTAAATGTTGGTAAACTTTTAAAAAGCCTATGGACCAGTTTATGAAATAATGTTATAATATTTGATGGCACGTTTATGGTTATTCTTCAATAAATTTTCAAAAGTATTGAAAGACCAAATTTGAAATTCTACAAATAACACAATCCAGTTGCTAACATCATTATCTTATTAATTTTAGCTAAATACCCCGCAGAAGAGGTTGTTATTTGTTTTTGTTTTGATATTCAGTGTTTCTAAGCTTTTTTTAGTTTAATCTCATCCAAAATAATACATATTCCATTTCTTTCATAAATTTATTTAGAACTTTAAATAATTGAAAAAAAAATAAAAACTGTGCAAATAATTAAAACTATAACAGGTTTTCAAAATGAATGCCCCCCCGGCATCAATACATTTTCGAGAACGTTTTAATATGTTTTTCACTGACCTATCAATCACTTCCGGATTATTTCTAATGGTATCACATACAGTAATATTTTTTTTAGAATCTGCTCTCATGTATTGAACTCTTCATTGTACACCTCTGACTTGAGATGACCCCATAAAAAATAATCTAGAGGCGTAAGTTCAGGAGACCTAGGTGGCCAGTTTACCGGACCTCCGCGACCAATTCATCTGCTGGTGTAATGCTGGTTCAGATGATCCCAGACCGGACACAGAAAAATGGGGTCCAGCACCATCGTGCTGAAACCACAAACCCCTAGTATTATGTCAAGATATCTCTAAGAAAGTTTAAATAAACCTCACCAGTTAACGTTCCTTCAAAAATGTGGGGCCCTATAGATGATTATTGTAAATACCACAATACAATTAATGTTAAATCTGTATTGAGAATGTTTCTGAATCACTGCATGTGAAGTTTCGGTTGCCCAAACATGCTGATTTCTACAGTTGTTAATTCCATCACGTGTTAATTGGGCTTCATCCGTGAATAGAACTCACGATGCTGTTCTTCTGTGAACCTACAAAATGTTAAGCGGGTAACGTCGTCGCCGTGTTCTAGAAGTTGAACTGTTTCAACATGAAATGGATACAAATTTTCTTTCTTTAACGTTCGCCATACTCTTGTCTTAGGAGGTACTGCTAACTCATTACTTATTTTTCTAACACTTATGGATGGACTATTTTCCACAACTTGCAATATTTGCTCTTCTTGTGGAAAAGCTCTGTGAACATGTTCATGCTTTGTCATTGACGGAAATTGTCCATGTTCCTTACTAAATTGGTATACCTCTGAAAACGTTTTATGATCTGGTACACGGCGATTTGGACACTCTCTCTTTGCAGCTCTCCCATTTCCGTCGCAAAAGCCATACACAGAAATAATATCCGCATGTTCTTCATAACTAAATTGAAACGACATCTTAAAGTTTTTAGTTTTATAACCTGGTTTTTATCACTTATTTTAATAATTACTAAGAGCCAACAGCAATTCCTATTTGTGAAATTACACATTTGACATGTGCCTACTTGGGATTTTCAATGCAACAATGTCATGTGTTAATCGCATCGTTTTAATTCTTATTTTTATTCGTGAAATAAATAGAATGTGCTTTATTTTAGACGGAAGGAACACTGAATGTCAAAGCAAAAACAAATAAAAATTTCTTCTGCGGGGTATTTAGCTAAAATTAATTAAATAATAATGTTATCAACTGGATTGTGTTATTTGTAGAATGTCAAATTTGATTTTTCAATACTTTTGAAAATTTTTTGAAGAATACCCATAAAAGTGCCATCAAATTATTTCATAAACTGGTCCATAGACTCTTTAAAAGTTTACTAAGATTTACCAAAAAATATACATATACAGTGCGATGTTAACGACCCAAAGAGCCATATTAAAAAAATTGAGGTAGGTCCTTGAATTTTTCCAAATCACTTAAGCTATTTATTAACCTAAAAGAGTATAATATGTGTACCAAGTTTTATCTAAATATGTGCAGTCATTTCAAAAATATGGCGGACTAAATTTCTGGTCAAAAACCATAAAACACCCCGTATCTCAAAAATGGTTCACATTCAACGGTAAGTATAGGGGTGTTTTAAACTCAGCTGAATGTGATCTACCTTCCACTAGAGTATGTCCGTTTAAATCTGGGACATCCTATATAGTATACTTGATTAAATAGCAATATTTTCTGAGAGTTACATTTTATGTATTATCACACCCTTATTATATTATGTCAGCTACACTCCTCCCCGATTCTTAAAAGATTTTCAAGTACAAGCACATGTGAATCTAATCCATTCAGAAGGGGAGTAGTATTTACTTTCCATAAGCATTTCTCATACAGAGCAAACAAGAATTTATTCACTGAAGCAATGCACGATTCCTTACCGATAAATGTATTACGGATTTCGATCACGGAAGATTATCACATAGAAAATAATGAAATAATGTCCCTCCAGCAGCCAATCGACCTTCAGATTGAATTAAGAGTGTGCAGTAAGCTATACAATTAGATCTTTCTCTAAACGAATTATTCGACCGCTTAGCCGGCAAGATTTTCTTTTAGAGATCCAATTAATTTTCTTGTATTTCATTTATTTTACTTTCTTTAAATGTATGTAGTCGTAACATGTCATGCGATATAAGAGATAACGCTGACATATAAGTTTAATGACGTGCAACTACATTTAAAAAATGTCAAAATGAATGTGCATGTGAATTTTAAAAAGAAACTATCCATGGCATAACTAATTGTTAAATATTGGGACAAATTGTAGAACAATGTTTTTAAGACGCAGTCATCTTGTAAGACCCTTGGATTTGCTAAATATTGCTATGCCAACAAATACTAACGAAAATACCACACTGAAAATATGTTTCGAATTACGAAATGCGCACACCCGAGACAACCTGGAATTTGTCCCTACCGTATTTCATGTTTCTTAGTATAATGGATCCTAATTAAAGAAACAAGTTCAATTATTCAGCTCTGGATGATGACAAATTCTCTAGTGAAATATCTGTAACAATCTGTATAATAAGCGCAGCTTTAAATATCGCAAAATAGAGCAATTTTGCGATATATTTCCACATAACAAATTACAAATTCTAATGAATAGATAATCTATTTGCCTCCTACATGTCGACTAGAATTTGCCAACTGCAGTCAACAACATTAAAGTGAAAATTATAGCGTTGATTTCGCTTTAGTTTATTTTTCGTCTGCCCATTCATATACCCTCTCTAAAAGCCTTGTTACGAATTTGCTAGTATGTGTTCTATTTACAACTATCTAATTTGTTAAATGCTAGGGTGTATTTCACTTGCCCTTAACCGATCTAATAAGGCTAAAATATATTTGTTTGCTATGCATTATGACAACTAAAAGTGGGGAGTTTAATTCATAAAGACCTTATCACCCGTGAAGGGAAATAAATTTTGAACTAACTGAAGTGTGTGAATGTTTAAAATATTATGTACAGACGACGACGAGTTGAACTTTCATCAATAGTTACCTTGAAGGAGGCATACAAATGAGGATACATTGATTTTAGTTGTTCACATTCCACCACTGGAAAGGTTGGTTGTAAAAATTTCACAAGTTCCTCAGACTTCGTGTCTGGGTGCATTTTAAAAGCATGCAGAAAAACAAATCTCGAAGCACTCTTTACGATAGATCCGTTAGGAAGATCCAATTGCCCAACAATTGGTTTGTTTTGTTTGCATTTTTTTCTATATTTAACCTGTAAATTCTTCATTCTGAGTTGGTGAAGTTTCTTGGTTATTTACTTCTATCTTGGTATCAGATGCTGGATGTTGTGGTGATAAGTCTGTTGGATAGTCTCGTAATTTTAGGATTTCACTAAATTTATTTTTTGTATAAGATTCCAGTTCCTTGTATGATGATGTTTGTTTGCTACAACAGCTGTCCTTTGAAATGGTACTTTTTTTGTTATCTTGTTTTTGAATGTCTTCTGCATTGTAGACCATTTAATACTTTACTTTTACAGTAATTGCAATTTTTATTAGGAGCTACTGAAATTGGATTTTCACTTTCAGCCATCTTAAAATGTATATGTATATATGTATTGGTATTTCATATATCGTATTAGTAGTGTTTAAAAACTTCAGCAGTCGCATATAGTAGTGTCGTTTATTAACAACTACAATAAATTTAAAAATTAAAATCTATTCACCCTACTTTTCACTCCTGTATAAATCATTATCAGTTATAAGCTTTGATCTAAATATATTGTTCTTCCACGCGAATTCACATATTTCCTCCCTATTAATTCATCTTAAATCTGAACTTCCCGTTTTCTTATTTACAAATAATTAGAAGGTCATAAATTATTTTCTCTCGTGGCGGCTTCTGCCTGGCCGCTTCATATTACTAAGTACCGCAATAAACATCAAACAGAAGAGTAATAATATAAGGGAAAATCCGGCCAAGCCGGATGGTTTAATAACCGAATACGGCCGAGTAAATCTTTATAAATTCCCATAATTATAACATATAGATCGTAATTAAATTGCGATCCACATCTAAAGACATATAGAGCTTTGGAAGTTACTCGAACGGAAAACGGGACGTCAGGAAGATATGAATTGGTGCTTGGTGGAAAGTAATTATAGGCAACTCACCCACTCGAGAAGTTCTGACATACACATTGGATCATGAGATATTTTGGTTGGCATTTCATATATCGAAATTACAACATCGAGAAAATGTAATAATACCCCGCTTTAATTGACTCAATCAATAATTTTTTTTTCCAAAAATTACAGTTGAATAGCAATTATTTATTTTTAATACAAAAAAGAACGATTAAATTAAATGTTTAAATTGCGTGCCATTTGCTGCTTGACAATGTACAAACCGAAACTGAAATTTTTGCAAAACGTTAAAAACTGTTTCGGGTCCAGTTCTTCCAAATTCGTAACTAATCCTGTCCTTTAATATCAATAATAATAATACTTTATTTCCACTAGACTGTAAATAGTACTGGCATTGTCAGCTAATTGATTTATATAAAAAAATATTATAAAAGAACACATAAATAAAAACATTAAGCCTATTTTATGAGATATATTATAAAAATCTGAAAAATAGGAAAACCACAAACGGTTATAGCTTCCTTATTTGAGGAGGTACGAAACAAATTAAAAGGATGAAAGTTGAAGGCAAAGATAATAAGAATAATAATGTGTATCAAAAAATTCGAAAAACAGAATTGGCTTTGACATACGCTCTTGCGCAAAAATGAAAAGAACAAATCTCAAAGTAGGTCATGATATTATTAATTCCGCTTATTTTTTTCTCTTTCCAACGATATAAAACATGTAACTGACGGTGTCAATATTTAATACTTTACGAAAACCATAATTCATATCATTGAATCGTAAAAATTAGCTATGCCATAATAGTAAAAATTCACTTTATAATAATTATAATTCAGTAATTATTTATTACAATTTAATACAAACAAGCAAATATCTAATAAATAAAAATATAAGTTCAAAATGAACATCCAAAATACCGAAAAACTATGTCCTCAATATTTTCAGGGGCAGTTTGAAATACCTTGTCTTTAATATAACCCCAGATGAAAAAAATCCAAGGGAGTAATTTCTGGTGATCGAGCTGACCATAGAATGGGTCCATAGGTGCCTATCCAGCTAACTGGCATATCTTGATTTAAATAAATTGTACATATTACAACAGTGTGAGGTGGAGCTCCATCTTGTTGAGAATATAAATAATTTAATCTTTCTGCCACTGCTAATTCTTAAAGAGAATCTTGAAATTTGTTTTGCAGGAAATGAAAGTATCTACAATCGGTTAATTTTCATCATAAAAATAAGATCCAATGGCTTTAGTTCCTAAAAGACCCACCTACAAATTCGTGGAAAACCTTTATAATCGTGTCCATTTATAATGCATATTTCTATTGAAAAATTCATTATTAGAAAAATTTGATTCATACGAATATTCTTTCCTATTATTTGGGTTTTCTACCACATGTATTGTTATCCTCTTCAAAACAAATCACAGAATCTACAAAATAATAGAATTATTGGAAAAAAGCCTCTGCGCCCGTGACGTTTACGCCAAAGGAAAAGTCAGAGGTTATGTTTTGCAAATAATATAAATCGAAATAAACACAGAAATAATGTATTTTACTGATGTTTCGGAAAGTAGTCTCTTTCCGTTCTCAAAGCTTTTTTGGAAGAACTCTTATTTTGCTGTGTATGTCAAATACACAGCTTTAAGATTATAAGATTATTTCATTCAGCGGGGCATTCCTTTTTTTATTTAACAACCATCTACAAAATCTTACTCTCCTCGGCTTATCTCCCTCATTTAAATGTTGAACTTTCCTCATATTGCAGCATCGAAATCCGTTTTTTTTAAATGTTTTTCTTGCACTGTCTTTTTTTAAGCGACAGTTTCTCTGAATTTGTCTCAAAGAGGTTTCTTCATTTTGGTTAACATAATTCAATATTCTATTCACTTTTATTACATTATCCGCAACATATTTTACCAGAAAATTAAATACTTATTTTTTAGAATATTTAGAACATCAACATTTCAATAAAATAATAATAATACTAATGTTTTATTAAAAACAACGAAAAATACATTTTCTGCAATAAGAAATGAGTTTTACAGTTCGGTCTTAAAAGTGCCAATTATTTAATAACGAATTCACATCTTTCTGATGAATTGCCAAATCTATCAACAATTTTTTGTACTGTCGTGGGCAGAAAAAAATAGGACAACTTTTTTTTCTAATGTCTCTATTTGAATATTATGTAATGAGTAGCCGAAATAAAACAGATATCACTTTTAATTTATTTTTTATTTTAATGTTGTAGTTATTGCTATAGTAAATAATGGATGGTTAATGAGACAAATTGCACCGTGTTATAGCTTTAACAAAAATATGGTGTGTAATATTTTAAGAAAGTGGAGAATAAACGGTACGATTAGTACAAATCCTGGATCAAAGGACAAAGGATATCCTACTTAACAAGAAACTAACTATTAATATTTCATTCTTGCACAATTTCTATTTATAACTTCTATAAGTCTGTTTGGCATAGAATTAAATAACCTTATGCAATAATCATTAGTAATAATATTTTCCCATGCATTATTTACTATTTCCAGTAATTCTTCGGCATTCCGTGGTCTTACATTTCGTTTTTGGATACTTCTTACGAGTAGTCCCCATACTTCTTTCACAGGGTTAAGATCTGAACTATGACTGGGCCAGTTAAGAAATTGATGTTGTTATCTTGAAACCAGTTAGTTACGGTATGAGCAGTATGAACAGAACAATTGTCTTGTTGAAGTATAAACTCATTATTAGGGAATAATTGTGACACAGAAGGGAGCATAATATTGTCTAAAATCCTAATATACGTTTCACTATTAAATCGTTCCTCAATATGCCACGAAACACCAGGACCACTTGCCCATAACTAAGCCCACATATTGACGGAAAATCTACCACTTTTATCATTGTTAGATATATATTTCTCAACGAATCGAGTATTCGGACGGCGGTAAACACGAATACGACCGCTGTGTGTTGACTGGAAAGTTTTTTCGTCTGTAAAGATTACATTGTTCCAAAAATTTACATCATGCGCTAAAAATTCAAGCGCAAATCCTACTCGAGCTTCTTTATGTTCAGCTTTAAGTAAATACTTCTGTGCTGCTGCATGACAGCGTAGCTCCGATTCTCTTACTCGCCGGCGACCAGTACTACTCGATCCAGGAAAATTCATTTCTTCAGCAGCCTCAATAACTGAGTAAAATGGATTTTCTACTAAAGCATTTACCAGTTGCAAATCTTGTTGTTGAGTTGATATCCTTCGTCGCCCTGATCCAGAATTTCTACTAATCGTACCGTTTATTCTCCACTTTCTTAAAATTTTACACACAGAATTTTTGTCAATAGTATAACGCAGTGCAATTTGTCTCATTGACCATCCATCTTTTGCTTTAGCAATAACTTCAGATTTAACTAAATCGCTTATATGAGGCATATTAGTTTTTTACACACTTGCAATAAATTATGACAACTAACTGACAATGTCACAAAAATTAAAGTTAGATATACACAACTAGATTTTAGCAAAATACCGTTATAAGTCGTCCTATTTTTTTTTTGCTCACGACCGTACATCAATAAGTCTCTATGAATATGTAAAAGAGCTAAACCATTTAACCGTACTTGTCACATTCGTGACCATAACCAGGTTTTCAATCGACGCAAAGCCGAAAAACATCACTCTGCGGTGGCGACACTTACAGGCATAGTACATAAAATATTCAAAATAAGCTTAATAATAGGATACAAATTGTGATCACATTTATTATACAGCATAATAGCCGTAACAGAGTTTTTATTAATTTCAGCATTTTACACAAGATATATTACTTAATTTTTTCTACGCGTATAAGGAAAGTGGAAAGTTCGGGAGAGGTAATACCCTTTTACCCTCATCTTAGCGTCAAAATTGCACTGACAATAAATGCTAATCGTATCGAATTTGTTATTATTGGTGTACACCATAATTACTGATATAAAACTTGTCTTAGAACTCGACGAGAATATGTCAAATTTGTTAATAAGTTAATAACTAGATACATTGTTTTTCATTGATCATGGCATAGCCGATTTTTAGGATTCAATGATATGAATTGTGGTTTTCGCAAAATATTAAATGTTGACACTATCAGTTAAAATTTTTGTGACATGTTTTATATCGTTGGAAAGAAAAAAATAAAGAGAATTAATGGTGCCATGGCCTACTTTGAGATTTGTTCTTTTTATTTTTGCACAAGAGTGTATGTCAAAGCCAATTGCATTTTTCGCATTTTTTGATACACATTATTATTCTTATCTTATTGTCTTTGCCGTCAACTTTCATCTCTTTATCTTTTTTTGTATCTCCTCAAATAAGGAAGCTATAACCGTTTGTGGCTTTCCTATTTTTCAGGTTTTTTTAATATGTCTCACAAAGTAGGCTATGGATTTTAAAGTTCTTTTTACTGAAATATAGTTCACAAAAAATGGGATAACTGTTTCTAAAACTTTATTCTTCCACAATAGATGTTAAGCGAGATGGTGTGGCCCTCGTAAAAAAGACAGAGATCTAATCACAACATTTAGCTAAACTCTTCATGCAACGATTAACCAATAAACTGGCACGTAGTCATTATCCTTACAAATTATACTCGAATAATTCAGAAAGTGAATAAAAACATCTTTGCTTTAATAGTATTTTAACAGTATTCTTAAACTGTTGGAAACTGTCTATTGTGTCTATATGTTTAATTCTCTAAGGAAGATGGTTGTGAAGCTTAATAGAAGTTGTATATGTCCCCCTGCTTACTTGAGCCAGTCTGCTTGATGGAACATAAAGGTCATTGGCGGACCGTGTAGTATTAATATCTGTTTATGTCACTTCATCTAGGAATCTGATCGATATTTTCTCGAACATAACACACGCATTGCAAAATATAGAGTGAAAAACTGTAATAATTTTATGTTGCTCAAAGTATGGCCTACAGAAAGTTAGTGGAGTGAGATGAAACATACTTCTTATTAGTCTTTTTAAAAGCTTTTATTAAACTTGCAATGTTTGTTAGTTAGTTTAGATCAAATCTTGCAATGAAAATTTCGATTAGTTCTAATTAAGCTAGAGCTTTGAAATTTTGCACATGTGTATAAGTCCGGTGACAATACACTTTAACATTTGCATATAAGAAAAAACAAGTGGGCGGCTTCAAGATGGCGGCTTCAAGATGACGGACGACTTTGTCGTTTATGATCCGATTCGACTGAAAATCGATATCTGGGGCTTTTCCAGATCGCCAATTATGAATTCTTGGTCAAAATTTAGAAATTCAAAATGGCGGCGCCAATATGGCTGACGACTTCTGTCATTTAGATCCAGATCGATCAAAATCGATATCTGGGGATTTTCGGGTTCGCCGATTGCGAATTTCTAGTCAAAAATTTAGTGCAGGATGGCGACTTCAAGATGGCGGACGACTTTATCTTGTGTAATCCGATTCGACTCAAAATCGATATCTGGGGGTTTTCGAGATCGTTAGTTATGAATTCTTGGTCAAAATTCAGAAATTCAAAATGGCGGCACCAATATGGCTGACAACTTTTATCAAGATCAAAATCGATGTCTGGGAGTTTTCGGGTTCGCCGACCACGAATTTCTAGCAAAAAATTTAGTTCAAGATGGCGGGCGACTTTACCGTTTATGATCAGGTTCATCTCAATATCTGGTGATTACAGCATATCAAAAGACTAAAAAGTAAAAAATGAAATTATAAAAAAATATTTTAAAAAACATCATTTTGTTACATTATGTAACAAAATGATGGGGTTGATTTACTTCAAAGTTTATTTTCTACTTTTTAGAGCATTTAAATAAAAGTTTTTTAAAATATTTTTTGTAGTATGAAAACTCCTTCCATATTAGTGCAATTTTCCCAGCAGAGAATACCATACGGAAGTATGGAGTTAATGTGTCCATAATAAAAAGTTTTTAATGTTTCAGTATTTATTATACCCCTTAGTTACAGGGGTGTAATGGGGTAGTGAAGCGCAAGCTATAGCCTCTCCTACTCAATTGTTAACCTCACCTTCGCGATGAGTTCAATTTGAACTTGGTGCACCCTGTTTTCACTAACGAGGCTCTAACGACCGAGTAAGGGCGGAATAACCCTTACCTTTTGCCGTGAGCACATCCACCTTCTCACGAAGAGTGCGGTAAAAATAACCCACCGCACACAAAGGTTGCTTTTGGAATCGTTTGGTTACCCCATCGTCGCAGTCTCCTTCTGTGCCATGGGACCACACCACTCGCCTTCCGCAACCGAGCTGGTCAGTTGCATACCTGCTCCAGCTAAAACTTCAAATGCAGCTTCGTTTTCAGTCGATTAAGGCTTTAAAAAATGATGGAGCGTTCAAGTGGGACAAAATCATCCGGAGGTAAAATACCCTCCCGATCGGATCTCCGGGGGAGGGTGCCCACAGGGACACCTCATCGAATGTCGAAAAAACACCGACAAGTTAAATCCAACAAAACTAATTCTTTCATCTACGGTGCTTGGAATGTTCGTACTTTGAACGACAGCACTCGCACCGATCGGCCTGAAAGAAGAACTGCTCTAATAGATAAGAGAACTTCACCGACTCAATGTTGACGTTGCAGCTCTCAGCGAAACTCGATTTTTGGAGGAAGGCTCTCTCACAGAAAAGTACTACACCTTCTATTGGAAAGGTCTTCCCACCAATTCAAGAAGACAACATGGAGTAGGATTTGCCGTTCGGAATCAACTCGTATCCAACTTAACACAAGTACCACAAGGCCTATCCGAGCGTCTAATGCTGCTACGCTATGAGCTATCAGATGGCAACGCGGTAAATCTAATAAGCGCCTACGCTCCCACTCTGGATGCAAGTCACGAAACCATGGAAAGCTTCTATCAACAGCTGGAAGAAACCCTCTGTAGAATACCTAAAACGGAACGACTCGTTATTCTTGGCGATTTTAACGCTAGAGTAGGGAGAGATGCAGAAACCTGGCCAGGCATCATAGGCAAGAACGGTTTGGGCAACATGAACGCTAACGGTCAACTACTCCTAACTAAATGCGCCGAACATGATCTAGTGATAACAAACACCATTTTCCGACAAAAGGATACATTTAAAGGCACCTGGCGTCACCCCAGATCAGGTCACTGGCATCTACTGGACTATGTTATCGTACGTAGGAAGCATCTCAAGGACGTCCAAATTACAAAGGCGCGCATTGATAGCGAATGTTGGACCGATCATCGTCCTGTTGTCTCTAAAATGAAAATTGTTATGAGACCCAAACACCGAAGAACTCAAGTAAAACGTAGACTCCGTCTCTGTATTAGTAAATTGCGTGACCAACAAACCGTCGAACAGCTAAAGCAAAAAGTTCAAGAGAATTTGAGTGCACTAGAAGAAACCAATTCTGTAGATGTCGCTGCTACCTGGACACAAATTAAAGACAGTTTAAAAAGTGCGAGTGAGGAAATTCTTGGCACTGCAGCAAGTAAGAAACAGGAGGACTGGTTCAATGATAATGAAGCTTTTATACAAGAACTTCTTGACCGCAAACATACTGCCTTCCAAAACGCTATCAACCACCCCAACGACTCATCAAAAGCAGAAGCTTTTATCCAATCTAAGTATGAAACGCAACGCGAAATCAGAAGAATAAAGAACGAGTGGTGGGCAAGCAAGGCCAGAGAAATTCAAAGGTACGCCGATTCACACGACTACAGGAATTTCTTTCAAGAAGTAAAAGCAGTGTACGGCCCCAGTCGGAAAAATATGTGCCCTATTAAAGATTTAAATGGAAATCTCCTCAAAGAAGACCAGGAAATAAGAGCCCGATGGAAAGAACACTACTCTAACATTCTTAACCAGCAAAGTCAAGCCGATCACGATATTATAAATCTTATCCCTCAATATGACACCTTCGAAGACTTAGATAAACCACTAACAACGGAAGAGATCTTAACCGCCATTGGGCAGCTAAAAAATAACAAATCTCCCGGCGCCGACTCACTCCCAGCTGAGATCTTTAAAGCTGTGTCGTCAGAGCTCATACCCTACCTCAAAAAACTGTTTGATGTCGTGTGGGAAAGTGGTCAAGCTCCGCAGGAGTTTCGTGATACACTTTTAATCAACCTCTTCAAAAACAAAGGGAGCGCTGCGGACTGTGGAAATTACAGGGGTATAGCTCTCCTGGCTGTTGGAGGGAAGATACTCACTAAAGCGATGGCAAATAGGCTAACACCTGTTATGGAAAAGTTACTTCCTGAAACACAGAGTGGCTTTAGACCAAACCGAGGCACATCGGATTTAATCTTCACACTTAAACAGCTTCAAGAAAAAGCACTCGAACATCAAGGAGAAATTCACATGGCCTTCATTGATTTAACCAAGGCGTTTGACTCGGTGGACAGGGAAGTGCTCTGGAAAATTATGTTCCGCTTAGGTATCCCTAGAAAATTTGTGGAAGTATGTCGCAGTCTACATACAAACAACAACGCCCAGGTTATGTATAATAATGAGGCAACCGAACCTTTCCAAACCCTCACTGGAGTTAGGCAGGGATGTGTCCTGGCACCCCTACTCTTTAATTTGTTTACCACTGCTCTAACAATTATTGTTGACAACAAACTGACAGTCAGAGGAATAGGTCTCAGATACCGTTTTGATGGCGGTCTCTTTAACATAGGACGCTTTAGAGCTTTCACGAAGACACGCACACGATTCATTTGTGATCTCCAGTATGCGGATGACTGTGCACTTTTAGCCTCTACGCCGGAAGAGCTTCAAGAACTTTTAGATGTGTATGCCCAGAGCTATGATTCCTTGGGACTTAAAATCAACATTGGAAAGACTAAGATTATGTCAACTCCTCATCAAGTGAACCAAATAGACATTACACTTAACGGAAATTCTCTTGAAGTGGTGGATCAGTTCAGTTACTTGGGCAACGTTGTTAATGACAAAGCAAACATGGACAGCGAGATTCGCAATAGAACTAACGCTGCATCTAGAGCACTCTGGGGACTTAGAGAGAGAGTATTTGACAACCACGACCTTGCTTTGTCAACGAAAATGGCTGTCTACAGAGCAGTTGTCATTCCAACACTGCTATATGGATGTGAAAGCTGGGTCACTTACCGTCGTCATGTGAAAGAATTAGAACGTTTTCAACAAAGACACCTCAGAAGTATGATGAAAATCCGTTGGTTCCATCACATATCAAACGTGGAAGTACTCAGGAGAGCAAACAGCCTTCCAATTGAGGTGCTTATTTCAAGAGCACGCCTAAGATGGGCAGGTCACGTTCATCGTATGCATGATAACCGCCTTCCTAAATGTACACTTTATGGTGAATTGCTAAGCGGTAGAAGAAGGCGTGGCGGTCAACGAAAGAGGTTCAAAGACGCTCTCCATGAAAATCTAAAATCCTGCGGTATTGCAGACGAGCAATGGGAACAACTTGCAGCGGACAGAACCGAATGGCGAGGGGTTGTGGCCAGCTATCAAGGAGATGTTGCTGCAAGAAGGCCGAATCCAAGACCTAACCAGGTCTATGTTTGTCCTGACTGCGGTCGACATGTGCTCTCCCGAATTGGCCTCTATAGCCATAGTCGTGTGCACCGTAGATGAATGGGAATTACAATAGACTACACCTTTTACTTGTTTTTTATTGTACACAATTTATCGACTGTAACATTTTTATACTCGGACTCGAGTAACGGCTAATAATAATAATAGTTACAGGATTGCATAATTATTGCTGGCAAGTTTATTGGTGAGAATATTAATATGGTAATCCCAAGAACAATGTCTGTCCATTTCAATTCCTAAAAATTTTACGCGCTCATTTTTTTTATAATCTGTTGTTCTGTTGTGACCAGTAAAATTATTTCTGAATTCACTCCAATAGGCGAAAATAATGGGTGATTAGTGATAAGCCATTACTTTGACACCATCCTGTCATATACTTTCCACAATTTGTAGATTTAATGCTAAAGACTTGAAAATTATTAGCAGAGAAAATAGATGATGTGCCATCAGCATATAGTGTTAAAAAAGTGTTGTCAAAATATTCTACTACATCATTAATGAAAACAAGGAATAGCAAAGGGTCTAGTACACTCCTCTGTGGAACTCCAGTATTTATCCTTAAGATGTATGACCAATATCTTTTGCCTTTCTGATTAAGTTTTACAGCCTGCGTTCTCTCTGTTAAATATGAGTCAACCCACGATAAAGCCAAATCACAATTATCATATGATTCGAGTTTTCTTAATGGTAAGTAATGATCTATTGTATCAAACGCTTGTGAGAAGACAAAAAATATACCCCCTTGTTTAACGATTTTAATGAATTTTTCCAAGACTTTATCATAAAAAGAAAGAACCGCATCTTGCGTGGAACGATTTTTATAAAACTCATATTGTCTTGTAGTTAATATGTTGTTTTCCAACAATTTAAGATAAAATGCTTTTTCGAAAATTTTGGAGAACACCGACAGAGGTGCTATGGGTGTATAATTTTGAATATTCGAGGATCATTTGTTTTATGTACTGGAACTATAAGTGAAGTTTATAACTGTTTTAGGAAATACTCAGCTTCAAACGATATACTTATCAAATGTGTCAAAGGGTACACAAAATATTCGGCAATATCTGGAAGCATGGAATTTCGTGAGTTCCTGAAGATTTTTTTGTAGAAACAGATATTATTATTTTAAAAAGTTCCTCAACCGTCAGGAATATAAAAGGTACTTTCATTATACAGGGTTACTGGTAACTCGATACATTCCTTTGGAGATGTGATGGGGCATGAGCTAAGGAGTAAATCTAGCCCTAACATACATTATGCAAAACTCAATAGTTTTTGAGATATTTCAATTTTTTTGTTTTTCTCAAAAAAGTAGATCTTAATGTCTTAAAAGTTAATTTCCGAAAAATCTACTTGACATTTTTAAATTTTTTTTACTGGATTACTTGTCCAATATTATAGATATCCGTTTGGAATGAAAAATATCCGGAAATATTTCGATCATGTGAACATTTAAAATAAAAACTTGTAAACATTTATTTTTAAATCAGTTATGAAATTTACCTATTAGGTTTTTTCAAAAAAATATTAATGTAGCACGCGTACAAATTATTATAAAAACTTCCTTATTTCAATAGCAATCTAACTAGGTAGAAATGTTTAATGTAACCTTGATAGTTCTAATAAAAAATTAGTAAAGATAATGCTGGTGGCGGAATTTTTTAAACGACTAATCGTTCATTTTCATTTAAGTCAGTCAGTCCTTGACTTTGGCGTTTGTGCATATATGTCATTAACTGACATTCTTATCTCCGTGTCCCTTAAGTTTGTTGGTCTTGTTAAATTAGTTATCGAAGATTTTGATTTTGCTCGTAGTTGTTGTTATTGTATTTTCTGTGCCATGGCCGCGTATGCCAACGCAGAATACGCTGATATCTTGTTTGTCTATGGATACTGTGGCGGCAATGCTGCTGAAGCTCGCCGAGAATATGGTCTTTGGTACCCTAACCGCCGCTTACCAAATGCACGTGTATTCAGTACGGCATACCGAAATATCGCTGAAACTGGCTCCGTGAAATGTAGAAGAAGTGACGCTGGTGCTCCTCCCGTTTATGAACCAGATGATGAGGAAGAAATATTGAGGTATTTTGAGGAAGACCCAACTATTTCAACTAATAAAGTCGCAAGACTAACCGGAGCGTCACAATGGAAAGTTTGGTCTACGATACGTAGAGTTGGATGTCATCCTTACCACTATACCCCTGTCCAAGGCTTGGAGGAAGGTGATCCTGGAAGGAGAGTGGAATTCTACCGCTTTATGTTAAATTCAGATGCAGAAAGTGCAAATTTTTTAACAAGTATTTTATGGACGGACGAGTCAAAATTTAATCGCGAGGGTATAACAAATTTTTACAACCTACATTATTGGGCAGAGGAAAATCCCAAGTTAACACGTGAAACTAGTTTCCAAATGAAGTTTTCTATTAATGTGTGGATGGGAGTCATTGGCCACTATTTAATAGGGCCACACTTTCTTCCCCAAAATTTAAACGGGGAAATCTATGAAAATTTTTTAAGAAATGATCTGGCGGTGATTTTAGAAGATGTTCCTCTCGCCGTCAGACAGCGTATGATGTTTCAGAACGACCGTTGTCCAGCACATTATCGGCTGACAGTACGATAGTTACTTGATCAACGTTTTCGTTGGATTGAAAGAGCGGGCCCAATACCTTGGCCAGCGCGAAGCCCTGACTTAACACCCCTTGATTATTACGTATGGGGTCATATGAAGGAGATGGTCTATGCCACACCAGTCAATACTATAGAAAACCTTAGACAAAGGATAGTCGATGCTGCCCAACACATAAAGCATAATCTGACAACCAGAGTAACAAGGACGGAAATAAGAAGACGCTGCCGTGTCTGTATACGGAATAGGGGCTCTCATTTTGAGCAAGACATATAAAAAATAAAGTACAACTTTGAAATTAATGAAGAATTAAACTCTACTTTTAAAATGTTTTTTACTGTTTATCTAAAAATAAAATTCGTACTACTTGTGTTATTTTTACTAGTATTTTCTTAGAACTATTAAGGGTACATAGAACATTTGTACCTTGTTAGATAGCTATTGAAATAAGGCAGTTTTTATAATAATTTATACGCGTTACGTTAATATTTTTTTGAAAAAACCTAATAGGTAAATTTCATAGCTGATTTAAAAAAAAATGTTTTAAAGTTTTTATTTCACATGTTCACATGATCGAAATGTTTCCAGATATTTTTCATTCCAAACGAATATCTATAATATTGGGCAAGTAATCCAGTAAAAAAAAATTCAAAAATGTCAAGTAGATTTTTCGAAAATTAACTTTTAGGGCATTAAGATCTACTTTTTGAGAAAAACAAAAAAAATTAAATATCTCAAAAACTATTGAGTTTTGCATAATATATGTTAGGGCTAAATTTACTTCTTAGATCATGCCCCATCACATCTCCAAAGGAATGTATCGAATTACCAGTAACCCTGTAAAATATTTTACTGTCTATATTGTCATTATCTACAGAAGAACTTGAAGTTAATAAAAAAACTGTTAAATCCATTTGCAATATCCTTGGGTTTATCATAGATATTGTCAACATTGTTCGGTCTGTTAAAATAAACTTTGGATTTAAGGTAACCCCATAAAAAATAATTCAATGGGGTTAAGTCCGGAAATCTAGCTGGCCATTCTACTGATCCGTGTCTACCAATTCATTTGTATGGGAAAACTTCGTTTCAATAATATTACGATCTAAAGTCAGGTAGAGACAAACGAGGTTACAATAAAAAAAAACAAGCAAAAAAAATTTAATTTATCATAAAAATAAGTATGCAATGTACAATAAAGGTAAAAATCTTACAATAAAATAAATATCAAGACTATATCAAAGTCTAGGGTTTTTAACCTAATGCTATGGAAAAGAATTATTAATTTAAACAATTTTACAATAAAAATGAAGCACTGTAGTTACTCAGCTTTTACAAAAATTTGGAGAGTTTCCAGGTGCTCCAGACTTGAAGGTTGTTGATCGAGGTCCTTACAGGTGGTAGAAAACTTCACAACACAATTAAATTGGGTTTTTCTCATTCGAAAAGGGTAAGTCATATACTAAAAATCGTGTAGCAAATGATCCAAAAGTCCGAAATCCAAATAATCCAAAAATAGAACAGTTGGCAAGTTCTAACTCACAATCTGGCCTTACCAAAATCGTCTAAAGTTACAAAATTATTCTCAAAATTGACCTCTAACGTGAGCACGTGTCTAAAATAAGTCAAAGAAATTGAAACTTACCTAGAATAGTAGATTAGCAACCACGTGCCTTTTTTGAAATATGGCACGTCACAATAATTACGTACTAATAGCGGCTAATGCGGTGGTGCGTCATCCTGTTGAACTCTATGGAGTTTTCCGGTAGATTAGGGTTCTCTCCATTCAGAGATAGAGCGGCAAGTCCTAAAGTTACGTTTTGTTGGGGCAGCTCCAAATATTTTTCACCACCTTCAATAAAAAATGAACCCAAAATTGTAGTTCCAACAATACCAACTCACACGTTAACTTTCTGTGGAGACTGGGTATGCACATCCCTCATCCAGTATTGATTTTCATGTGATCAATATCGACAATTTTGCCTATTCACAGCGCCATTTAAACAGAAAATGGCCTCCTTAGAGAAAAGTACTCTACTTAAGAAATGTGGACTAGCCTTACATTGTTCCATCATGGTTTCGGAAAATTCTACTTTGAGGTCGAAATCATCTTCGTTAAACTCTTGAACTAAATTCACTTTATATGGATGCCAATCATCACCAAAATTTGAATTCGTTGTGTTTTACTTAACATTCCATTATCAGAACTTTATACACAATGTGACAAGCAAAAACTCATGTGTTACAGCCAGATTCGCATTGCTAAGTAAACGAAAAAAAAAAAAAAAAAAACGTAAACACAAGAAAAGTGTAAGCCGTAAAAAGTTCCTCTACCAGGATTCGACTATAAAGCATGCACGTGTGTGATATTAATCTTAAATGATTCTTTTTTCTCGATAATTTAACGTATGGTATACAGAAAAATGTGCACTTCCAAATGACATTTTTAAAAACGGCGGTTGCCCTTTAAAAAAATTGCCGATGGCGTCATTATAACCTTTTAAAAAATATTTGTAGAGAAAAAAATGTACATAAAAAAATTGAGAAATGCGTTTTAAAATCAACGTTTTTGAGGGCATTTTTGTTCTAGTCTTCTCGTGTTCACTGTATAAACATTTAAGTTCATTGCTAACAAAGAATGTATGTGTGAATAAACTCATTCTATTAATATTAGAAATAATTATTAAATTACAATAGTTGTAACTAATGGAAGAAATATTATACTCTTGAATACTACCAAAAACATTATGTAACACTACGTATTAACATCATTAATCATTATAACATAGCAATAATATTCTATAAAATTAACATAATTGGTTTTATAAGCTGATAGGGAAACACGCATTAGCATACTACGTAATACTTCTTTGTCCTTGATGGATCTCCCCTATACCTATGCATCCCCCTATGTAGAAGTGGTTGCAGCCCCAGTTTGACCTTAATGAATGCATTGCACAACATTCTTGATTCCGCCATTTAGATGCGCAGTTCATCGATTAACGGGTTACATTTTCTTACTTATTTAACTAATTCTTTAATTTTCTTATTCATTTAATAAAACAGGTTTGTATAAAGTTATAATTCTGGTTATATTTCTTATCTACTTATATATCAAACAATTTGCCCTCAATTACGCCGTGAATTATTTAACTTTTCAATAACGCATTGTAAATTCTGGCGAATGCGAAGGGTACTGAGCAGCAACTTGTGCAGAATTTAGAAGAGTCGACTTCTGCAGTATTACTGCAGATGCTGCAATACAATGGGAACGGACACTTTGCAGTATTGTGCCATCTTTCTTAAAGCGAGAAGGGAAAGTGGAGCATTTAAGGTGGGCGGCGCCGGTGGGTGTAATTCGACAATTTCTCCTAGATTCCTGAACCGAATCAAAAATTTTTTTTATAGGCTTTTAGAATGATCCTGCACTTGCATTGCGTTGTGTGAAAAACGAAATAGTAGTGGAGTTTTTCTTCGAGAAATTCTCGAAATATGAAGTCATCATTTTAAAAACGTCGCCGCCATCTTAAGGGTGGCGGCAGATGGCTATACAATACCCTTCGCGATTACTAGATCACATGATGAAATAAAATAATGTAGTAAAGTAGGTTATATTTTCTCATACATATTTATTATGAATATTAAATCTGATATTTATCTGACCTTGTTATTGTTGTTATTTATTTTCTTCTCTTTATACTTTGTTAGTTTGGCTTTATCAATAGAAAGTTTATTATTAAACAATCATCTGGATAACGATAGGTGATATTCCCATTCTGACTAAGGCGGACGACAAATGATTGAATTTTCTATATCTCATTTCTCAAAATGGAAAAATAGTGGTTTAATGATGTCTACACAAAATTATGTAAATACAATGAACAATATAAAACACTTTGTTCATTATCTATAATGGAAGTTAAAATTTCAGCGCAGTGTACTGATGGTGAATGACAGTTTACCACACGATGCATTCTATTCATCTCCAGATAATGTCAACATGGTTAGCGAAACACCAGTAATATATAACATTCTATAGTGTCTAGTGTATCCAAACCCAAATTATCATACATCCTATAAATTTTGTACCGAATTATATCCTCATCACATCGAACTGTCTTTGAGGAACTATTGGCATCACCTCTTTTTTTTAATAAGGTTATCCATAATTCTCCAATAGCTGACACTGGAATTTTTTCCCATTATTTGTTTGCCAATATTTTCACGCTTAATAAGCTTTTTTTTAACAGTTATTTAACGCTGGCCTATTTTCGCTACTGAAGCCTAACACCGACGCCTGTAGACGAGCTACCCCCAAGTAGAAATTTTGCCGAACCTCATCTTTATCGATGAGTAGGGATCTTTTACTTACCTAACATTTAATAAACATGGGACCAACGACTTTACATCCCCCCCGAAGGATGCTGTATCCATATATCCACTACAAAATTCTCGCCTACGGTTGCATAGCTTTCGCGTATACACTAATATACAAGCCGCTGAATACGCAAAAGCCTCGCTGGTTCAACAAATAGAAAAGTTTGAGCTGAGACTGCAGTTTTAGAACTTAAGAGAAATTCTTGAGGGTTTTCGTGAACTTAATTTTACTTTTTGAAGGGGTTCGGGAGGGTTGCTCCTAAGATATCGGACAGGGTCAAGACCACAAAAAAAACCCAGTGGTTGATTTTACTTGTATTTTAAGTATCTGAGTCTGTTTTAACCTTTTGATTTTAAAGTTTTACTGTTTAATGTCTGTGAACGGGTCTAAAGCTTCACCCTGTATATCACTTTTTGAAGTAACACTTTGTTATAAAATGAAATTATAATATTTATTTAAATTAAATGAGTAGAGTAAACCTTTTAAACGTAAACATTAATTCTAAAAACAGTTGGGGAAGGTAACAATTCGTCAACGGAAATTCCGACTTGAGAAAACACTTCTTTTGATTGTAAATAATTTAAAAATTCACTTTTGTTTTATTTTGCGCGAAGGCAATCGATTTATTTAACATACATTTATTTTATGGGGCCCGGTAGCCGAAGATTAAATTTAGCTTTTTTATTTGGTGCGGCCAAGGAAGTAGAACGGACACTCGAAGCACTGAAACTAACTTGAGGCACACTGAAAATTGACTTTAGAACAGATGTACACGCCGAAACTGAGTTACTTATGTACCGAAGCTGACTTAGCTTGACCTCGTGGTGCTCGGTCATTTATATGGTCCGTCGGGGACATTGCGTGCGGAGATCTGGAAATGTTTCCGGCCATTCCGTGCGGGCACGATTGCACAATATTTCACAATATTGCATCATCAAATGTAAAAATAGGAAATTCTAGTATGAAAATTATATGACCGTCTCGGCATTGAAATGGGGAATTTTTTGATACACGAATGAAGCTCGAATTGACTATAATTCTGACTTCTGATTATTAACGAAAATGAGTCGAAGAAATTAATTAAATTTGGAATGACCCCGTAAAGTCGTCCCAAAGGTCCTACTAAGTGAGTTGAATATGATATGACATTGTGCCGATACGTCTAACGGTGAATGAAAGGAAGTAAGTTTTGATGACAAAAGAGGACCTAATGGAAAAAACTTTTGATAATAATGGGGGACGATAGTACTGGTACTTTATTGATGGATATGAAAGAGGATTGATTGTATTTCGATATTAAAGATGCGAAACGGATTGAGAGTCGAATTTGAAGGGAAGATTATTCGATAGAAAATTAACGGGAGCGAATAGAATTATCTCAATCGAGGTGCGAAAATTAGTTTTGATGTAGATGAAGTTCATTTGGGCCCAATATTTTGTAATGTTGGAGCTGTAAAATTGGTAATTTTGGTATTTGCTGATGGATTAGGGTTATTTATTAATTATCGATGAATCGTGAATTTTTTCAGAATTTGCTTATAAAAATTGTAGTTTTTTGATTAACTTAAGTGTGAGATTACTTTTTATCATGGTTTGACTTTTTGAAACGAAAGATTGAACTATTTTACAAATTTTAAGATTTTCGAAATTTTTTCCATATGTCACATATGGAAAGTACTATATCACTTGAAACAGTCACCCATCCAAGCACTAACCGCATCTGATGTTGCTTTACATCACATCTCGATGAGGGTTAAACAAATATTGTTTATAATGTCTCTGGTATCTGTAGATAAATGTCTTCTATGATGGATATGAATTCTGCACTGCGTTTGTTAAACACTACTGTTATTTTCTCATTTATCCATATACTCAGAAGCCCCAAAATCCTCAATGAATGGTAGGTACAGTTCTTCTTCCCTGAAGCCCTGAAATACCCTGTTTCCAATAACCATAATAAGCAAAATTCTAATATGTAAGCTGTCTCGTATATCCTCAATGATAGAAAGCATGCGGATTTAAATCTGGTGAACGTGGCAGTCAGATATAGGATAATTAAATATTTTCGTCTTGAAATATTACATGGTTGGAACAATGTACTATTCAAATAGCAAACGTTCTAAGTCTAAATTTAAATATAAATCTAATTAATTGCTGTGCCAAATTGAGAAAGTCTAGAATTGCCACAACAACTGCACCACGAAGCCATTTGGTATAAGCGCAAGCGAATATATTCCCAGACTAAGATTATTGAATTATAAATCTGGATGAAGAAATAAAAAAAATAAAACGCCAGCTGTCCTTGCCTTTGAATATATTCGTATATTTCAAGACACGATACATAAAAGCACATCAACTGATAACATCCTAGTCACGCTTCTATCAGAGTGATTTGATTTTTCTCACCCTATATGAAATAAAATTGCTTATTCAGTATCGCATCTATTTTGCTTTCTTTATTTAACGTACGTCGTCAACGAAGGAAAGGCGTATCATTTTATGAAATACAAAATGGCATAGACGCAATATGGAACACTTGTAGGGTGTTAAAGTGGTCATAAAGCTTATGCAGATAGGTCTATCGAGAGTGAATAGATTCAATAATTCGCTGTAGAATGGGCGCAAAGGAGCAATTCTTTGATCTTTTGTAAGATGATGTAAAAATGTTCCTCAAATGTAATAAGTATAAAGCTTGTACGAGTAAATGTTAGGGATAATCTTTATTTTTCGCCTGCTATAAAACTATCGACATAGCCAGTGGTGGCAAATAGTGTGATTTGGTAAGGAAAATGAGACAGGATAAATAGATAAAATTCCTTCTTAAAAACGAACGACGGGTTACAAAGACTGGGTTACCCCAGAATTATTTAAAAAATAATTAAGTTGAAAAATTCGTATTTGCTAATCAATAGCTTAAACTGTCACAACACCATAATATTTTATAATAATAAAAGACTATTAAGAAGGCGTCCAACAAGCAAAAATTAATTTCTATCAAAATAAAATCGAACAGTGAACTAATAGACAAGATAAACATGGAATAGTAGTTTGTGTAACAAGAGTGGATATGGATAATCTACTCGAGTTGTACATTATACATTTTTTCTACGCCTACTATGTAATATGAGCATTATAATAAGAATTGACCTATATTCCAGTGGTTAATATGTAATATTTATTACATGCCTCTAGAATATAACAAGCATAGGTGGCGCGATCCAGTAGTAGTGCAATTTGTAATACTGTTTGCGTTTCTGTTGACAGTTGACGTTTATATTGACAGTTAACCTTTCACCTTTCACTGTTGCAGTGGTAAAATAAATAGACATATACACACAAATAAACCTAATTTATAGGCGTAGAAAAAGTATAGTATGTAGTTCGTTTGGAATGGCATATTCTGCGCGAGCGGACCTCCCCCTCGCTTCGCTCGGGTGACAAACTTCCGCTAGCGCAGAATATGTTTCATTCCAAACTTATTACAGAATATACTATTCTACGACGGGATTAAGAAAATACTACAAATAAGTAGTTTCAATCAAATTTTAATATACAAACTTAGCGTCTGCTTAATTTTATGGTCTAGGTGAAAACATTTTATAAAAGCGGTAGTAGCTTAGTGGTTGCATTTATGTTTCGAATGCAAGAGGTCGTAGGTTCAGCCCCTCACATATCTACTTTTTTTGACATATATCTCTAAAATTTTGTCTGTATATAATAAATTCAGTAAAATTTTAGGTAGTTCAAAGGTGCTTTTAGAGGGCGGAATATTAAAACATAATATTCTTAGTCGCAAGCTCCTCTATAAAGTCCTTGTTTTACTATAAGCAACGTAACCAGACTGCAACCAACAGTTACTTTCGGGCTATGTGCCCCGCCGAGCGCTGAATTACAGGTCGCTATCCCAAAGATACCGAAATGTACTAAATAGTCAATTGATCCTTGTGTCGGTCGTCACATGCCTACCTTGCACTGATGAGAGTCAACAGCTCGAAACTGCAGTCTGCAAGTGGTGTGTGACGACTGGCACGAGAGCTCCTTTAAGTAGGATCAGTCCTTCGGTTGGTGTTTGTTGCAATCGAAGTATTAGCGTTTTGATGGTATATGCAATTATTACACTTAACGCGCCAGGCTTGTAACTTGTAATTCAGCGCTCGGCGGGGCACATAGCCCGGAGAGTAGCTCTTGGTTGCAGTCTGGTTACGTTCCTTATAATAAAATAAGGATTTTATAGAGGAGTTTGCGACTAAAAATATGTTTTAAGAATAACTTTAGGTGGTATACCGTATCATGGTGCTAAGCTTTACAATGAAATTCCGAACTATGTAAAAATTTCAAAAACAAAATAAAGGAGTTTCTCCTAAAGACTGCCTATTTCTCAGTGGATGAAATAATGAGAGATTTAAAAAATATGTAGGCCAATTTATGCTTAAATGCTATATGTATACATTTACATATATAGATGTACAATGTTTGTCTTTTACAAATCCCGCATTTAATATATCCTACTTGTTTGTGATATACTTTATATACTATTTGACTTGTACGTGTATTTATATACTTTTAGCATCAATAAATTTCTATTCTATTCTGTTCTATCCTATCCTATTATATTATATTCTATTCTATTTGTCCATTCTTCACTGGAATCACTTCTTTTAAATTATTTTTTAGCTCAAACTGCACGAATACACACTGACAATTAATTTGACAGTTTATGCACTATAGTCTAGTATACTTTAACTTGGCGTGTGTATATATATGAGTTAATATTTCCGTACGATTTCATTTTCTCACATATTGTACACAAAGTTAAAATAATAGTCCAGACACATTGTCTACGTGGACAATATTTCTGGATCTTTGTGTACAAGAGAAAATGAAATCGTACGGAAATATTAACTCATACATATACACGCCAAGTTAAAGTATACTAGACTATAACTCGAATTATTTAAAACGAATAGTTGCCTATGAACTTAATACACGAACTGTGATTGATCGATTTCATATCTATCCTAGAACGTATATGAAATATATCCGTTCAGTTAACTGGAATGGCCCACTTATTCATTCTACAGACTGTACGAAAAACAGCAAATTTACATAAGGGAGTAGAAAAAATTATAAATTGTAGGTTTGGTGGAAGTATCTTCTGATACATTATTCCATTGAGAGAGGATCTATCCCAAACATTTTAAAAATTTCTCATGAAATTCCCTTACTAAAAACTGGCACTGGATATAGAAAATTATAGGTTAATAACATTAGTCAGCCCCCTTTCTAAGATTATGGAAAGTGTTGTTTATAACGAGCTGTCGATATAAAATATAAAATTTTGCCACCATATGAATATGGCTTTAGAGAAGGCAAATCGGTAGAATCTGCTAAATTAGTAAAATCTACTAGCATCCACTAACCGAATACAATTTACACTAATGCTGACATGAAATAATAATTCATTTTAATCGACCTATTTCTTTGTTGTCAAGTATTGGAAAAATTTTAGAGAAAATAATAAAATTTCGTGTAGTAAAATAAATAAACATAACTTAATATCACAAAAGCAATATGATTTTCAAGAGGGTAAATCTACAAGTGATGCCATAGCTGATCTTACGTATTTAATGTATAATACAGTAGATTTAAAAAAAAACAGCGTTATGTATGTTCCTTGATGGAGAAAAATCATTTGACACAGTATGCCACAGGTAGCTTTTGTTACAATTAGAGGGGATAGGATTCAGAGGAGTAACAGCCAAATTACTCAAGAGTTACTTGAAAAATAGAAAAGTGTATGTAAAAATTAATAATACATTGAGTGAACCGGGAACAACGCATTATGGTGTACCACAAAGTACTGTACTTGGTCTAATATTTTTTTATTACTAGAATCATGTGCGCACTCAAACTCATAATAAGAGTTTAAGAGCACATTATCTGTTGTAATACTTTACATGAATTTATAATAATAATAATAATCTTTATTAACCATTCCAGATACATAAGTATTGTGCTGTTCTACTTTTTATTGTACTTAATAATTTGCAGTAATCAAACCTTAACTTGCTTATTTCCAATAGATAAAAAAAAAACTTTAAAACCAAAAGATCAAATTAAAAACTCTTACCTTTTGATCCGAATGTATGTCAAAATATTTTATGGGCCGGCTAGCTTATCTTTCCCTTCAGGAGCTGGTTCAAATTCAGTTCCTATTTAAAATGAAATTTTTATTAAAGTAAAATTTTTAATCTGATATAAATAATTTGATATTTAGATAATTTAGCTTTATAACAGGTTCGAAAGTCTAATAAGTACACTATTTAAATTTTAATATACGACCTTGTCCAAAATTAAACACACAAAAACCTTCCTTCTTCGTAGCTACACACTTCTCTTTCCAAATCCAACAATTCTCCTTTCATTAATTCTTCACCTTATCTCGTCCTTATCTCCTCTGCAACTCCAAACCACAATAACACCTCTACCTTCTTATTTACAGTCTATTTTTCTCTTCTTCGCTGATCTCCGCAATTTCTGACTTTCAATTCAATTTCAAAATTCTTAATCCTTGTTTATTATTTTTCTTCTTCACTCCCTAATTTTCACTTAAATAAATAAACAAAACAAAACACCATATGAATTTTGATTAATTTCATTCCAAACATAACCTAACTTAAACCTCCTTGTCTTTCTCCAGGAAAAGATTTACCAACTATAAAATAAAATTTCCTACTTAAAAGAAATGTCATAATGACTTAAATGTCAAAAATTATTTCAACAACAACTTAATAACTCAGGAAAACATTTACCAACTATAAAAATAAAATTTACTACTTAAAAGAAATGTCATAATGACTTAAATGTCAGAAATTATTTCAACAATAACTTAATAACTACTAACATAGATGTCAGTATCAAACTTACTGTTGACATCAAATGAAAACTTTAAAACTATTAAAACAACTCTAAATAAGTATTAACATTCTAAAACACATCTTTCGGATCTTTAGCTAATTTAAATAAATTTTGAAAACCGTCTAAAGGAAATAAACAAATTCAAACCTTGATTCAGCAAATAACACAGACATGCAATCTTCGTAATCGTCCAATATGCAAATACATCGCATTCCCTCCCCAAATTATAAGCTTTTACTTATGTAAAACTGTTTAATTTTATTCAATTATGCCGTATTTGCAAAATACTGTACTTATCATCAGTTTTGTTGTGTTTTCTTTGTGTGTTTTAATTTGTCAAATATTTCTTTAATCTGTCGTTGTCAAAATATGTCACATTGTCAGTTAAAATTCTTCTAGGAGTGTCTACAGTTTTAAAATATTTAGAAAGTATTCTACAAACCGTATTATTTGTATTACGTCTTTTTGTGGGATATACCTTTGTGAGTTTTTTGTAATGCGTTTTATAATAATAATTTGACTTAACTGGAATGCAATTAATAACTTTAATTATAATATTGTTAAATTTTATATCATTAAACTCCGTTCGAATATGAACCCATGTCAACTCCCGCACACGTGTATCATAATGAGAATAAGCATTTTGTTTGGACCTTGGATATTTTAAAATTAAAATTGACATATGTGGTAACTTCACCATTCATATACCTTTTTGGAGAACTGACGCGTCTCCGCACGTATTATATTTTCATTTATCATTTATAATCATACTTATTTTCATATATGTTCCGGTAGCTCTTGACCGTTTTATATAATTCATTATTTATTTATTCCGCACTTAAAACTACATTTCCCTTGGTCCAAACAAAATATCTCTGCACAATATAACATCAAATGCTGAGGGCAGGCATAATGACCAACTCGTCTCCATTGTCATTGCTCTCAAATATCAAATTACAACGATCTTTATTTATATTACCCTTTACTACGTCATTACATATTATTTCAAATTTATATCCACGCTTATTTATCACTAGTATATTTTTCATTATATCCCACAAATCCAAATTATCTTTGTTAATAGATCCGTGTTTGTATGTAGTGTATAATTCCGTACAAAATTCCCTATTCATGTCCTTTTCCGTATTTTTCTTAGTGCTCCTGTTCCAATTATTTCCAGTGCAAAATTTCTTCCTCGTCTTGAAGTTTTTGTGTTTTCTTTTTCCAAATATTTTGAGTTTACTTTCATCTACTGTCAACTTGTATGCATAACTTT
Source organism: Leptura quadrifasciata (assembly GCA_963675555.1). Lineage (NCBI taxonomy): Eukaryota > Metazoa > Arthropoda > Insecta > Coleoptera > Cerambycidae > Leptura > Leptura quadrifasciata. The sequence continues at coordinate 149,543,359 of OY776675.1, forward strand.
TAGCTATTCTCGGTTTGTAATTTATTAACGACATATAATTTTGTAACAATGTTCTTACTAGATTTTCATATTTAGTAGGACAATTTATCTCCAATCTTTTAGGCATTTTATAATTATTCATTTCACATGTAGGCTTATATTTTTCATCATTTACATCATTTAAATTATTATCATTACAATTACCTATATAACCCACTATGTTTAACTCATTTTTATTAAACATTTTCACCGCAGTACCTTTTAAAACTAGGGACTTTTCCCCAAAATCTATTTTTGCCTTAAGTCGTGATAAAATATCTTCACCATTATGACATCAAAACTCAAATTGTCAACAATTACAAACTCGCCTCTAAAACGTATCTCTTTTATTTCAAAATCTAAATTTATGATTTTATTGCATTCTGTGAATTTCTTACCATTTGCATTTAATAATTTAATTTTTGAAATCTTAGTACAATTTTTTTGATATAACTCTTTTTTACTGTCTATTATCTTTCCATTTATTAAACTGATTTCTGATCCCGTATCAAGCAATGCTTTTAAATTTATTTCATTAACTTTAATGTTGATGATTGGTAAATTACTAATTCTATTATTATCTAAATTTGATTCATTCTCAATACCTATAAATTCTCGCATATGTCCATATGTCGTCATCCCAATTAAAACTTCCCTATCTAAAAATTTTCCCTTGGAAAATGTGAATTTACGTCTGATATCGTCTTAATTTTATTCATGTCATTCTGTTGATCAGATCTGACATTTGTATTATTTACCTGTGCATATCTTACTGAATCACGTTTATTATCATGCCTATTTTGTTCTTTATTATAATTATCATTACCGTTGCACCTCCTATTTTCGTCAAAATCTCTACCTTTATTTTGATTATTAAAATTTTTACTGTCATAATTTTTTTGATAATTATTATTATACCCATTTTGTTGTCTATTTGCATAATAATTTTGTCTGTTGAAATTTTGGTCATTACCATCTGTTTGGTTGTATGTTTTTCTATTAAATGCTTTATGATTTTTATTCCATCCCATATGTAGATCATCGATCACTCTCAAGTACTCATTCAAACCATCTAATGTCGTAATGCGTTGTGTAATGATTACTTGGTGGATGTCATCAGAAAAATGTCTTGCTAGATATTTAATCATTTCATTTTCTGTCAAATTTGGCTCTAAGAATTTAATATTATACATTTTACGCATGACATAATTTTCCCTAGACATACCACTATTTTCTGAATATTTTCCATTAAATAAATTGAAACGAATTTTTTCCTGACAATGTTCAAACCAATACTTTTTTAATAATAACTTTTCAAATTCTTCTAAAGTTTCAAATTCAGATTCTACAATTTGATACCAAATTTCGGCTTCACCTTTTAATGAATTTTGAATTTCATGTTTTAAATTAAAATTTAAATTTATAGATTTTAGATATTGCCTTAAACGTTCTAAAAATACTTTTGGGTGGATTCTGGAATCACCATAGAATTGATTTACCAGTGTTTGATGTTGTGTAGCACATGTGTTAAATATAGGTGTGTATGTGTCCTTCAATATCTTCGTATTCTGTTCGATCTTACCATCCTGTTCTTTTAATTGTGTTGTGATTATATCTTCTTGTTTTTTCATGCGTATATCTATTTCATTCATACCATCTACTATAACATGTTCTACTTCTACTCTTACTTCTTTTTTAAATTCACTTATCTCTTCATAAACCTTTTCTACCTTTTCTTCTACTTTCTTAATTTTCTCGTCCACTTTATTGTGTAACTCTACTATACTCGTTTCCAATTTTCTATTGTTCTCATCCATTTTTTTATTCATATCTTGTTTGCTTTCTTCAAATTTATTGTCCATTTTGTTGTTGATTTCATCAAATTTATTATTCATGTCTTGTTTGCTTTCTTCAAATTTATTATTCATGTCTTGTTTGTTTTCGTCAAATCTGTTCGCTATCATGTTCATTAATTGTATAAATTTATCATCATTTTGTGTTTGTTGGGATGTATCACCTTGTTGAGAAGTTTCTGGTGTTTGATTTTTATTCTCCATTTTTGTTTGTTTTCCTGATCTTAATTTCATACAAATACCACACAATTAAGAATTAATACTTTATATACCCTTAATAAATGAAATTGTTATTGAATTTTAAAACTATGTACCACAATCAACAGTTCACAAACTTTCACCAAGACTGCACACTTTATCAAATCGACAATTTTACAATCGCCCCGCGTTGGGCGCCAAATGTGCTGTTCTACTTTTTATTGTACTTAATAATTTGCAGTACTAATCAAACCTTAACTTGCTTATTTCCAATAGATAAAAAAAAAACTTTAAAACCAAAAGATCAAATTAAAATCTCTTACCTTTTGATCCGAAAGTATGTCAAAATATTTTATGGGCCGGCTAGCTTATCTTTCCCTTCAGGAGCAGGTTCAAATTCAGTTCCTATTTAAAATGAAATTTTTATTAAAGTAAAATTTTTAATCTGATATAAATAATTTATTTTCTTTGATATTTAGATAATTTAGCTTTCATGTCGGTCGTCGCATGCCTACCTTGTACTGACGAGAGCCAACAGCTCGAAACTGCAGTCTGCAAGTGGTGTGTGACGACTGGCAAGGGAGCTCCTTTAAGTAGGATCAGTCTTTCGGCTGGTGTTTGTTGCAATCGAAGCATTAGCGTTTTGATGGTAATATGCAATTATTACACTTAACGCGCCAGGCTTGTAACTTGTAATTCAGCGCTCGGCGGGGCACATAGCCCGGAGAGTAGCTGTTGGTTGCAGTCTGGTTAGGTTCCTTATAGTAAAATAAGGATTTATAGAGGAGTTTGTGACTAAAAATATTATGTTTAATATTCCGCCCTCTAAAAGCACATTTGAACTATGCTAAGCCAAGTCAGGCTATTTATTTTTCGATTGCAACAGACACTGGACCGCTGGATGGCGCCTGCTGGCTGTTTTACATGTCGCTATTGTAAAAATACCGGGATGTACTATAGTCAAAGGATTCTCATGTCGGTCGTCGCATGCCTACCTTGTACTGACGAGAGCCAACAGCTCGAAACTGCAGTCTGCAAGTGGTGTGTGACGACTGGCAAGGGAGCTCCTTTAAGTAGGATCAGTCTTTCGGCTGGTGTTTGTTGCAATCGAAGCATTAGCGTTTTGATGGTAATATGCAATTATTACACTTAACGCGCCAGGCTTGTAACTTGTAATTCAGCGCTCGGCGGGGCACATAGCCCGGAGAGTAGCTGTTGGTTGCAGTCTGGTTAGGTTCCTTATAGTAAAATAAGGATTTATAGAGGAGTTTGCGACTAAAAATATTATGTTTACTAACATAGATGTCAGTATCAAACTTACTGTTGACATCAAATGAAAACTTTAAAACTATTAAAACAACTCTAAATAAGTATTAACATTCTAAAACACATATCTTTCGGATCTTTAGCTAATTTAAATAAATTTTGAAAACCATCTAAAGGAAATAAACAAATTCAAACCTTGATTCAGCAAATAACACAAACATGCAATCTTCGTAATCGTCCAATATGCAATTACATCGCAGTATATATGGCAAGTCAAATATAAAAATAGTATAATTTTATATGATACTATTATACGTAAAGTATTCTTAGGTATACATATATTATTTACAATATTATATACAACCACAGAGAGGTGAACATTTATATGATATAATAAAACAAACGAGAAACGAAAAGTATTTTGTAAGACAAACAAATTTTGTTAAACAAAATTATATTCCTTCCGGTTCCCTACTTAAAAAATCTTGAATACTATAAAAACAGCCTTTGAGTAGCAGGTTTTTTGTCACAGTTTTATAATTATTGTATATTTTTATTTTTCTTATATTTTCAGGTAGACTGTTATATAGGGTAATGCAGTTATAGTGAGGGGAATGTTTAAATTTAGTTGTATTGTGCCTAGGGATGTCAAGCAATTCAGCATGTCGCGTGTTATATGTATGGCATTCTTCCCTTTTAGTAAATAAACTCATATTTTTCCTAGCATACGTCAGACACTTGTATATAAATATAGAGGGCGTGGTTAAAATTTTTTCTTTTTAAATATTTCTCTGCAGCTCTCATTATAATTAAGTTTGTATATTAATCTTAGCAATCGCTTTTGATATATGAAGACTCTATCTTTGTCTTTAGCACTCTCCCAACAAATTATATTGTATGATATGTGGGAGTATGCCAGGGCATAGTAGATATTTAGCAATCCAGTTTGATCCAGGCTATTTCTCATTTGCAATATTGCAAAGTAAGCTTTATTTAGCTGTCCACACACAAAATGAATATGCTCCTCCCATGATAATTTAGAGTCAAGATAAGTGCCTAGCAGTTTTGTGGTATTTGAGATGGCAATACCATCGTATATTATCGCATTTTGAGGTAAAGGTTTTTGGATATGAAAATGGATAAAAACTGTTTTGCTGTCGTTTAGCATCAATCTAGCCCTTTGGGACCATGAACTGATTTCTTGCATGGTTAGATTTATTTGTGCTTGAAGTTCCTCAAGGCTACTTAGAGTAACCGTTAAATCATCTGCAAATATGGTTACATGACCAGCTGTTAAACAATTGGGTAAGTTGTTAATGTATAGTAAAAGTAGGAGCGGCCCAAGTACCGAACCTTGAGGCACCCCAAACTTTACATCATGTTCATTGGAATTAGTCCCATTCAGTTTAACTTTTATAGTCCTATTTTCCATATACGAGACTATCCACGCCAGTATAGTCCCTCTTATACCCATATTGCTAAGTTTTATTTCTAGCAAATTCTTATCAATCGTGTCGAATGCTTTAGTTAAATCAAGAGAAAAATAACATACTTGCCCGTGTCTAAAGATTTGTATACATGTTCAAGTAGATGACAGCATGCAGTTTCAGTGGATTTACCAGCTCGAAATCCATGTTGAGACATTGTTAATATTTTGTTTATTTCACAGAACGAAACTATTCTATTATATATAATTCTTTCGAACAGCTTTGATACGACACTTAATAGTGATATCTGTCTATAATTCTCAATGTCTTCGACAGCATCTTTTTTGTGAATTGGTATAACAATAGCTAGTTTTAGTGTGTTGGGAAAATGGCCCTGTTCAATCGAAATATTAAATAAGTACGTCAACTGATCAACAACATCTTCTCTTATGGTTTTTAATAAATCTGCTGTTAAGTTATCAAACCCAACTGATTTCTTATTTTTTAAGTGAATAATAGCTTCATTTACCTCCTCGGTGGTAATAGGTGGTAAGAAAATTTCGTTTTCTCTTTATATAGAAGTAGTGCATGGTAATGACAAATTAGAACCAAAGTAGTGATATAATTTTTGTTGGACATTTGTGGAAAAATATTATTGTCAGAAATTAACTCATTATTATCATATAGTTTTATATTTTTATCAGGGATTTTTTTTCTGCCCAATTTGTCATTAACAATGTTCCATACTGCTTTTGTTTTATTAGGTGCGTCATTTATTTTGTTTCTATTAAAATTTTGTATATTGGTTTCGATATTTTTTTTGTAATTCATTTTTTCAGATTTATGTAGCGATATGGCCTCTGTGGTTTGTATATTTGTCATTAACCAGTAAAGGTTTTTTAAGTTGTTGCTCTGCTGAATAAGTTCGTTAGTTAGCCAACCTTTTTTGCGGTTCGTATTATGATTGTTGTTTATTGATATTTTTTTAATAGGACAACTAATATCGTAACACCAGACAATGCTGTCTATGAAGAAGTCAAATGCATCATTCACATTTAGTTGATACATTTCCGACCAGTCCACTCGACTTACGTAAAAAGCAAAATTCCTAATATTATTGGTGTTTATGCATCTTGTTTGATATGTCTTATTATTATTATTTTCCTGTTTTGGTTCATATTCATTTATATTTAATATGTGTGCAAAATGGTCAGCTATATTTAGGTTGGTAATTTCTACACTATAGGTATAAGAAGGTAGGTTAGTAACCATGTAATCTATGGACGTGGAGCTGGTGTGTCCATGAATATTGGTGAATATGCGCGTAGGATCAGCGGATGTTAACTTTAATTCGAAAGAGTCAAATATATCTAATAATGCCTTGGTATCAAAGCATGTTTTCATTGAATCGATGTTAAAGTCACCACACAATATTACGTTGCTCGACATGTTGTAAGCAATGTTTAGAGAGAGTGTTAGATTTGTAAAAAATATATTTATGTTACCATTTGGTGGTCTATAGGCAACAATTACAATATATTTTTTTCCGTTTATGGTAATGATCGCTGCACACATTTCAATGTGACACTCAACTGATAACCTTTTTATTGAGTCCACGTCAGTAGATTTCATTTTATTACTAATCATTATAAGCGAACCGCCATGTATACAATTTAGCCTGGAAAAATATGAGATTATCTTATGGTTCTGAGAACATAGGTTTTTGACATTATTTTGACATATCCAATGCTCCGAGACGCATAGTATATCAGGCTTTTCATTCATAAGCAGCAAGTCAATTTCATTCAATTTACTAACTAAACCTTGAACATTTATATGAAATACAGTAAGCACTGTTTTGTTTATAATATGGTTAATATATATAGGAGATGATACATTACCCTTGAAAAAAACTTATATTTTTTAATGAGGGAACCTTTAGGCCAGTTTTTAGTATTGAATGCTTCCTCTAGTAAGTCATAGTCTAGTCCTACTTTAAAGGCTTCAGTTTCTCCATTCTTCCATTTTGGTAGCATTTCTATTAAAATTTCCTGTTCTGGAAATATTATTTCTATGTGCTCCTTTAATCCATCCACGCCCGTACCCGGGGACACTCTGCCTACATATATCCACGTCTTTCTATTCACTGCAGTGAGTTTGGATTTATTTCCCTTTCCAGTACCATATACTACCAGGGGGGTTCTTTTTTGCTGTTGTTTATTTGTTGTATTTTGTGTCATTCTGCTGTGAATCATTGGTTTGCTTTTTGTAGTGCAATCGTCCATAGACCTAGCTGGATGTTTAGTTAGTTTCTCCTTATTATTTTTATAGACATTAGTTTTTGTCTGAGACGATGATATCTTATCTCTAACCTGTGAGGTTTTATTGATATCCTGTGAGTTTTTGTTGTTTCTACTTTTTGCCTCAATAGTCTTCCATGGATTTGTTTCTGTGTTTGTACTTGGTAAATTTTTGCTATTGCTGCATTTTTGTACGTTATTTATTGTGTATTATAGTTAAATAAATATTATTATATTATTTAAAAGAAAATACATATCGACATTATTTTAAAAGAATACTTATGCTGAATTGATAGTCATATCTCAAGTATAGGTATAACCACTGAGTGTAACTTTTATACAATTAATAAGGAATGTTAATGTTTAACGCCATCTGTCACAAAATAATGACAATATCATTTAAATTTTTACTCGGATACAAAGCTGAAAATTAGCTTAACCAGAATCCTAGTAGGGGAGGATGCTAAGACATCCACCAAACGAAACAACATAATATGCCAAATGAATGCGTTCATTGTTAAAATTAAATCTGTTATATTTGCACGCAAACAAGTTCTGGCAATTCAAAAACATAAACATAATGCTCATTTTCTTAAGTACACTCGAGATGAGGCGTTCTACTGGCGTTTCCATTTTATCCTGCAAGTTTGACAAAGAGGGTGCGACACCTTTGTGGGGTATAGAGTCAGGGTTGGCTTGGTGCTTAGTTCGCGAATATCTAGGGCAATCTCAGTTTTTCCATTGCTAAATATTACTGTGCATTTATTAAGTATGCTGCATGTATTGTAACAAAGTCTTTCCAATATCAATATCAGTCTTTCCACACTCATGCACATGAGCCGCAAGCATAAAAGTTTTGGATAATATGTTAATCTTTGGAAGAATTTGAATAATTTTTTTATAGTAATTCATATCAGTTTACAGATGCAATATTTAAATTTTGTTTACAATAAATAATATCAACTGAATTAAAATTTTTATAGATAATTCAATTTTCCACAGACTATTCAAAACAAATTTAATAGTCACTTTGTTTGATTCAAGAGACCCGAAAGCTAACGGATGCCGCTGTACATATAAATATCCTTTTTTTCAACGTAACATTTTGATATTTGAACTTGACCACAATCGAATAACATAACATTGCTTGAGTGATAACCTACACTTCTGTGTCCCAGTGACTTGCCTGTCGCATTCAATATGATACGCTTTGCAATGCACGAGTAGATATGAACCATATTGGGACACAGTTGTAAAATATTTGACAGCAATTTTCATTTTTTGCCAATGGTATTTGTCTTCTTGAGTAATACAGCAACCGTATATAATATCTACGTCATTTAAATGCGATAGAACCATAGTTTCCGAAATTAGTATTGTTGCATATGTATCCAGATGCTTTTTAAAGTTATACAGGGTTACTGGTAATTCGATACATTCCTTTGGAGATGTGATGGGGCATGAGCTAAGGAGTAAATCTAGTCCTAACATGCATTATGCAAAACTCAATAGTTTTTGAGATATTTCAATTTTTTTGTTTTTCTCAAAAAAGTAGATCTTAATGTCTTAAAAGTTAATTTCCGAAAAATCTACTTGACATTTTTAAATTTTTTTTACTGGATTACTTGTCCAATATTATAGATATCCGTTTGGAATGAAAAATATCCGGAAACATTTCGATCATGTGAACATTTAAAATAAAAACTTGTAAAATTTTTTTTTAAAAAGTCAGTTATGAAATTTACCTATTAGGTTTTTTCAAAAAAATATTAATGTAACACGCGTACAAATTATTATAAAAACTTCCTTATTTCAATAGCTATCTAACTAGGTAGAAATGTTTAATGTACCCTTGATAGTTCTAATAAAAAATTAGTAAAGATAATGCTGGTGGCGGAATTTATTAAACGACTAATCGTTCATTTTCATTTAAGTCAGTCAGTTCTTGACTTTGACGTTTGTGCATATATGTCATTAACTGACATTCTTATCTCCGTGTCCCTTAAGTTTGTTGGTCTTGTTAAATGAGTTATTGAAGATTTTGATTTAGCTCGTAGTTGTTGTTATTGTATTTTCTGTGCCATATGGCCGCGTATGCCAACGCAGAATACGCTGATATCTTGTTTGTCTATGGATACTGTGGCGGCAACGCTGCTGAAGCTCGCCGAGAATATGGTCTTTGGTACCCTAACCGCCGCTTACCTAATGCACGTGTATTCAGTACGGCATATCGAAATATCGCTGAAACTGGCTCCGTGAAATGTAGAAGAAGTGACGCTGGTGCTCCTCCCGTTTATGAGCCAGATGATGAGGAAGGAATATTGAGGTATTTTGAGGAAGACCCAACTATTTCAACTAATAAAGTCGCAAGACTAACCGGAGCGTCACAATGGAAAGTTTGGCCTACGATACGTAGAGTTGGATGTCATCCTTACCACTATACCCCTGTCCAAGGCTTGGAGGAAGGTGATCCTGGAAGGAGAGTGGAATTCTGCCGCTTTATGTTAAGTTCAGATGCAGAAAGTGCAAATTTTTTAACAAGTATTTTATGGACGGACGAGTCGAAATTTAATCGCGAGGGTATAACAAATTTCCACAACCTACATTATTGGGCAGAGGAAAATCCCAAGTTAACACGTGAAACTAGTTTCCAAATGAAGTTTTCTGTTAATGTGTGGATGGGAGTCATTGGCCACTATTTAATAGGGCCACACTTTCTTCCTCAAGATTTAAACGGGGAAATCTATGAAAATTTTTTAAGAAATGATGTGGCGGTGATTTTAGAAGATGTTCCTCTCGCCGTCAGACAGCGAATGATGTTTCAGAACGACGGTTGTCCAGCACATTATCGGCTGACAGTACGACAGTTATTTGATCAACGTTTCCCTAACCATTGGATTGGAAGAGCGGGTCCAATACCTTGGCCAGCGCGAAGCCCTGACTTAACACCCCTTGATTATTACGTATGGGGTCATATGAAGGAGATGGTCTATGCCACACCAGTCAATACTATAGAAAACCTTAGACAAAGGATAGTCGATGCTGCCCAACACATAACGCATAATCTGACAACCAGAGTAACAAGGACGGAAATAAGAAGACGCTGCCGTGTCTGTATACGTAATAGAGGCTCCCATTTTGAGCAAGATATATAAAAAATAAAGTACAACTTTGAAATTAATGAAGAATTAAACTCTACTTTTAAAATGTTTTTTACTGTTTATCTAAAAATAAAATTCGTACTACTTGTGTTATTTTTACTAGTATTTTCTTATAACTATTAAGGGTACATTGAACATTTGTACCTTGTTAGATAGCTATTGAAATAAGGCAGTTTTTATAATAATTTATACGCGTGTTACGTTAATGTTTTTTTGAAAAAACCTAATAGGTAAATTTCATAGCTGATTTAAACAAAAAAAATTTTAAAGTTTTTATTTCAGATATTCACATGATCGAAATGTTTCCAGATATTTTTCATTCCAAACGGATATCTATAATATTGGACAAGTAATCCAGTAAAAAAAGATTTAAAAATGTCAAATAGATTTTTCGCAAATTAACTTTTAGGACATTAAGATCTACTTTTTGAGAAAAACAAAAAAAATTAAATATCTCAAAAACTATTTAGTTTTGCATAATATATGTTAGGGCTAAATTTACTTCTTAGATCATGCCCTATCACATCTCCAAAGGAATGTATCGAATTACCAGTAACCCTGTATAATACTGTTTTAAACAATATAAAGCTGTTTTACAAATAACACTAACAGGATCAAAAAAGCTTAGTAAAGGATCAAAGTTAATACCAAGATTCTTTTACACCATTAGTTGAATTCGTAATCTCAATATTTATCTGAACATTCAGCTATGCAAAATTGAGTAACTATTGAGAAGTTCCAAAAACAATATGTTGACTTTTATTAGTATTAAATGCATTTTGGAGTGTCCATTAAGTCATTATTGATGTAAACTTCTTCCATTTGAAATTCGAAAGGAGAAAACTATATGCTAGAAGAATATCGTCAGCGTACACTATACGTGTACGCTGACGAATACAGTGGAAATCTCGAGATAGCTGCAGTAAATGTGTTAGAAAGCAGTGGTCCAAGAATAGATCCTTGCGGAAACCGTATAATATTGATCTATTTTGTGTTGTAAGTATCGAGTTGCCTGTATTAGTACTAAAATACTGTTGCCTGTCATTAAGATTATTTTGAAACCAGGAAAAAGTGCTTCCAGATATGCCATAATAACTTAATTTTTAAATTAGGCAATTAATATTTAAGGAGTGTAGAGCTTTAATCATATCAAGTAATGTCAAAGAGGTGACTTTCGTCGCACAATTTCGTCAGTTATATTACTTAGTAGTGTAAAAGTACTGAAGCCTTTTCGAAATCCAGACTCATTAGAAAGAATTATTGAATTTTGAAAGACATAATATTCAGAAAGTTTTATATCATCACTCCAATGGCTGCTTCTAAACGCCTCGAATCTTGGCCTCCAATCTAGGATCTTTTTTGTCCATCTACCGTCTCCATTCTAGCGACGTGACCCGCCCAGTTCCATTTCAAAACTAAGATATCTTCGACAGTATCTCATACTCCTCCTGTATTTCGCCTAATATTTTGGTTACGAATTTTGTCTTGAAGAGTAATTTCCAACATTGATCTCTCCATCCTCCGTTACATTACCTGTATTTTGTTGATATTTCTTTTTGCCATTGTTAGTGTCTCCGCGCCATATATTAGTACAAAGAGCACACATTGGTTAAATTAGTAGGGAGGTCAGACTTGAATGTAGATTTTAGTTTATCAAATGCTGACCAAACTAAGCTTATTCTGCGCTGAATTTCATGTGTCTGGTTATCTCATCCAATGTTGACCTCATGGGCTAGGTATTTATATACGTGTGTTTGATCTATATTTCCATTATCGATTTTTATACTGTCACTTAGGACAAGATTGGGCATGAACGGGTTTTTGATAGATTTATTTTCAAACCTACGTTTCCCGCCGCCACATGTAGCGTCTGCAACATATGTTGCGCTTCTTGCATACTGTTCGCTACTAAGACAATATCATCGGCAAAGCAAAGGTGATTTAACTTTTCTCCATCAATATTTATTCCAATGTACTCCCAATTTAGTTTATTCATCACAGTTTGTAGCAGTGTGGCGAATAGTTTGGGGGATAGTGCATCACCTTATCTTAATCCTCTCTCGATTTTAAATTTGTTGGTATATTAATTGTCTGCTATTCTAACCTTTGCTGTTGCAGTTTTTTTAATATATTTAATTGCTGTCGAGTACCAGTGGTTAATGCGACATTCTGTGAGTGCTTTCAGAAGTTTTTGTTGGTCTACAGAGTCAAACGTCTTTTCGAAGTCCACAAATATCAGCACTAGTGGCAATTAGAAATGTCTGCTTAATTTGTTATTCAATTTAGCGACACATGCCAAATATTTTAAGTCCGGCCCTGGCCCCATAATACGAGTGAAAACTTCAGAAAGGAATCTGTTGCATCAAAAGGCCTAGCCCGAGGTGCTCAATTTGACAAGAGGTCACTCGTCACCATCAACTTTCTTTTATGCAATTGGAAATAATAAAATCCCCCTCAGGGATGAAAAAAATCACATTTTTCAACATAAAAGCTCTTAGTACGCCTTATTTTATATTTTAATGATACTTTCTTGAATGGAATGACTTAAATAAAATAACACAATGGAAATCTTAACGAGGATAACGAAGAAAATGGCGATCGCTATCTTATCGAATAAAAAAAAGATGTAAAGTTTACTACCAACAAGACGTTGTAACGTTTCACTTGTTCAGTTTTACAACTAACAATCGACTTTGGGTATCAGTTTAAGCACCACTTAACTTAACAGGCTGCACTGTTTCATCGGTATCAAATTCAAAAGAGCACTAAGATGGAAGAATTATTCAATTGTGAGAAAAACGAATGCCGTTTACAAATACCTGAACTTTTGTAGCGAATTTTTACTACATGCTCTAAAACAGGAGCAAATAATAAAAACTTTATAAAGAATCAAATAGATTTAACATTTTTTAGGTTTTTAGGTTTAGGTAAACAATTATTTTATTCACTGTTAGAATCGCTCCACTTTCATACGAAACAAATTATGTTTAATATAAAAATCGTTTATTATTTTTACGAAAGTTGACGTGTATCTTTTTTTTTATACATTTATTTAACGTCGGCCTGTTTCCGCTACTGAGGCCTAACACCGACGCCTGTAGACGAGCTACCCCCAACCAGGAATTTTGCCGAACCTCTTCTCTTAAGAAGAGTAGGGATCTTTTACTTGCCTAACATTTAATAGACAAGGGACCGACGGCTTTACATCCCCTCCGAAGGATGGTATATCCCCTATACAACCCTCGCCTAAGGTTGTATAGCTTCCGCGCATACACTGATATATAAGCCACTGGAAGATGTGTGAGACGAGAATGCGGTCTTCGTTGTGAACACGAACGGGCCCTCAGTTTGGTGAAATAAAAAATCTGGAGTAGTGGGGGTTTAGAGCTGAGACCCTGGAGGCCGTTCGTGCACTTTATTTTGAGTTGAGAAGCCTTGTGGTTGGATTTCTGTAGTGATGGTTAGGGTCAAATACTACACCCTGTATATTATAGTCTGGATCTGTTGAATCACTGTGGTTTCAATTTTATTTTTTATTTAGCACTGTCAGAACGCAAAGACTATTCTTTGAGCTCTGACAGGGTCAACGGCTACACCCTATATATGGTATTCTTGAAAAATAACACTTATTTTTTAAAGCGGAACGATTGTGGATGTAATTATTCGACAGCATAAATTCGGACTGTTGAATTTAGCCAAAAATTGTTTATTGAAATATTTGATTTGATTTAATCTGAAAAAAATCGATTTGGTTGAGATTGTGTGGGCCGTAAAGGCGAGTCAAAATGGGGACACTTAAGACGAAAGATAAATATGGGGTCACTTAAGACGAAATATAAATAGGGGCCACTTAAGGCGGAATAATAAAATTTAAAAAGAGGCCACTTAAGGCGAAGAGATACTAAAAAACTAAATGGGGCCACTTAAAGCGATTCCTTAAAACTACTCTTTTTAACCAGGTTTCTTGCCTGGGAAGCTAGTTTGGGACAGCTAGTCACGAGAAATATGCTAGGGCAAGGGGTAAGAAAGCCCAACTAGACAGTGGGTATCTACAACTTAAGTTAAATAGTAACCGGACCGGAAGCACTACCAAATGAACTTATTACACTTAAAATCACTTTTAAATAATTTTTTCCACTGAATCACTTCGCGAGTACTAAACATAGGACTCACTACCAAAACTGAACTTCCCTTCGGCTTGCTGCACACCGGTATTTATACTGTTTGTGTAAGTTTCGTTTATCGCGCCCCATCGAGTCTCGCATCCCGTTTTAACTGTCTGATAAGGCTTGAAATCGCTCCGTGCGGGAGAGGATGAGTCATTGATTGCAACATATTGCGCAACACTGGAAATTTTTTATTTTGGGAATGAGAATTACATGGAAAAATCGGCAATGAAAAGAGGAATTTATTGAAAAAATAATGAAATTTGGATTTATTTTGGTTTAGAAGTTATTATCGTTTAATTTGTAAAATCTTACACGACCCCGTAAAGTATTAACGGAGGTCCGATGTTTAAAAGTTGAAATGAAATGATAATGTTCCCGATAGGTGCGTAGTGTCTGGAAATAAGATATTAAAATATTATTAACGGGTACGAGTCAAGTTAAACTGAGATATTGTATGCTATAGTACGAGAAGTGATCAAAAATGGTGAAATTTAAAATAGCAATCGGGTTGCGAGAAATTGATGAAATTAAGTTTGACCTTTAAGACTCGAGGCACGGAACGTGGTTTGAAGTATACAGGGGATGATCAAAAAGTAAAAATAATATAATGCGAAGTGGTTGCAAGAAAGTTAAGAAATAAGTTTGAATGTTATGTTTTAACGTAGTTACGTATACGAGGGGTGGTCAAGAAGTATTAAAATCTTGAAAATGAAATTGTTTATAGAAAATTTATGGATTGAAGTAAGACGTTGAAAATTTGGGTTTAGATAGTGATTTGAGTTAGATTGATGAATATACGGGGGCTGTATTTTTAAGTGACGTTTCTCGTAGTGAATCGGTTAGGAATGGGCTTGAATGAATGTTTGAAGTTGGATATTAGTGAATTTACGTTATTTCTGAATTATCGAGTGCGTGCGAATTTTGTCAGATCTATTTGAGTTTGACTGTGGTTTTTTGATGTGATTTGTGTCTGGTTGACTTTTTTACGTAGTTTGCCATGATGCATGGGGTGATCTGATTTTTTGTTGATTTTTGGAATTTTTTGTTTTTTGTTTAGGACTGATAGGGGGCATACCCTACAGCAGTTGGAACGACCACCCATCCAACTACTAATCGCGCCTTACGTTGCTTTACATCGCATATCGAAGTGTGTATATTGTAAAGACGCACCTACGCTCGCCCCCTGACGTGTATCTTAATCTAATAAACTTTTTGAAATCCGATTTGATAGGTAGGTCTATAACATTATTTAATAAATAGGCAAGTTTGATTCGATCAATACTGACAGTGAGGTCTTTCCCATGTTTAAGAATAGTAATAAGTTTATTTGTCCGAGAAACCACTCGAAAAGGCCCTTCGTACCAAGGCGACTTAAGCCTGCCTTTTTGTATGAAAATGTATTTAAAAGATTTAATGTTAGGACTAACAAATGTGTTTTGAAAAAGATTTAGTTTAGGATTTGTAAATTGTAAGTTGTCAAAATAATTCTAAACAATAATAAACAATGGTATTTGAGTATGAGTATGTGACTTAATAAAATATTCGCCTGGGAGACGTAAGGTTTGGTCATAAACCATCTCGGCAAATGACCAAAGTACATCATCTTTAGGCATGGCTCGTAAACCTAATAAAATTATTGGAATTTCATTGTATTAATGAACGGATTTACCCTGGGCAAGCAATGCAGTTTTTAAGGTTCTATGAAATCGTTCAACCATACCATTGCTCTGTGGGTGATATGTAATTGTACGGATTCGACGAAAACACAATAATTCTGAAAATTCATGAAGTAGATTTGATTCAAATTGAACTCATTGATCAGTAGTGACATGTAGTGGAATGCCAAAACGACAGATGCAGTTTCGTAATAAAATTTTAGCAATGGTTTCAGCAGTAATATTTGGTATAGGGTAAGCTTCCGGTCAGCGAGTGAACCGCTCCGCTATAGTAAGTATGTAAGAAAAACCATGTACAGGTGGTAATGGACCAACAAGATCTGTATGGATATGCTCAAAACGACCTCTGGGAATATCAAAATTACGGATTTGGCTTTTCGTATGCTTATTGATTTTGGAAGTCTGACAACTTATGCAAGTCTTGGTCCACAAGGTACAATCAGTGTTCATTTTGGACCAGAAATATTTAGGAGTTATATATTTCTTGTTAGAAAGATTCTGTTACAAGAGCGTGATATTTAGAAAACGAAACATCGCACCAAATTTCATCATTTGAATCAGTAATTTTAATTCTTTGCAAAGAGTAAGTATTTAACTTTACAATTTCTGACAGTTTGGTTTGCAAGTAAAAAGGATAGTTCACAATCATCAGATTGAGCGTCTTTCAGTACCTGTAAATTGAAGTTAATTGAGTCTACAGGAGAAATTGAGGTAGATGATAAAATAGTATGTAGATGATAAAATAGTATGTTGCTGAAACAATAAAAAATCACTTATATGCGATACAGCATCAGCTATGGCGTTTTCTTTACCATTAAATGACGTTGTGAAATATATTTCAAGTGTTGTATTTGATGAAGAGTTTTTTCTGCATTTGAAAATAACGATTTTGTCAATGGCATATGATCAGTATAGCAAATAACAACCTTCTAAAATATGCTCGAAAAATTTAATCGAGGTGCATAATACCAGCAATTCCTTGTCGAAAGCGGAATATCTTCTTTGAGCATCATTCAATTTTTAATTTGCGAGATAAAAAGGCTAAAGGTGTAGCTATATCTACAATTTTTTGTTCCAAAACGGCATCCATGTATACACCTTGTATACACAGATAAGGTAAGTGTTACACCTTCATTGTAATTAGGATAAAACAAAATTGTCGATTTACTATGGCATGTTTAGCTTTAAAAACTATCAGTGCAATCCGCTGGCCAGCAATCTTATCTCGAGCTAATTGAATACTAAAAGTATGTAGATGATAGAATAGAACAGAATAGAATAGAATAGAATAGAATAGAATAGAATAGAATAGAATGGAATGGAATGGAATGGAATGGAATGGAATGGAATAGAATAGAATAGAATAGAATAGAACAGAACATAACAGAACAGAATAGAATACAATAGAATAGAATAGAATGGAATGGAATAGAATATAATAGAATTTTTTGTCCAAAAAGATATCAAGTATAAAGTATATACAGAGACATAGGACGTGTCAAAATAAAGACTTTTGATACAATGGAAAAACAAAATAAAAAAATCACAGGCCACTGCCTGTGATTTTTTTATTTAATCTAAGTCAGCTGTTAAAATAGTCATCTAGACTATAAAATACATTAGAATATAAAAATATATTTACATTATGCTTAAACTCCATAGTATTATCTAAACATTTTATATAATCAGGTAATTTATTATATATTTTATACCTAAATAACAAGGATTTTTTTCAGAAATAGTTAATTTGTGTTTAGGTACATAAATCCTCTTTCCCACGAGTTTCATAATCATGATAAACATTATTATTTACGAATAGGTTTAAATTAGTTTTAACATACATTTCTTTTATATAGAGAGAGGGCAATGTTAATAATGCGTTGGCTTTAAACGTATCTCGACAAGATATTAGATTTGATAGCCCATATATTTTTCTAATAGCTTTCTTTTGCAAACAAAAAACTCTAACGCTATGAGGCGAACAATCCCAAAATATAATTCCATATTTTATTTTTGACACAAACTGTGCATGGTAGAACGTCAGTAGAACAGATTGGCTTACTAGGTCTTTAAGTCTGTATAATGCATAACAACTGGATTGTAGTTTAGGGCATAAGTTATTTACATGCGTTTTCCAATTAAGCTTTTTGTCTAAATATATGCCTAAAAATTTCTTGAACTTATTGGCGTGACTTATTGTTTATTCTCACAAGATGGCTGCTGTTCATAACTCCACTTTTGGGTGTAAAATGAATAAATGTGGTTTTAGAAGTATTTAAGTAAAGTTTGTTGTTTTGAAACCAGCTTGAGAATTTTTTTTAGGACATATTCTACATAGTTTACATAGTCATTCATGTCATTCCCAGTACACAAGTAGGTATTATCATCAGCAAACACTACTAATTTGTTTTGTGTGTCAATTTCTGGTAGGTCATTTATGAATAATAGAAATAATAATGGCCCAAGGATGGATCCTTGAGGGATGCCACAATCCATTTTACGTGCATTTGATTTACTATTATTGATTACTACGTGTTGACATCACGTATTCACCAGAATCCACGATTCTCATAAACCGTTTTGGAAAATTGTTAATAATGTTAATGCGTTTATCGGTAGGTGAAATGCCATCAGCAGAAACATGATGACCAAACAAATTTAAAGAATTCCTACCAAAAACGCACTTTGTTAGTTTAATATTGATTCCTTATGTTTCTAGCCATTTAAAAACTGTACGCAAATGCAATAAATGCTCTTGTTAATTCTTACAAAAATATACGGTAAATCTTTGAGAACTTCATTCATGAAGCGTTGAAATGTTTGTCCAGCGTTTCGTGATCCAAAAGGCATTCGTAAAAATTGGAATAAGCTGAAAGTAGTAGTAACCGCTATTTTGTAAACGTCGGCCTCTGCGACGAGTATTTGATGGTAAGCACGGACTGGATCGATTTTTGAAAAAATAGTGCAACCGAATAGTTGAGAATTAAAATCATGAATATGGGGTAATGGGTATCGGTCGGGATGTAGGGAATAGTAACTGTATTTAGTTTTCTGTAATCGACACAAGGAAGCCAATCGCTCGGTTGCAAAAAAGCAACCATGTTTAAAGATAAAGAGACCGACGATGAAGATGGCTCACCAGACAGCGATAATAGTGGATCATTGGAAAATTTTTTAACAGCATCTGATTTGATTAATTTCATTAAAGCTCAATATTAAACTGATTTGTTGTTCATCCTCCAGAAGATTATATTGTCAAAATGTTGATGTCCTCCGTGATTTTCATCTATACACATAAATTAAAATTCTATAAATAATAAAAATATCTCCCATGCGGCTAGTACAGGATTATTATTGAAAATAGGAAAAAAAGTTTCATATAAAAGTTGTAGGATCTTATCTGTGTTTTAGTGAAACGTGATCAAAAAACAATATCATGTATAGGTCACGTGATACGAAATAAATATATTTTTTAAATGGAGAACTCTATACAGGGTGTCTCACCGGGAACTGAATCGATCGATATAAAGAAAAGTATGCATCAGAAAATTTTGAAAGTTTAGATAGTTACTAATGTCGGTGTGGCCAATCCAACTAAAATAATTACAAGTAGCTGGCACTTCCGCTTATACCGGAAGTCGATACCAACTTGCTTATTTCAAATATGCTGCAAGTTCTTGATATTACTTTATCACATTCTCCATAAATAATAAACAAATTTAAAAAGTCTTTGTGGGTGTAATTTAAACGTGCTGGCATTTTTTGACATAAGATAATGACTGATTGTTTCTAATCATGGCTATTTTGATGAAATGATACAACTCATGAATTTCTAATAAAATCGCAAATATTTCAAAAAGTTGTAACTTTAACCCCCACAATGCTAATATCAGAAAAAAGGGAATTCAATTTTACACAACTTGACGTAAAAAGATACAGAGTGTTCCAGTCGACCTAAACAAGTTTTCGCGATTTGAATTTGTCAAAATGTAACGTAAAAAACGGAACACTTGGTATGATACTATTGAATTTATTTCAGTTGTGGAACGTAGTTCTCCTTGTGTTCTTTTTATACAACAAGAAGCAAATGAGGATCTTTTACACGAAGAAAGTTATAACGGTTCTTGCAAACCGTTGCACCTGTCAAATTTTCTATAAAATGTCAAATATCTCTGAAACGGCTAGGTTTAGGTATAGGATATGCTACATATTTTCGACTCATAATTTTATGGTCTTTTTGAAAACTCTAAAATATATAGGATATTCCGTTTGAAATAAGCAAGTTGGTATCGACTTCCGGTATAAGCGAAAGTGCCGGCTGCTTGTAATTATTTTAGTTGGATTGGCCACACCGACATTAGTAATTATCTAAATTTTCAAAATTTCCTGATGCCTACTTTTCTCTATATCGATCGATTCAGTTCCCGGTGAGACACCCTATATAGTGGATAACCCTGTACATTCTAAGTTGTCGAAAAAATAGCAAGTTTCAAAGACAAATTAAAAACAGTAACTGCGTGAGAGCGCAAGTACAGTTCTTTACAATGAAAGTGGAGGTATCGTCTATTTTATTGAATAATCAAAGAAAAATGTTATTCCAAATAAATTTTTTTCATTATCCTCGCAAGTAAAAACATTTTCTTTCAATACACTCAAATTCACCGAAGCAGTTTACTTACTTATTCACTACTGTCGTAAATCCTGAGTGCGCCTAGCTAGAAATATTGACAGAGTATTAATAAAGATGTCGTGGCAATATAAATAACATCCCAATATATATTCACTTAAAATTCCTTTGCGAATAAAGCCAACTTTTGATATATTACATTCACTTTGCCAACCCCAGAAGTAGAGATTTATTTTTTAAAGTAGGCTTTTATACATCTCCACTAACAAGGGCTTGTAGGTAAATAAAATTTTCATCATTCATCAATACATTCACCACGGCGTTATGGCTGCAGAAAAAAAAGAGAAATCCACCCCTAATAATTCACGCCACATTTTTTACGTGTTTGTAAACCTGAATATTTTCAGTTCGGCTTTCTGGAGTTGAAAAATTAATTCCCCTAAAACAAGTCAAAATCCAAGGACACATTCATTAACAGGGCTGAGTTTTGTTGTTATTTAACAAAGTGCTTGGTTAGAAGGGTTACTGGAGAGGCAGATCGGGCAAAATTACAAAATATTTGAAAAAGAGGACAAGTAAACAAAAAGGGACTACTTCATATTTTGTTTTCCACGGATTTGATGTTGTGTTATGAATTAGCATGTCATTATAATAAATTGTATTAATAACTATCTGATGCAACAAATTAAGATCTGGCAGTTTTTAGCATTTTGAATTGTGGTGGGTTCTATAAAAGAACTCTTTCGAATTTATAGAAAATACTAAAAATTTAATAGTACCAAATAACGCAAAGTTAGCCTTTGACATTAAAAGCATGTTCATCTCAGTCCCGTTCACACAACTAAAATTAATTTTAAATAATTTAATAGATAATTCAGAAATTAGCATGAACAACAAAATAGATTTTAAAAAATGTTAAAGGTTTGTATTGAACAGAACTATTTTCAGTTTAATGGCGAATTTTATAGACAAAAAGGTGGCTTACCAATGGGCTCACCTATTTCTCCTTTGTTAGGTGAGATATTTATGGAAAATTAAAAAAACCTAATTTTTAACTGTAATAATAGGGGGCGACCGTAGATGCGTCTTTACTATGTACATACTTCGATATGCGATGTAAAGCAACGTTCGGCACGGTTAGTACTTGGATGGGCGACCGTTTCAAAGAAGACCGTGTCCTCGCCTCACATATCTTCCAGCGGCTTGTATATCAGTGTATGCGCGGAAGCTATGCAACCTTAGGCGAGGGTTGTGTAGATGATATACCATCCTTCGGAGGGGATGTAAAGCCGTCGGTCCCTTGTCTATTAAATGTTAGGCAAGTAAAAGATCCCTACTCTTCTTAAGGCAAGAGGTTCGGCAAAATTCCTGGTTAGGGTTAGCTCGTCTACAGGCGTCGGTGATAGGCGTCAGTAGCGGAAATAGACCGACGTTAAATAAATGTTCAAAAAAAAACTATAATAATAATATAAGTACACATGTCTTCCATTGGACTCATTATGTAGACGATATTTTTTTTCATATGGACCGACACTGAAAAAACATAAATAATTACCTTAATTTCTTGAATTCCTTTAAAAGTAAAATTCAGTTCACAATGGAGTTTGAGCAGGATAGTCAATTAAACTTTTTATATATTAATATTAGAAAACATAATAATCAGTTAAAATTCAGCATTTACCGTAAACCTACTACCACAGATACAGTCATCCATTATAATTCATAACAAATTGAGCTTATTCTTTTTTTTCGTCGTGCGCACTTACACCATGAAGCGAGCTAGCAGTGCCAAGATAGAATAGAATAGAATAGAATAATAGATTAGAATAGAATATAATAATAGAATAGAATAGAATAATAGAATGGAATGGAATGGAATAGAATAGAATAGAATAGAATGGAATAGAATAGAATATAATAGAATAGAATAGAGTAGAGTAGAGTAGAATAGAATAGAATAGAATAGAATAGAATAGAATAGAATAGAATAGAATAGAATAGAATAGAATAGAATAGAATAGAATAGAATAGAATAGAATAGAATAGAATAGAATAGAATAGAATAGAATAGAATAGAATAGAATAGAATAGAATAGAATAGAATAGAATAGAATAGAATAGAATAGAATAGAATAGAATAGAATAGAATAGAATAGAATAGAATAGAATAGAATAGAATAGAATAGAATAGAATAGAATAGAATAGAATAGAATAGAATAGAATAGAATAGAATAGAATAGAATAGAATAGAATAGAATAGAATAGAATAGAATATCATAGCACATAATGGAATAGAATGGAATGGAATAGAATGGAATAGAATACGCTTATTCATCCAATAGATCATATACATAATATAGGATAAGTCAAACAAAAGAAACTTATAATTAGATATGAAAGCACAAATATGTAAGAATGGGTTGAATGAAAGAAATAGAAGTAAAACTATTGTATCAATTAATACATCAGAAATTCCTCTACATAATAAAACGCATTTATAACAAGAAATACTTTTAATCTAGAAAAAAATATTTTTATACTACCAATATTCTTTAAATCTGGAGCGAGTGTATTATAGAGCACAGATCATATATAATATGGGTTAGATTTATAGCATTCAAGACTATGATCTCATGTTGAAAATCAGAACCATGGCGAGTTTGATAGCTGTGGTATAGTATATTTAATGAATTAAAATTGGTTCAATTCTTTTTACCAACTTCAAAATTTTAAAGATGTATAAGCACGGTAGAGTAAATATTTTTAGTTTTTTAAATGTCATTTTGCACGATTCTCTAAATTTTCATCCGAATATACAGCGTATGGCCCTATTTTTTAACACAAACACTCTATTTGCCCATGTGGAGTTACCCCACAAAGTAATTCCATATCGGAGACGTGATTCAATGTTAGAGAAATAAAAAATTTTGGCCGTACTTAAGCTACTTGCACACTTACCACATAAATAAGTTACTTGCACTTTCCAATCTAAAGAAAATCTATATTGATACCTAGTAATTTAAACGAAGTGATCTGTTGAACTGATTTTCCGTCATTTTTCACATATACACTGTACACTCGATGTGTAATGTGCACTAACGGGATAAAATTCCAAAACATAAGTTTTATTTTGATTCAGTACAAGTTTTTTATTTTCAAAATACGAAATCAATGCGAAATCGAGTTCAATGCATGACCCTTTTAGACCATAACGTTCTATGTTTTTCAATGATGACACAGTCGAAAGCTTTTGAGAAATCAATAAATAAAGCTGTAACTTTATGTCCCCGGTCTAAGTTTTTATATCCAAAAATCTAA
This sequence comes from Leptura quadrifasciata, assembly GCA_963675555.1. NCBI lineage: Eukaryota > Metazoa > Arthropoda > Insecta > Coleoptera > Cerambycidae > Leptura > Leptura quadrifasciata. The sequence continues at coordinate 149,567,373 of OY776675.1, forward strand.
GATTTTTGTAAGCGCTGTTATTGTTGATTTATCCTCCCTAAAACCATGCCGGTTTGGTGATAATAAATTATTTCTTTCCAGAAATGAAAATATACGTTTAGCAAGTAATTTTTCAAATATTTTTGAGAAAACTAATAGTAGTGAAATAGGACGATAATTGAAAAATTGCTTACTGTCTCCACTTTTTAACAGAGGTATGGGAAAGAACCACTCTTAAAATATTCATTAGTAATACGTAATGACTAAGTGCACTCCAGAGTGCACGCTATTTTCAGCGTTGGGTACGCTCCAAATCACGAACGCCTTGTATGTGACGTCATTGACGTTAAAACGTATTGATATAGTAAAAGTATGTAGGTTCCTCATCAGCAATCCGTGGTGTAGTGGTTAGGTGGTGAGGTCGACTCCTTTTTACGGTTTTTTTCTTACTACATTTTGTTAACAACTAAAATACGTAATACGAATATTACTTTAGGTCAGTTCGTTAGGTTAAATTTGTTAATATTGTAGTGTGGTGTACCCGGGCTCTGTGGGTTTCTACCAATCGCAGCCCCGCACTCATTTCCCTATTCTGTACGTAGCAGGATCGGCGAATATGCCGGAGTGCACCCAACGCTGAAAATAGCGTGCACTCTGGAGTGCACCTAGTCATTGCGGTTTTGCAAGTTGGCTTGCACACCGTTTAATTATTTTTGTGGAGTAGTCATCTGGACCGACAGAATTTGTTAGTTTTAGGATATTTATCACACCGATTGTCTCAGAAAGAGTGACAGGTTCTAAATAAATTAAGTCATCAGAACTGGCTACGGAAATGCTTGATTGTATATAACTATTGATCTGTTTTTTATGTAAAATTGAGTTTTTTGGAAGATTAATAAAAAATTTCCATACGGTTCTACATTTGTTTGCAGATTTTGTGATAATATTATCAAAATACATCTTTTTTGCTTGTTTTATTACTCGCTTATACACTTGTTTGTAAGATTTATAATGGTCTTTATATCCTAATGCCCTTTGTAATTCAGTTAATGTTGTTTTTTGGAACAAGATTTTTGTAATTTGAAACTTGAGTTGTAATAACCATGCAAAATATTATTAAAGGCTATGTATTTAGTTTTAACAGTCTCCTTTTGATAAACACTATCCCAAGATTCATTATTTAAATATTTTATAAATTTTGAAATATTTACTTTAGAGAAAGATCTAAAAGCATATTGATTTTTACTATGCGGGGTATTTATATTTAAAACTATTTTTTGGGTAGTATGATCTGATCAGCCTTTTTCCAGGATATCTTTATCTATTAAATTATTATTAAAATTCGTCATTATATAATCAATAGCTGATGCTCTACTATTTTGAACATGAGTAGGTTTGTCTAATACAGGACTAATACAGTAAGAATTTACGATGTCTAAAAGGTTCATGGTATCTATGTTCCTACATAATAAATCAATATTAAAATCACCACATATAATTGTATTAGACATTCTCTCATTACTACAGATTATATTTAAACACTCTTCAAGTTGAGACCAAAAAATATTGGTATCTGAATAGGGCGTTCTATACAAACATATAATACAAAATACTTTATCACCCAGCGTACATTCAATAGCAGACAGAGCATTCATATACCTCGTCTATACTTAAGTTTACTATTCTTTTATTTTCTGTTGTCTTAAGAAAATTTTAGTTAAAATAAGAGTAGCACCATGTAAAAATGACTTTCTACAATAATAGGTGGATATGCTATAACCAGGAAAATGTACATATTTTATCTCGTCCGAATCAATCCATGTTTCAGAAATACAGAAGACATCAATATTTTCTTGAGATAAAAGGAGTTCAATTTCTTCAATTTTTTTTATACATTGTACGTTGTGATATACCACACATAAATTATTTTCTTGTTTTAATTGCTATTCACTACTTAACAATGACATAGTTTTTTGTTTTAATAATTCTAGTTTATTTAAATAGCACGGGCACTTACTTGACTTTGCCGAATACGGTTTTACAGTTTTTATTCGACTGTATACAATTTGCACACCTATTAAAACTGGAACTCTTGATTCATGTCCTTCAGTTCATATATTACAGATAGAAAACTTATTATTACATTTAATGAAAGATGACCAATACTACAACATGTATTGCATCTTTTGATATTGTATGAATCGTCAGCTCGGCATTTACTCCAGTTTACAAAAAGATGCCCCTTTCTTAGAGTAAATAGTCTTGTTCATGGATCCATAGCTACAATAAGGTTTACAAGGCCATTATAGTTAATTTTCCGGACAATTTTAAACAGACAATTTTTCTCTACTTAATGGAATATTGTTTACTTTTATTATATTATTTACCATAGTTAAATCATTTGCTGTATCATCATTTTTTTCAGTAAGTACCGATTATTTTTGGAGTAATATTTTTGGAAATAGTAAGGTCACAGCTTTCATTAAATTTTATTTGTAATGTTTCCTTTAGCTTGTTTACAGACTCTGTAGTTTCACAGTTTATTATAACACCATTGTTTGTTGATTTTATTCGGTTTACAGAAATAGATAGTTTGGCAGGATTTACCACAGATTTGATTTGCTTACAGAGGTCATCTGGACTTTGACTGCAGTTCTTCGGCATAATATATAAGTATATATGCTACACATCGTGCACTGTAAAGTTGTTTCACATACCCAATCCGCATATCACTCACCGTAGTAGAGGAAGCTATGTCCCTCTCATCAGTGAATATGATATTTTTGTGAGTGAGTGAGTTCGACCACATATTCAACTGTGTTTAATGTGTGTAGTGTACTTTCCCACAATTAAGCACGGAAAGACCATAATCGTAAAACTAACAAAGGTTATACCTTTAAGGCAAAAATGCCAACTACAATAGCCAACTGTAACTTGGAAATTACGCTCATTTACCCATCCCTCGAGAGTTATACGAGAGACCGCCGAAATGCAGGCAAATGAGGTCAGTCATATTTCTGTTCTCAAACAATTCACTTTAAACTAAGATTCGTAACCACTTTTTGTTAAAGTTTTGTTTAATAAATAACTACTTTTGAAGAACATTTAATTAGTTGTACCCACGCACCAATGGGCAAATACAATTTAATTCGACCTCCATTTATATAAAATATAGCCAGGTCTCATAAATGTTAAGATTTTGTCGGCTATTACCCTCACTATTACATAAGGTTGATCTTAGTTTTATTACCTGACTTAAATCGTTTCAGCAGAAAAAACGGGTTCAAGAAAGAAGGTATTAGTATTGCACAATATGCCGAAGCTACAGCCAATTAAGTTTTTATGACAAATTTACTAGCATAAAGCTTAGTTCGAGTAGACAGTTAAAAAAACTCATGTTTGTACGGTATAAGTCTAAGAAGTAACTTACCATCTACTTAAGAATTCTCATATAGTTGTTCGCTGAATTTGTATTCCAGAGAAAACCTTTTAATTTTAATCTTCGGAACAAGGTAAACAAACGGCATAGATTTTGCTACATCATTTATTACATTTAATGGAACTTTAGTAAATACGCAAAAAATATTTATCAACCAAATGTATTTTTTCTTTTCTCCACGTTATTCATGTGAATACTTTCCGATGGAAAGAGGGAGACGAAAATAACGAAAGTATAGGCAAGTTACGCTTGGACGAAGTCAAAGGATAAGCGGATTAGTTGATACAAGGAAGAAAAAGAAATAATCAGGGTGCTGGCTCGATGTAGGATCATTAATTAGACGTGTGGCCGATTGGGGAAGTACTTGACACCATTTCGCCCGCCTCCTTAATTAAAGGAATGTTCAGAGATTGTCCCTGCTACTTGTTAACAAACCTCTACTTAGATTATAGATCGATTTGCGAGCTCTGAAAAATTCAAGGATAAGTAGAATGTTGCATTTTAAAAAAGTTTTTATTTTAATTATTACACAATCTGTATATTATAGTAATAGAAAGTAATAAATGATAAAAGTCGTAAATTGTAATCTTCTCATTATATTTAATAAATGAAAAACAGTAGCTGTATAGTAAGAAATACTTAAACACTCAAAATTTGTCTCGTAACGAAAAATTGATTTACCAATTAAATGAAATACCTCCTGGCAAGTAGACAACACCATTCGAAGGCTGGTTTCTGGTTATTCCCTTCGTCAGTGCGAAGTAGGTGTGTATGTGACGACCACTTTGTGCATGTTTGTCTCTCGTCAAGAATCCGTATCCCAGTTTTGGCTGTACAAAAGCATTGAACAGGAGAGAAAATGTTGCTTTGAGTGTCGAATAATAAAGCCTAGACTTCTGTAGATATTAGCAGTTATGTAATCTATATGTGCAGTAGATAAGGGGGTTGAGGTGGTAGTTACCCCCTCCCCAAGAAGGGCTAGAACATAAAAGTCAGGCGAGAATTAGTGTGGCTTATCTGCACATACTTATAATTTTTCAATTTTAATGGTTAACAATCCGTAATTAATTGTTATGTTATCCTATACGGATGATGCGATATAGTATTTGTGACATTAAAAACATGAATAAATCTATTTTTAAAATTTTTCATATTCCCCTGTTATATGGCCTACCTACAATTAACGATATTATATAATAACTGGTATTTTACTTATATTTAGTACGATCTGTATAACATTTTGATTCAGTTTTTGTAAATGAGACTGTTTCAACTATCAGAATTATTTTATGTACCCATTTTTGTATCTTAGGAACTCAGTCATGTTCTTAACACTAAATTATGTATCTCTGTTACAGCACTTCAGAACCAATTGTCTACAAGTCCACAAAACATTTACATTCATTTATATTTCATTTTTATACTTTGTTTACTATGTACATGTGGTTATTTTCTTTGCCTTAGAAACTTGTTCATTCTCCTGTTATATACTGTATCCTATATGATGTAATGTATTTTGTTTGTTTATAAACAATTTTGCAATTTATTGCCATAGTTTGCATTTTTGATTATGTATACAAATTGCAAAGTAACTTTCTAATCTGTGGTGTGCAACTAATGTCAATCTATTATTGATTAAAGATTCCTTTTATCGATTGTATACCTGCCACTATTTTAATTGTAACTAAGGAAACCTAACTTAGAAACGAGGATGTGGCTTAAGTGGCCCATCAACAGATGGCACCACTTCTACCATTTTACAGCTTTCCATTTTATTTAGTAAAACTATATTTTTCAAGTTCGTATATTGGTACTATATTGTAGAAAGTAATATTAAAAACTTTACCTTATTAGTTAAAATCACGAAGGAATCATTTGCCTGCTGATTTTGATCTGATTTACACTTTCAAGCGTTCACTGTGAGATCTCAATAATTTATATCACGATCATATCCACATTTCCTGTGTTTAAGGTAAATTTTATTTATTAGTAATTTAAATTTCAATAATTTTCAATTTTGTCCCTAATGTAATTTCAATTTTTTTAAATAAATTTAAATACAAATCAACTCAATAAGTAATTAAAATACTTCATGTTACCACATGGTAATAAAATGTCCTTTTCTTTTTCATTTTGGTAATTTATAGTTTACGAATCAGCTTCTAAATTTATATTAATTCAGCTTCTAAATTTACATCATTTATTCTACACTAAATTTACTTTAATTGTGCTTCTACATTTACTTTCATGTATTAAGCTTCATGTGCCTCGGTAAATCATATAACGGAACATTGTGAACGCAGTATATATAAGTGCTACAACTGTATTGAGATAAAAGAGAAATTGAAAATTGACATCGATATTAATCACTCTATTTATGATTTAAGCTGCCCGGTTTACTTAAAAAACGTTGAGAATCAAAAGACAGAAATTAATCAGTCCTCTTGCTTAAGTTTAATACGCTGAAATCAGCTGCTGGAAATAATAATGCTAATGATTTAACTAATAACATAAACTTTATTCAACTACTCCCGAACGAAAAGCAAAATACGTCAACTTCAAAATTAAATAAACTGTGTCATTTTAATGCTAGATCTGTCATAAATAAATATAATGACATTAAATCCTTTGTGAAAGAAAACTCATTTTTTAGCAGTCGGAATTAGTGAAACTTGGCTCTCTCTTGACATGCCGGATGATATGTTTGAAATACCCGACTATAAGCTTTTAAGAAGTGATCGCCCATCACGAGGTGGGGGTGTAGCTCTTTATCTGCAATCTTCTCTCACTTGCTCAGTGTTATCTATACCACTGGAAGAGGTCTATGATATTGAATATATAATTTTTAAAGTCGCAGTAGAAAATAAATTATATGCTATAGGAGTTTTATATAAGCCTCCAACTTCTCATTATATCAATGTTCGTATACTGATTGATATCATTAGTTATCTACTAGAAAATAATATATTTAGTTTTATTCTGATGGATGATTTCAATATTAATATCTTAATCAGCAATGCTGCCACTGTATATCTAAATAATTTGCTTCAGGCTTTTGATTGTAAGTAATTGATTAAAGACCCCACCAGAATAACTGCTCAAAGTGAATCCCTATTAGATGTAATTAACTAATTCTGAATTAGATGTTAAAAACGTAGAAGTTTTAAATAAGTGTTTCTCAAACCACAGTGTTACATCTTGTGATATTGAATTGGAAGGCCATGACTGCAAACCTGTAGTAAAAGAGTTTCGTAGCTTCAGAAATTTTAATATAGATTCATTTAATCTGGATGCTTCTGCTATTAATTGGAATATAATTTACAATCTTAATTCTCTAGAGGAAAAAGTCGACTTCTTTAATGCAAATCAATTAAATCTTTTAAATCAGCATGCCCCTCTAAAAAGAGTTACTTTTAAATCAAACAAGCGTCGAGAACCATGGTTCCTCTAAAAATTACGGAATCGTCTATATATGAACAACTATCTGAATATATTTATCAACACTCAATAATTCCTTCTAACCAGTCTGGATTCCGAAAAGGTTTTAGTACTTCTACTTTACTAAGTAATATAACTGACGATATCTTGCGAGGCATTGATACCACGCAAGTCACCTCCCTGACATTACTTGATATGACAAAGGCTTTTGACTCTCTAGATATTAATTGCTTGATTGCAAAACTAAGCTATTATGGCGTATCTGGAAGTACTTTCTCCTGGTTTCAAAATTATCTCCACGGCAGACAACAGTTTACGAGTGTTAATATAGGAAACTCGATACTAACATCACATTGTAGATCAGTTAAATCTGGTGTTCCATCCTTGGACCACTTCTCTTTAACATTTTTATTGCGGATGTAGCAAGCCTCCCACTTAATTCAAAATTATACATGTACGCTGATGATATTCAGCTAATGCATAGTTTCTCCTCTACAGAAGCTCAAATGGCTGAATTTTACATAAATAATGATTTACGTCTTATATACGAATGAACAATCCAAAATACTCTTATGCTAAATGCTAACAAAAGTCAAAATATTGTTTTTGGAACATCTCAGCAGCTATTGAATCTTAGAGAACTGAATATTCAAGTAAATAATGAGATCATTGCATCAACCAACAACGTTAAAAATCTGGGTGTTAATTTTGATCCTTTATTAAATTTCTCTAATCACGTAAATACTATTTGTAAAAAAGCTTTTTATTGTTTAAAACAGTTATACTCATTCAAAAAATATCTAAACACAAATACTAAAATATTGCTTTCTGACACTATGGTTCTATCGCACTTAAATTACGCAAATACTGTGTACGGTCCCTGTCTCTCACAGGAAGACAAATTCCGTTTGCAAAAAATTCAAAATTGCTGTGTACGATATTTTACAACTGTGCCTCAATTTGATCATATAACTCCACATTTACGTGCTTTCAACTTATTAAATATGTGCGAAAGGAGATTTATACACATTGTAGGATTCGTATTAAACATTTTCAAAACAGAAAACCAAATTATCTATTTACTAAAATACATAGGCGTTCTGAAATCCACCATAGGGATCTAAGACATGTTGAAAATAAAGTTTGTATTCCCGCTCACAAAAATGCATCTTTTCGGTCTTCCTTTTCATTCATAGTAGCATATATTATTAATAACCTTCCAGCTCAATATCACAGCATATCAATGGCAACTGTAAAATGTAAGTTAAAGGAAGACATTATCCTATCAAGATTAGAAAACTTTAATGTACAATTGTTCTAAATTAAATATTTTTTTTACATGTATAAATATTTCTGTACTCAGGAAGTGTTGTAAAGCAACATTGTTGATACACTTCTTTTCGGAAAAATGTATGTACCTGTACTGCTTTTTTTTCAATAAACGTATTGTATTGTATATAATATTCACTATTAATCTTTTTGTATTAATAATTATTTGTTGTTCGCAAATACAATTTTATAAACATTTTCATCTAAATGTATATATCAAACAATTTTACATTATAAAATTTATTTATTTATGTAATATGTTTCATCATTCATTTTATACAATATTTTAATTTCTCTTACCAATAATTTCAGTCTCGTCTATAGGAGATTGGTTTTACGAGAAAAAGAGACAACTCAAGTAATTATCAACTATAGATGGTGCCCAAATAATATCAATTTTTCATTGTCTCCTTTTCTCGAACAAAAGAAAAATTTGTCTTTTATGTTATACATCCAAAGAGGGTAAGTTTCACATCTCTTACAAGTACTAAGAATCTACGACTCTTTGCTCTGGCTTAAACCAGCTAGTCGTCCGCATATGTTGCCTCAATTCTTTCTCAAAAATATATAATCAGGAAAAGGAGTTAACAAGAAGAATTTATTTATGCCTTTAGCAAAGGTTAAATTTGAGTCAAAGATGACTCCAAGATCCTTAAGTCGTGTGCATTTAATAAGTACTATAAGTATTTCCTATTTTGCAGAAAAAGTTTATCGAGTTAATTCTCCTTGTAAAGGTATTATATTTTGATATATTTAAAGGTAGCCTATTATTTTCACACCATGAATTTATTTTTGAGAGTTCGTGCTGTAATCTACGGCAGTTTTCTTCGGAGTTAATAGATACAAACAAATTAAGATCATCGCCATATAGATCACCACCATGATCCAGCGTATTTGTGACTACCAAGTTGGTAATTGTAGATCTATCTGCCAAAAACCCATGTTTTCTGTAGAAGAGTTGAGATTTAACATGAAAAAACATTATATCGTATAAGGCAATTTCAAAGAGTTTGCCAAAATTACACAGGATAACTATAGGTCTGTAATTTTCAATATCGGCCTTATCACCTTTTTTAAAGCAGGACAGATTTTTGATTGAGTCCATATTTAGGGAAATGTAGTGGCAGTCATTATTTTCGGGAGCGGGTCGTGGGCAAGGATTTATAACTTCAAATATTGACTTATTTAGACATTAACTTTATTCTGCGTATAGATGTTGTTTAACGCCTTTTTATAGCAAGTTTGACCTGGGCCCCAGCCGATTAAATCGGAAGAGGTAAAAGGGTTTCAAGACGCACAGACCAATTAAGAAAACAGGAGAAAATAAATAAATAAAATAATAATAGCCCAGGCGATATTTGCTTAAAATCACCTATGTTTGGGTGAATTGGATAGTAGGCAGATTTTTTGTTTAATCGCTCCTAAAAATCATGACAAATGATAATTTCACTATGTGCTAGTTTCAAACATGGGCGTCATTTTTTATTAAATAAATTGTGAAAAAATTACTAAAAATTCCGTTCTTTTCTTACTATTTTTTCATATATCAGTAACTATCGCTTTTAGAGAAAAGTTATACAAGTGAAAAGTTTTGTAATTAAATTTTCAGTAAGATGCAGTTGGTTGCGACTGGTTCTTGGAAAAAAATGATAGAATGGTTTTCAAGTTATGATGTAAAATGTGTAACTTTTAGTCAACTGGTACGTTCAACGGGAGGGGAGTGGCGTGGCGTGGCGTAGCGTAGCGTAGCGTAGCGTAGCGTAGAGTAGAACAGAGCAGAGCAGAGAATAAAATGAAATGAAATGAAATGAAATGAAATGAAATGAAATGAAATGAAATGAAATGAAATGAAATGAAATGAAATGAAATGAAATGAAATGATATGAAATGAAATGAAATGAAATGAAATGAAATGAAATGAAATGAAATGAAATGAAATGAAATGAAATGAAATGAAATGAAATGAAATGAAATGAAATGAAATGAAATGAAATGAAATGAAATGAAATGAAATGAAATGAAATGAAATGAAATGAAATGAAATGAAATGAAATGAAATGAAATGAAATGAAATGAAATGAAATGAAATGAAATGAAATGAAATGAAATGAAATGAAATGAAATGAAATGAAATGAAATGAAATGAAATGAAATGAAATGAAATGAAATGAAATGAAATGAAATGAAATGAAATGAAATGAAATGAAATGAAATGAAACGAAATGAAATGCAGTGAAGTGAAGTGAAGGGAATGGAAGGGAGGCGAAGCGAAGCGAAGCGAAACGCAACGCAACGCAACGCAACGCAAGGCAAGGCAAGGCAAGGCAAGGCAAGGCAAGGCAAGGCAAGGCAAGGCAATGCAATGCAATGCAATGGAATCGAATCGAATCGAATCGAATCAAATGAAAATAAAATAAAATAAAAATATTGAATATGAACAATAATCATCAATCACTCGTGTTGTATCCTTTAATAATCGAATTTCTATTTATTTTCATTGAAATATGGACGTTTTAAACCCAATGGATTTCATTCATCATCTGTAAAATAAATTAGAAAATTATGAAACAGTAGGGTCTTTTCCGTCAACAAAATTTATAAAATATTGTTAAATGTTCAAAAAGTATATTAAATATACACTTTTATATCATATTTAAAAAAGTCCTAATCATCACATGCAAGAACACATTCGCTTTGAAAATAAAAGGCGGTAAATAACGACGTATAAAATGAGATTTAACTTTTAGAGAATTTTCATATTTTCGTTTATCATGTTGGCGGTAGTGATCTGTTAATTTGTTGTTTACATTGTGTTGTATTGTGTTGTGACAATTGTTTCTTATTTTTTTTATAATGAAACCTGATTTTGTGAAAGGTACTTCAGAAAACTTACCTATAGTTGATTTTTATGATTCACGAGTTTTATGTAAACAATTTGAACTATTTAAGTGTTGAATCCCATAGTGTTAAAATATGAGGTAAGAATTTCTTTAAAATAATATGACATGACTCACGTTGCTACTAACAATAAACAAGTCATAGACAATGAAACGAATGACGCAACGCGTCAGTCGATTATTTCTTTATCTGTTAACTGCGCATGCTCACACTCTGACGTCATTTCAAAATTTCTTAACTTAAAAAAATAATTTCACTAATAAAATGAGTTTAGAATGTGAAATAAAAAAATACGGGTCAAATAAAATTTAATAAAGTACTTGAATATAATTTTTTTTAAATGGTCAACGACCCTATTGCAGATTCATGTAATTATCATAAGCTGCGCGCTTGTTACGAATTTTGATTTATTGCTGACTGAGTGGGTTCTATGAAAATTAAATCTAACTGCTGAGATCATGAATTTAATTATATAAACTAACATATGGCTGAACTTCAACTTTTCCAAATCATTTGCATTGAATTTATTTTTACAACACGTGTACAGTGATGCTGACACAACGCGTTCGATTATTATGCTGTCTGACTATTTCTTTTCAGTTTATTATTGGATCAGCTATTTACAGATTATTTTACATTATTTTTTACATTTTGGGGATACTAACAAATTTTACACATTTTTCTAGCGCGCCAACGCCAGGTGTCTCCGTAGCTGACATGCTGATTCTACAGTGATTTTCTACGGCCAAAATATACAATTCAATTTGAAAATATCAGCCTATCCAAAACTCTTTCACTTTTTTGATCCCTGCTCTCCGACTATTAGGTGATTTTAAGTCTTCGTCAGCGTTGGTTTTTTCTTTATCACATGTGATGTTCATCCAAAATCGTGAATTAATTGTATACATATAGGATAATTACTACGTTGCTAAACTCGCTGCTGTTTTGTCTGCCAAGAAATAGACCTACGGGACTCTTCCCCGAGATGATCGAATAGGAACTTATCTTAACGACCTCGATAATATTGGGACAGGTGTTTAAATTAATATTTCCATTGATACCTGACCGTCAGTTTTTCGTAGTTAATTCATAAACCAAATGGTTATCTACAAGATATTTAATAACTGTTACAGACAAGGTAAAAGCAAACGCGTTAAGTAAGATCCAGTTTATTTACTTACCCACTATAATTGTGCTAAGTCATTCTAAACTTATCTAGATTTTTATTATCGATATCAAATGCAGACGATAAATCAAAGATTATTGTTATCAATGTATCATATCTATAAATTCACTAGTCCAGTTTTTGATATATATTTTTAGGTGGTATATTTTTCCTAATATGGAGATAAACTAGTATTAAATTAAATTGCAAGTCATTCAAACTGTTGAAAATATATCTAAATATTTAATTTGCATCCGATAATCTGTAATAAAATTTTATTTTAATAGCTGAATAATAGATAATAATACATAACAGTTAATTTTTGATCAGAATGACAACTTCAATAATGTACCAAAATAAGTTAAAACTACAAGTATATGTACAAATGTACCTGATGAGCCTCGAATGAATCGAAACAGCACTTTGTTTCAAAAAAGTTGAAATTTGTCTAGCTGAGAAAATTTAGGACTACTCTAAGATAATTAATTTTATTCAATATTAACCATTTCAATTTAATTGATGAGTATGTCCTACAAGGAATTGTGGCGTACTTAGAAGATTTTAAGTAGTAAGCGTCAACAAACCTCAGTCAGAATTGCGGATAAGCAAGCAATATTGAATAAAAATATGGTCCATTCATTTTTTCCAGTGCAACCATACAATAAAGATAATAATAATGAAATAAAAAACTTCTTTTTATTTTATTTTATAAAAATAAAAAATAAACTAACAAGTAATAACTTTGGAAAAAGGCGTTCGAAATTATTGCCATTTTCATTTGTACACATGAAGTATTTATTTAATAGCTCAACTCCGCAAACTTTAAGTACTGTATTCCTGTTGATGGCTCCAACATTTGCATAAATTTTATTACAAAGGTCAGCCATGTCTATGATTGGTTCTTTATAAACTTCACTTTTCAGATAATCCCATAAATAGAAATCTAATGGGGTAATATCAGGAGATCTAGCTGGACATCTGAGTACACCATTTGGACCAATCCAACGTCCTGGATATGTTTGATTTAAATAATTTGCCACAATATTGTTCTTATGTGGACCAGCGCCATCTTGGTGAAACCACACAGTATCTAACTGAACTGGTAAATAGCACAGGTAAATCATTTGGTTATAAGTGTAAATAACGTTCACCATTTAAATTTTCATGATAAAGATATGGACCAACAATGTATCCATTTACAATGCCACACCAGACATTTACCCTAAATCTTGTCTGGAATCCGGTTTGTCTCATAAATTCAGGATTTTATTTAGACCACTATCGACAGTTATATGTCTCATTATTACTCCGTTGTTGAGGAATTTAAATTCGTCGGTACACATAATTTGATTTAGCAAATTAGGATTTTCCTCTAAGATAATGGAAAAGCATGTTAAAAACTCTAGTCTGCGCTGATTATTTCCCAGTCTTAAGTCGTGCACCAAATGGAATCATTACAAAGAGTTAAGAAATTTTGTCAGTTTTTTAGTAAAGTTAGAAAAGAAAGCATACTTAGAGCACAAGTTTAAAACTAACCCAAATGAATATTCTTTCCTGTTATTTGGGTTTTCTACCACATGTATTATCCTCAAAAAAACAAATCACCGAATCTACAAAATAATAGAATTATTGGAAAAAAGCCTCTGCGCCCGTGACGTTTACGTCAAAGGAACAGTCAGAGGTTATGTTTGACAAATAATATAAATCGGAATAAGCACAGTAATAATGTATTTTGCTGACGTTTCGGAAAGTAGTCTCTTTCCGTTTTCAAAGCTTTTTTTGGAAGAACATTTGTTTGCTGTATACGTCAAATACACAGCAAATAAGTGTTCTGGGATCTATACTTAACAGAATTTAATTTTTGTGAGGTTTCTGAGGACGAAATTACCAGTAATATTCATAAGATCAAATCAAATGCTAAACAAGTTGATGGTATACGTTTAAAAATGTTATTATTAATAATATCTCACTTAAATGAATATCTTAAATATGTAATTAATAAGTGCCTTACAACAGATGTTTTTCCTAGTGCATGAAAATTTTCCAATGTAATTCCAGTCCCTGAAACTGAAAATACCTCCGAGCTTTCACATTTTAGATCCATAAGCCTTTACCATTTTTTAAAAAAAAATTAGAAAGAATTATTTCTGATCAATTTAACTTGTATCTCTACCCAATCTGGCTTCAGCGTCAATCATAGTACAACTAATGCACTGCTGCAAGTAACAGATGGTATATATCGAGCTAATGACAACAACAAAAACACTTATTTAGTCCTTCTTGACATTAGTAAAGTGTTTGATGCCCTAAATCATACTACCCTGTGCAATAAATTGAAATATTTTGGCGTTAGTGATCTAACCACCCGCTTTTTTCAGGATTATTTGTCACGTAGGCAACAAAGGGTTATTATTAACGGACAGTACTCCAATTATTTAGAAATTAAACGCGGTGTTCCACAAGGTAATATACTAGGGCTGCTCTTCTTTTATATATACTGCAGACTTTGGTAGCTATCTGAATTTCTACAAAATTTATCAGAAGGCGGACGACAGACAAATTTATTTCTCGTTCGATACCCGGAAAGTCGAGGATGCAACTGTGAAAATAAAAGCCGATTTAAATAAGTTGTCGAAAGTTTCAGATGCTCACGATTTGGTCTTAAATGAATTGAAAACGGAGATGTTGGTACTTGGACGAAACAAATATAGTATTATTAATAATGATTTATTTAAAATAGTTCTTAATAATCAGATATTATTAAAGTCCACTGAGTGTTGTAAGAATCTGGGAGTTATTCTAGGCAGTGATTTGAGATTTTATAAACATGTTAGTAAGTTAATTCAAAAAGCTTACGGAAAACTAAAAATGTTATACATTCACAAAGAATTATTAAGTACCGAAATTAAGCTTAAATTATGTGACAGCCTAATTTCATCTAGTCTTTCCTGCTTCGATGTGGTTTATTGGCCAGTTTTATTAAATAAAGGTAAGGTAAGTTTACAAACGTTACAGATTTCGTGCATTAAGTTTAGTTTCAACTTGAGAAAATTTGACCATGTTATCACCAAGCTTAGGGAAACGAATTGGTTATATTTTCATGAAATGTATTTTATCCACATGACTACCTTAATTTATAAAATTATTCGGACACAAACTCCTAAATATCTTTTCCTAAAACTGGTCAAGGGTTCAGACATTCACAGTCGTATAGGGCATGTGATCAATATTTCGTTCCAATGCATAGTTCTGCCCAATTTAAGAGATCTTTCTCAAACAATGCAGCTAAATTGTACAGCAGTCTACCAAGTAAAATTAAATCTGTAAGTTCCACCTCAATATTCAGGAAGCATATTAAACTCTGAGTACATAAATGTTGAAATCTTTTACTTTATTCTCTTTATCATTTACATGTACTGTCGTGGGCAGAAAAAAATAGGACAACTTTTTTTTTCTAATGTAAATCTGTCTCTATTTGAATATGTAATGAGTAGCCGAAATAAAGCAGATATCACTTTTAATTTATTTTTTATTTTAATGCTGTAGTTATTGCTATAGTAAATGAGGGATGGGTAATGAGATAAACTGCACTGCGTTATAACATTAACAAAAATTTGGTGTGTAACATTTTAAGAAAGTGGAGAATAAACGGTACGATTAGTAAAAATCCTGGATCCAAGATCCTACTTAACAAGAAACTATTAATATTTCGTTATTGCACCATTTCTATTTATAACTTCTATAAGTCGGTTTGGCATAGAATTAAATAACCTTATACAATAATCATTAGTAATAATATTTTCCCATTCATTATTTACTATTTCCAGTAATTCTTCGGCATTCCGTTGTCTCACATTTCGTTTTTGGATACTTCTTTCGAGTAGCCCCCATACTCCTTCCACAGAGTTAAGATCTGGACTATGACTGGGCCAGTTAAGAACATTGATGTTGTTATCTCGAAACCAGTTAGTTACGGTATGAGCAGTATGAACGGAACAATTGTCTTGTTGAAATATGAACTCATTATTAGGAAATAATTGTGACACAGAAGGGAGCATAATATTGTCTAAAATCCTAATATACGTTTCACTATTAAATCGTTCCTCAATATGCCACAAAACACCAGGACCACGTGCCGATATCCAAGCCCACATATTGACGGAAAATCTACCACTTTAATCATTGTTAGATATATATTTCTCATCGAATCGAGTATTCGGAGGGCGGTAAACATGAATACGACCGCTGTGTGTTGACTGGAAAGTTTTTTCGTCTGTAAAGATTACATTGTTCCAAAAATTTAAAAATTCACATCATGCGCTAAAAATTCAAGCGCAAATCCTACTCGAGCTTCTTTATGTTCAGCTTTAAGTAAGTATTTCTGTGCTGATGCATGATAGCGTAGCTCTGATTCTCTTACTCGTCGACGACCAGTACTACTCGATCCAGGAAAATTCGTTTCTTCAGCAGCCTGAATAACTAAGTAAAATGGATTTTCTACTATGGATTTACCAATTGCAAATCTTGTTGTTGAGTTGATATCCTTCGTCGCCCTTATCCAGGATTTCTACTAATCGTACCGTTTATTCTCCACTTTTTTAAAATGTTACACACCGAATTTTTGTCAATATTATAACGCAGTGCAATTTGTCTCATTGACCATCCATATTCTGCTTTAGCAATAGCTCCAGATTTAACTAAATCGCTTATATGAGGCATATTAGTTTTTTACACACTTGCAATAAATTATGACAACTAACTGACAATGTCACAAAAATGAAAGTTAGATGTACACAACTATATTTTAGCAAAATACCGTTATAAGACTTGTCCTACTATTTTTTGCTCACGACCGTACATGTAAAAAACAAAATATATGGATAAAGTTTATTATTTCGTAAATCCGCACGCCCTGGCTCTACTCTTTTCGGCCAGCAGAGTATAGCATCAATAGGAGAAGAATACTATTCAATGTACTGACACTTACACAATAAATTTGTACAGGGTACGCAGAGAAGTGAGCCGTTACAGAATATAAGCCAATCATCAGCTCAAAACGAGAAATTGTACAGAAGTATGAAATAAAAAACAGAAATCAATAATTGACACCTTAAAACATACATTAAATATTTTAAATTTAGTTCAAATTAGATGTAATTTACAAATATTAAGTACAAAGTTTATTTTTATACAAAATTTTAAGTACTGCAGATACTCATCTCCAATTTTATCAATAATTTATTAACCTTATATAATTGAATTATCTATTTGTTTGCCAACGATAAAAAAAAAATCGAATATAAATGTGTTCACGATACTAAACAAATTCATACAATTTTATATAAACCCTATTAAACAGTAATAAATAAATTTATAACTTCTAAAATGGTGCTTTCTATTGACAGGTGGGTAGGAAAAGTGGCTATCGTAACGGGAGCCAGTACCGGAATTGGAGCAGCAACTGCCGTTAAATTGGTGGAAGAAGGAATAATTGTAAGCAAATTATTTTCACTATTTTCTTTTCTTTTCTATTTCTCAACCGATTTTGAAATTGTTTTTCCGACATATTGTTTTTGAAATAGATGTCTTACCACTATAAATCGAGAAATTGAAGTTCTCTATCTGGGATACAAAATATAGGAATAACTACTGCAGAAATGACTTGTCTCTATTAATTTCCTGAGTACTTTTTATAAGCAGGACATATCCTAGAAACTATAGAGAACGCTTTTATGCAGCGAGAGGCAAGGATATTACATAAGTATCTGCTTGTTACGTACACAGATGATAAAAGTTTAACTTTGTTACCTCCTTCCTCTTATTATTTATTTTTGAGAAAGAATTGAGGCAACATATGCGGACGACTAGCTGGTTTAAGTCGGAGCAGAGAGCCGTGGGTCCAGAGCATTCGTAAGAGTGGAGAAACTTACCCTTTCTGACATGTACACATAAGCGACAGATTTCTGTTTATTTCGAGAAAAGGAGACAAAGAAAAATTGATGTTAAATTGGGCACCATCTATAGTAAAATAAGCAAAATTGTCTCTTTTTCTCGAATAACCAGTCTACTATAGATCAGACTGAAATTGTTGGTAAGAGAAATAAAAAGATAGTTTAAAATGAATGTTAAAATATATTACATGAAAAATAGACATATCGGTTTGAAAGACAAATTGAAATTTAAAATATATATATATATATATATATATATATATCAATATATATATATATAAAACAAATTTATACCAGTATCCTGGATTGATTATGATTGAGGTGACTGGTTCTGGGACAGCAATCCAGGCCCACAATTGTCTCTTGTTGCAAGAATGAATCCTACAGTTTCCTTGGCAATTTACGTCTCTCAATGAAATGGGGTGAAAGTTGTAGGAAAATTAACCAACTATGTGGTTTAATGTAAAAATAACGAAATTTTATCTATGAAAGATAAACTGTGCAAAAACTATGCAGGAATGTAGAA
The DNA here is from genome assembly GCA_963675555.1 of Leptura quadrifasciata. Taxonomy (NCBI): domain Eukaryota; kingdom Metazoa; phylum Arthropoda; class Insecta; order Coleoptera; family Cerambycidae; genus Leptura; species Leptura quadrifasciata. Next base: position 149,586,098 of record OY776675.1, read on the forward strand.
GAAGTATCTCAGAATTTAAGTATCTAAGAATATAAGCATCGAAGCATGTAAATATCTAAGCATGAATGTATGTACAAAATTTAAGCAAGTTAAAAGTACATATATAAGCAAGTTAGCTGTACAAAATATATTTAAGTTAGCTGCACGAAAGCTGATTTCATAAAAACTATAAATTACCAAAAAAATGAAAATGAAAGAGAAAAATATTTTTAAAACCATGTGGTACATATAGTATTTTAACTACTTATTAAATTAAAAAGAATTGACTTTGAATTCAAATTTATTTTAAAAATAATTGAAATTATATCAAAGGCAAAATTTTAAGATTACTTAAATTTTTTAAATGAATAATGAAATTACCTGTATATTAAACACTTTGTAACTGGGATATAAAAATTGTAATATCAATTACTGAAGTCCACAGTTAAAAATTATATACGTTTGAATCAGTACAAAGGCTGCAAGCAAATGACTTCCTGGTGAGTTTTACTGACAAGGTAAACTTTTTGTCCTGTTTACAGGGAAATAACGCTACCAAAAAAATTAACCTGACAAATTTAATTCCCTAATTAAATTGAAAGCTATAAAATATAAAAATAGTACAAGTATGGCCATCTGTCAGTGGTTGAGTTAAGCGCACCAACTTTCCTAGTAGATTCCCGTACTCACAACTAAAATAGTGGCATATAATCGATAAAAGGAATCTATAATAAAAGTTTTTGTTCCATACCAATGTCTTTGCCTCAGTTTGTAATTTCCATTTTATACATAACCACAAATATGACCAGATGTAAGTAAATAGTAAAACGTATTGATAACTCAGTAAATATCTATAGGATTTACTATATATAGAATGAGAAAAGGTAAGGAAAATAACCATATGTACCTACTCCATAGTAAACAAAAATATAAAAATTGAAAAATAGATATCTGATGTAATTAAATTTTGTAGACAAATTGTTAATTGTTTCCTGGGATGATGTGTAGAACGAAATACATAATAGTGTAGAATATGACCGAGTTCCTAAGATATAAAATTAAGTACATAAAACAGTGTGAAATGGTTTAGCAGTTATACAAATAAAATTCTGTTAGTTGAAAACAGTTTCACTTACAAAAACTGAATCCAAAAATGTTATACAGGTCGTGCTAAAAATCCACAAAACACTAGTTTTTAAATAAAACTGTTAAATGGACATAGGCCATGTAACAACTTGTTTAATGTGAAATTTCACGATTTTTTATTATCAATTTTACGAATATATATGTTATAGGTTGTAGGCGTGGCTAGACGAAGCGAACTCATTGAGAAGATTGCAAAAGGACTAACAGGAAAGAAAGGAAAACTGTACGCATTTAAAGCCGACTTCGGAAAGGAAGAAGACATTCTAAAAACTTTCAAATGGACCAGTGAAAATGTGGGACCTGTGGCAATTCTTGTCAACAACGCTGCTGTATACTTCCATGGTTCATTGTATGATGGAAAAACCGAAAATTGGAAAACATCTATCGATTTAAATGTTATAGGAGTCGCCATTGCTACTAGGGAGGCTATTAAAATAATGAGGGAAAACAATATTGATGGTCACATTATAAACATAAACAGTATCGTCGGTCATAAAGTTGTACCTGGTGTCAATATATACTCACCTACTAAGTTTGCCCTCACAGCTATAACAGAGACTTTAAGATTGGAACTGAATACCTTAAAATCGAAGATAAAAATTACAGTAAGTATATTACCAAAAAAATATTCAGAATTATGCCACAATATTTACATACAGCCACTTATAGAATTTCAATGTTGAAATACTTATATTTTTTATTTTAATGAAATTGCCTTCCACATTCCATTTTCATTTCTGAAACTAAAAATAAAATCGGCAGCTACTGGAAGCGGCTGGAACCTCCCCACTAGGTGAATCTTTGAAGCCGAAAAGAGCATTATATTGTGTGACAAAACGGCACTAAACGTAATCCGATCTCATCCAAAACCTTTTCAGATCTTCTGGGGCGCTAAAAAAACCCTCAGCTTAATGAATTTACAATCATCTATGGGAGTTATTACCTACATTATGGCTCGTTGAATAATATACTATTAGGATATTAACAACATCACTTGAACGACTAAGAAAGTCTAGTTATCCTAAATACTACAGATTTGTAAAGCAACAAACTGAAAATTGGTAAAATGATAATCTTAATAAATTCACCAACGAAGGTACAGAAAGCATGTGATATTGATATTGTTACATCTACCTTTAAAGTTTGTGACAATCCACTCCACTAAAAGTTGCCGAAATCTTATTAACATGACATGACACCAATGTTATCGGATGACAAACGATGACAATGATAATCGCTCGCGGCTGTCTTTGTTAAATGAAACATTAGCATTTCAGTAATTTTACTAGATTTTAGAGGAATATTTGCAGTTTAATTCTTCGATTTGCCTGTATATATATTTAAAAACGGCACTAAACGTAATCCGCTCTACTTCTAGAGCAGTGAAGAAACCCTCACACGTGAATTGACACATGATGTGACGAGTTTCACGACGTAACGGCTACGCGCATCGATCATGTCATGCGAAATACGATGTATGCTTAATATTTGCTTTGTTTTTAATTTTTTTCACGGAAACCAAATCGAAAGGGTAGAAGTGTGATATATCGTTGAAATCAGAGTTTTAACTGCAATGGTTCCATTGCAAATTGAAAGTAAATATAAAATAAACAAGTTGTTGCGTCAAAATGGCACTAAACGTAATCCGATCTCAACCAAAATCTGTTCAGTTCTTCTGGGGCACTAAAGAAACGCACATGCAAAGTTTCATTTAAATCCGTTCAGTAGTTTCGGCGCTATCGTGCCAACACACATACACACGCACAGCCATTTTTCAAAAACCACTTTTTTGGGTTCCTAGGACCTCAAAACGTAAAGATTTGATGTTATCTCAATTTTTGTTTTTGAACCAATTTTAGTAACCTCTCACAATTCTATTGTGGAGAGGTTAAAAATGTGCTGATCTTCTTATTTTTTAGAGTTTAAGCCCAGGCGGTGTAGACACTCCATTTTTGGGAGATGAGGAGTGGAGTGAGGGACTTAAGCAGATTAGAAGCTCCCTTCTAGAGTCAGAAGATTGCGCCGATGCAGTAGCATATGTTCTATCAACTCCTCCACATGTACAGGTATGCCTTTCAGTATAAGTTATCATAAAACGAACTACTTAACAAATACTTATTTTCAGATCCAAGAGTTGACAATTAAGCCTGTAGGGGAGCCTATATAAACGGAGGAATATGTAGTTATAAAGTTATTATGGAAAATTTTCTTATTTTCTTGAGTAATAAAACGAAGTAGGTGGAGTTCTGTATAACCAGAATAAACTTTTTAGAAGAAATTCTTACAAATTAAGATAGTATCAGTATCATATGTTGTGTTTTACAATTTGTTCAAGAAGTTTATTAAAGATTATTTAAAGAAATACTATTTATTAATAATAATAATTTCATTCTTCACAATGATACACCGTTGTGCTTGGACAAGTCATTTTTACACAAATAAAGTAAAAGTGGACATAAACAAAAAAAAAATAGAATATATGTACAGAAATAAATATAAATACAAACATACACAGAATAAGTATAAGTATACTTGTAATAAAATAAAATACTAAAACAGCAACAATAAATAGTACATACAAACAGCGAATTAGCCTAGATTCTCATACCTAAAATAGTATACAAGGTGTTGCATAATTGAATGCTGATCCTAAAGGGCGATAATCCTTGGATAATTTTTTAAAATATTCTTTATATGATCGTAGGTCCGCAAGCGTTTTATTTCTGAGGCACAGGTTGTGAAATTTAACAAAAAAATCGGTTTTTCCCCAATATCTCTAAAACCGCTTTTTTCCAATTTTGGTACATATTCGGTATGCATAAAAATACATTTTTTTCAGGATAAATATTCTCGTTAACATGCCCTGCAATATTTTTAATTTAAAAAATGATGTCACTTTTTTTTAAATAATAGTACATTATACACTAAGGGAGAGAAACGTCTTATTTTTCCTGAGGTGTAATTTGAGGCCCGAGGGCAACAAATATATCGAGGGAAAAAGGGCGATCTCTCCCGAGGTGTATATACTATTTTTTCCACGATCGGGAGTAGAAACATTTATTTCATAAATATAGAATTATAATAAATTGGAGCGAAATTACAATATTTAGAAGCCTTTGGGATATTTCCATTCAACGTATCATGGCAACAGATATTTGTTTATAAATACATTTGTCAAGTGCAAAAGTTGAGTTTTGGCATTTTTGGTATGGAAAACCAAGAACCGCAAGATATCGTTGAAGCTACCGGTGCGGCAGTTTTAAACTTATTATCCACAAAATCAAGAAATTTGTATGATAAAGCGTACAATCAGTAAATATGCAATGTCTTATTAATTAATAAATAAGGATTACATTTTGTTTAACTATTGGGCATGAAATAAAAACTCCCCTAGGGAAATTATTGTCTTATTTCGTCCCTAGGGAGTAAATGCTTTACTTCTGTCACAATTTTGATGCTATCCAGCACTCCTTCTCATTGACTTGCGCACTCTTTGGAAAAATCCTTGAGTATTCCTTATAGCTTCACAAAAACTATTATGCGGCTTCGCAATTCTGCCTCAGCTTGAATTGGATGACTGTAAACTAACGTCTTGAGATGTCCCCAAAGAAAGTAATCCAGTCTGGGGATGCAGCTGGCCATGACTCTGTTCCTCCACGACCTACCCAGCAGTTATTAAAGTTTTGTTTTAAATACTCGCATGCCAGACCACTAAAATGGGCAGGTGCACCTTCGTGCATAAACCATATGCGATTTCGCATAAATCCTTATTTTACTATAAGGAAGGTAACCAGACTGCAACCAAAGTCACAAATCTGGCGCGTTAAGTGTAATAATTGCATATTACCATCAAAACGCCAATGCTTCGATTGCAATAAACACCAGCCGAAAGACTGATCCTACTTAAAGGAGCTCCCTTGCTCCTTTATAGAGGAGTTTGCGACTAAAAATATTATGTTTAATATTCCGCCCTCTAAAAGCACATTTGAACTATGCTAAACCAAGTCAGGCTATTTATTTTTCGATTGCAATGGACACTGGACCGCTAGATGGCGCCTGCTGGCTGTTTTACATGTCGCTATTGTAAAAATACCGGGATGTACTATAGTCAAAGGATTCTCATGTCGGTCGTTACATACCTACCTTGCACTGACGAGAGCCAACAGCTCGAAACTGCAGTCTGCAAGTGGTGTGTGACGACTGGCAAGGGAGCTAGCTCCTTTAAGCAGGATCAGTCTTTCGGCTGGTGTTTGTTGCAATCGAAGCATTAGCGTTTTGATGGTAATATGCAATTATTACACTTAACGCGCCAGATTTGTGACTTTGGTTGCAGTCTGGTTACTTTCCTTATAGTAAAATAAGGATTTATAGAGGAGTTTGCGACTAAAAATATTATGTTTAATATTCCGCCCTCTAAAAGCACATTTGAACTATCCTAAATGTGGTTTGGTATTCTGCAACAGAGAAAGATAAAATTTAACGGAGTGTTAAAATTTTAACCACGCTGATTGTGGTTTAGTATTCTGTAAAACATTTTTTTGTTGAAATCTTTAACCTGCTCCAGTAAATTCAGCAGTTAAAACATTATTTTTAGCGGTGGGTGAACAGTACCCCTTAAAAAAGTCAAGTAAATACATATATCCCATTTCTAATAAATATTTCAGTAATAGACAAAGGTTTTAATAGTATATGAGAACATAATCTCACTTTGCGACTGCTTTCAAAAAAAAAATATATATATATAAACACTTATATACACCTATATCTAAATCTATATTTTTCTTATGGGCATATAACGAAGATATTTTTATTAATATTATTTTACAGTAGAGAATTCCGAATCCGGCAATGAGAATTACGAGACATGAGTAATCCCTTTAATAACCCAAAACTGTTCTGACTTGATAAATATTGCTACCAAGAACTGATAAATAGTATAGGACCCTATATGAATCAACCACATAGCCAAACAAGAATACAAACACATCTGCGAATTTTGGCGGGATTGTACTTTTTTATCAAGGGAGTTACCAGATAGCTACTGGTCATGGATATTCAATTGCCCAGAGTCAACCAGCTGTCAGTAGGTGCGTAGCTGAAGTTTCTGATGTTATAACCATACGCCTTCTTATTACTTGGATTAAATTTCCAAGTTCAACTGAAGCCAGACAAGCCGCAAAACGGGGATTAGCGGAAATAACTGCATCATTCTCTCACCTTATTGGTGTAGTAGATGGTACATAAATATAATGGCACCAAGTGCAAATCATCCAATAAATCTTGGATAACCTTACTATTGCCGGAAGAATTTTTATGCCATTAATGCTCAAATTATTAGAGATTCTGTGAATGATACGGCTATCTGGATGACGTCTGTAAATTTTCTTTGTCAATAAAATGAATTTTCGAGTTCATCAATTCAGGCTTCTGGTGCAGAATTACCTTCAGTGACTATTTTCGCAGACACTACTACAATTCGCTCTTCTAGGGCCGTGAGATATTTATATGTCTCTGTTGGGCCCCCACCTGTGCCTACCTCGTAGTAGTGCAGTACTGTGGCCTTCTTTCGAATGTTGGTCAATAATTCATTAAAAGTCTGCAAATCATTGCAAACTATTTTGTTTTTTGAACAAATTTATGTCGAGTTAGGTAATTACGCTCAATCTCAATAATGATTACGTCCGCACTTACCTCTCTCCACTGTTTTGCGCGTTTGCTGACACCCAGAAGCCTATTTAGCTTGTCCGCCAAGAAGCAACAACAAACTTCATACTTGGCGGTGTTAGTTTATCTTTATTTAAAAAAACTTTTTTTTTCTCTGTATAATCGATCATATATTTTTTTTGTACTTTTGTCATCTTTGGGCCCCACGATTTTTTGACTCGTATTTTGCATCACAAAACACAAAAGACAAAAAAACGACCACAAGATGACAATAACTCATTGACAATTGACGGCTGCTGAAATGATTTTAAACTTACTCTCGGCGATTTGAGTGCATTTGCAACTACAGCTAGATCTATTACGCCTACTTATACGGATATGCACGACTATTTTAGAGGTTTCCCCTAAATTGTATTTTTTGACGGTCGGGTTAAATTTGAAGTTGTAGAATATGAAAAAAGGTTAAAAACATAAATTTAACGCCCTGCTAAATTATAACTTTTGCCTTACAGAATAGACCTTATTGTGTTTTAAATAATCAATTAATTTTCTTTTGAATACATCGACAGATACAGAGTATTTTATACTACTTGGCAAAGAGTTATATGCATTAGCTCCTTTGTAAAGTAGTGTTTTTTGGGCTTTGGTAGTTTTCACTTGTTTTAAATGTTAAACTCCTACTTCTGGTTTCATGATCATGTATATCTCCATTGTATGTAACAAAACAGTCAAAATATGAATTTTATGTATAAAGACCATTGTAAAATATTCTAAATGTAGCGTACCAACTTTAAATTTATTGGAGTATACCTGTTACATCTCAATATAATCCGCATTCCTCTATTTTGTAGCTTTTGTAGATGTTGAACTGAATTGCTGTCAAAAAGATATAAAATACTAGAGCAGTAATCAAAATGGGTTGTATTATAGATTTATATACAGTGATGTTAGTCATTATCGACAAATTATTCGATATCCTTGAGAAAAAGAAAAGTTTTTTAGGTATTTTGTTTTTTATATAATTCAAATGTTCTTTAAAATTCAAATTATTATCAAGATAAAATCCCAAATATTTTATTTTTGTGGCAATTTCAATGTTCGTTTGTTGAAAATAGGTTAATATTTTACATATTAATATTTTTATATTTGTCATTTAATAATATATAATAATAATAATAAACATCACAGAAATTAGACAACCCCCAATTCCAGAAGCCAGGGCTTGTGCGGAAGGGGGTTACACAATAAAAAAACGCGGACATACAACCATTTCCTCCGACAGTGCCAGTGCCGGAGCGGATTCTCAAGGTTTTTAACAATCTCACTTAAGTCATCAAGATTTAATAGTTTAAATTCTGTGAATGTAGAAGGTAAAGATTTTCTGATATTTCACTTTCATCTTTAATTTCAATTATAGACTTATTCTCATCTTTAAATAAAAATTGAGTTATTCAGAGATGATTTGTTGTCGTTCTTAATTACCTTTTTTAGAGTTTTCCACATTTTGTTAGAATTATTTTTGTAAGCATCAATTTTATTCTCATAATAGATATTTTTTTTTATAATCCAGTAGAGATTCTACTTAATTTCTAAGTGTTTTGTATCGATTCCAGAAAAATTCCTTCTCGCCTTCGATTTGACATTTTTTAAAGTTTTTGTATGCTTGGTCTCTCTGTTGAGCAGGAATACGAACCTGACTATCATACCACGATAACTAATTTGATTGACACCATTTATTTTTAATTGGGCAAATACTGTTTATCACTTGTGTAGTCTCATTAGTTAAGAAATTTAATATGCTTTCTAGATCATTGCTTAATATCTTCCAGTTAACGTTTTGTAAATTTTCATTAATTTTTATAATATTCGATGCACTAAAAGTTCTGTACGTAACATGTATTTTTATGCGTACTTTGCATGCACCAAAATTGAAAAAAAGCGGTTTTAGAGATATTGGGGAAAACTGATTTTTTTGTTAAATTTCAACATCCTGTATCTCAGAAATAAAGCGGTTACGAACCTATGTTCATATAAAGAATTTTTCTTAAAATCATTGCTCTTTAGGATTAGCATTCAATTATGAAACATCCTGTACATTGTAGTGTGGATGCTAGTTTATGAGGTGGTATTTGTAAGTGATCCCGATTACGTGTGCTATATGCATGTGTTTCACCATTTCTAGTGTAATTGCCAAAATGTTCTTATGTAAATCAAATTACAGTAGATCACTTGTGAGAGTATGTAATGTTAATATTTTAAATTTATTAAACTACAATCTACAGCTTACTAATTGATTCACACCTACTAAAACTATTACTGCCCTTTTTTGTACAAGGAAGATTCTCTGTATTTGGCTGGAGGTACCCCAGTTTAATAAACCATACGCCATTGCATTATGAAATAATGCATGATATGCAATCAGTGCGGCATCTTCATTAACCCTAAGTTTAATTTGTCTAATAATGATACACTTTTTTTGACAATTTAGATGCTAAAATATTGATATACGAATGCCAAGTTAGACTACAGTCCAAAGTAAGACCTAAAAATTTTACACGTTCTGAGGGGTTGCTTATAGTGGAAAAAATAACTCGTTTGTCTTATTCGAGTTTAAGCATAGCTTGTTTGCATTAAACCAGCCAGAGGCTTTACTAATGATATCCTTTGCGGTATCGTCAACAATGCTGTCAGTATCTTTTAGATGTTTCGCAAAAGTAATATCATCAGCAAAGAGAACGGCAAACGCTGATGTGGCACTGGGTAAATCATTAATGCTTATTAAAAACAGCAATGGACCTAAACACTTCTCTGCGAAACGCCATGTTTCGTCAGCCGCATGCTACGAAGTTTGCCACTACGAAATACGCACTGGTACCTGTTTGATAGGTACCGACGACATTAGGTTAAACATTACACCTCTGAAATCATAAAATTCCAGCTTATTAATGGTCGCGTAATCTCAGCGAGCACCATCTGTAGGTGAAGGACACGATAGGGAATAGTTATGGCATAGCAAAATGATCACAGATTCGTAAAATGTCTTCACAATTATATAAAACACAGGGTAGATTCACGGGACTGAAAGTGTTTACGCTTTACGACTATTATTTCGAAAGGAGAGAGACGACTCATTTGATGTGCGACGGTCATAGGGCTTGAACTAAATAATATACTTTTTTTTCAAACGTCAAAAGAACATGACTTTAGTTACAAGTTTTGTGAACTTAAACTGTCATTTCTCTGGCATTCCATCTGAGCGGAAGTAGAAGTCATTTACTTCCCCTCTCATCATTTTGAAAAATAATAATATTTACTTAATTCATATTCGACGTTTGTAGAAAAAAATAGCATGTTTTATGACAAGTGACGAGGATGACATTTTTTAGTATCGGCTGTTCTTGGCAAGTGCGTTCTTGGCAGAAAAAATGTGTTTAGGTATGTTTACTCCGTATTAAACAATATAGTATTGTTTACTTCAATAGAAATAAAATATTTTTAAAAAGTGTGGTATCGTCGTCGGTTTAAGCGTTGAGACCTCGTCCAGCGCTTAGATGGGTTAACAGCATCTGATTTCTCCGTTCTGGTTGAGTGGAAGAGTAGCTGTAGCTAAACTCCGTCAGGACGTAAATATAAACAAGGCATTAAAAAAAGTAGTAAGGCCTCGAGATTTACCTAGCACTCACGCTTTATTTACTAAGTATTCCATTATTTTACTGTTACGTCTGTTTAATATTATGAGTGCGATTCGTTGTAAAATACATAAATGTCTATTGATTGATATCTATATACTTATTGACCTATTGATTGGTATATCTACTGATTGATATTTATCTCAATCGAAAGATGGGTAACAAAAATCGCCTACGATAGCTGCCAGCCATAAAATTACCCCTTTTAAAAGGTATTTTATATTTATCTGATGAAATTAACTACTGTTAAGTCCACCTGTATAATGGTTTATCAGTCAAAGTTCAGTTGATTTTCAGGGTTACAATTGCTACAGTAATGATACAATTGAATTTTGAATCTTCTTCACCAATTTTAAATAGGTGGGCCTCACTGTTATAGCACTTGAAGTAAATTTTTCGAATAACTAGACTAGTTCACGAAGCATCGATTACTTTAGATTGCTTCCAATAATATCAATATTTTCAACTTTAGTAGTAAGTCGAATAAATATTTAAACATGTTTTATTTGTATATTATGTAGTATTAGTATCTTTCGATTCAAATGTATATCTGCGGTTGTTTACTGATATACTCGTAATTTAAAAAATATATTCAGCACATTACTTATCAGACACACATTACAAAAGAATAAAAATGCGATTCAATGATCATTTCTCGATAAAGCCCTCCAACTATTTTACGATTTGTGACCAATAAACCGAGTCGGAAACACAATGGAAATATTTTTGGCGAATCAAAATTCACATTGAGTTTGGCAGTTAGTACTGCAGTTTATAAACGTCGATTTATGGTTATGGCAAAAAACACATCGAAGCTAGCCCTTTGTCTGATCTCGAGGCTCTGCCGGTCACAGAGGTTCATTTGGGAAAATTAATTAGGCAATTATAAGGGAGACGTGGTCTAAGGAGAGTGCCGTAGATGTGCACAGAACCGGATTGACGTTTATTTCACAAAATAAAGTTGTCTATTGCATGATATCTCTGACAATCGCTCGGTAACTTACCGCCGATGTGCCAGAAAAGCTTATATTGTGGTACGTGAAGTGTGTGGCGCCATTCAACAATTATACAGCAGTAATCATTTAGCTGTTAAAACATATGGTAAAAATTAGTGAGTGATTTACATAAAACCCTCAGACAGTTTCCATGGTAACCAAAAAAAATATACAAATTCTGTAAAAGCCACTCGTTAGATATTCTCGGTGACTTTACTTTGTCTTTCAAATGTTGCCAAAGACAGTGGCAATTTTTTAATAACAGGAACTTTAAGGTTATTAAAGCATGTTTAATTCTAAATTTGGTAAAAAATTGCAGTATATCATATAACAAGAATCGATATGTGGATAAATTAAAGATTTTATTAATCGAAGTTTGTATATTGACTTCAATTTATGAATTGATACTTTAACAATGTGGTCATTAAAATGTAATTTGTTATCAATAAAGAGACTGAAACTCCTTGCTGTAGATATCCACTCTATTGTGACGTTATTAATTTCCAGGTGATTATTGCAAACGTCATCTCGTTGACAGTCAGGACCTATACAGAGACCTACTGTTTTACTTGGATTTAGTTTAAGACCATTTATACTTAGACAAACCAGGGAAAGGGAAAAAAGCATATTTATGGTACTCAAACACTTGATCCCACACATGTCCTCTTCATGCATGCATTTACTGGGTGTTACACCATGTCATCATTTTTTGGTCACGCTTAAGGAAAATTTGTATCGCTCATTGAGCAACATCCACACCTGAAAGCACAAACATCTACATTTCTCGAGCTATCTGTTTCTCAGGACTTGATAGAACAGGCAGGGAACATCTAATCTTGGTACTGTACGGACAGATGCACAGTGGGCCTCTGGGCGAGCTGAGATACTAGCTTTTTATAAAATCCTCCTCAAAAAAATCGTTCAACCTAGCACGGTTTCCACCAATATCAAATGCAGCAAGGTGGCCCTCAATGTGCTCATATCACCAAGTGCAAACTTGACTGGGAAACGTAACACACCCATGCCAATTGGGTTAGAAGAAAGGCTCGTCAGGCTTATCACCTATAACAATGTCAAAGGATGCTGCATCTAAGATGCTGCTGAAAATGCTTTCGTATTGTTACAGGTTATTTTGGCAGCACAATATTAGGGCAATAAATCGTGGGTTGATGATTGAATATTATCTGTACGTAGTTAACTAGAATATGGATTGGATTATTTTATGTGCTTCAACCTACCTTGTCGTTTGAATTGGCGTAACTGGGGTCCTCATAATTTACTACATAAACAAACTGTGGCTGCATGCACGTATATATTGTTAGGTTAATTCTCTACGGTCTAGGATACCAAACAAACCTAGAGTAGAACTCAATAGTCACGTTGTTGCGATGCAAATACTGGTTGGTCACGTGGTTGACATCGTCCTGTTATTCCCGTGTGACGTTATTGAAATCGCAGATATTGCTTGCTGTACCAGTTTTAATCAGCAACAAGTTACATTTTTGGTCCATCGAAACCACAGTTACTCTAGTTAAATTGCGGCGTAGTATTCAATAATTTATCGGCATACCTGCCTCGGTAATAGGAGAAGTTCCTCGCTAAAACAGGTTTTTAAATAGGTCAATTATTCCACGATATAGGAGCATTTACCTCGGACCTGGGTTTTTTGGAGGAGACCGGTTTTCTTAGTGTTTTTAAACTTATTAAACCTTTCTTTTTAATTTTATTCAAATGGAATTTTAAAAAATAATTAGAAAATAACTTTTTCAAAACATTTTCAAGCCTGCCATATTATTGTTTTAAAAAATAATATTTGTTACGGATAATTCTACCAATGGTTGTAATTAAAATACTAACTGAATAATGATAATTCTATTTTTAAAATAAGAACACAAAAATACCACTTGAGATTTAAAAAAAATGTAAACAAAGCAGACTGAACATAAAAATACAATAAAAAATAAAATAAATGAACTTCAACTACGTAATACAGAATTAACTAATATTTTGTCATTGCTCCATTAGCATCTAAAACTGCCTGAAGTCTTGCAGGCATGGACAAAATCAGATTTCTTGCAAGGTCAACTTCTTGCGACAAGTTCTCCCAAGCGTCTTCAATTATCCCTTCCAATTCTTGGCCATTATTTGGATGGTTATTTAATTTTCTTATATGTTTCACCATTAGTCCCCAAATATTTTCAATTGGATTTAAATCCGGACTTTTAGATGGCCACGGTATCAACTCATGTTTTTATTAAGAAACCATTGCCTGACACGATGGGTCCTATGTATGGAGCAATTGTCTTGTTGGAAAATAAAATTATTTTCCGGAAACAACTCTATTACTGACGGCAACATAATATTGTCTAATATTTCAATATATTTAATGGAATTGAGATGACCACCACTGTTCCAACACACACCAAACCCATTTAGGCTCATCCAAGTCCAGACATTGACTGAAAACCTTCCTGATATTTGTGGATCGAAAGTATATTTTTCGTCGTATCTAGTGGAAGGAGGCCTATATACGCGAACATGTCCATCGTTACAGGATTTAAAAACCTTTTCGTCAGAAAAGACAACTTGTCCCCAGAAGTTTTCATCATTGATTATATAGTTCAGTGCAAAAATAATCCTACCCTGCTTCTTTTCTTCTGAAAGTTTGTATTTTTTAGCCGCTAAACAACTCTTCAATTCGCTTCCTAGCTTTATTCTTCTGCAAGCAGTAGGTACCGAAGCAGGGAAATTTGTCTCTGAAATTGCATTTACTGCAGTCCGAAAAGCGTTTTCTCTTAGGTAATTTATAAGATTTTCATCTTCTTGATTATTGCTCTTTCTGGGCCTACCGGAGCCAATTTCACGGGATGCCGTTTGGTTAGTTTCCCATTGTTTTTTAACACTCATTATCGTAGTTTTACTCACATTGCATTCAGCAGCGAGTCTTCTTGTGGACCAACGATCTTCAATTTTAGAAACAATTCGAAGTTTTTGAATATCTGTTAGATGTCGAACCATTTTTAATAATGTCGCCACTGATTAACGTCAAAGTGACATTTGTAAGATTGTTAATATCAATCAAAGAACGAATGATTTACATAGCTAAGAGAAAGTGTACCAGTTTTTTTTTAAATCAACTGTACAACTGTACATGCAAAAAAGATTGCACTGCAGCATACAACTGTCGAAAATCAGGCCTCAACTGCTCTTTGACATATAAACACTGCTCTGGCCTCTAATGCCAGAACGCTCCTAAGATTGAGTTGGATGAAGATTACGACGACGACGAAGATTAGTCAGCCCCAATCCAAATGGATTCGACTACTATAATCAGTACACGCAATTAATTCATTTTTTCCAAAACTCATTTTTACTTCATTTCAGTTTTTTCTTATACCTTGTATTGTTCTTGCACTTTGCATTTGTTTATTTTTTACACTTTGTTGTATTACTACTACTGGATAAATTTTTATTACTGAATAAGCAATTTTATAGCAGAAGGAAATTTTATAAAAATATAAAATATAGGAATTATAATGTTCCAATCTACCTGCAAGTGCCTTATATAAAATAAGGACTCAACAAATTAAACCAAAACAGTTACTCCCCTTACGAGCGCTGAATTATATGATAAAATTTGCTTATTTTGTCTAAACCCAGTTAGCGCTAAAATACAATGACTTGGAATGCTCGAATGATCGAATGCTACGAGGAAGATGCGAGGCCTCCTTCATCTCAGGATGTCACTAACTGCAATTCTTACGGTCTACTGCGGTGGAACTTAACAGTATCTATGAGATGCGCACTCCGGGTATTGAAGGTATCACTTGCACTGCACTGATAAGACCCAAAACTAGCTCGAAACCGGTCTGCAGTTAGTAACAGCCTGAGATGAAGAAGGCCTCGCATCTACCTCGTAGCATTCTAGCATTCCAAGTCATTGTATTTTAGTTCTAACTCTGTTTAGACAAAATACGCAAAAAATTTTACCATATAATTCAGTGCTCGTAAGAGGGAATAGCTGTTTTGGTTTAATTTGTTGAGTCCTTATTTATATAAGGGCACTTGCAGATAGGTTGGAAGATTATAATTCCTATATATTTAAAAAAATTTCTTCTGCTATAAAATTGCTTATTATCGATTTTATTTTCGATTTGGATTGTTTCGAGACTATATTGATCTGCTTGATGATACCCAAAACTAGGTCGAAACCGGTCTGCATTTAGTGACATCTTGAGATGAAGGAGGCCTCGCATCTTCCTCGTAGCATTCGAACATTCCAACTCATTGTATTTTAGTGCAAATTTTACCATATAATTCATCGCTCGTAAAGGGGAGTAGCTGTTTTGGTTTAATTTGTTGAGTCTTATTTTATGTAGGGCACTTGCAGATAGGTTGGAATAATATTATAATTCCTATATTTTTATAAAATTTCCTTCTGCTATAAAATTGCTTATTATCGATTTTATTTTCGATAATTCCTATATTTTATATTTTTATAAATTTTTATTTTCGGTCAGTAAGCTTTGGGCCTTCATTATGTTTTTATTTCGACAACCCATTTTCTCAAATTAACTAAAACTATATGAAATTACGTGCTCTACAACTTTCATTCTATGGACTGTTCTAAAACTTGGATCCTACGTACTCTCTACTATATATATAAGATCAAAAAAAATCTACTACCTCGTTTAAAGTAACTATCACCCCCTTTCGATAACGACGTTCCTGAACTATGGCTCCATTACAAGATTTATGCATAACTATATATTATCAGCATACAAATGAAGTTGAGAATATTTTATAGCATTAGGCAGACTAAATAAAATCGAGAATAATAATGGGCCAAAAATACCACCCTGGGGTACACCGGAGTTAGTGTGACCAAAGTCAGAGCGAACTGCTTTATTGATTTTTACTCTTTGAGAACGACCATACAAATATTCAGAAAACCAGGCTAAGACGGTAGCATCAAAACTTATGAAGGACAACTTTGCAAGCAATAGATCAAAATTAACTAAATCAAATCCTTTTGATCCAAAAGAATTAGTACTGTCGAGGAGGACTTATCAAATGCCGTCGCTCTATCTTCAACCACTTTTAATAAAGCTGTGAAATTTCAATTGTACGTATTTTATTAAATAAATTACTACACAATCTACTTGGTCTATTAAATTAGACTTAGTGCCACTAGTTTAAATAATCAACAAAAAAAATACAGAGATTAATCCAAATTATACTTTGAAAATTTTAAAAATAGAAAATATCAGATTATTAAGTTAAAGCTACATAATAGTGATCATTTTTTAATGAATATTAATTTCCCTGCTAGTTCCAAATATTTGACTGGGGAATTTTGCTTTATTTCGAAAACCAAGAATATCTATCGACTGGTTCTTACAGAATTTGAATAGCTCTTTTCGTTACCACAGAAGGTGTCTGGGCAGTGCTATGTGAATCACCCTGTATAGTAATATGGTTATTTACATTTTCACAGTGTACTTCAACGCCAACTTATAGCACTCACTCAATTCATTAATGTCGGTTCTTATTTTTACACGTAACATTTCTACACAATAAATTGCAACACCCTGCATGGTTCCCTTGGCTTCTACAAAAATTAGTTTCTATAACTTATAACCTTTTAATCTGTAGGAATTTAGTTGTTCAATAGATTTGCAATACTCGGTTACTCTTAATACCTTAACAACAGTTAATCTTGATATAAAAATGTGACTACAGCAGCAGTATAAATCTAGTAAGCACATGAGCAATTCGCAATAAAGATGCATGCAAAAATAATTCTAACTATGTATCTCATCTTTGGTACAATTAATTTTACGACGTCAAAATCTTAAATATTCAAATTGGCACAGTACAGCCTCCAGCACAGCCGAGTGATTACTTATTAAGTCATTATGCTCAGACATTGAAAGACCAAACCGCACATAAAAAGTTCTTGTGATTTCTCCTTGATTTTTTGAAATCTGTATGCCAAATTTCCTCTGTGGTTGGCTGTTCAATCCATTTTTTTTTATGAAGTATGAAGACGGAGAATAAACAAAAATAACCTCTACAAACAGGACACATTTTTTGTGTTAAAAATAATTTACATTCTTCGCAATCTTTGACATCGAACTTTTTACGACTTTCTAAGCAGGATAAAAAAATAAAAGAACCAACGTCACAATATGTCAGCGACTGGTTTTAAATACCTACAAGGCTCAGTGTTAAGTTTTCCGGGACAAAATTGAGCTATCGGAACTGACCAGACATATAACGGACGTACGGATTCACGACAACCCGACTCACGTACGTCGACTGGTTCATCAAAAACTTCCCATCTTCATGAAAAGAAGATAACGACGACTACTTTCCCGCCAAATCCCCCTTCCTCTCCCCTCTTTATTTTTACTTATGCCAAATATTTTACTAATCAAGAGAAAATCTTCAATTACCAAATACCTTTTTGCCTATTGTAAATCCTCATTTTTATATGATTTGACAGATTTAAACCAGGTTTTAGAATACCTTCCTGCGTTTTAACTCAAGTAAATCTCAAGTCCCACATAATATAGCCGTTTTTAATGATCACAAAATCGTAAGATTAATAATAATAAAATTAAATGTTCTACTGAAATTCAAATTAAATATCACTTATTAAAACTTGATCTGATAATATATGGCTTTCATCTGCCCCGCCTCGTTTTTACACTATTAGTATATTGTAACGCGTCGGGTATTTTATGAGTAATCTTAAGGCCAAAATGAAATGTAAATATTAAAAATTCCATAAATAAATATTTTGAATGATTAATGGTGTTAAGTTTGCAACCAAGGAGTCCCCCGGGTTCGAATCCTGGGTAGGGTATGGAGGTTTAGTGGTGTTTTTCATGTGTTGCAGAGTTGATAGCAGTGAACTAGACTAGGTTTTGTGAGAGACAACACGGTTAGTTGCTGTACCACTGTACAAGTTCGGGTCTCAGCAGATGGCAATGTCGTAGGGGATGGTTGTTGTATAATTATTGTCTATGTGTATGTGTCCTGGTTGAGTGGTGGAATAGCTAATGCTAAACTCCGCCAGAATATTAATTTAAATAAGGCGTTAAAATAGAATAAAAAATTCGTTTCTAATACGATTTTTATCTTGTTATAAAATTAATTTAAAAGCTACGCCAATAGTATCAAAATTAAATTAAAATTAATAGCATGTTGATGTTTGGTTGAATTGCATAGACACTAAACAAATTCGAAACTAGACAAGATTTAACATTTGCTAACCACATCAAGTTTGCTTCTTCATTTCCCTTTTCCCTACAACCTTTGATCTCGACAAAATAATATCCTCCTCTTAAAAAACATTAACGCAAAATATTCTGTAATGTCTAAAAGTTTAATGTTTTACACCCATTAAATGTACTCGATATTTTACTAATCAAACATATATTGTTTTCTATCTTGTTATTCCAAACTTCTATAGTTCCTAAGCCGGCTCTGTTGATATGCTACAATAGTTGGTTCCGCACCGTCGATTTTATCTACTACCAGAATTTGTCACCGATGTGATATTAATTTTCGCTAGGTGAATTATCTACTGACGGTTGTATATTCCTTATTCTTTATGGTTCGTGATTTCCGACTGAAATTATTGGATTAATCCACCGAAATTGGCGTTAATACGTGTATGAAATAAATGATACTAACATATATTGTAAATGTAGGAAATATGAAAGTGTCAATAATATATTAAGAACAATATTCTTTACTATTATTTGGGTTTTCTACCACATCTATTAGTATCCTCTTCAAAAACAAGTCACCGAATCTACAAAATAATAGAATTTTTGAGAAAAACCTCTGTGCCCGTGACGTTTACGTCAAAGGAATAGTCAGAGGTTATGTTTTGCAAATAATATAAATCGGAATAAATACAGAAATAATGTATTTTGCGGCGTTCGGAAAGTAGTCTCTTTCCGTTTTCAAAGCTTTTTTTGGAAGAACTCTTATTTTGCTGTGTATGTCAAATACACAGCTTTAAGATTCTGTTTATGCTATTTCCATAGATAGATACTACTTACACAGAGCACAGAACTGATGATATTTTCTCTTAGTTAATGTTGAGTTTGTTAAGTTCTTCTTTTAACATTGGTAGCCAGATTGTACAAATATCTACAGAACAGTTCGATACGCACTTATCTTCATTTAATGAGATTATTGCCGATTCTTTAATTTTTCTTTTTTTACTATCTGCTTCTTTTGTTAAAATTTTTGCCGAGTCCCAGTTTATTCTATGTCCGTTTTCCCAAGCATGTTCACAAATCTTTGATGTCTGAATTTCATTCCTTCTAATGCAATTCTTGTGCTCATCCAACCTTACACTGAAAAGTCTGGATGACTCACCTACATAACATTTATCACATTCGCATGGGATATAGTAAATATAGTTTTTTGAATTCTGCTCCCTGTTTATCGGTTTTGTTTTTGTTAAAATAGATCTTAAACTTAAATAGAACTTTAAGAACTATTTTAAAGAAAAAAAATTTATGTTTCATGGACAAAAATAAATTGAAAATAAGTTTACTAAAGTAAATATCTAAAATGATTTCAATTTACAAAGTAGGAATATAAAATCACAATTCTATTTTAATCTAATTTTTTTGGAAACCTGCACTACATCATCAGATTCAACATAGTTTTCGGTTTCTTTAGGACTTCCGACAAGGTCTTCGACTTCGTCAAGGTTCTCAAGTTCACCAAGATCTTTATTTTCAATATTAATTTGTGCCTCGTCATCAATTTCCTAGGAATCGCTGATGAAAAATGTTCTAACGCTGAAAAACAACTATTAGATAGTTGTTTTTCAGCGTTAGAACATTTTTCGGACCCATGACAATAGGCCCGTTTAACATTTATTTTTTTATTTTAGAAATCGAAAATAGAACACTTTTTATGGCAATTTCCAAATTTCTAGGTTTTATTCCGCCGTTTAAGCCCTTAAATAAATTATCGAAGTTGGACCGCGCGAAAACTGGGCGGAGCTTCGTTTGACGTCACTTTGCAGATACTTTCAGGCGACAGTCGAGATTTAATAAGCGTGTTATTGTGTTTCTGTATGCAAACGGCGTTTGATTGTTAAATTATATCTTTTTTATCTTCTTGCTTGTTTAAAATGAGTGAAAAACAGCTTCTAATAAAAATATTACTCCATAAAAAAGTTGCGAAAAGGCTTAAAACACAAAAGTTGTGTTACAGGGATAAAACATGGGTACTCCCACGTTTTCGACGACGCTGAACACGATGATGATATTTTTAAGGTTTCCACCCCTCAGTAACTACCCCTAAACTCGAGAAACCACCCCAATTTTGCGTTTTTTCTATCGTAGGTATGCGCATTGGTTTTTTCTGCAGGATTCGGGTAGGCCGTATGAAACTTAACCATTCAACATATTATCCACCCTCGGGGTTGAAACTACTACCACCCCTAGCATTGAAATTCACCGAAAAATATAAAATAGTGGAAAATGTTTTCTCCCCGTTTTCGAGGGCGAGATGGTAATATTCATTTCTCTCCCACCCTCCACCAATCACCATTAAAACTACCCCCTTTTCATATTTCTTGATCCTGGGCATGTGAGGATTCGTTGGATCGGGGTATTTTTTAGGTATTTAATGTAAAGTGCTCACTTTCCTGCCTAGGCAAGGAAAGTGATTGGTCATCAGTACAACTAAATATTTGACATTTTTTTGTAACATTTATTAAGAAACAGTAATTAAGTAACAGTTTCAACAGACATTTAGTTATTATTAATATTTACAGTAAAATGAGTACAATTTTTTATAAGGATCCTACCTTTCTCCTCTTCTCCTACATTTCTACTAACATTGATTATATTACTGGTTTGATTTGCGTCAGTATTAGTTACTACAGTTGTTAAAAAAAATCGCAAATACTAGTTTTGCCTGCTACTGAGTCCTCAATATACCCCTCGGCTACAGATGAGGACTCCCAACCGCCATGTCTCTTTAACATTGTGATATCACCTCCAGAATTTACAAGTAAAGTGGCGGAAGTTCTACGGAAGGAGTGTCCACTATATTCTTTAAAGTTTGGCAACTTCAAATAAGCAGCTATTTCTTGTGGTATGCTACCAGATTTACCGTTTGTGTATTTAAAAAAAAATCTTGTGTCCTTTAATTCAA
Source organism: Leptura quadrifasciata (assembly GCA_963675555.1). Lineage (NCBI taxonomy): Eukaryota > Metazoa > Arthropoda > Insecta > Coleoptera > Cerambycidae > Leptura > Leptura quadrifasciata. Next base: position 149,607,771 of record OY776675.1, read on the forward strand.
TCGGACGGAGAGCTACATACTTTCTAACGATATCTAAATATTCCGTTATTACGAAAGTCCTTGAAGTCTCCGCCTTAGTGTTTAGGAGGGATACCAATAGTTTATTGTTTATATCTTCAATATTTTCTAATTTCAAATTCAATAATTCGTCGCATCGACAAGCACCGGCAACTCCAAAAATTAATATAACCTAAAAAACAATTATAAGTACTTTTATCATAAGTAGATAGAATAAATATATATAGAACTTACTTTTAATAATAAATAATAATTATCTGGAGCCTCCAGTACAAATTTTACAATATCTTGTTTTTCGAAAACTCGAGATTTCTTTGCTTTGTAGCCTTCGGATTTACGTTTTAAAAAAGCCCGCAGTTTTAAATATATTTTTTTTAATATTCATAGTTACCTTTAACATGGAATAAACGGACCAAAGTGTAGAACTCTTCATACTTTTAGATAATTCAGCAAAATAAGCAATTAACACATTCTCTGAAAAACTCTTCACATGTTTGTCCATACGATAATCCATGAATCGTTTATAACTTCCCTCATATTTACTCCGAGACTTATCCGGCAGTAAATTTAGTATGACATTTTTTGCCACATCTGTAATTTCTGGAGGAGTAAGTATTTCTAGGTTACTATCACTATTCATGATGAAAATATACTAATATCTTTCTGTAAACTAGCAAAGACGTCTGTAACTTGTCAAAGTTTGACATATAAAGTTTCCATAGTAACCAACTAGTAACAACTGCGATTTTGAATGAATTTTTATTGAATTTATTACAACAAAAATAAGGAGATTGAGAATTGTAATAATTTAATTATTTTAAAATATATTTAAACAATCGGCGAAAAAATTATATGTTCAACTCAGCAGCAAAATAGATTGACTGCCTTGGCTGAGTTATTATCAGCCGCGGCAGTCAATCTATTATTTTGCTGCCTAGTTAAACAAATAACTATTTCCTCGTTTTCGAGGCTGCTAAATACGATGTCTATACTATTTCACTCCCCACTCTCAATTAACCACCCCCAAATCCCAACCCCCCCCCTTTCACATTTGTGGCACTGGGCATGCGAGCACTTTTTTATACATTTATTTAACGTCGGCCTATTTTCGCTACTGAGGCCTAACACCGACGTCTGTAGACGAGCTACCCCCAACCAGGAATTTTGCCGAACCTCTTCCCTTAAGAAGAGTAGGGATCTTTTAGTTGCCTAACATTTAATAGACAAGGGACCGACGGCTTTACATCCCCTCCGAAGGATGGTATATCTCCTATACAACCCTCGCCTAAGGTTGTATAGCTTCCGCGCATACACTGATATACAAGCCGCTGGAAGATGTGTGAGGCGAGAACGCGGTTTCCGTTGGAATGGTCACCAATCCAAGTACTAACTGCGCCTGTCGTTGCTTTACATCGCATACCGAAGTATGTACATAGTAAAGACGCACCTACGCTCGCCCCTATGCGAGCACTTGTTGGATAGGATTTTATTATGGAACTGTGCATATTTCTAGTCCCTACAACATGCCCTGTATCAAGAAATATGAAAAGGGGATGGTTTCAGCGGTGGATATTTTAGTATTAGGGGAAGGGGTAATTTCAACGACGGAGTGGATGAGATGTTGTATGGTTAAATTTCATACGGCCTACCCGAATCCTGCCCAAAAAAACCGATACGCATGCCTACGATGAAAGAAACGTGAAATAGGGGTGGTTTTTTGAGTTTAGGGTTAGTTGCTGAAGGGTAGGAACCTTAACAATATCATCATCGTGTTCAGCGCCCTCGAAAACGGGGGACCCATGTTTCATCCGTATAACAGAACTTTTGGGGTTTTTCAAGTTTTTCGTGGACTATATTGTGTGGTTTCTGAGTGCCGTAATACTTCCAGAAGTGCCCCAGCAAAACTGTTTATAAGCGTGCCTTTTGCTCCTGCAACTAGAAAAGTTTGGCAGAAAGCTATGCGTCGGGATGTTTTTGTTTCTGACAAATCCCAAGTTTATTGCTGTGAGGATCATTTTAATGCGTTTAAATATGCCAATGTGCAAGCAGACTACAAAATATATGATATTTATAACCTACTTTAGATAAAAGAAGACACAGAAAATTATATGTACATAAAAGCAATGAAGAAAGGAAATATTGTGTAAATTGGAAGCAAACACCTTTTCTACATGGATTATAATGGACTACTGACAGTACTTATAGTAAATACGGCCAAAATTGAAACTGGTCAGTTTTAAAGCACAGGACCGTGCGCACTGAACTTGATATTTTGACCTATACATTCGGCAATGGTATCGAGATTCGAACGGTAGTTGAAACTGTGCAGGCGAGTCCGAGACTGGCAATGTAATCAGCCTGAATGAACCATCTACGACTGCACTGGTTTAAAGGTAATAAAACGGACAGGCCTACTAGCACAAAAAAACTCGTAAATCGTTTCTTATCAGTCAACGTGGAAGTCTAACAACGTTCTGTCTATGTGCCAGTGCAGTGCATAAATACCTATTATAATATCAAGCCGAGGAGTTTAGTTAGTTACTGTTTATATTTATAAATATTTACTACTGCATAAAAGGTAAAATATTTTAATTATTTACTAATTTACCATGGCTTTCTGGAGACCATTTGAAACAGAGGATAATATAATAACGCCCGAAAATCCCGAAATAGTTGAACCGATTATTGTCGAAAAAGCCGAAATAAATTTAGAGTTCAAAAACCAAGATTTACACGTACAAAGTCAACGTATTATTTTAAATATACATGAATGTTTGAAAAGGGAAAATCCTGAACAATGTGAGAAAGAAATAATACGACGTATTAACGAATTAACTAAAATATCGTGTAATTTATCGTGTAATTCAAGAAGGCGATGTTATAGATCACAGCGCAAAGAGGAAACGGAAAAATGCGAAATTTAAAAATATTGATGATGCCACTAGAGATGTAATACGGCGTATAATTTATAATATGTATGAAGAAAATATAGTTCCTATGTTAAAAATGATTCAAGAAAAATTGAGCGATTATCCTGATTATAATTATAGGTCTTTAGATACACTACGAAATGTCTTATTAAAATGCGGTTTTAAACATAAAAAACTTGACAGTCGTATTGTAATTATGGAATCGCGACGTATAGTCTCACTTCGAGTACATTATTTGGAAAAAATTAGAGAATGTCGTAAACTAAACAGGCATATAGTGTATCTAGGCGAGACGTGGTTTGACACGCATGATGTTGTTCAGTATGGTTGGGTAGATAGTTCGCACAATTGTGTTTTAAATACTCCGTGTTCTAGAGGAAAACGCGTTATCATACTTCATGCGGGAAGTGAAAATGGGTTTGTACCCAATGTGTTGCTCTTGTCGGCCAAAAAAATATCGCAGTCTTCTGCAGACTATCACGAAGACATGACAGCCGATCTATTCGAAAAATGGTTTTCTCAACAGCTTCTACCAAATATTCCGCCAAATTCGGTCATTGTATTAGATAATGCTTCTTATCACTTGCGTATATTAAATAAAATACCAAATAACAGCACAAAGAAGGAAGACATTTTAAAATTCATGAGAAAAAAAATATGGAAATTCCTGTAAAAGTTCCAATAAAACGCGAATTACTGAAAATAATAAAAGAACAGAATTTTAAAAAGGAATATGTTATTGATAACATCCAATATACACGGTCATACACTTTTGCGGTTACCTCCATACTATTGCATATTTAATCCTATCGAAATGGTTTGGGGAACACTAAAAGTACGTTTGCGAAAATGTAATAACTCTCCAACGTTAAGCGCGACAGTAGTTGATCATATAAGAGAAGTAATAAATGACATTGACAATAATACTGATTTATGAAAAAATTGCGTTAGGCAAGTAATTGGAGAAGAAAATCGATATCCAACGCTACCCCCTAGTGCGCCGATTTTAATTCAATTGGATAATGATTCCTCCTCAGAAAGTGAAGATTCGGACGCGTCAATTAACATTTAACTTTTCTTCATTTTTTCATTCACTTTTTTATTGTTACATTTCATGGAATATAGTTTGTTTAGTTGACAAGAAATTTTAATTTAAGTTACTTCATTCTAGAGAAATATTTTAATTTTGTTTTTATTTATGTTTTATATAAGTATACAAATATTTATTTTTGTTTTCGTATAATAATTCTTTGCTTTGTTCAAGAAACTTATGTTTTTATTTTAGAAGAAACTTAAATTTTTATTTTATTTTTGACTAAAATCGTTGCCCCTCGTTAATCTAACCTGTCCCATCCCCTCCTGGCAAGATATGTTCATTCCTTCTCGTTGGTCCTGAGCAATAACATATTTCAATATAATATGGGTTAACTTTAAAACTAAAACCAATAAATTTAAATATTTAGACTTTATATCTAAAACTGATATAATACCTCAAAAATGTGTTATTGGCGAAATGAACTTAATAAACAAAAAATAATAAAAATGAATACAATTTTAACATTTTATTATGACAATCATTTCTATTTACCTCCGCCCATGTACAATAAAGAGATACCGACTGTTTTTGCCGGTTTTTAGCTTTTATACGGTTTCAGTTTTTAATGACGCGGTTAAGTTTGTAGCTTGCGTGGAGAAAAATGTAGAAAATTTGTTTGCTACAAAATCTGGATCTGTTACTAATCTATTGTTTTTCATAACTGAAATATTTTCATAACTTTGTATTATTTTTTAGTAATGAGTTTAAAATTTTCTAGGTTGTGCTAATTTTATTATATGACTGATTTATCTCATTAATAAAATACTTTTCTTTAGCTATGTTTATTAACTGCCTTAAAACGTTGCAATATTTTGTTACATATTCATAGCTTTATCATTACTGTACTTTTTGAAAAGAACTAAAGTGCGTTTACATTTACAAGATATATGCCTTTGGTTAACCATGGTTTGGCGGGTTGTCTTTCACCAAATTAATCTTAATTTCTGGGAAGCTGGTTTCCAAGGACGAGTTAAATAGGTTATGATAACAATAATAACAATGATATCAGAAACTCAACATATTAATCTTACAAATAAAAACAAAAAAGTTTATCATTATGGCCAAAAACATCATAATTTGATAATCTGAATATGAAATAGTTTTAATTTGTTAAAAAGTAAGGACAGGCAAATTATTAATCATTATAAAATTCCTGTTCTTTGTAAGTAACTGTGATTCTATACAATTTTCGAAGTAGACACATAGACATTTTAAGTTTTCTGTTATTATGAACAGTATTTGTCACATGAAATTTTCATCTCTTTCATTTTCAAAACAATAAATAACGATTTCATTTTGTCTCTGAAAAACCTTCTAACGCTGTTAACATGAATTTAAATTATAAACTTAACTTCGTCGAACCTTACAAGCAGTTATATCTGCATTACCATCAGGCAAGGCAATTTCGCGACGGCTTCAACATATTTATATGCTGCTTAGTTTCCTATAATCGGCAATTTTCAATGCTCGCCTTCGCTACTCCATAACTCCGAGTAAATCCCGCCTTTGGCGACATCTAGACGTCGTTACTTTGCATAAGATCAGCTTGTTTAAATCTATATCCTTATAGCTTTTTCCAATTTTCATAATAATCCCGAGCTGCCCGTGGATATTGACCTCGCTACAAGAGGGCTTATCAGCCTGAATATGTTTCCCAATTCTGCCTATTATGCTAACTATATGTCAAGCTTATTACCATGCATAAATCGCTAAGGGTCCATTTAAGATGAAACCAATAACATTCTTAAGAAGGATGTTCTACGGTATTACCCTCAGATAACAGGAACAACCACTAAATGTGATATAGTATTGGGACAAGAGATTTAACGTAACGCAGCTGGGATATTAAGTTACCTCGCAGATCAGAAGTGGGATTGCCTTTAATAATTTATGGCCGATGCGTGTAGGAAATATGGTGTATTTCTATTTTGGCTGCTTTGAACGACTTATTTTATATTTTATTTGGTTCATAAATTTTCGGTATCGTATTGGTTACATTGCCATAAGCACCTACGTCTAACTCTTTAATAAAATGAGTTAGACATTTTACATTATTGTAATAATGGGCAATTAAATTTAAAATAGATAACATTCATTTATAGTATAAGGTAGGTATTATAAATTTCAAAAATAGAAAGTTATGGTCACTGCCGTTTCGATATCAATGATACTTCTCAGTGTAATGTGGACTAAGACTTTAGATAAAAAATATTGTACAGGGCGTGCTAATAAAAACTCCCAAAAATTTCCCGTCTGTCTGTCTGTAACTTTTTTGTGCGCACGTTTACTCTGGAACCGTTTATGGTATTGAGTTGAAATTTGGTATACTAAGGTATTGTAACGAAATCTGGAACTAGTATTTTGATCTAATTCCGTTGAAGTGTTCGGGGTAAAAGGGGTAAATAAGGGTAAATAGGCAGAACAAGCAAATAAGAGTCCATAAAATTGTAATTTAGGGCATGTACGAAGAGTCAAGGCCTCAAATTTTTTTTTACCATCAGCCACCCCCCCACCGCCACTGTCACCCCCAATACCACCCCCACACTATTATGGAAAAAAAATATATGATTTAGTGTGTTTACAAAACGAAACGTCTCAATAATTTTTTTTTGCACCAGCCATCTCCTCTACCACCCTCATTGCCACCCCCACCCTATCATTAAAGGGAGTAAAAAATTAAATTGGGATTTAGTGTGTGTACTCGAACTAGGGGCCTTTAAAATTTATTTTGGCATTAGTTACCCCTTTTACCACCCCCATTGCCACCCTATGCCTATTGTTTAAGGGAATAAAAAATTAAATTGAGATTTAGTGGGTATACGAGAACAAATATAAATAAATATTATAAATAAATAAACACCACAGAAATTAGACAACCCCCAATTCCAGAAGCCAGGGCTTGTGCGGAAGGGGGATAAACATTGAAAAAACGCGGACATACAACCATTTCCTCCGACAGTGCCAGCGCCGGAGCCAGGATTCGAACCCAGTGGTGCGATGTCCGTGTGGTTAATCGCGATTGCCACCTCGCGCCTTAACCCACTCGGCTATCAACCAGACGCCAGACAAAGGGCTTCTAATATTTTTTTTACATTTGCCACCCCCTCTATCACTCCCACTCTATTATTAAAGGAAATAGAATATTACATTGGGATTTAGTGTGTATAAGACTTGGCTACAAAATTCTGGATGTGGAAGTAGTAATTCCTTGGGCAGCGGTTTTTACTACATTTTCTTTATGTATTATGTTTCCTAATTAGTATAACTATGTTCTCACCTCATCAGATTCTAATATAGTGTTCTATTATATATTGACTTATAATTTATAAAACATGTATTATAAAATTGGTTGAATATGTAGTTATATAGTTAATAATTACTTTTCCTCCTCTAGTAACATGCGAATAGATATATTTTTTGTGTAATAAATGAAGTAGGTTTTGAAATCAGTCAGATTTTAAAATTTGAGTTAGTAAACAATGTAAATTAGGTACTCAATAGGACCTTTATTGGATATAGAGGTTTTTTTTTATACATTTGTTTAACGTCGGCCTATTTCCGCTACTGAGGCCTAACACCGACGCCTGTAGACGAGCTACCCCCAACCAGGAATTTTGCCGAACCTCTTCCCTTAAGAAGAGTAGGGATCTTTTACTTGCCTAACATTTAATAGACAAGGGACCGACGGCTTTACATCCCCTCCGAAGGATGGTATATCTCCTATACAACCCTCGCCTAAGGTTGTATAGCTTCCGCGCATACACTGACATACAAGCCGCTGGAAGATGGGTGAGGCGAGGACGTGGTCTTCGTTGGAACGGTCACCAATCCAACTACTAACCACGCCTAACGTTGCTTTACATCGCATATCGCACCTACGCTCGCCCCCGATATAGAGGGTTGAACTAGCCTTGTTTGCATAGTGCGTACTCATTATAAATCAAGAGATACTGGCTGATGGATCATCCAAAGCCAATAGAGAGAGAGAGAGAGAGAGAAAACAATGTAAAATAGTAAAATGAAGAAAAACTTCGTTTAATTTTTTTGATTATCTGAATATTTTTAAATTCAGGAACAACAGTACCATGAATATATTACATTTAGATAGAACAAAATAATTTACAAATGTATAGATTATAGAAAAATCTTCGTGAAATGCCAAAGCGCACTGCGAACTCTAAGCATCTGACCCCTTGTTTTTTAACTAATACTATGGAAGGACGCTATAACCATATCCACGGTCTTTTTAATGGGTTATATTCAATAAGCCAATACATCCAACAGAGACATTTTCTCACACAACAATCCATGGCTTAAATGGTACCTCTGGTAGTCTCTGAGAATGCCGAACCTAAAACAAAAATTGCATCCAATAATTCGTTTCAATAATGGTCTAATGTTGAAAAGCAGTAATTTGTGATTAGACATACAGGCATAAGTAGTATACTTTGATAATAAACTTTAAATTTCATATAGATCTACACTTACTTTACCAACAAAGAGGTATCGCACGCTATTTTTTTTTGCACCCAGAGATTCTATCCATTTACAGGCAAGCTGAGCAAATGCATTTAAAATTTTTCATGTTCTACTTTCATCATTGGTCATACGGCTCGTACGAAATAACAAATAATCGATCACCGCACCTTTATAAATCTTTGGGATATCATCTAACGATGCTGTTAAATCTCCTACCTTTAAACTATATGGATCCACACCATTAATGTACTCTAACTAAGAAATATAATTTAGTGACTACTAAAATGAAGTATATAGGTCAAATTTTTCAACAAATTTCCTAATTGCTAAAATTAACTCACCATGTTGAAAGTAAAGAACTTTTGACAGTACGCAAAAAAAACACAAATAAAACACAAAATTATAGTCAGTTCAACAAATTACCAAACGTATGAGTAAAAGAGAACACTGGTAATTAATTTAACACAAAAAATCTGTAAAGTTCCTTATTAAAACTTGGGATAATTAAATGACCTCAAATGTCACAAAAACTTTTGACGCCCACTGATCTGAAGAAATGATATTTAACAGCTAATAAGGTCTATTCTGTAAGGTAAAAGTTATAATTTAACAGGGCGTTAAATTTATGTTTTTAACCTTTTTTCACATTCTACAAATTCAAATTTAATCTGACCATTAAAAAATAAAATTTAGGGGAAGCCTCTAAAATAGTTAGGCATATTCATATAAGTAGGCGTAATAGACCCAGCTGTAGTTGCAAATGCACTTAAATCGCCGAGAGTAAGTTTAAAATCATTTCAGCAGCTGTCAATTGTCAATGAGTTATTGTCATCTTGTGGTCGTTTTTTTATTTGTCTTTTGTGTTTTGTGATGCAAAATACGAGTAAAAAAATCGCCGGGCTCAAGGGTGACAATAGTACAAAAAGAATATATGATCAATTATATAGAGAAAAACAAGTTTTTTTAAAATAAAGATAAGCTAACACCGAGTACGCCAAGTATGAAGTCTGTTGTTGCTTTTTGGTGGACAAGCTAAATAGGCTTGAGGGTGCCAGCAAACGAGCAAAACATTGGAGAGAGGTAAGTGCTGACGTAATCATTTTTGGAATTGAGCATAATTATCTAACTCGACACAAATTTGTTTAAAAAACAAAATAGGTTGTAATGATTTGCAGACTTTTAATGAATTATTGACCAACATTCGAAAGAAGGCCAGAGTACTGCACTACTACAAGGTGGGCACAGGTGGGGGCCCAACAAAGAAATATAAATATCTGGCTGCCCTAGAAGAGCTAATTGTAGCATTGTCTGCGAAAATAGTCATTGAAGGCATTTCTGTACCAGAGGCCGGAATTGATGAACACGAAGATTCATTTTGAAGTTTTGGAACCAGTTGGCAAAGAAAATTCACAGATGTCATTCAGATAGCCGCATCATTTACAGAATCTCTAATAATTTTGAGTATTAATGGCATAAAAATTCTTCCGGCAATAGTAAGGTTGTCCAGGATTTATTGGAGGATTTGCACTTGGTGCTATTATTCGTATTTATGTACCATCTACTACACCAATAAGGTGAGGGAATGATGCAGTTATTTCCGAAAATCCCCGTTTTGCGGCTTATCTGGCTTCAATTGAACTTGGAAATTTAATCCAAGTAATAAGAAGACGTTCGGTTATAACACCAGAAACTTCAGCTATGCACCTACTGACATCTGGTTGACTCTGGGCAATTGAATATCCATGACCTGTAGCTATCTGGTAACTCCCTTAATAAAAAACGTACAATCCCACCAAAATTCGCAGATGTGTTTGTATTCTTGTTTGTATATGTGGTTGATTCGTATAGGGCCCTATACTGTTTAGCAGTTCTTGGTAGCAATATTTATCGAATCTGAACAGTTTAAGGAATATCTCTTTTGGGTTATTGAAGGTATTACCCATGTCTCGTAATCCTCATTGCCAGATTCGAACTTCTCTACTGTAAAATAATATTAATAAAAAATATCTTGGTTAATATGCCCATAAGAAAAAAAATATAGATTTAGATATGTGTTTATATATTTTTGTGAAAGCAGTCCATTTCGCAAAGTGAGATTATGTACTCATATATACTATTAAAATCTTTGTCTATTACTGAAATATTTATTAGAAATGGGATATATGTATTTACTTGACTTACCTTTATAATTCATTTTCTGCGCTGTCAACTATTAAAAGATGTAATAAACCATTAACATTAAATTTTAAGGGGTACTGTTCACCCACAGCTAAACATAATGTTTTAACTGACGAATTTACTGGAGCAGGTTAAAGATTTTAACAAAAAAATGTTTTACAGAATACCAAACCATAATCAGCGCAGTTAAAATTTTAAAACCCCATTAAATTTTAACTTTCCCTGTTGCAGAATACCAAACCACATTTAGGATGGTTAAAATTTTAAAGTTCCTTTAAATTTTAACTTTTGCCTTACAGAATAGACCTTATTTTGGATCATATAAAAATTCTGGCTTTTTGGTAATGTGCTATAAATAACCGTATTAAGTTATGTGGTGTATCAATGATGACGTCATTTAACCATCTGTCATTGATCTAATTTTTGTGGAATTTTAGGGCAATTCTCGAAAAATATGAAGGATAATTTTACAACAAGGAATGATCTTGTTTAAAATCACTTCGTTAAAGTTATTTCATGAAGATAGCAAGACATTCTTAATAAGTAACTAGCTGATGAATTTTTTAATTTTATATTAATTTGGTTTTGAAAGCACATTAAGGTCGGCATATCCAAGAGAGACAGAGAGTGAGATCCGATAAGGAAATATTTATTATTTTTGGCCATAACTTTTTTTTAATACATATATTCATAAAATAAAGTATAAGCCTACCTAAGTGGAACTATGACAGATGTAGTGATATGAACTTTCACTCAATAATTTCAGTTGTTTGTAAAATCAGTAAATTTAAATTAAAAATTAGTGCCAATCTTCATAATTTGTAGTTTTAAATGAGCCATTTTGCAAATGACTGAAATTATTAAATGGAGATTCATATCACTACACGTGTCATAGTTCTAATTAGGCGTATACTTTTTTTTAACAATATATGTATTAGAAGAAAGTTATGGCCAAAAATAAGAAATATTTTCTTATCGGACCTCATTCTCTTGGATATACCCACCTTAACCAACAAACAAAAATAAACACATAACCCTAAAGCTACTAATTACAAGATAACATATTAGACACTCAATCCACCCTGTTTGTCTGTCAAACTCAAAGTCACAATTTATAGTTTAATAAAAGTCGTAAAGCAATAAAAGTAATAAAAACTTATAAGAAATGATTTATAGAATTCTTATACCCACAGTTTTTTCATTAAACTTCAGGGTATTATAAAAATAATTCGGTTAAAAAAATTACCGTATTCCATTTCATAAACATAATAAATTCCAATGATTCCAGATTATCATTAAAGTTCTCCGCAGGAATATATTTGATACAGGGAATTCCCAATTTCAGTCCCAATATGGATAACCTACGGTAAAGTACAAAACTATCTATAATTGTCAAAGTATATAAAAAGCAGCAATATTGTATTACTACACATACAGTCATCAGATCGCAGTATCAGTCTAGCAGCACTAAATCATAAAAACTTAAAATGAAATTCTCAGCTATATTCGTCGTTGTGCTAGCCGTAACTCTGGCATTCGTGGGCCAAGCGGAGAGCAAAAACTTCTTCAAAAGACTTGTAAGTTTAAAATTTTTAACACAATTAAGTAATTTCCTGTACTTAAATTTTAATAATCAGTAATACCAAACATAGAGATTCAATGCATTCATTGTTATCTTACAGCGCAAGCATATTGAAATTGAATTCTAAAGACCAGTAATATTGACTATTCGAGACTAATATATTTATTTATCTTATACTGATTCGTTTAATTATATTAAATTTACATATTAGTGAAATTGAACCTAATTAAATTCTGCTAACCATTACGAATATTTATTGATGTATTATAAAATATTTTTATTAATTGCCTCAGCTAATGCATTCTTTTTATATTTTTAGGAAAAAGTCGGGCAAAACATACGCAACGCTGGTGAAAGGAGTCTTCCTACTGTACTTGGATATGCCGCAGTGGCCAAACAAATCGGACGATGAGTCATATTTCAGTGCCCCATGTATTTTTATAATTTGTTTTATTGTACAAATATAGAATTGTGCATATAATAAAGCAATGTAAAACAATTTTATCTTCGTCTTATTTTATAATAATTAAATATTTTTTTCTCTAAAACGACTTTAACCATTTTGATCAAAATGTTTCATGGGTAAAGCTTAGCATAGGTTATTCTGCCAATTGACGCCATTAAAATTAAAGGTGGAAACAAAAATACAATACATATACGTACATATAAAATATACATGCAAACATATGTGTACACTGAATCCTAATTAATCAAACCAAAAATAAGTTTTGTCAATTTCAGACAGGCAAGGTTTAAATTTTGCAACAAACCCGAAATCTGTTCCAAAATTTGATATAGTAGCGGCAATAGAAAACACGCCTCAAAATTTACCAACAGATAATGGGAATGAATATTGCATACGGGCAAAAATTGCTTTAGAGAAGCAATACAAAATTAAAAATAATTTAACTTCAGAAGAAAAGTTATCGATAAATTCTTTAAAATGCGATGAAAGTATATAAGCAGCCAGCAGACAAAGGTAATGCCACAGTCATTATAGATAAAGATATATATATAATACAAAAATCATGACTCTTGTAAATGAGGGACCCTACTCAAAACTAAACAAAGATCCAACAAAATCAATAGAGAGCAAAATTTACAGAACTTTGTTTAAATACAAACATGAATTTAATGATTTTGAACGAAGGAATCTTACACCACATCATAGTAAGCCTCCTCATTTTTTTGGCTTACCAAAGACACATAAACAAAATATTCCTTTAAGACCAATTGTTAGTTCTATCAATTCACCATGTCATAATTTGGCAAAATTTTTACTTAAAATTATTGATCAATTATCTGGAAATACCGATTCATATATTAAAAATAGTAAACATTTTATAGAAAAAATGTATGAAAACGATATTCATGAATCACACCTGATGGTTAGATTTGATATAGTTAGTCTTTTTACCAATGTTCCGGTAGATGAAACCTTAAAAATAGGTAAAGACAGGTTGCTAAATGATAATAATTTGGAAACCAGAACTAAATTAAGTGTAAAGAGCATAATAGAACTCTTAAGAATGTGTATAAAAACAGCCTATTTTCAATTGGACAATGAGTTCTACCAGCAGGATTTTGGTATGGCTATGGGGTCTGCATTATGACCAATTTTAAGCAACATATTTATGGAGAACTTTGAGAACACATATGTTCAAAATTGTATAAACAAACTGGTTGTCTGGTGGAGACATGTTGACGACATCTTTGCAATTTGGCCTCATGGTGTCTATTTACTAGATAGTTTTTTGGAAAATATAAATAGTAAGGAGCCATCTATTAAATTCACATTAGAAGTAGAAAGTAGGAATGAACTACCGTTTTTAGATGTTTTAATTAGAAGGGTAAATAATACAATTCAAACAAGCGTTTATAGAAAACCAACACAAACTAATAGATATCTAAATTTTAACTCAAATCAGTCAATAAATGTTAAAAGGGGTGTTGTAAAATGTTTATACGATAGGGCCAAAATAATTTCATCTAATAATGAAATATTAAATAACGAGAAAAAATTTATCAAAGAGGTTCTAGTACAAAATCAATATCCTGAAGCCCTTGTTGAAAGTAAGGACAATCAGGTACGACAAAAACCTGAACGTCATTATACAGCAATAATTCCTTATGTATACAGACTATCGGAGAAGCTACGCCATATAGGTGACAAATTTGATGTTAGGACGATATTTCAAACAGGGAACACTTTAAGATCTATTTTAACAAAAACAAAACCGATAAGTAAACAGAGAGCAGAATTCAAAAAACCGTATTTACAATATCCCGTGCGAATGTGATAAATGTTGTGGGTGAGTCATCCAGACCTTTCAGTGTGAAGTTGGATGAGCACAAGAATTACATTAGAAAGAATGAAATTCAGAAATCAAAGATTTGTGAACATGCTTGGGAAAACGGACATAGAATAAACTGGGACTCGGCAAAAATTTTAACAAAAGAAGCAGATAGCAAAAAAAGAGAAAAATTAAAGAATCAGCAATAATCTTATTAAATGAAGATAAGTGCGTATCGTATTGTTCTGTAGGTATTTGTACAACCTGGCTACCAATGTTAAAAGGAGAACTTAACAAACTCAACATTATCTAAAAGAAAATATCATCAGTTCTGTTTTCTGTGTAAGTAGTAAGTATCTATGGAAATAACATAAACAGAATCTTAAAGCTGTGTATTTGACATACACAGCAAAATAAGAGTTCTTCCAAAAAAATCTTTAAAAACGGAAAGAGAGTACTTTCCGAAACGTCAGCAAAATACACTATTTCTGTGTTTATACCGGTTTATATTATTTGCAAAACATAACCTCTGACTATTCCTTTGACGTAAACGTCACGGGCGCAGAGGCTTTTTCCAATAATTCTATTATTTTGTAGATTCGGTGATTTGTTTTGGAAGAGGATAATAATACATGTGGTAGAAAACCCAAATAATAGGAAAGAGTCGGCCTATTTCCGCTACTGAGGCCTAACACCGACGCCTGTAGACGAGCTACCCCCAACCAGGAATTTTGCCGAACCTCTTCCCTTAAGAAGAGTAGGGATCTTTTACTTGCCTAACATTTAATAGACAAGGGACCGACGGCTTTACATCCCCTCCGAAGGATGGTATATCTCCTATACAACCCTCGCCTAAGGTTGTATAGCTTTCGCGCATACACTGATATACAAGCCGCTGGAAGCTGTGTGAGGCGAGACCGCGGTTTCCATTGGAATGGTCACCCATCCAAGTACTAACTGCGCCTGTCGTTGCTTTGCATCGCATACCGAAGTATGTACATAGTAAAGACGCACCTACGCTCGCCCCCACATCGAGTATATATATTGAGGGCAGTGAAATTAAAATATTATGAAAGTAATTAATAATTTTAATGTAATTTTATTTAAAATAATGTTATTTATTTCTTCTTAGTACCTATGCATTAATTTTTTTCATGTAACTGACATAATGTTAGTTTAATTATTGTAGATTAATTATATTTAAACGTAAGGACATTTATTTTTATTCAATATCACAATGATTTTTTAGATGTGAGTTAGTATTTATTAGTGTTACAATTAATAAACTGTTTTCCGGTAAATTATTGTATGGAATGATTTTATGAAATGCTTGATTTTATTATTAATTAAGGAAATATTTATTTTAATGCTCAAAGCCAATTATATTTAAAATAATGATCATTTAAATTGTCCCCATTATTAAATTGACGAAATGTACAGGCAAACTGGTGATTTATATCAGAGGCACTACCAACAGAAGATGAAATTTCGTTTACCGAACACAGTTTTGTATTGAAAGTTTTTAGTGTTTTTCAGATATTTTTTATATTTCCCTGCCTGCGTATATTATTTACATACGCTTTTTTTTCATTTCGTTTTGTATAATAAACACTATGACAATGCTTATTCTCAGTTACTGTTTATTACAAAAATTACATGATATCTGTCAAGGTAAATAGTCCAGTATAAGTTGTGAAATGAAAATAGCTTGCTGAACCATCGGATAAATATTTGACCCTGACGTCGATCTCAAGGCGTGTTTGCTAAGCTGTTTCTAAAATTACAAAATATAATTAAATTATTCGAATGTAAATATAACTTACCATTTTCCGGTACGATCTCTTCCATTTTATCCTCATATTTGGTCCTGGTGTAGAATATACATATGCAAAGATAATCGTTAAACTAGACGCTATAGCAACAAGCACAAGAGATAATAATTTTTGTAGTATCTTCATAAGTACATAATTCAATTTTGGCAGTAACTTATTGAATATTATGACAGACTCATTCTTTGTATAGTGTCAAAAAATGTGGGTGACGTTCGATATAAGTGAATCATTAGCACGCAAGTCACAATATAGATCGTCAGAAACATATAAACGAGTATAACAAAAAAATTCATATATATGGTGGTATTATCAAAAATGAGTGAACTTCATGGATTAATTTCACTTTAAATTTTTAGACGCACAGTTACATTTTAGTTAAGATCACTCAAATGATATTACAGTAGAGGAAACTAATGCATTTACTTCTTAATCGTTATAGACCACAAGCCCATGCTAAATTTTTAGGGGGTCATATTGAAAAGATTGGCTTGAGAAGGTATAATTTTTATAGTCCTACAGAAATAAATCACTTTGAGCCCTGTACCGTACATTTTAGGTGGGTCATGGGAAAGCCGCGGAAAAGTGAATATAGTAACCCACGGGAAGTGAATTTTTTCAACGATCCTGTACGGTTTACCTTTATTTGGACTGTATTTATATCTGAGATTCTTAAAAAGAGAATACCGTAGAAAAATAATGGGACAGAAGTACAGGAATAATTTTCGTTTTCCGAAAAGTGACCTCTATGTACCTAGGGTGATACAATACCGTACGGCTTTTATGAAATTCGATTTTTAAATTAACAAGGATGAACTACTTTGCTATGCCGTACAAATCAGTTGGACCATGGGGTGGCAAACGCGAGATCTACCCCCTTCCTACACCTCTATTAAGGGTGGTGATTTGATACCACGTAAATATGCCGTACATTTTAGTTGGTACATGTGTCTGGAAAATTTTCCGTCCCAGAGTGAGCTTTTCTAAATAAAAAAATATTGTAGATTAGATTTAGATTTATTTCCCAAAAATTAATATTACATAACAATAATAATGCAATATGCTCATATAAGTACATACATGACATGGTGCGCCTTAATCAAGATATAAGTGAAAGAGCATTTGGTTCAATCTTAATAAAAATACAGTGCACATACTTAAATAAATTCAGACATATATACAATATACAATAAAATATAGAATAATACAATACTTTAGAAGTAAACCCTTTGAAAACCTTTTACGTATTAAATTTTGCAGTGAAGTATTCTTCTAAGTTATAGAACACTTAATTATTTAAAACTTTCTTTAGCCTAATTTTGAATAAGTTTTCGCTGTTTATGCAAGTAATAGAATTTGGTAGGTGATTATAAATTTTTACTCCGGAGTATAAAGGACCTTTCCTATTTGTGACATATCTATAGTTTGGTGCAATTAGTTTTGTATTAGATCTGGTATTGTAATCATGGATATCAGCGGATGTCGATATTGTGTTTCGTTTTCTGTAAATTATTATAGATAATTTATATATATAAAGATTAACTACAGTTGGTATATGTAAGTTTTTAAACGCCGTTCTACAGGATTCTCTCGGATGAATACCACAAATTGTTCGCACAGCACGTTTCTGTGTCACTAAAACTTTTTGAAGACAAGTTGCGTTTCCCCAAAATTCTACACCATATTGCTTTGAAAATATGCAAAATACACAGATAGTGCCGCTGCAATGCTGATATTTTCTTTG
Organism: Leptura quadrifasciata; assembly: GCA_963675555.1. Lineage (NCBI taxonomy): Eukaryota > Metazoa > Arthropoda > Insecta > Coleoptera > Cerambycidae > Leptura > Leptura quadrifasciata. The sequence goes on from OY776675.1 coordinate 149,625,921, forward strand.
ACGTTCTTTATTGCATAAATTGCACGTCCGAGTCTTCTTTATTTAAATCAGAAATATGCGTCGACCAATTTAACGATTTATCAATGTATATTCCTAAAAATTTAGTATCAGTTACTGATTATTTGTCCTAGATCAGTTTGAATATTTATATCTAAGGCTGGTGTGTGGGATTTTTCAAATGTTATATTCATTGTCTTTTCAACATTTAAGAGCAGTTTATTAGCATGAAACCATTCATTGCCTCTTCACTTTTAACTTTAAGATCATCCAAATTATCATCATTCACTATGATACTGGTACCATCAGCGAACAATGAAAATTGTAACGAAGAAAAATTATCAACAAGATCATTTATGTATATTAAAAATAATACTGGACCTAATATGGACCCCCGTGGAACTCCAAATGTGATATCTTTTGCTTCCATGATAACAGTTTTTCCAATTTCCTGAGATTCGTCATAAAGTCTGACATATGCAGATCCATGTTTTCAATATGAAGTAAGCCACAGAAGTGGTGTACCGCGTATTCCGTAGTAATTGAGCTTCATTAGTAAAATATTATGAACTACACAGTCAAAAGCCTTGGACAAATCGCAGAAGATACCCATAGGAATATGTTTATTTTCTAGGATATTATTAAGATAATTTATTAGTTTAAATGCAGCGTCAGATGTGCTACAATCTTTTTTGAATCCAAACTGAAATGGTGTTAAGATTTTAAATTTTTCTAAATAGTTTACTAGCTGTTTTTTTACTACTGCTTCTAATATTTTAGAAATTGTAGGCAAAAGGGAAATAGGTCTATAATAGAAATATTATATTTGTCGCCTTTTTTAAAAAGCGGCTTAATGGTTGCTATTTTAAATTTATCTGGAAATATCCCCTGAGAAAGTTTACGATATGTGTTAAGGGTTTCTTTAAAACTGAAATGTTTTCTTTTATTAATGTAATTGGAATTTCATCCCATCCAAATGATTCTTTAGGTTTTAACTGCTTAACAATTTCAATTACCTCATTTTCCGTAACCGGCATAAAGTACAGAGAGTCCAGGGTATTTTTGTTTATTTTTTTAATATAGTATTCGGCAGAGTGTATGTTTTGTAAATCAGATGTTAGTGTTTCGGCAATGTCCACAAAAAAGTCAATAAATTTAGTGGCTACTTGACATTGATCTTTTATTATTATATCATTCTCAGACAGCACAATATGTTCTTGCCTGTTAGAATTTTTTCCCTGAAGGTCGTTTATGGTATTCCAAGTAGTTTTTATTTTATTACTAGAGTGTAGAATTTTATTACTAAAATATAATTTTTTTGCAGCGTGAATAACTTTTTTTTAAATCTTACAATATAATTTAATGTAGTTTATAAAACCAGGACCTTTACTTACTTTATTTATTATTAAGACGCGCTTATGCTTGCTCGAAGTTCGAATACCTGTAGTTAGCCAGCTATTATTAGTTTTTTTTTTGAAATATTAATTTTTTCCATGGGAAATGCTTCATAAAAACAATCCAGAAAAAGAGAATAGAAGGTATCGTTTGCGTCAGTCTATTCCTCTATAGTGCACCAATTTATACACTTCAGCAAATTTTGAAACTTTATTTTATTCTTTTCGGTAATTATTCTTTTTTCTGTAAATTTATGATTACTTAACAGATTGCTATTATTTACTATTTTTAAGATTTGGCCTTTATGATCTAAGAGACCCAGATCTATTGTGAATTATATTGTGCATTTATATTTGTTAAAATATTATCAATAATTTTGGATGATGTAGATGTTATTCTTGTAGGTTCGGTTATGGTAATTTTTAAGTCATATATATTTAAAATCGATTCTAAATCATTTGTAATGTTACAGTTTTATGAAAAATTTATATTAACCACACCACATATAATAAAGTTTTTATAATGTAATTGGTTTAATTCAAATAGTAGTTCGTAGAAAGAGTCCAAAAATATTGTTGTGTCGCCTACGGGGGCTCTGTACAAACAAATAACAGTGTACTTACTTTTTTTACTATGGAGAACAGTGAATTCAAAATGCAATTCTCTTTGTTCAGGTTTCAAATTGTTTACTTCCATAAAATCACTACAGTTTTTGGCGTATATTACAACTCCGCCGTGTGCCTTTTTTTCTCGGCAATAAAGACCTACTATTTTATAATTATCTATGTTAAGAAAATTCTTTTGTTCATATTTCATCCAAGTTTCAGAGAAACATATTAAGTCGATGGCGGAATTTTCTTGTGGCAAAATGTTATTAAGCCAAATATTAATTTCATCGATTTTGTTAGCCACACATTGTATATTGTAATGTAATATTGTAAAATTTGAAATATTATTCTTTATTACACTCGAGCAGGACTTGATAGTGTAATTATTCGCAACCAATTATTTAAAATTAATGGATGTGAAACGCAAAAGGATTTTCCGAAATTTTTCCACTATATTATGTTGACAAATAACAATAGATATGCGTTCCATTGATTTAACGGCGAAGAATGTCCTCGAAATGTCAGCGACATTATTGAAGGAAATGAAGAAATGGATGAAAATGCAGATAAATAAAATGAATGAAAAAATTATCATTCAAAAAGCACTTTTCGTACATTTAAAATAGTAATAATAAACATTTGAAAAAAATAATAAATCTTAAAATCAAAAACAGCAGTGACAAATAAATTAATGTGTGTTTATTGTACTTCATGAAAAATCTAGCTAGTTTGTTACTCTTGTTTTCTTTTTGTACATTTTTGTCTCTAAATCCATTTTTCATCATAAATATTTAAGAAAAACCAAAATCTTATGGAATCAAAATTTTTTAAAATCAAAGTTTAGGCCAACCCCTGCCCAGCCCGGAGTTTATACACCTCGCGGAAGGTTCCTCGCTAGGATTGAGAGCTGCAAAATTTGAAAAAATTGAAAAGTGAACAAGTTTTTAAAAAATGTGTAGTGTTTAGTTTTGTTAAGTCTTTTAGCAATTTTAGTACCTTTCTTAATCTGTTTGTCTCAGAAGGAGTTTAAGTTTTAATTGTTTTTTAACCAAACCAGATCCGTTCCGCCCGACCTTGAAATCCGCCACCGCGATTAACGCGGTGGTTGCACGGTCGGTCCCGGAATGGGTTCTGGGGAGGCACCTGTTATATTATAGTGTGAATAAAGTTATATTGATTGATTAATTGATGAAAAATTTAGCAGTTTTTAAAATTCGAAGTATTTTTAAAAAATGTTGCTTAATATATTGCAATGTGTTCAAAACTATGTTTTGAAATTGTTGCACCTCTTATTGATATCTCAATTGATACATGATTCATATAGTAACAGCATATAAAATTCTTATTGCTACCATATTCATATTCTTTTTTAATATGACGGAACTTAAAATGATGCTTTTACATTCGTATACTTATGTAAAATATTGTTATTTTTTTTAGGTCTCAAGTTGTAATACCTTATTAATAATATAAAATATATTTGTATTTCAGAATCCGAAGAATAGCCAAATTCAGAGACAGACAGCAGTAATTCCGAAACTGACAATGGAGATTCGGATAGTGAAAATTAAGAATACACAATCAATTAGCCTCATAGTATTCTTTCGAAAATTTTATTATTTTATTATAACCACTCACGCCCCTATTTATATTAAACATTAAAAAACTAGTATGTCTCGATTTCACTTATACTATAAAAATGTATAAAATATAGTATTTTATAATTTACTGTTTAAGAAACCATCATGCGAAATTGAAAGTTTTTGTTAAATCCATTATAATAGATCAGTAACTAATTTATGCATACTCATACTCATACTTATTTTATTTGACTACGTTACATACATGTCAGGTACATTTGTAGCAGGTCATATTACACTTATCGACAGATAAAATAAATAAATTTTTTTATATAATTATTAAGAAATTTTGTCAGACATACATCTCAAATATACCATTTAAACATTTAAATACTCTCTATATAACACTACCACAATTTTACAATTAGAAATGTACAAAAAAAAATATTTATTATAAATAACACATCTATAAATTAGAAATAAATGCATTCCACACAAATATACAGATCATAATATAAAGATATTACTCATTTGGAAATGCAATAGTCGCTTCTAGATAATCACTTACGGAATAAAAACAGTTTCTTAAAATAAAATGCTTGATTTTACGTTTGAAACAGTTGTAATTTAAGGATTTAATCTGCGTGGGCAACTTATTATATAAATTTATATTTAGCGAATTTTTTTGAGATTTCGTTAATCTATAACAACGAGTTCTTAGTAGACTACTAGATCTAGTAGGGTATTGATGAATGTCAGCCTGACTATTGAAACTATTAATATTTTTATGAACCTCTAACATAGTGAAATAGATATATAAACAGGGAATTGGAATTATGCCCAATTTAATAAATATGGAATGGCAATGGTCCTTTATTCCTACACCTGCTATAATGCGAACGGCCTTTTTTTGTAAAACAAAAATTTTATGGGCATGCGTTGAGTTACCCCACAAAATAACAGCATAGGAAATATGACTGTGGAATAAGGAAAAATAAACATTTTTAAGAATTTCGGTACTTAAAATATTTTTCATCTGACGGAGTAAAAAAATCACACTGGAGAGCTTTCTACCCAACTGATCGACATGACAAGACCAATTTAGCTTGTCATCCAAGGTTACTCCCAGTAATTTTACACTACTACCATCAGTGATGTTAACATTTGAGGAGATAATGAGATTTTGTGTTTTTTCCCTATTTAATTTTAGTTTATTTGCTGTAAACCAATTCTCAGCCCTTTCTTCTATCTCTTTTGCAACTTTTGTTAAATTTAACAAATTTTTTTCGGAACATATTAATGTGGTGTCGTCAGAAAAGAGAACACAATTTTTAGGAAGCAAATAATTATACAAATCATTAATATAAAGTATAAACAATATGGGTCCAAGTACGGAACCTTGGGGTACTCCATTCTTAATCAAATTGAAATTAGATCTAGAATTATTAAGTGAAACGCATTGTTTCCTATTATTTAAGTAAGAACTAAAAAGTAAAAGTGGAACACCTCTAAATCCATAATATGATATATTTTCCAATAGAATGTCATGATCGACACAGTCGAAGGTCTGAGTGAGGTCACACAATGAAATCATTATGTAATTTCCCTCTTCAAGGCCGTCGACTATCCCGTTCACGGCATTTAGTATAGCTTTCGTGGTAGAGCAATTTCTACGGAATCCAAATTGATGGGGACACAGAAGGCAGTTGTCATCCAAGTACCGGGTCAACCTAGCTTTTAAAATTTTTTCCATGATTTTTGAAAAAATAGGAATTATGGATACAGGACGGTAGTTGTCTACAGAATTAAGATCACCTTTTTTAAAGAGAGGTACAATTTTTGAAATTTTAAAGGCCTCGGGATATTCACCTGAGCTAAAACATGCATTTAAAAGTCATGTTAATATAGGTGCAATTATGTCTGTGATTTCCTTTACAATTGTGCTATTTAACTCATAAATGTCAACAGACTGTGAATTTTTTAAATTTCCTATCGCATCTAAGACTTCGTCGGTAGTTACGGGCTGCAGAAAAAATTAAGATGACGGAGGAGTACTATTTTTTATAGTTCCGTAGCTTTTAGATTGATGTCAGGTAGTGATAAAATTATGTTGTTTGCAATTTCTGCAAAAAATTCATTAAAAGTATCATGCGATAGATTGGACCCAATTTTGTGCGACCTGTTTATATTCCGTTCAAAATTAACAAGTCTCCAACTATCCCTCATTTTATTTTCATATGTTGCAATGTATTGATCATATGCTGATTGTTTTGTATTTGCAATAGCAAGTTTATAGTCTTTACGACAATTGTTGTAAACAGTTAAAAATTCTGAATTTCTACTGACAGTACAAATTTGTTTAATGGAGAATAGCGTATCTCTCATATCACGTAATGACTGATTGTACCAGTCAACAGGAGGTTTAGAGATGTTAGGATCATATTTAATTACCGGAAAATAAGTGCATACAAGATTTTTGTAGGTATTAACCAGAAAATTAGCCAATTAACCAGAAAATTCTTTTTATCATATGAATGATGAATTACATTTTGTATAAGTTTTCTAAATGTAGTAGGTTGTAAAATTAAAAATGTTGGAAAAAACGGTTGCCTAAAAACAAACTTATGAAACATACTAAAATTTCTTACATTGCAAACACTGTAACACATAATTTTTTTTCATAAATTTTCCAAATAAGTCAACAAAAAAAAGAAAATTTTGGGTAATTTGTACAAATTTTTTATAATGAATTACGTTACATTGTATTTTAAAGTTTAAAGCTGATACATAGCAATTTCTTATTTTACTTCACGAAAAATTCATCTCTGAAATATATATTTGGTTCTGGTATTTCATTGCGGCCCATCTAAAATGGACGGCATTATGATTGCTTATCAACTTTTGCTATTTTCAATGATATTTTGCAAACGCCGAAGGTATCTAATGACTATTAAGGGTCGTGTAAATCGCATAAATAAGTCTTCTCATTTGCAACGATACTGCTATCTTTGTAGAAGAAGAAACTTGGGAAAAAGTCTACCAAAAATCATCTAAATTACTCGAAACGATAAAAAATGATTCGATCAACATTTACTTACTATGAATACAGCTGAAACTACCACATTCTGCTTATATAAAAATCTACGACCTGCTAGAATACAAAACACTGACATAGAAATTGACCAGGCTGTTTACATAAAATACCTAGGAATCATCCTTGACACACCTGAAATGGGACCTTCAAATTAAAAATATACCCAAACAAATGAGACAGTATGAGTACATGCTTTAAGTATTTTACACTAATAAAATAATTGTGCTCATCGCTTTTGATTGATCACGTAGGTAGATATAATTTAATTTTTTTCTCAAAAATGGTCGATTTTACGAAACTTTTTCAAGAGATAAAAAATTTCTAAATGAATCATGTTTAGTTATTTTCTTTAATTGAAAAAAAAATTGCAGGCAGAAAGATATTTACAAAAGAAGGGTAGTTAATTTTACCCCTTTGTGTATATGCTAGGTGGCTGAAATGATTTCGTTACATTCCCTTTGTTAAGTAGCCAAGATGTGCCATATTTCGTCTTTTCCCGATTACGTTATTTTGAGATAAATTATAAACCGTTTATTGGCACACCCCTTTGGGGGTGGGGTGTAGCTGAACAGGAAAGGGTTATTTTGAAAAATTTTATACGAAGAACTCGTCTTCATTTTGGACAGGGAATCTACAGTTACATTTTTTGCACGTTATTACAGGACACCCTGTATATATAAAAACAGAATTAAATGTTTACATAAACACCCGCAGGCAAGTTTTAATATTTATTATCATGAATTCTTTTTAAGAAAAAAATATTAAAACATAAATTGTAACCAAATAGATGAAATAAATATTATTTATTATTAATCTTCGTACCAAATAACTTTTCTTAACTTTTCATAAGCAGCTGATTTAGGACCAAATTACGACGACCGACGCTTGTACTCTTAGATTTTAATATATTTTCAAAACACACTGTAACAACAACCAGGAACTTAATATATTTAAATAGCCAGATCATAATAAATCCATATTTGTAATTAGGCTTAAAATTACATTTCTGGTGAATTCTATACCTGAGTCTGTAACATAATTGTTAAAGGTCTATTAGTGAACCTAAAGGGATTATAATAAATCCAACAGGTTATTGTTGTTTGTCGAAATATAATTTATTCGGGGTGGGTACTTAACAATATTTTATTGCACTGGTAATTTTAGAAGGAGTATTTTAATAATATGCCCTCGTAAGTAACCATTCATTCAGTTTGAAATAATACTCTCGTGAGCAGTGATCTGTGCAAAATAATACCCAATTTTAAACAAATTGTGTACCTACAGTTAAAACCAGGTCTTAAAAACATGGCAACATCAAGTAAAAGTAGCTCTAACAAATTAAAAGAGTTCCTGTCTGCGTGTCGATCAAGTTTCAAGCGTAAAGGTTATAAGAAAGATCTGGCAGCCTCCTTCAATGTGTATGGTGTAAACAACTTCGTTTCAAGACAAAACAACTCGGAAAATTCTTCAATCGCACTAGGAAGTTACGCCAGTGTAGCAAGTTCTGTTAACAGAAACTTACGTGCATTAAGTCAGTCTTCCTCCGAAGATAACGTCCCAGACGATAGACTACAAGCAGAAGAAAATATCAACGAACTCAATGCCACCTCCTCTGAGAAAAAACTAAACACCAAACAACTCAATATCACCTTGAAATCTTCGAAGGACGAATCCAACTCCAAACAATTCGATATCCTTTCAAAATCGAATGTCAAACAGCTTGATGGCTACGTCGGCTTTGCGAATTTACCCAATCAAATTTATTGGAGGGCAGTCAAGAAAGGTTTCGAGTTCACGCTCATGGTAGTTGGTCAATCCGGTCTCGGTAAGTCGACTCTAATAAATTCCATGTTCTTGACTGATATATACAACTCCACCGACTATCCTGGACCTACACTAAGATCCAAAAAGACTGTATCTGTTGAAGCAACTACAGTGAACTTAAAAGAGAGTGGAGTGAAACTCGCGCTAACGGTCATTGACACACCCGGATTTGGAGACGCTGTAAACAACGTCGGTTCTTGGACACCCATAGTAAACTTTATCGAAAGCAAACATGAAGCTTATTTAAGAAATGAAACTCGAATTAACAGGACTGTTTTATCAGACGAACGTGTTCATTGCTGTCTATATTTTATCCAACCAACTGGGCATGGCTTAAAATCCTTAGACATCGAATTTTTGAAACGCTTACATGATAAGGTAAATATTGTTCCTATCATAGCTAAGGCCGATACTCTTACCAAGAAGGAATGTGATTTATTTAAAAAACAAATCATGCGAGAAATTGCAGAGCATGATATAAAAATATACGAGTTCCCCGACATATCTGAAGAAGATGAGGAATATCAGTTGAACAACTCTCTAAGAGATAAGGTGCCGTTTGCGGTTGTAGGCTCCAATACTCTCATTGAAATAAACGGGAAGACTGTTAGAGGTCGGAAGTATCCTTGGGGTGTAGTTGACATCGAAAATATGGAACAATGTGACTTTACAGCTTTGAGAACAATGGTAGTATGCACACATATGCAGGATTTAAAAGATGTCACGCATTTTGTTCACTACGAAAACTATAGACGCCACGCATTATTGTCTAGTGAAAGAAACAGCGGAAAATACCTTAGTTACAATTCCTTTCTCGAACGGAATAACGAGAAACTCGAGCACGATTCGAAAATTCAAAAAGCGACGTATGAAATGCAACAAATATTTGATTCGAAACTTCGTGAGAAAATGAAAGTATATGAACACAGGAAAGTAGAGATGACCAGAAGATATGAGAATGCTACTAAAAACTTAGAACAACAAGGTAAGGATCTAGCAGAAAAATATAGACAGTTCGTTTTAGAAAAAGAGGCTTGGGAAAGTGAAAGGCAGACAATCGTAGAGAAACTTTGGACTGTATACGCAAATGATCGTCCGGAAACGAAAAAACTTCTTGACTAGCAAGATCTGCTTAACTATCTGCTACAAAAATATTTTTATTCTAATGTTAAATATATTTAAATTTAAAAAATGATATTTTTGTTTTTTTTCAAATATTTTGTATACAAAAACTATTAAAAGTTGTCCTTTGTTTTATATTATTTTCTTTTCTTTAAACAACCTGTTTTTATTTTTATAGTTAAAATAAAAACAATTTTCAAAGCACTGAGCAAAAAGCTGGATTTAGGGACTATAAAAATAACCTAAATATCAAACCTGTTATTCTAACCAATATCAATTACTCAATATGATGTAGTAATAGAATGTTTTATATATAGTCTAGTATACTTTAACTTGGCGTGTGTATGTATGAGTTAATATTTCCGTACGATTTCATTTTCCCCCATATTGTACACAAAGTTAAACCAATAGTCCAGAAACATTGTCTACGTGGACAATATTTCTGGATCTTTGTGTACAAGAGAAAATTAAATCGTACGGAAATATTAACTCATACATACACACGCCAAGTTAAAGTATACTAGACTATAGTATCATTACTCCAAAATTGAAAATCTATAAAAATACACAGAATGAATAAATTAAAATTTCATTTCAAGGTGAGCTTTTTATAATTCAAAAAAGACCATTTCTAAACATGCAGGGCCCCAAAAGTCAACATCATTCCTTAGAGGGCTGATAGGTCAGCTCATAACTGACCAGAATATCAAAGTATGACCTTAGTAAAAAGTTATTAGTTTTTGAGATATTGGCAATTTTGTGAATTTCGTGAAAATCGGCATCTTAAATGAGTTTCTCGAGTGACACAGCTACAAACTTTCATATTTTAAGATTCTAAGTTTTATTACGAAACCCTGAATAGCCCTGCTATTGAGTTACATGAGTTATTTTTTTTATTAGCTAACTTAAACTTAAAATTACCACGCTAACCTAGTAAGCTATTTTAATTAATTGCTTATTCAGCGTAGTTTTTAATATGGTATAACATTCTCTCTATTTTAATTTAGGAAAAAAATATATTGCTATTTAACTGCGTAGTTGTGTTAAAATTGAATTCAAATAATACAAACACATACTAAACCGTGTGAAAAGTAGATCTTGTAAAACCAATATGCTCATAAAATTTAGAAATTCATGAAGGCCAATTTGTTTTTGGGCTCGCTTACATATGTCTGTAAGTGTGAGCAAATTGCGTTCATGCGATTTTATGTAATAGTTTAGATATTGCCATTTGCTGTATGATGGTATAGTGTATACGACCAGAATTGAAACCGTATAAAAACTAAAAGCCAGCAAAAATAGTCGGCATCTCTTTATTATTTTCCTTATGACAAACATTTCTATTTACCTCCGCAAGCGATACCGACTGTTTTTGCCGGCTTTTAGTTTTTATACGGTTTCAATTCTTGTCGTATACACAATAGTACATTTTCAGTGATGAAGTGAAGGTAAGTAATTTATTAGCCTGTTTGCTGGAATATGTACTTACCAATCACCTACGATCTTCATACACACTATGTAAATATAAACGAATATCTAAATAAAATATACAGGATGGGGCAATAGTGTGTCGGACCCACTGAACTCTATTACAGTAAATGGAACGCCATTATAGGCATATGCGCGTAAACAAAATGTGATAATCATGCGATTTAAAATGCATAGACAAGCGCCGACGCAGTAGGAAATCTAAGGTTAAAAGTATGTCGGAGCTTGACTCAAACAGCTGTGTACGGAAGTTATGCGCTGACGCAAGTTTGTGTTTTATTTGTTTCTAAAGCGTAGGTCTTAAATTGAATGCGAATTACAGAGCCGGTCTTCGTGATTTTATCCTTTCGTTTGCGAAAAGTTGTGAGATATATTGGTTATTTTGTATATAATTTTGTGACTTATAAACAGTGTGTATCTTAATTAAGACAATAGGTGCGCTCTTGTATGGTACGGTTTTGTAAGAACCGGGGCGAAATCCCGGGTTTGTTATATTTTAAGTAAGTATACCTACTCAACTTTTGTCTGTTGTATTAAAATAAGCTACCATCTAAATATTGGCAAGACAGTCCAATTTTGGATTTTTTTTCTTTTAAAATGAGTACTTTTGCCTACTTAAACACGAATTTTTATTAAAAATAGGCTGTATATACTTCCCGAGATATCAGGATGCAAAATATTCTAACCTCACATTTTTTCATTGCTGCGATTTTTAAGTTTATTATTTGTGAATTGTTACCTAAATAGTATTAATATAAATACGTACCAACATATTCGGGATAATAATACTGATTTCAAGATCTTTTTGAAAACACATGACGTTATCATACTTTTTATAAATTAATATTACAATTTTATGAAACAAGCAATTCAAACTGTGAAATGTGAGTCCAGTCAGCCAACGCGGTAAAGTTGACAATAGCAACACTCAATTTTTATATTACTAGTAAGTTTAATAGAGTGCGGCAGCAAGGCATCTCGATCCACATTACCCTCCTTTGCTTAGCGCAGTCGTATTTTAATTCATATATTTTACTAGCGAGACATTTTGTAATATTCAAAAACCAAGTTCTGCTAGCAGAAGTTTCATTCATTAAAATTTTTAAATGTTTTTTGCACACCATGGCAAGATACCACTGAAATATATTATAGCAAAACAGTTAAGGACGAGCGCAGCTCTGTCTTTGTGGCATTGTACTGCGATACTAAATATAAAGCAAGAGGAGCCGCAGTTAGTGCTTGAATGGGTGACTTTCAGAGAAACGCAGCAATCTTGACTCACCTTCTAGCGGCTTGTATTTCAGTGTATTAACAAATGCTATTTAATTCTAGATGGGGATTGTATAGTGGATATACCATCTTTGGGAGGGTATGTAAAACAGTTAATCCCCTGTCCATTAAATACTAGGCAAGTAAAAAAATCCCTACTCTTTGATAAGAGGTTTGGCAAAATTTCCAGTTTAAGGGTAGCTTGTCTCCTGGTATTGGTTCTTGCCCTTGGTAGCGGAAATAGACCGATGTTAAAAAAATCAAGGAAAATAAAACAGTAGAGTTCAGTGCAAAATACTTAATAAAAAGTAAGACAATTGTTGCTTCCCTTGGTTCATGTTTACATTGTATTTGTCAAAAGTACAGTACAAGATTTTATTAGATTTTCCACGTTTCAGACGAAGTATATTACGAATTTTAGTTATTCAGTTACTTTGTCAGAAAAATTATTTAATGTAGCAAGTAAACATTTGGTATATGTACACTACTATCGGGGATGAAACCACATACTTTTAGTCAAAATATAAATGGACATTATACTTTAATTTTCTCTTGCAAATAGAGAATAAGGAAGTTTTACGTAACAGAGATAGAAAACATATGACATTTTTGTGAACTATATATTGAACTTATGATCATATATATTCGACATTTGCTACAAGAAATTGAAAATCAAATTATAACTGGAAATTATTTTCGAACATACATACCAAGTGCGTTTTTTTTAATGGAATGCTATGTATATCAGTACATTTTTTGAAGCCTCTTTCTAGGCTCTATTCATTCCTATATTAGCATTGAATACCTCTCAACTATTTGGATGTAATATTTTTTTTTTTTGTTGAGATAATACAATCTGCAGATGGATATTAAGGAAATCACCACAGTCACAATTATGGGTTTGAAGAAAAACTTATGTGAATACCAGTTACGGGACATCTAATTAATGTTTTTAAATCATTTTCGTTTCCTAAAAATGTACAGGGTGGCCAAAAATTATTTTTCAATTATGAACATTTTCAATTGAATCTTCTCATTTTTTTCAAATGGAACACCCTATATATTTTTCGACGATGTGATGTAGAAATGAAAAACGAACATTTTTTTGTAAGTACTTTCCTATGGCTAATGCAACCATTTTTGTTTTATTGAACAATAATTACAAAATTCAAAAATAAACTTAAAAAAGAGGTTTCTTCAAATAACTCAGTAGAAAAAATTATAATAAATGTTCCACATGTTGCCCATTTTGATTGACACACATCTCTATGCGCTTTTGAAATGAAGTTCCCACTGTTCCGAAAACTGCCGGTGTGATATAGATGTAAAGGCGGGCTGAAGTTTTGGGAACAGGCTTCTTTTGTGGTATATCGAAACTCCTCACCCGTAGACGCCGACAGGGGAATTTTAAATGGAAATAGCCATAGAGTGTACATACAAAAACGTCGCTTTTTCAATCTAACATCATATGGTCGAAAATTATACAGGGTGTTCCATTTGAAAAAAAATGAAAAATTCAGTTTAAACAGCTCTAAATTAAAAATAATTTTTGTTCACTGTATATTTTTAGAAAGTGCAAATGATTCAAAAACATCACTGCATCTAAATAGTTGGGAGATAATCAATATTAATATTGTCACAAACAAATGTCACGACCCCCCTTTCGGGAAGCCGGAACTCATGGTCACTTTGCTTGTGAGAGATTTGGGTAGCGAATGTGGAAGGCGAGGTTAAAACAAATATAATTTGTGAAAAAAATTAACGTGAATTTTAAATACCACTTATCAATAACAATTTTTAATACCAACTTATTTATTTTATAAATTATTATTGCAAACATCTCGTTGATCAGTATGGCCCACACACTAAGCCATTTCATTCAAAGATAATCTACCAATTTATGTTTACTGAATTTATAACCCTATTAGCATTACCTGCATTCTAGGATTTAATATATTATAGGCATACAAACAATTCTGGGAATATTTTTCGGCATTATGTAGATCAAATGTAAATATTAAACAGGTTTAGGATACGTGCAAATGGATGTGACCAAAATTTAAAATCGTTATCAGTTGAATTTTCAAAATTATAACCGTCAGTTATTAAATATTGGCAATATTTGTTTTCTTTAAACATGTTCGATATTGAAGATAATCATTTTTAAGCAAGTCTTGCAATTATTTTTATTATCAAAGCTGGCGTTGGAGGATTATGTAAATAATAACAAAGCCCATAAACCAAAAGGAGGAAACTTTCCTTGCTTGACTTATATGTAACATAACTCGCTAGCCTAATAAATAACTATTGTTTTATTGTGATATTTTATAATAAAACAGTAAATGAACAGTAAATAATAATATGAAAAATTTACTTAAGATCTGGATTTCAATTTTATAAAGCAGGTACACCTTAAAACGTGTAGCAGAATAGATTTTTTTTGTAATATATTTTTAAGTAGGCTGGTATAATATTCAAGTTCAATTTTACCGTGCAAATAAAAAATGCAACAAAAACTTTACAAGCTCAATATTAATGCCGACGAACCAGCCTGTATGGTGTCTTCGAGATCAAACAAGCCTATAAAGGTAAGAAATTAAATTTGCGGTCAAGATAGCACAGATGGTAATGATATTTTAATGGGATCGTAAAGTTTTTGTTGGATTTTTTATTTGCACAGTAAAATTGAAGTCGACTATACATGTAGTGTACAAATGTAAATCTGATAATATTGAAGAATTAAAAATAAAGTAGATTAGAAGTAACAACATTTCTCAAGAACTGTACATACAATTCAGCACGAATTCATTAATCTTTTGGAATTCTGTCTGGCACAAAAAAGTTTTCAATTGGAACATTTAATTAGTTAATTCTTAAATAAATAGCGAACATAAAATTTCTTTGTTACATGTCACTATATTTTTTAAATTTTATTTTCAAGCTTGTGACTACAGTTTCAAAGAATCTAGTCTACATTTTCAAGCACAGTATATTACAAATTATTGGGGGCACTTATACATTACAAAGAGGATTATGTTAATTGGCTATAATTAAATATTTCCGGTAGGTCTCTTTTACAACAGGGCTGGCGGCAAACAAAGTGGAATTTCCAATTTCTAGCTGATCATTAAGCAGGATAATATTTGGACTATTTCTATGTTTATTAATTTCAGTAGATTCTAAATATTTAATTTCCTGGATTTTGTTGCATAATGTAGAACTTCTAGTTTTTCTACGGACGGAAAATTATGGCTAGTTTCTAAAAATGATTTGTAAAATTTGAATTGCTTAAGTTAAAAAAAACTTTAATATTTGGTCTATGTAGCACCTATTGCATTCTTCACACGAGAGCTTATAAACACCCAATATTTTACTTTTTTGTGTTTTCTGTTTGACATTATAAAGAATATTTGACATTCACTGGCTAGGTTTGAATTTTGAATGCTACCTGAAGGTTATGGTTTGATAATACATACGAGATTCTTTTTGACAAGGGAGCAAATATATTACAGATACAAGGGTTTCTGGTGATTTTTCTTTAATCTTAGGATAAACTTTACTCATTGTAACGTCTTTTTGTTTTTTTTTTTTGTAACTAGATAATCTATCATATTTACTGAAAACCGTTTTAGTTGCTATTTCTTTTAATGATTTCTATTTTGTTATTCAGGTTTTTCGGGATATAGTGAAAGCTCTATGAACCATAGATCTATATGGGGCTATTTTGTGTGAAAAGGTATAGTGGCAGACGAAAATGTTGGTTTTCTGCAGGTATTAAACGATAGTTTATTTGTATTAATATGGTAAGATCTTGAAAAATAATTTGTCGATTTTGTTAAATTTCTTAAAAATGAAAAATATACGAGATGTTCCATTTAAAAAACGTAGATAACGTCATAACCGAAGCAACGATGACGTCAGTTCTAAAAAATCAAAGCAATTGAATAATATCATAATTTGTTCCAGAAGTTGTTCACCATCCAGCTCTCTTTATTACTATAAATATTCCAAAATTACATTTTTAGAACTCTCCACGGATGTAAATGTAGCAACCGATAAATTCTATAAAAAAATATATGAACTAATTTATAATTATGTACCAGTTTACAAGTTTTATAAACGAAAATATCCTAAGTAGCAATATAATTATAAGCAATATTCGCAAAAAAGGAATAAACATTTTAATATACATATATAAAAAATAGAAAACTGAGTATCACTTACACGAATTCAAACTTCGATCAATAATTAAAACACAGATCAAATAATGTTATGACATAACTTGACAAATGTTTAATTTTCTATTAGCACCGACTCAAAATACTTTTAGTCATTCATTCATTCTAAAAAACAACAGTCGATGATACCTGGTAAAATGATACATGAAGAAGTTCAGTATGAAGATAAACAGGCGATTATCAACGTCTTTGGCAAATTCTTTACAGAAACCAGATGAAGGGGACATTGATCACGAATACACAGATGCCATTTTCAATAATAATTGTGTTATATTAAACATAAACTCTGTTTTTGTTCATAATATAACTAACGCTATTAAGGAACTTAACAAAATCACGTCTGGTTTTGACATGATTCCTTCATTTATAATAAAAGATTGTGCGTTTGTTTTTGCAAATATATTATATATGATATTCAATATAGCCTTGAAAACCAACAACTTTTCCGAGACTTGGAAGTTTGCAAAGGTTTATCCAGGTTTTAAAAATGGTATTTCCGCATGTGTTTCAAACTACCGAGCTATAACTATACTTTCGAATTTTTCTAAAGTCTTCGAGATAGTCTTGTACAATCAATTTATCCAAGTGTTAGTCAACAGATTTCTCTTTCTCAACATATGGCTTCATAAGAAATAGATCCACCGTTAGTAATCTAACAGTATTTACTTAGTATATATCTGATCATATTGATAAACTTGGACAGGTGGATGCGGTGTATGTTGACTTCTCGAAGGCCTCTGATAAAATAGATCATATCTTACTATGAAATAAATTATATAATTTTGGGTTTAGTACCTCTCTAAGATTATTTTTCATAACGTATTTATTAGACAGAAAACAGTATGTCTCGTATAATGGTTATAGTTCGAAGATCTTCCTAGCCACAAGACTCTAATCTTGGGCCTCTCTTGTTTTTACTATTCATAAACGATTTGTGCGCTCAATTAAACTGTAATTAAACTGCTGTTTGCAGACGATCTTAAATTATATAGGAGTATCATCTCAGAGAATGATTGTGATAGCCTACAGCTTGATATTAATAAATTACAAGACTAGTTTGTATTAGGTAAACTTCTTTTGAATATGAACAAATACAAAGTACTATCATTTAGTACTTTTATTTATAACTATAGTATTGATGGTACTATTCTATGACGACGTACATATACTAAAGATTTAGGGATAATTCTCGATCACCAACGTTCATTTAAATTATATATCAGGTCAAAAACATCAGAAGCTCTGAAAGTGCTCTGTCTCATAATAAGGAATTGTAAGACTTTTAATAACTTACAAGCGTTAAAAATGTTATATTATTCGTTCTTGAGGTCCAAGCTTCAATATGGAATCCTTGCTACAAACTATCAAAAAGGTACTGTCAAAATACTTCAGGGAAAATTCTTCAAATTTTTTTATTTTAAGATTAATGGTATATCCCTGCTAGAGGCGTTGGGTGCGGGTTTTTGCGTGTATTCAATTTTCACAGTTTGGAACTGCCGCCTAACTGTACTGCTATGTTGTTTATTCATACATTATTGCATGGTGTAATTGTCTGTCCTGACTTTCTTGCTCAAACAAATTTTATGGTGCCTAGAATTGCTTCTAGACAACAAAACATGTTTTACAGCAATAGTACAAGAACTAATTAACATACAGCTGAAGTCACCTATCACAAATATGTGCCACAATGTGATTAGAATTAGTAATTGCTGCGATCTAAATATATGTTCTAAAAACAACTTTTAGAAACTGCTGTGACTCATTTATAAGTTAGTTTTTCCTTTTTAATTTGTCATAGTTTTAATTTAATATTTTATCTGCTTACCTATTGTTTTCGCCATTTTAATTCTAAGGTTGTGTGTGATATAAGTTCGTTTTTTAAATTTTTTTAAAATTATATTCAATGTAGATTTACACGCTTATATAATTTGTTGTATATGCAGGGTGTTTCATAATAACGTGCAAAAAATTTAACTGTAAATTCCCTGTAGAAATTAAGACGGTCTCTTCGTATAAAATTTTTCAAAATAACCCTTTCCTCTCCCACTACATCCTCTTAAAGGGGTGTGCCAAAAAACAGTTTTTAATTTCTATCTTAAAATAAAGTGGTCGGAAAAATACCAAATTTGGCACACCTCGGTTACTCATCAAAAGGCACCTAACTAAATTATTTCATTCACCTAACGGGTGCACAAAGGGGAGAAATTGAATACCTTTCTTAAAATTTTGTAAATATCTTTCTGTCTCTATTTTTTGTCAATTAAAAAAAATAACGAAACATTATGATTCATTTAGAAACTTTTTTATCTCTTGAAAAAATTTCGTAAAATCGACAATTTTTGAGAAAAAAATTAAATTACATCTACCTAAGTGATTAATCAAGTGCGTCGGACCTCGATATCTCGAGTTCTACGATAGCTAGAAATTTTTTAATAAATTCAAAGTAAACTAGATAAAAAAGTCTATAACTGGAAATTATTTTCGAACATACGAACCAAGACGAAATTACAGAACCAAGTGCCTTTTTTTAAATGGAATGCTATGTATATCAGTACATTTTTTGAAGCCTTTTTCTAGGCTCTATTCATTCCTATATTAACATTGAATATCTCCCAACCATCTTCACTAGGGCTAATTGCAACCAATTTCGTTTTATTGAGCAATAATTACAAAATTCAAAAATAAACTTAAGAAAAGAGGTTTCTTCAAATAACTCAGTAGAAAAAATTATAATAAATGTTCAACATGTTGCCCGTTTTGATTGACACACATCTCTATGCGCTTTTGAAATGAGGTTCCCACTGTTCCTAAAACTGCCGGTGTGATAGATGTAAAGGCAGTTATTATTCTTTCCTTCACATTTTGTACTGTTGTTGGTGTGTCTCTATAACCAATTTCCTTCACGTATCCCCATAAAAAGAAATCCATTTTTGTAAGATCTAGGGATCTAGCAGGCCATATAATGGGTCCATTTTTCTCAATCTATTGATTAGGGTAGGTATTATTTAAGTGGTCTCTAACTGCATTTAAATGATGTGGTGGAGCACCATCTTGCTGAAACCACATCCTATTTAGAATTCTCTCAGGAAGATTTACCAATAATTGTGGCAGATTGTTTTCCAAAAAATGAAGATAAATGGCTTCAGTCAATGTACCATCAAAGAAATGTGGCCCTATTACATGTTCTCCAATAATTCCTCCCCAAACCTTTATAGACCACCTGTGTTGGTTATCAACTTGCATAAAAAAGTGAGGATTTTCCGAAGCATAATAATGGAAATTGTGCCTATTAACAAACCATTTTTATGAAAAGTTGCCTCACCACTGAATAGAACAGTATTGAAGAAGTTGACATCATGTTAAATTTCACCTCTGACCCAATTAAAAATTGTAAGCGCTTTTGAAAATCGTCATCAGATAATTCCTGGTGCATTTGAATATGATATGCATGCAACTTATTTGTTTTTAAGATTCGACCCACAGACCATCTACTTATTTCTACTAATGAGTTCACGTCTCTTTGACTAACATGGGGATTCTCAACTGTTGCCAGCACGACAGAAAACTCATTTTCTTCGTTCACAACACGTTTTATTCTTTCACTTTTTTTATATTCGACATTTCCAGTTTCCAGAAATCTATCGAGAATGTTTTGGAAGCTGCTAACATCAGGAATCCTTCTTTCAGAATAACGTTGGTGATAAATAAATTCTATTGGCAAGTAAGCAATATCTGTCTGACTCGTCCAAAACAAAAGTCATGTTCCGCTTTATTAAAATTCATATTGTTGATAAGCGTGATAAATGCTTCTTTGTACACGACAATTTATACCAAACTGAGGTTTTATTGCTTGTCGAATAACGACACTTGCACTTGGTCCCGTAATTTCGTCTTGGCTTGCCCTAAATATTCGAAAATAATTGCCAGTTATAGACTTTTTCATCTAGTTTACTTTCAATTTTTTTCAAAATTTCTAGCTATGTAAAACTCGAGATATCGAGGTTCGACACCCCACCCTGTACATATGTGCACTTTTATGTGTTGTCTTGTAATTGGGATTATCCTGATGGGCAAATAAAGATTATTATTATTATTATTATAATCAACCTATCGGAGGATATTTGGAAATAATGACTCTATTTCATATTTTATACACACAATACATAATTTCAGAAAAACTGTAATTAAATTGTATTCAAAAATAAATATTTATTTATTAGGTATATTAAATATATAGAGAGATATTGTTGGAAATATGCTTAAACAAAACACGAATTTATTGAATGAACTTGTATGGCGATGATACTTGATTATGTTGCGTCATCAAATATTGCTAGGAAAGTAATTTACCGTACTATTCAAATCTCGGAAATTATAAGTACTTAAAACTATTTCTAACATAAAGAAAATCACTTCTCGCAACACACCCACCTGGCTTTGAAAAGGGGAAATTTAAAGAAATTCGGAGCTCGGTACTTTTAATCAGTTGAGTTTCTATCTGTAAGAGATGTATATAAGAAAATATCATGAGTTTATTGGACCAGTTAACTCACTGCCTTTTTACTTTTTAATTCATAGATTATCAAATTAACAAACACTTTACAATATGAAACCTGTTATATTCCTCACATTCCTTGTGGTAATGGTATTGCTTTGTGAGCAAATATATGCTCGTCCGGGACTGGATGAAGAATTGAAAAACATTGTAAGTATTGACATTAGTGTAAAGTTCCTTAATTGTAGCTTTATATGAAATAAAGTAATTAGCTTGTACCAATCATTAGTTAAGGTGAAAAATTGCAAAACTT
This sequence comes from Leptura quadrifasciata, assembly GCA_963675555.1. Classification (NCBI taxonomy): domain Eukaryota; kingdom Metazoa; phylum Arthropoda; class Insecta; order Coleoptera; family Cerambycidae; genus Leptura; species Leptura quadrifasciata. The sequence goes on from OY776675.1 coordinate 149,647,344, forward strand.
AGGGAATGTTGTATGCCATATCTTCCTCATTTTATATAGAGTCCTGACACTTCATCTTATCCACCCCTAAGTCGACTGGAGCATTTGTAAATGTATTACTAATTTATTTTTATGTTATGTTGTGGGGCCGCTAATTACAACTAAATTAAGTATTATTATTATGCTACAAGTATATATTAAGTTTTTTTTTTGTTCTTTGGGCTATTGATTATTAATATGAGAAAATCCAAAATGGCGGCTCTAAAATGACGCATGAAATGGGGTGTAATTTTTCTAAAGCAAGAGTTTTAAAGGGACAAATTAATCATCTAGGTAATGTTATATGTAAGTATATTAAAGAAAACTGTACTTGAAAATATTCTTTTTTAATTGCAAGCTATAATTTCAGCAACAAAATGGCGATATTTATAAAAAAATGTGAAGGCACACATTGTTTCGGTCTTAACTTCTTTGTTTTTTGCCAAAGTCGTATTTATCTGTGCTTTGAAAGAAAATCGGATACCATAATCATGTCTACGTTCGGCAAATTATATGAATCTCATTTCTGGAAATCCTCCTCCATATTTGACAACAATAAACAAACTCATTTTGACGTCCTAAATAGTAAAGGCACTGTTACTGCCGTGAATTCAAACTTTGTTCTAACGAGAATGCCACGGAGTAAACCTAACGCAGCGTACAGATGATCTGGCACCTGCCGAGCCAGCAAGCATGTGACGTCATACGCGTTTATCTGACTAAAATAAAGCAAGCAATTTCTACGGCCACTGCTGCTGTTTGGATTGACTTTTTTCAGCCACAGTTCTAATATTGTTATTATTAGGTAAAAATCTTTATTTTGCACTACTTTTAATGTATATTAATTTCTTTGTGGGCAGACCTATTGTCAACATTAATTAATTGCCAGCAGGCTATTATCGTCCATTTAACGAAGTCTCGAACATCAAAGTTTGTATGATCTACATTTCCCCCCTCCCCTCCCCCTGTTTTTAAGGGTAAGAAAAGCGATGGTGATAGTTTCGAGGAAGGAAAAACCACCCCAATTTCCGGCTTCTCCGTTTTGGGCTTGCGAGGGGTCGTTGGATTGGGCTTATTTTCGGAAATAATAAGAAAGTCAGTTAATTTACTTTAGAGTGCTCCAGAACGATCCCCGGATGTTGAACCTACCTCCGGCCTAATAGCAATACCTCCTAAAAATAAGAAAATACGAACTCGACAAAGTTTTTGATGGGTTCTCGAGGGCAGGGATCACGATGGTGATGTTATTTCTCGCCCTACCCTCCCGAAACTACCCCTAACGTGCAAAAACCACTCCTTCTTTCATGCAGTCGCTTCTAGGCATGCGGGGATTCGTCGAATCGGGGGCCTTTATGGGAATGTCGGGGAAACTAGCCATTACTAAACTACAGTTGACCTAAGTAACCTTTGGGGGTTGAAACTACCCTGTTCGCAACACCGAAATCACTCACGGACTTTCGAGGGCGGGAATCACGATGGTGGTGTTATTTTTCACCCTACGCTCCCGCGACTACCCCCAGTATTTAAAAATGCCCCTTATATATGTATAACTATACATATAATTTATGGAGAAAGGAGCATTTTTATACATTGGGCTAGTTGCCGGAGGCTAGGGTGAAAAATAACACCGCCATCGTGATTCCCGCCCTCGAATACCCGTGAGTGATTTTGGTGTTGCGAGCAGGGTGGTTTCAACCCCCGGGGGTTGCGTAGGTCAACTGTGGTTGATTAATGGTTAGTTTCCCTGACATTATCCTAGAAACCCCGACCCGATGAATCCCAGCATACCTAGGACCAACAGCATGGAAAAGGGGGTGGTTTTATACGTAGGGGTAGTTTCGAGAGGGTAAAGTGAAAAAAATACCACCGTGATTACCGCCCTCGAAAACCCGTGAGAAGCTCGTTTTCCCGTTTTTCGAGGGATTTCGGTATTGCAAGTAGGGTAGTTTCAACCCCCCCGGGGGTTGCTTAGATCAACTGTGGTTTAGTAATGGTTAGTTTCCCTGATATCCCCATAAAAACCCCGATCCGATGAATCTCCGTATGCCTAGGACCGACTGCATGGAAGAGGGGGTAGTTTTTATACGTTGGGGGTAATTTCGGGAGGGTAGCGTGAGAAATAACACCACCATCGTGATCCCTGCCCTCGGAAACCTATCAAGAACTTTGTCGAGTTTATGTTTTCTTATTTTTTGGGGATATTGCTATTAGGGGCGGGGATAGGTTCAACCCCCGGGGGTCGCTCCGGAGCACTCTAATTTAAATTAACTGAATTTATTATTATTCCTTAAAAAACCAGATCCGGCGATGACCCCTCGCAAGCCCAAAATCGAGAAACCCGAAATTGGGCTGGTTTTTTCTTGATAGGGGTAGTATGCAAGGGTTTCAGAACTCGAAACCATCACCATCGTTTTTCCCACCCTCGAAAAAAGGGAGGAAATGTATTTCAAAAGATCCTACAACTTTCGATGTTTTAGCCTTTTTTGTACCTCAAATGGACTAACTACTACTACTGGGTTACCTCATAAGCCCACATCAGAAAAACTTCGAATTTTTTTTCGGATCTACTCTAATATTTCCACAGAATAATACACTACATAAACAAGTAAGTCGATTTTCTATCAATTAAGGTTTTTGTGAATATTTTTTAGGAGAGAACTGGTCAAAGAATTCGAGATGCAGCTGAAAGACTTTTACCAACTCTTCAAGGATATGCAGCTCTAGCTCAACAATTTGGATTGACCCCGGATAAGGACTAATGCAAAAATTTCTGTATGCCTAGTTATTTATTTAATTTGTGATATGTTTTTTTATATTTTTTGTTATAATAATAATGACTTTCTAATTTGTAATTTATTTCTCCAACAGTATGTAGTAATAAAACATTAATAATCTATATTGTTGTCAGTGTTTTATATATTTTTTTAAAATGAAAATATGGTAGCGCCATAAAGTAATTATATTATAATTATAAGACAAGGCTGTAATACCCTAAGTCATCACTTATAGTTTGCCAAGAAGCATTCCACATATTTAATTGTTTAATTAAGGTGAACAAACCGTCGGTCATAAAATAAAATAATAATCTATGATTTTTTTATAAAAAACTCTCTTGAGTAGTAAATGCTATCAGGCACATGGATGGACTGTAAATACCATTGCACATAAACAAGGAAATTTAAGAAAAAACAAAGACCGGGCCTAGACGCTTTTTTAACAGAATCATTTATTTTTATAAGAATATAAAAAGCCACGGTATAAGATTATAGGCAGTAAAGCATTACATTCTAAACACTAAATTAATTAGTCAACGTAACAATCACAATTTTATTATGAAACCACTTATTCTATTTACATTGTTTATATTTATGCTGTCAGTTTGTGCACAAATATTTACCCGACCAGGTTTATATCAGGAATTAGAAAATATTGTAAGTATTCAATTAAGTAATGTTTAAATTCTATATTATATCAGATGTCGGTTTCAATACTTTTTGTCTAATTGATTGACCATCAAGCAATTAAAAATGTACAATAAAATGTCAATCAGGGAGTGGAACATAGGAGTAAAAAACTATTTCCTTCACGAATAATGCCGGATTAATCAGTTAGTACTATACAAAACAATTAATTCTGACAATAATTCAACATTGTGAAAGAGTTTCTCCGTAAATATAGAGAGTGAAATTTTTAATTCACTGTCACTGCTGACTTCAGCATCGCTGTCGAGTATGTCGCTGTCCAGTCCTTCGTCTTCCATGAATCCATAGCATCCATCCCATTACTACATATCGGATTTAGGTAAACTGTAAATATGACATCCCCGGACTACCAATCGGATAGGTGGTAATGGGATAGAAGCTATGGAAGATGAAGGACTGGACAGTGATGAAGACGTCGATATAGGCGACGGCGATCCTGAAGACGACAGTGACGCAGACGTGGATTTGGTCATGAAGATGGAGGACAACAGACCAAAAGCTGATGAGATGGATGTAGAACACTTAATCACATTAGAACGTTTAAGACAAAACTAAAGTTTGTATGATATATTTTATGCAGCTCCAGGTCGAATACTAATATTGAACTAATATTGTTTTAATATTACAAAAACTTTGGCTCAATGTAAAAAACGCAATATTGATCCAACAAAAAAAATGTGGACATTCTTCTATACAGGGTGTCTTACCGGGATCTGAATCGATCGATATAGAGAAAAGTACGCATCAGAAAATTTAGATAATTACTAATATCGGTGTGGCCAATCCAACTAAACTAATTACAAACAGCTGGCACTTCCGCTTATACCAGAAGTCGATACCAACTTGCTTATTTCAAATGGAACACCCTATATATTCTAGGGTTTTCGAAAAGAGCATAATATTCTGAGTCGAAAATATGTAGCATATCCTATACCTAAACCTATCCGTTTCAGAGATATTTGACATTTTATAGAAAATTTGACAAGTGCATTGCAAGAACCGTTATAACTTTCTTCGTGTAAAAGATCCTCATTTGCTTCTTGCCACGTAAAAAGAACACAAGGAGAACTACGTTCTACAACTGAAATAAATTCAATAATATCATACCAAGTGTTCCGTTTTTCGCGTTACATTTTGTCAACTTCAAACCGCGAAAACTTATTTAGGTCTAATGGAACACCCTGTATTTTTTTACGTCAAGTTGTGTAAAATTGAATTCCCTTTTTCTGATATTAGCATTGTGGGGGTTAAAGTTACAACTTTTTGAAATATTTATTTTATTAGAAATTCATAAATTGTTGTAATCATTTCACCAAAATAGCCATGATTAGAAACAATCAGTCATCATCGTATGTAAAAAAATACCAGCACGTTTAAATTATACCAACGAAAACTTCTTAAATTTGTGTATTATTTATGGAAAATGTGATAAAGTAATATCAAGAACTTGCAGCACATTTGCTACTCGATATCCAGAGAAATGGAAACCGCCACCAAACACTGTAAAGCGCATACTGAAAATTTTTTAAAATTATGGCTCTGTCAAGGCAAAAATGCAAAGAAGAAAGCCTATTGTTGATGACGAAAACATTGAAATAGTCATTCTGGGATATTTTCATGCATTTCCAAGGATGTCATTAAGACAAGCTGCTCTGGAATCGGGACTATACAAGGATTCAATTCACAGAATCTTATTAAAACATAAGTTTCACCCGTTTTCATTCCATATGGTTCAAGGATTAAAATAAACAGATTTCCCAAGAACACATAAGCTAGGTTTAGGTATAGGATATGCTACATATTTTCGACTCAGAATTTTATGCTCTTTTCGAAAATCCTAGAATATATAGGGTGTTCCGTTTGAAATAAGCAAGTTGGTATCAACTTTCGGTATAAGTGGAAGTGCCATCTGTTTGTAATTATTTTAGTTGGATTGGCCACACCGACATTAGTAACTATCTAAATTTTCAAAATTTTCTGATGCGTACTTTTCTCTATATCGATCGATTCAGTTCCCGGTGAGACACCCTGTATAGATTCAATATTGGTTAAGCTATATTCAACAAACTTTAAAAAATCATATATAATATTTTCTTCCAATATAAATTATTATTTGAAATCATATATCGGCCCAATATTTAATGCAAATTTAGCCTAATACCCAAAAATAGTAAAGTTATTTCTTGTAATTTTCATAAAGTACAACTGAATAATGAGTATTTATTTTAAAAACTTCAGTAACAAAATCTAGAAGTGATTGTAGTAAAACCTGTGTATGGTAGGCTACACTCCATCATCTGTAAATTACTAAAAGTATTTTGGACCTTTGTTAATACACATTAGGTGAGCATCACCACAGTTATTTTTTTTCATTATTGAATCATATTGCTCATGCATCTAGCTAGAGCATCTAAGCAAAAAATTGTACATTTGTACAAGCATATTGCAAGGAGAGCCATATTCTGCAACTTATTATAATCTGCCTAGGCACCAATATAGATATAAATCGGTTAAATAATATTAAGAGAGTTTAACAATATAATCTCAATATGAAAATTCCTATATTTTAAAATTAATATTTGTTATTATCAGTTTGTTGTGCAATATTACTAGAAAATTCAATAACAACATAATAAATCATACACTTTCCAATATTATAAAATCAATATTTATTGAAAAATATATGAATTTTGGCCCACACTTAATCTAGAAAATGGCATCCTAAGTTCAGTGTGGCTGCGTGTGTGGTAATTGTGAACATCATTATTTCTTAAAAACAGAGTTCCTTGCTTTTTTGTATTTGTAACAATTAGACTTATATAAAGTGAAGGTAGAGTTAAGATAGATAGTGCAATAAATGCCTCTTTATAGTGTGCCTGATAAGAAAGACCAACCATAGAACGAATGAGTTTTTTTTGTGGGATGAATACTTTGAAAGTGTGTGAAGAGTTTCCCCAAAAAATTAAACCATAGGACAAGATTGATTGAACTAATCCAAAGTATGCTAATCTTAACACATTAAGCGAGACGGATGATTTCAGGTATCTAATAACAAAACAAGATTTACTCAATTTCTTCATAAATTTTCAGTATGAGTTTTCCACGTCATTTTACAATCCAAAGTTACTCCCAGGAATTTTGTCACTTCTGTATGCACAATCGATTTATGATCTGCCTTGATTAAAATTCTTGATCTATGAACATAGTTCTTTGGCAAAAATGACATAAAAACGGTTTTGTCAACATTCAGTGCAAGACCATTGTTTGAACACCATTTGGAAAAGTCTTTTACAGATGTATTAGCTTTAGTGATTGTGGTCTCAGAAGAGTTACTAGAAATCAAAAAGTTTGTATCGTCTGCATAGACAATTGCTGCATTGGGTGTTGTACAAGAGTGTGGCATATCATTTATAAAGATTAAGAAAACCAAAGGACCTAGAATAGAGCCTTGTGGCACGCCAGTGATCACAAGCCTGAAATCTGAATTAAAGCGATCAATTATTACGGCTTGCTTTCTATTAGTGAGATAGGTGTTGATCCAGTCGTGAGCAGGTCCACGTACACCCAATCTAGATAGTTTCTCCAAAAGCAGATTGTGATCGACAGTGTAGAAAGCTCTACTGAGATCGAAAAATAGAGCTATTGGTTGTTCTTTATTGTTTAATAAATTATAAACATAATCACATAATTCTTCAATAGCGTTTATTGTTGATTTTTTCTTCTAAATCCGTATTGGCTAGAGATTAACAATTTATGAAATTCTAAATAGTTTAATAACCTATTATTAAAACAAAGTTCATAAACTTTTGCGAACTGATTTTGTACACTTATATTTCTATAATTACAAGCCTCCATTTTTTCCCTCATTTTTATATATTGGTATAGATTTTGAAATTTTCAGTGAATCCGGATACTGGCCACTAGCAAAAGATTCATTAATCAAGTAAGACAGCGGAACATAAATTTCATCAACTACTGCTCTTAGTCCTTGACCTCTCATCTCCTCAATCCCTGCAGCTGATTTACTTGTTGTTTTAAGCAACAGTTCACTAACTTCAGCTGGAGTGGTAGGGGTTAGATAAAAGTTACGTATAACATTGTCAAATAAAATTAATTTGTTAAAATACTAAGTATAGAAAACTTATAGTGCTTAGGAAAATTGTCGTCATAGCTCTAATAACTTCAACGTAATTTCGCGTGGCATTAGTCAAAATTAAAATTTTATGTTTTTCATTTAATAAAACTACGAAATTATTCCTTATGAAGTAACTCTGTCTGTCTCTCTCTGTAATAGTTAGGCTTATAAAATTGTGATCGTGGACAATAGGTCACTAAACCTAAACCTAAATCTTATAGAATTACGCACAAAATTCTACTTCCGGCCTAACCGGACGTGTCACAAACTTTCTTATACAAACAAAATGTCCTGTGTTGCATTTTCTTATTTGTCATGATATTCTGACATCAGCGATATGTCACAGTTTGGCATTTGTTTCAAAAATGGCGCCGAAAATGTGAAAAAACTGAAAAACACAAGTAAGGCCCCTGCGGAATTCTATTTACGAACCTTTCGAAATAGACGTTGGATTTTATGCATGGGCGTGTTTTTTGTCACTCCATGTACGAAAAGTTTTTCTTAATTAAAGAAGTGTGTTTTCCCAGCAGATTTTGCATTTTTTAAAATTCATGGAAAACAATTGAATTTTGTAAACGAATTTTAAACAGAAACATATGTTTTGGCTTCCATCATATAAAAAAGGACATATTTTCAACCTTTTCATATAAATTATGTCCGGATTTGTTAAGTTCAAGTTTTCGCAAAATCAAATTCTTGTGATTGACATCGACACAATAGTATATTGTTTTATTAGGAGTAAAAGTGCTACCTTTATGACTAGTCTATAGGTTGCACTTCGTTCTTCCGGCAATTACAAACGTGTCACAAAAGTGGCTTTTACTCCGGATACGACATGTTATTTTTTCTTTAAACGTCGATTAGCTATAAAAAATAAAGGTAAAAAATTTAGCTGTGCGTTGCCATTAGCAAGTACTTTTACTTCCGTTGCTAATGGCAACGCACAGCCGTCTGAAATATCAAACTTTAATGTCACGAATTGAGCAAGAAAAGTCCATTTCTGACGTTCGAAGAAAAAGTGTTTTTGTCTACTTTAGACCATCCTGTAACACAAATAAGCAACGGAAAATCCAACACGTATTTTTCTTCAATCACTTACGAACATTAGAACCATTTTTGGTGGGCCACGGCACCCTAGATTGAAAATTAAAATTTGCTGTAAAAATTTCAAAATGGCGGACGGAGTCATGAATTTAGTACCGTCATATTAGTAGCGCGTTGAATAAGTCGGACGAACTATGGTTACGCCTGGGACTCAACAATGCCCCTCTCCCGTTTTCGAGGGTGTTGAATCAATTTCCGGGGTCAAACCAATTTTTTCACCTCGGCAACCGCCTCAAATTGACCAAAAACCACCCCCGTGAATACGTTTACTTTCCCCAGTTATACGACAAATTGTTGTTCCCTCGAGTAGAACGGAAGGTCCCTCAAGAGATTTGACCTCAGTCACCCCTACCCCAAATTTTCACCCCCGTAGGGAGGGGGTTGGAAAATTTATATTTCTTTTGTGAGAAAAGAAATTGATATTTTACAGGAGGTGTTTTTTTGAAAAAGGTGGTAGGTGACCAGGGTTGTATAACCACTCCCGGGGGTTGTTTTCACCCTTCAAAGGGGTGGATTTTTTTTGTGGATTAATATTTTGTAGCAGGCGTCTCTTTGAGGAAGATGGTAGGTGGCCAAGATTGTGTAACCAACCACGGAGGTTGGTTTCACCCTTTAAGGGGGTGGAATTTTTGCCATCTATCATTGAATCAATCCCGAGCTTCCCCATGTGACCTATGTAATTAGCTTTAAAATTAGTAAGTAGAGTATGTCTAAAGGAATATCCACCCATCGATGATTTTAACTCCATCCAATGGCAATATTTACAGGCACGAAAGTAAAATTTGATTGTCAACACGTTACCCTCAACTGAAGAGGCGATTCGAGAACAGCTTTAAGAGTGTATTTCCAATACCAAGCACGGCTAGGAAATCAACTTAATCCTATTGAATGGGGATGGATATAACGAAACGGGCGTTTGGAACCGAAATCCGAAAAGACTGAGGAAAAGACATTGGTACCGGACTTTCTTTTCAAGAATTATAATTGTGCTTGCAAACGCGAATATACCAAGCGGTGCAGTTGCGTAAAGTTAGGTGTAGCATGTAGTATTTTATGTAAACACTGTAAAGGTATCGAGTGTCAAAATTGTACGACAGAGAATGAACCTGACGTACTACGATTTAGACATTAGTTACATAAATTTCTTACAGATTATTCCCGATATCAGTATTAACGTTCATTGCCCGAGAACGGATGATGCATGCGATATGCAAGAGGATAACAGCACAGAATATTATGATAATTGGGAAGAAAATGAAGAATGGAACCGTTATTGTAAACTCCTAAGATTTTGTTGATCACAAATAAAAAAAAGACATAAGTAGATATCTATACACATATGTTACACATGTATTCATACACCAATATATCTTATATTATTTTTCAATTATAGATGGAAGAAACTTCCACCCCCTTGTAGGGTGAAAACAACCCCCTGCGTTGGTTACATTCCTGGTCACCTACCACCTTCCTCAAAGAAATACCTCCTACAAAATATAAATTTTTACCCAAAATGAAAAAAATTCCAAACCATTGAAGGGTGAAAACAACCCCCGGCGGCGGTTACACAACCCAGGTCACCTACCATTTTATTCGAAGAAACACCTTCTGTAAAATATCAATTTTTTTCTCACAAAAAAACATCAATTTTCTAACCCCCTACACGGGTAGGGGTGGATAAGATCAAATCCCTCGAGGGACCTTCCGTTCTACTCGAGGGAACAACAATTATTCGAAAAACTGAGGAAAATTAACGGGTTCACGGAAAAGGGGCTTTGGGGGTGGTTTTTGGCCAATCTGAGAGTGTGGAAAAATTGACTCGACCCAGGGAATCGATTGAGCACCCTCGAAAACGGTGGAGAGACGTTCTCTAGTCCCAGGCGCAAACATTTGCTAATTTCGTCATAAATCCCGAACTCTTTAATGGATTAATGCAGAATAGATTTTAAAAATGCAAAAATATACAGGATGCTCCGTATAAAAATGACAAGTTGGTGTCACTTCCAGCGAAACCGAAAATCGTAACAATTTGACTGACGAGTAAAAAAATGTGGTTCTGATAACTTGTGACATGTGCCAAATTTTATCTCGATACGTCGAAAAATAAAGATATGGCGGCCGAAAGGTGATCTCATTGCTATCCGGTATTATCTCTGAAATTTACCCTCAGCCCTCCAGCTTACTATATACTTCTATAATTACCTTAGCTTAGGACATTAATATAAATTTGAATTCAATTATTTTGAATGGTTTTATTATTTTCAGGAAAGAGAAGGTGAAACAATGATTCGTAATGTCACCGGCAGGTTCCTTCCCATACCCACTTTGCAAGAATACGAGGCCATAGCTCGACGATTTGGAACTCGAAATAATAATTAAGCCACGAGAAAAGAATATGCGAAGCCTCGGACCATCCTTTTAATTTATCATTTGTTCCATAAAATATATTTTTTTAATTCCAGTTTTTTTTAGTTTTATTTACTTGCCTAATAGTGCAATGCAAAAAATTTATAGCTATAATAATGATGACAAGCAATTAATTTAAAATCATCGCTTTTTAAAGTAATTATAGTTTATTATAAATAATGGAATAATTATCTATTTTAATATTTACTGGTAAAAACAATCAATTTTCTCTCAATGTAACCTTGAATCTTTTTCATGGCAAAGTATTTTAGCTGTTATTAATTTCACTAATCATGAGTAAAACATGTCACAGAAATAAATAGCTATATTAATTAATTTTATATTTTTGGCGATCGTGCATCTTACATTTCAACACTTGATTTTGGTGACTAATCGATACCTTTTTCCCATAGTGATATGTTAAGAACGTAATATAGAGGATGTTTCAGAAATGCTTGCTAATACTTAAGAGTGTGAATGAGGATACTTTCCACCCGGTATTTTATGTTACATTAAGCATTACAACAAAATACAATAATTTCAAAAAAAAACTAAATAATTATATCAACTTTTAAAAGGCGAACTATCCAACTCTCTATAATTCTATAGAGAATACGGATTGTATTATTTGTAAGAATGTTGACATAGCGACAAAAAAATTCTATGATAAATTATAAAACATATTAGTCGACTGCGTTCCTGAATACAAACATTGTAAAAGGTCTTATCCACAATGGTATACGAAAGAAATTATGACCAATATCAAAGAGAAGAATAGACATCAGAAAAGTGATAAAAAAAACCAAACACCAGCAGCAGCAACAAAATTCAAATAACTCCGATTGTTAATCATACAACAGATAGACAATGCTTATGACAGCTATATCTCATAAAAATTCAGAAGTCTATATCTTCAGACTCTAAGCAATTGCTCATATGTACATTCAAAGAGAAAACAAACAAGGATACCGGATAAAATGAAATATATAGCTCCCACTTCTAACCTACCTTCTAGAGAAAGACAAGCCCTAAAAGACCTATATAAAAATGACGACCTTAAGTTTCGATATTGTGTCATTATTCACCAATATCCCACTCACTGAAGCCCTAAACGTTCTCAAAACTAAACACAATATTTCTCCCAGCACTCTGACCCTTCTAGAACATTATCCGTCCAACACCTATTTTCTCTCTCAAGGCAACTACTATAAACAAGTAAGAGGAGCTCCAATGGAATCACCTCTCTCCCCCGTCATAGCCAACATCTACATGGACAACTTCGAAACCCAAGCCCTGAATTCATCCGAACTGAACCCTACCTGCTGGCTAAGATACGTAGATGACATCTTCGTTATCTGGCCACATGGTAGAGATTCTCTAAACAACTTCCTGTCTCACATTAATCATATACACCCTCAGATCCAATTCACTATTGAAATCGAAAACAATTGTTCCTTCCCTTTCCTAGACGTTCTTATTACAAAGCAAAGCAAAACAACAATCAATTCTCCTACTCTGTGTACAGAAAACCAACCCACACCAACCGTTACCTTAACTCAAAATCACACCACCATCCATCACAAATAAATTCCGTTGTCACCACTCTTGTAACCAGATCCCTCAGACTAACAGACAATCACAACAGACAATCCGAACTACAATCATTAGAAGAAGCACTTCTACAAAACGGTTACGACAAAGGACATATAACGCGATCCATACATAAAGCACAAAATCTCTCCCAAATTCAACAGACAGAAACTCTCCCTCAGCAAAAAGCCTTCCTACCCTACATCAAAGGTGTCACAGACAAAATTTCAAAAGTCCTGAAATTCAATAACATAAAAACTATAATCACAACACACCAAATAATTTCCAATTTAATCAGAACCCCAAAAGACGAAATATCTAATGATTCCCATGGTGTATACGAAATACCTTGCTCAAACTGTCCCCAAACCTACATTGGACAAACGAATAGAACAAGAATATATGAACATCGTCTTGCAGTTAAAACATCCGATCCCACATCATCACTTGCCCAACACTGCCTCCTAACAGGCCATAATATAGACTTCAATAACACCAAAACCATAGCACCCTCATTTTTCCAGAAATCGCGAATCATCCGCGAAGCAATTGAAATTGAAAAACGTCCCAATTGTCTAAACAAAAGGGATGACGGTCATCGTCTTCCAGACGCTTGGAAATTATTGATCTCCAGGCTAGCCTCGCAATCTTCACCCACACCTCATAATCCTGATAGCGGCCGTTCTGCTCTGATGCCTCCATCAGCAGACCCTCAACCCCCCACCACTCTCCCACCCACAGACAGCTTTCGTATAAATAACACTTCGTCAATTATTGCCAGCGAGTTCGCTCTAAGGAGTAGGAAGATTGAGGCCTTAGAGACGGATCGTGGTGAGATCTGGGGAGTAGGCAGATTGAGATCCCGGAATCGAACCAGTTCCACGAACTCCTAGCATTATTTTCTTTGACAATTTTTTCTTGACCCCCTTTATCTCTTGAAAATGGCTCCAAAACGGGAGCCGAAACGTCGAGACACTGGGGTATGGCAATATACCCGTGATACGTGTAGAAGCTCTTTTTTCGAAGAGTGAATAATTCTAATTTACCAGAACGCGTTGTGGGTACATTATAACACTCAAAACGCGAAATAAATGTAGGTCAGGTTTTGTTTTGGCTGGCGTCAAAAGCAAGGGAAATATTCTATCATAAGTAACTCTCATAAAGTAACTATACATCAAACAAAATATATCTTTAGGTTGTTGTGTTAATATTATTTGAAGTATAGTTATGATAGAAAATTTCCCATGCACTTGACGCCAGCCAAGATCGGAATATCGCATAATGGGTACATTGCCAAACCCACAATGCGTTGTGGATAAAAAACACGGGCAGTGATAGATAAAACCTATGAAAATTCGGAGGAAATTGTTGACATATTTAGGAAGTTCTTTAGCTCAGTATTTGCAAAATCACATGATAATATAAACATTAACAACAAATAAGAATCTTTTTGAGAACATCAATATAACACGCATTACATTAACAGGAATTCAAGAAGCTATAAAAAAAATTAAAAAACAAATTTATATTAAGTTCGGACTTAACACCATTCTTCATGGTCAAAGACTGCATATCTGCTATCAGTTCCATTGCATATAATATTTAATCTATCGTTAAAAACATCAACATTTCCGAAAGACTGGAAAATAGCAAAGGCATGTCCAATTTTTTAAGCAGGAGATTCAGCTAATGTAAACAAAACTACAAACAAATCTCCATTCTGAGTAATTTCACGAATGTTTTTGAGATGATCTTACATAACCACACATCTATTTTGTGTTTGTCTACCAAAACAATTATATTACCATATCAACGTGGTCTTATGGCTATCAGATCAACCGTGAAAAATTTAGTTCTAGTTCAAATGTGCTTTTAGAGGGCGGAATATTAATACATAATATTTTTAGTCGCAAACTCCTCTATAAATCCTTATTTTACTATAAGGAAAGTAACCAGACTGCAACCAAAGTCACAAATCTGGCGCGTTAAGTGTAATAATTGCATATTACCATCAAAACGCTAATGCTTCGATTGCAGCAAACACCAGCCGAAAGACTGATCCTACTTAAAGGAGCTCCCTTGCCAGTCGTCACACACCACTTGCAGACTGCAGTTTCGAGCTGTTGGCTCTCGTCAGTGCAAGGTAGGTATGCGACGACCGACATGAGAATCCTTTGACTATAGTACATCCCGGTATTTTTACAATAGCGAGATGCAAAACAGCCAGCAGGCGCCATCTAGCGGTCCAGTGTCTGTTGCAATCGAAAAATATGATGGTAATATGCAATTATTACACTTAACGCGCCAGATTTGTAACTTTGATTGCAGTCTGGTTACTTTCCTTATAGAAAAATAAGGATTTATAGAGGAGTTTGCGGCTAAAAATATTATGTTTAATATTCCGCCCTCTAAAAGCACATTTGAACTATGCTAAGCCAAGTCGGGCTATTTATTTTTCGATTGCAACAGACACTGGACCGCTAGATGGCGCCTGCTGGCTGTTTTACATCTCGCTATTGTAAAAATACCGGGATGTACTATAGTCAAAGGATTCTCATGTCGGTCGTCGCATACCTACCTTGCACTGCTGAGAGCCAACAGCTCGAAACTGCAGTCTGCAGGTGGTGAGTGACGACTGGCAAGGGAGCTCCTTTAAGTAGGATCAGTCTTTCGGCTGGTGTTTGTTGCAAACGAAGCATTAGCGTTTTGATGGTTTTTTTTTTTTTTTTTTTTTTTTTATACATTTATTTAACGTCGGCCTATTTCCGCTACTGAGGCCTAACACCGACGCCTGTAGACGAGCTACCCCCAACCAGGAATTTTGCCGAACCTCTTCCCTTAAGAAGAGTAGGGATCTTTTACTTGCCTAACATTTAATAGACAAGGGACCGACGGCTTTACATCCCCTCCGAAGGATGGTATATCTCCTATACAACCCTCGCCTAAGGTTGTATAGCTTCCGCGCATACACTGATATACAAGCCGCTGGAAGATGTGTGAGGCGAGAACGCGGTTTCCGTTGGAATGGTCACCAATCCAAGTACTAACTACGCCTGTCGTTGCTTTACATCGCATACCGAAGTATGTACATAGTAAAGACGCACCTACGCTCGCCCCGTTTTGATGGTTATATGCAATTATTACACTTAACGCGCCAGATTTGTAACTTTGATTGCAGTCTGGTTACTTTCCTTATAGAAAAATAAGGATTTATAGAGGAGTTTGCGACTAAAAATATTATGTTTAATATTCCGCCCTCTAAAAGCACATTTGAACTATAATATTTTTAGTCGCAAACTTGTCTATAAAATTCTTATTTTACTATAAGGAACGTAACCAGACTGCAACCAACAGCTACATTCCGGGCTATATGCCCCGCCGAGTACTACAAGTTACGAGTCTGGCGCGTTAAGTGTAATAATTGCATATTACTATCAAAACGCTAATGCTTCGATTGCAACAAACACCAGCCGAAAGGCTGATCCTACTTAAGGGAGCTCTCTTGCCAGCCGTCACACACCACTTGCAGACTGCAGTTTCGAGCTGTTGGCTCTGGTCAGTGCAAGGTAGGCATGTGACGACCGGCACGAGGATCCTTTGGCTATTTGGTACCTCCCGGTATTTTTACAATAACGACATGTAAAATAATCAGCAGACGCCTTCTAGCGGTCCAGTGTTTGTTGCAATCGAAAAATAAATAGCCTCACTGGGCTTAGCATAGTTCAAATGTGCTTTTAGTGGGCGGAATATTAATACATAATATTTTTAGTCGCAAACTGCAACCGACAGCTACTTTCCGGGCTAGGTGCCCCGCCGAGTGCTGAATTAGAAGTTACAGGTCTCGCGCGTTAAGTGTAACAATTGCATATTACCATCAAAACGCTAATGCTTCGATTGCAACAAACACCAGCCGAAAGACTGATCCTACTTAAAGGAGCTCTCTTGCACTGACGAGAGCCAACAGTTCGAAACTGCAGTCTGCAAGTGGTATGTGACGGCTGGCAAGAGAGCTTCTTTAAGTAGGATCAGTCTTTCGGCTGGTGTTTATTGCAATCGAAGCATTAGCGTTTTGATGGTAATATGCAATTATTACACTTAACGCGCCAGACTTGTAACTTGTAATTCAGCGCTCGGCGGGGCACATAGCCCGGAGAGTAGCTGTTAGTTGCAGTCTGGTTACGTTCCTTATAGTAAAATAATGATTTTATAGAGGACTAAAAATATTATGTATTAAATTTAGTTCTGTTCACCCAAAATGTGTCAAATGTCATCGATGATCAAGGATAGATAGATGCTTTGTACACAGACTTCTCTAAGGCTTTAGGTATTATTGACCATAAAATAGTACTGAACAAATTATAGAACTTTGGTTTTAGTAACCAGCTGTTAATATTCTTTGAATCATATCTGCAGAATGGATGTCAGTTTATATTCTACAATGGTTTCAGATCATCTATACAGGGTCCCAACTATTCACAGGGACAGTATTGGTATTTTGTAAAGTATAGAAGATACAGCAAAGGTTAAATGGGGAAAACTTTGCGCAATTTCTGGACAAATAAAACGGTCTCTTGAGGTTCCTAATATCTTTTATAGTTTTCCATATATCTTAAAAAATGGAAAATTTAAGATTTTCGTTTTTTTCAATCTATTTAGGTTGCTTATTAGGTGCTAATGTGGCTATATAACTCTGTGTAATCAAATACTAAATAAATAGTTTCGTTTAAGCTGGGCCACCAGCAACTTTTTTTTAAATATGGCATATTATTTATTAATGACTTATGCGAAACTCATGAATGTGACAAACTAATATAATGCAGATCTTTTTTTTTTAATATATTGGCTTTCGGTCGAAGACCATACTGCCAGACACAAAATATCTAATTGATAGTCAGATTAACGTTAAATTAATTTATTAAATATACCTGATAATGGTAGCGAACAGTATAACAAAAAATCATATACCTAATTCTAACCTAAAAACCAAGAAAGAAAGAATGAGAAAATAAATTCAAGACAAAGAAAAGGGATACAACAGAGACACACGCTTCCCGTCCTAGGATCTGTCAGGACATTTAAAAATAGACAAAACAGGGAGGACCACGGTTGACAGGGGAAAAACATACGGTAGCCAAACATAACCTAAAATATATGTATAAACTTTACAGGATCCTAAGGACAATAAGAAGAGCATATTGAATGGAGCCAATATATTGCAGTTTTGTGCAATATTAGTGATTAATGTATTAGAGGCATTTTGATATTTCACACATCCAAATGCAGATCTTAAAAGTCTTTAAAAATACAAAATCTGAAGAGGACTGCAAAAAACTTCAAAAGGAACTTGACAAAAGACTTAATAAACCAGTTCTTAATGTCGGCAAAAGTAAATTTGTTTCATATACGAAAAAGAAGAACAGATTTCAGTACGACTATTCTATAAAGGGAACGATACTAGAGCGCGATACATTGATTAAAGATTTGGGTATTTACTTCGATCCTGATCTGAGTTTTGGAGAACATATAAGAGTTAAGTGTAATGCATGAGAATGAGATTGCTTGGTTTCATTTTGAGAAATTGCAAATCATGTACCAATCTGGAGGCTCTAAAATTATTGTACCATTCATATTTAAGGTCCAAACTTGAATATGGAGCAACTATTTGGAATCTACATTACCGAATTCTCAAAAGCAGTATACAACAAATACAGAGAGAGTTTATAACAGCCCAATCAACAGGACAGTTTCCAGAAAGAGGCGTAAATAATAGCAATTTATTGAGCCCATTTAATTTCTAGAGCCTTGAATTTAGAAGAATTTGCTGTGTTCTGGTATTCTTATATAAAATTGACTCGCCGGAAATGCTTGTCCAGTTAAATATTCTCGTCAAAATAATAAGGGCTAATAAAAATATGATGTTAAAATCATCCACATACTGTATGTGTAATTACTACAACAAAATAAATGAATTGTGAGATTAAAATATGTGTTTCCAAAAGGAATCAAACAACAAATAAAGTTAATTAAAAATTCATAAACACTTTTCGGGTTGATGAAAACATACAGTCGGATTCATACTCGCAGTCATAGCAGGAGATCATTATTTAAACATTCACTGTTACGTTAATTTTGACCACTCAAACAACAATGGCTTTTTTAGTTATGAAAATCCAATTTCAAATTGGAAAATACGACAGACAACAATTATTCTACTGTGAGAATTACGTACAAACCAATATTCCAGCAATTAACATATCCTGTGTATTTAAAATACTAGTTATTACTTATTTCTTCTATTAATCAGCAAATATTAGCTATTGTTCCGGTACACATGAACGTGATATCTTTTCCAATAACAATAGATAACATCGATTTTGGACGTTCACCTCAAAGAAATTTTGATGAGTAACTTATTTCAAAATGTCCAATTTAATCGTACAATCATCAACAATCCCGGTCTATATTCGCAAGACAATGGTTATTACAATTTAGTCATTCCCTTTTTTCCGGGCCGATTAAATTCTATTTTTTCACAAAGGTAACCGCAATTTCCGCACAGTTTATGTCTGTATTACATTCAATGAGTAATATAAGATCTGAAAAATGACTATATAAGCTGAATCTTTACTGATTTCAATTAGTTACTACTCTAATTGTTTTACAGTTTACACGCAATTAAAAAATGTACTTCAAATTGTCTGTATTTGTGCTTGTTGCTCTGATGAGCTGTGCATTGGCGGCTCCAAAACCTCTCACATTGGACGAATTTGTAAGTGTTTTTATAGTATGGTTATGAAATTATAAATATTGATAGTAAGGGAATATTAAACTGGAAATTGGAAAAAAATCAAATTTATCCAGGAGTCACAGATTTTCATTTAAAAAATATATAAAAAAGAAAAACAAACAGGAGTGACTGATAGGCTAATAAAATCCAGACAATTGTTTACAATTTTAAAGATGAAAATTATGGAATTAAACAGTTCTCCGATTGCTGAGACTTTTTAAGTGAAACATTTTCAGCAATTCATTGTGTGTAATATTTGGCAGACAATTGCTTATAGATATTTGTGATTCTAAATGTTTTTGTTTGTGTTTATCAATTATTAAAAACCCCATTGTTCAATTTAATATTGTTATTAGTAAACAGAGACCTTGGCAATAGGAAGAAAATCTCTCAAGATGGGCTGTTTCCAAAAAACATAATGACGATATAATTGGTCATAAAAATTAAATTATAACTAATCTTATATTTTTTATCTACCAGTTATATCATCTGAATTATTACATACTTGTGATTTTTTAAATTTACGCTTAAACTTTATTGTCTCTGGGCCATTCCATATGAAGTAGTCTAGCATTAGTTGCTTGGTGAGGTACCTTGCATAAGCAAACTTTATATCCTCTTTAAAGTCAACGTTTCGACAAGCTTTATTGTCTTCTTCGGGACTACAAAATATATCAAAATAAATTTGGCCATATTAAGTACAGATTAAAATAATTAATTAGAAACAATGCTAGTTGATTTTTTTACGAAATACCTACCTAACATACATTTTGTGGTTACTAAACTTCTGTGTTAATATTTAGAGCTGTTAATTCAGAAACAAGAGGTTTACAATTTGGGCATTTTTATACACTTCGATTTCACAAAAAAAAATAAATGATGAATAGGCTACCGTTTGGCGGACATAGCAGGGCTGCCAATTTTTAGTTTTAAAAGCTGGTATTATGATCCTTCGAGCATCTCAAATACTTTTATATTATTACCTTTTAAGCAACCCTTATGCAATTTAACCATAACCCTTGGGTATACATTTTATTTAGATAATTTTTAAACTTCTCGAAGCTAGAGTACTGCCATCACTTGATGGAAAGTGTGTGTATGCAGTTTCCTGAAATTACTTTGGTACTTACTATAAATCTTTAGCGATAAATCGCGACACCTGTTGGTGAACAGTATAACTATTAACCATGAGTCTTTCAGTTGTCCTCAAAAACGAAAAAAGTGATTCAAGACAACAAAACTACCATCAATTAGATGGTGGTTCCAAAATTTGTATTCTGATACAAAATGGCATTCTAATCATTTCTCTCCCTCTTGTTTATGGGGTAAAAATCAATACTAATTGAGATATTCGTGGTTTGAAAATGTAATTTTTTGATTACCACAATTATCTACGAGGACAGACAGAACGAAAGGGTTAAGGACTAATGTTTATAAAATATGTATTCTTATGCAAAAACGTATTCCAAAAATTTTTTTAATCATCATATTTTTCTTAAAAGTAATAGAAATATCGTGAATATCGTTAGTTCTAAAAAAACATTTATGAAGACGCATTTAAGCCGTCCACAAAATGAAATAAAATGTTAAAAATTCCCTGACATGTTCATTAACAATACAGAAATTAGCCAAGAAACATTTTTTCAAAACGAAATTGTGCGCTTCTCCGCCCTTTAAACACGATTTAAACTATTTTTTAAGGATGTGCAGATACTTTAGTAATATTTCCATATTTTATCACCTTCAAAAACAAATCACCGAATTTACAAAATAATAGAATTATTGGAAAAAGCCTCTGCGCCCGTGACGTTTAAGTCAAAGGAATAGTCAGAGGTTATGTTTTGCAAATAACATAAATCGGAATAAACACAGAAATAATGTACTTTGCTGAAAGTAGTCTCTTTCCGTTTTCAAAGTTTTTTTTTTTTGGAAGAACTCTTATTTTGCTGTGTATGTCAAATACATAGCTTAAATAACTTTCAGACAAGATTTCCATATTTGCTCCCATCACTTTGTAGTAAAAATTTAGGAACAATCGTTTTTGGAATGTTACTCTATGTTCACCCCCAGTGAAGGGTTGAAACGAATAAGGTTAATTGTTTTTGGTAATTTCACCTTTATTAGTCCAACATTATCAAACTATAATAAAAAAAAAGAAAAAGTTTTTATCGCAATTTTTGCAAAAGAAATGGTCAAGCGTAGCAGGATTTCCACGGGGGAGAACCGAAAGCGTTAAATAATGTGGTTACCAAAATAGTGCCTCTTATGCAAAATGGCACTCTTAAACATTTTTTACTCTACATATTTTTCAGTAAAATCAATAGAAACGGCGTAAATCAGGAATTAATTCTTAAAGTCTGCCATTTTGAATTTAGAGTTAGAAAAAAATTGATACCTGACTAGTTTAACTTTTTCCAAATAATGTCCATCCAAAATTTGAGTAGAATCAAATGAATAAAATAGGAAATGAAATAGCCAAATTGTTATCAAAACAGAAAATCTAATTTGGTATGTGACAAGAATAGTTATTTTTGTACCTAGAGTGCGAAATAATACTTTGGTGATCGAGAACGAAAGTTGTTTTGACGAGGGGCCGCCGAGTCAAAAAATCGTTCGAGATGACCAAAGAATTTCACACACGAGATACAAACAATATTTTTTCTACAACTGTCAAAAAAGGTTATATTTGCGCATTAAAAATAATAAAAAATAGACAATAATAGGTATGTGATGTGCAAAATATTTTGCGCATGGTGTCATGGCAACGCAAAAAAAATAATGTCAATGAACTTTGACAGTTGCATAAAATAGTTATTAATGCAATAAGTGTGTAAAGTGGCAGTTTACAGACGAGTTGCATACGCAATTTTTTTCTACTACCGCAGTGGTTAACAAAAATATATGTGTAAATTGAAATACAAAAATTCTACTGGGGCGAGCGTAGGTGTGTCTATACTATGTACATACTGCGGTATGCGATGTAAAGCAACGGACAGGTGCAGTTAGTAGTTGGATGGGTGACCATTCCAACGGAAACCGTGTCCTCGCCTCACACATCTTCCAGCGGTTTATATATCAGTGTATGTGCGGAAGCTATACAACCTTAGGCGAGGATTGTATAGGAGATATACCATCCGTCAGAGAGGATGTAAAGCCGTCGGTCCCTTGTCTATTAAATGTTAGACAAGTAAAAGATCCCTACTCTTCTTAAGGGAAGAGGTTCGGCAAAAATTCCTGGTTGGGGGTAGCTCGTCTACAGGCGTCGGTGTTAGGCCTCAGTAGCGGAAGTAGGCCGACGTTAAATAAATGTATAAAAAAAATTATACTTTAGTTTAGTTGTTGAATAATGTTACATTCTAACCAGATATACTTGTTATGTAAAAAAATTAACACATGAGTACTTAACAAAATTTATTGCTTTTATGAAAATTATGTGAACAAATTCCTAAAATAAAAACGAAATTAAATATTGTTCTAAAAATAATGTATCATGCAGATATGATAATAAATAAACGGACTACATAAAATTAAATAACTAATTTATTGTAATTATAAAATAAGATATGATTATTACAGACGCTCCGATATGCATTTTTTTACTCTTTTACTTAACGCACTAGTGCGTAAAGTTTAACTTTACGTACTACACAGTGCGCGTAATGTGACTGCTAGTACTAGCACGGTAGTAGAAAAAAGTATTTTTCTTGTCACATCACATAACTGTTATTACCTATTTTTTATAATTTTTAATGCGCAAACTTAATCTTTTTTGACAGTTTTAGAAAAAATATTGTTTACATCTCGTGCGAAATTCTTTGGTCATCTCGAACGATTTTTTGACTCGTCTGCGCATCGTCAAAAACCGTCGTTTTCTATCAACAAAAGTAGTATTTCACTCTCTAAATACAAAATAACTGTTTTGTGAAATATAGAGAGAAATGTATTCTATGTGATCGAAACCTCTTGTGGTATTACTTGCTATAAAACATATTACACTGAAATAGTCCTACATGAACCACTTTTTAAATATTTGTATTCAATTTCAGGGTAGAAAAGTACGCGAGTTTGGACAGAAGGCCCTTCCAGCCATAAAAGGTGCTTGCGGATTTGTGAACAGTTTCCAAGGATATCCTCAAAATCCAGGATTTCCTCAATACGCTGGATATCCGCAAGTACCAGGATACTATCCACAAGTTCCACGTTTCTACCCACAATATCCACAAGGTCTTGGTCCGGTTTCACCGAGCTTCCCAGCGTCACCAAACTTCCCACCAACCAATGCTAAAGTTCCATCAGTTGGCGCTTCTGAACAAGATGACTTGAATAATGTACAAGACGACATAAATAATTTGTTTTCGTCAACAAATTTAGGCAGTTCACAAAATGTACCGCCACAAATACAGGACATACTCAAGAATTTCGATAAATTGCCGAAGTTGGATACCCCAACTGTGAATAATGTTGTTAGCAAAAACATCGATTGGAATAACTCAGATAATAACGTTATATAAAATGTGTAACACATTCAATGTTCTTATTAAACAATATTTGTTTATTTTTGTTTTTTATTTATACAGAGATTATCACTCAACAGGCAAAATACATAAAAATATAAAATATAGGAATTATAATATTCCAACCTATCTAGAAGTGCCTTATATAAATAAGGACTCAACAAATTAAACCAAAACAGCTATTCCCCCTTACAAGCGCAAATACGTATTATATTATACTAAATTTCTAATTTTATATTAGACATTATAAGAATTTCTGAAAGAAGTCTTTTAATATCCTTAAGGCTTCTGATATTATGCAGTACTTATTTACTGTGTTTGAAAATGGAATTTCATAACAGCTATTTATAAGTACTATATGGCAAAAGTTCCGGGTTCGATCTGGCAGTGGAAAATACTGTGAGAGGGATTTTTCCACTATACACGGATATTGGGTGTGTGTCCCTTGTCTCTAAATGTGTAGCCTCCTCCCACACAAGACTCTTCTAGAGCCTTCCGGGCTAAAGGGGGTCGTAATTACCTGTGGTGTTATATTTATTATATGAGGTCTTTTATAGCACGGCTCTGCAATTTACAGAACAAACCGAATGCGAGTTCTGTAAACAGACGAGTGCTATGAGATAGATACCTTATATGGCACGTATAATATAACAAGGTTTTGTCTACTCTCGACTTATTAATTTCTTATACATAAAAAACTACTAATTAATCAATATTTTTTATTATCAACACATAATAAACTACAAGTAATAAATAATCAACACTATATTGCTTATTGTAAATATTAATCACACAGTTTTGACAATATAGATTAACTTCAGATTGGAAAGACATTTATACTAACAGTGGTACAAACATCCAATTTGTTTTGTGATGCTGTTGAAGTACTCTCACCTAATAATTTAATTGCAGTTTTCTTTTCATTTTCTCTGTAATTGCATTATTTTTCCATGCTCCATGCCTTATTGCCGTTAAAAGATGGGCTCCAGCATTCACTAGTATTGACGTTGAGGGACGACGGAAACAGTATCCAGTATACTCTCTAGGGTAGAATAGTTTCAAAAAAATGGCAATTTTATAGGGCACTGCCCCAATTGTATTTATACCAATCGGTATCTTTCATTTATTATTTCTATATGCAACGAAAAAACGATTATGTGTTCAATTTGGAGATCTTATATCAGCATACTTTTTAACAGCATCTATCATCAACACCTTCTATGTTTCCTGGGATTATAATAAATTCTCTATTAATTTTTGTTTTTGTATCTCTAAGCGGACTTTGAAGTAACTTTCTTCATTTATAACATCATCTTTTAATATAGTTCAAATGTGCTTTTAGAGGGCGGAATATTAAACATAATATTTTTAGTCGCAAACTCCTCTATAAATCCTTATTTTACTATAAGGAACCTAACCAGACTGCAACCAACAGCTACTCTCCGGGCTATGTGCCCCGCCGAGCGCTGAATTACAAGTTACAAGCCTGGCGCGTTAAGTGTAATAATTGCATATTACCATCAAAACGCTAATGCTTCGATTGCAACAAACACCAGCCGAAAGACTGATCCTACTTAAAGGAGCTCCCTTGCCAGTCGTCACACACCACTTGCAGACTGCAGTTTCGAGCTGTTGGCTCTCGTCAGTGCAAGGTAGGTATGCGACGACCGACATGAGAATCCTTTGACTATAGTACATCCCGGTATTTTTACAATAGCGACATGTATTTTTCGATTGCAACGGACACTGGAACTCTGGATGGCGCCTGCTGGCTGTTTTACATGTCATTCAATAATCAAATTATTAGTTGTTTATTATTATTAGTGTATGTTGTAAAATAATTAGATTAGATTCGAATACTTATATTAACCGTGTGGAAGCATGTCAATGTGACCAAGGTCATTTGGCGAGGGCCAATTTTTTAGAAAATATTTTGTGGACATACAGTTGAGTGTAAAAGGATGGAAATTATTAAAATTCTAGTTCCATTCCAATAGAAACCACGTGGCGTAACCGGTAAGGATGTTAATGCTAAACTTTAAAAGAAAAATAATTTTTTATATGTTTTTTTAATACTCAAAAAAACGTGTGAAAACATCAACGCACCATAGTGTGCCGCTGCTAATTTATAGTGGCAGTGAATTAATAGATTGGGCCCTTCTAGGTGAATGGAGGAATGGAGTTTTTTTACGGAGGAGTTTTGTACGGAGAGATTTTTTTATGGAAAAGTTAACCTTTTGAATTTGTATTACCCGGAGTGGCTTTTCCCAAAGTTATTTTGCTCATGGAGTCTTATGAGAGTGTTTTTGTCGGAGTAATTTTATTATGAGGAGTTCATCAGGGAATTTAGAGACTGGACACAACGTATTAAGGACAATATTGGAGAACCCAGGTGGCAGACAGAGGTGTGGTGATTCCAAGGGTGGTGAGAACCAAATCAGCACAACACTCAAGTTGTTTGTATATTTAGCCTTCAGCTTTTTACTTTTTACAACCATCAGCTATTTGTTACTTAGTCTTTAGCTTTTCACCTTTATTAGAGCCTTCAGCTCCTACATGTTACTTAGCCTGCAGCCTTTCACTTTTATTAGAGCCTTCAGCTCCTACGTATTACTTAGCCTTCAGCTAATTACTTTTTAGGGCCTTCAGCGTTACAATTTTTTTAAACATTTCTTACAACCCTTGTAAGAAAATAGCTATTTTCAAATAACTTACTGTCAACCGTCATGTGTTACTGCGTTTCATGTTTTACATTGTTTTTTAATATATTGTTGGTATTAATTAGTTTCATATATTTTTTTTTAATTTTTTTGTGATACCTATGCACTTTCAAAGGCCACTGACTAACCACAGTTAGTACACTTTATTTGGAGAGAAGGTACAGGTATAGGTATATATCATATGGTTACTGGTGCCCTGTTTTTTATTAGGTAAATAAATTTCGTAATTTTTTCGAACCACGAACCATCCTCCACTAATAATGTAAGAACCGGGTAACATCTTCCCAAACCTACTTAGGGCAGGAAGTATGTAGCAATGCTAATATGAATGGCCTAGTAGATTTACAATCCTTACTTAGTTCGTTGAAATATAGAACTTTTTCACCAGTTATATCCTTAATTTTCTTTTCATGGCACCATTTCTCATATCTTTAGAATATAACGAGAGTAGAGAAAGATTTTATCTACTCTCGTTATATATTGACAGTAATATGACACTAATTTCAATATCATAACGACGTTGTTTATTGCACTATTGTGATATATATTTATCGCACGCATTTTATTTAAAAAATCACCCAATTGTATGCTGGAATAAAACTTAAACCACATATTTTAACCTCTCCACAATAAAATTGTGAGGTTACTAAAATTGGTTCAAAAACGTAAATTGAGATAACATCAAATCTTTACGTTTTGAGGTCCTAGGAACCCAAAAAAGTGATTTTTGAAAAATGTCTGTGTGTGTGTGTATGTGTGTATGTGTGTTAGCACGATAGCGCCGAAACTACTGAACCGATTTGAATGATACTTTGCGTGTGCGTTTCTTTAGTGCTCCAGAAGATCTGAAAAGGTTTTGGTTGAGATCGGATTACGTTTAGTGCCATTTTGACGCAACAAGTTGTTTATTTTATAATTACTTTCAATTTGCAATGGAGCCATTGAAAAGCAGTTAAAATTCTGATTTCAACGATATATCACACTTCCACCCTTTCGATTTGGTTTCCGTGAAAAAATTGAAAACAAAGCAAGTACGGCATAGATCGCATTTCGCATGATACTAGTAAAATTACTGAAATGCTAATGTTTCACTTAACAAAGACAGCCGCGAGCGATCGGACTGCAATGAGCAAATTTTGATGATTGTCATTGTCATCGTTTGTCGTCCGATAACGTTGGTGTCATGTCATGTTAATAAAATTTCGGCATATTTGTAATTTTTAGTGGATTGTCACAAACTTTAAAGGTAGATATAACAATATCATATGCTTTCTGTACCTTCGTTGGTGAATTTATTATAGATTATCACTTTACCAATTTTCAAATTGTTGCTTTACAAATCTGTAGTATTTAGGATAACTAGACTTTCTTAGTCGTTCAAGTGATGTTAAAGTTGTTAATATCCTAATAGTATATTATTCAACTAGCGATAATGTAGGTAATAACTCGCATAGATGATTGTAAATTCATTAGGTTGAGGGTTTTCTTAGTGCCCCAGAAGATCTGAAAAAGTTTTGGATGAGATCGGATTACGTTTAGTGCCGTTTTATCACACAATTTAATGCTCTTTTCGGCTTCAAAGATCCACCGAGTGGGGAGGTTCCAGTCGCTTCCAGTAGCTGCCGATTTTTTTACTTAGAAATCACACTGCAAGTAATTAAATTCATTAGACTTTCACTAAATATTTCACTTATATTATAAAAGAGTAATAAAATGGATGATTATTTTATTCTCGAACCCAACACTGACAAACGTCATTAACTATGATGTCGGTCACTGTTGGATTAGACGTAAAACCCCGCGGCATAGTTGGCTGGTCGATGAAGTGACCGACACCACTTGTTGCTAAGGAGATATAAAAAAACAGCTGTTGTTATTAACTTAGTTATTACCAAAAGCGTATTGAAAACGTTGAAATCAAAATAAATTCTATAAAAATGACTTTTTCCGATGAAGATTTGCCTGCAGATATTGAAGAAAGTGCATCTGAAGCAATTCTAGGCCTTGTTCCACAAAAGTCTGGCGTACAGTATGCCTTAGTATTTGAAAAATATAAGAAATAGTGCCATGATAGTGACATAACTGGTGAAAAAGTTCTACTAGCGTATTGTAGGTCAATAAGAAAAAACGTAGACATAAAAAAAATGTGTTAATTTATTTGCCATGCTTAAAAGAAAATCGGAGGGCTATAAGCCGAAAAATTCTAAAATTTTAACCAAAAAACATAGCAATATTTCTACAAACAGCCGACAATTAAATATATATATGGATTTAAAGGTAATTTTTTCAATATTCTTTTTACTTTTTCAACAAAATATTTATTTTTTAAATTCTTACTGATTTTTGGAGTGGCGAGTACCTGTAGAAGACCAGAATCGACAAACTTATTAAAATAAGACGTTATAAATGAAGGAAGCTATATTAGATTAGGAAGTGACAAATATGATCTGTATCCTCTATGAATTGTGTAATTCTAATTCGTATCACTTTAGCACATATTATCTATTGATAATTTTGTTTATTTACACGCAAATAAAATGTGGTAAACCAAGAATAAGGAAGCGAACTTCCGAATCTTTGTCTCATATTTTGTTCATTATTAATATTTGTTCATCCTTCACATAAACATGGAAATTAAAAAAGTGTTCTGCTTGACTTTCTTAGTCGTTGTGACTTGCGCCATACTGAGGTCTGTGGAAACACGTTCGGTGCAGAATAATTTTCATAGCGATGTTATTGTCACTCATTGGCCAACACCGCCTGCTCCAATCAAAGGGAAGGACACTGATAATGAAGAAAATGAACCTGGATTTATGGTAAGTTGAATTTTCTTTTAATATTGCTGTGTGAACTTCTTCTTATGTCATAAAAGAATGTTGGGTTAAGTTAATGCTTCATTTTAGCAATGTGGCATACCCTATAGCAAAAGCTTACCGTTTAGGCAGTTTTTTCAATTATTTTTTAATTTCTTTTGAGGGATGCAAGATTTTTGAAAACTAATAATAAGTAGCAGACAGATGTTTATTCAGTTAAACTGGACAAAGAGACGCCTTTTGCTATAGTGATAACAGTTCAAGTAAATATAAACAGAAGTAATAATAAGTCAACTTATATTGTCTGATTGTGGCATTCTACGAATATTCTTTACTATTATTTGGGTTTCCTACCACATGTATTATTATCCTCGTCAAAAACAAATCACCGAATCTACAAAATAATAGAATTATTGGAAAAAAGCCTCTGCGCCCGTGACGTTTACGTGAAAGGAATAACATATTATACAATAATTAATTTAAATTATTAAATAAAATTAATTAAATAAAAAATCAAATGAATTTTATCCAATTTTTTTAAATGGTAACCATATTTTTTTACTTGTATCAACAAAGCC
Organism: Leptura quadrifasciata; assembly: GCA_963675555.1. Classification (NCBI taxonomy): domain Eukaryota; kingdom Metazoa; phylum Arthropoda; class Insecta; order Coleoptera; family Cerambycidae; genus Leptura; species Leptura quadrifasciata. Next base: position 149,677,491 of record OY776675.1, read on the forward strand.
CAAAACGTTAACCTTTCATTTGATTTATAATACGTCTAGTTTGGGTACTAATTCACTTTGAAATTATTGGATTTGTGTAGATGCTATTCTTCAGTTATTTAATGAATATATGTATTAAATTTTACAAGCGTGCTATGACAAAATGACCTTCCTTTTCAAACATTTGCCTAAATTATTATTTGATAAAATTTATGTAGTGCTTTTTTAATATGCTTGTGATTTATTTGCATTTTGAGTAAATACCATCATTTTGTATTTTTATTAAACTTTTAAATAGTTATATTATCAAATAAATCACAAGCAAATTAAAAAAGCACTACATAAACTTTGTCAAATAAAACTTAGAGAGATGTTTATTTTCTGGCAGTGGGTAACTGTAAGAATAGCTGATTTAAGTTAAACTTTGCCACATATTCTTCCACCTGTACTTCCTGTACTTGTACAGAATATAGACGTGTTTATTATTATTATATGTGGGAGTTTGTTTTTTTCTAGGGGGAAAGTTTTACCTTTTCATTAATGGTTCCCCATAAAAAAAGAATAATCATTGGAATCGATGGAAAGTCAAAGACTAAAAATCAAAAGTCTCATACAATTTTTCATAAAAATCAATAGTGATCAAAGTATAAAGACCTCAAATTACAATTTCACTTAAAAAAAAACTAGTACCCCCAAACGCTTAACAAATATTAATATATCACAATTAGCAACAAAAATGGTAATGACCAAAAATAATGCTTATAAAATGACGATGAATTCACTTTTTTAAAATGTCTGTAGGGTTAACAATTTTATAGAAATTGTAGTTTTATTTTATGCCTAGATGAAAAGTTTTCATTGTACCGTGGTTGTCCATTGCAAGCTTTGATCCAGGCACCGAGAAGACCTTTTTGTATTTCAATAAAACTGTTTTGCATTGGATAGAATTATTGTCTAAATGTTAATTGCAGTATACTGTCCATATACTTACCTTTTTTTGGGGGGTTTATCCACAATCCTCATGTATAGTCTAAATTATCACAGAATCTACGAACAATAACAAAATTAACCAGCATATTAAAAAAATAACCTCTCCACTTGTGACGTTTATGTAAAAGGAACAGCCAGAGGCTATATTTAAAAAGAAGAAATTTATATGGAATAGAATTGTTAGGCTTGAGATCTCTAGCATCCCAATTTTTAACATTATCATTTTTTACTTCCAGCGAAAACAGTTAATGAAATTTGGACAAGTGGCCAGTCGTGTGGGTAATTCAATGGGAGCTCATGCCACCAAGATAACCTCAGCTGTTGACAAAATATGTGAAATCGTGAAAACTATCATACCCCTCCTAGCAGCTATTTGCCATGTAGGACAGTTCAAGTTTTGTGCTGCAACAACCGAAGCCCCTGGTCAACTCTCCGAAGCTCTGGCCCCCAATAATTTAGATCTTAATATTCTTGACAAATAAGAATTACTCGTAGATTGGGTAGGTATTGCATATAGTAGGAGTATAAGAAGAACTTCTTGCTATGTAAAAACTAAAATTAAATACTGAATAAAAATATAACTTGTAATTATTGTTATTAAAAAATATATGTATGTATTTTTCTGTTACCTGGTAATTTTGTATAGCTCTACAGGGAACTGAATCGATCGATATAGAGAAAAGTACGCATAAGAAAATTTTTAAAATTTTGAAAATTTAAATAATTACTAATGTCGGTGTGGCCAATCGAACTAAAATAGTTACAAGCAGCTGGCACTTTCGCTTATACCGGAAGTCGATACCAACTTGCTTATTTCAAATGGAACACCCTATATATTTTAGGGTTTTCTAAAAGAACATAAAATTCTGAGTCGAAAGTATGTAGCATATCTTATACCTAAACCTATCCGTTTCAGAGATATTTGACATTTTATAGAAAATTTGACAGGTGCAACGGCTTGCAAGAACCGTTATAACTTTCTTCGTGTAAAAGATCCTTACTTGCTCCTTGTCATGTAAAAGTAACACAAGGAGAACTACGTTCTACAACTGACATAAATTCAATAATATCATAACAAGTGTTTCGTTTTTCGCGTTACATTTTGTCAACTTCAAACCGCGAAAACTTGTTTAGGTCAAATGGAACATTCTGTATTTTTTTACATCAAGTTGTGTAGAATTGAATTCCCTTTTTTCTGATATTAGCATTGTGGGGGTTAAAGTTACAACTTTTTGAAATATTTGCGATTTTATTAGAAATTCATGAATTGTTGTAATCATTTGATCGAAATAGCCATGATTAGAAACAATCAGTCATTATCTTATGTCAAAAAATGCCAACACGTTTAAATTATACCAACGAAAACTTTTTAAATTTGTTTATTATTTATGGAGAATGTGATAAAGTAATATCAAGAACTTGCAGCACATTTGCTACTCGACATCCACAAAAACGCAAAATAACACCAACACTGTAACATGCGTATTAATCGAATTGAAGATATGGCATGAACTAAAATACCAGAGATAAGAACAATTTAAAATATGATTTCATTTTAATTTAATAATTGCTCAAAATTCCGCCCTCGAACCTCGACACATTTTTCGCACCTTCGGATTAGTTCCTCATGGGTAGCTCTTCTAATTGAATCCTGCGATATTTTTTGAAATGCATTTCTTACTCTTTGTATACAATCTTCAATGGTTGTTAATGGGCTCTCATAAACTTTATTTTTAATAGTTCCCCAAATGAAATAACCCAGAACTGATAAATCGGGCGAGCGAGGAGGCCACAAGAAAGGTCCATTATTGGCAATCCATTGACCATAAAAAGTTTCTTGTAAATAATTATTAATTAAATATGCGTTATGTGGGGAAGCACCGTGGTGCTGATAAAAAATGTTTCAATGTTCGGCGAGAGGTAAATTTTCTAAATAGTTATTATTCAAATGTTGTAAGATATTCAGATATCTTTCACCTAAAAAAAAAAAACAAAAATTTACCTATACATATTAGCAGAAGAGAAAATTTTATTTGCCGTTAAAATTTTCCTGATAAAATTGTAATGCCACCACTCTATCGTTTCTTATGGCACAGTAAACATTGAACTGGCAACTTTCCTGAAAGTTTCACTCTCTGAACATATGAGGATTTGAGTCACTGCAATAATGCGAATTGTGTCTATTAAAAAGTCCATTTTTAGTAAATTTTGCTTCATCTGTCCATATAATATTTCCCAAATAAGAATCGTGACCCTCAGACCTTATTAGAATAAACTCACAAAAATTCTTTCTTAGGAAATGTTTCTTTTAATCCTTGAACCATATGAAATGAAAACGGGTGAAACTTATGTCTTAATAAGATTCTGTGAACTGAATCCTTGCATAGTCCCGATTCCAGAGCGCTTGTCTTAATGACATCCTTGGAAATGCATGAAAATATCCCAGAATGACTATTTCAATGTTTTCGTCATCAACAATAGGCTCTCTTCTTTGCATTTTTGCCTTGACAGAACCATAATTTTTAATATTTTCCAGTATGCGTTTTACAATGTTTGGTGACGGTTTCCGTTTTTCTGGATATCGAGTAGCAAATGTGCTGCAAGTTCTTGATATTACTTTATCCATTCTTCATAAATAATAAGAAAATTTAAAAAGTTTTCGTGGGTGTAATTTAAACGTGCTGGCATTTTTTGACATAAGATAATTACTCATTGTTTCTAATCATGGCTATTTTGATGAATTTCTAATAAAATCGCAAATATTTCAAAAAGTTGTAACTTTAACCCCCACAATGTTAATATCAGAAAAAAGGGAATTCAATTTTACACAACTTGACGTAAAAAAATACAGGATGTTCCATTTGACCTAAACAAGTTTTCGCGGTTTGAAGTTGACAAAATGTAACGTGAAAAACGGAACACTTGGTATGATATTATTGAATTTATTTCAGTTGTAGAACGTAGTTCTCCTAGTGTTCTTTTTATGTGACAAGAAGCAAATGAGAATCTTTTATACGAAAAAAGTTATAACGGTTTTTGCAAACCGTTGCCTCTATCAAATTTTCTATAAAATGTCAAATGTCTCTGAAACGGCTAGGTTTAGGTATAGGATATACTACATATTTTCGACTCTGAATTTTATGCTCTTTTTGAAAACCCTAAGATATATAGGGTGTTTCATTTGAAATAAGCAAGTTGGTATCGACTTCCGGTATAAGCGGAAGTGCCAGCTGCATTTTAGTTAGATTCGGGTCATAAATGGTAAAATCGTCCGCCATCTTGAACTAAATTTTTGACTAGTAATTTGTAATCCGCGACCGCCAAAACCCCCAGATAACGATTTCGATCGATTTTGATCTAAATGATAAAAATCTTCAGCCATATTGGCACCGCCATTTTGAATTTCTAAATTTTGACTAGAAATTCATAATCCGCGACCTAGAAAACTCCCAGATATCGATTTTGAGTTGAATCGGATCTTAAACAGTGAAGTCGTCCGCCATCCTAAAATAAATTTTTGACAAGAAATTAGAAAACCCCCAAATATCGATTTTGATCGATTTGGATCATAAATGACAAAAGTCGTCCGCCATATTGGCGCTGCCGTTTTGGATTTCTAAATTTTGACCAAGAATTCATAATTGGCGATCTCGAAAACCCCCAGATATCGGTTTTGAGTCGAATCGGATCATAAACGATAAAGTCGTCGGCCATCTTGAAGCCGCCATCTTGTTTTTTTCTTATATGAAAATGTTAAAGTGTATTGTCACCGGACTTATATACATGTGCAAAATTTCAAAGCTCTAGCTTAATTAGAACTAATCGGCATTTTGATTGAAAGATTTGACCTAAACAAACTAACAAACATTGCAAGTTTTATAAAAGCTTTTAAAAATGAGAAAAAATTATGTCTAATAAATTTACACCAATCAGCTGACAGAGAAACAAACACACAAACAGACAAAAGATATTTTCATATCAGTGTCCTTAGGGTTGTCTGCGCAAATTATTTTTCTGTCTTAAATTTGGTCTTTCTGTTTTCTTTATATTATGGCAATTAGTTTTATAGAAGTAAATTTTTTTAAAAATCCTTCCCCCTTGACTGCAAAATAATAGTATATTCTGTAATAAGTTTGGAATAAAGCATATTCTGCGCGAGCGGAAGTTTGTCAACCGAGTGAAGCGAGGGGGACGGTCCGCTCGCGCAGAATATGCCATTCCAAACGAATTACAGACTATACTTTTTCTACGCCTATCAATTAGGTTTATTTGTGTCTATGTCTATTTGTTTTACCACTGCAACGGTGAAACGTGACAGTTTAACTGTCTATAGAAACGTCAACTGTCAACAGAAACGCAAACAGTATTACATATTGCACTACTACTGGATGGCGCCACCTATGCTTGTTACATTCTAGAGGCATGTAAGAAATATTACATATCAGCCACTGGAATATAGATCATTCTTTATTTAAAATCGACATCATAATGCTCAGATTACATAATAGGCGTAGAAAAAGTATATTAGATCTGAAGTTAATGCAAATGGACCCTCGATCTACACGCACACAAAAGAACGTGACGCTTTTTATTATACTAGAAGTAGGAGACCATATAAGAGATTAGGAAGGGAATCCGAAAATTCCCTTCTAAGGTATAACAAGTGCGCATCGGGCCGCGAACTCTATAGATAGAATAGAGGCTTGATTGAATTGAGAGCTCGTTTCCGCACGTTAGCTCATTCCGATTGAGGATATATGCCTCGGATACAATGAAATATAAGAATTAAGTTACGCGTGTATTAAATAACTTTTCGGTAAATTCAATCCATAACTTAACTAAAGGGCTTGAAAATTGACAACGGTAATTTTTCAGTCAAATATATACTTTTTGATTGATTTAATAGTAACATACTGTTTGAAATATTAATACATATACTGAATAATTCCTGATTTAACCAAATTTTGTGTTACTTATCAGTTTATCCTGCATTAATTAAAAATATGTCATTCCAGCACAGATTATACCTGGTGTTAACGAAATCATTAGACAAGCCATATTCTCCAAAGTTGTCAAGATATGTCTTAAACTTAACAGGGGCAATATACATGGTGATTCACGTAAGCTGTTCATTAGAAGTTTATCAACTTACAGTTGGATTCCAAACCTGAAACTTGGTATGAAGCCATAATCCATTATGCCCGTTCTATCTAAAATATTTTCAGTCCTCCAGCTATACAGGATGTGCCAAAAGTCGGCACCAACTTTCTTTATTTTAAATGGATTTCTACATTTTGTTTTACATGGTTCGAGATTGGCCTTCCAATTCTGTGTTGTGTTAAGTTGTGTTAACTTATCTGTTACAGGTTTTGATGAATGCTATTGGCATTTTTTGTAGTAGGCTTTGGAAAAAATACCAAATGTCAAACCTAGCCACTATTGTGTCATAGTTATCTTATTGTTTCAATTAATTCGTGCAATTATCATTATGGAACATTATCCGAATGATGTTGTCTTTGATTTGTTTGTAATTTATAGTGAAAATAACAGAATAGTTAGCAGAACATGCCGCTCGTTCAATTTCAAGTATACACATGCCGCAAATGACAAAATGTAAATTTCTTAGGCTTAAAAATATTTTTTTTAATCATGGGAAGCTAGTTAAGCCTCTTGTGAGAACTAAACCTATAACTGGAAATGGAGATATTGAGATATTTTCTAGCATATTCACGTGCTTCCATCAGAATATGGAGCTCCAGCACATTTGATTAGAGCCGTAGATGCCAAATTAACGAATCAACTTTGAAGATTGTTGGTGGGGAAACAGAGGTCCATCAAATTGGCCCGCCCGATCTCCGCATCTTACTCCTTTAGATTTTTATTTATGGAGTCGAGTCAAAGAATTAGTGTACACAAGTCCAGAGAATAAGGATAGCTAGAGCTTTTGATCGTTTGGAACCTTTCGGAATTTGGAGAGCAACGCAATCTGTTCAGGAGCGTATTAGAAATAGAAATAGAAATATTTATTTACCATGATTAAGTACAAATAAAGTACATATGGTATGTCATATAAAAACAGTCATCGCTGTAATACATAAATCATAAAATAGTTAAAAAGGTATAAAATATATAATATAATAAGAAACATCACAAGCAGTTTAAAATAGATAAAAATCTAGATTGTCATACATTTTTTAAATAAATAAAAAACAAATGGAAAGCAACAGACAGATGTAACTTATAATTAACACACAAAATTTTTTTCTACTAGGCATTAGTCTTCAGGAATTCATCGATGGTATAAAAAGCACTTTCTACAAGGACCTTTTTAATTTGAGTCTTATATTTGGATACCTGGAGGTTTCTAAGATTTTCAGGGAGACTATTATAAAATATGATGCTGTTATAGTGGAGTGATTCTCTAAATCTGGCAGTTTTGTGAAGTGGGATTGATAGGAGCTTCCCGTGCCTCGTATTATAAGTGTGATTATTAACAAGTGTTTTAAACTCCTGCAAATTGGTTTTTGAGTATATTAGGCATTTATATATGTAAATACAGGGCGCAGTTAGAATTTTCTTCTTAATGAAGATACTTTTGCAACTTCCTCTAAATTTTAAATTGAAAATCAGTCTCATAATTCTCTTTTGTAACACAAAAACTCTATATAATTGGTTAGACCTTCCCCAGATACAAATATTGAGTGATAAGTGAGAATATACCAGAGCATAGTAAATATCCATAATTTCCTCCTCACTTAAGGTGTCTTTTAGTTGTAAAATTGCATAATATGCCTTATTCAGTTTGCTACCTACATGATTACCTTGCAGCTCCCAAGATAATGAGCTTTCAATATAGGTACCCAAGAATTTTGACGAGGTGCTTATGGGTAGACTATTTAATGAGATAATTTTAATTGGATTAAAATTTAGAAATACAGTTTTTTTCTCATTTAGTATTAATTTATTACGATTGCACCAATCATTCATTTCAACGTTAACGCTATTAATAGCTTTTTGTAGATCATCACTATTTGGGGCAGATACAGAAATTGTCGTATCATCCGCGTACATGATTGTTAAACCGTTTTTTATATGATGGGGAAGGTCATTTATATATAATGAAAATAATAATAAAGACCCCAGTATTGACCCTTGAAGGACACCTAATTTAACATCATGTATATCAGATTCGGACTCATTACACTTCACTAAAAATTTTCTATTTTCCATGTAAGAAATTAGCCAATTTAACAAATTTCCTCTTATACCAATAGTTTCTAGCTTACTAAAAAGTATTGCTTTGTTCACGGAATCAAATGCTCTAGAGAGATCAAATAGGATCGACACTACATATTTACCATTATCCAATTCGCGATAAATAAAATCAAACAATTTAGCAGTTGCACTTTCTATAGATTTCCCTGGCCTGAATCCATACTGGCATTCAGTTAGGATCGCATTCTTATCAAGATATAACGTAATTCTATTGGATATTAGCTTTCAATTACTTTAGACATTACGCACACTAAGGAGATTTGACGATAATTCGCAATATCATGCTCATCCCCCTTTTTAAATACCGGTATTACCAGAGAGATTTTGAACTCTAGCGGAAAGTAACCTTCAAGAATAGATTTGTTAATAAGAAACAAGAACTGATCTGCAATGTTTGAAAATATATTCTTTAAAATAGGCACTGTTAATCCGTCTAAACTTGCCGAGTTTTTATTTTTCAACTCTTTTATGACATCCATGAGTTCCGGTTTAGATACTTCATAAAAGTAGATCGATTTAATGTTATAATCGGATATAGTGTGAGGTAATGATAAATTATAACCAAAGTTATTTTTTATAGAGTTTGAGGCAACTGTAGAAAAATACAATGAAAACCTATCTGACACCAATTTATCACCTAATATCATTTCGTCATCTATTTTCAAACTTATTGATTTTTTTATCGATTTAGTTTTTCCAAGTCTACAGTTTACAATTTTCCAGGTTTCCTTTGATTTATTTTCCGCATTTTTTATTTTGTCTCTATAATAATTTTGCTTCGTTGTTTTAATATTTTTTCTATGTGCCTTTAGATTATGTTTGTATTCTAGTAAGTCATCTAATTGATTCCTACTATTCTTTAATTTGTGAAACATATGTCTAAGTTTCTGACCTTCCAATCTCAAGTCATTAGTTATCCATTTTTTTTTTTTTTTTTTTTTAGACTGTCCCAATGAAAACGGTGCACACATGGAGCATTTGTATTGAAATACATTATTTTGTTAATCTCTTCATTTGTTGTTATTTTGTTATTATTTATTATTCCAATACGATTTTTGAACAAAAATTCGAATGAAACGATTATTTCCGAAGCCTACTCCCCTTGAGGAAAAAAAATATTTCTTTCAAAAAATGCCAATAACTCAGGATATGTATACATATTTTAAAATAAACTATTACAATTGTCATTTGTTTTCATGACATACTTACTATGAAGTTGGGCATAGGGAATGCTTAAGTAACTCACCACAAAATTCAATTTTCATTTACAAAAATCGACTTTTTCATTGCGACATTTGAAAATCGCCTGTGCCCATACGGTACAAGATGGGACCACCGATGGGACATCAGGTGTTAGCTTGAACTTCCAGTTAACTGCTTCATCAATTTGGTTTTTTAATTTTGAACGCTTTGTGATATACAAATTTATTCGTAAACTACCACAGCGGCAATATTTTTTCACTTAAATTGACGTGAATCAAAACCTGTAACAGATAAGTTAACACAACTTGGGTTGCCTAAACTTAGAAGTGGAAGGCCAATCGAACCGTGCGTAAAAATGGGTTTCTATTTAAAATAAGAAAGTTGGTGCCAATTTTTGGCACTCTCTGTATAGCTGTAGGACTGAAAATATTTTAGATAGAACGGACATGATCGATTATGGCTGCATACCAAATTTCAAATTTTTAATCAAACTGCAAGTTGAAAAACTTCTAACGAACGGCCTACATAAATCGCTCTGTATACCAAAAACGGAAAATTTTCTCATTATCAGACACTTTTCCGTCATTTACAAAAGCCACAAAAGAAATACAGAAAATAAGCTGTTATAAAGCTGAGAGAAGACGATGGGAAAACGAATAAATGTGGTGTGAGGGTAGAAGAAATTATACGAAGGGCGGGGGATAAGAGAGAAAATGGTGAAAAATGTACGTTAAGCCACTTTTAATAATATTATGCTACGTAAAATTATAATTCATAGAAAAATGTTCAGTTTGCACCTGAAGTTAATAAAACTGGCCACACGTAATTTTTTTATTTTATCGTTAGATGAGAGATTTACCAAATATTAAGTTTAGATCAAATGTGCTTTTAGAGGGCGGAATATTAAACATAATATTTTTAGTCGCAAACTCCTCTATAAATCCTTATTTTACTATAAGGAACCTAACCAGACTGCAACCAACAGCTACTCTCCGGGCTATGTGCCCCGCCGAGCGCTGAATTACAAGTTACAAGCCTGGCGCGTTAAATGTAATAATTGCATATTACCATCAAAACGCTAATGCTTCGATTGCAACAAACACCAGACGAAAGACTGATCCTACTTAAAGGAGCTCCCTTGCCAGTCGTCACACACCACTTGCAGACTGCAGTTTCGAGCTGTTGGCTCTCATCAGTGCAAGGTAGGTATGCGACGACCGACATGAGGATCCTTTGACTATAGTACATCCCGGTATTTTTACAATAGCGACATGTAAAACAGCCAGCAGGCGCCATCCAGCGATCCAGTGTCTGTTGCAATCGAAAAATAAATAGCCTGACTTGGCTTAGCATAGATCAAATGTGCTTTTAGAGGGCGGAATATTAAACATAATATTTTTAGTCGCAAACTCCTCTATAAATCCTTATTTTACTATAACGAACCTAACCAGACTGCAACCAACAGCTACTCTCCGGGCTATGTGCCCCGCCGAGCGCTGAATTACAAGTTACAAGCCTGGCGCGTTAAGTGTAATAATTGCATATTACCATCAAAACGCTAATGCTTCGATTGCAACAAACACCAGCCGAAAGACTGATCCTACTTAAAGGAGCTCCCTTGCCAGTCGTCACACACCACTTGCAGACTGCACTAAAAATATTATGTTTAATATTCCGCCCTCTAAAAGCACATTTGATCTATGCTAAGCCAAGTCAGGCTATTTATTTTTCGATTGCAACAGACACTGGATCGCTGGATGGCGCCTGCTGGCTGTTTTACATGTCGCTATTGTAAAAATACCAGGATGTACTATAGTCAAAGGATTCTCATGTCGGTCGTCGCATACCTACCTTGCACTGATGAGAGCCAACAGCTCGAAACTGCAGTCTGCAAGTGGTGTGTGACGACTGGCAAGGGAGCTCCTTTAAGTAGGATCAGTCTTTCGGCTGGTGTTTGTTGCAATCGAAGCATTAGCGTTTTGATGGTAATATGCAATTATTACACTTAACGCGCCAGGCTTGTAACTTGTAATTCAGCGCTCGGCGGGGCACATAGCCCGGAGAGTAGCTGTTGGTTGCAGTCTGGTTAGGTTCCTTATAGTAAAATAAGGATTTATAGAGGAGTTTGCGACTAAAAATATTATGTTTAAATATTAAGTTGTTATTTGAATTAATTTTTTATGATTATTGGGCAGCCAAATTACTTCGATCCTGCCTTTAAATGGTACATATTACACGGAAAACAACAATACTTGTTGACCACGTACTTTTCCTATGGAAAAAGCGGTTTCCATCAAATTGTCTGAATTTTTTATATGTCATGTATTTCTGAATCTGAACAAATGTCTCCATGGGCACGATGTCCGAAACATCAGGGTTCTCGAGATAGCGGCCGTTCTTGTCAGTATTAACCGTTGTTGTGTTTACAGTATTTGCTCAATATATTAACACTTCGATCGAGAGACAGAGGTTAAAATAAATAGGAGTTTTGACAGACGTCTTGAAGACAGTCTCCAGTAGAATCTTGAATAGAATTTTGAAAAAAAGGTTTGAAAAGAGGCTGAAAAGAGTTTTCAAAATAAGTCGTGAAATGACTCTTGTAAAGTGTCTTCTGTAGTTGGAGTAAAAAAGTTCGTGTTACTGGTAGTTAGCAGGAAAGTGAGTATATACATATCATATATACCGGATGTTAGAAAAGTATGGGAACGGTGGAAAATCTCGAACAGTTTGTATCAAATCGAAAAATAAAAAAATACGTGTCAAAAATTTTTCAAAAACTATTTACTGATATCAATATGACCTCCCCACCCACCACCCTGTGGGTGGGGCGAGGGACAACTTTAAAATTTCAAATGGAAACTCCTATTTTTTATTGTGAAATCGGATTCTACGGCAAAAAATAAGTAAATTTGATTGCGGACATTTTTCTCGATTCTTGCATGGTGTCGCTGTAATCGCAAAAAACGAAAAGAAAACATTACTGTTTCAAGAGTAGCGTCTTGTGCCCATAAAAGAACGTCCAATTCAAAAACTGAAAAAAACGTATTTGTTATTTTTACGAAATCTATCCAATGACATTGGATTCGACTCTCCCACCCCTAACCCAGTGGGTGGGGCGGGGGGCAACTTTGAAATTTGTAATGAAAATCCCTATTTTTTTATAGCGGATTCGGATTCTACGGCCAAAAATACGTGGATTTTATATCGGACATTTTTTCGATTCTCGCAAGGTGTCGCTGCAATTGCATAAAATTGAAATAAACCTTAAGCGTCCATAAGTTAGAGTACAAACTCTAGCTACTCGTGTTGACAAAAAAACATTCAGTTTAAAAAACAATATCTGTGATATCTTGGTTTTTATGAATGTTTTTTTTTAAAGTGTTCTTAATAACAGTATTTGTTTTGTGAAATTTCTACGAGAACGTTCAGTTCCTTCCAACTATTGTAGAGGCAGGAGCGCACATTTGTACGGAAAAAGTTATTTCATTTTTCATTAGTTCTCGCGTTTTTCTCTGCATAATGGCTACTTTAACAGAGGAAAAGAGTGTTTCTCTTTCAATGATGCGAGGGTGGGGCGATAAAGAAATGCCCTATGATGAAGTTGTGATTTTATTCAACGAAACTTTCCGTGTAGATCGTGGGAATTTAGAAATCTACTGTGTCCCGTACCATCAAACGGTTCCTAGACACAAGGACAAATAAAAATCGCCCAATATCTGGAAGACCAAAATCTGAAACATCGGAAGTTCGACAAATGGAAGTGGCCCAGGCATTTGTTGAAAATAGAAGGTTATCAGCCAGAAAAGCCAGTCAACAGCTTGATATGAGTGCATTTTCAGTTCATAAGAATTTGAAACTTTTGAAATTTCATCCTTACAAAATTCACCTTCACCAAATGAAGATGATTTTGATCGGCGACTTGAATTTAGTGAATTAATGATGGAAAGGAGTAACGAAAACCCAAATTTTTTTGTCACCTCTACTTGTCTTCTCAGATAAAGCAAGTTTCGAACTCAGTGGAAAAGTTAATCGCTATAATTTCAGATATTAGAGTGACGAAAACCCTCACTGGATGCTTGAAACACACACGCAGTATCCACAAAAATTAAATGTTTGGGCAGGAGTTTTCAGGGATCGAATCATAAGACCGTTTTTCATAGATGGAAATTTGAATGCAGAAAAATACCTGGAAATGTTGACAATGTTTGGTTCCAGCAAGATGGGGCTCGTCCACACTATCGGGATATTGTTAGGGACTATTTGAATGGTACTATCTAAAATCGATGGATAGGTCGAAGAGAAACTATTGAATGCCCAGCAAGATCTCCCCACCTCGCGCCACTTGATTATTTTGTTTGGGGCTACGTGAAGGGTAAGGTTTATTTCACTAAACCTCGTGATTTGGAAGAGCTGAGGCAACGCATAATAAACATTTTTACAGAAATACCACCTCAAATGATAAGAAGTGCTATTGAAAATTTTGACGTTCGTCTCGGACAATGCCAAAAAGTCAATGGGCATCATTTTGAACACCTGCTATAATCTTGAAATTAAGACCTGCTAGTGTAGCAGTTAAGCTGAAAACTAATTGCCTCAACTGGCCGAAATCCTCACCTCGCCTTAAATGGCTGAGTTACCTCTTCGCCATCACTGGCTGGGATCAAGAACTTGTCTGAAGTGGCTGAATTAAGAGGTAAAACCACTGTTATGTTAATAGTTGTTGTAATTTCCGCACGATCGTGTAAAATCACAGCTCGGGAAATCATTCACTCTGAGATCAGTAGTTTTACTTTTCGTATTTTTTTAAGTATGCATTCAAAACTCTCATGTTTCCACTCAATTTTTTGCGATTGCAGCGACACCTTGCGAGAATCTAAAAAAATGCCCGATATAAAATTCACGTATTTTTGGCCGTAGAATCTGAATCTGCTATAGAAAAATAGGGATTTTCATTACATTTCAAAGTTGCCCCCGCCCCAGCCACTGGGTTAGAAGTGGGAGAGTCGAATCCAATGTCATTGGATAGATTTCGTAAAAATAACACATACGTGTTTTTCAGTTTTTAAATTGGACGTTTTTATGGGCACAAGACGCTACTCTTGAAACAGTAATGTTTTCTTTTCAATTTTTGCGATTGACACCATACAAGAATAGAAAAAAATGTCCGGAATAAGGTTTACGTATTTTTTGCCGTAGAATCCGATTCCGCAATAAAAAATAGGGTTTCCATTTTAAATTTTAAAGTTGCCCCTCGCCCCACCCACAGGGTGGAGGGTAGGGAGGTCATTTTGGTATCAGTAGATAGTTTTTTGAAAAATTTTTGAACGTGTTTTTTTATTTTTCGATTTGATGCAAACTGTTCGAGATTTTCCACCGTTCTCATACTTTTCTAACACCCATGTAATATATACATAATATTGATCTATACATCCATATATAAGTGTAATAATTATATTGAACAAATACTGTAAACACAATAACGAGTAATATTGACAAGAGCGGCCGCTATATCGAGATTCTTGAGGCCCTTGGAGACATTTGTTCAGGATTATAAAATATTTAGACAATTTAACGGAAATCACTTTTTCCATATGAAAAGTGCGTGGTCGTTTAAGGTTTCTAACAGTGAATACTTTTAATCCAGTCAGAGGAGTTATGTGTTATACTTCAATTTTACATTTTTTTACTTTTTTATTTTTCACTTTTCACTTTCTTTAATAAAAACTTTTAAATAATATTTACTAGGAGTTGGTACAACATAGCACCAAGAAACTGCTATTGTAAATTAATTTGTCAATAACGTATACACATTCATTAACGATTTGCCGGTTAAGTCTGTTAATGTGTTTACCAACTTAGAAGCAGATTACATTTGTAGGCAGTATAAACACCTAACTTTGATGTATCCCCTCATTCTGCGTCAGCAGGAATTATTGACGGCATGTACTCTACAATTCCAATAGACTAATAACTTGTTAATTGCAAAATGAACTGAGTATTTCTCATACTAGTTCTACTGCGCTAATAAATGAGATAGCTATAGTAGAAACTAAGGGAATATTCAAGATAAAAATATCTATTATGGTCACTATATAACTTTTTCGCATGTGATGTAGTATAATCCTATTTAGTTGTGGAGTAAGTGGTGGATTTACGAAATATTGGTGTCTTGGCAACCGTTTTGATTTGATGTGAGATGAGGATACAACATAATATTTTTGTAAGATGAGACTTTCATATAATTAAACAAGAATTCAAAAAAATATATTTACAGTATCCCGAGCGAGTATAACAAACATGTGGGTAAGTTATCAACATCTTTCAGTGTAAGATTGAATGAATACAAGAATTACATTGGAATGGATGAAATTCAGAAAGCGAAGAATTGCGAGTAGCTAGAAAAATTTCTTATTGAAATTAGCTGGGGAAGCATTGATTAAACGGTTTAACATGTATATTCATAAAGGAGGAACAATTCTGAACATTTACTTTAAAAATAAATTGTGTATATATTTTATTTAAACGACAAAATAAATTACTACATGACCTAATTGACTTTATATTATTAAATTAGACTTGGGGCTTAAATAATTAATAAATAAGATACAGGGGTTAATTCAAATTATACTTTGACAAATTTAAAAACAGTACATAAGTATCGTATCCACAAAATGAATGTTAAGCAGGTCTTGTGTCGGTAATTGGATAAAAAAAAGAACAAACCTTATTTCCTCTTTAGAGTCGACGTTTCCACAATCATTACTGTCTTCCTCGGAGCTAAAAAAGTGAAAAGTTATCAGTTATTAATATCAGACATAATATCATCGTTACCAATTTAACAAAAAACAATCATAAATATATATCCAAAGGCAAAATTTTCTTCTCAATATGTCATATGTTTGGTTAATAGAAATATTCTGATGCTACATTTATTGGAAGACTGTTGATATATGTATATCTTGACTGTCTACAAAACCTTGCGCTTAAAAAAAGTATATAAAAACATTATAAAAACAATTTCCGATGCTAAAAACACTCATGACATGATAAATAAATAATTTTCTTTTATTCATTTATTTAACGTCGGCCTATTTTCGCTACCAACGCCAGGAGATAAGCTCATCAGTGTAGGCATTGGGACTGTGAACGATACATCTTTTCGCGTCTGAATGACTTTTATTATATTTTCCAAAAATTAATATTAAACGTTCACAAAGAAGGGTTCAAAACGACTGTTTCACATGGAGAATAATACAAAATCTATACTTACTGTTCGTTTATGCTTAACCGCTTCACTGATGGTACCAATTGGACGTCGTAACACTATAAATCTAACACAGTAAATATTAACACTTTCTTAAATTTAAACCTGAAAAGGAATTGAAAATACAAGAAAAAGATATAAATATAAAGTTCAGAAAATGTATATTAAATCTCTTTGAAAAATCATGTTTTACAAAAACGTTCAAGAAAAATGTATTGACAAACTATAGTCTGGTCCATGTACAACACATAGTGAGGAACGGAACGACTCATAATGTACCAACTACCATCCAATGTGCGGTTTATAGCTAACGATTATACAAAAAGATTCACGAAAAGTTCAATGTTTATACATTTTTGGTGGGCTTTTGCTTGCCTGCCTGTTTACGTATTATCAGTTCAATAGTAATTTGATTCGCTCCTCGGAGCTTAAAAATGCTTGAATCGCAATGATTTTGAATTATATTTTGCAATTATATATTCATACGTTCAGGCAAGACCGTCCCATGAACGTCTGAGTACATGGTAAAGATACTTTTCTGACACCGAATCACTGAGGAACCGGTTTAGGGCAAATCCCGTTAATATCCAACATTTTTCCGTCAAAATCGACTGCTAGAAAATTAATGGTCACCCTTGTCGCTAAAGGCTATTTTCACCAGAACTCTCGAAATACTTTGACTAGAGACTGGATTAACTTGTCCTCATATTTAACACAACGCATGAGTTGCAGTGCTGCACAACGTGGATTCGTAAAAAGGTTTTTAATTTTGAAGTTTCTGAAATTTCGATTTTTGTTACACTTTCTAAATTTTGGTGGTCGGGCGACATTAGGTCTCCGTGCAGCGACATTTACTACACTTTCTCAAATTACACTTCTTGGTGAGTTTTCAAGATTTTGGCATAAAAAACGCTCCGTAGAACGAAAATGTGATTTAAAATATAACGGCATTTTTACGTGAAGCACGCTTTTCATGCGAAAGTCGGATTGCGAACAGTTCCGAAAAATTTATCGAAGGTTTTGGCATGTTCTTTAACAGGACCCCTAACCTGGAAATTTTGCCGAACCCCCACAGCTTGTCGTGGGGTAGGGATCTTTAACGTGCTCATATCGTAGACATACGGAACCCACAGTTTTACATCTCCTTCGAAAGATGGTGACGCGAGCAGAATAGATTAGAGATGTAATCCGTATATGCCTCTACTTGAATTGTTTGGTATACTACATAAATTGAATATATGGATATATTTTCCTACTTTTTGTCGCATACTATCGATGCGGTTGTTTCAAGTAGGTAAATAAATTTGTCTCGAGGCCAGTTGTCACGCCCACTTTATTACCCTTTTCTATTTCAACTCTCTGAGCAGATCCGCTCATCCACTATATCTCATCGACTTGTTGTGACCCGATTTTGACCAGGGCCGTCTGCGTGGGAGGACGCGCCACTGTCCATCACACCACCAAACCGACTAAATAAGTATTAAAATGTGTATTTGTCGTAAACATATATAATTAAAATTATTCAACACCTCATGACGGCCAAAATCCTTTTAGGCAAGTAAACTGAAAGCAGTTCATGTGTCTTAGATAGTTCGTAGTAAATCTTCTATCGCACTCACCAAAACTATAATTTGAAAATTTTGTTATTACATTATTATAAATTTTACTTAAATTATCTGTGTCTGTTTTTTTATTTATGGTGTTGTTATGTTTATTAATTAGTATCATTTCAGTTAATAATCTTTTCTTATAATTTTATTCTTTGCCTAAAATCTTTACGTCAGCAAACACAAAATCGTTGTTTGACCCAAAATGATGTGTTGCAAGAGCAGTTTTTTCATTTTTAATATTATGTCTTTCATTGCAAGAGAAGGTATGTTCTTTAATTCTATTTTTTAAAACTTGTTTGTCTATCCGATATTTACGGCACCACAATTACAGGTTATTTCATAAACTAAATGTGATTTATATCCAGATGATAATTTGTATTTCATTGTAGAATATAAGTTTCTAATCTTTTTTGTATGATAATGAACCACATTAGAATATTCATTAGTTCAAATTCTTTTTATCTGCTCTGACAAACTTATTTTTTTTTTAAATTTTCTCCTTATCAATGTTGTTAATCGGTTGTTGACTTGGTGTGGTATTTGTATGTGAATTATTGTTACTAATAAAATTTCCTAATTTTTTACGGTAATCATTTTGTAATAACATATGTTTGAATAACTTCATGTTTTTCCCGGAATTCAGAGCTACTCAATTTTTACCGTCTACTTATTCCTACTAATGAGCTCACTTCTCTTTGACTGACATGGGGATTCTCAACCGTTGCCAGCACCACAGAAAACTCATTTTCTTCGTTCACAACACATTTTATTCTTTCACTTTTTTTATATTCGACATTTCCAGTTTCCAGAAATCTATCGAAAAGGTTTTGGAAGCTGCTAACATCAGGAATCCTTCTTTGAGGATAACGTTGGTGATAAATTCTATTGGCAAGTAAACAATTTCTGTCTGACTCACCCAAAACAAAAGTCATATCTACAAGTTCAGTTTTACTAAAATTCATATTGTAAAATTCCAAATATTTTAAATTCAATATAAATTGTAACGACTGATAAGTGTGATAAATGCTCCATTATACACGACAATTTATACCAAGCTGGGGTTTTATTGCTTGTCGAATATCGAAAAGAGCAAACAAATATACAAAAAAACATTACAGTAAAGGACCGGTTAAATACTATTTACTCATTTCAATTGATTGGATGAAATGGTGCCACTAAATGGCCTCATTTCAAAATTACATAAAGACGTGTGTCAATCAAAATGGGCAACACATCGAACACCTATTATAAATTTTTCTAATGAATTATTTGAGGAAACTCTTTTTTAAAGTTTATTCTTAAATTTGACACTTATTTATTTATGAAACGAAAATGGTTGCAATTAGCCATAGGGAAGTACTTACAAAAAATGTTCGTGTTTCATTTCTACATTACATCGTCGAAAAATATACAGGGTGTTTCATTTGAAAAAATTGAGAAAATTCAACTTAAAATGTTCTTAATTGAAAAATGTTTGGCCATCCTGTACATTTTTAGGAAATGAAGATGATTCAAAAACATTAATTAGATGTGTCGTAACTGGTATTCACAAGAGTTTTTCTTAAAACCTATAACTGTGACTGTGGTGATTTTTTTAATATCCATCTGCAGATTGGATTATTTCAACAAAAAAATTCATTACATCCAAGTGGTTGAGAGATATTCAATGCTAATATAGGAAGGAATAGAGCCTAGAACGAGGCTTAAAAAAATGTACTGATATACATAGCATTCCATTTTTAAAAAATGCATTTGATCCTGTAATTTCCTATATATTTGAAAATAATTTCCGGTTATAGACTTTTTAATCTAGTTTACTTGCAATTTTTTAAAAAAAATTCTAGCTATAGTAGAACTCCAGATATCGAGGTCCGACGCACTATTGCCCCACCCTGTATATTGAAAATGTATATTATTTAGTTGTTGATTGTAATTAATAAAAACAATGTGAACTATAAGTTACACGTAGTTTGCTATGAACTAAATAAGAAGAACGGAGGAGAGACGCTTAGACTGGTAAATTACCACATCCTAATGTCATAAATTTTCGCAGCAAGTTACGTAAATTTTATGTGCTTATAACTTCGACAAGACACGACCAAAGTTTTGCATTAAATGGATTCAGAAGACAGTATAATTTTCGTTGATGTGTTTGTCTTGAAGGGATCGCCGCAGAGTTAATCAAGTAATGTCCTTAAATGTGTTGTGAAGTAATATAGGTGAGAAAAGCGGGCAACCCGGTCTGGAAGTGGAGCTATTAGCCGGCAGTTATGCAGATTGGGTCGCATCAGTATTCAGATCGGTACCGGAGCACTTCTCTGATTAACGCCCGCTGCAGATGGTAAAAGGGCACTTCTATAATATATTCTTTGAAATTATATATATCTTAAATGTGTTGAATGCCTTTTTTGGCATGACTGTGCCAAATACCTCTTATAGAAGAAAAAAAATCGAACTGGGATTTATTCCATTTTTGAGGGCCTCATGTCAATAAAAACAAACTTGAAATTAAC
This sequence comes from Leptura quadrifasciata, assembly GCA_963675555.1. Lineage (NCBI taxonomy): Eukaryota > Metazoa > Arthropoda > Insecta > Coleoptera > Cerambycidae > Leptura > Leptura quadrifasciata. The sequence continues at coordinate 149,698,325 of OY776675.1, forward strand.
GGCCTACTGTGTGAAATATAGAGTTGTTGAATTATGATTAATGAGAAAACCTGAGATAAATTCGAATAAATTGTCACAAACGTTAGTAGAACCAAAACTCTTAAAAATAATGGATTTCTATGCTACAGGAAGAAGAAAATTCGCCATTTAAAAGAACTAAGAAGAATAAGATACTGCTATAGATTGCTGTTAAATGGGAAACGAGATGACCCGCTGATTATAAAATCCTTTAATCTAATTAAAACATTTGCCAAAACGTGACTAAGAAAATGAAGTAGTTGCTAAGGAATTAAACAATCTGGTAACTATTAATTCCTCAAATGTCGTTCTCACCACCGTTGAAATAGAATCTCAGAAGACACATCAGGATATTTTCAATATAATCAAGTGTTAATTAACAACCCGTTACTTAATAACCCCTGCCAAATGTCATGAATGAGTCCACCCGGTGTTCTATATTCACTGTTTTATATATATCATTCTGTATACCTACTTATAATATCTTATTGTACAGCCACGGGTCCATGTCGCTGATGTTGCAAATTACATATAAATAAATTAATTAAAGAACTGAAATAATGTAGTCACCAGTCCTAGTATCTTATTCTCGTTGGCCTTGAAGTATTATCCAAGATACATCAGGGTTTTTTCAATTTAATCAAGTGCTGAGTAATAAAGGTTAAATACAAAAAGTCTGCCACAACGTCGTGAATAATAAAAGAAGAAGAAGAAGGGGCTAAAGAACTAAATAGCGTAGTCGTCTACCCTTAACATAATCTATTATAAATGAAACATTAGGGTTTTCTTCAAAACGTTATGAATAAGAAGAAGGCGAAGAATAAGAAGAAGAGATTAAGAAACTAAAGAATGTAGTAGTTCTTCATCATACCTCACACTCACAATGAAACACTGTATTCTAAAGGATACATCGGAATTTGTCCAATATAATCAAGTATTAATTAACAGAACACTATGTAACAAACATTATACATTAAAACCTTTAATAGATACTACTATTAATGGCGTGCCACAAGGCAGTATATCCTGCCTGTATCATTTTCGATATATACTTTTGATTTACCCAATTGTATAAAACACTGCAAAATCCATTTAAATTAAATGCTATTTCCAAATTAATCTCTATTTTCAATACTGGTAAATTTTATTCACTACAAAGTAGGCCTGTCCATAAAATTTAGTTTTTAATTGGTAATGATAGATTATGGGTGTTGTAAACCCCTAAGTATCACGCCGATGTTATTTCCAGTGCAAAAATTTTTAAATTCTTGGTCTACGAGTTGTCTTCCATTACCTGATCTTATAGATTTTAGGATACCAAACCCCGCTGTAGTTATTGAATGAAGAAATTTTATCTCTTGATATCTGGAATAGTAGTCTGTAATTACTAAAATTTGCTCTTGGTTTGGAAGTGGTCCCGTGAGGTCTATTGCTAAGCATTGCCATGGCCTCGGGGAATTTGTGTCTGGTCATATATGGTTGTTTATTTGGCAGTGCGACTAGAAGAAAATCGTGGCTTGCTTGACGATTTTTTCGACGTTTGTCGATTAAAGGTCACCAAATCTTTTGCTCTTAGTCTTTTGTTAATGATGCTTTCTCCAGGATGGCCTTCGTGGGCTAGTTCTAGTGATTTTTGTCTGAGACTTTCGGGAATTGCTATTTTATTTCCCCGCAAGATAACTGGGCCAAATGTACTTAATTCCAGTCAAAATGGAGATAATGTATTTTTATCCGAGACTTCCCACAAATTATTGTTGATTTTGATGATGGCCTCTGATATTTGGGTATCTTTTTTACTTTCCATAACTATTTCTGAAATACGCATGGCTTGTGTTGTGTGTCTCTCAATAATGGTATATATATGTTGCTCTTCCTCCCCGTCAAAGGATGCTTCATTTTCCAGCTTACAAAGCCTCGATACCGAGTCAGCAATATTAAGCTTTCCTTCAGTAAAACGTTATTTGTTTAAATGACATCCAATACTTTTAGCAAATTATGTGAATCTCATTTCTGGAAACTCTCCTCCATATTTGACAACAATAAACAAACTCTATATGACGTTCTAAATAGTAAAGGTACTGTCACTACCGTGGATTCAAACTTTGTTCTAACGAGACCGACGCGGAATAAACCTACCGCAGCGCCAGCCGAGCCAGCAAGCATGTGACGTCATACACATTTATCTGACTGAAATAAAGCAAGCAATTTCTATATCCGCTGCTATTGTTCAGATTTTTCAATCATCCACAATTCTAATATTGTTATTATTAAGTAAATGTCTTTATTTTGCACTACTTTTGATGTATATTAATTTTTTGTGGACATACCTATTATAAAAATATATTTATAAACAGAAGGAAGCTATGGCATACATATTTTTGAAAATTCTCCTAAGCATGACAAATCTTGAGAAAAAACGTAAGTAAATATAAAATGTACTTTTAAAAAAAAATTTACTAATTATATTAGATTTATTATTGTCTTAAACAATTTTTAACCTGTATCCAATCATTATAAATTCAATCAATCAACAAATTAACTTTTTTAAAAGATTTGGTAGTCCTAGTACTTATATACTTAATTGTTAGCTTTAGGATCTGATGAGGAAGTGTGAGGCACGGCGTAACCGGTAATCCGCATGACTAAAGATTATGAGAAAAACTTAGAAGACTTATTTCAACTTTTTTTAAAATACATAGGCTCACATTATGGGTACTACTTTAGAGAATATACATATATGGATTTTTCTGGATAATCAAACATTAATTAACAGAACTTTACGTAATAAATTCTGCAAAAAACGCTTCGAATAAGGAAAAAAGAAATTAAAAACCAAATAATGCCACACATCAGGACTGTTTTCAATATAATCAAGCTTTAATTAACACTTTAAACATCAATATGTCTGCACTGAAAGTTCAAAATGAATTAATTACTATGAAAGGTGAAAGTTTTAAAGTTTTTATTTCCCGTAAAATTATGGCCAATTTAAATAGAAAGCTCTCAGATGTTCAATCCTTTATGTTCACCTTCCAGTTAATCAGCCAAAAACAAATCAAAACTTCAGTCAGCATACGCAAGCCATACAATAGACCTTTAGCGTTTGATTAAAGAGCGAAAGCCTGATTTTACTTCAGTTAAGTACCTTCAGTAGATAAATAAGCGTAAAACGAATTGGACTATGTCATCTCATTAATTACTCGTAATTAAAACCCCTGTTGATTGGAGCAAACACTTTATTTATCTTGTCACGAGAGTAAGATTTCATGTCCCACTCCACCATGAGAAGAAGTACACTGAGAGAACAGGACAATTTGGGTGGGATGTAGGAAACTAATGAAATAGTTCTATTTGACGAAACATACGTCAAATTGTCAAACTGACGAATGAAAACGGTTCATGAATTTACGGGCCGCCATTTTCTGTTGAGGATAACGTAAACATAAAACATACAAATTGTAATTTTTAAGACTTTAAAAATACAATCATGATTTTGAATAGCTTGCTAAAATAATAAGTGAAAATCTTTCACTTTAAACATGGTATTGTTCCTGGCGACTAATCCTTTTATTTGGTCCCATATTAATTTGATATGATTGAATTCGCAATGATTTTTAAGCAATCGCAAAACTGTGTAACCTTGTTCTTTTGCCAGTTCATGTGCTACATATTTTGGGACAATGAGAGACAAGATGCAGAAGTTCGGCTCTCACCATATCTGCTCGCAAAAAATAATAGACTTACTTGTCAACCAGGCTTGTATCTCTGCTTTTTTCGTGACAGAATTTGGAATCTACTTCGTTGTTCTACTGTGATAGGAAGCGTTGTCTATAACAACTTCAGAATGTTAGGCCAAGCGACCCAGAATTTGTACAAATCAATTTTCAAAAAGTTCACCATTCTCACTTCTTCATGGCAGTCTCGTATATGAAGCGCTATAAGGCCACCTCGTTGGCCTGACGAATCTTTCAACCCTGTCGTTAATTCCTGGATGAAAGCCTGTCTCGGATTCAAGATTGTTGTGTCTTTCCATACTTTAGCTACAGTATGACCAGCGGTCACTCAAATCTCATCTAAGTACAATTTCTGGCCTTCTCCGCGACCACTTCGGATCTCTCTCAGAAAACGTAGCCTCCAGGTGATGATTTCTTTCTAAGAAACTATAATACCAAAACAAAATTACATTAAAACATGTAGAAATTAAATTTATTTTTACTCACCGAAAACCAATTTCTTTGATCAACTAGTTCAAAGTACTTCGTTTAAATGAAGGTAGATATTCATTTTCATCCATCACCGCTAACATTTTATCTAGAGTCGATGGTTCATTTCTTTCGAAAAAAGAATGAATTAAACATCGAACAAGTAGTATGGAAATGAGAGAGGGTCGGAGCATGAGCTGGAGCAGGGCGAGTTCAGGTTCATGTTCGGTTTAGGGGTGGGGGGTAGTTAGAGTGGTGGGAGGTAATTAGAAGGCGGGACCTAAGAGGGCGGGGCCTAGCAGTGGTGATGGGGACCAATTGTAGTAGTGTGAGGCAATTGAAGTGGTGGAAGATAATTAGATTAGTGAGAGATAATTAGAGCGGTGGTGGGAAATCAGAGTGGCAAGTGATAATTAGAGTGGTGGGCCGCAATTTAAGTATAATCAAGTGTAATTTCAGAAACAATGAGGATAATTGCAATAACAGTGGGGGTAATTGCAGTAACAATGAGGGTAATTACAGTAACAATAAGGGTGATTGCAATAACAATAAGGGTTCTTCTAGTAACAATAAGTAATGAAGGCACTTATGATCCAATAGTCCGGCCGCCCTCGCGCATGCCCATCTGTGAGTTATTGCATTGTCCTATTGCACTGTGTATTTTTTCACGATGAGATAACCCAGAGGGGATGGTCTATTGTCTACACCACAATAAATTCATGCAACAATGTCCAAATAACGTCAGGCCCATCCGTCTGTCCGTTTGCCCACTTGTTCGTCTGTCTGCCCACCTGCTCGTCTGTCCGACAGCCATTGCATTGTCCTATTGCACAATTATAGTATCTGTATATTTTTTTACAATGTCATAACAAACATTTATTCTTGATTATATACCTAAAGTTACAAAATTATTTTACCTGCCTTATCTTTAGGAATATTTTGTACTGATTTATGAGATGAACAATTGCGATCCTGCCTTTTCTTTATGATGATGAACAATTGCAATACAAATTATTTTACCTGTCTAATTTACCGAGACTTTTATGGTCTTTAGTTTATGAGAAGGAGCATTGGATTGTTATTTTTTAGTGAAAAATAGTGCAGTGCATTTCAGTATCCTATTTTATTTGTCTTATGATTGTAATTATCTACGTCAAGGGTATCTTATGGTTTGATTTACATTATAAGATGCGGTAAGGATGCTTGTACTGTCTGCACTATAATAAAAATGACCGCCACCCATCAGGAGGAGTCAATAAATTCACGCAACAATGTCCAAATAACGTCAATTATGTCGCACACTTTTACACTAATGGGTCTTTCAAACATTCTTAGTGCGCAATTTTATCAGATTATCTACTTCAAAGGTTTGATTTGTATTATAAGAGTAGCCTGTTTTTTATGATAAACATTTCTTCAACGGATTTATGTACTTACTATTGTGAATCTAGATACTATATAAAGGCATCTTGGCATCATAAGTAGGATGGATGTAAAATGCTACAAAGCCTACTATTGTGCTGCGGGTTCTTTAGCTTGGTGTTAATTAATATTTTGTCTATTTTTCTAGATAGCTGCAGTGTTTAATACGATGGCTCTGAAGTGCCATGATCAAAACATTTTTTCAAATGTCTTAAAATGTCGCACTGCAATATTTTAAGTCGCAGTGCCTGTTAAAAAGTTGCACTGCGAATTTTAAAAACGCACTGCGAATTTTAAAAATGCACTGTGAGATTTAAAGTTGCACTGCAAATAAATGTTTGCGTAAGGGACAAACACATTTATCAACAAATCCATCCAGCTCGTAGCGTACGCAGACGACATTAACATGACTCGTAAAATTGCATCCGCCATCCGCATCCGCCAAAGAAATATACATAGATTTGGAAAATAATGCCAAAGAAATAGTTACTTTCCTGGCTTTGGTTTCGGTGAAATGTTGGATATCTCTGTCGATATCTATACTCTTCGGGCCGTTTCATTTTCAATGGAAACTATGGCTAAATTTGTCAAATTTTCTTGCAATAAAAAGTTTCTTAAGTAGTTTTTAATTAATTTCAATTTCGAAAATGACCTCTCGGCTGAAGCTACGAATACAGAATCGTTAAATGTAAAATCAAAGCAGTGCAAACTTCTGTATACGAAGTTGATGAAATCGGGTCCAGAATTGCTAACTTGGCCAAATCAAGCATTCTAATATATTTAAGGTTTCCTAATTTCCACCGCTGGGCAAAGACACTTATCAACAAATCCACCCAGCTCGTAGCGTATGTAGATGACAATCTGAACCCTGGACCCTTGTGCATACGCGATTGTTTCGCCATGCAACTTTAAATCTCACAGTGCGTTTTTAAAATTCGCAGTGCGTTTTTAAAATTCGCAGTGCGATTTTATAATTAGCAGTGCATCTTTTTAACAAACACTGCGACTTAAAATATTGCAGTGCGACATTTTAATGAGACATTTGGAAAAAATTGTGATCGTGGCCCTTCAGAGCCATCGTAGTTTAAGACTACCCTGTGTTGTAACGTATGCAGCCTCCGTCAGAAGATCACATACTTCTTGTATATCATAGGCAACGATAGCGCTATCTTTAACATCTAGGACCATTATTAATTAATATTGCCTAGTTAGTAAGGATATTAAAGAATTCTTCAGGACGTTGTAAGAGGATGTTATGATTGACGCGACCAAAAACCTTTTTTATATTGGTATATGTGGTATGTAATGAAATAAATATACGGTTAATAAAACTGGGTGGAGGTATATTTAATTTACTATACAGGGCCATATTTTATTATATTGGTAATGTTATTGGGAGCTGATTCTATATCCGAAAATATAAAGAAAGGCTTCCTTGGACCAGAAATGCTTATTGAGACATGACATATAAACTGCAATATACAGTATGTTTCCCAAGTCATGTTCCAAGTCATGCCAGTCTCCAAAGTCCCCTCGGCCGAATTTTAAGGATGCATGGCGTCGATTAATTGCCATTAATTGTCCTTATTTTTCACTTTTAATCACCCTTAACCATCCTTAAAATTCGAAAGAACTTCTAACCCCACAAAGAAAAAGTTGTTCTGACATTTCATTACGTACTTTAATATACGCAAATGTACACCAAAGTATTTAAAAATACTATGTATTAGATGAATGGGAATAATAGCACCACTTAACAGCAATTTTTAACAAACGTGAAAACTAAAAAACAGCAAAACATAAAATAGTTAATTAATAGTGTTGGCATGACTGTTTTTACTTACATCACATCTTTATTCACATACACCAGTTTTTGTAAATATATTACGTATGTTGAGCTTGAGCATTTCGTTCTCTGCGTGTAAAAGGTTCATCGATGGTCCCTCCTCGGAGATATCTAGCAATCCGAAAGGAGTCCGCTTACTGCGGTAAGTAAACATTTCATCGCGATAATTCCATTAAGAAATGAACTGAGCCAACTGCTTTTGATGGAATAGGCTGGCGCGTGTAATTTGTAAGTCAAATAAATGTTATGTTAGTCGTTACTCCATCAACACACGATGCTTAAGTACACACTAACAGATTCATCCATGCGGGCACATATGCTAATGTATCACTTATATTTTTGAATAATAAAATAGGTGAAGTCAAATATTTGCGCGCATATTCGTACAAGGCAGCGTAGCCATATGTACCTAAGGGTTATCATATACGTTTAGTGGCATGATAACATGGTCGAGAGCGGCTTTCGCATCAGTGTGCATGTCTAATTTATAAAATCGATGAGATGACCATTTTGTTGCTCAATCAAATATGCCTGAAAATATTTCTTACTCGGTAAAAACGTGGAATTGTGAAAGCGTAAAAATTACATTGCAAGAGAACAACATTGCTCCAAAATTAAGGCATTAATAGGGTTATTACATGTGCGCGAAAACTTAAAAATAGCCATTAATTTGTATGGCGAAATATACGAAAAAACATAACAGGAATTAAAATTCCTCTAAAATTTGTTAATTATTGATAAGTCCGTGAAAATCAACAAGAAAAGACAACAAGCAAATCTAATAAACTGCCATCCCATCGAGAGCTACAGAAACAGGAAAACTATCACTGAAACTGAAATAAAAACTATTTACTTAAGTAAGTCATAATCAGTCAGTAATATATTTCCCTGTATAAATTGTAGAAACGTGTAATATTGTCATATAAATATGAATCAATTTGTGAGAGATTTCAATTCATCCAATTTTGTCACAAAAGGAATAGACACAATAGATGAGTGCAAATTATATCGAAACAATAATGAAAACACGCTAATTAACAATTTAAAAATATATCATAACAATATCCGTAGTTTGGGAAAACATTTTGATGAGTTCTTCATTTTTCTGTCCTCTTTTGGTGAATGCTATTTTGGTGTAATCTGCTTAACCAAGACCTGGCTGGGAACAATACTAAAAATTTCCATATTGAAGATTACACGCTATATTACAACAATGGTGACATCAACAAAAACGATGGTACATAATCCCGGCGTTTTAAACTTTTGCTGCCAAATTCGTGCTCTACGATTTTTTTTTTATTGCGTTTATTTGGACGTCCTGAATAACACTTGGTAGTTACGCCATGATACACCTGGAGGAATTCGTGAAAATCGCTTCGGAAGGTCGCGGAAATCGCGAATTCGCGATTAACTCAGTTTTTATGGCCCAAAATGGGAACAACACCTATTATAAAAATTGTACATCTGTAAATCCTCTACCTTAAAGGTCCTATATATTTTTTTCGTACGCCTAAACGTTTTGGAGATATGACGCGAAATAAGTGAAAAATACATTTAGTTCCTTTTTTTTTTATATTTTTAAAATAGTTTTGTTGTATTGGACAGCACAGAATTGTTTAGACGTTCAAACACAGTTGGTAAAAGAGCAGTGGGGCTGGATTAGGAAGAATGATATTTTACAGTCAGTACCAACGCAGTTACCACCAGGACCAGACATGTTGTTAAATAAAATTGTTTGCAACTGTACGAAGGGTTGTGTAGGAAAATGTAGCCGTAGGAAAGTAGGACTGAATTGTTCAACAGCTTGTGGATATTTTCACGGTCACTCCTGATTGAATACCGCACCTATAATTGCTATGAATGAGGAAATGGACGACGTAGAATCTTATCAGAATGAAAGTAATGACAACGATTTGTCATTGGACAAAAACGTTTTAGATACCGAATAAGTCGCAAATATTGACTAATTTAAGATCCGGCATGGATTAGGGTTCCTGGGGAAACCATGTAAAAAAAAGCGTGCCGAGCATTCTACATCTAAGGTGGTGCGGAAATGAATGCATTTTTTGCTGTATTCACTGCAAATAAATGTAAATAAAATGCATAAAATATTCTAATGGAGAATAAAGATCACCAATCTCTATAACAGCAACATTTAATATTCATTCTGAGACATAGAAAGCAAGATAATTGCGAAGTATGTGGTGCAAAAGAGGTTTGGCGGAACTAAATGCATTTTCACTTAGTTCGCGTCGTATCTCCGACACGTTTAGGCGTAGAAAAAAATATATACAACCTTTAAGGCAGAGAATTTACAGATGTACAACTTTTATGATAGGTGTTGTTCCCATTTGGGCCATAAAAACTGAGTTAATCGCGAATCGGCGATTTCCGCGACCTTCCGAAGCGATTTTCACGAATTCCTCCAGGTGTATCGTGGCGTAACTACCAAGTGTTATTCAGGACGTCCAAATAAACACAATAAAAAAAATTCGTAGAGCACAAATTTAGCACAGAGGTTAATTTTACAGCTAAAACGCCTTTAGTAACAACTATGTATATAAAAAATACCCTTAAACATAAAAAGAATAGATTGAACCTAAGATATATTCGCTACGCTGATGTTGTGTAACTCACTTTCTTTAATTATTTGACCTCATAAGCCCTCCATCTTTTAATAAGTTTGCCCCAGCGCATTAAATAAAACTGATTTTTTCCCGAAATAAATTTTTAATCTACAATTTTACTGTCTATTATTCGCGGCGATACTATTTTTGTTTTTAAGTCGGAATTTTTTTTTTATACATTTATTTAACGTCGGCCTATTTCCGCTACTGAGGCCTAACACCGACGCCTGTAGACGAGCTACTCCCAACCAGGAATTTTGCCGAACCTCTTCCCTTAAGAAGAGTAGGGATCTTTTACTTGCCTAACATTTAATAGACAAGGGACCGACGGCTTTACATCCCCTCCGAAGGATGGTATATCTCCTATACAACCCTCGCCTAAGGTTGTATAGCTTCCGCGCATACACTGATATACAAGCCGCTGGAAGATGGGTGAGGCGAGGACGTGGTCTTCGTTGGAACGGTCACCAATCCAACTACTAACCACGCCTAACGTTGCTTTACATCGCATATCGAAAAGTCGGAATTTCTATTATCAACAAGTTACTTTCATTGCTCTGTTAATTTTAACTATATTATTAATAAATACTCTTTAAAAACCTTGTTTTTATATTTAAATTAATTATTTTCATTCAATTGAAATTAAAGTATTATTCCAAGAAGAATATATATACAGGGTGTAGCCTTTGACTCTGTCCAAGACATTAAAAACATTCAGTGATAAAAATAAACTCATAAACTAAACAAGCAGTGAACAATGACTCCAGAAAACCATATACAGGATGTAGCATTGACCCTGACCAGCAAATTCTGAGTAACCCCCTAACCTCTCAAATTCAAAAATAAAGTGCACATAAGGCCTCAGGAGTCTCAATCTCAGCTCCCCAGCACAAGGATTTTATTTTTTCAATCAAAAGAGGCTTGTTTGTGTTCAGGGTAAGCTTCTGACCAACGTGTAAATCATTCGACTATAGTGAGGATGTACCGACACCCGTTGGTAGGTGATAAGTATCCAACGAGGTCTATGTGAATGTGTTCGGAACGCAACTTGGGAGCATCAAAATCTGATATGGGAGTTTCCCATAGGATCATTATGAATAAACTACTAGTATACCTAAGTATACCTAGTATATGATCTTTGCAACATTTTTAAGAAAAGTAGTTTAGACAGATTCAAAGTTAACTTATGATCGGTCTACCTCAGAAGCTTGTTCGGACACTGAGAGTTCTATCCATTTATCCCCTTATAGAAACTGCGCAAGATCCAGTTAATGAATTTTAGTTAATTTAACAGTAAAGCTCAAGAAAACGGATTAAGATTGATATGTAAATTTGGCGACAGCTTAATAGACATTCTTCGCGCATTTCTGGACAGGAAGGCAACTCGTTTAGGGAGCGGAGCCTCTTCTTCTACGTAATTAGTAATTTTGGGATGTTTGACCGTGTTGCGAAATTCTATTAAAGGTTGGTTAAAAATGTTTGTTACAAACTGTCAAAAATTGATTCCTCCACAAAATCAAACCATTTAGGCAACTTTCAATGTTTTTTCAATTTTATCTCGCTCTAATGTTCCTTCACTTTTCTTCCCGTATCTTTTACTTTCTTATCTCTTAATTTTTCCCAATGCTTTAAAACAAATATATATATATATATATATATATATTTTGTTTCTAATTTTTTAAGTGGTGAAAGGAAAGTAGTAAGAAAAATATTTTTATTAATTTATTTTATAGACATATTATTATTATCATGTTTCTTCGGAAAAATAATTATTATAAATTTCTGACTTTACCTGTTTCTAAAATAGTGTAGGTACGTGACTATTATGCAAATGACAGAACCATGTAACGGGTAAATTTAAATTTACAAACTCACCATTTCAGAATATATACGTCTATACTATGTTGAATATAGGGGTAAATGAAGTCATTCATTTGCATACATCAAGTCATTTATGACACAAATAACTTAATTAACCAGTAACGACTTAATTCAGCACTTTATTGAATTGTTGACAACTACTCAGTTTTCTAAGAATCAATCTGATAATTGCATTAAGTTGATTCAGTCGAACACATTATCACGTATTCCAAATGTGTATTGTGTATAAATGTTGCTTATCAATACACATCAGTAATTCTGTGAAAGTAAGTCTCTTTGCGATTTTGATTGTTTTGGGTTTTTTTAATGTATTTTCGGAATCTCTGACTGTCGGGACGAGCGTAGGTGCGTCTTTACTATGTACATATTTCGATATGCGATGTAAAGCAACGTTAGGATCGGTTAGTACTTAGATGGGTGACTGTTTCAAGTGTTGTAGTATCATTAAAAAACTAACTCAAAAAGCTATCAAAATTTGTCAATTAAATTCATCTTTCAGCTCATCATATCAAAATAGAAAAAAAAGTATTCTTATCACTCGAATTAGTAAAGAACTACATTTTCCAAAAGTATTTTCTGAAAAAATTCACTATAATTCGATAGGTCCTAAATATAACCCCTTATAACATTCAATATGTCAATTTTAGGACTCTAACTTTACGCAATAATAACATTCAAATCTCTCCCTCGTATACTACCAAATAACTTCTAAAATACTTTTCATACCCCCATTATTACATTCTAATTCATTTTAATAAATTTTTCACAAACCATTCTTCATTCAATTTAAATATCTATTCAGTTTAGCGTCTTAAATAATAAATTATTCTCTATTTTTATACACAACATTCCACAGCTCCCCGATTAATATCTATATTTATTTTCATTCCTTCAACAATATACGTCTATGCACAAATTAATTTCATATCAACTCTACAACCCGCAGCACAGTTCAAATATGTCATCAAAAATTGCTTCCATTTATTCATCTCGGGCCATACAGCACTTAATATGACCGCAGCCGAGGATAAGTGTACACCTGAGAAAGCATTTTACGAGGACGAGTCGCAAAGTAGTAAACCATATTCGGACGAATTTAGTAAATAATTTCAAAAGTAGAATCGACTCGAACTTCATTCAAATACCAAAAGATTTCTAATTTTAAGACCGAAAAGATTATATAATTTTCAATCCTGAATTCAATCAAGTTCACTGTTCTTGCCCGCACAGAATGGATGGGGACCTTTCCAGCTTTAGACCGAGCCCTCACGGAATGGGCGGTGACATTTCCAGCTGCGGTACAGCTGTTTCCTTGCCGCTACAAGTAAAAAAAAACACACAATTATATTCTGCCCTGCGCATTCGCCAAAAAGTGATTTTATTCAGACTTTCAAATCTGATTAAAATACGAGTTAATTTTTTATTCCTAAGACGGAATTTTCGTTGTTGGAAAGTTACCTTTTCACAACCCTGTTGAATAATAAACGATTACTTAATTCTAATTGCATCGAACTCTGTTCCGTATTTTAAATAAATATTATAAATAAATACATATTATATATTATATATCTAAAACTAAGTGTGTTATTTCAAGAAACAATATACAGGGTGATACCAAAATACCCCGCTACAAACAATTCAAAATATTTTTTAGAACTCCTACTAAAACAAAATGTTCCGTATATACAGAGTGAAGCTATTAACTCTAGTGCAGAAAATCAAAATCTTAATAATTCTAAACAAATGAATGTGACATCGCCTAGTCAAGAATAAGTGCACGAACGCCTCGAAGAGCCATAAGCTCCAGTTCATTTTATTTTCACCAAACCGAGGGTACGTTCCTGTTCACAAGGAAGACCGCATCCTCGCCTTACATCTTCCAGCGGCTTGTATATCAGTGTATGCGCGGATGCCATACAATCTTAGACGAGGATTATCTAGGGTATATACCATCCTTCGGAGGGGATGTAAATTCGTCGGCCTCTTGTCCATTAAATGTTAGGCAAGTAAAGGATCCCTACTCTTCTTAAGATAAGAGGTTCGCCAAATTCCTCCTTGGGGGTAGCTCGTCTACAGGCGTCGGTGTTAGGTCTCAGTAGCGGAAATGGGCCGGCGTTAAATAAATGAAAAAAAAATCTCTGATTGTTAGTCTATCTATCTGTCTATGTTTGAATGTTTGTTCAAGCATGACTTGAAGATGGCTCAACATATTTTGAAAAATTTTGTACACGTAGATATCTTTCCAACTTAAAGAATAGATTACTTTATATCGGAGATGGAGAAGGGTGAGAAAAAAATGAGGACATGAGAATAAGAGTAAGCGAAAGACAGTGGGAATACGAGAAGGTGGGGAGAAAGTAGAGGAAAGGGCGGTAACAAGAGGAAATTTAACCTTGAACATAAGCTTATCAAATAGAAATGTTATCTCTAGTTATATATCTAAGTAAAATTTTTCTCACATACCACTATTTCGAACTAACTGTGGCTTGAATTGTGATTGGCTAAATAAAATCGTTGTTAGAATTGCAATTACAAATAATTCTGTTTTGTTTGCTTTTGTTGCAGAGAGTTTAGACCAAGAGCTGCTGACGTTTTGAAAAGTTGTCTGAGAAGCTCCTTGAGCTTGTATAAACCCTAGTACTATTTAAGGAAACAACACTACGCGAGGACTTGGTCCTAAGGCTGAGATTATTTTCGTATGAGGCATATTTTGCCCAAATCAATATTAGTGTACGAGAACCACTTCCACAAAACACCAAAATATTTGAACACTTACGCTTGAATACACTACTCGAAGCAAGTTTCGCTTAAAATGTTAGCATCATATGGGGTTGATAGAAATTGTTTTCCAGTTTTTATCATTATCTTTCAAATAAAATTGCATACCAACGATTTACATTTTTTTACTTTTCCGCTCTGGAAATCTTGAGGACATCCATATTTGGTCCTAGAATGTTCAGACCAAAAGAGACCAAATCTGGATGCCTCTGGAATGTCGTGTGTTATTCAGAAACATTTTATCGTTGTTTAAAACAGATCTACAATTAATTATAAATGTCTCAAAGGTTTTCGTAATTAAATCATAATGTTCTTGTAAACACAGCTTAACTTATTTGAATCTTATCAGAGTGAAAGAAAACAAATATGTCTCACAATATGGTTATTTACATTAGAAATTAGTACACTCCATATATGAAAATTACAGTTATGTGCTGCCCTCTGACTGAGAAAGGTGTAATTAATCTCTGGAATAGAGTGTAGGAAGACCTGTTTAGTCGACGGCCGGTAGGGTGGCGCCATCTGTGGGCCAACTGACGAACCGTCATTTAGCACCTAGAAAATTATAGAAAGTTCCAGGCCATTCGAGATGGGTTCCAGAGGGAGATAAAATATTCGAGTACGTTCCGCTCTTATGTATAAGAAGTGAACTTGAGCAGGGAGTTCAGTTCAGTTCAGTATAAAATTCAGTACAGTTCTGACATAGAGAGTTTTATATTAGACGAACAAGTGATCAGATGGGGTAAAGAACAGTATAGTCCAAGTAAGGACTTCCTACTGAGACTAAGTGGGACTAAGTGATTAATAATTAACTGGTTTATGAAAGTTCTTCTAGCAACTTATTGAACCTACATACAAGGTGTTTACTGGAGGATGTAAACACATAACACTATTCAAAAATTACGTAAAAAACATCACAGTTTATAAGTTAATTTTGAATGTCTAGATTTATCTCGTCAAGGCAGTATTTAGGAACCATGTTTATTAAAAGTTTTGGTCTTATCATCAAACTAAGAATGAACTATAAAACAGTTACAAGTTATCCTAAAAGACCCTGTGTACAGTTTTCATTGTTCAAAACTCTATTTGTAAAGTTTCTCTTTTCATAATTGGCGATAACTGTTATTGGATGATGTATCCTAAAATAAATAAAAACAAAAATCTTTTAAAAGAACCATACAGACAATCTCTAATTGTTGAGATCCGTTATGAAACATATTTATATGGAAAAAATATTTGTTTGTGGTTTCATGAATAAAATAGTTATAATAATGATGAATTGTTGGGAAGTGCTACTCTATCACCGAATATTTCTCTTCGTCAACTCCTATTTCGAGAAACTTCTGAATATTCATTGAAGTACAATTAAAATATTTTAATGAGTAGACATCACAAGTTGCAATACAACAGTTCAACGGATGAGTTTGTACAACTTTATAACTAAGTGCGTGTTATTGTATAATTATTCAAATTTAATATTAATTCTCGTCGCAGGGCTTCTACAAACCCCTTCACTCTAACTCTTTTACATTTGTTCTCCTCATCTAAAAATAAATTAATCAGCATTCGTATACAAACACTAAGAGGGTTGAGTTGTCTCCATTATTTTGTCTGTAATTTATTTTATCTTTTTCTAATTGAACATTTTCCCAATATATAAAATAAAGAAAATGCAATAAATCTAATAGTACTAGTCCAATAGGCAAAGTGATATTAATGTAATTTTACCGAAGCTTAGAAAAGACCAATCTGTAAGGTTGACTGAAACGGATATATGTAAAACAACTGTAAGGTTACATCAAATCCTTATCCTTATGACAATAAGTAAGTAAGACATTCCGATAGAATAGAATATTTCAAATAACTAAACTAATAACATATTGGTGAAAAAAAAATCATGGACTAAGTTTTGCTGTTGGTTATATATTTATGTTTTTTTTTATGTTAAACTGGTAACGATGAATTATGTCTGATTTTAACGACTGATAACTTTTCACCTAGATAGTCCTGAAGAAGACAATAAAAATTGTTGAAACGTCGACTTTAAGAGGAAATAAAGTTTGATTTTTTTTAAATCCAATTACCGACTAAAGAAGACCTACTAAATAAAATTAAAGGTTTATCAAATCTTATATTAATACATATATTTTAACATATTATGTGCACGCCTACGCCACTACCTCATGGAATATACGAGAAGGAGCCAGGAACGCCGCGAAGGATAGACTGGACCATTCGAGAAGAAAGAGTGTGGATACCACGCACGGACGACAGTTTGGTATGAGATGAGCAAGTGAACAAATCAAAGATAAACAATAATAAGTTGTGAACTATAGCAGTGAGACTATAGTAGATCAATGTTGTAATTAATTTGTTATGATAGCAATTTAATTATTGTAATTAAGTATTAAATAAAGTAGTGGTTAATGAAAATTCTTGTTGCAGTTATTTAAACCTACGTATAGGGTGTTTACTGGAGATGAGCACGTAACAATATCTTGTGTATATGAGATTGGCACTGGAAGTTCTTAAATATCTCTTTCATCAGAGAAATTCAATAAAATGTATAGCAATATTTATCAACACTCCGTACGTAGGTCCAATAAATTTCAACACGAATTTACACTAGCCATTGATTTATTAACCACTAAATTACAAAAATAAATCCTTATAATTATACACTAACCTTTACTCTTAACTACTATAAATTCACTATTATAATTCACAGCTTGCTACTTTATTACTGTTCTTTATTTTATCTGTTCACTTGTTCATCTAATAAAAGCTGTCCTTCGCGTGCGGGATCCGCTCCTTATATATCCATGGTGCCTTATTCTCGATCTTTCCAGTCTGTGACTCGAGATTTTTCTAGTCCGCCGTCCATCGTCTTCTGTGGTAATGGTAGTTCGCCAGTTGGTCTAGGGATGGCGCCGCTTTACCGGTAGCTAACTAAGCAGCCTCCTTTCACTCTGCTACCTGGGATTGATTCAACTTCTCTTCATTAGAGGCGGCACATAACAATATTTTATAGTCTTTACCAACAAGGTAATAAGGGCTTCAAATGATATTGAAGGTCATGACCAAGGTCAAATCCAATGTCACCCTCAGATAGCCAGGGATTCTAGGATTCGTATTTTTCAAGTCATCCTGCTGTTCCAGTACTTATGCCACCCATATTAGTATCATCCATGTAACAAACACGTAAAGTCATATAATACTTACCTTAATAAATTGAAGCTTATCAAGAATTATATAAGCAAACCACAAAATACAGTACAAAAACAAAAATATGACATTGTCGGTGTTTATTGTATGTAAACTCCGGTTACCAGTATAACAGATATTTCAAATTTTCCACAATTCAAACGTCGCCTTATTGGAATATGCGCAGTTGTGGGAACGTTATTGCAGTGCCATCTCTCGTTAGTCTTTTTAACTAGTGGAGAGCGGCACGGAACTTCTACCAGTAACCTGCGAAATTCAAACGTATTTAAGATCGATTATTAGCTGCTCACGTGTAGTATGAAATATTCGGTAATAGTTTGTGAGTATATTTCTTGTATAAGATGTACGGTCGTCAGAAAAAAAAATAGGACAAGTATAATAAAGATATTTTGCTAAAATCTAGTTGTGTACATCTTACTCTAATTTTTGTGACATTGACAGTTAGTTGTCATAATTTATTGCAAGTGTGCAAAAAACTAATATGCGTCATATAAGCGATTTAGTTAAATCTGGAGTTATTGCTAAAGCAGAAGATGTATGGTAAATGAATAATATTGACAAAAATTCGGTGTGTAACATTTTTAAAAAGTGGAGAATAAACGGTACAATTAGTATAAATCCTGGATCAGGGAGACCAAGGATATCAACTCAACAACAAGATTTGCAATGAGGTAGTATCAGTGACGTCATCATTTGACAGCCTGAAAACGGTTAAGTGGATTGTTGAAGAATTTGACATAAGAGCAAGTCTTAGTTTGTGATCGATTTTAAAATTAGTGGTGCATAATTTTAATAACAAATTTGTGTGGAGACATTTATTAAGGTTTTCTTAAAAGCCTGGTGTGAAAGATATTTCGATACATATCGTATCAGTGCTATTATTGGAAAAGAAAAATTTATTGTCAGGTATGTTAGCATCCCTGTTAAATCGTAAATTGTAAATATAAGCATTAATAACACTAATAA
Organism: Leptura quadrifasciata; assembly: GCA_963675555.1. NCBI lineage: Eukaryota > Metazoa > Arthropoda > Insecta > Coleoptera > Cerambycidae > Leptura > Leptura quadrifasciata. The sequence goes on from OY776675.1 coordinate 149,717,290, forward strand.
TTTAGTTTTTCGGTTTTTTTTGTTAAGTAGGTATATTGTATGACTTATTTGCTTAAATATTCATTTAATGTATGTATTCATAGATTTGGTATAAGCCAATATTGACAGGATATAATAGGTTAGGTAGTAGTAATTTCTATTTACTAACATTGATGGTTTTATAAAAGATTAATATCCATTGCTGTGAAATTTATATTTTCTGACAATATTATTAATTCCCTGCCAAAAATGGCATATAGAAATATCTCCAAAGTAATTTAAAATATATACTTTATGGAAAGGATCTATGTAGATGATAAAACAGTTTTACATATGAGTTTCTATGCCATTCTATTGCACAACGACTTCCCATCATACTGAGGAAGAATATCTCTTGGGATTTTTATGGTTATTAATATGACTGTATGTGAAATCGACTAATTTCGTTCAAAAAATGTTATCGGTCTCATAGAACCTTATAGCTTTATTTTTATCTGTTTCTATGAGCATTTTTGGCAGGGTTGTACTTCAAGCTCAAAAGTTTCTAATGAGTTTGAATTTGTTACCATTTTAGAAACAGAATGTCGACGACGGCTGTTGTTGTGTGCACTAATCAATGGAATCGAAAAAGAACAGTTAGATTTTTGGGATTTCCATCTGCTCAAACTAGACGACAAGTAGAGCTTGCAAGAATAGAAATACATACTCAGCCCAGCAGCGTTCTGTAAGGATGATTTTCTCGAATCGAAAATAAAAAATGCAAGAATATGTTCCAAACATTTTGTTATGGGTACCTATACGATAGTTTTTACATCATTTATAAGATATTGCAATGTTGACAGTGAATTTGCCTATTTAGTTAAAATAGGATGCATAAATGTTCTTAAGATTTCACTTTTAAGGTGATATGTAATGTTCTTTTTTAGTACGCTTTACATATTATTTTAACATGTATTCTATTATATTGACTTGTGTAAAAAAGTATTGTTAATAACACAAATAAAACTGATTGAATATGTAGTTATATGGTTATTAATTATATCCTCCTCCAGTAACGTGCGAATAGACATAGTTTTGGGTTGATAAATGAAGGTAGGTTTTAAGATCAAATCAGATTTTAAACTGAGTGTCCTAAACAATGCAAAATACATGGAAGAATGAAAAATAAAACCCTAACTTTTTGAAAACCTTCGTTGGATTTTCAATGTATCTGAACATTTTTAAATTCAGGAAGAAAAAACGATGAATTATTAAATGTTGATAGAGCAGCATGGAGCAAAATACTTTATTTTGTAGCAATACATAGTGGTTTTGTTGTTTTTATTAACATATTCTACATGTGAACTTAGGAAACATACATATATTGTGTATATACATTATATATTAACTTTTTAAATATCCTAACTGCATAATTTATAAACGTATAGATTACATAAAAATCTTTGTGAAATGCCAAAGCGCACTGCATACTCTAAGCATCTGGCCTTGTTTTTTAATACTACAGCCATATCAATGTGCATGTTACTGAGTTCTATTCAATAAGCCAATACATCCTTCACAGACGTATCCTCGTACAACAATCCAAGGCTTAAGTGTTGCTTCTGACAGTCTCTGAGAATGCCGAACCTAAAACAAAAATTACATTCATCTTTAACCCATTTTAATAATATTCTAATGCTTGAAAAACAGTAATTTGTGATTAAACATTGCAGACAAAAGTAATATACTTTGATAATAAACGTTAAATTTCATACAGATCTACACTTACTTTACCAACAATGATATATCGTTTGCTAATTTTTTTTGCTCCCAGAGATTCTATCCATTTACAGGCAAGCTGGGCAAAGGCATCTAAACTTTTACATGCTCTAACTTCATCATTGGTCATAGGGCTTGTTCGAAATAATAAATAATCCATCACCACACTTTTAGAAATTTTTGGGATATCATCTAAAGATGCTGTCAAATCTGCCACTTTTAAACTATATGGATCAACGCCATTAATATACTCTAACTTAAAAATATAATTTGGTGACTCCTGAAATGAAGTATATAGATCAAATTTTAATGAATTTAACAATCCTAATTGCTAAAATTAACTCACCATTTCGAAAATAAAAACCTGTTGACAGTACGGAAAAAAAAGTCGGTTAAAAAACACAAATAAAACACAAAATTAAAGTCAGTTCAACAAATTACCAAACGTATTAGTAAAAGGAAACACTAATTGTTAATTTTACACAAAAAAAGCTTTTAAAAAAGCTCAGAAATTCTTTAAAATTTGGGATAACTAAATGACCGTAAATGTCGCAAAAACTTATCTATCCACTGAACTGAAGTTGCAGCTCGGTTGTGACGTCAGCTGATACTACCTCATTGGTAAATGCTTTAGCAGAAAATCCATTTTACTCAGTTATTCAGGCTGCTGAAGAAACGAATTTTCCTAGATCGAGTAGTACTGGTCGTCGGCGAGTAAGAGAATCGGAGCTGCGCTGTCATGCAGCAGCACAGAAATACTTACTTAAAGCTGAACATAAAGAAGCTCGAGTAGGATTTGCGCTTGAATTTTTAGCGTATGATGTAAATTTTTGGAACAATGTAATCTTTACAGACGAAAAAATTTTCCAGTCAACACACTGCGGTCGTATTCGTGTTTACCACCCTCCGAATACTCGATTTGATGAGAAATGTATATCTAACAATGATAAAAGTAGTAGATTTTCCGTCAATATCTTGGCTTGGATATCGGCACGTGGTCCTGGTGTTTTGTGGCATATTGAGGAACGATTTAATAGTGAAACGTATATTAGGATTTTAGACAATATTATGCTCCCTTCTGTGTCACAATTATTTCCTAATAATGAGTTCATATTTCATCAAGACAATTGTTCCGTTCATACTGCTCATACCGTAACTAAGTGGCTTCAAGATAACAACATCAATGTTCTTAACTGGCCCAGTCATAGTCCAGACCTTAACCCTGTGGAAGAAGTATGGGGACTACTCGTAAGAAGTATCCAAAAACGAAATGTGACACCACGGAATGCCGAAGAATTACTGGAAATAGTAAATAATGCATGGGAAAATATTATTACTAACGATTATTGTATAAGGTTATTTAATTTTATGCCTAACAGACTTATAGAAGTTATAAATAGAAATGGTGCAATAACGAAATATTAATAGTTAGTTTTTTTTTAAGTAGGATATCCTTTGTCCTTTGATCCAGGATTTCTACTAATCGTACGGTTTATTCTCCACTTTCTTAAAATGTTACACAACAAATTTTTGTTAATGTTATAACGCAGTGCAATTTGTCTCATTAACTATCCATCATTTACTATAGCAATAACTACAGCATTAAAATAAAAAATAAATTAAAAGTGATATCTATTTTATTTCGGCTACTCATTACATATTCAAATAGAGACAGATTTACATTGTAAAAAAAAGCGGTCCTATTTTTTTCTGCTCACGACAGTACAATGGTCAAAAATAACTATTCTTCTACTTCTTCTTGCATTTCATTTATTTTCAACTGTCAATTAAATTTTATAGGTTCAGTAATACTACACATTTCATTACTATGTTTCTTTGGATTGTCTATTGTTAATTTGGTTCCATTAAGGGCACTTGAGTTAATTTTTCACTTGTAGTCCAATAAAGATATCATTTCTCAAACAAATTTGTCCCGCCAAGCTGATTTTTTCAGGGTCGATATCGAGGTGTCTCCCGAGTATCCAACCAAAAAGTCACAGTCCATACTAGGGTGTTGTAATAGGGGTGGTTTCTTTTTTTTTTTAATTTTCTTTTTCCAGTTATCCACTATAAAGATAATTACAAAAACAGTTTTCCCAACATTCGAACCGTCCTCTCTTTGAGGAGGGACCGGGTTCGATTATGGCTTGTGCATGATCATCGTCAGTGAAGTTTAAAATGTCCTCTTCGTCGACGAATGGTTCCTGGGCACTTATTTGCTTGTTGTAATCGTAAAGATCTTCATCATCGCTGATATCGTCATATGAAATTGTTGAAAAAATTTGCACATTTTCACAGGTTTCACCCGCAATAGGGGTTGAACTGCGATTTTTTGGTTGAAAACTCAAAAGACAGATTTCGATCAACCCTGCAAAAACCAGCTATTCAGCCGTTTGTTTGTATATTTCCTGAACCATAATAAACAAATATGGTGAATGTTTTCCCATATAATGGGCGCTGGACCGTCAAAAATCAAAGTGACCAAAAAATTTTATTAGGCAAAGTTGTAGAGAATATTATTATGTATAAGCTGAAAAAAGAAAATTTAAAAAAATAAATAAGAAACCACCCCTATTGCAACACCCTACAAGGGGTGTGGACTGTGACTTTTTGGTTGGATACTCGGGAGACACCCCTCCGTCGACCATGAAAAAATCAGCTTGACGGGACAAATTTGTGAGTATCCCCTATAGAGAAGGTCGACTTTTACTGTACTATTGTTTATTTGTTATTGATTTGTTTGTAGATTTAAATAAAAGTACTAGAGATTTTGACGACTTAGTATTCGAATTATAGTTTTAAGTACCGCACTATAAGAGGATGAATTTTCAGGAACAGAAAAACTGTTTATTTTATTTACTTACAATTTTTATCTGTACCTCATTTATCTGCTATTTTTGTAACTCTACAAGTTAACTATAAATTTATTTAATAACTATTTACGAGTTGAACACTAATTTTATTTCTGCAGCTTCCACTACAAACTTCACTATCCCTTAAACCTTCAGTGTAACTTCTTCATCTATATGATTTGTTTCGATGAAAATTACAGGAATGCATTATCTCCGTTGTAAGTGAAAGATTTGTTCGCTGTGGTATTTACTTGAACCATGCAGTAATATTAAAGAATTTATCCTGCGATTTCCATCGATTTTTTTTAAGTTAGTAAGTTTGTTACATTTGTTTGTTAATTAATGGTGCGTCATCAGGTGAAAATTAAATTGATTTAGCAGCAAAAAATTCTATGTTCTATATGTTCTGCCCATTCTATATGTTTTAATAAATAGTTTTAACAAGTGTAAAATAGTAAAACTGTTATAAATTTCAGTACGATCTCTGTAAGTCATTTTATTTAAACCATGCGTAGTATCTGTAATTATCGTGACAGATTAGAATTTCTTATGCGGTGGATTGGGAAGGTAATCGACACAGACATGCACATGGCAGAGCAATTTCGGCAAACAGTGTCTTACGCCCTTCCGCTCTTCTGTCAGCCACCAACTTACAAGTTCTGTGCAGATGGGTTCATTTGCAAAGCCTGTCTTATGTTTTACACCCTGTTGGTGTTTCAACCGTACAAGACACAAGAATAGTTGCTATTATGTGGAGTATTGTTGGAAGTCAGTCGAGCTGACAATTCTGTTCTAAATTTATTCGTTAATTAGAAAAGTTTGCGCGGTTTAAGTTTTATGCCAAATTTGCACTGGATTTAATAATATCACTTTAAAATTGTTTCAGCAAAACTGGAGATATCTCACCTCATAAATTTGCAATTCAATCTTTTACTGTGCATATCGGTATATGAAGTAAATGTGTTAGGATTTTAGACGTTATATTTCTTATGGCACGGAACGAAAGTTCAATCGTTACTATAAATGTTTTTTTAACTGCATTCCAGGTCACCTGAATGACCCTCTTAAGTCTAGAAGACGGGGTCCTACAGTTTATAGTGGGATCTGAACCACTTTCTCTCCAATATACCTATACCTATAAAATCACTGTTAATGCTTGTAAAAATATACTGAACTGAATTTGTGGTTCGTACCTTGTGAAACATCTTAATAATAATTGTTTTTAAGTAAACACTGCTTTTAGATCTATAAAATTACTATTCCTAAAACTTTTTAGGCCTTCATCAAGAGTACAAAGTGTATACTGAAGTAACGGAAGTGGTTATTCTAAATACAGGGTGGACCATTAATAATAGACCATAGTTCAGGGGTAGATTTTTTGGTCCAAAATATGAGGATATAACCAAATATGTTTTTCTAAAATGTTGCTGTGGAAAAGGATATAGGGTGTCAAAGTTCACATTAGTTTTTCGTTTTGTTGCAATAACTCAACAGCCTCTTGACTGATCTTCGCCAAATTTGCTAGAGGAACTTTTTTATTCTAAGAAACAATAATTTATGTATTACATCACGTTAGATCATAGACCTGTATCTGATGATGAATTTTTTTCATGTTTTTGACGAAACGTTTTGGTATTTCTGACCAGAAAATCTGATGAAGACGTCATTTCTACGATAAAAGATACACTTGATAGAACTTGATAACTTCAACCGTTTTCGAGGAAAGTGGCGTTAAACATTTCAATAAATTTTTTAAAGACAAATTCTAATTTAGTGAAACAAAGTGTATTTATTGAAAAGTGTGTTTTGGTTACGTTTTAGTTCTGTCATTTAATCATTTTATTTTGTTCTTGTGTTCCTCGAGCTAATTTCTTTAACTTCTTTATTTAAAATGTCTAGACATAATAATTTTTCAAATAGGGAAATGAGGGATCTGATATGTGTTTACGAACAAAATAATTTTAGCGGACGTGCTGCAGCGAGGAGATACTCATTGCAATATCCAAATAGAATACAGCCAGACCATAAAATTTTCTTTCAAAGATCTGTTTCGTCATTTGGGAGAAACGGGTTCATTTTGCCTAAAAATGATGTAAGACGACTGAAACGAATTACTCCAGATCAAGAACTAGAAATTTTAGTTCGTGTGGATGAAGATCCCCAAGTCGGCTCAAGTCGTTTAGCAGCGGCAACAGGGGTGAGTAAACAATATGTCCTAAGAGTCTTACGTAAAGAACGCTTCTACCCATATCATCTCACTCCTGTACAAAACTTACTTCGAAGGGATCTTCCACAAAGGCTACAATTTTGTCAATTTGTTCTAAATAAATACAACAGGGATCGAAATTTTGTTAAGAATATTTTATTTATCGACTAAGCAACTTTTACTCGCCGAGGCTTTTTTAACTGGAGAAATATCCATTACTGGGAAGTGGAAAATCCTCATGCCGTTAAAGAAATACATTTTCAGCGAGAATTTAAGATTAACGTTTGGTGGGGTATCATCGGCGATCAATTATTGGGACCATTTGTCCTTCCTCCAAATTTAAATGAACAGTCTTATCTGTTTTTTCTTCAAAATACTCTTGCTGATATATTACATGATTTCATGCTAGACATACAGAACAGAATGTGGTTCATGCAGATGGAGCTCCCACTCATTTCTCCATTGAGGAAGTGAGTTTGGTTGACCACCAAGGAGTCCTGATTATAATCCTTTGGATTATTATGTGTGGGGACATATGAAGTCCTTAGTCAATGCAAATACTATCAACTCAAGAGAAGAACTGTAGGACAAAATATTAGAGATTATTAGAGGACAGGAAAATGTATTTTTCAATGTAAGAAAATCTTTTATGAATAGAATTAGAAAAGGCATAGAAGCAGGTGGAGACCATATCGAACATTTACTCTAAGTTGCAGCAATGGGGTTTTTGCATGGGGGGAAAGTTTATAATGTCATTAAGTCAACTTTTATGTTATTTTTTGGACTTCTAATAAGATTAGATCCTTATTTTAGACAATCTTGTGATGTATGTATTTATGTTAGATAGTGGATTGTTTGAATAACTTTTTAAAAAGATTTATTTTGTTTAACACTTGAGTCAACGTTGACTCGTTAAGAAAATACAATAATAATTTAGATGAGGTTTATTCGAAAGTGAGTATAAGACTGATTACAAAAACGTTGTTGGTAATATTTATAATGTTTTGAGAACAAAGGAAACAGTGTTGCTGATTCAGCACAATCAGGATTACTTAGAATTGAAATACAATGCTCATACAGCGTGAGCGGTTATTGAGAAGAGCTGTTACGCAGTATGTAATACGATATGTTTGAGAAGGTTAAGCCTGTCTCGATAATATTATATATCATAGTATATTTCTAATATAACAGCTTCCCCCTTATAAAAAAAGTTGGTGTTTTATGCAGCAACTTTTGAAATGAATATAAAATGTATATAAAAGGTAATGGTACAATTTGGAAAATATAAAAGATACAAAAATGTTAAATCGTAAGGTTTAAAACACAGAATATAACCTTAGCGTCTAAAATATGAAATGCAAGCACAATAAGCTTGATTCATAAAATAAAATAACATAAAAATGTTAGAGTTAAAATATAGCTTTGGCAAGAAAGCGTAAAATACAAACATACTAGGTTCGAATTGTAAAATAGGATAAAATATTCCTAAGGTTAAAATATAGCTTTACTGTGAAAGCATAAAAAATAAGCATGATGGGTTTGAATGAAAATGACGTAAAAATGTTAATAAAATTGAAATTAACAAATGATAGAAAAATAATGAAATATAATGATTAAACAAATGAAATAAAATTCACTGAAGAGTCCAGCACTGAGAGTCAGTAAAAAGGCACAAAACAGTTTGTCTTTATGTAAGTTCTATGTCTTCGGCTTCGTTGTCTTCTCTTCTTAAGGTAGGTCGTCTTTTACATCGGTTACTTCATTGGTACTGGCTTGAATTTTTGTGATGCCTATGAAGGCGTAACAATTTGGTTGTAATTTTACTATTGAATTTTTGTAGATGACTTCAGTTTTTGAATTTCTTTCTGGACAGTTGATGGTTGTTTGTAGAGGTTCTACGTTAATAACTAACCATGTGTTTTCGTCTATTTTTTGGACGTTGTAGCCTTGGCTGATGATAAATGACGTCTGGCAGTTTTCTGGCAGAGTTTTGAGGTTCTTGAAGAGACGGGCTTCGTATATGGCATTGTTGTCAATAGGATATGCAAATAAATTTGGACATAATTTGGTGTTGAAATAAAGAGGTTTGCATTCTTCAAGGTTCGAGATAGGTATGTACATTAATGAATCATCATCTCTCGCGATATATTTTTGAGAAGTTGATAATACATGATATAAACCAGTTCTATTATCCAAAATAGGAATAGGGTATAATTGAAATACTGAATATGTTTGAGGGTCTATTAAAGGTATGTCTAACACAAATATTAGATCCGAATTTGTTTGAAAAGCTTTTAGTTCTATAATGTCTAAGTACTGTGCAACCTTTGATAGTTTGATTGGAAGCGGTAAATTGTTCCTTTGTAGGTTTTGCGAAATTTCTTGTAGAGAATTTATTAAGTCTTTTGGATTTATAATTGACGTGTGAATTATTTTAAGCCTCGCGAAAGTGATGGAATTTAGGATGTCATTTAGGTTATCCTCGATAAATAAATAACTTGCCATAAGTTGTTCGCAGATTTCGATAAATTTCAGTTTTGCATGGACGTTTTCTATGTCTTTAGTCATGTCTAAAATTGAGGTTTCAATTTCTTTGATATTTTTGTTGAAAGTTCTCTCATCAACTTGTAGTTTTTGAATATTTAGATTGAAATTTTTTGATTACTGAAGTTGTAATAGATATTTGGTTTTTAATTAGGGTTTCGAGTTGATTGAAATGATTAATTTTGAAAAGAACATTACTTTTTGAAAGTACCGTTGTCATTAAATTGTTTTGCAATTTATTTTGTCATCTGAGATTATTTGTAGAAATAGGTGTTATTGTCAGTTTGGTATTTGGTCAATTTTTGAAACGTGGTTATCGAAACGATTTTTAACATTTCTTTTGTTTTGGTCTCGGACGGTAATTAATACACGCTATTTGTTAAAATAGTGTACCAATCATGTATTTAGTTTCCTGTATGATCGTCATGTAGTCGGGTATATTATTGGGATAATAATCATATTTATAATGTATTATCGCAATATTTTAATATTTCGTTTCGAATGTATGTCACAATAGTTGCTATTCATATGTGGAATAGTTTTAACAGGGTTGTACACTTGGAAAATAACCATGAGGGGTTGCTGTTGTGAAACACAGCTTAGAAGGGTATTGCTAGAATAATGTGTGGGTTGAGAAAAATGAATTATTATCGATTTTATTACTGTCATTTATTGTTAATATCATATTTAATTAAGCATTCATTTCTCTTGATTACATAGGGCTTTAGATTGAGTTTCATAGGGTGGACTGAACTACCTGAATGTTAGAAAACTTCGGGGTATTTTTCTTGCATGACAAATTTTTCTGAGTGGGAAAATTAAACTTACAGAATTTCAATTTCTGGAGTAGCGTTGAAGATGGGTAGTTAGCGCGTGTTCATTTGACATGGAGTTGTCAATATAAGGATAAGAGGATTCACTTATTAGTTTATAATGCGAACATAAATGATTGTCATAAGTCTATGTGCATTATATTTCCGAGATAATGAAGAGATTGACTGATGGAATTATTCGGAAAATTATAAATGAGATTTTTGAAGGAATAATTGTTTGAAACTAGATTCGTGAAATGGTTACTACTTATCAGAATTAGGGTGATGTACGTTTCGGATAATAATTCTATGTAAATGTTACGAGAAAATAATTTCTTTTTATTTTAAGAAGTTGGTCAGGGAATGAGAGAATGTAAATGTTCCTGTTGCATGATTATAGTGTCGAAATTGTAACATAAGGATGTTTACGATTGATTTTGCAATCTTGTGTAGGACAGTGTAAGCTGTGTGAATTTGTCAATTTTTGTAGGTGTCAGTGTATGTTTTGTGTGGGAATTGAAATGGGTCGATTTGTCGAACGGTGCTTTTGGGGTTTTTGTGCTTACCAAAGGATTGTTAGGATCCTTGCGATTTGGTTTTCGACAAATTTTGCGTTTTTTATAAAACTTTTGGCGTGGTTTGTTAGTTCTTGCCAATTATATTTGTTTTTGATGTAACCTATTTTTATAAACGGAACCTTATTTATCAGGGGTTCTTGATAGGTTCTGATTAGTAGTTGAAGAATTAAAATATAATGATAAATTTGTATATTGGTCTAGTATAAGTATTCGAAATTTTGAGGTATTATTTTTTTATATTTTCTTTTGAAATCTCTAAATTTTTTATTTTTTTTTTTATTTTTAAAATAATGTTGAGAATAAATGTCTTAACATTGATCCTAAAGAGAAATAATTCTGTCCGTCTGTGTTTTTGAGTTAATGTTGGTTTTGTTATTACTAAACTACAGAATAATTTCGTAGTTTTCTTTTTAGAGGGAGATGTTTTAGTGAAATTATTGTGTGGAAGTAAGTTCACAATTTTTTCGATATAGTAGTTGTGTGAAATTTGTAGTTTTACGTTTTGTTTTCGTAATCTACTAGAAATTTTGTCTCGTGTAAGTATAAAAGTTGTCAAATGGTGTAAGGTGTAGGGTTTGTTTGTAATTTGTATTTTAGAGTAATCTATTAAAGATTTCGTTTTGTAAAGTCAAAAAAATATGTCAAATTCTTGGGTAATCTGTTCGTTTCTACTTAGGGTCATACAAATTTAATTCTGAACATTTTTGAAGAAAGATTGATTTTTCAGTTCCTGAAATTTCTTTTGTATATTTGTGAATTTTCAGGATTTTCGAGTGATTCAATTTTTTTAATTTGAAAAGGTATGTTCTGAATTTAGGTTCTAATTTAAAGTCTGAAAATTTCTAAATGTATATTATTTAAATTTCTGCCCTTGCTATTAATTAACAGCTGTTGTTACTTGTGCTTGTAAAGCGTTTATGTTGGTGTAATGAAATATCATAATGAGTACAATGCAATATTGAGGTGTTGGATATCAGGCATTTCTTTTTAAAATGTTTAAGTTCATAAACATACAAGACGTGCTTCTGTGCAAAAGTTCAAGGCACTGTTAACAAAGTAGTACTATTATTATGAATTTCTTCGAATTAAATGTAAATATTTTATGTGCATTTATTTAAATGAACAAAAGTATTTCCTTATGATTAAGGTTTTGTAGAATTTATTACAGGAGAAGAAATGTCGAAATATCCTAGTAATAGAGGAAAGGAATAAAATTATTTACATAAGAAGTGTTTTTGATCAATAATTGATCTATGCAGTTAGTTGATATATCGTACAATTATTTTTTTTAAAGATTTTCTGGTAATATTAATTTAGAAAAATTTGAGAAAAGTGGAGAATATCTTTAATATAAACTGTTAATTTTAGGTAATAATATTCTAAAAGATTTCGATTAGGTGACTAAAAATTTGTGAGATAATTTTGAAAATTATTTTGGGTTGTAAGTTTTTTTGTGTAAGTGTTTTATTTCGCAGGGTCGGCATATGGTTGAGATGAGAATCGGTATTATTGTTATCAGTTACGTTTAAATATAGATTTGAATTTTTGCACTGGTTCAAATTTTAAGTTAGAAAATTCTACGATTTTTGGAATTGTCTTTTCAGGAGACAAAAATGGGTTTTGTTGGTACATTTTCCTGGTTGTGTAGGGTGTATAAATTTTTCTTTTGCTTTGATTACGCAAGATCGTATGCATGTCCCTTGGATTATTCTTTACTTTGTTTGACTTTTGAATTTTCGGTTTCCAAAGTATTTTATTATTAATTTTGAATACTGTTTGCGAAATTTTTTGCGACGTTTTTCTGTTTAATGCTTTTGGTTTTATTTGTTTCGAATTATTTTTTGAAATGTTTAAATTTAAGTTTACCCATTTAGATTTATCTATAAGGCATGATTTTGTTTTGGAAAGGTTTATTTTTTGTGGGTTAACGTTAGGGGTTACATTTGAAGTTTTTTCTGTTTCTTGTACTTTGCTTTTAAATATTTTTTTGATACGTGATTCGGTAAAAGTAGAACTTTGATTTTTGTTTTCACAGGACATGTTTAAAAGTTCAGGAATTTTGTCTGTTTGATAGGAGTCTGATTTTTGATAATTTACATTAGATGTTGTCTCGAAAAATTCACTTTGTACGTTTGTCTTTGCAGAGGTGTTAGGTAGGCCTATTTTTTCTTGTTCCTGAGCTAGCGGTATAGCGTCAGTGTCACAATAAAATTCAAATATTTCTTCAGTGTCTGGTTCGAAAAAAATAGGATTTTGATTAATGATGTTGCCTGAAATGTGATTGTTAATATTTTTGTTTGAATTTGTAACTGGTTGTACGGGTAAATAATCGTTAACTTCAAATAGAGGTATAGTTTCAAAATTGGTAATTAATTGATTATTTCCGAAATCTATCCTACATTTATAATGTTGTAGAAAGTCGTTACCTACAAAGCCATCAAAGTCTGTATCTAAATCGTGTACAAAAACTTTGTGTGGATCGTTAAAATTGAATGGTATAAGAACAGATTCGGTGGTATTAATTTTTTGACTTGTTACTTGTATATTTAAATTTTCGGGGTGTCTTAGTCTTAGATTATAATTTTCTGTTGTTTTGGGTTTGAAAATGGAAATATCTGCACCTGTGTTGATTAAAATATTAAATTTGTTTGTTGGATCTTTCATGAAATACAGGTTTGCTGAACTTACTTGAAATGGAGGGTTAGATGGTGAATTTACATGAAACATTGCTCTTGGAAATTCAGGTTTGGGTCGAAACTGTCCTGGAGGTTTATCGCTTGGACTTGGCGAGAAATTTGGTCTAGTTCGTCCGTTTGTTGGGTTGGAGTACTCGTGGAATACTCCGGGCCTATGCAAAAATCCGGAGGATTAGCAGTATAATCCTCGTGCTGTTGAGATTGAGAATTAGCAGTATAATTCTCACATTGTCGGGTTCCAAAATCGTAATCATAATTGTTTTCATTAATTTCGAAATTATTTTGGTATTGGTAATTGGGAGAATAACTTGCGGAATAGTCTTCATATTGATTTGAGCTATCGTAAAATTCTTGGTTCAAATGATGCGTTTTTTGTTGATTGAACCTGTTGAAATTTGGGTTTGGCTGAATGGCAGAAGGTCTCTGCTGGTTGAAGTTTGGATTTGGCCTGATAGCTGAGGGCCTGTTCTGTTGAGAATAATTTTGTTGCTGGTTAGAGAAGTTTTGTGGTCTATGATTATATGTACTTTGGAAATGTGGCCTTGGAGGCTGTGCTTGATTAGAATAAGCATTTGGTGTGAAATTGGGAGATGGGGACTGATAATTTTGCCTTGTGCGGCATTCGTTAACATGGTGCCCATTTCTTCTGCAGAATGTGCAGAATTGATGAGAATTTGGGCGTCTTTGAACATTTTGGACAGGGTTTTTGATTGGGGCCTTAATGGAAAATTTTTGTGATTCGAAATATGACAACTGTAGTTCTCGTTTGATCCTGTTTATGGCATCTAGCATGTTGCTAGGATTACCAGCCCTAATGATTTGGCCTAATTTGGGTTCTAACCCGGTCAATAGAGTGGTCAATGTCATGTTTTCAATCAAATTTGATTGAGCCGTTTTTTCTTCAAGGGTTAGAGTTTGTTTTTGTATAGCGGCGTGCATTTTCGCGTTGTGTGTCTGCAACCTAGATACAAATACCAATGCAGTTTCGTTAGATGATTGGCGAATCCTCTGTAGATCCTGAATTAGTGCTGTCAGGTCACGAGAATCACCAAAATGAGCTTCAAGTAAGCTTTTGATTTCTGCCCATGTAGCAGGGTTTCGGGAATTTATTAATTCTGCGGCTTTTCCGCGTAATTTATTTTTTATGTGAAGCGTTAATAAGACGCGCTGATCATCAACAGCGATACCCTGAGCGGTTATGCAAGCTGAAATAAATGTTTGCAAGAATATGGGGTTGCCGTCAAATTCGGGCACTATGGAAAATATTTCGCTTAACCTATAAGGTTCAATATTTATTGTTTCGTTCGCCGTGATTGAATTGTTTGCATTGGAATTGCTTACGTTTGTAGCCATTTTATTTATATTATTTAGGTAATCGAATAACTTAAAACACCTTTTCAATTTGAGCTAGTACGTTACTGATAATTGGCAATTTTTTATTATATGTAAAACAATGTGCTGTTTATTTTATAATATTTCAAAATTTAATTACAAGGATAATTGGATTAATTTAAAAAGTGTTTTTAGTTGGGAATAATGTCACTGAAATTTTATATACTAATGTGCATTTAAACAGTATAGAACATGTGGGTTTTATTTTATTTCACAGTCAAATAAGGCGTAAACTTAACCTTTATATGACATATGATATTATGATAAAAATAATGTTAAGATAAAAATGGTATGTGATTGTAGTTAATTAGATAAATTCGCACTTGAGGAGTATATGATATTACCATAAAAATAATGTTACGATAGGAATAGTGTATGATTACGGTTATTTATATAGGTCACACAAATTATAATCAAGATATTTTGTTTCAAGTTTAAATAAAATTACTATTTTAGATATTAGAGTTGTATGTAGCAATGCAATGTATTTTAATAAAATATAATGTAAAATTATGTCGTTGAAAATCAATAATTGCGAGACGATTCAAAAATGACTTACCCTAAATTTTTCATTCCTCGTGGTCCAGTTGAATGCGACTTCGTGAGCTTAGCTTCACCAAAGGTCTCTCTCTGCCAGGGGCGTCACTGGGTGTTCCTTCCACAGGGTTGCCTTTGATGCCGAAGACACCAACGATGGGACGGGATGAAATTCTTACTTGCTAATTGTTGAATCGTGTTGATTTGAAATGTTGCTTTGTTGCTTGTATTTCTTGATAATTATTATTGTTTCGCTTCTGTGCGTTTGAGAATAATGTAGGTTCTTCTGAACAAAGGATTGGGATCCACCACTACAGCTAAGAAGTTCTCCTTGTTCCAGAAGCTCTTTTCGTCCGGTTAGGCACCTTTTTCAGATGGACTCCTTGTTCCCTCGGATATGTTTGCTACTGGTTAGGCTCCCGAACTGTGTGTTTTTCAGATCCGCCACGACTGCGCCAATGTTAGATAGTGGATTGTTTGAATAACTTTTTAAAAAGATTTATTTTGTTTAACACTTGAGTCAACGTTGACTCGTTAAGAAAATACAATAATAATTTAGATGAGGTTTATTCGAAAGTGAGTATAAGACTGATTACAAAAACGTTGTTGGTAATATTTATAATGTTTTGAGAACAAAGGAAACAGTGTTGCTGATTCAGCACAATCAGGATTACTTAGAATTGAAATACAATGCTCATACAGCGTGAGCGGTTATTGAGAAGAGCTGTTACGCAGTATGTAATACGATATGTTTGAGAAGGTTAAGCCTGTCTCGATAATATTATATATCATAGTATATTTCTAATATAACATTTATCTCAATACCATGAAAATAATCCGTCAGTTCATAAGAAAGTGAGAAAAAGTTTACGCTGTTATTACGATTTTGTTTTCCCTTACGTTTTGTACTTTTTTCAATAAATACACTTTGTTTCATTAAATTTGAATTTGTCTTTAAAAAAATTATTGAAATGTTTAACGGCACTTTCCTCGAAACGGTTGGAGTTATCAAGTTCTACAAAGTGCACCTTTTATACGTGGAAATGACGCCCTCATGAGATTTTCTTGTCAGAAGTACCACAACGTTTCGTAAAAAAAAATATGAAAAAAAATCATCTTCAGATACAGGTCCTGCGGCGCCCTCTATGATCAAACGTGATGTAATACATAAATTATTGTTTCTTAGAATAAAAGTTACTCTAGCAAATTTGGTGATGATCAGTCAAGAGGCTATTGAGTTATTGCAAAAGACGAAAAAGTAATTTGAATTTTGACACCCTGTATCTCCTTCCACAGCAACATTTAACTAAAGCATATTTGGTTATATCCACATATTTTGGCCCAAAAAATCTACGTCTGAACTATGACCTATTATTAATGGTTCACCCTGTATAACTAATAACGGACATTTTTCATCATCTCCATTTGTCTCGTAGAACTTATAAATCTGGAGCTATTTAAAATAAACCGATAGAAAACACGCTATATTTTTTAAATAAACAATACGTCGACCTCGCTGCAACTGCAAAACTGGACTTTGAACTCAACTTGAGCCCCTGAAATAAAAGAATTGCCTTAACCAGACAATTCACATTAAAATCCCAATTTGACTCCTTAGTGGAGCAGACCTGGAAGAAAACCAGACGGGAATAAGGAAGCGTCCGATTGTAATTTTTTTTGCCAATAAATAGAGTTGGCCAACATTCCGACGCATTTATTCAGCGGATGTCAAAGAGGGGGAGGGGGAAACGACCTGTTAAATGTATGGAAAAATGGTTTTTCGAAGATAACTCGGCCGTTTTTGATCTGACGAAAAAAATCTTCAGACCAAAAATGAAGAGCTCATGAAAATAAGCAAATTTTGTTCCCAACCTCATCGACGTCTGATCATTGATTCGTGAGATATCGCAAATCCAAGGCGCAAAAATTCAAAAAATTGAATTCATTTTTTATCATGAAGGAGTGGAGGTGAGGAATCAATTTTTTTTAAATAGGCAGGTACTGGCAGATATTTTATTGGGCCGTAGGCTGGGGGTGGTGGGATAATTAGGAGGGGTGAGAGAGGGGGAAAACGAAAATATTTCACATGCTGATAACTCCTCGTGTAATTAACCTATCGCGATCAGACCGACGTACAATTTTTTAAATTTTTTTATTAGCCATAAGACAGCACTCGCATATAATGATTTTTTTCGCAAACAAGCACTTGGTGCGCTAATAAAAATTGCAAGTTTTTCAAACGATTTTTTTTGCACGAAGGGAAAAGGTGGGGGGAAAATCCTTTCCGCCACTTGATAGCTGTTTTATTAACGTTTAATTTCCGCCCGGCCAGATCGCGATAAAATGATTAGGAAGGGAGATAGAGGATGGCAAAAACTCAATTACATTACATCGGGAGTTATCAGCATGTGACATATTTCCCCCTATCCCTCCTAATTATTCCACCGCCCCCAGCCCCCGGCCCAACAAAATATTTGCCAGTACCCTTCTATTTAAAGAAAAATTGAGTCCTCAACTCCACTCCTGCATGATAAAAAAATTAATTCAATTTTTTTAATTTTTGCACCTTGGATTCGCGATATCTTCCGTATCAATAGACTGACGTCGATAAGGTTAGGAACGAAATTTGCTTATTTTCATGAGCTCTTCATTTTTGGTCTAAAGATTTTTTTTCGTCAGATCAAAAGCCCCAAAGTTATCTTTGAAAAACCACTTTTCCATACATTTAGCATGTCGTTTCCCCCTCCCCCCTTTGACGTCCGCTGAACAAATGTGATAGGAATGTTGGGGGGAACCCAACTCTATTTATTTTGCAAAAAAATCACAATCGGGCGTTTCCTTATTCCAAAGCCAGATCTACTTTACTACCCGTACTACTTTATATGTAATTCTATGATTTATTGACAGTTAAACAAAAACCAAAGTTAAAGTCCAGCGTATTTTAAATATTTTATTAATATTACTACATTAGAACTCTAATTTTATTACAACATATTAAAATTCAGCTACAACTTTAATATAAAATAGATACCTACATAAGAGAGGTTACATAAAAATAAACACTATCAGAGGAAAACCTTAAAATAACCTAATTTTCGTCCCAATTTTCTCCTTCCAGGTTTCTTGTGGTTCCTGCGTGAAAACAATTATGTTCTAACTTATGTTGTTCCTGTTCAAGAAACATATGAGCTTTGTCCTTTGAATTACATGCAAACATATGCTCAGCAAGTAAATTTTTGTTTCTGAATCGATGCATAGCATTGTAAGGGCACGTCACCCAATCTGGGTAGTTGACCATGCAACGAAAGATGTGCCCTTGCAGAGAACTCTCTGTCATTTTGTGGTACGGATTAAACGGGCATTTTACCATTCGTTCTGCCATGACTTCTACAACTTTGCGAACTATGATGATTAGTAAAATTTGATGACATTCTTATGACATTTACAGTCACAAATATTATGAATAAGAAAAATATAGGTTATAGGCTCGTGAATAAAAATTGTGGCGTTAACGGCAACACCTGAAAAAATGTTATTCTTCTGTCTATTGACCATTCCAGAATGACGTCATTGACAGTTCGGCCATATTTGCTGGGTGGCATACAAAACTATTTGCGTATGTAAACATTGCGAGTATTTCATCATTAAATTGTTTAATCCTGATCTAATTGATAAGAAAATGACACATTTTTGTATTGCTGTTAAATGTTCAATGCGTGCTGAAAGAGATAATGCATCGTTTTTCCGATTTCACGCTATTTTAACCAATAGGGGGATCATCTTAATGCATTGTCTATAGAAAGAAGAAATGCTCGGATTAAGGCTTTGGGACGGGGGCCACTAAGTAAAAGCCACCTAAAACACGGTCGTATTTATTCAAATCATTTTATAACTGGTAAGTACTTAATTTTTGTACAAAACTCCTAGGGTTTATAAGGTTAGAATTAAATGATATATGTGTGATTTTAGGAAAACTAGCTGCTTTAGAGGATAAAATTACAAATACCCTCCTTTACAAAAGGCTAAACTCAGTTGTATCCTATAAATTTGGAAAACACACGAGACATTGCATGTTCATGCAGAAAGAATAATAGGTTTGCTCAAAAGAAAATTTAAGATTTGTCATGAAATAATACCTATAAGCATGTTGTCAAAATGAGGAAATTGAGTACATTGGATAAAATCGTCGTGGTATGTAGTAGTGCAATCATAACATGTGCCTTCTCAAATACTAAATAATATAAGTAATGAATTATCTATCTATGTGTTTATTAATAAAAAACAATTTTAATTATATATACCTATTTATTTCAATATATTGCACATCAATAATATATATTTTTTATCCGCAGTAAAACAAATGTTATTTAATATTCACTTTATTCTTTTAAAATATCCAAGTTTAGGATCAGTTAACAAAAAAAAACAACATAAATTAGATACGGACATAAATAGGCGTAAGTTCATTTTTATCTATCAAAAGGAGGATGTTCCTCAGACAAACTTCTTGTTTGTACTTTTTTGGCCAATCCATCCCCTATTCGCAACATTTCTGCATTTTTCATGGAAGGTACTGGCCAAACGGAAAGTCTTTCAGTGGACGCTGGACCTGGACCACTGTCCTCGATGGTATTTGGACGATCATGCAGGTAAAACAGAATGGCTATATGACTACATAGTTCTGATAAACCAACCATACATGTACAGTGAGCACTGGAAATGCTGGTGTCCTTTAAAATAATAATCCTAACTTGAAGTAACTTTTCCCTCTTTCGTTGAGAGTGTTTAACCTACAACAAAGATTTAAAAAATGTTAATCAAGATTAAAACCTCTGTGGCATATCACAATTATATACATTAACATATAGAATCTAATTATAATGTAAAATTACGCATTAACTTTGATTTCTTACCTTCCTAATGACAACAATACCTCATCGCTGATTTGTTTTGCCAAAATTTCTTGAGCAGAGCCAGATTCGTAAAGCCTGTAGGCTTGCAAGCTTTTATAAGGCTAAAAATGTTGACCAGTATAATAACTATGAGTTAGTATTAAATAATTCACGAAGTCCATCACGGTAATATTATAAACTTCAAGCCTGCTCTCTTCAGGAGGAATTACATGGGGGTCAATATTGTTAATAATCTCGATTTTTTTAACATGTCTGCAATTAATATCACCTCTAAGGGTTACATAATATTCACTTCGAGACATCTTGGCGAAGAAATTTGCAATAAATCACAATAAACTCAATCCACAGCACCAAAAACGAATATAAACACACGAAAAATAATCGCTTTGTGTGCCACCCAAACAAAATGGCGGACCTGTCAAAGTCACGTGTTCTGGAATGGTCTATTAGTCAATAATTTCTAACCTAGAAAAGCCCAAGTTTTGTTTTGTGTGTCTAAAAAAAAAGGTTATATCATTGTTATATAGAGAATCCTTTTCGAAATTTTCGAATGTCTTTAATTATCTTAGTTAATATTTACTTTAGTTTTATAAAATGCCCGCAATTTTATACAGTTTGCAGTGTTTTTTAAATAAATCATGAGAGGTGCGACAAATAATTGAGTACCCAACTTTACAAGTTCGGAAAAGGAACATTTGACGCGTATTATCGCAAATAAATATGCAGCTATTATATTAGAAGACAAAAAAAGACAAACCGGGCCTCCTCGACCCAAAAGGAAAAAAGCTTGGCAGGCTATTGAAAATAAATTTAATGCATCTTTAAGCTGTAACACATACATAACTGCCATTAGTTAAAAAAAATGTTATGAAAATAGGAAAAAAGAGCTGAGGAAACCATAAGCCGAAGAAAGAAAAGAAACTATTGTGACTAGTGGGGGACCTCCTCCAAAAATTAGAAAGGATGAAAGCGATGACATTCTTAAGATCGATTTTAAATGAAAAGTCACTGGTGGGACTCCACAATCTCAATCTTCCATGTCTTCAATATAATTTGATCTAATGTAAAACCTCCGTGGAAAACCAAAATCTATTGTCTAACACATCAGTATCGCCCTCTAAAAGAATTTCATCCTCTATTTCCATATTATTTTAATACAATAACAGACACAAAAGTAACTTTGTTGACAACAAAACGGCAAAATTAAATGAAACGCCAACAAAAGTCAGGTTATAATTGGGAAAAGCTAGGTTTAATGATTTTAAGCGGCCAAAATTGGGAGCTTAACTTTAAGCGAGCTTAAATAACGTTTTAACTTCGGTGCATATGACGAACATAAGTTAAGCGCGCTTAAATCATAAACCTAGCTTTTCTATATACGGTGAATAAGTCTCACAAATTGAACAGTTAACTTTCTTTGTAAGGCCCAGTTGCCAGAGGTTTTAAGCCGTAATTAATTGTTACCTCGCTAATTTTTTCATGAAAGGGTATTTTATTACTAGTAGAAAGTGGTTCAAAAAAGTTGATCAAAATCTACCCCCGCGAACCCTTAAAAACAACCCTCTGAAACGGAAAAATTCAGATTTTTGCTAATATCTCGAAAAAAATAATAATAATAATAAAAAGCGGATAGCACCATGTGAAAAAGCGGGAAACTTTACATAAAAATAGTATAAAAGTTTTTTTAAATAAATTTTTCCCTTAGCATAAGAAATTATTACAGTTCGCTCAATATTTCAAGCGCGTCGCACAGGGAAATGAAGTATTTCTCGACCGCCGCTACATAATGAAGACAATTTGTATATATTAAAAATGAAAAAGGTAGCATTTTAAAGATGAAGAATTGAGATTTCCAACGGTATACTTACTTTTAAGTTTTAAAATTTTCATTTTCTTATAAATTGCACATGAAAGTTAAGAAAATCCTTGTAGATATAGCTTGTTTATACCTTAAACATCAATCTAAGATTAATTCTTATGCTCTAAAGTATCCAGGGTAAAAAAAATAAGTTTTAAATCATTGGTGCTTCTTCCATTTTTTAAGGTTAGGAAATTTTCACTTGAAAACTTGTCCAAAACGGTCAAGACAGGTTTGCAGGTAAAAATAGGTAGGTTTTTTGTCAATTTACAGGAGGTGTTTCGTTGAATGACATGGTAGGTGACCACGGTTGTGTAACCAATTCCCGGGGGTTGTTCTCACCCTTCAAGGGAATGGAATTTTTTTTCCTGCTGAAAAAATTAATATTTTGTAGGAGGCGTTTCTATAAAGAAGGTGGTAATACAACCTCGAGGGTTGTTTTCACCCTTCAAGGGGGGGGGGGGGGTGAACAGTTATTTCTGTCTATAATTGAAAAATAATATATAAAATATGTTTATTAAAGTGTTACTACAGGCATGGGTCTATGAATACATGTGTAAATACATATGTGTATAGATACTTTTTTTTTATTTGTGACGGATCAACAAAATCGTAGGCGCTTACAAAAAGAGGTTGCATTCATCATTTTCTTCCTAATTTTCGTGATATTCAGTGCTGTCATCCTCTTGCATATCGCATGCATTGTCCGTTCTCGGGGAATGAACGTTAATACAGATACTGGGAGTAATCTGTTGGAAATTTATGCAACTAATATCTAAACCATCGTCTGTCTCTGCAGGTGGTACGTCAAGTTCATCCTCTGTCGTACAATTTTGACACTCGGTACCTTTACTCATTGATTCAATTTATTGATTGATTCTATTATAGGTAGAAAAAAATTTCCACCCCATTGATGGGTGAGAATGTTAAAGAACACGCCAAAACCTTCGATAAACTTTTGGAAACTGTAACAAAATCCGACAAACGAGTGTAATTTTTGAAAGTGTAGTAAATGTCGCTGCACGGGAACGTAATGTCGCCCCGACCATCAAAATTTAAAAAGTGTAACAAAAATCGACTCTAATTTCGGAAATTTCAAAATTAAACACCCTTTTACGAATCCACGTTGTGCATCACTACAACTCATGCGTTGTTTTAAATACGAGGACAAGTTAATCCAGTCTCTAGTCAAAGTATTTCGAGAGTTTTAGCAAAAATAGTCTGTAGAGACAAGGGTGGCCATTCAGTTTCTAGCAGTAAATTTTGGCGGGAAAATGATGGCTTTTAACGGGATTTGCCCTAAACCGGTTCCTCAGTGATTTGGTGTCAGAAAAATATCTTTACCATATACTCAGACGTGCATGGGACCGCCTTGCCTGAACGTATGAATATATAATTGCCACAATATAATTTACTTTATATTGTCTTTTCCTTGTGTTTTCAAAATTCCTTTTCAGGTTTAAATTTAAGAAAGTGTTAGTATTTACTGTGTTAGATTTATAGCGTTACGACGTCCAATTGGTACCATCAGTGAAGCAGTTAAGCTTAAATGAACAGTAAGTATAGATTTTGTATTATTCTCAGTCTGAAACAGTCGTTTTGAGCTCTTCTTTGTGAACGTTTAATATTCATTTTTGGAAAATATAATAAAAGTCCTTCAGACGTGAAAAGATGGATCGTTCACAAAAACAACCCCCGGGGGTGGTTACGCAATCGTGGTTACCTACCATCTACCTCAAAGAGACGCCTGCTACAAAATATTAATTTTTTCCCAAAAAAAAAAAAAAAAATAGTACACTAATTTGAAGGGTGAAAATAACCCCCGGAGGTGGTTACACTGCTCTGTTCACCTACCATCTTATTCAAAGAAACACCTCCTGCAAAATACCAATTTTTTTCTCACAAAGAAAATATCAATTTTTCAATCCCCTACAGTGGTGGAAGCCTAGGGTAGGGATAACTGAGGTCAAACCCTCGAAGGACCTTCCGTTCTACTCGACGGAACAACAATTAGTCGAAAAACTGGGAAAAATAAATCCCAGTCGCAAACATTCGATATCGAATATTAAAGGCGGCACTCTACAAAAGAGAGATTCTTTGACAGTTAGTTCGCCAGATCGTTTTGACATTTCACGAAATGGTCTGATTCGCCGAAAGTGATAGCCGACTATTTTTAAGGAAAGTCGAAAACGTACAAAACTATAGAAATAGTTAAGCCACTCCCCATTAATTTATATTTGCTTTGGCCATTGTATGCAATGACCAGTTTTATATGCGTCAAATTAATAAAAGCAGAAAAATTAAAAAATGATGCAATTCGATGTAATATTTTTGAGGAATTAAGGTGATAAAATATCTAGTTTTAAATGAATATAAATAAATTTAAAATTCTATATATGGTTATACTTATACTTATTATACCATGTCATACAGCTTTTAGTCCATTTCTGATTCAGACGAAGAAGAAGAGTCACTTCTCACATAAATTATCAGTAGCTGTACTAAAATGCCCGTTATAATGTCAGCCTGTCACATTTCTTTCTCTTCATTTTACGCATGTGGAATGGCCTTTTTCCAATTTTCGGCAAAAACATTTCCAATAGCTTGCTAAAATAATGGGTAAAGATCTTTCATTTTAAACGTGATATTGTTCCTGGCGACTTCTCCTTTTATTTGGCCCCCATATTAATTCAATAGGATTGAATTCACAATGATATGGAGGCAATTGCAAAACTGTGTGACCTTTCTCTTTTAACATTTCATCTACTATATATTTTGGGACAATGAGGGACAGTTCGATAAGATGCAGGAGTTCGGCTTTCACCATATCTGCTCTGTAAAAAATCGACCTACTTGTCAACCAGGCTTGTGTCTGCTTTTCTCGTGTCAGAATTCGGAATCTTCTCCGTTGTTCTACTGTTACAGGAAGCCAAGCGTCCCAGAATTTGAGCAAACCAATTTTCGAGAACTTCACTATTTATTTCTTCACGGTAATCTCTTGTTTTCTTCGAGCAGAGCAAACCATCATCAACGAAACTGTCCTCAGATCCTATACGAAGGATTATAAGGCGACCTCCTTGGCCTGATGGATCTTTTAACATTGTGGGTGCCTCCAGCATGAATAACATACTGGTATGCTGGGTGAAAGGACACGCACAGTGTAGTGGCAACAAAGTAGCCGACAGACTGGCTAAGAAGGCAGCAATCCTAACTATCTTTGGATCAGACCCGGCCAGCCTGTTACCGATCTCGGCGATAATACAAATAATTAAGGAGAATACCGACAATGTATTCAAGAAACTGTAGAATGAAACAAACAGCTGTCAGATTGCTAGGGAACTACTGAAATATCCCAACAATAATCCAGCAATAGACTACCTGGCAATGTCCAGAAGGAATCTACGTTTTATAACGGGAATGCTGACTGGACACTGTCCGTTAAGGAAACATCTCCATAATATGAGATTAAGCTAAACACCTCTCTGTAGAGGTTGTGAACAAGAAGATGAGACGGTTCTACATGTACTCTGTGACTGTTCTACTGTCTCATTAATCAGAGAATCCATTGTGGGAGAACGTTGGCCTATTTTGGCCGATATAAGGGAGATGCCCCTAGGCAGCATCACCATACCTATTTCGCAAGATTAGGTTGGTTAGAGGCCTAGGCGAGGGTCTGCCTTCAGGGAGGATGTACAAGGGGCCCAATAGGGCCTAAGTGCTGTGGTTCAATAATTTTTATTGACCACCCTCCCAATCAATTCCAGATTCCAGAACACTGTCATTAATCTCTGGATGAAAGCCTATCTCGGATTCAACAAGTCAATTTATTTGATCAATTTGTTCAAAGTACTTCGTTTGAATTGAGGTAGATATTCATTTTCATCCACCCCCGCTAACATTTTATCTAGAGTTAGTGGTTCATTTCTCTCGAAAAAATAATGAATTAAACATCAAACCATCGAACATCACTTTTAGTTTTATCATCGATGTTGTCCAAAATTGCACGTTGTCGGTAATACGTTTTTGGTGTCAGAAATATGTGTGTTTTTTGATATTGACGTAGAATTTTGAGGACACTCTGGTTAGTCACATGTGAATTAAAATGTATAATTAATAGAGATAATAGTAATAAACTCAAACATAAACCATAATAAATGTACTGTCATGAGCAGAAAAAAATATGACAACTTTTTTTTCTAATGTAAATCTGTCTCTATTAGAATATGCAATGAGTAGCCGAAATAAAACCGATATCACTTTTAATTTATTTTTTATTTTAATGCTGTAGTTATTGCTATAGTAAGTGATGGATGATTAATGAGACAAATTGGACTGCGCTATAACATTAACAAAAATTTGGTGTGTAATATTTTAAGAAAGTGGAGAATAAACGGTACGATTAGTAGAAATCCTGGATCAAAGGACAAAAGATATCCTACCCAACAAGAAACTAACTATTAATATTTCGTTATTCCACCATTTCTATTTATAACTTCTATAAGTCTGTTTGGCATAGAATTAAATAACCTTATACAATAATCATTACTAATAATATTTTCCCATGCATTATTTACTATTTCCAGTAATTCTTCGGCATTCCGTGCTCACATTTCGTTTCGGATACTTCTTACGAGTAGTCCCCATACTTCTTCCACAGGGTTAAGATCTGGACTATGACTGGGCCAGTTAAGGACATTGATGTTGTTATCTTGAAACCAGTTAGTTATGGTATGAGCAGTATAAACGGAACAATTGTCTTGTTGGAATATGAACTCATTATTAAGAAATAATTGTGACACAGAAGGGAGCATAATTTTGTTTAAAATCCTAATACACGTTTCACTATTAAATCGTTCCTCAATATGCCACAAAACACCAGGACCACGTGCCGATATCCAAGCCCACACATTAATGGAAAATCTACCACTTTTATCATTGTTAGATACATATTTCTCGTCGAATCGTGTATTCGGAGGACGGTAAACACGAATACGACCGCTGTGTGTTGACTGGAAAGTTCTTTGGTCTTAAAGATTACATTGTTTCAAAAATTTACATCATGCGCTAAAAATTCAAGCGCAAATACTACTCGAGCTTCTTTATGTTCAGCTTTAAATAAGTATTTCTGTGCTGCTGCATGACAGCGTAGCTCCGATTCTCTTACTCGCCGGCGACCAGTACTACTCGATCCAGGAAAATTCGTTTCATCAGCAGTTTGAATAACTGAGTAAAATGGATTTTCTACTAAAGCATTTACCAATTGCAAATCTTGTTGTTGAGTTCATATCCTTCGCCGCCCTGATCCAGGATTTCTACTAATCGTACCGTTTATTCTCCACCTTCTTAAAATGTTACACACCGAATTTTTGTCAATATTATAACGCAGTGCAATTTGTCTCATTGACCATCCATCTTCTGCTTTAGCTCCGGATTTAACTAAATCGCTTATATGGGGCATATTAGTTATTTGCACACTTGCAATAAATTATGACAACTAACTGACAATGTCACAAAAATTAAAGTTAAATGTACACAACTAGATTTTAGCAAAATACCGTTATAAGACATGTCCTATTTTTTGCTCGCGACCGTACTCAGTTAAACTAAAAATGCGTCAGAGAAAAAATACTTTGGCGTACTAACTAGCATACCTGTACAATACAAAAATGAAAATTTCCTGCTGCATTTGCAGCAAACTCGACGTTTTATGTTTCTCCAACATAAGCCTTATAGATAATTAAAATGTCAAAACGTTGCTTATCTACAAATGAAAAATGACTGGCTGCTAATGCGTTTTCTACATAAAAAATAAGGCTGAAAAGATTGAGATTTAAAATGCATTCCTTTCCTTCACAGTTACCAACTTTGAACTATGTCTTTGCCATATTTAACAAAAATATGCCTATACTTTACTTCTTTTTCAGTAAATTCAGTGTTATGAATATTTACTTTATTCACAACTATAATAAAGCATGGTGTAATGTGGTCCTAGTGCTAAATAAATCTCAATGTAAAGCGACAATAAAGTCAAGAAAAATGCCTCCTCCTATGAGACTCTATTATTGCCAGGGTCACATCTGTTCCTAAGCAAGAGCATAAAATAAATCCAAGAGTGCCTCGCGTAGAAACAGTTGAATCAGTGTGTTATGCAAATACGGTATAGGCTCGTTTTAGGGGAGGCGTTCTTCCAAATGAACGTTATTTAGTCGTACATGTCACACGTCACAAGTTTCATTACGTGTCAGGAGCACGTTAAGATTGTTAAATTCCCACCGGGAACTGATTGGGATTATGTATTCCATTTCTAACTTCTATTTGGCGCTGATGTCTTACTGTATCCCATTAGTTCTTGCAACGTGAACATTGACGGATGAATTAGTTATAACTTTGAAAATGCCATATAGAACTGTGTTATTTCGGCTGAAAAATAAAACAATGTTGGAATTTTTTTTTTTTTTTTGAATAGAATAGAATAGAATTTATTGATTGTTAGGATACAACCTAATATATATAACAGTTCTATTTTTCTTAAAAAATACCATAATATATTAAGTATAGCACATACAAAAGATATATATCTACACACACATATATACATACACATATAAACACACACATATGGTTTTACATCTAAATCAAATACAGTATACTCTCTTTGAGATGACTTTAATTTTATTATAATAATTTCTCCTTGAGGAAAAGTCCTAATCTATGCTTAAATTCCTGAGTTGTATCTGAATTTCTTATAGTATCGGGTAATTTATTATACTGGACAAATCCCTTAAATAACAAGGTTTTCATATTCATTGACATATTTTGTCTATATATATATATATATATATATATATATATATATATATATATAGAGCAATGGTATGATTCTGAACCAAAAATAGTAATTTGTAAGCACAATCCTGAACCAGCTGGGCGGACCTGAACCATATATGTGGTTCAGGTTCGTTTTCCTTTCTTTTTTATTTAGTGGTATCTCACGTAGATAACTGAAACGTTCCTTGACAAACTTAGGATCGGATTCTTACTTAACATATATATTTGGCGGGAAAAAATGCGCGGGAGAATTAGCTACAGACTAATTAATGGTGGTTCAGGTTTGTTGGGAAGATGTGTTTTTTAGTTCAGGGTTTGGCTGCATTAGCAGGTGGCGCTGTTTTATATACAGTATATTGCCATTCATGTCTTCCTTACTAACCTGAACCAATAGGTTTGGCAATAGTGTATTAATGTCTTTGTACTTATAAGAACGTTTTGGTATCTTTAAACCTCTACTAGGATGCAATACGTTGAGAGATTTTATTTATAGTTTTACCATGCGTATCTATGTAACCTGTTGGAATATTTTTATGGGATATGAGACAAAATAAAAATCCAAAGCA
This sequence comes from Leptura quadrifasciata, assembly GCA_963675555.1. Taxonomy (NCBI): domain Eukaryota; kingdom Metazoa; phylum Arthropoda; class Insecta; order Coleoptera; family Cerambycidae; genus Leptura; species Leptura quadrifasciata. The sequence goes on from OY776675.1 coordinate 149,746,809, forward strand.
TTATATTATTTTTATTTGTAGCATTTCGATGATTTGGGATTTATTGGAACTTACGACATTTAATGTAATTAATTTAATTCAATGCAATGTAATCCTAAAAAAATATAAATCTGTTACGAGACCAAAAAAGAATTTTTTTAAACTTCCTAAAAGATCAGACGACATAAAAAATACAAATAAAAAGCTTTATAAATTTCTATTTGATCAAGAATTGAGTTACTGAGATTATACGACACAAATATATTCATCCGTTTGAAAAAATTCATAAACTACAACCTTATGTTATCGCTTGATAATCTCAGAATTATTTTTCTCAGTCCAAGAATGATTTAAGTAAATAATTATAATAATTATTAGTCTTATTTCCGTAAGGTATATAGGTGTGAAGTTTTCTTCTTTTTTATTCATCAATTCTTTAAAAATAATTTATACCCAAAATTGAAATACCAGATCTTTACATTTTTATAAGGTCTAATATAAGGCCAACAATGGAAAATGATCCAGTTGATAATTTAGCAATATATTAATGGGTTTTTCATATTTATTTTCATATTTTCTATGAAATTTAGCTTCTATAATTTTCTATATGTATATGTATTTTAAGATACTAATTATTGTGAAAAATATGCTTTACTATTATGAGATGTTTGGCATTTGTTACTTTTGAATAGTTTACCACAAATTTGTATGCTATGTAATATGACGTTAAATTGAGTATACTGGGTGATTCACATAAAACTTCCCAGGCAGTTTCCATAATAACGAAAAAAGGTATTAAATTTCTGTAAAGGCCAGTCGTTACATATTTTTGGTGGCTTTATTTTGTCGTTCAAATGTTGCCAATGACCGTGGCGTCCGCTACGTCGCGACGCGATGCCGGAAAGAAAATTTTCGAAGACTGAGACTTTGAAAGTATAATATTAAAGTGTCTTTAATACTAAGTACTTTTTGTAGCATACACTTTTCTGTTAAAATCAGTGATTTTCGAAATAAATCGACATAATATAAAGTCAAATAAGTTTTTTTAATAATTTGACTTTTCAATAAAATATGTACATATGTATGTATTTATTTTTAAAGTAAATGTTTAAAACTGTTTCCTCTTTCATGGATACACATGTTAAACCATTACTTTCAATAACGATCTACTGTGGTAACACTCGCATATATATTTTGTTGTATGGGTCTGCCATATCATCGATTGGTTCGGTGCAAACTAAATTTTTTAGATGTCTCCATAAGAAAATATCTAATGCAGTTAAGTCAGATGATCGTATTGGCCACCTGATTACTCCATTAGTTCCTATCCATCTTCTAGGATATGTTCATTGCAAGTGTCTAAATGTTATTCTTAAATTATGTGTCGGTGCCCCGTCTTGATAAAACCAGATTATGTGCCCATCATGAGGAATGTTTCTTAATAAAATTGGCAGCTCCTCTTGCAAGAACCTCCGATATCTACCACAATTTAACGTTTCACGAAATAGATAAGGTCTGACTATGTATCTGTTCAATACTCCACACCATAAATTTACTTTAAAAAGTGTTTAATTTTTGGTTCTTCGTATCCATCGCGGATTATTTTGAGACCAATTCCGAGTGGTCTGTATAGTCACAAGCCCATTAATATGGAAGCGGCTCTCATCGCTCCACGACACATTTTTGTGTAATTGTAATTTGGATTTTTATTATGTAATACTGACAATTCAGCAATAAAATTTATGAAACGCTGAAAATCACCAGATCGTAAATGATGAACATAATGAACTTTATACGGACGGTACTTATTTTTCTTTAAAATTATTTGACAAGAGGAGTAGGAAATATTTGTTTCAGACGATAATTTCCGTAAAGACATATTTGGATTATTTACAATATTGTCAATTACTAAAGCAGTATTTGCATCAATTGTAGCCGTTAACTGTTTATTATACTTTAAATTTTTAGAACTTCCGTAATTTTTCAAATTATTGGTTAAAGAAATAAAGATTTTATGGTCTGGCTTAGGCAAATTGGGAAAATGCAAATGGAGTAACCTTTCGGCTTCATGGGAATTTTTTCTACATTCTCCGTAGATCAAAATCATGATTAATTTGTCTTCGTTGATGTACACAACCATTTCTGAATTATCTTGTAATAACCAACGCATTCAAAAACTTAAAAATTGATTATATGTGAACAAACCTCAAAATAAATTACTACGCAACATACTTTACTGTATATTATTAAATTAGACTTAGGACTACTAGTTTATAGAATTAAGAAAACAATACAGGGGTTAATGAAAATTATACTTTAAAAAATAAAAAAAAAAGGAAATATTAGATAATTTGAAAGACATTGGTCTTTTTAAAAAATGTCATTATAAAATTATATATATATATATTATTTGGGTCTTTATCGTGTGTGCTGTTTCAAGGTTCCAGCTATCGATAAATAATTTTGCACTCCAACGCCATCTTTGTATAATCATTTAAAAGATGGCGAATCACTTTAAACTAAGTACCTATTGTATGTAGCGCCCGCTTTTGTGTGAATTTAAATTTTTTTGCTTGTTAAAAAATATTGAACTGAATAATTTTTTTCGATTTATCTCCAAAACCACTGGTTTTAATAGAAAAGTGTATACTGTAAAAAGTACTTAGAATTAAACAAACTTTAGTATAATACTTTCAAAGTTCCAGTCATCAAAAATTTTCATTTCGTCGCGGACGCCACTTGTCTTTTTAATACGGAAACTGTCTGGGGAGTTTTATGTGAATCAACCTGTATAGAGGCAATTAGTAACGTGAAAATTGCTTATATAAATATCTTTCTCCTAATTTCAAATTAAATTGTCCCCATTATTTTTTTAAAAATTCATATTTAATAAAATATATTTTCTGAATTTAGAGACCCGTAACAATTAATATTGTTTCATTGCTCTATAACAATGTACAATGCCCAATATGTATCGAAGAATACTTATGTTGCTGTGTTTAAACAGAAGTTTTATGATTGTAAAATCACGTAGATCAATTAGTAAATGATTTAAGTACTAACTTTTTGTAATTTTCCGCCTTGCATATATTTTATTTCCTGGTCGAAGAAATATATCTGGTGTTTATATGATATGTTATACGTAAATAATCCTAATGTTAGCTATTCTTCTAACACGCTGTATACCCAATACACAATTATTTTAAAAAGTGCTAGCTGACAGCAATGCGCGAGAGGTTATGATCTCATTTTTCCAATATTGAAAGAATTATTTATAGTTTATGTTTTAAATAAAGGTAACTTATCAAATTATATAATATTAAATAAATAAACTCAGTTACATTATTGTTTTTGCATGTGCCCGGTCAAGAACCTAGGAACCACTAAATACACTTTAAAAAATAAATGAGTGCTTGATACTAACCACTTTAAAAAAATATATTATTTTAACACTAGTTGAATTTTTATAATTAGCATATTATTACGCACAATACTATTTTATCTAAGCATATAATTTATACATACCAAGAATCACGTATGACTGCTCGCTTAAAAGAATATTTATCAATAACTGAAATATTTTTCGTATTCAAGCTTCTACAAGGAGCTTTTCACAAAAATACTTCTGTTCTGTACTGTGTTAATAAATTGAGATAAATTATTATTAGTACCCATATTGTGTTAAAATTTGCATCATTTTCATATGTATTCTCTAATCCTGCCAAATCAAGGATATAAACAGTGCAATTATACTTTTTCATACCGATAAATTTTACTGTGAAGTTATAACAACTTCCATTTTAAACCTTAATGCCATGCGAAGAAAAAATTACCACTTCCTAAATATACTGAATTTTGTAAAAGCAATAAATAATTGTTATTTTGATTAATATTATTTACGTATTAGTTTATGCCAAAAATACCAAAAATAATTATATTTCAGCATCAATTCCGAAGATATTTTTTTAAGACTTACGGTCATGTTTCAATACACACGCTGTATACTAAATATTAGAAAAGCGGTAAATAATTACATATATTTTTATTAATACTATTTACGCATTAGTTTACGCCAAAAATACCAAAACCATAAGATAAATATTAAGAGTTGTTAAATATCGGTTTAATCCAATGTAATTTAAAATAAAATCGCAACACCGATATAAAATCTTTATTAAGTACAAGTGACTGGAATGCTCAAAATACAATGAATGATTTTTTAAACCAACAATAGTAAACTAATGTAAAGTCTTCTACTAACCGTTGGTTCATTTGTTATATAAATAAAACTAGATCATACAAATATTACAATATATGGGTGTCTCAGATTTGGCGCCGGACTCTAGTGGACCACACAGTGTTATATATTGTGTCCCTTTAAAATTTAAATACCCTAATTTTGTTTTGTTTATGGGTAACATGTGTAACAAAGAACAGCACTTTAACCATTGACTTTTGTTTTATCTTATCGTCTTATTCTATTCTACTATGAAGTTATAACAGCTACCATTTGAAACCTTATTGCCTTAACGAAACAAAAAATTTTACCACTTCTTAAATATTAAATATTATAAGAGCGGTAAATAAATGCCATTTTTATTAATGTTATTTGTGCATTAGTATATGCTCAAAGTAGAATAAAGTCTTTTAAATTCACAATAATAAATTAAAGTCAAGTCTTCGCTGTCGGCCGCTCGACCACCCAGGCTCTTTAAAATTTAAATACCTAAATGGTCTATGGGAAACATGTGCGGCACTTGACATTTGTTTCACCCTCTTTCCAAAAATGTTACCATGTACAAATTATACCATAACTATCCTACGTGTAAAATTTTATTTATATTTAACATATATTTGTAATCTAATTCAATTTGTGATTGAAATTTTGTAATTGTAAAAATATCGTTAATAAATAAAGAAAAAGGAGGAAAAACGTGATTCAAGAAATAAATTGTTGCTAGCTATCGTTAAACTTATATTGAAATGTAATATGGTGAGCGTTTTTATTTACAGTTTTACAGTGCGCATCTTTGTATTATAACCGGTTGGAATATTTTGATGGTATGAGATGAAATAAAAAGACAAATTTATACTTTTCTATTTCTAGTTTTTACAAATTTTAGGATTTATTTGCCACAATTAATGTATAATCAATTTAATTTCATCCAATATACCTAGTATGAAAAAGTTAGGCATCTGTTACGAAACCAAATAAAAATGATTTTATACTTCCTGAAATAGTAGATGTAGACTTACTGAAAATATATAACACAAGTATATTTGTTCTTTTGAGAAAGTGAATTAGTGAACTGTGTTATGTTATTGTTTCATGGTCTCAGTATGGTTTTTCTCAGTCTAGAAACGACTTATGTAAATAGTTGTAATGATCATTACCTACCCTTACTTCTAAGAGGCGTCTTGGAATGAAAGGATAAACAGTCAGAAATTAGGTAGTATTCAAACGGCAAACCCGCGTACAGGTTACTTTTCACATTTTTATATTCTTCCCGTATCTATACATTTTAAATAAATGCTGGAGATTCCAGTATTATTTTAGTCAAATAATTTGAAATGTATGTAAGGTAAGTATAGGTAACAAACATTGTTGCAAAGAAGTATGTGAAGGCTAAATTTGACCCGTATATTTGTTTAAAAAAAACTTGGATAAAATTAGGGTTAAAACTAGAGAATTTGTATTTCTTTTTTCGGACCCAAATGCATAAAACAATGTTTCTATTGCTATTTTAACAGAATATGTATGATTGTTAAAAATAAGAGAACTGTCTGTAATTTTTCGCTTTGTATGTAGAAATATAATATTGTCTGGTGTTTATATAATATTTTATAATATGTAAATATTCCTAGTGATAGCTATTTTTGTAACATACTGTATATCTATAAAGAGTAATTTATTAGCGTGCAAATATTAACAAAATAAATTGTGCTAAGCTAACAGCATCCCATTCTTCGAATATTGAAAGAATTATTTATAGTTTAAGTTTTTCAAAATGAAGATAACTCCTCAAATTAAAAATTAATTTAATAAGCTCGGCGATACTATTTTTGCACCTGGACGGACGATAACCTATCCGTTTTAAGTTCTAGCTAAAATATATTTTAAAGAATAATTTAATGCGGGATACTTCACGGATACACTATCAAACAAAAATAATCTTTTAATACTGCCTTAAAATGTATTTAATTTTCATAATTGGTATATTTTTAGGCACAATGTAAGTTTTTGAGTGTATTACTTAAAATTAAGAATTAAATATTTCATTTCTCATTGCTCACTTAAAAGAATATTTATGAACATTTGGGACCTGTTTCATATATTCTCTAATCCCCCTACAATGCAAAAAGGTTTTAAATAATGCTATACCATTTTTCTTTCTGACAAATTTTAATGTGAATTTATAGCAAGGATTGAGGCTAAAAGTAACAAATACACAATTAAACAAATTGACATTTTGACCTAAAATTTCAATAGTCTACTTTTTAGACCTAGTACTAATATGAAAATCATAGATAATAAAATTTTGCCCCGTTCAATTCTCATTTACACGAAACAAAGTTTACCTTTTATGTACAACTTGTAATAAGTGGAGTGCGGAGGGGCAAGACATTCAAACCAATCACGACATAGGCATAGGTCTGAAAACGAATGCACTTATAGGTTAAAACTATCAATCTATCAATTTATCTATAAATCATTAAAACTTTAAAAGTTACATGTTTCGGTTTCAAATTAAGATTTTGTAATGTTTTTATTATTTTTTGCCAAAGAGTTATATTAATTTGCTAATAACAATAAAAATAAAAATTGACAAAAATAACGTCTTTAATAAAATAATATTTTTATTATTACTATTATTATTAAAAAATATATATGGAAACCTAATACCTGAGACAAAAAAATGAGCTGTCAAACCCACCTGCAGGAAATAAGTCGATTTTTTTGAATAGATAATTTGTTATAAGATCTTTAAGGTAGATATATTTCCAAGAGAGAAAGATCCGTAAGGAAATATTTATTATTTTTGGCCATAACTTTCTTTTAATACATATATTGTTAAAAAGAAGTATAGGACTACCTAAGTAGTACTATGACAGGTGTAGTGATATGAATTTTCATTCAATAATTTCAGTTGTTTGCAAAATAGTTAGATTTAATTTAAAAAATTGCGTCAATCTTCGTATTTCCTAAATTTAAATCTAATTATTTCACATATGTTTAAAATTATTTAGTGAAAATTTATAACACTAGTCTTGTTATAGTTCTGCTTAGGTAATCTTATAGTCTCTTTGCAATATGTGTTTTAGAATAAGAAGTTATTGTCAAAAACAGTAAATATTTTCCTTTCGGATGTCTCCTTCTCTTGGATATATATGGTGACCTTAAGTAAATAGTTTTGTTTTGACTTTGGCACGATAGTTTAATAAAAGGCAAATTTTTACTAAATATGCCGAATATGGATTTATAACAATTTAAGAATTAATATATTTAAAATATCAGATATTTTTCATGGTTTTCATTTTTTGCGTCAACAAATTAACAGAAATAACTATTACTGCTCAAGTTCATTAGAATTGTGAAGAAGCCCGTATTTTTATTGATATGACAAATGCAAGAGATGTACGACTGCTTCTACTGCTCCATCGTTTTAATGTATTTCAGCTAGACAAAAAAAGAGTAGCCGCCTCTCTAACATTTTTGTATAAAATTGTAGTTTCGAGCTGTTGGCTCTCGTCAGTGCAAGGTAGGCATGTGACGACTGACACGAGGATCCTTTGACTATTTGGTACATCCCGGTATTTTTACAATAGCGACATGTAAAACAGTCAGCAGGCGCCATCTTCGTTACGTTCCTTATAGTAAAATAAGGATTTTATAGAGGAGTTTGCGACTAAAAATATTATATTTAATATTCCGCCCTCTAAAGCACATTTGAACTATGCTAAGCCCAGTCAGGCTATTTATTTTTCGATTGCAACAGACACTGGACCGCTAGATGGCGCCTGCTGACTGTTTTACATGTCGCTATTGTAAAAATACCGGAATGTTACCAAATAGTCAAAGGATCCTCGTGTCAGTCGTCACATGCCTACCTTGCACTGACGAGAGCCAACAGCTCGAAACTGCAGTCTGCAAGTGGTGTGTGACGGCTGGCAAGAGAGCTCCTTTAAGTAGGATCAGTCTTTCGGTTGGTGTTTGTTGCAATCGAAGCATTAGCGTTTGATGGTAATATGCAATTATTACACTTAACGCGCCAGACTTGTAACTTATAATTCAGCGCTCGGCGAGGCACATAGCTCGGAGAGTAGCTGTTGGTTGCAGTCTGGTTACGTTCCTTATAGTAAAATAAGGATTTTATAGAGGGGTTTGCGACTAAAAATATTATATTTAATTTTGTTTATGATTAACATGTATTTTTATTCCAATTCATTCGTGATTGTAATATTCCTCTCTTTATCCTATAACTGAGCACTGCCCCTGTTGGATATCGTAATTAAATAAATGAATAAATAAAAAGAATAAAACATGATTCAAAAAATAAATTATTTTAAAAAATATGTTCCTTAGGTTGGGCATTGTATGTTATTCTACAACTTGTATCTATCTGAACTATTTTTTCAACTTTCCAGACAATGCCACAGTTCCACATACAGCAATAATTTGGATATATCCACTCCATTATATCCGTTTTCAAAATATTGACGTTTAAAATTTGACCCTATAATTTTTTTTATCATTGTTTGGTTCTCTCTAAAAAAGTCAACCTTAGGCATAATCAAAAGTCATTCAGAAGTGAAACTTCCTTTTAAACCAGAACGGAAAATAATACAGTTAAATATAGAATGAAAAATTAAGATAGAAATATTAAGGGAATTGTTACAAAAAAGTGATGATTATTAGGGGAACCTCCCATATATCTGAAAACAACTTCTAATGCATACTCTTTAAACTTTTTAAAAGTAAATATATATACATATACAGGATGTTTGGAAATAACATGCAAAAAATTTAACTGTAGATTCTCTGTAGAAAATTAAGACAGGTTCTCCATATAAAATAACTCTTTTCTGTCCAGCAAACAATCCCTTAAAGGAGCGTGCCAAAAACGGTTTTTAATTTCTATCTCAAAATAGCGTAATCGGAAAAAAAGATGAATTTAGACAGTAAAGAAATTTAAACATGAAGACAACGATTGTTGTTTTTAGATATTAAAGCATTTGTTCAAAATGACGACCTCCAAATTGAATACACGTTTGCAACCGTTTCCTAAAATTGCCATACCTGCCTTCTATATGTAAAACATGTGGAGTTTCGAACTTCATTGGCAGCAGTAAAAATTTTCTCTCTTAAAACTTTGACGCTAGGGACAGGTGTCGAGTAAACAACATTTTTCAAGTGGCCACAAAGGCATGCATATCTGGGGACCGAGGGGCCATTTAATTGTGGCTTCTCGCCCCTGCCAATCCATCGATTTCTAAATGTTGAGGGTAGCCACTCTTGAACGTCTAAAGAATAATGAGGTGGCGCACCATTCTGCATAAACCAAAGTGTTTGACGTAATCCAAGAGGTAAATCGTCTATAAGTTGATACAGGTCATTTTATAAAAAGTTTAAATAAGCTGGACCATTTAATCTGTTTGGTAACTCAAAAGGCCCTATTAATTTATTGTCTATAATTCCGGCCCAAATATTTATTGAAAAGTTGTATTGACATCCTCCATTTACAACAGCGTGAGGATTATCGTCCCTCCATAAATGCTAGTTACGAATATTTAAATCTCCACGTCGAGTAAAGCAGCATTCATCTGTGAATAGTACTGTAAAATGTAATGGCTTCTAAGTATAATTCTACAAAAATCAAGTCTTACTGGACAGTCACGAGGGAACAGCTCTTGTATTCTCTGTAAATGATAAGGGTAAAGTCCTTGCATTTTCATATCTTCAAAATCCTCCATACTGATGTTTTTGTTGTGTGGAATTGATGAGCAGCCAGTCTAATACTACATTCAGGATGTTCACCAAAATAATGTATTTAATATGTGTGCCTCCATTGCATCTCCTATTTGTCTCCGGCGATCACAATCATGACTTGTTTTTTTAAAACACCTCCTTTTTTTTAACCTCAAGTGAATATTAGAAAAAGTACGAACGTTTGACACAGTACGTGTAGAGAACTTACGACGATATCGTTCTTTTGCCGCTGAAGCATTTCCTTTACATTCACCATAAATTAAATGTATGGCTGCATATTATTCCTCATTACTAGAACTATGCATTTTAAAATCTGGTTAGAAAAATACTAGTATTAATTATTAAGTAATAAGAAATGATTATCTTATTATTTCAAAGGCAAGAAACAACGTAACATTGTCAGATTATAATTTGACACCAGCCTACTTTTACTATTTTACACTAATATAATTTTGCTCATAGCTTTTGATTGATCACTTAGACAGATGTAATTTAATTTTTTTCCCAAAAATGGTCGAATTTACGAATTTCTTTGAAGAGATGAAAAAGTTTCTAAATTAATCATAATGTTTAGTTATTTTTTTAACTTAAGAAAAGAGCAGGCACAAAGATATTTACAAAATTTCTAAAAGGGTAGTGAATTTCACCCCTTCGGGTACATGCTAGGTGGATGACATGATTTCGTTAGATGCCCTTTGATGAGTAACAGAGATGTGCCAAATTTCGTCTTTTTCCGATTACGTTATTTTGAAATATAAATTAAAAACCTTTTTTTTTGGCACACCCCTTTAAGGGAGTGTAGCTGGACAGGAAAAGGTTGTTTTGAAAACTTAATACGAAGGACCCGGTATAAATTTTCGACAGGCAATCTACAGCTAAATTTTTTGAACGTAATTACGGCACCCCTGTATATTTAAAATATATATATAATTTTAAACAGCAAAAATTAAAAATGAACCGTATTTATTCTAGCCTTTTACAATTTAAATACCTAAAATTCATCCCCTTCTTTCAGAAAGATACTTACACTTGATAAATATAAAATTTCATTTGTGCGTAAGAAGCATAATATGCGAGAAGTCCGAGTATTTTATGACCCTTGGCAATACAAACGGAGCAGGTAGCTATCCTATAGTATTTAAATATGGCAACATTGAAGTGGTTCAGGATGTAACGTTCAGCTATATATTACTGTATAAAATGGTTCAGCTTTGTCATATTAATGTATTGGTTCAGGATGATGTCATTAGTGTGTAGATATACACCTATGTTTAGTTATAAAAATATCAAAGTATATTTTACAGAATAGGTTATCCGACCCCCTATATACTCCAATATAAACAAATATTTTTTGTCTATCTCTTCTATAAATAGCTGGTTCAGGATTGTATGAATTGTCTAATGGTTCAGAATTGATAGAAAGATGTATATATATATATATATATATATATATATATATATATATATATATATATATATATATATATATATATATATATATATATATGTAATTGTTAATTATTTGTATTATATTCATGAATCTGATTATTATATACTATATATTTATTAAAGTAGATAGTAGATCGTGTAACATTTTATAGATAAAAATCATTGCTAAGTACTCTAATCTATTTTTTACTGAAAACCATTCTAATGATGATAACATTAATTGTATTGGGGTATGCCTGCTGCATTTCAAAACAATCCTCATTGCCCTATTTTGAAGTTTTTGTAGTGCTGTTATTTTATTTAGACCAAACGTATATATAATAGAAGCACAGTATTCAAAATCGGGTTGAATAATTTTTTTAAACACAGTAATCTTAGAATTTATTGACCAAATGCTGGGAAACTCGAGAAAAAGAATAGTTTTTTAGTTATTTTCTTTTGTATATAAATAAAATGTGAGTTAAATTGCAAAAAATTATCTAACATAAATCCTAAATATTTAACTTCTGTTACTATTTCAATTCTGTTATTGTCAACTGTCAAATTAATCTGGTCACTATGTATGTTTTTGTATTTATATGGTGTTGTAATTATCATACTTTTAGTTTTATTTACATTTAATTTTAATTTGTTGATTTTCAAGTAAAGTGATATATTTTTTAATGAGTTATTCATTTTAGTTATGGCAATGTTTAAATTTGTATCGCTTACTGATAAGAGGGTATCATCCGTGAATAAATGTATGTAATCACAATCATGGTACTCCTGAATGTCATTAATATAAATGATGAATAAAAGAAGTCCCAAGATGCTCCCCTGAGGTATTCCGTGTTTAATGACCTTAGAAGATGAAAATTCATTATTAATTTTAGTGATTTGTTTACGATCACTAAGATAATCTGTTAACCAAGTTAATACTTTATCCTTAATAACATAATTATATAGCTTCTTTAGCAGTATATCACGATTTATCGTTTCAAATGCCCGTTTTAGGTCTAGGAATACTGCTATTTCTATATAGGGTGTTTCACGAGAAAACGGATATGGTTTAATGGGACACAGACGACACCGAGGGTAATCAGAATCACCCATAGAAAAAGCTGATTGGACACCCGTTGATGAAATATAAGGTGTTTTATGTATTTTTGCCAAAATTTCTTTTGGTCGTTACTTTATAATGGAATATAATAGTTAGTTCATATTTGGCACATTAGTGATCCTGAATAAATACCTATATGACAAAGAAAATATCCAGGTCAGGACTTGTAAAAAGTTGTTTTGTTGTTTTTCAAAGAAACAACACCTTGTATACGTTTTTTTTTCAAATTTCGATATGTAATTCGAATAGTACACAATTGAGATTATTCACTTACTTTTTTTTAACAGTAAATATTATGTTGTAATTAACAATTTTTTACATTAATCACTTGAGAGAAATAAATAAAAACATAAATATTACAGATCATTGTACAAACCATCTATTTTATTACGCTCATGTATTGAAAACCAGTAAAACAGCAACATAACATATCTATCGACAACAACAATAACGGCAGCAATAAATGAATATATCAATAATAATAATGATAATAAATAAACACCACAGAAACTAGACAACGCCCAATTCCAGAAGCCAGGGCTTGTGCTGAAGGGAGTTACACATTGAAAAAACGCGGACATACAACCATTTCCTCTGACAGTGCCAATGCCGGAGCCAGGATTCGAACCCGGTGGTGCGATGTCCGTGTGATTAATCGCGATTGCCACCAATTCAATTCAAACAGACTTTATTCAAATTAACAGTGAATGCGATTGCCACCTCGCGCCTTAACCCACTCGGCTATCGACCAGACGACCAGAGAATAATGCACATAATAACAGAATAATAACAAACTATGAGCGGAACAATTTGTATTAAAAACAAAAATGCAAATATCATGTTAAAAAGCATTTACGATTAATTAAATTTTATTTCCAAAATATCGACACTCGGCTCGAGATATTGTGAAAACTGTCAATAATTCTCTCTGCGAAAAAAAAATAGCCTTCGTAGGCTATCGTTTACAAATTCAATGATTAAACTATGTCTTTAAACGTTAAACGAGTTAGTTTACTATTGATCATAGTAGCCTTATCTCAAAATGACAACTATTAGAAAACAAATGATTAGTAGTTTTACTTATTTGACATTTTATGTGGTGATAATTTGTGTTTAGTTTCATTGTATTAGCAAGACAATTAATTACTGATTTAATATTTTCAAAATTCCGTACCAATTTTCGAACGAAGAATATACTGACATCATTTTCATCTACGGATATGGTAACGGAAATGGTAAAGCAGCAGGGGGGGAATATCGAAGACGGTTTCCTAATAGATGACAATCTGACCATAAAACTTTCGGGTCCGTATAGTATATCAGTATTCCAGAGAACATGAAAAGTTTCCCGCTACTGCAGTTGTGGAACGCAATATAGGACAAAAGGTAAACTTATAAATAGTGTATTGAGTATCTAGTAAAGTGTATAAGTGTGTAAGTAAAACGTAGACTCCGTCTCTGTATTAGTAAATTGCGTGACCAACAAACCGTCGAACAGCTAAAGCAAAAAGTTCAAGAGAATTTGAGTGCACTAGAAGAAACCAATTCTGTAGATGTCGCTGCTACCTGGACACAAATTAAAGACAGTTTAAAAAGTGCGAGTGAGGAAATTCTTGGCACTGCAGCAAGTAAAAAACAGGAGGACTGGTTCAATGATAATGAAGCTTTTATACAAGAACTTCTTGACCGCAAACATATTGCCTTCCAAAACGCTATCAACCACCCCAACGACTCATCAAAAGCAGAAGCTTTTACCCAATCTAAGTATGAAACGCAACGCGAAATCAGAAGAATAAAGAATGAGTGGTGGGCAAGCAAGGCCAGAGAAATTCAAAGGTACGCCGATTCACACGATTACAGGAATTTCTTTCAAGGAGTAAAAGCAGTGTACGGCCCCAGTCGGAAAAATATGTGCCCTATTAAAGATTTAAATGGAAATCTCCTCAAAGAAGACCAGGAAATAAGAGCCCGATGGAAGGAACACTACTCTAACATTCTTAACCAGCAAAGTCAAGCCGATCACGATATTATAAATCTTATCCCTCAATATGACACCTTCGAAGACTTAGATAAACCACTAACAACGGAAGAGATCTTAACCGCCATTGGGCAGCTAAAAAATAACAAATCTCCCGGCGCCGACTCACTCCCAGCTGAGATCTTTAAAGCTGTGTCGTCAGAGCTCATACCCTACCTCAAAAAACTGTTTGATGTCGTGTGGGAAAGTGGTCAAGCTCCGCAGGAGTTTCGTGATACACTATTAATCAACCTCTTCAAAAACAAAGGCAGCGCTGCGGACTGTGGAAATTACAGGGGTATAGCTCTCCTGGCTGTTGGAGGGAAGATACTCACTAAAGCGATGGCAAATAGGCTAACACCTGTTATGGAAAAGTTACTTCCTGAAACACAGAGTGGCTTTAGACCAAACCGAGGCACATCGGATTTAATCTTCACACTTAAACAGCTTCAAGAAAAAGCACTCGAACATCAAGGAGAAATTCACATGGCCTTCATTGATTTAACCAAGGCGTTTGACTCGGTGGATAGGGAAGTGCTCTGGAAAATTATGCTCCGCTTAGGTATCCCTAGAAAATTTGTGGAAGTATGTCGCAGTCTACATACAAACAACAACGCCCAGGTTATGTATAATAATGAGGCAACCGAACCTTTCCAAACCCTCACTGGAGTTAGGCAGGGATGTGTCCTGGCACCCCTACTCTTTAATTTGTTTACCACTGCTCTAACAATTATTGTTGACAACAAACTGACAGTCAGAGGAATAGGTCTCAGATACCGTTTTGATGGCGGTCTCTTTAACATAGGGCGATTTAGAGCTTTCACGAAGACACGCACACGATTCATTTGTGATCTCCAGTATGCGGATGACTGTGCACTTTTAGCCTCTACGCCGGAAGAGCTTCAAGAACTTTTAGATGTGTATGCCCAGAGCTATGATTCCTTGGGACTTAAAATCAACATTGGAAAGACTAAGATTATGTCAACTCCTCATCAAGTGAACCAAATAGACATTACACTTAACGGAAATTCTCTTGAAGTGGTGGATCAGTTCAATTACTTAGGCAACGTTGTTAATGACAAAGCAAACATGGACAGCGAGATTCGCAATAGAATTAACGCTGCATCTAGAGCACTCTGGGGACTTAGAGAGAGAGTATTTGACAACCACGACCTTGCTTTGTCAACGAAAATGGCTGTCTACAGAGCAGTTGTCATTCCAACACTGCTATATGGATGTGAAAGCTGGGTCACTTACCGTCGTCATGTGAAAGAATTAGAACGTTTTCAGCAAAGACACCTCAGAAGTATGATGAAAATCCGTTGGTTCCATCACATATCAAACGTGGAAGTACTCAGGAGAGCAAATAGCCTTCCAATTGAGGTGCTTATTTCAAGAGCACGCCTAAGATGGGCAGGTCACGTTCATCGTATGCATGATAACCGCCTTCCTAAATGTACACTTTATGGTGAATTGCTAAGCGGTAGAAGAAGGCGTGGCGGTCAACGAAAGAGGTTCAAAGACGCTCTCCATGAAAATCTAAAATCCTGCGGTATTGCAGACGAGCAATGGGAACAACTTGCAGCGGACAGAACCGAATGGCGAGGGGTTGTGGCCAGCTATCAAGGAAATGTTGCTGTAAGAAGGCCGAATCCAAGACCTAACCAGGTCTATGTTTGTCCTGACTGCGGTCGACATGTGCTCTCCCGAATTGGCCTCTATAGCCATAGTCGTGTGCACCGTAGATGAATGGGAATTACAATAGACTACACCTTTTACTTGTTTTTTATTGTACACAATCTGTCGACTGTAACATTTTTTTATACTCGGACTCGAGTAACGGCTAATAATAAAGTGTATACGAACTTAATTAAATAAATAAATAAATAAATAAATAAATAAATAAATAAATATATATATATATATACGAACTTAATTGAAACCGTATAAAAACTAAAAGCCGGCAAAAACAGTCGGCATCTCTTTATTGTACATGGGCGGAGGTAAATAGAAATGCTTGTCATATTATCCTCTGTTTCAAATGGTCTCCAGAAAGCCATGGTAAATTAGAAAATAATTAAAATATTTTACTTTTTATATAGTAGTAAATATTTATGAATATGAACAATAACTAACTAAACTCCTAGGCTTGATAATATAACAGATATTTATGCACTGCACTGGCACATTGACAGCACATCTCATAAGTCCACCGTTGACTACTGAGAAACAATTTACGAGTTTTTTATGCTAGTAGGCCTGTCCGTTTTATTATCTTTAAACCAGTGCAGTCGTAGATGGTTCATTCAGGCTGATTACATTGCCAGTCTCGGACTCGCCTGCACAGCTTCAACTACCGTTCGAATCTCAATACCATTGCTAAATATATAGGACAAAATATCAAGTTCAGTGCGCACGGTCCTGTGCTTTAACACTGGCCAGTTTCAATTGTGCTCGTATAAAGTATAGTAAAAAAAGTAAAAGTAAAGTATAGTAAAAACAATACATTCCCGGGCGACGATGTAAATTGCTTCGATGCTTGTTGGCCTCGGCTTAACGCCTCGGACAACAAGCATCGAAGTCCGGGAATGTTCTTTTACTACGAGATACATATACTATTGTTTCTGAAATCACAATCAATATTATCATAAACTCATTTGTTATAAAAAAATATAGGTAAGAACCGATATTGGAAAGTTACTTTCCCGGCCTAGGTCGGGAAAACAATTTTTCCCGTACTGTTTCCTGATGGTTGCTTAGCAATGGATTAAAATACTAGAATCGGGATCTGAAATTACGCAGAGAGTAAACATACATGATGGATTTCAGAAAAACAATATTTTATATATAGTTCACGAAAATCCAAGTTTAAATACATGAAAAATTAGTACTCTGATTGGTATTTGTCACACTAGAATATGGAGGACATTGCGAGCATTTTAACCTATACCACATTCGATTAGTACAACGTCTTGAACCGGGCGATGACGTCAATCGACTGACTTTTTTCATTGGCTGTCTGAAAATCGACGGGTAATTTACAGAACTTTATTCACAGACGAGGCGCAATTTACAAGTGACGGAATAAATAATTCGAGAAATGCTCACATATGGACCCAAGAGAACCCACACACAAAACGTGAATATCGTTCACAACATAGATTTTCAGTCGATGTTTGGATAGGGCTTGTAGGCGGTCACTTGTTAGGGCCGCATTTTTTTTAAGGTATATTTAATGGTAACGTCTATCTTAATTTTTTACAACATCCGTTACTGAATTTTTTATAAAATTTAAATATTTGAGGTATGTTCTTTCAACATGATGGAGCCCCACCCCATTTCTCCAACCAAATTAGAAGTCATATAAATGATACTTATCCGGACAGATGGATAGGTCGCAGAGGTCCTCATTTATGGCCGGCTAGGTCCGCGGATTTGAACCGCGTTAACTATTTTTTATAGGGTCACTTAAAGAGCGAAGTCTACAATATGGACATTAATGACAGGGTTCAATTAAATCATTGTTGATTGTTGAATGCTGCAACGAAATTGGAAGCAACCCAATTATGATAAGAAAATCAATCGGTCATCTCGTGAACGGCACCAGAAAACGTACCGAAGCTGGGGGAGGACATTTTGAACATATAATTTAATCATAATTCTTATACATACTGTGTCACAATATCTGCATTTTTGTTTTTGTTCCACTCATAGTTATTTTGTTGCTACAGTTATTGTTGTTGTGATAGATATGTTATGTTGTTTTACTAGTTTTCAATACATGAGCGTAAAAATTAGATGATTTATTCGATGATCTGTAACATTTTTATTTATTTCTCCCCCTCCCTTACACCGCACAAGTTGAAAATTGTTAATTACAACAAAATATTTACTGTTGAAAAGAAAGTAAATGAATAATTTCAATTGTGGAAGCAATTTTACCAAGTGTCATTCACCGATATTTTGATAAGTCTCATATTGTAGTATTTAGTGGAATGTAGTTCGAGAAAGGTGATAGCATAGCAAAAAATTAATGAAACCATTTTGCTCAGTTTTTTATGTACTATTCGAATTACATATCGAAATTAGAAAAAAATCATACACAGGGTGTTGTTTCTTTGAAAAACAACAAAAGCAACTTTTTGTAAAGTCCGGATCTGGATATTTTCTTTGTCATATATGTGTTTATTCAGGATAACTAGCGTATTACATGAGCCAAATATGACCTAATTATTCCATTCCATTACAAAGTAATGACTAAAAGAAATTTTGGCAAAAATATATGAAACACTCTATATTTCATCAACGGGTGCCCAACCAGCTTTTTCTGATTAGTCTCTGTGTCGTGTGTCTCCCATTAAACCATATCCGTTTTCTCGTGAAACACCTTGTATATAAAACGGTGGATTTGTGAACAATAGTTTTTTATCCGTCACTTTATGGGAAAGATATGAGGAAGTTTATCAAGAATTTGAATTTGGCCAAGAAAGTAAAAAACATAATTTGGGAAGTAATTTTAGTGTACGATTTGATGTCGAGCAAGCAAAGATGTTGATTTAATGGTTAATACAATAAAAATTACAATCAAATACATTCTGAAACCCTTACAGCATTGGCATTTTTGGTAGAAAAAAAAGGTGTAGCTACAACATGAAATCAACTTAGAATTTCAAGAAACTGTATTTAAAAATTTCAATTAATAGGCAAATAGTCTACTGCATATATCTAGTTAATTCATGCCATGTCGCCTACGCTAATTTATGAATCATATCTGCAAAGAACTATGAATATAGATGTTTAAATGTGGTTGAAAATGAATAAAAGTAATAAATATTAACAATTAACTGTTAAATAAAAGCCGCGAATAGTTGATAACATTTTTACGTAGTAGGACAGTTTGATATAAAGTCTGAAATAATTCAAATTAAGCCAGTTGCAATTTTTTTAACTAACTTTGTAACACATCAAGAAAATGTTTTAATAATTTTAACCAATCTATCAACTAGAACAGTCTGACATCCTAAAGTAAGTAACTCAACAACTTTACTTTTCGATTTAATCAAATGGGTATAATATAATCGATTAATGTTTTTCAATAATCATCGTAGAAAAAAAATTGTACAAAAATATGTTTAATAACATGCCGAACTTGAATATAGAAAAAATCTGAGTGTCTATCTGTTTTGTGTATGTGTATTGGGAAGAGTTTCTTATAAACAACATCTGCTAGACTTAAAATTTTTATATCATATTATTTGGTGTACATGTAAAATAATATGATATAATACTCCCTATGGACTCAATTAACTGTGACGTCACAACTTATGCAACCAAACATACTATTGTCATAGAAATCTTGATCCCGTGAAGTGACATTGGAATTTGAGCCTTATTTACCTTGTTCGTAAAGAGTATAAAATATAATGCTAAAACATTGTTATATATTTTATTGAATTTCTCGGTAGAAATACTTAAAAATCAAATTTCTTGTTGTTATTAAATTGCTTAAACTATGGGTTTATGTTTTGTTCCTGAATGTGATCAGACTAATAAAAGTAAATATAAAATGTTTCATTTTCAACAATATGCCAAGTTAGAAGATAAGTGGGTACTTATTAGATAGGTTAGGGTTATTTATATTTTACTTTGTTATAGACTTTTCTAATAGTAAAATGTTGATTTACAATAAGAATACAGCAGTACAAGTTATAAAAATTGATGAAACAATTTCATTTTTGTAATATTATCCTGGTGCCGACTTTCATACAAAAAACACGTTAATTTTACTATTTATATTAATTCTATACAATATTTTTTATAAACTGTTTTCCTAGATTTTATTTGTTCTATTTTCAAAGAGGCAATAGGAAATCAAATAAGTTCTCATTGATCTGTTCTTGCCACTTTAAGGATGGTGACAAAAACAATTTACCAGCGATATTTAAACGGAATATTGAAAAAATAGATAGGCGCCAGATAGACGAATTCGCCTATACCTACCTCCACTTTATATATACATTTTGTCTTTCATACTTGCTTGGCCTTTAGTGGCTTCTGTGAGTCGGAAAAAACCTCGAAAAAAGAAAATATTTTCTAACGCAACGAAACACGATGGCAGTGGTTTAAACTCTTTTTGAGTTGACCATCACTCCCAAACGGCCAAAAGCAACCAGCAAAAGGGGTGAAACGCGAAAACACCGTCTTATATCGCGAAAAACTGCGTCACCTCCCGTTTTCGAGCATGCTGAACACGATGGTGGTGCTTTTGAATTTCTCCGAACCAACCCCATCCCTGCGTCAATAAAAATGTATGGTATGGATATATAGTGGATATGTAGTTGTATGCGTCAAATACACATGTTCATAAGTTAATATAATAAAATATATGAAATTTACCACTGATTCCATACAGCAGATTTCCCCGCCTGAAAATCACCAAATAACCTAACCAGACCCTATATATGCGCCTATTTTTTAGGGTAAGAGATCAGTCAACAAACGAGGAATCATCATCCGGTTTGTATTCAATGATTTGTTATTCATTTTGTCATATCGGAATTTTCTTAACCACTTCATAAGGCAGGGTAGTTTTTGTCCGGTTCAGGGGTTGCTTTGCTTCGGGGAGAAGATCCAGAATCCCCATCATGTTCAGCATACTCGAAAACGGGAGGTGACGCAGTTTTTCTCGGTATAAGGCGGTGTGTTCGCGTTTCACCCCTTTTAGGGGTTGTTTTTGGCCGGTGGGGGTGACGGTCAACTCGAAAAGAGTTTAAACCACCGCCATCGTGTTCAGCATCCTCGAAAACGGGAGGTGACGCAATTTTTCTCGGTATAAGCCGGTGTGTTCGCGTTTCACCCCTTTTGGGGGTGGTTATTGGCCGTTTGAGGGTGACGGTCAATTCAGAAAGAGTCTATACCACCACCATCGTGTTCAGCATGCTCGAAAACGGGAGGGGACGCAGTTTTTCGCGATATAAGACGGTGTTTCCGCGTTTCGCCCCTTTTGGGGGTTGTTTTTGGCCGTTTGGGGATGACGGTCAATTCAGAAAGAGTCTATACCACCACCAACGTGCTCAGCATCCTCGAAAACGGGGGGTGACGCAGTTTTTCTCAATATAAGACGGTGTTTTCGCGTTTCACCCCTTTTGCGGGTTGTTTTTGGCCGTTTGGGGGTGACGGTCAACTCAAAAAGAGTTTAAGCCACCGCCATCGTGTTCAGCATTCTTGAAAACGGGGGGGGGTAACTAGTTTCGTTGCGTTAGAAAATATTTTCCTATTTTTCCGACTCACAGAATCCACTACTTCTCCAGTTATAGTATGCACCTCACTATCACACTGCATTTTTTAAACATATCCTGAGCTACAGAATTTTCTTCTTTCCGTATGATTTTTGTATTTTTGCAGAAGTAAATATTACTCATACTTACAACTGTTTTTTTTTTAGACATTTTAATTAGGTTACTTGCATATACCAAAATACTTATTCATAAAATATAAAATTAGAAATCAAAAAGTTTTGAGAGATATACCTGTTAGCATTACGAGGTTATAAACTTTTTAGGGAACTGACAGAGCAAAATGTAAACTAATTTGAAATTAGCAGCAAACTAAATGACAATTTGGGTATTATTAATTCCTATTGAAAGGTACAATAATTCTATAATTCATATGCAATATCAATTTATTTAATTAAAAGACAATTTCTTCCAATGCATTTTACATATTTATAATTTCACATACTTTGTGAATATAAATTAGTTACTGAAAGTTCTTAAATATTTTCTGCGAGGTAGAAATAAAATGAAATTGTAAGCTATGCTTTAACCCTCTTAATAACAGTCTGAATTAATTTTTAGAACTCCTACTGTTTATATAATGATTGAACATTTATTTTTGATAGTGGAAAACCTGTTTTTCAATACGAACCCCGAACTGTATGATGTAGTTGTAGACCGTGGGATAGTGACAGGTTTTTTTTAAACGTTTGGTTCCTATCTTACCTTTTGGGAGGCTTTTGTGCCTGGTTTGTACTAACCATTTTCGTGTTTATCAAACGGTTATCCAGCCGTCGGAGAGGATCGGAGGTATCCGCCAAAACCCAGAGGAGCAGCGCTCCGGTCGCCTTCTGGGACTTGCAACCCGAGGTGATCGCCCTCTACACCCTTGGCAAAATACGTCGCTGCTTATAGTTGGCAACGCTCAAATGTATCTTTCACTTGTTTTAACTTTTATTAATAATACATTCCTTCTGTTTCTAGATCAAATCAAGATTCGGAAGTTTTAAAAATCAATGACGCAACTGGAAGCATAATGGGAAATTTGGACAAACGAAAATGGAACAAATATATATCAACCGCCTAATAAAATAAATGGAGGCATCTAGGTATCTACAAAAAAAAACAAGTAGGTGGTAATCTGTACAAAATTATAGAGACTTAGTTAATTCCCAGGGGCGGTCCCAGAATTTCGACATTGGGGGGGGGGGGGGTCATTGAAGATTCTAGGGCCAAAAAATGCGCCGCAGGCGAAAATTTCAGATTTTTCAAGGTCAAACGGCATTAAATTAAAAGATAAAAGTTTTATTTAAAATAATATTGTCTTCGAAATTTAGGTCTCTGGGCGCAAGGCTTAAAAATATAAAATACTACATATATTTGTGTCCATGGGGGGGGGGGGGCTATGGGCCTCCCCCGTAGGATGCCGCTGTAACTCCTAAACAACAATTATTTTGCTTTAACATTATTATTTATAATAAAAATGATTACTGTGATAAATATAAGTAGATATAAGTCAACTTGCTTTCTTTAAAAATGTAGTAGATTGGTAGGTAGCAGCAAATGAGTATAAAAAAATTGCGGGAATGAATTTCTTTTGTGAAACCTAGTTGAGTTTACTTGTTGAAATCAAAATTGTTTAATCAATCCCAAAAATTTTCATTACTTAAGCATCAGTACGTGCTTCTGAATGGTATAGCCATTTACAATTATTTTAAGAACTATTATCGTTTCTGTAATAAATACTTCTTGTTATTGCTGTCTAATCCATAGCTCAGTTTTGTATTACACATTTTAATTATAATTTATATTTAAAAACGATAAATGTAACTAATAGGCTAGTCATCAGGTAGATCAATCATTGATATCGTTTTAAATCGGACGAAAGATTTGACTATTGGAACCAGTTCATTATAGGCCTCTTTTGGACATACTATTTTTTTTAAGTGATGTCCCCAATAGGCCTAGTCCACTTTTTCTTGGTTAACTTAGTTTTAATTCTTTCATTCGCTACTGCCAATACATTACATTAGTTTGAATTTTTTTGAAGTTGAAGGTCCAAGACGTTCCCTTGCTTCAATAAAACTGCGAGTGTCGGTTTCGTTATCATCTATGCCAAATTCAGCATCCTCGTGTTTTTTATCTTGTTCCAAAAAATCTAATACCTTATCTACATATATTTCGATATTTCCTTGACATCCGGAACAAATAAAGGAACATCTTAGTCCAGCTTTTCTACAAGTAGATGCGACAACGAATTTTGCTTTGCCTCGCCTAAAAAATGCAGAAGTTGTGTCACATCCGTTGAATGCGTGGAGGAATAATATGTTATCCCCAACTTCTTTTCGGTATTTAAAAGAGTTCGAAGAATAAATTCGTTCATCCGTTTTCCCCTTTCTTGGCTTCATAAAATACATGTTTGAACAAGGTACGGATAATCCTGTCATAAGGATTAAAAGATCAACATCTTCACCAACTATAATTACCGACTCGTAATGAGGTGATACATCTATCGCTGAATTAATAATAAGCTTAAAGCACCAACAAGAACGTAGACGTGAATGTATAAAATGACAGATACGCACGCGCAATAGCGAATTATTGTACATTTGTACTTTCACTTGACGTATACTTGCGTGTTCTTACGTATACCTTAAACGTATCGTATCGAGCCGAGTTAGTAAAATATGCAATATAAATAAAACAAATAAAACACCAATGATCGAAAAGTGTTACAGTGCTTCATCTCAATTTAAGTCCATGTATCGTTAACATGCATTTACGTGTATTTCTGCGTTTACTCCGCAGAGTTACGTATACGGTGATGGTGTTGCTTTAAGTGTCTAATAAGACAATCAACAACTTTGGCAGCCTGTTCAACAGCCAAATCTGCAGTGGTAAGCTGTAAGTATGTAACAATGATTCTATTAGCTCTATAATACTTTTGAATATTTTGAAAATAAATCACGAAAACTCGACTATTTTTTCGTATTCCACCTTCATCAAAAACTGAAAGCGGATAGGGGGCCAGTTCAAACTGAAAGTATTGCTGCTAATCTTTATCAGATTTCTTAGCAGGCAAAATTCTTTGAAAGAGTGGCGCTTAGTTAACTGGAATGACGACATCTTGTGTTGTATTCATTCACACATAGGAGGTATAAAGCGTGGAAGTGTATAGGAAAGTGTCGATATACAGTGTGAATGCGATACGGTGCTTAACTTCCCCCGCCTATAACTTCAAGAATATTAATACTACGTAAACATGTGCCTGGATCATTTCGATAGAGCATCTACTTATATTTAACTTTGATAACCAACTTTTTTTCGTAGGACCATTCAAAACCAAAATATTTGCAAAAAAATAATCTTTAACTACCCCAAAAGTGTTCCGGGGACGGGCGAGAGGGAAAAATTAATAATAATAATAATAATAATTTATTTCCAAAATTAACATACAATATACAGTTTACAATTTAACTCTCAGCATTTGGAAATAAATAAAGGAAACCCACTGAAGTCCGTAGACTAGTACGTGGCAAAGTTACCTCTAAATATTTCTGAACAGCAAATATATTCGTTAGAAAAAATAAATGACAAAATATATAAAGTATAATATGTTACAAAAAATATGAAAACAAGGTTTGATTACGTGGTTATAAATTATAATATATAATTTTATATGTAATTTTAAGTGCATGACAGTGAAAACAAAAATAATATTCTATAAATTAGTAAAGTAAGTATCTATATAAGTATACATATATATATATATATATTTTTTTTTTTTTTTTTTTTTTAGTTTAATTCAATAAATTTATGAAATATCGTACGTGGAGTACAAAGAAACCAATTCTTTAGTGCTTTTTTAAACTGATTTTCATTATTTAATTCTTTTATTTTATCAGGCATTTTACGATATACGTGAGGGCCAAGAAACAAAAACGACCTCTGTCCCAAAGTCTTAGTAACTTTTATACTTTGGGTTTTCATTTCTTTTTTATGTCTCGTATCATATTTATGTTGTATAGGTACTAATTGTTTTCTTTGTTTATGTTGCAGGATCAAAACCTTGTATAAGTAGATTTGTCTTATATCAAAGAGTTTATTCTCTTTATACAAAAGAGCACTGGGGTAAGTATTTTTCTTGCTACTCATGATTTTTATAAATAGTTTTTGTATCACTTCTAGCTGCTTCAAATGATTTTTATATGTTCCTCCCCATATGTCTAAAAGAGGCCTATAATGAACTAGTTCCAAGAGTAAAATATTTTGTCCGATTTAAAACGGTATTTACGCATTCTCAACTCCTTGACGACTGGCCTATAATAGGATTAATATTAAATAATATAATTTGATGATAAATGTAGATAAAAAATTTAAGTTGGCCCAGTGGCAGCTAAATCGTGTAGATAAAACAGGCTTCAAGATTTTATGTTCAGCGATACTGCAAAACGGTTATTTTTAAAACTTTTTACCTTTTTTTGTATTAAATGTCAATGCATATTTGGAAAATGATTGTCATCCGATGATACAATATATCCATTACACAATAATTAGATATTAAATAGCAATTTAAATTTTTTTATTTTATGACTTGTTTGCCTTTTTTATGTTCTTGCAAACAGACCTTATCTGTTCCGTCCAAATTAGAAAATTATTGTTTTGATAAATCAAAATACCTAAAAGGAAATTGATTTAAAACAATTATACAATTAAGATAACATGTACCTAAAATGTAATAATTAAATAATAAATTAATTAAAAAATTAAAAACAACAAATTTTCAAAATTATTGCTCCCAACCTCAACACAATATTCTAATATGATTGAACCAAACATATATTTTTTTGTGATACTTTTTTAATGATTCAAAATTTAACAGCTAAATATTATATAAATATAAATATTTGGCCCAGATGGCATTCAGAATATTTGTCAAAAATATCAGCTATTGTTTGAAACAGCACTTTTTATAGTAAAAAATATTTTATTCTAACGAAGAGTATGTAGATATTATTTTTATTCATACGCCTATTACAAACTTTTTTTTTCTACCCCTTCGAATTATGAAAACAACCCCCCGGGGTTGGTTTTACAACCCTGGTCACCTGCCACCTTCCTTAAAGAAACACCTCCTACGAAATAATAATTTCTTTTCAAAAGAAAATCAAATATCCACCCCTTTGAAGGGTGAAAATAACCCCCGGTGGTGGTTACACAATCCTGGTCACCTACCACCTTCCTCAAAGGAACGCCTCCTACAAAATATTATTTTTTTCCAAAATATAAAAAATTCCTCAAAAACGGGGGAGGGTCTTTAGATTGGTGCTCTGGTAAAAAAGCAAAAACCCCAAAAAATCCCGACTCCTGACATCAACTATAGCGGATTTCTTGCAAATAAAATCTACATGTTTTCTCCAATTTAATGACATGTCAATATGGATTCCTAGTAGCTCGAAATCAACCACTTGTTGAACAGATTTACCTTTAAGTTTTATCAGAGGACTGGATACATAATTGGATCCATATGGATGAAACTGAAGTGAGAAGGTTTTTGTGATGCTTGTTTTGCTCGGGTAGCTGGTTTGGAGATTATTCCAGGGTTCAATGTTAATATTAATTAAAATCCAGATCCAAAATAAGACATTTATTTTCCTAATAATTATATGTACAGTGTGGCCATATCTTTTATGGCTTAGGTTGCGACAATCTTGTTATTACATAAGTACATCATAGTAATCGGAGAGAGAGAGAGAGAGAGAGAGAGAGAGTGTGTGTAACATATTTCCTCTATGTACGTCGTCGTAACCCCAATTCTCTAATCGAAGTTCCAGGACATAACAGACGCGACTAAGAAATCTGTTTCAGGAGAGATCCAGTTCAACACACTCGAATCAATCTGACAGGAGGTCCAGTTCGACGCACTCGGATCCTCCCTAACAGATACTTGGCCAGCGGCTGCCACGACGCCGGAGAAACTTGAGCTTCCGGTTATCTCAGTTCAACACGCTCGAGAAAGGTGAAAGTCTAGCTCTGAATTTACTGGTTTCTGGCTAGCTATTTTATACTCGAAAATCACGGTCACGTGGTTTTGCACCCGGCACGAAATGCACACGGCACGCAAGTTGCGGCCTGGTGAAGTTAGAATTAAAAGTTAACAAAAGAACTAATCAGGTATTGAACTAATCTAAAACTGAACTACTTGATCCATGCATGATTAAAATAAGTTAAACTGGAATGAAAGTATGCAATATTCCTGTAATATTGTATACTTCATTACATTTTGTATTGATTCATAGTCAGCCCGGAGTCTCTAAAATAAATACTAATTTTTTCAACTTTTTTTTCGAGTTTTGATGTGTTTTCTATAGTTACATCGCTTACAATCAATATCATATCTGCAAAGGCACAGTAAAAAAACGGGTATAGATTGTTCCACACAAATATTATATATATATATATAACTATAGAGAACACGACATCAAAACTCGAAAAAAACCTTGAAAAAATTAGTATTTATTTTATATATATAGTAGAAACAGTAACGGCCTCAAAACACTACCTTGTGGCACTGCAATATCGATATGTAGTTTGTTTGAATTTACGCCAAAATAGTCGACAAATTGAGATCCATTTGACATATAGGATTTTAATAGTTTATTACTCTGACCACGTAAATCATAGCACACAATCTTTTTTAAAAGAGCGCCATGGTTGACGCAGTCAAATGCTTTGGATAAGTCGATAAAAATGGCCATAGCTTTGTTGCCCATGTCAATACTTTTATATATGTAATTTAAAATGCTTACTAGTGCAGAGATAGTAGAATGGTTGTTCCTGAAACCATGTTGATTCGGCGAGATGATTTTATTTGCCTCAAGAAATTGAATAATTCTACTTGCTAATAATTTTTCAAAAATTTTTGAAAAAACGGACAAAAGGGATATAGAATGATAATTAATTATAGAATGACATTTTCAACAAGTTTGGAAAACTACCTTCAATAAAACATTAATTTATTATGTGACATAGAGGTGTTACAATCGTCTGTATACACTATTTAAATATTTCAATGGGGAACAATTCAAGCCAACTCCTAATATATTTAATAGATGACGCCATGCGTACTGGGTTTAATGTCATTCTCAATTTGTATCATATAATATATGAGACAAATTGAGAATGACATTAAACAACAATTTAAAAGTTATATTAACTTTTAAATTGTTTAAATTTCCTGATTTCTGAGAGTTTCCCAATCTCTTATCCGTAGAAATGAGTCAAATTGATAAAAAGAATGAGGAATAATCCAAGCCAGTTCCTAATATATCCAATAGATGACGCCATGCGTACTCGGTTTAATGTCTTTCTCAACTTGTATCATATATAATTTTTAAATAGTTTAAATGTCCCGATTTCAGAGAATTTCCCAATCTCTTATTCGTAGAAATGGGCCAAATTGCCAGATGACATCGCTAGTCCTATAAGTCCACTTGTTTATAAAGTATGTTTGTTTGTCACAGGGGAGGTTTGACTGTTGAAGAAGCATTACAAATTGTTTATTCAGACGACCTTGATGCCCCAAACCTTTATATCGAACCGCCAGATTGCAGTGAGTTAACAGATGAGGACTCCGGTAACAAAGATGAGGGGAACTAGAGATTCTCCAGATCACTCTTGAAGATGATGAATTTATTGAAGATCAGAGTGATACTAAGCTTATGGAGATGGATGCTAACGAATACACTGAAGATATCGGAAATCGTGAAAATATTGGGAAGATTGCAAGTTACAGAATCGGCCTGTGATAAAAAAAATGGTGGTGGTGTCTGTTTACATGGCTAGTAGATGCCACCGCGCAAAATGCTTGGGTTCTACGTAAAAAGGTAGGAAATAATTTGGCCCCATTAGAATTTAGAGAATTTCAAAACTTACTTGAGAAGATATAGAAACCCGCGTAGTGTCGGGGGTAGGCCATCAAGGAGAATATCAGTAGGTTATCCAGCCGAGTTTCTGATGACATTAGGTACGTCAACGTAGGACACTATTAGATCTCTGTACCAGATAAGAAAAGAAAAAGATGCGCCAGCGAAAATGACAAGTTTATTATGAGAAGTATGTTTAGGAAATGTGATGTGGGACCCTGTTTGAACTGTAATTTGTAATTTCATACTAGTTTGTAATGTATTATAAAATTTTTGTAATATTTTCATTAAAAATGGTTACATTTTACGTGACACAGATTTATTTAGTAATTCGGCAATAGAGTTCTAAACCTGTAATCTTTGGGGCCTAGCGTTGCCACATGGCAACACGAATTTTTTTCAAAAATACTGCATTTTTACTTATTTTGTATGTAATGTCTTGCAGAATTAGAATCAATCCAAGTATTTTTACATGAAACAATCTTTTTTTTTACAAAAATGGAAACTCTGTCCCTTATGGGTTTTAAAGAAGTCACCAATTTTCTTTTTATCTGATGTCTCTTCATTGTTTATTTTTGTAGTAGGTGTTTCACTTCGAACGTTATTTTTTATACTATTGTTTATTATTTTTTATAATTGAATTTCTTCAGACTTTAACCAGGTTTTTGAAATACACAAAATGTCCAGATTTTCATGATGTAAACAATTCAACAATATAACAGGTATGTATCATAATCAACAAATTCAGTTTCAATATTCAAGAGATTTGTGAATTCGTGTACCTTCTTGGATTTTATGTTTTGTTCAAGAATTAATTTCTGTGACGAAGAGGACGACGTTTTCGACGTAAGTTTATTTAATAATGTGGGTATTAAAACTAGCAGCTTTTCCAAATGTATATTTCAATGTCTAACCTTGTGTTTTTTTTATCTCAACAAATTAAAATCATTTATTGGCGGATGTTCGATTAATAAGCACTTGCTAAATATAAAAAACTAAAAATTATAATATCCACATGCCCTACCTTAAGTAGGGAACATTTCTTTACTTTTCACTTCAGGGAAATGGGTAATCCAAATAACTAAACAAATGCGCAGAACCACCAAAATCACTAGCAAGCGAAAAATCGCGATAGAAAACATTTTCATTAATTGTTATAGTTCGATATCAAAACCGAGACTAAAGCCCAACTGACCTAGTTTTGCAAGATGCACCAGTCGATGCAATATACGCGCATAGTTGCAGTGCACTACCCATTTTAACGTAAAATGCAGTGAATAAAATGGGAAACAAACCCTCAGCCTTTTCACAGATATCACTTATATTTTAGGAAATATGTTCACAATCACATTGAATTACGTTGTTGATAGTAAATTATGTTAAATTTAGTAGATACAAATTAAATTATTTGATTCCTATCAAAAAGAATCCCCACACTATTATTTTAGAGTGTCGAGGAATATTAATGTCCCCTAATAAACATACGTAATCAGGGTGTTTCAAAGTTAAAAGATCATACGTTACTTGTGGATCGAGAGCACTTTGGTGGTTCCAAGTTATCCGGCATTAATGCATCCATCGTCCTTCCTTACTGAGATACAGGATGTTTCAGGCCCGGTAGGACCGGCGGGCACACGGGCAAATGACCGGTGGGCCGGTAGCTTACGGGGCCTAGGGGCCGCCAAAAAAAATACAACTTTTTAAAAAATGATTGTGAACGTTTTCAGATATAAGAAACTTCACGTATTATTTATTCACTTAACGATCAACTCCTATCAACATATCAATTTTCAAAGCGCCATTGAACAAAGCATCCGCAAGTCCGCATATGTCGATACGATTATTAATTAATATAATCATATAACATACCATAACAATTTTTTTACAGTTTGGCATGGATTTTGGACTTGTCTCAGTTCAGTTCCTGTCGGTGAATGATGATATACAATCGCAGAGCAGAATTGTGTTATTGTCTGAAAGTTATTTGTGGCATTCTACGAATACTCTTTCCTATTATTTGGGTTTTCTACCACATGTATTATTATCCTCTTCAAAAACAAATCACCGAATCTACAAAATAATAGAATTATTGGAAAAAAGCCTCCGCGCCCGTGATGTTTACGCCAAAGGAATAGTCAGAGGTTATGTTTTGCAAATAATATAAATCGGAATAAACACAGAAATAATGTATTTTGCCGACGTTTTGGAAAGTAATCTCTTTCCGTTTTCAAATATTTTTTCGGAAGAACTCTTATTTTGCTGTGTATGTCAAATATACAGCTTTAAGATTCTGTTTATGTTATTTCCATAGATACTTACTACTTACACAAAACATAGAACTGATGATGTTTTCTTTTAGATAATGTTGAGTTTGTTAAGTTCTTCTTTTAACATTGGTAGCCAGGTTGTACAAATATCTACAGAACAATTCGATACGCACTTATCTTCATTTCATAAGATTATTGCTGATTCTTTAATTTTTCTTTTTTTGGTATCTGCTTCTTTTGTTAAAAAGTTTATTCTGTTAAAATTTTTTCCGAGTCCCAGTTTATTCTATGTCCGTTTTCCCAAGCATGTTCACAAATCTTTGATTTCTGAATTTCATTCTTTCTAATGTAATTCTTGTGCCCATCCAACCTCACACTGAAAGGTCTGAATGACTTACCCACATAACATTTACCACATTCGCACGGAATATTGTAAATACAGTTTTTTGAATTCTGCTCCCTGTTTATCGGTTTTATTGTTTTCGTTAAAATAGATCTTAAAGTGTTCCCCGTTTGAAATATCGTTCTAACAACAAATTTGTCACCTATACGGCGTAGCTTTTCCGATAGTCCATATACATAAGGAATTGTTACTGTATAATGACGTTCAGGTTTTTGTCGTACCTGATTGTCCCTATTTTCAACATTTATGAAAACTCTATCAACAAAGGCTTCAGGATATTGATTTTGTACTAGAACCTCTTTGATAAATTTTTTCTCGTTATTTAATATTTCATTATTAGATGAAATTATTTTGGCCCTATCATATAAACATTTTACAACACCCCTTTTAACATTTATTGACTGACTTAAGTTAAGATTTAGATATCTATTAGTATGTTTTGGTTTTCTATAAACGCTTGTTTCAATTGTATTATTTACCCTTCTAATTAAAACATCTAAAAACGGTAGTTCATTCCTACTTTCTACTTCTAATGTGAATTTAATAGACGATTCCTTACTATTTATATTTTCCAAAAAACTATCTAGTAAATCGACACGATGAGGACAGATTGCAAAGATGTCGTCAACATATCTCCACCAGACAACCGGTTTGTTTATACAATTTTGAACATGTGTGATCTCAAAGTTCTCCATAAATATGGTGCTTAAAATTGGTGATAATGCAGACCCCATAGCCATACCAAAATCCTGCTGATAGAACTCATTGTCCAATTGAAAATAGGTTGTTTTTATATACAGTGGGAAAAAAAATTTTCAGACGTTTCAATCTTCTATACACACTAAATCACATTTTAATTTTTTTACTCCCTTTCATGATAGTATGGGGGTGGGGTGGCATTGGGGGTGATAGTGGGGGGTGGCTGTTGCCAAAAAAATGTTGAGACCTTGTGTTTTCGTACATGCCCTAAATTGCAACGTTATGGACTCTTACCTGCCTGCTTTGCCTATCTGCCCTTATTTACCCCATTTACCCGCGAACCCTTCAACAGAATTAGATCAAAATACAATCTAGTTCCAGATCTCGTTATAATACATAAGTGTACTAAATTTCAAGTCAATATCATAAACGGTTCCAGAGTAACTTGCGCACAAAAAAGTTACAGACCGACAGACAGGATTTTTTTCGCTCAAATTTAAAATTTCGACGTTTCATGACATTTTAAGCCTATTTCAACAAAAAAAAATTTTTTATTTTTTTTGCGTTACTATGTTTCCACTGGACGTGGAAGTAAAATAAGGACAAAAGGGAGATCTACCATGATCTGTTGACAACCGGTATATAATAACATGTTCATTTACTGGTCCTTGTATGTTCATTTACTAGATTTTCCATTCATTCACTGGTATTTTTGACAATCAAGGTTAAACTAGAAATATGGGGAAATAAAACGTTTTCAAGTAACCTTTTGTATTATTCAACATTCCAGTAGCTCCTATATGCAGTTTATAAACAAGGATTGTTTAAAAATTAAGGTGCGACTTCGCCAGAATTTGAGTTTTACCTTAACCGTTCATTCACTAGCTGCCTCACCGTCTTGTTCTCAGTCTTTTCCAATCAAAGTATAATTAATAGATTTAAATTCCTTACGTCAAAAATCCCTCGTCAAATTATTTTGATATATTATAATGTTTTTAAAAATCATTAAAAAAAAATTCAAAATAACTTTGAAGCGCTGTACCTTAATAAGTATTCGTTAGATATATCTCTTCCAGTATATTTATCAGTAATGATAACAAGTTCGCTGAATTAATATTATTTGGCACTCCCTACAGTATACCAGCGACTGCTTGAGCGTATCTAGTTTAGTTGAAGTGGCTTTTACCACAACAGTATTATTTGTTAATGTATTATTGATAGGGGTATGTTAAACAATTTATTTTATATTTTTACTTACATAAACTAAAGGAAATCAAGGTAATCAATGATAATAAATACATAACTTATCGATATAATCTAGAATAGATTAGACAAATAAATTTTAACCCAATCCATATGAACATTTTATTCAAGACAAAACACGATTTTGAAGAAATTATATTAGAGTC
The DNA here is from genome assembly GCA_963675555.1 of Leptura quadrifasciata. Classification (NCBI taxonomy): domain Eukaryota; kingdom Metazoa; phylum Arthropoda; class Insecta; order Coleoptera; family Cerambycidae; genus Leptura; species Leptura quadrifasciata. The sequence goes on from OY776675.1 coordinate 149,781,318, forward strand.
AATAGATTGAACAGTAATTTGAAATAAGCGTTCATAAAAAAGTCATTTTCAATTTAGTTTTTTATATAAGTTCATTATTAAATTCCGCATACAGGGTGTGCTAATAAAAACTCCCAGGTGAAATATTTCGGGAACTACTAGAGATAGAACATATAAATGGCTTTATATATATATATATATAGTTTTGAATACAAATAGTTTTTTGATATGTTAAGGCGTAGATGGCGCTAAGCTACAAAGAATTTTCTGGATGACAGGAACTTAGAAATATTATATATGTTGAAAACAATTTAAGTGTAAAATATTTAATTTTTGAAAACTAAAATCGTCGTAACTTAACTTTATCCGTATAAAATTCATTTGGTATACTACTTAAGACCGCGAGATAATCAAAGCAAATTATGTGGAGTGACGAATCTGGTTCGACAACAACGGAGTAATAACCAGACCTAACTGTTGATACTGGTCTAAAGAAAATCCTAAATGGATGAGACAAACCGGATTCCAGACAAGATTTGGAGTAAATGCTTGGTGTGGCATTGTATATTGATATATTGTCGGTCCAGATCTTTATCAGGTGAACGTTACTTACACTTCATACAAAATGATTTACCTGTGCTATTGAATCAGTTCAATTAGATACTGTAATATGATGGATTGTATAATAATTAATTAAAACTACAATTTAATGATGTGGACAACAGCTCTATGGCATCATACTTTTTGTAAATGAAAAAAAATAAGCTCACGCAATTCAAAGGACAATGTATTAGGTATATAAGATAGTTTTGTAGTTTAGAATTAAAAACAACAAACGGAAATGTGATTGTAAATATTGTGTTAGTGTACGGGATGGAATGAACTAAAATATAATAGAAGATTTCATGTGATTGAGAGTAATGGTAGAAAGAAGCTGAGTAAGAAATAAAATTAAAAGTTTTGAGAAGGCAAAGAAATACAAAACATTGAAATTTGGTTGCTAGGAAAAAATTGTTTAAAAAAAAATGAGAGAATGACAAGCTTGAAGGTGACATATGAAAAATAAAGTATTAAAATAAGATTATATATTAAAAGAAAACGTAAAATAAAGCCAAATACTGAAAAAGAAGGTGGCTGATTTGTTACAAAGATCATATTATAACGCTATAAAGCTATAATAATAATATGTTTAGCAGTAATTATGCAGCAATATCGGTAAAGTGGTACCATATCAAAATGAATAATCAAAGTCAAGGAAGAATATTGGAATTATAGAAAAGTGTCTTAAACAGGAACATTTCGTAAGTGTGTTATAAATATTCAAACAATCGAAAACTATATTTTGTGCTTAAACTTTAATTTACGGAGAAATTTGACTTTGAAAGTAAAAATAAAAAAATATATATATATACAAAAGTTGTAGAACTTACTACATTCAAATGGAATGTCATCATACCAAGCAGTATTGAAATTAGTATAAATAATAGGTAAATGTAGCTACTTTTAGTTAAAAGAAAAAAATCAATACTGGTTGGTATATTTACTTTTAAGTTATTTAGAGAGGGATATATTTTAAGGATTTTGAATATTAACATGTTCTGTTTGGTTTCATTTGTAAAATAAATGTTATTTTCTTTGAAAGTCATTAGAGAGAGTTTCTTGTTTATATCATTTATATTTGGAATATTCAATAGTTAAAAAGAACCGATTTTTAGACCTTGAGAAAAGAGCTCGCGCTTATTGACAAAATATAAATTTAAATAAATATATTCCAACATAATAATACTAATTGGTTTCACCAAGATGGCGCTGGCCCACATGATAGCAATATTGTGGTAAACTATTTATACCAAACATATCCAGGAAGATGGATTGGTATAAGTGGGGTACTCAGGTGGCCAGCTAGATCTCGTGATATTATCCCATTACGTTTCTATTTGTGGGGTTATCTAAAAAGTGAGGTTTATAAAGAACCAATCATTGACAGGCTGAACTTTATAATAAAATGAATACAAGAAATAGCAATAAATTGATAGAATTACCGAGCAATATCGAGTGGTGGCACAAAACAAGGAAAAATACATTTACGAAAGTGCTTTCAATGTAGATAATTCAAACTATAAGATAATAATTGGATTTAGTGGTGTGAGAAACAATGTTCCCGCCATAAAAGTATTAATGGTACGATTTTATTACTTACCTTAAACAATTTTCCAATCATTTTGCTTCTTCTGGTGATAGTGGATTGGGTGAGGGGAGGAGATGGAGGAGGAGATTCAGTTTTCAAATTATGTTATCAAAAAATCAACATTTATGGGCGCTAAGATGTTGAAAGTGACTAACGGTTTTACCACATTTTATATACCTATCTGGAAATACTGTACGTGAATCTATAAACATTAATAGACTTATCAATTCAAATATGAATGTGCTGCATAGCTTAGACTTTGCTATGCTAGTTTTTGTAATAATTATTTGAATGTCAATATACTATGTGAATCTAATTATGAATTATGTTCAGAAAATGTAATGTTAAATTTATATGATTTAGATATAAAAAGGTTTATGTTGAATGCTTGAATAAATACTTTTAAAATATATGCTCATTTGTTATGTAAACAATAGTTCGTTACGCGCCACAGAAAATGGATGCTAAGCATGAGGCGATATTAAAAACATTTGAAAATTGACCATCAGAATTTCCAAAGTCTGCTCTAGCTCTAGTATGTTTCGTTTATACCGGTCAAGATAACATAGTTTACTGTGGAATATGTCTTGTTGATCAATTCCTCGAATGTTACGGCATCTTATCGCATTTCGCGGTTTCATTTCCACTAGTCGCCACTTGTATAAATCCAAGTATAAAAACTACTGACTAATGGCGGCCGAGGAGAAAAATTTTACGACCGGAAGGGCTTTAGCTACAGTGCTGCCACCTATACCATAAGGTAGTCCATATCCAATATTGAATGACTACGTAACTATACCTGTTTTTATACAAATTAAAGTAAGTTTAGGCGTGATATTATATTATATATATATATGCTTCTAAAATGAAATTGTGTAAACCTTTTTTGACCTGTGTATATTTTATAATTTTAACATTAATAAATTTTATCTTATCTTATCTTTATCTAGGTTATATCATCGCAGCATACCTACTTATATTTGTCTTATAGATTTTTTAATGTGTTACCCGACGCCTTAAAAAATCCCGAAATGGGCACAAATAAATTTAAACATAAGATTGATAATATCCTTTTACAAAACTGCTTTTACACACATGATGAGTATTTTGATTATTTTGACACACCATCAAATGTTTCATCTGACTAAGAAGATATATACTCTATCTCTTCATTTAATATAATGTACGTTCATAAATTATATGTTATAAACAATAGTTTTAAATTGTCTCTTTTTTTATATATGTTCTTATTTTTTTAAATGTTTATTTGACCTACACCTACCATGATAGGTAGATATGTGATTTTAATTTTTCTGTACTTTTGTTATACACCCAATGTGATCTTCGTTATATACAATATTTTTTTTAATTGTTTTTTTCTAGTATATTAATTACCTACCTGTGTGACGAATGTAAACATAAATTTTATTGTAAAATTTTATTGTATACATGAATAAAGTTCTATCCTATTCTATTCTATTCTATATACTTATCTAGACTATTAAGACAGTTAGTGAAATATACATACGTTAATATATAAACAATAGATATACACACCTATAAATACACATATAGACACACACACTTATAGACATATGAGCGACATATAGCAATGAAATACATCAGAACTAAAAGAAAGAAAACAATCAATTAAATAAAATTAGGAACCTCCGTAGAGATTTATCAACGGTCGTATACTAACTAAAAATATTTCTTATCGAGTTAGGGAAGATATGATTTTTTTTAAATTTGTTTCTTAAATGCATATTGAGTTTTTATATTTGTTATCTGAGTATGCAGATAGCTATATATCTTAGGATCTAGGTAAGCATAGCTTGTTTGTCCTACTGCTTTGGTGTATTTAAGTATGTTTTGTCTTTATTTTTGCATAAAAACCAGTTGACCTAGATACATTACATTTCCTTCTTTATAAAGGTTGTCTGACGGATAAGTAGTTTCTTTACTCAATATTACTTTTAAAATTCTTTTTTGGAGGCTGTTTAAAATAGTTTTTCCGACACCACTCCATCCTAATATACCATAGGCGAAATGTGGCACTACTAAGGAGTAATATAAAATTACTTGTTGCTTAACCTCGAATATTTCTCTTAATTTTTAATATGAGCGTCCCATTTTAATCATAATAATAATATTCCCAATAATTATTCCCAAGTATTTAGCTTCTGTAGTACTTTTTATTTCAAACTGATTGTTGACGTTAAGGACCTCGAAATTAGGTAATGTAACTTTACTACATGTCAAAGGTAAATACATGGTTTTGCTAAAGTTAATGGTGAGTAATCTATGTTTGAACCAGGCATGAATATTCTCCATATCTAATTCTACTTTAGTCTTTAGTGTGTCTCAGTTTTCGCTATAGTAAAAAATCGCAGTATCATCTGCGTAAGCGATTGTCACCACTGCTTTGTACAGAAAATAAACCTTTCAACTATATATTATATAGTATCGGTCCCAATATTGTGCCTTGCGGTACCCCACATTCAATTTTTCTATGAAAGCAAAATGTACTGCTTATTTTAACGCACAAACAATCATATACCCTTATACCGCAATGGCTAATAATATCGTTTTTATTGTTTCAGGGATTCAATTAAAACTATGAGTTTCGTACCAAGCCAGTCTCTCCAAAACTTGTTATGTACAAGATGCAAAAAGTACCTCTCCCATTTTCCAATATACGACAGTTTACAACAACGTGCTTCGATCTGTGGTCGATGTCCCAGGGAGGACGTTGA